>CM062520.1:56816793-58132366 GCA_031439585.1 Pterocarpus macrocarpus
ATATCAATGTAAGCTTGAGTGTATCTATAACATGTGTATCAGTGTGATTGATTCAATACAGATCAAATGCATTTCCTCAACAATTCTCTCTAATTTTTCTCTGCACTTTCTCTTCACATTTTCATTTTCGAGCCTGGCCCTAATACCTACATGGTATCAGAGCTCAAATCAATTATGGCCTCTGAAAGTTTGCAACTTCACAGAATTCCTCTTCTCAAAACCACGTTTCAGAATTTTTTGAATCCTGTGGCATTGAAGCTTGATGAAGAAAATTACTTGCCATGGAAGCAACAGGTGGAAGCCACAGATAAAGGATACGATATGCTTTAACATCTCACAGGTGAGAACATTGAAATTTGTTTCTGAAATTGTTCACAAAAAATGGCTCGGTGAATTCTGAATATCAGAGTTGGAAAAGGCAAGATGCACTTCCAAAATCTTGGTTGCTAGCTTCCATGACAAATCCGTTCACCACGCACATGGTAGGGTGTGATCTCTCTCATCAAACTTGGTCAAGGTTAGAAATGTTCTTTGCTTCTCAGATCAAGGCCAAAGCAAGACAATTGAAGAACAAGCTTTGGAAACATCAAAAAAGAAGGTACAGCGATTGATTATTTTCTTGAGATAAAGAAAACTATTTATGTATTAATCTCGGTTGGAGCTCCAATGAGTGATTCAGATCATGTTGAGGCTATTCTTAGTGGATTAATTGGGGAATATGTGTCATTTCTCACTTCTATGAATACAAGAGCCACACTTGTTTCAGTAGGTAAACTTTCAATAGGTAAACTTGGCTCAGGAAGAAGTGCTGGAAAGTTCTAGAAGAGTGATGGTATCATTCAAGCTAATCTTGCTCAACAGTCACAGCAACCGCAGACGTTTCATCAGAGAGGTCCTCAAGATCAAAGGTTTGCTCCTAATTCCAGTGGTCAAAATTTTCGTGGTCATGGAGACAGACATGGAACAGAAGGTAGATCTTACCCCAACGACCTATATGCCAAGTTTGTGGTCAGCAGGTCACGTTGTTGTTTCTTATTAGTATCATTTCGATCCAAATGTCAATCCAAATGCTGGGAATGATGCCCAATTTTCTGGAGGCACACCATGACCACGTGCTAATCTTTCTGTTAGTAATGTGTTAGCAACTCCAGCTACGGTGCATGATCCTAATTGGTACCCTAACTCTGGGGCAACACGTCATTTGACTCCTGACCCTCTGAATCTCATGAATCGAGATGACTACACTGACTCAGAAAAGGTTATGGTGGGCAAGGATCAAGTTTGCATATTCAGCATGTTGGAAATTCAATTTTTCAGTCTAACTCTCATTCCTTTAGTATCGATAATTTACTTCATCTACCTCACTTAACTAAGAATTTAATCCGTGTTTCTCAGTTTGCAAGAGACAACAAGTCTTCTTTGAGTTTCATTCTGACTATTGTTTTGTTAAATGTCAATTTACCAAGGAGATCCTTCTTCAAAGGACCATTAACAATGGCCTTTACAAATTTGATCACTTCTCCCTTGATGTTTCATCAAGTCCAAGCGCTTTTCTATCTACTACACCAATGGGTGCAAGATTCAGGCTTTGGCGCTCACAGCTAGGCCACCCAGCACCTACCATAGTGTCAAGAGTCCTAAAGTGTTGTAATCTTCCCTTTGCCGTTGATAAATTCTTGTGTGAGTCATGTTGTATGGGCAAGTTTCACCAATTGCATTTTCCTGAGTCTACCACTGTAAATAGCAGTCCTTTAGAACTTGTTTTTAGTGACATATGGGGGCCTGCTCCCTTGTCTTCCTCATGTGGTGCAAAATATTATGTCCATTTCACTGATGCCTTCTCACGATATACTTGGATTTACTTCTTGAAATCTAAGTCTCAATTACATTCTGCATTTTTTAATTTCCAACGCATGGGTAAATTGCAACTTGGTTCCAAAATTAAATGTTTACAAAGTGATAATGCTATGGAATCTGTGAGTTTATCTAAGCATTTGCAGGCCAGTGGCATTGTTCACAAGTTTTCTTGCCCACATATCCACTAGCAGAATGGAACTGCCGGAAGGAAGCATAGACATGTGGTTGAGATTGGGTTGACTCTTCTAGCTGGTGCTTCTCTTCCCTTATCCTTTTAGGGATTCTGATCAATTCATTACCATCACCAGTGCTTAATAATCTTTCACCCACTGAAAAACTGTTTGGTAGGAAGCCTGCTCATGAATCCTTTAGAGTGTTTGGTTGCCTATGCTTTCCCCTCACCAGGCCCTACAACAAACACAAACTAGATTTTAAATCAGTTCCTTGGGTTTTTCTTAGCTATGGTACTAACCACAAAGGCTATAAATGCCTCTCCCCCATTGGAAAAGTGATCTTGAGTAGACATGTTCTCTTTTATGAAACCCAATTTCCCACATGTGGATAGTTGAATAACAGAATCTGTTATCTGTTAGAGAGTTAGTTAGGATGGTAGTTATTCTATCAGTGTAAGCTTGAATGTATAAATACTGTTATAACATATGTATCAGTTTGATTGATTCAATACAGATCAAATGCATTTCCTCAACACTTCTCTCTGATATTTCTCTGCACTTTCTCTTCACATTTTCATTTTCGAGCCTGGCCCTGATTCCTACAACTATTCTTACATGGACTCTTGCTCGGCCTTCTGCTATATCCAATACCATCCAAATATATTCTCCACATATGGGAATGGTTCACTAATACAGCATTTGCTGAATGAAGAAAATACAATGAGATTGGGATATCCCTTATTTTTATTTCTTTGTTTGCATCGGTCATGGCTGTGATTGTACCATCATAGATGCAGTTTGTGCACGAATTTCATGTGCATCCTCTTTTCAGGTATGATATCAATATATTTTCATTTCAGTATGATTTCTTTTTTAGATGCCACTAATATTTTCAGTTCTTGTCTAATATAATATAGAAGGTTTAATAATACGCGTTGCCGAGAAGTTGTTTTATCGGTTATACGTTCAATAGGAAATAATATATGTAATGATGGTGACTCCAATTCAGACCTTTTACTTTTATAATTCTTTTATTCTAAATGTTTTTGGATTCAATTTAAATATATTATCAGTGTAAAACTCTTTTACATAGACATCCAATCATATATTATCACATCAGCAAAAGTCTTTAATATAACTATCCATTATTTGAATGGTCATGTAAATGGAAGATTTTAATTGGATGATTTATATTGTCAGTATACCCCAATTAAATTCAATATTTTTTATTCTTATAATTATTCTTTTCTTTATTTTATATATTTGTATTTTATATGAATTTCATTATTCTTTACTTAACTTATATCCTATAATCAAATCCAAACAATAAATTATTATATTGAATATAGTTAATATTGAATATATTAAATACATTTAAATCAACTGATCACCGTCGTGCCCAACTTTTTTCTAATTGAATTTTTGCTTAAATATTGTAAGAATATACCCGATATTAATTATTACATTGTCAGGAACTTATATATTTGTTGCATATGCTTGCCCACGGTGAATACAGTACAATAATGAGAAGTCCAAGTTCTTGATAGATGTAATTTATGATTTGCTAACTTTTATGTTTTAATTATATATAATTAATTTTTTACTTTAATTATTGTTATTTTATGTTTAAAGCATGCCAAACAATTGTTTTTGCACTATCATCTTAGGCACTTGAGATAGCTGGGTGGAACCTGCTTGAATCTAGTGCTGGTGTTTCTGTTCTGGCCATGCCTTCTACCTGTCTCAACAATAATTTAAGCTAAAGATTTTACTAGGAGGTGAAGGTAGTCAAGGAAATGTCACTTCGGAGATCACGTTCAACAACTTTAATATTAGGAATGCCTTTCTCAAAGTCACTGGATTATGCATGTATAGTGATTCACGGACTGGATTATGGTTTAAATAATATTTTTTACTGCATAAAAACTGGTGGATATGTTTGGACAATGATAATGTTAATGGATTAAGGCTTAAATAACAAAGAAAGTGGATTTTGTTAATAAGGAAGTACCGCAAGAAAGTCTTGCGTTATATACCGAGAATGAGGAGGAAGTGATCAATGCATTGGCTGAAGTCCATGAAACTAAAGATGAGGATCACAAATCTGTGAAGACAAGGGGCAAGAAGGGTCGTAAGAAAGCAAAAGTATATTAAATTATAGCCTGTGACATAGTGATGTATGTGATGTTTTGTTTGAGAGCATGGATTGTGATGTTAGGATTTGTTTAGTGCTCTTTGAGATCATTGAAGGTTTTTGCGTAATATTATGTTAGAACCTCATCCTTGTTGAGGCATTGTGATATAATAATTGCTCCACTCTTTGCGAGTGTCGAGTCATCATTCAATTATCGGAAAAAGGAAGTATTACAATAAAAAAGACCATGTTGTATTAATGATTTTTAAGTTTTTTATTCCTAGCAACACAAAGGTCCCACATCAAGAACATCTATTTTCATTTTTTATGGCATTCCAATTAGAAGTGGTGTTATTTTGTGAAACTTTTTTATTCAGTCATTTATAAAGAGAACATATATGATTAATTTATTATTGGGTTCTTTTTTTGATTTGTCAAGGTATCCCCCTCCCTATTATCAAGGAAGGAGACTAATTCCTTTCAGACGTAATTAGACGTGCCTTCTCAATTGGCGTCTTCTCTAGAGTCGAAATATATATTTACCATTATATCAGCATCTTTATTGGTATTAATTTATTATTGGTGAGATAATATTATAAAACTTCATAAACTTTATAACATTTGAATAATTTAAATTTTCTACTAAATGAGGTTGATAATTAACTTTAAAATATTAATATCAATATAAATGGGGTTAAAATTTTAGTAGAAAGTGTACTAGACTAAATATATGGACTCTATAGCTAGGTCCAACATCAGCAAGGTTGCTTTAACAATCTACAGTTTGGCCTCTATCTTAAGAAGCCCCATCTATAAAATATAACAGAAAGCGAGAGAATATTCTTTGTCAATTACTCGAATCTGCATTTAATTTGATTGATTTTGTCGTCAATGTTAATTGATCCCATCATTAATCTCAATTGACCATTTACATCTAAATGAGGGCTTAGTCCCCAGATATGAACAACCCACACTATTTGGATAAGAATGACAACTATTTGCATGGTGGATTGGGGCATTTAGGGATTATATAATTCGAGGTTGCTCAACCGAAAATTAGATAATAATATGGAAGGAATCTTCTGGACGATTCCTGGCGAAAGAAACTAATAGTTAGAACAGAGGATTGAAGAAGTATGATTCACTAAGGTTTTAAGGAAAAACCGTGAAAAGAATCAGCTTAATTGAATTGTAGTCCAAAAATTATGGATCTAGAAGAATAATTTGCATTGCATATGATCAATGGGGTTCAACAATTATTTATACAACACTGCTATTTGGTGGGAAAAGCACAGTACTAAGCAATTACAAATCCCCTGACCAAAAAGAAAAAAGAAAAACAGCAATTACAAATTCATGTTATTTTTTATTGTATTTTAATGTCACAATTTTTTATTAAAAATAAAAGTAAAACTAAACCACTTGACAGAAAATAATGAAACACCCATTCGTACAAATTTGTCAAAAATCCTTTCATACCAAAAAGCTTTTCTTATTTATAGCATTTTAATATTAAGTTTATGTTTATATCTTTATCATATCCCTCCGTCACATGTTAGATGTCTAATTAGCTATTTATTCTTTTAATTAGCACAAAGCCCGAGGATAATAGTCTTTTTTTCCTGAAACCTTTTATTGTATACATAAATTGATAGTATTGGATGTTGTCAAAGCTTTTAATAATTAGTTTAGATTTCCAATTTGTAAGGTTGTATGAAAAAATGATAAATAGTTTAGTTTGATGAACTTCTAAATTATCGTTTTGTTGTTTTATGTGAATTTCAGCCAAAATTTGACGTGGAAGTCCATGCCTGGTGGTTAGAGTCATAACCAGACCTACGTGCTTCAAAGCCTCCACTGACATTGTAATCTACATGGTTTTCATGCAGGTTCATCTCTACAACTGGTTGAAACTTCATATCATTCAGTGAATTAAAATTATATGGCAGGTATGGAAACTGCGCACTTAATTGTTGTCTCACAGGAGCAGAACTGCCCAAGTCACTAGGAGCACCATTTTCTTGCCCGGAATTGGAAATATCTGCTTTGATACTTGAGCCAAGATAACTAGCATACCTCCCAAAAGAGGAGCTTAAAGAGCCCTCTACATCTCTAAGAAAGAAACAAATCGATCTCGTAAGTTTAATTAGAAAGATGTATAAACCAAATGATCTCCAATTGTATATCGATAAGAATTCAATTTTGTCACACTATCAATGTAAAATACTTGTATAGTGTGTTTTGATCGAGTATTTTCAAATTTAAGGGAATTTAAAAGAGAAAAAAACTTAAATACTTCAATTTAACTCCCTTTATTTTTTAAATTTTTGGTTTGGATAAAATGATTGTATTACTTCATTTATAAAATTTTTTATTTATATAATGAAATTATATTACATTCTCTTTGGGCGATCAGTTGAGGGCAGCAATTTTGACCCACCAAGCCAATTGCCATCTACTATGACAATCAATCATTACTGCATATTGCTGCAAATCCCACATTTCATGAGCGAACTAAACATATAGAGATTGACTGCCATGTGATCAAAGACAAATTGCTATTTAGTGTCATTCATCTTTTGCCAATCTCCACAGCCAATCAAGTGGCTCATATCTTCACCAAACCTCTAGCTCCTAGTCCCTTCTCTTTATCCTTAACTTGTTTAGTAAGTTTGTACCTAAAATAGGTTAATAAAAATATATATTTACTTTTAATTTATTTTTTGGTTTCGCAAGGATATGCATCTCCCACTTATTAAGGAATAAGATTAAAACATTTCGAGCGTAGTCAAGCTTGCTATCCTAACTAGTGTTGTATTTAGAAATCAAACTGAAATCTTCTCTAAAGCCATAGTATACCTCTATCATTACCTCAACACTTTTGTTGGTTTTCACTCTTAATTTAATTTAAAATATATCATGATTTTAATTTCCCAAAATTTAGGGACAAATACTTTTTTTTGGTCAATCATTATTTATTACTCACTACCCATTTGAGAGGAATTTCATTCCAAAAGTTGCTAGCCCTTTCATTCTTCGAGACAATGAAGGTTTTAGCCCAATGAACTTAAATTAGTAGGAGGCAGAAAACCATCTACTCTTTTGTCTGTAAAATCAAAACCCATCTAGCTAGCAAGTAGCAAACATTGAGATCTGTGTTGCCGCATAACACCACGTTTACATTTCCCAACCTTACCTTACACTAATTGAAACTGAACTTGTTACTATATTCTTAGTTGTTAGCTAAAACAAAGGAGGAAAAAAATAAAGAAAACAAGTAATAATTGTTGAATAAAGTGACAATATGAAACAATCTTTATCTTTGGCACAATGATTTCTATGATTTATAATTTGCAACCTGTGGAGCCATATGCTTGAAGACGAGTCTATGAAGCATGGGTACGTGAGTTTTGCAAAAGTACACATGCAGATGCGTTTAGATCTGGTACACTTGGATACATATCCAATATTTTTTTTTTTGAAAAAAAAAAAGTTGGGTACAACGAGGTACGCTTGTGGTACGGCGAGGTACGCCAGGGCACCTCCACCCCACTTCCAAGTTTCTCATTCTCTCTCACAAGCCATCGCCACTCAACCGCTCCACCACTGGTGACAGCCCAGTTGTGGCGGACCTCCTCAAGTCCCAGAGGTGATAGGGAGAGGGAAACTGATGAGAGAGAAGCACAGAGAGAGAGGAAAACCGGAGGGAAGAGGTTTCGCAGTAGAGGAGTGACAGAGAAGGGGTAGCGTGAGCGGTAGCTGGTTAGGGTGAGAGTGAAAGACGCAAAGAAAGTGAGAGAGCTGAGAGGGAGAGACAAGGTGAGAATGTGCGGTGAGAAGAAAGAAAAAAAGCAGGGGAGAGACGACGAAACCAAGAAGGAGATAAGAGGAGGGTTTAGGGTATGTAACACCACTTAAGATGTTGTGTGGTCCCTCACTCTTTAATCCATTTCTTATTTTTTGTTTGACAATCACTTTAAAAACTTCACTAACATAATTTTTATTTCTCTGTTACTATATATTTAAAAAAGAATATAGAAAATATACAATTTTATTTTATAAAATTTTTATATTTTTAAATATATATATTGACATACCTGTACTCTAATTTTTACAAAATTTTTGTACCCCATATCCATCTCCGTACCCATATAGGTACCGTACCCATATCCGTGCAACATAGAGCGGAGTACTACTCTCCCCAAGGGTGCGCAACACAAAATTCTACTGCAACACCCATAGCAGCAAGATCTTCACCCGGAGCTTACTCCTACTCAACCTCCACCCCGACGAGGTCAATGCCACTATCTTCATTACCCATAGCTACAGCTTCGACACACGGCTGGCTCTTTCAGAAGATCTACATCAACTTTGCCACCCGAGGGATGCCATCTTCACTGTCGACCTTATCAGTCATGGTTGCTTCGATGGCCTCCATTGCTACCTCAGCGACATGGAGAAGATTGCCATCACCTCCTTCTCCTTCGCCATAGCAACCCTTACAAGGAACTCTAGGGGCGTTAATGGTGTTTTGCAAAGGTAGGTATGCGGCAGAGAAAGTTCATGGAGAGAAATGACACCACAAATAAGGAAGGAGATGATCTTTTCACAATTAGAAAGCGAAGAAGACGAAGGGTGGCTCATGGACAGAAAATAAGTCTGGGTTGTTGTAGAATAGGTAACAATCTAGGGCTCACCAGTGGTGGAGATTAGGGAAGAAGAGGGCTAGGACCATTTTTTTATGGACACAGAAATTAAAAACCAATGTATTAGATTTTTGTTTTATGTTTTTTTTTTTTTTGAATTGCTATCGCTTTAAATATTAATAGTAACCACAATCATTAATTTTAAACTACAACTTAAACTTCCTGTCATGTCGAGCTTAACAACTATGCATGTCATGTAACTATTTGATACAACAAAGACATCTGAGGTGTAGATTTTCTTTTTCTTTTTCTTTTTTTTTACATACTGGCTGTCAAGCAATTGCCTAGTCAAAACCACATCCCGAGTTCGATTCGTGGAATCCTTACCCTCAACGGGGAAAAAAAAAGAAATATCATACAAACAAAGCTCACTGTTGAGCAGGGATGGCAAATATCCATTAAAGTGAGTACCTGCAGAAATTATCCGTAATAGGGATGGGGATGGGAACAGTTTGAAATTTGGATATTTAAGTTTGTAGTTTGAATATTTGTAATTTGTAATTTGAATATTTTTATTATATTATAATAGATTTATAATTATATATTTTATTTTTAATTTAAATTGTGTTGCATTGTATCGAATAATAATATGAATTATAAATATTTTATTAAACTTAAAACTATTTTTTTTATATTTTTATTTTTTTATAAAAACTTGAAGATATGTGCAGGAATCCAAATATCCACAAGAAACAAAAAATGGGAACAAAAATGAGGGGCAAAATCCTAAATAGGGACGAGCATATCTCCACCAAAGATACTCATTGTCATCCCTAATGTTGAGGAACCGCAAGACAGCACATTAAAACGTCCCGTCGTTCAATCAAGAAAACGCAATGCCGTGTAGATCCCTGCAATATAAAAACAAACGGCGCCGTTGATGCCACCATCGTCATCAACATGATGACAACCGAACTCTTCCTTAAATTCCTCTCCCCTCAGAACCCTATCACCAACCCAATCCCAAAACCCTTCCAAAGCCCTAATTTCACCCTCAGAAACCAAAACGCCCCTTCCCAACTCAGACCCCAATTTTCCCGGGAAACAAAGACCCCTCCTTCCTCCTCCTCCGACCGCGGCCTCATTTTCCGGGAAAAAGTCCTCTACCTACAGAAACTCAACGTGAACCCCCAGAAGGCCTTCCGAGTAAACCCTAACCTCCGATCCACCCCTCTCTCCACCCTCAGATCCGTCGAACAATGCCTCTCCTCCATGGGTATCCACCGTTCCTCCATGGGCCGAATCCTCGACATGCTCCCTGAGCTCCTCAACCGCGACCCCAACACCGATCTTTACCCAATCCTGGATTTCCTCCTCAACGAGGTCGGAATCCCTTACCCGGACGTAAGAAAATCCATCTCGCGGTGCCCGAGGCTCTTGCTCTGCAGCGTGCAGAATCAATTGAGGCCAACGCTTTGTTTCCTGAGGGAATTAGGGTTCAACGGTTCGAATTCCCTCACGTGCCAGAACACGGTGCTTCTGGTTTCGAGCGTGGAGGGAACCTTTGTGCCGAAGATCGAGTTTTTGAAGAGTTTGGGCCTAACTCAATTGGAGGTTAGTTACATGGTTGTGAGGTCCCCTGGGTTGTTAACGTTTAGCATCGAGAATAATTTGAGGCCAAAGGTTGAGTACTTCTTGAAGGGGATGAATGGGGACGTTGCGGAGTTGAAGCGGTTTCCGCAGTATTTTTCGTTTAGCTTGGAAGGGAGGATCAAGCCCAGGCATAGGGTGTTGGATCAGCATCGGTTGTCACTCCCTTTGCATCTCATGTTGAAGGGTGATGATGGCGGGTTCTATGAAACGCTGTTTAACACGCGGTTAAGGAAACTTGAGGGAAGGTAGTTAGTTGTTTTCGTAAATTGGTTATTTATTGGGATTTGTATCATGAGCTGAGAGTGGAAGTGTCATTGTTTAGCTGAATTACGCGGGTAAATACATGTGCATATGTGATAAATTAAACTATGTTTTACCTGTTTACTTGGTCTTAAATTTTGGTGAGTAACTGCAGTTACAGCTGTAGTATTTCTGTTGTGACGGTCTCTGCATCAGAAACAATTTTTTGCAATTTCAGTAATTGCAATGCAACCAGTGACAATTTAAAACCATGATTGTTTGGTTTGTGTTAGAGTAAGGGCTGCATGTGATTTAAACAGAACGAGATTTCATTTTCGAATGAATGAATGAATGGGCAACCATGATCTTTTTCCAGTTGATGGATCCCTTCCAGTTCCCACGCCGTAGCCAAAGGAAAGAAGAGTATAACAAAAGTATAGTTCAGTGGTTTTGCGCAAGATTGCTGATCCTGATATGGTAGTCTGTAATATATGCTTGGGGTACCCCGCGAGTAAATGCACTTTGAATGTCCTAGCGATTGTTAAACTGGCGATGAAACTTGTTCGTAATCATGCCTTCTCAATTTGGTTTGCGTTAGTCTTGTCAATCCCAGTCATAGCAATCAGTAGTTTCAGCTCCATCGTGCACTAAGACCGCTAAGATTTCATAGTCGCGGAATTTTCCTGCCGTTTTTTTGTGCTTGGATGATACTTCAAGATCCTGCATGTGACTTTGCCCCACTATTTATTTATATAATTTTTTAAATTCATCAAGCAGGAGTTTCTTTGCTGCAGATACGAAGCGAAGTTATTACTGACTCAAGTCTTAGCTCGTTACTAGACACTAGATTGAATCGATGAAGTTATGCAAAATAAAAATGTTGTTCTTGATGCAAATATGTAGGAATATTTTCTGCCAAGGGTTGTTGAATTTTATGGAGCTCAATCTAATACAGTAGTTTTTCTAGAACGATGATGGAAAATAGCATTGATGTGTATATATGGTTGTGTCTAGTTTCACCTTAGAAATGGTGAAATGGACTGATGTTACTGAGATAAATGAAGAACCCGAAAAGGACCTGCTTCTGTTGAAAAGGATCGAATTACTTCACCACCAGAAATGCTTCCTTGGTAAGCATCAATTGTCATTGCCAATACTATCTCCTTGTAGGTGATCAATAAATATCGTTACAAGCCCTTGCTGAGGTTTGTGACATGACCTCGCCTTGGAATGGCTTAATTACCCCTGCCCCTGAATCGGTTCTCCATATTTTTGGGGTTCGGTTCGCGTGCTTTTTTGTGCCGAAACAGATGACCGTATGCTTTCTTTAAACCCAACCCACTTTGGATTTAGACAAGATTATGTGGGTGATGCTATTGAGTTCGATATGCAATACACTAGCTGCCCTCCCAAAAGCTAAGCATCTAGATTAATCTGTTTTGTTTGTTTTAGTTTATTTTAATAATAAAAATTTCAAATGATTACAAAACTATTAGATTGATAATCTATTTTAGTTTTCTTATTAAGAAGGACAGATGAGAATTACTTTTTGAAGTAATTTTATATAACTTCCTTCTAATTAAAAGTTTGTATGGTGAGAAGGTACTAAACATTAGAATTAAAATTTTCCTCAGACCAAACAACAAAAATTCCTTTATATATGCCCTTGAAAATTCCTTCATATATTCGTATAAACATGGCACTTTATCAAGCCCAATGTATTTACATGTGTGCTTCATTGTTAATAAATAAAAAAATATTTACAAGTGCTCCTTTCATTATACTATTATTTTTTTAATTAAAAAAAAGAGATGGGATTATATTTTGATTGAGTTATGTTATATATACTCATGATTGAAACTCATTTTATGGGATTCATTAAGTTGTCTCTTGACTATTAATTAGGAGTGAATCCCACTTTTTTCCTCAATCAATTATTAAGGAACACTTTAGTGAATTCTATTAAATGAGTCCTAACTATAAATGCAAATAATATTTTTATTTTGATTTTCGAATCATCAAAAAAGTATAAGCTTGTCAAGGAGTACCTAGCCGGGGTTTTTGGAAAAAAAAAAATTTGGGCCAATAAAGAGGCTCTAGTTTTTGGGTCGGGAAAGAAGCTCCAGTTTAGGATGACTTTTTGGTGATGTGAGGAAGAGGATATGTTTTATATTGGGTGGCCCATAAGCATAACTTGCAAGATGGGCCAAGTGGGGAATTGAATTTGGCCCTCAAATGTCATACTTTTATCCACTCTACGTTGTTCATGTTCCATCTGAGGGTGAGTTCCTACTGCTGTGTTGTCATAAATTTGAGCATATGATAGTTTATTATCATGTTGTAGTTCATGGAAGCATCGTGGGCACGAGTTGATGAGGGTAACTGACAGGTAGGTGCCAAGTTTCAACAGGTATTAATGTGCTTATACCCCGATTGTTATATCAGGATTGGTGGGGGGACTGTCTCAGAATACAGCAGTACTAAATTTCTCATGGTAGTCTGCAGTGTAAATTTGAAGGACCAATGTCACTGTGAGCACCTGAAATGGTGTCTCATCTGAAGGGCATGATGGAAATTCCTACTGTTGGTGCCTTGTTTGATTGGCAACATAGGGAAGAAACATTGCAGTGGGGTCTACATTGTTGATAATTGTCCTGATCTCTGTCGTTTCTCACCAAGCATTTTGATGAAACTTGCCATCAGCAAGTGGGAGAACCCACCGTGACCCTTAACCTCTCCAATTAACAAACGGCCAGTCCCATCACCTGCCCAAAATACTGTGTATGAAAATGTCATCTAATTTTTTCTTTTGATGGTGCTGGAAACTGGAATCACTAGCATAGACTTACATGGTTTGTTTCTTTTCTGTTCCTATAAGTTTATTTGGGAACCCTTTTTAAAGTTGCATCAACATGGAGTACTAGAACTCTGAAGTGCCTCATTTTTTTCGGTTAAATAGAACAAGTCTAAGTAGTGTATAGTTTAGAAGAAAGATATTTGTACATAACATTTTTTGGTATCCGTAGACAGAAGAGATTTAAGTGACGAGTGCAAATAAGTGGAGGATTTAATGTTTATGACTAGAGAATTGGTGACAGCAATAATAAATGATAATATTATCATCTCTATTCCCCTATTTATATACGTGAATTTCTTGCTCATTTGCACATGAATCCTCAATGAATAATAGTATTATCACTTATCACAATAATTTCTAGCGGATAACTGCATTAACATATACTACCATAGTTACCTGACTACCCCAATGTGAAATTCTCATTTATTTGCCGTTAAATCCCCTATATCAATGGACATCCCAAAACACTATATTCAAATAACATAACTTAATGAGTTAATGCTCACTGTAATATTTGACTTTTCATGCATGACTCACTTTTTTCTCTGATTTTACAAAATTATCAAATTAGTCCCCCATTTTGTAAAATGTGAGTCACATTAGTTCCCCTCAACTTCGTTAGTCTATCATTATTATTCTACTAATGTGTCACATTAAGTGACACGTGGTACCTATTCATCATTGAACTTAGAACTCAGAAACTTTGAAATTATGGTATCAATCTTTGTAAAGTTCGAAAGAAATTTACTTCAAATTTCGAGGTGTTCCGGGTTCCATTCACTTTTTTCTTGTCCTCAAGTTTCTGAGTTTCAATTTCAACCACAAAGATGAACCCATAGTTTCAAAGTTTTCGAGTTTCAAATTCACTTCTTCCTTATCCCAAGTCTCTGAGTTTCGAATTTAATGATGAACAGGTGCCACATGTCACTTAACGTTACACATCAGCAGAATAATGATGGCGGACTAACAGAGTTGGAGGAGAGACTAACATGACTTATATTTTATAAAATGTGGAACTAATTAATAATCTCATAAAAGTCAGGGACAAAAAATGACTCACGCATGAAAAGTTAGAGACTAAAGTGAGTATCAACTCTAACTCAATCTATTATTATGTTATAGGATAGGATGGTTTTACTTAGGCCGTCTCAGTAGAACCAATTAGGAAGAGATTGAATGATAAAGATAGCAAAAAGGAGAATGTAGATCCCTTAAATATCACTTGCCAAGCACCATTTTATGACTTCAAGCCTTTACATAAATCATAGAGTGCTCAAAGGGATCCGCATCAATATCAGATCCTCATGCAATACAAATATAAACAAGATGCTTTTGTGGTACGGTGGCAGAAGGGCCATGGACTGTTGGGCCTGCTATGTTTCTTCGTAACAGCACAGTAGGGGTCTACACACGTGGACTGTTACAATCACACCTGAAGAGGGCATGTAAAGAGAGAGAAAGTCCACGGACCAAGGTTATAGAGAAGAAGAAGCAAATGTGTAAACACCTGTTGGGGTAGAAAGCTAAGATTCAGGGACAGAAAATTCCTATCAATCCAAAAAAAAAAAAAAGGGACGGGCAACTCCTCTATCTTCATGTTTAAAGCTGCTTCTCATACCTGATTAATTAAGTAATAAAAATACACATTTCAATTCACTTTTTGTATCTTTATTTTTCTACACCTAAAAGGAAGTATAAAAAATGCATAGGAGTGAAATTACAAAGTCAGAAAGTAAATCACATACTAAATAACGCCTTGTGCTTTCTCTCCTTCCTACTCTCCTTTCATCCAATACAGTTGATTAACTTATCAGTGATAAAGTAAAGATAATAGACTATGTGATTTAGATTTAGTTTATCAGGATTTAAATTCAATTCATTCTATCTCATCTTTTTATGTATATTTATTTTTATCTTTTTATTGTTTTTGTTATTTAATAAATTATTCTTATAACTATTATATCTATAAAATAAATTTTCTAATATGACTTATACTTAAATTTAACCAATTTTTCATTCAAAAACGCCTTCAATCAGTTCATACAAAACCCCATAAATAGTATAGAAAACAAATGCTCAAAATCACAAATATATCTCCAAGTACTTTTGCTTTTATCACTATGCCCCTGATATTTCAACTGGTATACTGTAGACTACTGTTTTTCAGTCAAGCTCGGGGAGAGAAATAGATTCCAATCTTGACAAGTATATATGAGCATCAAACCCTTTTACCGTGCTCTTAAACCAACCATTTGTCATGAGTTGTTAACATCGGGGAAATCATGGGAAAGTGTGGGGAAACCAATACACTGCAATGAGGTCATCCACTTTTTGCGCCCTTTGTGGGGTTTCCAACTCAGTAGTCAGTCCTTCTCTTTTATGAATCAGCGTATTTTACTGACTCTTAGAGCTTGCTACAGTCTAAACATCCTAGTTTATTTTCTATATGTGCGTTATAACCTTTTATATCCATTCTTTGTTTGGATAAATATTCACAAAAGTCAGCAACTCAATATAGAAACGATTAATGAGATCCTTCACAAATTTATTTTCCCAAACTTGTCATGCACTAGTCCTTTTCAAGTCACTGAATAATACTTTCATGCTACCGCAACTTTTTTAAGTAGTTTATTTTAAGCATATACTTTACATAATTTGTACAAATATTTTTTTCCTCATATCACAAAACTAACTCTTTATAGTGAACGCAGGTTATAGATCAATTCACTCTAGACCATTTGCTTCTTTTGGATTATTACTGACACAGCACAAACCTCTTTTGGCTTGAGATCTGAGCCATAGAATATCAGATTCCGGTTGTCAATGTTGAATTGACAATTGGTATTTGTTGATTGTCGTTTGTATGATTATGTTGCTTCATGCACCATGCATATGTCAACATATGTGAAATATAGCATCAAAATCATCAGCATGCATGCATGTAAACTATGCAACACTACATGCCTGAAACGTATAGTACATCATATATGTTTCTTACTGGAAGCAAGTGGACTATATGTTATTTTTTGGGTTCGGTTTTCACCTAAGTTGATTTCTGAATCTATGTCTACAGCAAATAGATAAACAAAAGTTGATTTGTGATTACAAATTCTTTCTCCTCTTCCAAGACTGTTGCTTCGTTGCAGTAGAATTTCTAGCAGCTTTATAGAAAGTTAGATTGGCTATACCATTCATGATAGGTTCTTCAAATAACTAATGAACGATTCTAAAGAGCACATGCTATGGTCTGGTTAATGCATTTGGTCCTCAGGACTATAGGCTGTAGCTCATTGAAAATAATTTCTAGTGTCCACACTAGAATTATTTGTTCAGCCTCAGTGCAATTGATTGTTCCTGTGGGGAAGATGAGATGCATTTACACCCTGCAGACGTGGGTCTTCAGCTGTTTGAATTGTATCTGCACCTATGCACTAGACTACTTAGCCTGAGTACTGTGGAACTGTTCAGTGCTCTTGACTCATCTAAGACTCTGTCCTTTGCTTTCGTTTAAGAGTTTGCCAGTATGGTTTTGATTCTTCCAGTATCGAAAATCTTGCAGACAATCTCTCTCTAGTCTATATATGCACGAAAGTTTAGAAGTTACAATTACTGCATGTAACAGTGCAGATAAATTAACTTGTAGGTGTTAGTATTACTCAAGGAGCACTAGCAATTTTTATATATGCTTGAAAGTCTGAAGTTGAACTGAGCTTGAAATTAAATTTATTAGAAAAATCCATCATAGATTTCTTGTTGCTTGCAACTTATATGCAGAAGCTACGCTTTTTGTTTGGTAAAAAAAATGCTACACATTTAACTAACAAGGAAAATTTTCAAGAACCACATGGTATGGGAAACAGCCTATGCTAAATACTTTATATGTCTATGCCTCCAGAGTACAAGCTTAACTGGATTAAAACATGATTGATATCCAACATATCAATAAGAAATAGGATAAATTACACTGATATTTCTGGAGGTTAGGCAATATTACACATGACATCTCTTGATTTATAGAATTATATATTAATCTTTTCAGAGATTTACGTGATATTGCATCCGATACCCTTATATTATGTGACATGTTACATTAAACACTATTGTAAATACAACACTAAGTACTCTTGTAAAAAAATATCAGTGCCGAGAGGTATCGTGTGCAATATCGTCTAACCTCTGGAAAGATTAGTGTAATTTACCTTTAAAAATATAAAGACAAAACATTTTGTTTTATTGATGGTAACTTCTTATGCTCTCTGGCTGTCATTGAGAGTAATTTCAGTTTTGCAAATACAATTAGATCTCTTCTGTTCTTTGTAGTAGGGGAGGGTTGTGGGTTGGAGGGAGAGGAAGGGGAGCCGGGGAGGGGCCTGTGGCACTAGAGGATATACCTTTTTGAATTTCCAAGTAGTTCCAAGGGAACAGCCTCAACAGAATCATATGCTAAGCCCTGCTATTAATATGGTGGGCCATTTCAGACCATTTCCTAATCAGACACTTCTGTCTTTTCATTTGAGAGGGGCTAGCATCTCACATTTTGGCTTGGGTCACTCCAAAAGCATGTTCTTCAATTGCGTTCACTATAACAGACTAAAGCACATGAACTTGGTACGTTTATGTAGTGCCATCCCCATCACTTTTTTGCAAGATACCTCAATTTCATCCACCCTGAAGCTGAAGTGTGCACAATTGTGCATGCACACACAAAAGGCTATGCTCCCAGGTGCCAACTACTATCATTTCAAGGCTCAGCAGACTTTGCTTCTAGGCTGGGAACATTTAACTGCATTTCCATTTCAAGCTTCAGATCATGTGACAAGCACCTGTAGCTACATAGTCCCCTCATTCTCGAATTATACTGGCCTACAGTACAAAGAAGTTGCTCTTTACGAACGTTTGATGTTCATTATTTTGATTATGGTGGTCTATGTCAGTCTTTTATAACTTGAAAGATGTATGTCATTTACCTATATGGAAAGAATTAATTGACTTAATAAATTTACGTGATTCTTAATATGAAATATTGGTAATCAGGCTTAGCAAAGAAGCCACTAGAGCTAGATTAGTGGAGAAGGATTTGAGTAATGTAACATGTTAAATGGTACGAATTAAAATGACACGAAAAGTGATGAAAACCCAACTGACCAATCAACTTTTGTTAACAAAATCATGGGTGAGATAAAGTTAATCATGAGTGAGTTAATAATTAGATCTAACGGCTAATATTTTTCGTATAACTTTTTGTACCACTAATATTCGTACCATCTATTATTTTTCTTGAATAATTTACATAAATTTATAGGTTGAAATTTCAGTATCATCTATATACTAAAATTAGGCTAACCAAAGAGAAAGCAAAAGCAATTAATACTTAATTGATCCAAATAGTTTGACATTTTCTCCCAAACAAGATTTTAAGTTCGAATCTTGTGTTAAAAAAAAAAGAGAGAGAGAGAGAGAAAGAATGCTAGCGCTAGAAGATTTGTGGTGTAGACCAAAAAGAATAACTACAGCATATAGTACTACTATCTACCTGTATGCATTTAAGCAATGGGCTAATTTCAATTTCTTTGTTGGCATTTGTGGTCTATGACTCTGTATCCCAAATAGATAAATAATTGCAGCAACATTTGAGAAAATGCAGTCCCTTACTGATGTTACAACACGGATTTTCTGTGAAGCACTGTTGTATCTCGCACATTATAAGGCCGTTTTACAATATCCAGCAAGCTCGCTTCTTGTTGTCTTACATAGCATCAATTTCTTTTAAGAAAATAAATCTGGCATCATGGGCCAGGTTACTCTTTCTGAATTTTGGTCGTCTGCCAAGCACTGAAGCTGATTGTTTTTTCGTGTTTCTGGTACATCCTAAAGCTGAAATTTTATGATTGTATGCTTCAACTAACAGTCAACCGGCGAGAGATTTTTGTGTATAAGTATCTTAAATTTATATAATCTATGCACATTAAGCCAATTATAACTTAAAATATTATTATTTTAAATATTAAGCAACTATATGACACCCGAGACAAATATTTAAATAATTTTTCAGTGTTGTGATAATTACAAGGATTATTTCTTATGCAGACTTCGTGAATTCTCATCTATAACTATTTATTTTTGTTTTTTTTTTAAGGTAACAGAAATAAGCTGTAATGTAATATTTATGTTAAAAAGTACATTTGTGTTAATAATGCTTAATTATCTAGCATAAAATAAATAAGTTAGTACAATACATCATCTAACATGAGACCTCAGGAAGACATGCCCTAAGTGGAAAAGAAGACAGCACTTCCTCTGCAAACAAGGGTACACATGGGAACAGTGACAGTAGAGGTAGGGGGAAAAAATAAACAGCTTTTAAAAGAGAGTATTCTAGATAAATTCTATTAGCAATTATCTTAAGAGAATAAATAAAAATCAAAAAATCAAAAATAAAGAAATGATTTTATTTTATTAAAAAAATTTAATTTATATTTAAAACCTCAGAAATTTCATAAGTTTTCAATCAATATTCTTGAAGCACTAAGGCAAAAACCTTCTTATTTGTAACAAGAAGAAATATATTCTTTCTGCTATCTGCAGCACAATTTCACTTGCCAATTCTATATTCCATGCACGTACTGACGATTGTTCAATCTCTTTCCATTGGGTCTCACAAGTTGGGAGCCAGGTTATCGCTTTTGTCCTTTGGCATTTCAAAGGCTTAATTACTTGTCTCCCGTGGACCAAAATAAAAACTACTTGTCTCCCCAAATTGGCGAACAGCATTAATTCTTGTGACCAAACCGTCTCTTGCAACAATAGAAAACTTCTCCTCCAATAATCAGTAGTAACATATTTATCTCAACTTTCCTGTTTTATGAACAAGGAAAAGATAAGTTCTAATATAGTCTTTGATGAGTTATGAATTAAGAGGGTTCTTGAATCCTGTTCATATAAAAATTTTATCAATAATTATTTTATTATATAAAGAATATTATATAAAAAATTCAATAGACAGGATTTAAGAGCCATATTAATTCAAGGACTATTTTAGCAATATATATAAAAAAAAAAAGCATCATTTGTATCAAATGAAGACATTGCAATGCATTCCATAATTCATGCAATCTAAATAAGTTTTACAAATTAGCTAGTTCTCAATATCTTTGCTAACTTCATTATAGGTTTTGAACTTGAAACCTCACTAGCTCTCATAGTACTCACTTAATATGCATGTTAATATGAATTTCTTTCCCAACATTTAAAACTTTTTGTTTAATTCCTGAAGTTGCTTCCGTCAATCAAGTTCATCCTGCGTTAAGATATTTGGGTTAACTTTAACAAAAGAGGCTTACGTGGCACGTTAAGTGCCATGGTGGAGTACCCCTAATAAACCTTCAATGATTCATTTAGTCCCTAAAATTGTCATCTTCATAAACAAAATCCCCAAACTCTCTTCCCCCTCATGAAACCTATATCCTCTGGGAGATAAAAGACATGGTTGTTGTTGACAAAAGAATGTGCCTTGTGGTCTTCGAAGATCTTAGGCAGAAGGGGGAGGAGATTCTATGAGCAAGTGTTTTTGCTAAAAAGTTAAAAGATAAGGCAAGGATTGATTGGATGATATCTGTCAGTTATAAGCACTCAAGCTTTAGGGTTTAAGGAATCCCCAATCTCTCTTTCCATTCATGAACTCTAAATTCCCAATATGGGAGGAAGAAGACATAGTTGGTCTTGGAGTGTGACAAAAAATGTGCCCCATAGTCTTCCAAGATTTTAGGATGACTGGGGAAGAGATTCGTATTTCTACTAAAAAGTTGAAAACTAATCAAGATTCTTGTAGAAAATTATGAGAATAAGAATTATATACACGCGCGCACGTGTATACACACATAGGCAATAGCATAATTATATACTACAAATTTTTAGCACCCTTGCCAAAATTAATTTGTTGCTTGCCGATCCTAACGAAAAGTGAGCTTTTTTAGTTAAAAAATCATTTTTTCTTAAAAAAAAAGGTTGAAACAAACACATTCCTATTAACTTTATCCAAGAAGCCACGAGCAATGAGTCAAATTGAATCATACTGTGTATGCCCAACCCAGCAATGTCATGCCCAACACTAAGGGAATCTGCTTCTAAAAATCCAACTTACTAAATAATTCATGAACCCAATCAAACAATTCTTTATACAAATACATAAAACAAATGCAATATAGATTAATAATAAGTACACTTTGCTTATATACCAACCCAGTATAATGCTTCTCCTTAACACTAACATTCATCTCCAACTGAAATATTAGACCAATGAAAGTGAACCCTTCCACCATCTCGATATACACCAGCCATCGCTTGAACTACCTAGCCCTCTAGCAGTTGAGATTTAGAGTCACCAAGTGCCAATGTCTAAACAAACAAAAGAACGGATCCACCAGAGCCACCATTGGGACCAATGTTTGAAGAAATGTTACCATCTTGCCCTATGTCTGTTGCAAAGTTTTCTCCATCAACTCTAAGTGAATAATTCGTGATTAAACTTGACAATGCATGCTCCAATGAACCCATCACTATCGAGACAAGAGAATAATTATGTAAAGCAGCCTTTTCATATAAAAATTGTTAAGTAACAATTTTTAGTCACAATTAAATTTTAATTCATATCTTAACTATAGTGCCACCACCTACAGTTGTAGCCAAACTACTATTTCCACTACCACTACCAAGTTTACATGGCAAATCAAGATCCCATACAAGTGTTACCACCCTCAACGAAATTACCATAGTAATATCTATCCGCACCATATCCTCCATGCCCACCTCCACCACCAATACCCTTTACAAAATACCTTCATCTACCAAATCCACCAGTACAACCTGCATCTGTTCCACATAACATTTTAATAGAGCATAAATAAAGCATTGAAAACTATTACATGATGTACGAAATTTTATGTTGGGGATTATGTTTAGAGGCAACAAAATACCTAGTCTAGATATACTGATTACTCTAGCATGTTAGACATATACATTTCAAACAGTGCACCAAAGGGCCTTATGGTGCTTTCAATAATAACATCTTCACCCATAGCAAAAAGTAACACCTGCTAAGAGAATCTCCTCCGCCCTCATCCAAAAGTCTTGGAAGACCACTAGACACGTTCTTTTCTCACACTTCAATAGCAACAAGCATGTCTTCTTCCTCCCAAATTGAGAATTTAGGATTCAAGAAGGGAAATAGAAATTGGGGACTTTATTTATGAATATGGCAATTTTAGGGACTAAAACGAATCGTTTAAGACTCCACCTTGGCACTTAATGTGTCTCAACTCAGTCTTTTCATTAAATTTAACTCATACTTGTTAAGCCAGGGACAAATTTGATTGATGGAATGCAATTAGGGGGTTTGTGGATTGGGTTGGGTGGTTTGGGGGCTTATTTAGCCTTATCCAACCCAATGTATTCATGAGTTGGTTGGGTTAAGTTAAACTTGGGGATCCAATAGACATTAAAAGAAAAAAATTTCTAGTTAAAATATATATCAAAATATATAGTCGAATATAAGTCTCTTAACAAATATGATAATGATATTATAACTCTCAACGTATGTAAATTCAAAAGAGTATACATCAATTCAAGAAAATATCCATAAATCGTAAAAACTATCAAGAAAGCATACAAATCCTAAAAGTTTTATAGAAAGTAAAAGATTATTTTTGTTTGTAGTTACCATTTGAGTCATGGCAATGGTATATTGGCATAATGCATTGATTCATTGTCTCGTAGGCCGTAGCATGACATTTTTTTCAGATATAATCCATTGGAAATTTCCCATGGCCATTATCTGCCAAAAATGTCCAACAAACAAGATTTTGCAAATATTTGTGGCGGATGTCATCTACCATAAACTTCTGGTGTATAATCCATCATAAATTTCCTGAATACAAGAATTTGTTAAAAATTCACTTGCATCGAGACACTTCCCGATTCCCAGTAGATTTTTACCAATTTCCAGCAAATTTGTCCGTTAAAAATTGGTTGTGTTATTATAGTGAGCCTTCAACCAAAAAGGTCAAGGACCCCGAAGAGCAAATAATCCCCCACACTGAAGCATCAACTAGTTATGATCCGAATGGATCCTAGTCAAAATCCGAAGAAAAGCCATCGATAATGCACACAATTTAACTCAAAATTCACTAATGCTCTATCCAACCGCTTTGCCACATCCCTTGCAAACCCTTCCATTCGGTGTGAGCGAAAGTTAACCTCCTCACTTTCCTTTGTGAAAAATTTTCAACCAATGCCAAGAGAAAACAGACTGCAAACGAATTAAGGTGGTATTTGATATGGGGTAATCAATCTGGATTACTAATAATATTTAATTAAATTATTTGGACTCAAAATATTACCTTATTTGGCTAGACAACATTACTGGCAATTTAGATTTGTAAGATAATGTAGATTACCACCAATGTGATAATGTGGATTACCACCAATATGACAATCCTTCCATCATCATCATCATCATTATTATTATTATTGTTGTTGTTGTTGTTGTTGTTGTTAATTATTATTAATATTAATTATTTTTTAATAAAAATAATTATTAATTATTAATATTATCATAACTAATAATTAACAATAATAATAATAATAACTAAATATTTTATTATTATTATTATTATTATTATTATTATTATCATATTGATTTAATACATATATTATTTAATAATTTTTTTGATATACCAAATAGGATAATGTAAATTGCCATTTAGATTATCTATATATGTTCAATACTACATTTAATATTATCAATAACTTAAAAGATGATAATCTTTTTAAATAATAATCTATATTACTCACAATTTTAATAAATAGGATAACAAACACCGTCTAAACGAGTCGACAAAGCTTCCCGAAATAAAGGAATAGGAGTATAGGGCTTTCGTAAATAGCACTACACACCCAGACCTGACTTCCTATAACCATCTTAATAGACACCACCTGATTGTGCAAATCCACAGCATCAACGTAGAAAGGAACTTTCTTTCACTCAAGTAAATTCATACATTTACACCATACATTATTTTTTTTGAAATATATAACGATCCGGCGGTGCTTAGTTAATTTATGTACATTTCAATATATATATACATATATATTGACAGGTCGTTGGACTTTTATTGTACTAAATTATAATTCTTGCTGTGAATAATCCAACTTTACCTAAATTTTAATGGATTTGATTGCTATACATTATTAGTGCATATAAGTTATATTTATTATTAACATTTAATAAAAATTAAAAAAATTTAATATTTCATATATTATTAAATTATTAGAATTATTTTGTAAATATATATTCTATAATGATAAAATTCATATTTTTCTCACTTATAATTGATATAATCTTCTTGAGTTAATGATTAACATGAAAATACTTTATTTATCATCAGATTTATTAAATAACATAATAATATATTATTAAATGATAACATAACTTTTTTAACAATAACAATATATGTCAAATAAACTTAATTTGAATTAAAAGAAGAAAACGAAAACAAAACCTCTAACGTGCACTACCAAGTCATAGCAAATACTGACAAGTCACAAACAAGCTTTCTTCCTCTTAATCATCATTTATTGGGTTCACGTCGGAATATGAACTTAACAAGGAGGAAGGCAAAAACAAGGAGTATAATCCCATTAGTGGCCGCGGGATGTTGATCTCGCAGGTTCCCGATGCAAGCACCTGCAACGCACTTTTCATCGATAAAGCCAAAAGAAATCTCAGCAATCAGAAAATCCTGTTTGAATGGATGCATAGGCAATCCTGCACCTTACCAATAATAGCATAAAGGAGCACTGGCCACCCCTGCGAATCTCAATCCACTATTTCAGGCGACGATCACAATAGTGTCCAGAGATTGAAAGCATTGGCACCTGCTGCAGTCTCCTGCTAGAGGGTTCGTTTGTTCCTTGTTTGCTTATCCATCATAGCAAATTGCGGTGATTTGGTTTTGTTAATTTGGCGGTTTTCCCATGTGCAAAGCAACAATTATTCCTGGAGTTTAATTTTCATTCTTTTTATTTTAAAATTATAATTTTGGAAAAACTTTTTCTTTTATAATTTAAGTGAATATGTAATTTAGTTATGGAAGACTCACATAATATCAATTTAATTCCTGAAATTTTTTCACATTAATTTAGTCTTTAAAATAGTAAATGTGATATCATATTAATTCCTGAATATTTTTTATATTAAATAGATCTTTAAAAGTTAAAATATAATATCATATAGGTCCCTAAAATTAAAATGTAACATTAACATAGTTTTTTCGAAAAAAAATTTAAGAACCTATTTGATATCACATGCATCTTTTAAGGATCAAAATAATGTCATATTTTAACTTTTAATAACATATTTGATGTCAAACAATTTTCAAAAACTAATGTGCTGTCAAATATTAATTTTTAAGGGCCTATTTAATGCCAAAAATCTTTCAAAAATTAAATTGATGTCACACGAATCTTTAAAAATTTAAATAACATATTCACTTATATAATTTTGGCCTAAATTATAATTTTAAGATTCTAAATGGAAAACTAAATAGACTATTAGTGTAAGTTTGATTTGCACGTTAACATTATAAGAAGACTATAATCGTTTAATTAATATTATTTGAGGTAAAATAGGTTAAAGGTTAAGTCTTGTCTAAATAAATTTTGGTATGTTTTTCTAAATTCTTAATTCAAACTTCTTTCTATCGATAATAAGTCAAGGTGTATAAAGGACAGGTTGGATTTAGTCAGATCTGAAAATGACTTGATCAAAAAATTGGATCATATCTTTAAACTTAGAACCGACCTGATGATAATATCGACTAATAACCAGATTAGATTAGGTCAAGTCGGTATTTAAACAAAATATACAAATTTGGACATTATATACAATAAAGTCATAAAATTTTATAAGAAATGAGATTCAAGATATAATTTACAATATATATTTCAAAATAAATTATAGTAATTCAAAATTAATATCATATTATGTAAAATGTGTTGATTGAAGTCTAAAAAATCTCATAATTTACCATCAATATTTTTAAAGAATATATTTATTAAAGAATTATGTATTAGGTCGAGCTGGGTCAACCCAAAGTATGGCCTGAACCTGGCACAAAAATATACTAGGTCAAATATTCAAGACTAGAAACCAACCCAATAAGCATCCGGTCGGACCAGGTTATCAGGTTAAGTCGGATCTTGAACACCTCTAATAATAAGCTTTTTTTTAGTATTTTCTATTCTCAAAAATAATTTAATTTGGTAATCATGTTGTATTAGTTTTTTTGTGACATAAAAATATTTATATAATGTTTTAATTTTGATCAATAATTTTTGACTCAATTTTAAAATTTGATAACTATTCTTTTAATATTTACACAAATTCTACTTAAAATTATATATAGTTATATATACACCATAGGTTATGTAACGTCCCAATTTCCGAGTTCCGACTTAACCCTCAGGATTGATCAATTTCAATTTCTGACTCCATCTTCGAAATCCAGATAGACGGATTATTTCTGAGTTCCGAGTTCATCTTCATGTGCTATCCGATTTCTGATTTCACCTAATTTTGATTATTCCTTATTTCCAACTTCATGTTCTAGTTTGGAGTTAAATGTGGCTTCCGAGTTCCGATATCTGACTTCGAGTTAAAGTATACTGGGATATGATTTCCGATCTCCAAACTTATGTTCAGGTCTCCAATGAGATTGTTCCCGATTTCCTCGTTCGACTTCAACTTTCAGCATAATTTCCAACTTCCAACTTCAACCTTCATCATTTACCGACTTCCGACTTAACTTCAAGTACAAACATCACAAACGTGATTACCGATATCCGACTTCATGTTTCAAAGAAATGTGCCCGATTTCCGGCCTCATAATGTAGCTTCAAGTTTCCAGCGAGGTACCCGAGTTCCGATCTCATACCTCATGTTTCAAAATAGTGTACGTAGTTTTCGACCTCAAAAGTTATAGTTTAACACAATGGTGCAAGTACCGACCTCGGATTTGAATATAACGAGTTCCGGCCTTAGAGTTAAACTTAATGGATATGAGTTCAAATCTTTGAGTTGATTTCCAGTCATACGTGATCTCCGATCTCCGAGTTTATGTCCAGCATTGACATTTCGAGTTTAAAAGAGGAGTTTCGAGATTATATGATTGCGAGCTGTATGACTTCCGACGTCCGACTTTACTTCCAAGTTTTGAATAAACAGATAAGATTTCCTCAAGTCACAAACAAGATGGTACGAGTTCCGACATCCGGTTTCAGCTCCAAGCTCAAGTAAAATGTCACGAGTTCCGACTTTAAGCTAATAGGGACGAGTTCCAATTTAAGGTAGATCGGAAGCGTATCTCACTTTTGGAACGACATGGAGAGCAATTTAGCCACAACAGTGGGAGACATGGCCGAACTTCAATCACAAAATTTCAACCAATCAACACTCATAATCCCAACTACCCCCATGTATTTAAGTCAGTCTCTCCCCCTCATTTCTGACTGATCTACGCCACTCTCCCTCTCCCTCTTGTTCCAGCCTCCTTCTTCCTTTCTCTCAATCAACTCCATCACTCCCTCAAGCTTCACAAGGTTCTAACACTCCAAGTTTCAGCACTTAGCTCAAATCATACTCCAAAGAGGTAGGATTTCATTCTGTTCTTGAATTACTTGCACTATGATGGCATGAAATTGTACTCTTCTTTATGTATTTGATGAATTATTGGATGTATTATGATGGGTTATGATTGGATTAATAGGAGATATTGAGTTGAATTTAGAGTTAGAAGGAGAAAACTAGAAGAAATGGATGATTAGGATGCTGTCTTGGTGAAGAGTCCACGGCAGTTCATACGGCGAAGTTTACAACTCCTCCTATAGCCGGTTAAATCTGATGAAATATTTTTATATGAAAGTAGACATCCAGGGCTTTCCATACATATATCATATAAGGTCATTGGATTAGTATTGAGAGAAATATGAATTTTTGAAATTTGACCTAGGAATCAGGACTTTCATCCAGGCAGGGTGACTTGAGGAGGGTATAACTCGCCCTACACAACTTCAAATTGAGTGAAACTAATTTTGTTAGAAAGCTTACACATAGAGAGAATCCCAACATGAAATTTCGAGTTTTTTATGGTCCCAATTGTTTCCAGTGATTCGAGAAAGTTGCCCTATGTCCAATCTAGGCCAAAACAAAGTAGTTCAGGAAGGTCTATTTTCAAGACTTATAACTCGAGGTATACTTAAGCAAATGGAATGAAACTTATGGCAAATGAAAGGTTGTCCTGTTAGCTTCAATATGAGACTAATTTCGCATGATTTGAGTTTAGGTTCGATTTTTAGTGAATTTATACCTCCAAGAGTATAATTCGGGCCAGTGACTAAACAGGCTAAGGCAAAAGTTAAATATCTTAAGTTTTATAAATCAAAATGATATGAGACCAAAGAGGTTAGAAAGTAAACATATAGATCTATGACATATCGAAAATCCAAGTTTAAATGAGTTGAATAGAAATAAAGGCAAATTATACAAGATTCGGGCAGAACTGAGTAAGATTGGCAGAATGGCCAAATTGACGGTTATACGAGTGTCAATGGATACACAAGGTTTGAGTTGAGGATTGCCAGTTTTACATATATATATATATACATATATATATATATATATATACATATATATATATATATATATACATATATATATATATATATACATATATATATATATATATATATATATATATATATATATATATATATATGTTAGATTGAGTATAATGCTATGACTGAATTGTCTGTGAGAACTTGCACTATTCATGGGGAAATGGAATTGATCCGTTATGCTGTCGAATTTACGGCAGAAGTCTATGAAACTAGGAATGTTTATATGCAAGGGTAAATTTAACTATGATATGAGTTATAACGTATGTGAAGGTAAATGATGAAGCATATATATATGAGTACATTCAGCATACCTATGCATGACCATGTATGAGAATGAAAAGATATGAGCATATTAAATGTGAATCCCTTCACTTGGAGGCAGTTAATTGAAATCCCTCCGTGTGAAGGCAGTTAAATGACAAAATGTGAATCCCTTCACCTGGAGGCAGTTGCACATTGAATCCCTCCCGGTGAAAGCAGTTAAAAGATAAAGATATGAATCCCTTCACTTGGAGGCAGTTACACTTTGAATCCCTTCCTGTGAAGGTAGCTACCATCAACCTTGGAGGCACATGGTCAGATGAGATCCCTCTATATTGAAGGCACGTGGTCAAATGAGATCTCTCAATCTTGAGGCATGTAACCAGAAGAGATCCCTTCAATTAGAGGCATGTGGCTAGAATGAGATCCCTGCAAGACTAGAGGCACGTGAATCCCCTTGCGGGTGAGTCGGTATGACGACGGTCACGGGTGAAGCTGACGAGCTCACTCCAAGGCCAGGCTACCCAAGGGCAGTAAAAGCACCCTAGGGACGGCGATACGTAATGCCTAGGTGTGCCAAGTAAAAGCTAAAGATTAAAGACTAAAGACTAAAGATTAAAGCATATACAGGTGCAGAACTTATATAAGGTATGGCATGACCCAGCTAGTGAAAGTACCAAAGGAAGATCCCACATTCCTAAGGAACGTGACATGGCAATCACGCTTTGATGGGGTATGACATGGTGATCATACTTTGGAATGTGGCACGTAAAGATTTTAGGATGAAAAGAGAGATGAAGAAAAAAAAGCAAATTTTATGTATATGCATGAATTCAAGTAGAGATAAAGTTATATGCAAATACTATGTGTAGTTTAATATGTTGCAATGGTTATCCATGATATCGTTCAGGAATTAATCTTTATGGGTTTTTCCCATAAATCTTATGTTTTTGCATAAGTTCAAATACATGTAAAGGTAGGTGCAGAAGTTATGTATCCAGTGTATTGAGGCTATTGTGTTTTACTATATTTCAGTTATTATTATTCATACTATAATTCATGAATTGGTGTTGTATGGGCTCTCCCAGATGACAAGTCTATGAGTAAAACTGAACATTTGCTTCAGACATTATATTTTCGAATTGTAAAATTAAACAGTCTACATAGCCTATTCACCTTTTTCATAATAAAGCGAAGCAAACTGGAGATAACAATGATGACATTACGTACGATAAATAGAGAATCCTGTTGAGAATTTATAATTCTCACTCCTATTTTCTGTGTTGTCTCCAGATAGTTTCAGAAGTTTTCGAACACGGCTGAAGTTGCTGTCCAACAAGGTCTGCTCAGGTAACAGTAACAACTCCAGAGTAATGTGCTATGACTTAAGCATAATACTGTATTTGGGAGGGTGTTACAGGTTATATATAAATGATTTTATCTTAAATATATTGAAAAACTTGATGATTAACTGCATAATATATCTTAGTGAACAGTTTTATGCATTTATTTACATAAGAAATTACACATTTAATAGTTAATATAAAACAATACACTATCTTATATTCTCAAAAGTAATTTAATTTTTTATGTTTCATTTTTTTAACATAAAAAACCTATATAACTTTTAATTTCCTTTCATTATTAAAAAGATGTTTGATAAACTAAAAAAATTCGATAGCTAGATACAATGGGCCTATTTTTTAATAAATATTATTTAGTAACTATCTAAATATTTTAAAACTAGTTTTTGTCTACACTAATTAGGACATAAAATAAGTTATTAAAAAATTAATTTTAAATTATTTTTATTTCATCCCAAAATGTTTTCCTTTTATTTTATATCTTTTTACTACTTATCAATTATCCTCCACTGCTATCCACCACCACCATTTACCGCCACGATCCACCACCATCTGCCATCAACTACTGTCGGCCGATGCTGATTACCATCGCCAATCTCATCTGCTGCCATTTGCTACCGTTGGCTGCCTCATTTGCCACCATCCATATCGACCAGTCGCCATCTTTTATCGTTGCCACCGACTGCCACAGTCCGTTGCCGTCACTGCCAACCACATCCCACTGCAATTGCCATTGTCCATTGTTGGCAGCCACTACCAACAGCCATGGTTTGCCACCACCCCCACTGTCGGCTGCCACCACTCACCACCATTTGTTGTTGTCAGCTAGATTAGTTTCTTTGATTACGTGGTTAAAAAGAAAAAAGGTACAAAAGAAGAAAAAAATGAAAAAGAAGAAGAAAAACACAAGTTAAAACCAATTTTTAAATTATGAAACCAAATAACGTTTAAATAAAAACTAATTTATTTTTATACTGGTTAATATAACTAGTTATATTTTGCACCATATTAACTTGATTTTTGACATTGCCAAACATCCGCTAAGTTTATGAAGCAATATATTTTAATTTTTTTTACTATAATTTAATAATTAGCCTTGATTTTTGTTTATTATTAGTGCATAATATACTTTTATCAAAAACTATTTTCTTTTCAAACAAAATGCATCACTTTGAGTTTTTTATTGATAATTTTTTTACAAAATAAAATGACAAAATTTCTTATATAATGGTATAAATTTTAAAAAAGTTGTACACCTAATAGTTAATATATAATACTAAAATATTTCCTATTCTAAAAAGTAATTAAAATTTATTATCATGTTGTATTAGTTTTTTGATTACATAAAAGAATATATAGTTTTTTTTACATTTGATTAATAATTTTTTGACTCAATTGTAAATTTTGACAACTATTCTTTTAACATTCACACAAAATCTCACTTAAAATTATATATACACATAAATCATATATAAATTATTTTTTCTAATATATTCAAACTTTGATTATTAACTAAATAATATATCTTAGTAAAATTTTTTATACATTTTATTTACATAAGAAATTACACATTTTATAGTTAATATAAAATAATATAATATTTTAGGTTCTCAAAAGTAGTTTAATTTTTTTGGTTGCATTAGTTTTTCAATATAAAATAACTTATATAATTTTTCACCCATCATTATTAAGTTTTTGAAACAATATATCTTAATTCTTTTTACCATTTGATTTATCTTTTTTAGTCAATAAATATATTAATATATTCTTTTTCACATTTAATTTCACAAAAATTTTACTTGTTAATTTTTTCCTATATGTGTATTAATTACAATCTATTTGCAATAAATGCTATGATGCAAGTCATTCATATATATAGCACACTATATTCTCATTATTACTTAGAATGTGTTTGTTTTAGAGTTCGCAACTTTATTTTGATCAAAAGAGTGTTTGAAGTCAAGTAAGTTATGTTTGGACAGCTTTACTTGCAGAGTGATTTTGATTCAATTAATATTATTTAAATAGTGTTTATTAAAATAACTTTTGGATTTGTAATTATCAAAAAGGTATAAATATCATTTGTCCATATTAGAATGTTATAATTTCATTTAATTCAATGTCGACGTAATTTGGACTATTTTAATATTGATAATATATTAAATTTAAATTCTTTAACAATTTATTTCTATTGAATGGAATAAATATTATTATAATAATTATTTTTTATTTTAATGATAAAATTATTGTTTAAAGATAAAATATACGTGATTTTTTATTATTATTTCAGATTTAATATAACATTTTATGTATTAAATAATAAATTTATAATATTATTGAAAATTTGAATTAAAATAAATTAAAAGCATATATGCATATAAAATAAATGTTTGTATTTATAATAAGAAAAGAAATAAATGAAGAAAGGTAGTAAAGAAAAGGTAAAAAAATGTTAAAATCATACCAACGAATTTTTAATTCAATTTAGAATAAAAAAATAATTGCTTAAGATCAAAACAAAGTTTGAACAAAAATAATCATAAAATACAATGAAAGAGAATTTTTCCACATATATAAAAAATTGTCCTTGACGTAATTTTAAATGTCCCTAACATGATTTGAGTTCTCCATAAACAATTTTATAGGTTGAATATTGCAATAGTAGATGACTTCATATTTTTTTTAAAAACACTAATACTTGGAGTTTGTTGTGAAATATTATTTAAATTTGAATATGGATAATCATATCTTTATCTCAATTCAGTTAATATTTGATTAGATAGAATCTATTATCTAATCATATCTTGTATCTTTCACCTTTTAGCTATAACTAGCCCTTTGAATGTTTCATATATGACACTCCCTTGAGAATATCAATTATAGAATTCTCTCTTTCTCTTTTTTCTCTATTTTCTCTACTATTATTTTACTACACGTTATCAACACGAGACTCTATTATCCATGTGAAAACCTAAGATAAGATAATTTAATAAATTGAAGGCTTGAAATAAGACACTTTAAACATGTCAAATTTTTTTTTTTAATTTTGAATTTGTGATCCTTGATATTTTGAGAGAGAAATATTTGTCTTGAATTACAAATGCTAAAATTCATATTAACTCAATAGGTCCTGAAAACACCATTAAACAATGAATGTTACATCCCAACAAGATCGCATAAGATTTATCTTGATTCAATGGGTTTTGAAGGCACCATTAAATAATGAAACATCGCATCCTAGTAGGATTGCACAAAATCTATTTTGATTCAATGGATCTTGAAGATACCATTAAATAAGGAAACGTTGCATCCTAAAAGAATTGTGCAAAAGCATTGACTTTCCTTCATTGTCACTTTCATGAAGGATTAATATTTGAATATTTCACACTAAAAGATCATGTCGATCTTTAGAGCTACCTAAAGCAGATATATAAATTGGATTTATTTGCGGGTGTAAGATTTTATCTTTATTAGTAAATATAGCACCGCAATGTTATAGAATTACCTCCTCATTTAAATTATGAGGGGAGATATTACTGCTACGTTAAAAAAATATATTATCGACTTTTCATGCCTCAAATGTGCTCTTGCAGTAGCAATATCGAGTAAAAGGTTTTACACAATATTTTGAATTAAATTTATGCCTTATTATGGTTGAATGAAATAATAAGTTACCCATAAAAAAACATGAAACTTGCCCAATTGGCTTTACTTCATTCCTTGAAGTGAATGTAACAAGTTATAACCCCTACAGTGGCAAAGCTCATGGTTCCAATCAAAATTATGATTGAGTTAGAAGAAAATAAATGCTATCACTATGGCATCAAAGTACATTGGTCATGTATCTGTCATATATGGAGGCATTTTGCTTAATTTTTATCAAGTATCAATTGGAGTTACTATATTTGAATTTTCAAATTGTTAATATGCTTTTAAATTTAGGTTTACATTTTTACGAATTTTAAATCGTCACTTTCCTTTTCAAATATAAGTCGTTGATAAACTACTATTGTTTAGAAGTGTTTTTAAATCCAAGTTTTAAAATTTTAAGGCTTTTGAGATATGGAGCAACAAAAGTCATTGATTTGCTTGAATATAACTTGGAATTTAAATATTTGTCTTATGGATAGTACAAGGATGCACACTATTCTTAAAAGCAATATATATTTTAATACCATTATTAGAGGATTGAACGCTCCAGAAGAGCTATTATTTTGTTTTCTGAAGAAACTTTTGTAAGCTTTGGAAAAGAAACTATTTTATTTCTTAAATAAACTTATTGAGTTTTAATATATTCATAAGCTCCAAAAGAGCTGCAATTTTGCTTCTTGAAGAATTTATTGAGTATTAAAGATATTCAGCAAAATGAATATCATATTGTGAGGAGTGAGTGAAGTAATGAGTACCTCTATATTATAATTTATACTTTGGAAAAGAAAGTTATAGTAAATAAATTACTTGTACTTTCTTCTGATCTATATTATACTAATATTAGTACAATTGAGTTCATGTTTTAGTAAACCAAAAATTTACTGACCTAAATGATTTAATTTATTATTTGGTATTATTGGTTGGGACATTTGAGAGCAATAATAATGTGAAAAATTATTGAAAATTCATATGAGCACTCATTGAAGAACTAGAAGATTCTTCATTCTAATAAGATTTTTGTGTTGCGTGTTCTTAAGTTAAACTAATTATAAGGCCATCACTAGCAAAAATTGGATTTGAATCTCCTGAAGTCCTAGAAGGAATTTAAAGTGATATATATGGATTAGTTCATCAACCATGTGGACTTTTTAGATATTTTATGATTTTAATATATGCATCTACAATATGGTCATATATGTGCTTATTATTATCTTAAAACCTGGAGTTTGAAAGATTACTTACGCAAATTATTCAACTAAGAGCACAATCGCTAGATAATCCAATCAAAATAATTTGTCTTGATGATGTTAGCGAATTTACTGTATGGCCAATGATATGAATATTGAACATTCAGTTGCTTATGTTCATACACATAATGAGTTATTAGAATTATTTATGAAATGTCTCCAATTGGTTGCTAGACCAATGCTTATGAGAACAAATCTCCCAAACTTTACTTAAGTGAATGTTTTTTATATGCTGCAGCACTTATTTATATAAGGTAAACAATTTGCCATCAATTCTTTCTCCTATAATTAACTTTTGGCCAACTACCAAATATTTCCCATTTAAGAATTTTTGGATGTGCGATATATGTTTGCCCTACTCTATCACACCAAAATGGGATCCCATGGAAAATTAGGAATATATGTTGGATATTACTCTTTCTATATAGTCAAGTATCTTGAAATACAAATAAGAAATATCTTTAAGGCTCAGTTTGTAAAATGCTAATTTGATAATATTTCTAGCATTAAGGGGAAAGAGTTGTCAATTGGAAAAAGAAGTAAATTAGAATGCATCACATTTACTCTATTTAGATCATTGAACAAGACAAAGTGAATTAGAAATTTAAAATATTACACTTTTGTAAAGAATAGGAAATGAGCTGCCAGATGCATTTCCTGATATAGAAAGGATAACTAAATCCTATATGTTAGATGAAAATGCCCCAATTCAAATTAATGTCCCTATTGGACAATCACACGCCAAAAGCATAATAGATCAATCAATTCCATAAATGAAAATCTTTGAAAAAGAAATGGGGCAAGTGATTTTAGGGAGGCAAATAATTCTAATGGTAATACTCTTTCTATAAAACAAGATAAAGACATAGTAAGGATGCTTCTTGTAGTTCAAATTTCTGACATAATTGAAACACCAAAAGATGTTCAAATACCTGAAAGTAGTCAAGATATTGAAAATGATGAGGTTTCAATAAACTATGTTTCTATAAGAGAAAGACAGAATTAAAGAGAAATTGTTGTTAACAATATATTTGTATATAATGTAGCACTAAATATTATACATGAAAATGAGGATTTTGAGGCAAGAACCCTCGAAGAGTGCCGATGTAGAGATAATTGCCCAAAATGGGAAAAAGCCATGCAAGCTAAATTAAACTCACTTGCAAAATATGAAGTCTTTAGATCTATAATCCAAACACCAAAAGGTGTAAAGCCTATGGAATACAAATGGATATTTATGAGAAAAAGAAATGAAAAAAATAAGATTGTATGCTATAAAGCTCGACCTGTGGCACAAGGTTTCTCACAAAGATCTGATATAGATTATGATGTAACGTATTCCCCAATAGTGGATACAATTACGTTTCAATGTTTAGTAAACTTATCCACACATAATAAGCTAAATACGCATTTAATGGATGTTGTTATGGCCTATCTATATGGTTCATTAGATACTAATATTTACATGAAAAATCCCTCAAGGATTAAAGATATCAACGTCTAATGAATACTCTTTGGGAATTTATTCAATTAAGTTGCAAATATCTTTATATGATATAAAGCAATTTGGATGGATGTGGTATAATCGTCTCGATAAGTATTAGATCAAGAAGAAGTTTAAGAATAATGCTATTAGCCCTTGTGTTTATATAAAAAAATTTGCATCTAAATTCATTATAATTGTTGTGTGTGTGTGTATTAATGACTTATATATTATTGGAACTCTTGAAGAAGTTACCATAGTTATGAAAGATCTAAAAGAAGAGTTTGAGATGAAAGATCTTAAGAAGACAAAATTTTGTCTCAACTTACGAATCAAGCATTTAACAAATTAAATCTTTGTTCATCAATCAACTTACACAGAGAAAATTCTTAAGAGATTTTATTTGGATAAATCACATCTATTAAATACCCTAATGATTATAAGATTGTTGGATGTGAAAAGGGGCTCATTTCGTCCTTGGGAAGGTAATAAAAAAGTTCTTAGTCTTAAAGTACCATATCTTAGTACCATATGAGCACTTATATATCTTATTAATAATACATGACTTGATATAATATTTATTGTAAATGTATTAACATGTATATTTCCTCTCCAAACTAGCTAAAGATGCATTTGAATGGAATTAAACATATACTTCCGTAAAACGATTGATGTATGGTTTTTCATATGAATCCAAGTCATAATTAATTGGCTATGTAGATGCATGATATTTGTTAGGCCCACATTAATGCAGGTAGCAAACAAGTTATTTATATGTGGAAAGCAATATATCAACATGTTTAAGTGTCATGTTGATTATCTTATAAAGAAGAAACTCCTAGAACTTTATATAAGGATAATGCGGCATACATAGCTTAGCTAAAAGGAGAATATATCAAAGGAGATAGAACAAAACACATTTCCTTAAAATTCTTCTTCACACATGATCTTCAAAAGTAAAGAGCAATTGATGTCAAATAGATTCGTTCAAATGATAATCTTGCAAACTTATTTACTAAGTTATTACCTATTTCTTCCTTTTAGAAACTAGTGCACAAGGTTGAAATGTTTCAATTCCGTGATCTTAAATTTTGCTATGAAGAGGGGGAGAAATACTATACTTTTTTTCCTTTAATCAAAGTTTTTATCCCACTAGATTTTTCTTTATAAGATTTTTAATGAGATAGTTCTCATTGTAAAGATATTGTACTATTTTTCCTTCACTAAGATTTTTTCCCAATAGATTTTTTTCTTAGTAAGGTTTTAATGAGGCTTTTCCCTAAGGTAGTGTTTGGTATGGGGTAATCCATTTAGATTACTAGTAATATTTGATTAAATTACCTGAGCCCACAACATTATCTTGTTTGGCTGGGTAACATTACTGACAATATAGATTTTCAAGATAATATGGATCAATACCAATGTGGTAATATGCATTACCTCCTTAAAAAGTGATAATGTGAATTACCATCAATGTACCAATCTTCCAATTATTATTATTATTATAAAATAAATATTATTACTATTATCATTATTATTATTATTATTGTTGTTGCTGTTGTTATTGTTATTATTAAAAATAATATTAATTATTATTATTAATATTATCATGATTAATTATTGATGATAATTATAATTATTATTATGATTAAATATTAATTATATTAATAATTAATTATTATTATATAATAATTATTAATATTATAATAATATTAAATAGTTTATTATTATTATTATTATTATTAGTTTAATACATATATTACCTAGTAATATTTTTTGATATACCAAATAGGGTAATATGAATTGCCATTTAGATTATTTATACATACCAAATACTGCATTTATCATTACTAGCAATTTAAAATGTGACAATCTTTCTAAGTGATAATTTACATTATTGACAATTTTAATAGGTAATATACCAAACGCTATCTAATGAATATTTAAGGGAGAGTGTTGTGAAATATTATTTGAATTTGAATATGAATATCCATATCTTTATTCTGATTCGGTTAAAATTTATTTAGATAGAATTTGTTATTTGATCATATCTTGTATCTTTCACCTTTTGGCTATAAATAGTCTTTTGAGTGTTCCATATATAACACTCCCTTAAAAATATCAATAATAGAATTATCTCTTTCTCTATTTTCTTTAATATTATTTTATAACATAGTCTAATTAATTAGATTCGAGTTAAATTTAACTTACCATAAAGATAAAAAAATTTTAGTGCCATTTTTTTATTATAACACTCAAATTTGAAATTTTACTTTTTTTTTTTTTAATATCAGATCAGTTGAAGTATCCAACATGAATAATATATGACCTATTTTAGCCATATAGCTCGAGTATAGACACATATAGTGCATGCAACAGAGGAGGAAAAGAGAAGAGAATAAACACAATTGAATTCTCCTCGTTTAGTTGGTCTTTGCTATTTATCTTAACTAGTCTTGCACAATTAAATAGACTATTTTACAATGCCACACAACGTACACTCTAACCAGTAGCCCAAAGGCTTCCAAGACCTGATCCTACTATCGTCATGTGGATTATTGGCTGCCAAACTATGTTAGGAGTCATCAAGCTCATGTATAGGACTTCCAAAAAACCATGCTTCTCGTACTCAGAACAAGCACTACTATATATACTAGTACTACTGAAGAGGCGATTGGGGTGAGAGATGTTCAACCTGCAGGAGGCGCTTGAGAGATGTTAAACTGAAACTGTATAAACAAATTAAAGAGCCAGAGTACAAAATAAATACTGAAAACTGACCAAAGCCAAGCTGGATTTAAAAACTTAAACTAAATATAGTGTGCAAGCTCTGCACATATAACAAGAGGACCAAAACATATGGAGATATTTATTTGAAAAAAAAAGTTTCAAATCATTCAATTCAAATTAAAAGATAAATATTTATTTATTTATTTATTTTACTCTAAAAATTTAAAATCTTATGTTTGAAGAAAATTCCATCATCCATACTGTCTAAACCAGTGTATTGGTTGAACTCATACTATGTATAATTGATTATTTTATATACGCTAAAAATACAAAAAAATAAAAATACAAAGCTATAGGTGCATATAGGTGGGGTTTAGAATGACGTTATCGTAATTGGCTTTTGTAGACTGTTACATATTATTAGTTGAGGCAGGAGGTCTGGAGGGACATTAATGCTTTAGGGAAGGCAAAGGGTTTGTTTTGTTTGTTGGGTCAACTTCAGGTGGTTAACCTTAAACCCAGGTTAAAGCCTAGTTCAATTTAAGGCTAAGTAGTTAATGCTCAATGACACAAGTAGAAGCACTGTGATATGCAGTGATGTAGTGATGGTGATGGGATAGATAGTCATAGGAGAAGGACTAATTAAAGGAGAGCTAAGGGCTGAATGAATAGCTAGCTATGCAGCATAGGGTGTACATGAACATGGCAGGGCCTGTTGTGTATCAATAGCAAAGCAAAGGCAAAGGCAAAGGCAAAGGGGAAGGCAAAGCCCTCATTTTCCTGAGCTTTGCAAAGAAAGATGTCCCTTCTGCTGCACAACCACAAGTAAGCAACCATCACGTTTTGAGAGCCTATCTTGTCAATTTAGAGAGAGACAGCCTTAGACTCTGCAACCCCATGAATGGAGAGAGAGTTTCCTATTGTCTCCCACTCTCACACGTGTGATGGGTAAGGTGTGACTTATCAAAAGCAGGAATGAATAGTAATAGTAACAGTATAATGACATAAAGTGGTTAATTTTTTCGCTTTAAAAAAATAGCACTACTGCAACTCAACCATGTCAAAATGAATAAAGGAAATAACTAATGTCTAAATTTATTCAGTTATCAATATTATAGAAAATAGAAAACAATAGTTATAGAAAACAATAGAGAATATTAAATAGTTTCAAATACTATTAGATGGTTCAATATATGCATCTTTTTTAACTAAGATTTAATTTTTCATATTGTGAAAGATTAGGCACTAATTATTTTTAATTGGTAAAATAAAAAGTTAAGTTTGATATGAATAAAATAAAATATTATTCATATAATGCAAGATTACCCATGTTATTGGTCAGCTTGGGTGGTATAAGTATTTCAAACATCAATAGCTTCTACATTCCCTCACAAAATCGTGGAGGTTTCTGTTTAAAGCTCTCTTGCCGCTGCAAGATCTTTTCATCTTTGCCTTGTATCTGGCAAACTTCTGCTACTGATGTAATCATGTTTTATTTACATAATCTCGAGAGCATCACTCAAAATATTCTTTTCTTATGAGCATGACATTGTAACAGTTCAAGACTCATCATCAGCACTAGTCAGATAGATAGGAGATGAAGTCACGGCCACCACCAAGTGTTGAATACTCTTCACAAGGTAAAAACCCAAATGGCCTCATCCGTTACCCTTTTACTACTCCCTCCCCTTCCTATTCTTCTCCTTCTCCATCTCCTTCAATGGGAATTGTCTATGCAGACATGGGGTCTCTCTCTCTTAGCTCCAACTACGGTGTGGTTTCAACTGTTTCCTCATCTCAAGACAGTTATGCCATGGAAAACAATGGGAATACATGCTGGACTTTTCCTTTTATGAGGGAGTGCCTTTCTAGGAACTTGGAGGAACACCCCAATGGAGATGATGTGGAGGGTAAAGGTTATGATTTCAGTGATGGTGATGGAGAGAATAATGAGAAAATCAACCATGAAGAAGCAAACTTCAATGAAGAGGACCTTAATGAGAATTCTGTCAGTGGCAAAGAGGTAGATAGTGGACAGTCCAAACTCTGTGCAAGAGGGCATTGGAGGCCTGCAGAAGATTCCAAGCTGAGGGAACTTGTGGCTCTATACGGACCTCAGAACTGGAACCTCATAGCTGAGAAGTTGGAAGGAAGATCAGGTTTGAAATCTAGTGCAAAATAAAAAATAATAGAACCTTTTTGCTGCTTCCTTTCTTCTTAGAGAACTTGTGTTCTTTTCTCTTTTGGTGTTGTATACTTTTTATGAATGAGATGAATATATTTGAGTCATTTTCCTCTCTTTAACTTCATTTCTAGTGATTATTTTTATATTTTTTTTGGGGACATTTTGTATCTGAAGGCAAGAGTTGTAGGTTGAGATGGTTCAACCAGTTGGATCCAAGGATCAATAGGAGAGCATTCACTGAAGAGGAGGAAGAAAGGCTAATGCAGGCACATAGAATTTATGGTAACAAATGGGCCATGATTGCTAGGCTTTTCCCTGGGAGAACAGATAATGCTGTCAAGAACCACTGGCATGTGATAATGGCTAGGAAGTACAGGGAACAATCCAGTGCTTCCAGGAGGAGGAGGCTGAGCCAATCTGTAGTTTACAGAAGGGTGGAGCAAAATCCAAGCTTTGCCTGCAGAGAAAGAGATACCACAACAACAGAAACACAACCATCACCCTATTGTCTCAATCTCCCCAATGGGGTACTCAGCAACAATAATAATAACATGGATGGTTTCCCATGTGCTGCACCCTTCCTTGGAGCTTGTGGTGGGGTTGAGTTAAATGGTTCAACAACCCACATGGCCGGTTGGAGACATTCAATGTCATGCATTGAGCAGGCCCCTCCTTATACTGGCTTGTATAATCAACAGGCACCAATTGATTTCTTCTCTGGTGTGTGTTCTTTCTCTCCTGCATTCTCTCTGATCCTTTTGTTATTGCAACTGCTACCACATAGGTTTCTCATTTTCTTGCAGCTTGTTCCAAGTTTCCTCCCTAACCCTTGCATTAACTATTAACTCACTTCAGAGAAGTTAAATATCTTTCTTTTCATCTATCTTTTTGCTTTATAACAGCGACTGATGCGAATGTTTTTTCTTTGCCATATTTGGGTTGCCTTAAATTCACTCTTTCTCTCTCTCTCTCTCTCTCAAACTCACATATAAACACATTCTTGGAGCTTTACACTGCTGTTAAATTTGTTCATTGGTTTTGGTTTTGAAACTTTTGAAGGTGCCAGAAACAATAACATTGTGGGTGAGTCTATCAGCCAGACCAGATATTGGGACAGGACTAGTGATGAATATCATCATCATCATCATCTTCAGCTATCTGGTTTCTTTCCTCATGATCCCCAACAGTTTCTGATGGCAATGCAAATGCCAAACAATCAGAGTTTTTACAGTTTCTCAAATTCCTCAGCATCCACAACAGCCCGTGTTTCTTTGCCGATGGAACCGTCATCATCGTCGACATCCTTTGCAGAAGACAGGAACAAAGTCCTGATTAGTGACACCCCAGATGCTGCTCGACCTCCATTTATTGACTTCCTCGGAGTAGGAGCCACATGATATACCTGATAGATCCAAAAGCTGCAAACTTTCCCGGAAGTTCCTCAGTATAGGTGTGGTCCAACGTAACTGAGAAGCCACTCGAGGCAAATAGAAAGGAATAGTTTCTGGAGTTTGGTGACTGTGTAGGCCTTGCGTCACTGAAATGTTGATAGTGATATCACCTGTCTCTGTATGTGATTTTGGGTTCCTTTCTCACATGGGACACTTTTCCAAACCATTTGAAAATAATGACAATTTAATTTGATTACTGTTATTATGACCTTTCTTTTCTCATTTTATATTTGTATTTTTTTTTTCCCTTTTATGGTTAATAACTAAATCCCTTGGGTTGCCATTGCCAATCAAGAATAAGATTGAAAAGTATTATGTGGATAATGGATTTAATTATTAAAAATGTCCCAGACATTCTTCCCTAGTACTGAGACTATATGGCTAATTCGTTAAGAATAAGAAGGTACTAAATAAAACAGTTTAGGGAGCAAAATGATTGAATGAGATCGGCCATCATTTAGTATAAGACATGAATTGGTGTAGTCCGTATTTTCGAAGGTTGGCTTTCGGGTTGTAGATATGCTTCCAAGCAAGGGTTTTGCTTGTCGCCACAGAAAGAGGGTTATTCTGAACTATATGGTTATATGGGGTTATGATGATGAAAATTATGAGGATAGCTTAAGGGAAAAAAGAGGGCAGGAACTGGGAATGGGAACTCTTGATAAACATCCTTTTCTCATAGGCCAGCAATGCAACAACTGAGGCACAAATTCTGCAACTGATTCCTTAGAGGTGCATTCAAGGTGGGGGACTGTTCAACATCCTTCTTTCATCAGCAGAATCTTTCTGAGAGAATTCATGCCACCAACATGGGTGCTGTGGTTGTTTATATCACTGAATTAAATCCTTCTATGAACTATATATTGCTTCATGCTATTTATTTGAGCCGAGAAACTTAATTAGTTTGGGGGAGGTGGCACATTCGTGGCAACTGTTTTCAAAGACCATCAACGTATCAGTAAAATCTTATGCGTATATGCTCATTCAAGAAATGTATGCATATTCAATTGCTTTACCAGCTGCAGTGAGAAAAATGTGATAATAATAATAATAATAATTAATTAAGAAAAAGATTGCTACGTTTATTAAACATATGTTAAAATAATGTTACAAAGTCAAAATCAAACGGCAAGAGATTCGGAAGACAACTTTGAACCCAGGGACTCATCGATTGTGATAAAGTGACAAGAAAATCCGTATGTTTGTTAATGATTTAATTGATGTCAAAATCAAATGCTGTTTTTCTTTTCATAAAGAGTCACAATTGCTAATTAGACCCGCGTCCGTAAGGGGAATGATGAATCTTGAAGCTAGGATTAGAAACCCAGCATTACTCACCAATACCAGGTAAAAAATTCTTAATTCTCGTGAAGTAAGAAAAATCAAATCTCCTGTTTTGTATTACTATATGTTATCATCTTAATAATAAATGTGACATGATATTAACATAAAAATTTAATTTATTGTAATATACACTCGATGGTATAAGGCAAAAAAAAATTTCTTAATCTAGAAGCTCTCTTAAATTTCTCACACATTGATGATGCGTGGGGGCAGCGGAGGGGCAATCTATGATATGATCTGTATAAGTTGTATTATTATTATTATTATTTTTGTTCGGGTCAACATGCACGGTTATAGCCAAGCACGAAGTTAGCATGAAGATCCAAGATGATGCCTGGATCATCCAATATTTTGAGCTATCAGGAAGCAAACCTAGTTTGGGCTGCAAAGAAGCCCAATCGACTTGATCAAGGGTGCAAGCTTGCACAACTCAGCCTAAAAAATGGAAACAAATTTTTATAAATGACACCTGAATAAGAGCTAATAAGAAGGATAGTCATTACAAGATGAGAAAAATAAAAATAAAAATAAAAAAAGGGATAGTCATTACCAAAATAAGGACCACCTTAAACGACAAAATGTTGGGCGCCTTCTTGAGGAATTGAACCAAGGATTATGTGATGTTCCGTCTTTTATAATTAAGGGGATGGTCTTGACCTATGTGATAGTACTAGAAAGTTTTGTACTAGTTAACAATAATAGTCATCCAATGGTGGCTGTTAAGGTGGTTTAGCCCTTCTTTTAGATCACATGGGCTGGACCACCTGGTTGTCCACCTCAAAAATTACCAAAGCAACTCTCTTCCAATTTCAAATTTTTTATTTTAACCATCTTCCATTCTCTCTTCCGACCACCCACCAGTCTTCCCCTTCACCATTCATTCCCACTGCTAGCATCTGTTGCTTTTGCTATTGCCAGCGCCATTATCTCATTGGAATATTCGTACCAGAAGTTAACTTACTCCACAACCACTGAGAACTAAAGAGGAAAATGGGCTTTCCTTTTGTTGGATGAAATATAGTGAGCAATTATGAATTTCAATTCTTAAAATGCTATAAATGTGGAATTGTAGCAAAGTTGTTTTGGTTTACCTAGGAGCACATAAGAGCAAGCAAGGCAAGAAATAGAAAGGCTTGTCATTGGTTTTGGGTGAAAACATGGGTTGTAAGGACAGAGTGCGAGAGAAGCATGGCAAGTACAAGCCACTGTGTGTGAAGTAGAAATTGAATCCAGAGGTGTTTTGATTAAAGGCTTGAAAGAGTTGGAAAGTGAGAGAAATGAAATGCAAAAAAAAAAAAAACTACTATTATGCTATGATTATATTATTAGTTTATAGGTGGCAACTTAGAAGGGTAGTGTTGCTGCAATTTTTTGCACACACGTGGTGGCTGGTGAGTGTGGTGGTTGTGATGACACAGTGGTCAGGGAAGGAAGAAAGGTGGTGGTGGTAGTGGGGACGACCTCAACCGGAGGCTGCTTGGAGGCAGTGGAAGATGGTGGTGGTAGGGGATGAAATGGAAGGGAGAAAAGTTGGATGGATAGTTTGGTCTTTCAAAAAATTATTATCTTATTTTATAATTTTATAAAATTATTATATCTTTAAATTCAAATCATCTAAACAACATTAAGCAATCACGAAGATCCAGAAAAAGGGCTAGTCCACCTTATCCTTGCTATCATCTTCAAGTTATAGATGAAATAAAATATCTACAAAGATATTCCGATATTTAACCTAGTTAATATAAAAAATGATGTAAGGGTGTAGATCGAGAAAAAGAACACATTTAAAGTATCTTTTAATGAGTATTTTATAAAGGGTGAGACCTTAAGCACTAAAGGTGATGGATTAAGTATAAGCTATTGGGTGAATTAGAATCCTCTCATGTTCTTTACTAATATCAAAGTATTATGTTAGATAAAATGTACCAAAAAATAGTGTTATGAGAGATAAAGACGCAAAAATAAGATTGATAGATAAATATAAATAATAGTGGATCTTACGATAATAAAAACTTGTGTCTTTCTTTCTTCTTTTTCTTTTCTTTTTTTTTTTTTTAATTTTTTTAGTCAAGAGAAGGGGGCATTTTGGGGGAAGGGGGAAGGGGGAAGGGAGAATGGGAGTGCGAGATCGAACCTTGGTGTAGTTCCTTTAAAGTGTCTTTCTTTCTTTTTTTCCTTCTTTTTAACTTGCTGAGCCATGGTGTCAAATTTGAAACTTTATTATGTAGCTAGCTACAAAAACTCATTATAGTGAATAGGTATAAAACTGGTACGATAGGTTTTGTGCTTGAGATTATATTTTGGTTAATTATAAAATTGGACAATGAGGGTAAAACAAAACTATGCCTCACATAATGGCCGTGGAGCATGAGGTGAGAGGGGGCATGAGGCGGAAGTAGAGGGGTTATGCCTGGGGCAGGGGAGAAGCGAGGGGAAGAGCTAGGGAATGTAGGGGACAATGGTGGAGGGAAAGTGTAGGGCATTGCCACTAGCACGATGGTGTAGGTGGTGACAGTAAGCATGGATGAAGGTGGAGAAAATGAGTGATTGGAAGGGAGATTAAAAATTAAGAGAGGGTTAATTTTATAATTTAGAAAATTATTATTTTATTTTATAATTTTATATAATTATTAGAATTTTAAATTTAAACTGTTTTAAATATTATCTGGCGGTTAGAAATAGTGGATCATAAGATGATCCAAATCAGGTGATAAACCATGTTATCCTGCACCTTGTTCTTGTAACATAATATAAGAGAACATGAAAACATCCTAATTCCTATTCGATTTGGCCCCATTAGTACTATGAGCTCACTCAAGAGTTAAGAGAATCGAGTAAACTTAGAGGATAAAAAGATATTAGTCGTTGTCCATAGGGCCCAGTATAGTCTAGTAGCGAATTAGAACTTTTATTTATTTATTTTTTGATTAAAATATTGTGACATATTTATTAGCTTTTGAATGAGTAAGTAACTCTTCTACTTTTCTATCCAATAACCGCTTTTCATTCTATCAAGATTTTGACTAATTATATAATTGTGACAATTATTACAAGCCCATAAGAAGAGGATGCTGTCAATCTAGTTCACATCAGATATTTTTTTTGACCACCTTATACTTTATTATCCAATAACCGCTTTTATAATTCTAATGGCCTGGTCTTGTTTTCTGTACACTGGGGGCAAAAGCCCAAAAGGGAAAACAAAACTCGCTCAAGCTACCGAAAAAAGAGAAAACGGCTACAAACAAGGTGAGGAATATGAACACGTGAAGCATCACCTAACAAGACAAAAGCGGTCTTCAGTTTAGGGAGTTGATCTGCAGATCGATAATACTCAAGGAAAACTCTTCAACTCGGATTGGTGGCTCTGTGTAGAATTTTTTTTTTTTCCTGATAGAAAAATCTATGCAGTTGGAGGTTATCCCATTACAAATGGAAGCAACTTGATTCAGGTCTTGGTGGACTTTATCAATTCTGATTCCGAAAGTGCTGCATGAGGAATCAGTACAATGTGCTATTAAGGAGCTGGATTGTTCTGAAACAGAGCTGCAGGTACACACTTTTTCAAAGGAGCTGGTGCTTTGGCTGGCTAAGTAACGAGAACATAGTAAACTGGGGAAATAGATTTGTTATCGATCAGTTGAGGAGCATTAAGCCCTGGTTTCAAAATATCTCGATCAAATCTCACAAGAAGTCTGATTTTAGGTGTTTTAAGCTTTGGAGGGACAGATGTAATACTTGTTCTCAGAGGCAATTATTCCAGGAGCTGATAGCTTAGTGATGCAGTAGCAGATTCAGGAGCTCCTTTCTTACTTCGATAGGCGTAGTTTACATCGCTGTGTTGTGGCTTTAGTTCTTTTATTGTTTTTCTTTGCTTGATACTTTTAGCTGGATGTGATCATCCTTGTTGGCTTCCCAATTCTTTTGGTCAAGCGTTTTGTTAAGAACTATGTGAAAAAAACAAAAAAACACTCTTCATAGGAGTTATATATCATTGGTGCCAAGTATAAGGCAAAATAGAAACAGAATTTGAGGCTTAGCGAGCTCGGACAAGGAGCAAAAGGATTTGAATACTTGCATGACTGAAGCTGGCCAAATGATTCGTTTTGTGTTATGGAGCCTCCTATTTTATAGTTGAATTTTGGTGGAAATGATGCGTGCATGATTAATTACAAGTACTGGTTGATGAAGAAATCAATTAATACATTTTAAGAAAGCAATTAATGAGTGTGTGTGAGACGTTGATCAGCTAACATCGTAGTACTAAGTGATGTGTGTTATAGGAATATTTAAAGATCTAATTTGATAGTATTTTTTAAAAGGGTGTTATGTCTTATAATAAGTATAAGTTATATTTTTCTATTTGATAAATTAAAAAATTGGAATACTTTTACTCATAACTTTTAAAAAATAAGGGATATTTTTGAGAGTTTTTATAAGATGCTTTTTAGAATTAATTTGTGTTCTCTAAAATTTAAAAGATTAATATAATTTTATTTTCTTTAATAATATTAAAAATAAAAATTATTATTTTTTATATTTATGTCTATTATAACTATTTTAAATTTTAAAAGCAACTATACCAAACCAAACCTAATTCTTCAAAAAGCTTCTAAAACATGCATGAGTGACACATGACATGGCACATACAAATAGGTTTAAGTTGGGGGGATTCGGTGAACTTGTTATGAAATTGGATTGGCAAATAAAATCATATAAAGTAAATTAAATCATTATTTAAAGTAAATCACAAAATTAATATAGTAGGTAGTAGCAAACTCAATAGTGACGCAAAGTCTCACCCCAATAATTCTTAGAGTCCCACTATTTTTGTACATTAAATAGGTACACTAAATAAATCTTAGAATTTCATTATTTTTTGTACATAAAATAGGGATGCCAAATATAATACTTCTATTACATAAATATATAATATATTTATCTTATTTCTTGTCTAGACTTATTTTAATATACGATATTCATACGATGTCTATACATCTTCAATTAAGAAAAAAAAATCCTAAATACTAGCATGTAGGAAAAACATACATCTAAATGTTTGTTACTCATGTCCCACATTTCCGCCAGATAGAAAAGCAAACAACCTTCACCCGAAACTCTCTTCCAAAATCCTAACAAACTCATTTTGATCAATTAGTCCATCACCATTTTGATCTGCTGCATTAATCATTTTCTGACACTCCATCAAATCTTTCTCCAAACCCAAACAGGATAAGACCCTTTGCAATTCTCTTGAATCTATAAACCCATCTTTATTTTGGTCAAACACATCAAAGGCTTCCCCCACCTCTGTAAAGGTGACATCCTCTTCAAGCAATTGCCCTATTTCTTGTACACCAAACTCCTCTATCCCATCCCCACCCCATTCAACATTCATTCCTAACCTTTCCATCATCACAATTACATCTTCTTTGCACACTCTTACACCGCTCTGAACACAGTCCAAATTCTGCTTTACTGGTACAGAATTTGAACAACTTCTAGCTTTGGACCAAGCCTTCCAATTTTGAGAAACAAAAGTAATTACAAGCTGTAAGCAAAACAAGGAAATAGACAGGAGACCCTTTATTCTAGCGTCCCACTCCCACATTAGAATTCTAAGACACAAAGAAAGCCAAGATATGTTTATGTTTTTGTTACTAGGTTTCTGCTCCATTGACATCTAAGAACAGATAGAGCCTAGACACTGAACTATTGTGGATGATGTTGTTGTCAGACACAATGTCCCATTTTATAAACATAACACAATGACTCATTCTGAGCTTCATTATAAGCGTCAACTCCTAACGTGATAAAAGGGGAAAAGTGATTGCTGCTGGATTTCCCAGAAACAAGTGGATTCTATTAAGTGCTTCCTTTGGGAGTTAAATAAGAATAATGGATAGCGTACTGGGGCAATATTTTTTTCCCATTAATATATTGACGTAAGCGTATGGAATTCATATGAAATTCACAACGGGAGACTAAAGGTTGACTTAAAATTGATGTAAAAAGAGATTGAAAAGACATGGGAATGAGAAGACTGGGGAAAGATATATGTTGAGGTTAATTGTATGAAACACAAAATCACTAAGAAATTTCTTGGGGATTTAAAATAGGTGTCGCATGCAAATATTTGGAAGCATGCGTGATTTCTGATTTGTCAAAGAAATACGCTAATACACGTTAGACAGTGCGCTTGTGTCACACGGTATGAACATCGACAAAGGAAATTCTCCCAGAAGCTCTCAAGAAATGGGAGTAGCCTTTGATTCAAAGAAGATGGTTAAATAAAATAAAATAATAAGAATTACTCATCAATTAAATGTTAAATATAACGTCAACTCAACTCGTTTCAACACAAATTTCGAGAACAAAATTCTTGCAATACGAAGATTTTCCATGCCCTGTGTGTGTTACTGTGTATCATAAAAATAGTCTTCAAAATTCAAAATTTCATCGATAATGTTATTTCAACTTGTATTTGAGACATATTTTTTATGCATTATCAATCTTTTTTTTAGTTATTAATTTTTTAAATTAAAATTATCAATTTTTTTTTATAATTATCAATCAATTGTAATGTATAAATATTAATTTTTTCTTAGTTATCAATTTTTTAAATTAAAGTTGTTAATTTATTTGACTAAATTACCATTTAATTGAATATAAAATATCATATAATATTATACTGTAATTAATTGATAACTCAATCAAATAAGTTAGTAACTAAAAAAAAATTGATAATGCGTTCAACGCATTCATTTTTACACGTCCAAATAACACAACTCAAATTTCAAGACTCTTCTTGCCTTTGATTTAGGCCATATTTTGATTTATTATTTCTTTGTTGGTACTATGAGTACTATTAATTTTTTAAAACAACTTTTTTTAAGCAGATAGTTTTTTAATTTTTTTTTTTCAATTGAAGATAGATTTTAAAAAGTTTGAACATAATATAATGTTTAGAAATAATAAACATGTATTCAAGTGATAAGTAATTTTTGAATTAAGCCGTTAAGAAATATAATGTTGAAGTTCAAACATGCGTGAAAGCATTTGCAACAAAGGATGAACGAGGATTAATATCACGTCCAAAAAGTAGAAAGAAACATGCAACCCCAGGTAAAAAAAAGCGCAAAATCTCAGATTTGTCCTTAAATAGCATTAGGCACATTAGTTTCTAAGAAATAAAGATTTTTAGCATAGTTTTTAAAAATTAAAAATGTCAGTTATATTAATTCTTTTTACTTCTTAACTATCAAACACATTAGGCCTTAAATATGATTGATACTTTTTAATTTTTAGATCTTATGCTAAGTGTTTTCATTGTTTAGGCTAATGTGTCTGACGCAATTTTATAAAAATTACTAAAAGATTGTATAAAATCCTAAAATGTCATCAATGGTTCTTTATTTATTTTTTCCTTACAATTTCTTTTGGTTCTTTCTATTTTTGTTGTCAACAAATTTTCAAGACAGATAATCCAAGGCAATAACCTATTTACAACAAAGTCGATACATCAAAACCTGATTAAATAAAAGCTAAACTTAATATTATAATCAATAGAAGTTAACACTATTTCTCATAATACAAATACCACCATTATCAACAAAAATACACTAGGTAGTATATGTCAAACAAATCATCATGCAAAGGAAAAGTAGGAAATAAAAGGACTATACACATAGAAATTGGTCATTGAAACTATGGAGGAAAGAGTCACCTCCATTGCACTAGCTCCCCTTGAAGAAAGGATGAGGAAATGGATCTTCAAATTTCTCCTTATTCGAATTTGGGTCTTGGATCTTCGATCCACAAAAAGGAATACTCTGATGCATAAGTCATTTTGGCCCAAAGCCTGCGCTTATAACCGTAAAAAATCCCTAACCTTGTTGACGCATTCAATTTTGTTTTCGTTGTTGATCATGTTTGGTTTTTTTTTTCACTTCATCAACCTAATTTCTTTTTTCAGAAAAGTATAATGTTTCTTTTTTCAAAAAATATCATCACAAATATTTAACTTAATTATCAATTATTTTAAAAATCTTACAAATAAAATAATTTGATTTGATGATAATATAAAACTCTGACACTATCAATATATTAAAATTAATCTCTCTAAATATTGTGATATATATATATATATATATATATATATATATATATATATATATATATATATATATATATATATAGTGAAACTGAATTGCTATTTGCTGAGGTTCAACTATTCTTCCCCGTCCCCCTCGCTCTCTCGATGATTGTCAGTTGTGCACATGATCTTAAATTTTCTTTGCAAGTACCTTTGGATATCACACCTTGACCTTGTTGCACCTTGCCTTATTGACGAGGAAACCCGATGGTCAAATGCAAGGGAGAAGGAATTCTTATTTATTATTTGTTTTGGTGTTATCTTGTACTCCAAAACTCCAGTGTGCAAATTTTCTTGCGTATATAACAAGTTGCCCTTGCAGGCACTAGCCAACTCGACCACAGCAGTATTACGGTTTGTTTGGTATATTTGATAGTATAAAATTTAATAGTGTAAAATATGATTATATAAAGTCTAATAAAATTTAATATTATATAATATTTGATATATTATTATGTAAGATATTATATTATATTATATATAATTAGAAAAAATAATTATAATAAATATAATTTTTGAATATTAAATTTAAAATTTAAAAATAATATAATTATTTAAATATTTATTACAATTATTGTAGCTATTTTTAATTATATATAAATATAGTTTTATATGAAAAATTATTTATTCATTTTTAATATTTTTTCATAATATAAAAAATATGAGTGAGAGGAAGAAAGAGAAATAATAAAGAAGTTTTTATACATCAAAATTTAAGAAAGTTTAATATTATATTCTTATATTTGGTTGTATTTTTATAATATATAATTAAATTTATATTAAATATTATTTATAAATTTTATTAATAAATTTTTATTCTTATATTTTTATATTAGTTTGAATAGTTATTTTATAATTATTATTTTTTAAAAATATTTATTTATTATTAAAAATTTTTATTAAATAATATTATTTTTTGTTTATATGATTTTTATTTTTTATTACTTATTTAATAGTTATTTTTATTTTAATAAAATATATTAAAAAATAAAAAAATGAAATAATCTTTATATATCAAAAGTAAATTAGGCCCAATACGACCTCTCTAAACTAAATTAAGTTATCCATTATTTTGACGTATAAGGAAAGTTTGATGGATAAGCTTATATAATACGTTGACTGTACCAAATAACGGATAAGATCTTAATGTATCCTATTATCTTATTTTATCATGGTTAATATGCCATGCCAAATACATCCTTAATATACAAAACCCAAATCAGTCAGGGAGCTAATTTGGATGTTATTATTTTAATAAAAAATATTTTTAATAAGTATTTTTATTTTTTAATGATAAACTTTGAAGAAAGGTGAAATCACTAGAAAAAAAATTTCAGAAAATACAATTTTCATCATCTGAAAACATATTTTTTTTCTTAGATCATAAAAAAGCTGTTTTGATATAACTTTTAGACAAAAAAGTCCTTACATTATTTTCATAATGATATCTCTTGTTCTTTATATTTTCTATATTGTTATTATACGTCCTATTTATCCAAGATTACGTATTACTAGTCATGAGAAAAGTTTGCGGCAGAAACAAGAGTAATAATGGTTACGGGGCCATCAACCTCCCATCACCAAGAGGGCATTAAGATTAAGGGACAACATAAAAACTAAAAATCAAAAATCTGGAAAGTATGTTTTTGAAGGTAAAAGTTACAACCACCGTCAAATCATGGGCAAACGTGGGAATAAAAATTAGCTACCAAAAAACAAAAAAGAAAAAAAATCAATTGCTTGGTTGTTAGAGGTGTAACCAACAGATTCATTTTCTTTAGCTTTTCTTAGTACAATACGCCTAATTAACTTTTCTTCCAATCAGCCTAGCAATAGATAGAAAGAGGTGTAACCGATAACTTGTACAAGAGAATGGCTAAGATTTTTTCTTATTTGACTTCGGGAAAGTAATAGATATATAATTTTTTGACAATTTTTTTCTGAAATGTAAATTTGCATATGCATATAAAAAGATTGAAGTATAATAAACAATAAAGATTCTTATTGTATTGTATTATATTGTTATAATAATTTATTGTTAAATTAGTAACTAATTTAAAAAATAATGTATTTGAGAATAATATATTAACTTACTAAGAACATCACATATAGCGTAGCCTAACTATACTATACGAAATTAAATTTAAAGTATTATAAGGTGTTCTTACCGGTGAAATGAGTCGATGCATATTTCCATCTTTTCGAACTTGGAACGTGTCACGACTTGCCCAAGTAGTGTGTGGCTGACTTAGAATCTTGAATTCAAAAGCCTCTGGAAAATTTTTCCTAAGAAACGGATAGAATTTTCCCTAAAAATTAGACATTTCCCAAAATAAAAAAAACATCCAGATACAAACCCAGAATATACAGACCAGCCACAACTCCAGAATATCAATAATATTTAAAATATAAACTCAGGACAACAAGCATTCTCCGAATGCCATCAAAATTTAGAACATGCGAGACATACATAAGGATAGATATTCTTTTAAAAACAAAACCTATTACCATTATATATAGATATATTACAGCAGGCTAGACTGCTGCTGTGGATTATGGAGCATAACTAGAAATATTTACATATGATTACTCAACTATACATGGATCAAAATATATAAAAAACCAGAAGGCCCACATTGATTGCGTCATGATTGCGTCAAGTTCACGGAATTTCTATACCTTTAGTTTACTGAGACAAGTCAACTTGCAAATGCCTCTAAATAGAGGAAAGTGAGGAGTGAGTAATTACAGTGAGAGATAATATCTTATATGGGGAGTAGGACAAGTGTAAGCACGAATTTTTATTAAAATAAATATAATTAATTAACGATACTCTCATAAAAGATTTATATATATATACATATACAATTACAAAAGATATTCTAGATCAAACATGTTGCAAGAAACCAAAACATGGTAAAGCAGAAAATAAAATAAAATTCTTAATAAAAAGTTATCATTAACAAATTAGTACTTCCAACTATTGATAAATTGAGTACATTTGAATATGAAGTTAAAGTTAGTTTTAAAAAAAATAAAACAAAACCAATTCTAAAGTTTAGAAGGGGAGGTCTCAATTACAGAGTCAGGAAAGGCAGACAGACGCTCACGCAATGGAGGCCCAGAAGGATCAGCGAAGAGCAGATATCTCACCAGCAGTCCCTATGCCGGAAGGATTGACAAGCGATTCGGACGCATGTGGCGTGTGCCAAGGTAACACCCACGCTTACTTTGGGTTAGCCAAACCAAGGTGCACCCAGGGCTAACGTATACTGCCGTTAGTGTACAGTTCTATTAAAGGTCCCTCCCAAAGACTATTTATCCAAAACTCACAAAAAAGCTCATAATTAACTTTATTTCAAAAATTAAATTCATCAAAGTCTCATAGTCCTATAATAATAAAATCCAATATAATTCCAAGCATATCAAATTTTAAAATCTAATATGCTAATTCCAAACCTTTTCAATCATGTCAACAATATTAAGTTTAGAATTAGTTTAAGAAAATCAATTTCAAAACTTACTATATCAAAATCTACAATTTCTATTGTCCGAGTTCACAACATTAACTTGAAGCATCATATTGATTTTAAAACATTTAGATAATTAGATCTCAAATATCAATTGTTAACAATACATGAAATAATTAAACTAAGTAGGAACATCTAAGAGCAAATCTTTTCAAAATATGCATCCCACTAAAAAGTTCAGAATTATAACATAATAATATTATAAACAGCTTTAAAGATTTGATTAGAAGACAAGTAGCTGTCAAGACATATATTTAGGAAAATAAGAAAAACAGAAAACAAGTATAAATATACTATTACTCACAGACTAAACCAAGAAGAAGTAGCTGGAGGTTATAGCATCTCGGAATCTAGAAATTACGCTACCTAGGGAATCGGCATCAAAACGTCACCCTTCACAAGCTAATTAACCTGTAGAATCGGGAATTATCCAAGATATCATTTTCACTAAGAAGGTATTACATCAATGTTGACTCATGTATAATTACCCTCATCTATGACTACTTGGTTATAGTCTTTAATTAAATCAACCTCAGTAACTAAAACCGGTCTACATAATTCTATACCTATGACCCATATAATACCACAAAATTAGCTTTTAAATGACAATCAAGTGCTGTTGTTTCCATCTTTGAGGAACTAACTAGTGTCAATTTGATTGCACAATTAACATCCAATAATCCAAGTGATGTATCTATACTAGAATTAAATAACCAGCCAAGCAACACAGTGTACATTTATATTCATATTGAAAGTGAATAAAATTAACACAAACACAATAGACACAAATTAAAGCCCCTGCCCAGGTGAAAATTACGAATCCATCCCAACCTAGATTCAATTTCACATTAGCAATTTAAATTTTCCCAAACAGCAAAAATGAGACAAAGCAAGGCATCCACACTCACTTTAAAGGATGAAAACGAAACATAAAGAAGGAACTTACCCAAGAGCTACGGTTTGGAGGAAGCAGATCAACTTCTAGCCATGAAAAGAAACGGAATTGGAACGTGAAAGGTGCCACGAAGAGAGGAAACGCGGTGGAGGGAGAAACAGAACGCGGCAGAGAGAGAGAGAGAAACCGTAGAGAGGAGAGAGAGACAGATCGCGGCGGAGAGAGGGAGAGAGAGCAGCGGTGAGGGGCCAAGAGAGGGGTGAGATAGCAAGTGAGAAAGAGCGAGGGAGTGAATGGAAATGAAAGAAAGTAACGAAGAAGGAAAGGAGAAGGAAAACAAAATGAAAGGATGGAGCGTATGGAACGTTCTCCTGACGCGAAAGTGGAAGGAGAGAGAGGTTCTATGGTGCACCATGTCACTTATGGTGTACCATGGTCTCTATTTCTTTTTTTTTTTCTTTTTTTTTTTTAAATCAGGATATCACAGAACGACTCTGATAGATGCCTTCAAAAAAAAAAATTCTAGTACCCATCATAAAGAAAGAGTGCTTTTTTTTATACAATGAATTATAACTTTACAAAATTTTATATAGAACCAATTTATTATACTATTTATAGAAATTTTATAGTGAAAAAATAATATGAAGAAAGAATTTTGCAATCAATGCTGGATGGTGGACTTTCTCTCCAAAGAGACTCTAATGCTCAAGTTTATAAAAACATAGAGGAAAGCGGGGTATATTAGCGTGTATATCCTACATGATACTCAAAGATAGGTGGTCTCTAAAATAGAAATTAAAATGATAAGTGGTGGATCCGAGACACTCAAGATCTCTCAACAATAATGGATGTTTGAATTATGACTCTGTTGACAGGTCTGGATTTAGGAAGCGACATAACAACTCGGATATGTTCAATCAAGCTGTCTTTAGAGAATTCTGAGTAAGAGGTTATTGGGCCAAGCTACAGACGCGATATCTTAGTTCAGTTCATATAGCATGATTAAATATTAAATTGTTGACAATATTAATTTCAAAAGGTATTTTAAAACAAAATTGATATGCACTTTTTAAAAATTGTTAAAGCACTTTCTTATTGAGTTTTTTTTAAATAATAAGATTACTTGTTTTAACATTTTAATATGTTACATGCATTTTGACATGTCCTTCTAAGTAATTGTATGACTAGAAAAGTATTTTATATATTTTTTTCATCTAAACAGTAACAGCTTTGAGATATTACATTTAAATATAAAACAATTTTTACTTTTAAAAGATCTTTTCTAAATTTTTTTTTATTTTGTTCAAAAGGTCATCTAAATGTGCGCAAGTAATTCAATTATTTGACTAATGTAGTCACTACACCAATATATATATATATATATATATATATATTTAATTTAAATGTACTGACTGTTAACTAATAAAAATAGTGGAAAGTACCAACTCATACAAATAATTATCCATTATAACGAGGGATCCATCATGATTTCTCACTTTTCTCTATTTCTATTAGTTGACAGTGTAAAGTTTTATCTTTGTCAGATACCAATTATATATATATATATATATATATATATATATATATATATATATATATATATATATATTTGAATTTAATTTAAATCTTGTGATAGTAAAATAGTTTTATATTGTTAAATAAATAAAAATAGTGAAAAGTCAACTCATATAAATAATCACTAATTATAATGAGACCTACTATGATTTTTCACTTTCACTTATTATTATATTGATTGATAGTATAAAATTTTACTTTGTCAAAAGATACCAATATATATATATATATATATATATATATATATATATATATATATATATATATATATATATATATATATATATATATATATATTAGTGACAATTTCTGATGTTTCTTATTCATGGTTTTATGTATATATATTAGTGACAATTTCTTACGTTTCTTATTCATGGTTTTAACTTCCACCTATGAATATTTCAACAAATCCAAATTCTGTCATAGATAAAACAACAAAAAGTATTTATCAACCGTTTTTCACAATCGTTGGTAAGATTGTAGCAATTAAAACTACCGGAAAATACATTTGTGAAAGTTTAAACCGTCATTACGACAGATGAGACTTGACTCAAATGGTTAAATGATGAGCCTCGTTAGTAAAGGATCATGTGTTCCATCCTTGGGCCCCTTGCACCCCCCCCCCCCCCCCCTCTTCTCTTCTTCTCTCCGTCCCCCTTCCCCTTTCCCAGCCCCCCGCCTCCTGACCAAAAAGAAAAATAAAAAAAAAACTGCCGTTACACGAAACTAAGGACTTGTTTGAAATTATTTTTGTTTTGTAGTTTTTCAAAACAGTTTTAAAAAGTAAGTTTAAAATCAATTTTTAAAAATAAAAGAACAAAAAATTTTGCTTGGCAGTAATACTTAGAAAACAATTTTTAAATGATAAAAAATAAAAAATCTGTTCGGATAGTTATTTTTAAAAATAAGTTTTAAAAGTAATAAAACATAAATGGTAAAATTTTTTTAAAAGTAGAATAGATATAGTATAGATGCATTATTAAAAAAAACATAATTTAACATTATATTAAATTTGATATATAAAACTTTCATAAAATCTCAATAAACAAAGTCTTAATATAAGTTGATGTATTTTTATATTCATAAATCTATTTATCTAGCATTAATCCATTGAGCATAAATTTATTTATCTAATATTAATCAATTTTTAAAAATAATAAAATAAGAAACTTGTTTGATAAATAATTTTTAAAATAATAACCAATAAATTGGAAATTCATTTTTATCCTAAGACCACAAGATATTCATATTAAATGGATATTATTCTTTATTACTTTCTAGAAGTTGGTCTACCTATATTTTGTTCATTTTTATTTTTTTATTAGACCACCCAACATCTACTTGTTGCTAGCACACACAACTCCCCTCTCTTTTTAACTTTTCTTCCACCCACCACCACACACTTCATCCTTTCTGTCACCCGCCTTTGCTTCTGTGTTCCCTTTCACTCTCTATCTCATCCCTGGCTCCATTTTGCTCTTTCTAGTATCTCTCTCTCATTGATTCACTCTCAATGTCACGTCCCTCTCTTCCTCTTCTCGCTTTCTCTCTGTCTTGTGCTCCCTTAGCTCGCTTCCCTCTCCACTTATGTCACTCTATTTCGTCTCTCCTCAGATGCGTTTTCATTTTGGAAGAGAGATCAAGAGGGGAAAGGGAATGGTTTTCATTTTGGAAGTTCTTTTGTTAGTGTGATTCAAAGGGGTGTCAAATAATAAAACAACATATTTTCAAAAATGCCACCGCATTTTCACTTGTTCTTAAAAATAAAAAACCCAAAACATCTTTTAACTGTTTTTTGTTTTTGGTTTTTAAAACACAAAATCAATTTTCTATTTTTAAAGTCAATCTTTAAAAAATAGTTAACCAAACAATTTTTTTGTTTTTCTTTTTAAAATAAAAAATTGTTCTAAAAAACAGTTATCAAATAAGCCCTAAAATTTTCAAGTTTAACTTTTGAGTTATTGGCAATTAAAATCATGAGCAAAATATCTTCCTTTTTTTTTTTGTTTAAATCATCAATATCTAGAATTAACATTACTTTAACTGATTTAACTCAAATTAAATTAATCCACTATAGGGATAAAACTTTTTTTGTATTAACTTTTTTTATGTACAAAACTCGAATACCTTACTTGAAAAGAATAACTGGCATCCTCCATGAATCAACCACGCATTTGTATAAATTACCTTCTTTTAACATCAATTTTTGCGACAATTTAAACTACCTCTTGTGTTACACTTGTTTTAAATACTATTTAATTTCTTGTCATTTCTTAACATAATTAGTCACTTGTAATTATGCATTTGATTTTAAAATATTCTATTATCATATTATGAGAATAAAAAAAAATCGAATAAAGTCACCACATGCACTTTGATTACTTAAGAAATGTATGAAAGTCTTTAATAACTATTTCAAGTACAAGTAAAATTAGCAAACAAGTCATTGTTTAAAGATTACTTAATATGAGTTCAATCTTTATAGTTGGTCTTTCATACATCAACTATGGAACTAATTAATTGTCCTCAGGTTCATGACTAGCTGAAGAGGACACACTAAGAGAGGCATGATCTCGATTTCCGTCATCTTGTGTCTGCAAACAAAGTAATAAAATATATTATTCACAAAGCAATAAATGTTATAAAGAGTGCAAAAAAAAGTCTTCCCTGTTACACTCTTTTATTCTGTGTTGCATGTTTCGTTGGTGTCACAATTCAATAAATATTAACACAAACTTTAGACTCTTTGTGCTTTTCTCCCCAACCCCCCTCCTCTCTCTCTCTCTCTCTCTCTCTCTCTCTCTCTCTCTCTCTTCTTCTTCTTCTTCTTCTTCTTCTTCTTATTTTTTTGGGTAAGCAAATTCAACATGTCTAGAACCTTTCTTCAAGGTCTTCTTTTATTTTTGGTTCACTTTAAAAGGCAGTTTAATGTTGAATAATCGGCTTAACCATCTCACACAAAACAGCTTTATCAGATAGAGATAACTGAACCAATAACATTTTTACATCAGTTAAGCGGAGCCTCAAGCATAATTTCTCAGTCAGAATGTATCATTTCATGTATAATTACTCGGTTTACTCAGATACCAGAGTGATTTGTCCCAATCTATGCTTTCCTATATAGCACATATCACCTGATTTTCTTTTTCTTTTCTATTTCAAGGGTAACATAATGTTAGTAGAAAAATGAAGAACGCCCTACTATAGGACGATGTCCAACTAGTGACAAGTTAGAACCGTAGCCAACTGTGATTTGGGGATTAGAATTCTGTGCATGGGACACTCTAAACTCTGTTATCTTATCAAAATCTCAGTAACACTGCCAGTACTCGAAAAGGTAACCACATGACATAGGGGAGCAGCAAAGTAATTCTGGTCTATGTCAAATTGATACTACTGCTGCTATGACATATTGGCAATGGCAGAAAATGGAGTCTTCATGAGTCGAAAGGAACAGGGAACAAGGGCAATGGGCCTAGACTACGAAAGTGATAACAAGATAATGGTCATTTCAATACGGCATAAATGTTAAAGGCCGTGCAAACAAACAACCACATCGGAAGCACTAGCACTATGCCACAGAGGCTCTTGCACAAATATGTATAAAGCAATCAATTAAAAGGAGTGAAAACCTTTATTTTATTAGACCCTTTATTTATTATATTAGGATCATACCATCGGTTTCAAGGATTTCTTCAGCTAGATTAGCAAAACATGAAAGCCAAGCATTATATGCAGAATCTCATGATCTAAGAGATTCTACGGCTAATTTCTGTTTTTTTTTTTTTTGGCAGATTGTTTCTGATTCCTAGGATATTCTTCTGTAAAGTAGTGATGCAAGCTGTCCTCGACTTAATAAGTTCATCAATTTGCTATTTCCTTCCTAATGAAATGTTTGATAAGTATTGCTCCACCACACTAACTACACATAAGCATTGAATTTCCTCGGAGGGTAACAAGTGATATCTTGAAAACAAAGAGCCCCATTTCATCTGATTATGTAGGGTCTATATGCCAGTTCTATAGTATACATGCTATCAGCTTATGTATGAATTTGAAAATTCTTATAATGCCTATATTATATATAAATGTCCGTATTCTAGTTCATATTGAGATAATCCAAATGCTATTAGAATTGTAAATTAGAAGTAACTAACCATTGGAGGACGAGAAATGAACTTGGCAAGGTGTTGAGGGACCCTCCCAAATATCTCCTGAAATGTGGATACCAATGCACCCTCTAAAGCAATTCTCCTTTCATGCTCAGCTTCCAATTCAGCTTCTAAACTTCTTAACTTCTCAAGCATTTGAGAACTATTGTAGGAACTAGCACTACCAGAAGATGAAGATATGTTACCATATGCCTTGGTGGGCATCCCAAAAACACTAGATGGAGTTGGACCATATCCCACACTTCGAACTCGCCCTGAGTGCTCCTTTCCAAGCACCTTACCTAAGGCATCATGTTGTAACATTGTATCTAATCGTGTAGGAGGGTTTCGACTCATCTCATGCCTAATTTGTTCCTATAAACAGTCACAACAATAACATTAGTTCATCTCTTATGAAAGGGTGTCAAATCACTAATACAGTTCACTAATTATGGCATTAAGAAGAAAAATTACAGAAATAATCCTAGCCTCTTCATTGATAAATGTTCCATCCTTCTTCTTGTGAGTCACTATATAAAGTTCTCCACGGTCCATTGGCTGTCCTCTCTCAGTTTCCTGAATTTTGAACAGGTATTGAACTTTTGTTCATCATGTCATGTATAATTATAATCAATATAATATAGAAGAATAACAACTAAGCTTTGTCCCATTATGAGGTAATATAATACAAATGAAAATAAATCTACCATTTCAATCCTTCTTCGAGGCAAACTTTTTGAACCTCCCGTGTGGGGAACTTTTAGTTTCTTTCGGTTCTCCTTGTTTTTCTTGCATATTTCCTACAATGACAATTTTAAGCAGTTAGTCTAACTCCATATAAACTTAAAAGAGCATGGTTTTGCCTTATCATTGTTTTCAGTAACTTACTACCTTTGTCTTATCATTGAAACGGTAGTTGACATAGCACACCCATTGATCCTTGTCAAAACCAGGTGGCACCTTATTTTGCATTTCTTCTCTAGTCAATAGAGGATCATAGGCAAAATTCCACAACTCTAACTTATAGTCATGCCCCTTTCTGCCAATAGTCTTTCGAGTGTAGTTCATTGCTCGTTCTAAATCAACACTCAAAGTGAAATTTTGGCTACAAAGATTTATATATATATAAACACAAACATGTTAGAAATATGAACAATTGTATTACATGCTAGCTTAATGGCATAATGAGACAAAATTACCAAGATGTTATCATTGAAATATTTATTCTTCAATGTCTTTGGTATTTTCCTCCAATCCTCAAAGGTGATTGGAAATGCAATAGTATCTTTAGCACAATTTCCTAAGAACTGGGCATAGAGAGCAGCCGCACCAGTGGTGGGACACTTGAATCGATCAAAAGGTAGCACAACCTTTTGTCCAATAGGGAGGCTCCACACATCATGCAACCTTAACTTCTGCCTTTTCCTAACTCCTTGTTCATCTGTCAATAAATGATGTCAATAGAAGTAACTGAAAATTAAAATCCTTAAATCATGTTATTCAATATACTTATACCAATTACATCAACCATCCAATAGACTTTTCTTTCACCCATTGATGCTGAAGGACAATCTTGTGGAGGAGTTTGCTCTATCATATTTGATCCACTATGATTGTCAATTTCAGTGGAAGGTTCTACTCAGGTTGGCATGGAGCCTCCAGTGCAACACAATCAACAGGTGTATGTGGATAATCAGCATGTTGTGTGCTAGTAGAATCGGATCTCAATGAACCAGGCCTATGAATAGCTTTAAAGTTCCTAGTCTTAACCATAACTACAAAGTTATCATGAACATATTAGACAAATAGTGAGATTAAATTGAACACTATAATTTAGTATATACATAACAAAAATGTCACAACAAAATATAATAATAATTATTGGTAATTTTACCTTACAAATTACGAATAATGTAACAAAAATAACAACAAATTAATTAGGTACCTCTAAGCTTTGCTTGTTCACATCATCAGCATCAAATGAATCACTTTCGAGATCAGCTAAAGTCATTTTGTTGGCTACTTTTTTCACGAGACCTTTTACCCACGGTAGCGCAAATGTTTTGCACTTGTTTCAAAATTCCTCATCCTGATTTCTTGACAACATTTTTGGGATCATAAAATGAACTAAGAATGTTGGTATGCTGAAATGCATCTTTCAGCAACTTTATTATCATACATGTTCTTGTCATTAATTTGGTACATGCACTTGATGTGAAACAATTTCACCAAAAAGGACAATTTTGACTACTTTTCACAGCCTTCATACAACTTCTAATTTCCATCCCTAAGCAACTAATAAAATTCCACACGTTCATCATTAGTCTCATTGTCTAATACTTCATTGTCATCACCATCTTCATCTTCTAACACTTCTAATGAGGATGGTTCATTTACATAGCCTCTACAGAAGCCAAATGCATTATTCATCATGTTATCCATTTTATTTTTAACCATTTGAGGTGTCTTGCATAATCGGATTTGACAAGTTCCCATGTACAATTTCTTCTCCATGCTATGTGATACCAACAGCAAATGCTCATATACCTCCTCCCTTAAAAACCACAGTCTGAACTTACAAGTAATGCAAGGACAAATAATTCTTCCTTCAACAGACTTATGCATTAGTGCAAAGTCAAGAAATTGATTCACCCCTTCAATATATTGTGATGTGATATGCAGCATACCAATCCAAGATTTGTCCATATATATAACATTTATCCGTACCAATCATTCTTATGGAGTGAAACTTGCTGTCCTGTTTTTTGTTAAAAAATATAACAAAAGATACAATACTGTTTTTATATTAATCAATGAGCAATTTGTTAGAATCAGTTACACATGCATAATATCATCATATATATGAGTTCGTCAAAACAAAATAGTATCAACATATGGAAAATTCTTGTAATAATTATTTTTAAGGGTTCCCATTCTATGATTAAAAAAATGAAAGAAAGAAAAAATGAAACTATATACTCCATTCACATATAGATTACTTATTAATTGATAATACCATCATTCAAATATTTTATTTGGAATTTTCCGGTACATATATGAAATTATCTTATTAGGAGTGCACTTTAAGTTGACATCATACCTTTGATTTAGAAGTGCATTTAATGAGCTGAGAGAAATTTCTCCATTCTATCCAAATCAATTCTAGAGTAAAAATAAATTTATTCAAGATAATGGTGATGAAAATGAAAATGGTACTTGCCTCAGTTCTGATGAAACAAAATGGAACAATGTTAGCAAATTCAATGCCTGTCACTGCTGGGAATTTACTCTAGGAAAAAGCTCTTATAGCTGCAGTCCTGTAGTTGATCCATTTTGGCCGCTTTGCATGTATGAACTCCAAGGAAAATGCAACAATGATGAGTGTCCTTGGCAGCATGTTAAGGACTATGGTGTCATTATCTGAATGAAAAATGAAATTTCATCTTTAGATTTTAGAAAGCTAATGAGAATATATGATTAAGTGATTTATAATATATCTATGAACAAAAACAGTAGCAAGTTGCTGAAATGTCCGGGTATCATGGAAATTAAAAATGCACAAAAAGTCATGTTTATAATATAAAGGGGAAATTAAGTATAATTCTAGTTTTTTCAACTAAGTAGAAATAAAAGTAACTCTCTTCAGTTACTGAAGAATTAATTATTGCTGAAATATAAGGCAAGAAAGCCAAATTTTGCATTATTATTTAAATGGGCAACAGTGACAAGAAATAAAGGAAAAAGAAAATCATCGCATGCTTGAGAAGTTTCAGACTTTCAATTCCTTTATGGTTTTTTGATAAAATTAGCAGAATACCAAGGGAAAAAAAAATGATAAGCAGTGAAGCTATTGTAATGAAAAGGAGAACTTCCCACAGACAATGCTGCATATAACAGCAATGCTGAACAGTTCAACTGCAGGCCAACAACAAACTGCATGACACTGTTAGTCCATTAATATTATGAATTATGACTACCGACTACCCAAGAAGTCAAAATAACAATCAAAATGTCACAACACACTTCTCCATGTGATAAAATGAAACAAGCTTGAAAACAAAATTTTTCTTAGAGTTTTTCTACCAACTTCCAACTTCAAAATTTCAAAAATATTCTCAAAATTTAATGGCACCATTCAAATATGCAAGCCTGTCAACCTAGAAGAGTCTTATAGTAATGTTTAACAAAGGAAGAAGGGGGAAGGTAGTTGGGAAAAAAATAAGGAATTTCTATTTTCACTAAACGTTCAACCAGATAAATGCAGATAGGTCATAGTAGTAAAGCAAAAACTGATGATCAAACACTATCAGAGTTTTCAATAAGCGATACACTATAAATTTGCATACTTGAATGAGTTCCACCAGGGCTTTGCTGCATTTATTTGATTGATGATCTGTTTGTGAAAGTTATATACAATTATACATAACCAGAGGATGGAAGGAAACTACAATTTGAACAGAGAAATAAATGGCTAGACAATTGGCAGCCTTCTGCTAAGAGGGCATCTCTAAACAAATGGAACTAACTAAAACTACTCTCTAGCACTATGGCCACTTGGATGCCATTCACATCCTGTGTTTTACGCTTGTCACACTCTTCAGCTGTTGCCTCTTAATAATGGGAAAAAAGTGGAGACTCAAAGTAAGAAGAATGTTCCAGGTCAAATTTGGTTTTATGTTCCAGAATACGATGAAAGAATGTTAAAAACAAAGAGGAGTGCACTCAGAAATTAAGCAAATCCGCTGAGAAGAACTATAGAAAGCCAAATTGTTTATGACTAAGGCTAAATGATAACTACAAGTACCAGATCAGAAAATCTTTGATGGCATATAAGCATGTAACCAGAAAGTGATATTCTAGTTCTGTTAATTGCTTTTGGCCAATAAAATTTTATGGTTATGAAAAAAACAATTACAAGCAGCAGCAGTGCATCCTAGTACAAACAAGAAGCTAAAAGCCATAAATTGTCTGGCTCCTAGGCATCTCTGCAACAGACAAGTTGCAGATTTAATACAGAGTAACATTTCTGCTTGCACAAAGCTACAAACTTAGTTAACATGCGACTCGTCCAAATTAAGTTCATCAAACCTGACAAGGAACCAAGCAGAGTTCCTGCAATTGATTTCATACTATGTATATGAAAGTCCACAGCCCATATTTACGTGCGCTCAACTTTCCATTTTATGGGAATCAAATTGCATTCTCTCTAGCATGTCCGTAACAACTATATTCTTAGGGTGCGTTTGGTATGGGGTAAAAGAGGGGGTGAAAAAATTTCATGGATTAGTTTCATGTGTAATTAAGAGTTAAGAAATGCACTAGACAAGTGATTTGAACGGTAAAACCTCCCATAAGTCCACTTCTCTATATGTTTCCTTTGTCTAACTCTAAGCTCTCACAAGCTTCATTATTTTCTTCTAACTTTTGGTCTCCACTAAATTCAAACCAAATTAGAACAGAGAGGTCATCCACAAACAGTAACCAGAACAAGCATGGAACGCGAACAAAGACGGCAACGATGAGACACATATCAGAGTAAAACCAACAGATCGAGAAAACGAACGAGCGCACGGCACCAGAAATTCGAACAAGGAAGGGAAAGCAGAGAGAGAGAGAGAGGAGAAATGGAAGACGTACGGTTTGAAAATCGCGAGGGGCGATGGCGGAGAAGGTAGAAATAGAGGACAGAGATGGCGGCCGCGGAGGAGGAGGCGGCCGTGCGCTGAGGTTGCAGACGGAGAGGTTGTCCTGGTGCAAAATAATGAAAGGAGAGAGAATTTGAGAAACTAAAAATAAAAAATAAAATAAAGGTTTAAATATATTTTTAATTTTTATAAATATATGTCATTTTAATTTTTATTCCACTAAAGTTTTTATTTTAATTTTGATTTTTCTTTTTTGTTTTTTTGTTTTAAATTTTTATTATTTTAAATTTTAGTCTTAAATACATTTAATTGTTATAAATATTAAAAATTTTAATATTATATCTAAATAATAGGAACCAAAAATCTAATAATGGAAGAAAAAATGGACTAAAATCCAAGCAAAAATTATAGAGAAACTAAACTCAAAATGACCTGTATTTATAAAGGCTAAAGGCACATTTATTTCAATTTTTAAAAAAAGTGATTTTGAAGTTTAAATTTATAACTAAAGAAATTAAAAATTAATTTTATTTTTTAGAAGATACTCTTTTCAACTTCTACAAAAAAATTAAAAATAAATTTTTTTAAATTTTGATTATTTTTAAAAAATTATCCAAATATATAAAAACTAAATTTTTAATAAAAAAGTGATTTATTGCCCAAAAAAATTCCGAACAAACACATCTTAAATATATTTAAATAAATAAATAAAGTAAAATATACTTAAGCCTCTTGAAGTTTTATGAAATAATATCGTACTTCATTAATATCCAAAATCTACACTATGCTCCATTATTCTATTTTTAACCCTTCCATGACCTCTATTACCCAACCCTCTCTTGTTAATCTCGATTTAACACTTCACAAAACATAAGAGAGAATTTTAACCAAGTTTCACCTACTTGGATTAACTTACAATGTATGCGAAAATGAGTAAGGCTAAATGTCATCACCACCACACCATTGCTCCTATAAAGTGAAACATAGCACGATCAACTTGGAGAAGATTTCATTATTTTTTCTTTTTTTTTGGGGTTAGGGTTTCACTGGACCTTCAATTTCATCATCGGAAGTGCAAAAGGAATTGACTTCTTGGTGAAAGGAACTAGTTTTAGATAATCAAAAAGTAAGAAGTTTCAAGGTATGATTTTAAACTTCCATTTTGTGTGGTATATTTGACTTGTTTTCTGGTGTATATATGAAAATGGTGACTTGTGTGTGTTTAGTTTCAACAAAAATAGAGATCTACATCATGTTCACATGAATGATGATTTCTTCTTCATCAAAATTTGATCCCAATTATCTTTGTTACATGGACCTTAAGACACGTGAATGATGGCATCTTATGCTTGAGGTTTCTTGTATCGGTTCCTTGTATTGGTCTTCACTTTTGGTTAACAGGAGGTTAAAGATGTTTTCATAGTCTTTGGTTTTTTGGTTTTGGAAGCAAAGACCTATGGCATATGTAGTGGGTTCAAGCCATAACATTTACATTTCCTTTAATAGGGTAGAGTACCATTTCATAAAATCTTAAGGGGGTGGAGTATATTTTACTCTAAAATAAAGGATTAATGATAATTTTTTTAATCACATGAGTCTATCAAATTTTAACTAATTTGACTTAAGTTGGGTCCATTATGAAGATAAAATTCTTTTTACACTAATTTTCTTTATTTACAAGACTCAAATCTAAGACCTTGAACCACTTAAACTAACTAAGTGTTCATAAAATAATCTTTTTTAAAATAAGAAAACTTAATAGTCAAACAAAAAAAAATTCCAACAAAAAAGGTCAAAAATATATATTTTACATAATAAGGCATGTTAAATAGTATAAGATTTTTTAATATTACGAAGCATTTAATGTGATATTGTATTAAATATTGTATTATTTAATATAATAATTTTAATTACAAGTAAAAATTTAAGAAAAATAAAAATAATAATAAAAATAATTTTTATTAATTATTTAGTTATAAATTTTAAAATAAGTATTATTCATTATATATTGTTGATATTTTATTATAATTATTTTAAATATTATTTAAATTTTCATTACATACAATTATAATTTATATTAACTATAACTTATCATTTATTTATAAGAAATTATAGTTATTAAAAATTATAACTATTTTTATTTATTTTAATAATTATTTTTATTTGAATAGAATATCAAAAATAAAATAAGAAAGAGAAAGAGAGAACTTATACAATAAAATCTAATCAAACCTAATATTGCATCTAAATCAAAGGAGGGTGGCTCCCTCCCCATCTTGTGATCGCTGTGGAGAAGAGGTGGAGGATGTGCGACACTATTTATTTCTCTGCCCTTCTTCTAATTTAATTTGGGAGAAGATTGGCCTCTAGTTTAGTATCGGTCCTCTTAGCATGGATATTGAGCGATTGTTGAAAGGGTTGTTGTTACATGACAAGTTCTTGGCAGGTTTTTGGTGGATTTGGATATGGAGACTCAATTTAGCTTTGGATGAAACTCCTTGGGAATGGCAACAAGGGGTGAATAACATCTTACAATCATATCATGAAATTTCTAGCTTCAACAACATAGAGATGCATGGATGGAGATGGACTACTTGGCAGACCCCTCCCCTAGGATGTATTAAACTAAACACTAATGGAAGCATTTATCCTTATCTTGGGATCAGTGACTATGGTAGGATTCTAAGAGATGATGTTAGGATGTGGCTGTCAGGTTTCACTCCAAAAAGTTCCTCCATGGATATCCTGCAAGTGGAGTTCGAGGCCATTCTAGTGAAACTGAAACTTGCTTGAAACTTTGGCTTTAGAAGTGTGGTTTGCAAAACATACAGTATTCAAGCTTATGCTTTGCTATCCAGTGATCTACTTCTTGACTCTAGCATGTACCTACATCAATTCCATTAGCTAAAAAGGAGATTATGAGTGGTGTAGGTTCAACATATTCCAAGGTCTACAAATATGGCTACTGACTTTTTGGCCAAGGATAGAGCACAATAGTAATGTGATCTCTGAGTGTTGGTTGATTTTCCTCCTAAGCTATCTCAATTGATGTTGCAAGACTTAGATGCTATAATGTAGTTTCTATGGTTGTGTTTTTATCTCGGTCCACCAAAAAAAAAAAAAAACAAAAACAAAAACTAATATTGCATTTATTATAACACCTTAATAGTTAATTATTTTTATATATTTTATTTAAGATGAATAGCAAAGATTGGCTCTGAGATTTGCCTAATTAACATTCCACCCCATTCTTCACAAAATTGAACAATCCACCCCATCATCTCCTCTACACCATTAGTGACTAACTCAAAGTAACCAAGGTTAATTTTCTCACTCAATTACTAAACCAATCTCACCAATCTTTGGTTAACCCTTGATGTACGCAGGAAAAGGAATGGCTCTCCACTTCATCCAGATAGAGAGACTCTCCACTTTACCTACACCCTCTCACTTCACCTCTCCTTCAATCTTCTTCATCTTTGATCTTTAGTCTCCCACTTCATCATTGCCCTCACTTGTAACCCTAGCATATTAACCTCATCTGGTCGCATAAAGATGGATTTGGGAGTCTTAGCCACCAAAACGTAAGCTTTCTTCTTCACCTATTTCATGCTTGATTTTTTTTTACCTTCTTTTTTTTTTCTTTTGTTCTTAATCTTTATATACTGTTACTGTTAATACAGGCCCTTGTCTATTAACCTTATCCCTTGACCAAAAGCACGGATTTGGGAGTGTCTCAACCACCAAATGGCAAGCTTTATTCTTCCCTTATTTAGCACTACAATGAATTTTTTGTTTTTTTATTTTTTTTACAGAGTTTTTTGTATTGTGCTATTCTCTGTGTTGGCAATTTCTGTTAACTTAGTCTTTTGTTTTTTTACTGATATCATAGGGGATGACACATGATTTTGTATTGTGGTTCATTAGGAGAAGGATTTCTTCATAATAGCCAATTTGCACAATCTCCACCCAAATACTTTTCACTTTTGACTACACTTGTAAATGCCATAATTTCTTCCACCAAGCGTCTTTACTATGTAGGGCTTGGTATATGTGATATCTTGAAATTTTTTCCCATATTTTTTGTTTGATCCTCATGTCCCATGTTCTCTTATATACGCTTTTCATTATAAATTTGCCATGTGGATTCGTAACTCAAAAAATAGTATCTTCTTAGGCACTTTGATTAAGAGGACTGTTCATTATAACTTCGAACTTCAGTTATGAGAAGAATGTTTTGATAAGACCACCATTCCACCTATGCGGTTTTGGGAGCATGAGGTCCTCAACCTTCTTAATTTGATAGGGCACCACAATATGATTCATAGTTCTAAATTATGGTAATATTAGGATCTAGGGGCTGCTCATTATGTTGATATTCTTTCCATCCCCACCCTCAACATCATTATGCCTTTCATCAAATGTTTCTTCTCTATAAGTTACTCCTCCATGTAAATGACTAGTTGGCTCCTAAGTGGGCACTCATGAACTCACCCATGGAAAATATCTAGCCCTCAAGAGAATCTAGATAGTGAATAAGCTTCCAACCTTGCTTAGCTAACATAGCTAAGTTGAAGGTTTGGAGGTTTCTAAATCCAATTCCTCTTATCTCCTTAGGGCCAACATAGTCTTTCCCAAGTGATCCAATGAATTTTCTTTTCATTCTCTTGTAACCCCCCCACAAGAAATTTCATATCATTATTTCAAGTTCTTTGCAACGGATTGCAGTATTTTAAAGCATACCATAGTGCATGTCGAAAATTGCTTGTGCTATCACTTTAATCAGCAACTCTTTCCTCCTTCTGAATAGAAACTTAGCTTTCCAATTTTCTCCCATACTGATACGTGCTCAAGAGGGTATTTTGGTTATTCCAACACTGGTAAAGAGCTTGTTTCTAGCAAGTTGGTTCTGCCTTGGAGATCAAGCAAACCAAGAGCTTATTTCAAGTTAATTGGAAATCAAGGAATCAAGCATAATTAAAGTAACTTGAAGAGCAAGCAATCTGATCATGTTGGAATAACCAAAATACCCTCTTGAGCACGTATCACATACCCTATTCTTCAGGGTGTGTTTGGTAAAGGAAAGAAAAGAAGAGAAAAGAAAATAAGAGGAAAGAAGTTAGGTAGATTTTTATTTTCTACAAGTATGTCTGAATAAAAAAAAATGAGAGGAAAGTAAATAAAAGAAAAATTATTTTCTCTTATTTGTTTGTATGGAAAAGTGAAAAGAAAGAAAAAGATAATGATGCCAAATGATAATTTTATCCTTATATCATTTTAAGAAGTTATTTCAACTATAAATATGGAGTCATATAAAAAAATAGTGAAAAATATAAAAATTAATGCAATTTTAAATTTTCCTATCGACATAATATAAATAAATATAATAAAAATTGTTCTTGAATATTTATATAAAAGCATTCGAGTCTATATTTTAAATTTATATTTATTAATTATATTAATTAATATCAAATAAAGAGTTAACTATTTTTAATCTAACAAATCTAAAATAATAGCAAGTTAAAATAATATAGGTTTAAAATAATTCATGTCCATTTTATGTTTTCACTAATTAACTTTTATGTAACTCAAGTTAAAAATCACAACATCTAAGCCAAAAAATATATATATATCTTGTTAAAGTCAATGTATACATGCAATAGTATACTATGTATTATATAAAGTAACTGATGTGTTAAAAGGGGGCTAGGGCTCGTTGTGTTATTGTTTTTCAAGGGTAATGTTGAAAAATTGCTCACTTCTTCTCTAGTTTCCTCCTAGGTTGGGGGAGAAAAAAATTGGGTGGGTCTCACATCTTTTTTACTGTTTAGTCTTTCCCACACATTTCTTTTCATAATCAAATAAGAGAAAATGATCTCCTTCCTTCCAATTTCTTTCATTTCTCTATCCTCTTCCTTCCAATTTCCTCCCAACCAAACAAAATGTCAAATGTGGCTTTATTTTTTTGACTTACCAACCACTATGAGGAGATCTAAATACTTCTGCGATAGAGCTACATTTTGGTTATGAGACTCCATAGGAATTTATTCTTTCACATCCTGCCTAAAGTTAAGTACTAAATAAGGGAGGAGGCTCTAGTGCACTGTACTTAGCAGAGTGTACCACACCCATTGTTATCTAACGGCCCAAATAGAATAGTCTATAGATACACCAACCATGGTTGATACACCACACTAGAGCTGGGACCTTCCTTATCTCCTCGTCCTCCTCCTTCCCCCCTTCTCTGATGACCCCCTCCCCCTTCCATCGCTGCCCTCACCACCTTCACTGAGATTCGCTTCTTCCATCCCCTCCACACCCCTAACCCGTCTCGTCCCCTTGCGACGTCGGCGACCATGGACCCACACCTCCCACTGCAACATCTCCGCCACCCCTTTGGCACCAAATCGTTGATCTCCATGATTGACCATTGCAAGTGTTCTTCATGAACTGCGAATTCGACACCAGCAACTTCCATCACTTGTAGCACGATTGCAACGGATCCCAGGTTCAAGTTCGAGGATATTGGCAGGGATGGCAGTGACAATGGGGTTCGGGGAGCATAGGATTGGAAGCAGTGGATAGGGGTTCTTGCACATTGCAAGGGAGATGCATGATCTTGCCGCATCTGCAGTGAGAAAGTGTCATTACAAGTGCACAGATAACTGCTGTATCATGGCATGGAGCTGCTATCACAACCAGCCACTGAGGAAGGAAGAGGAAGAAGAATAATGCAGTAGCATCGGATGACCATGTCCATGGGGCTGCTTTGGTGGTTGGACGCCATTTCCATAGGCGGTGAAAACACATTGCAAACAAAGGAAGAAGGTGGAGGGGGAGAGAGAGCATTTTATGATAGACTATAATTATTGGTTCCATCAATGCACCCTTTGATCTACACCATCAGATTATACAATATATGATACAACTTGTAAAGAAAGTTGTACCAAAACCTTCTCCCTAAATAAGATTGCCTATTTATCAAAGTTAAGCATTTAGCCGGAGGCATACTCATAAAGGGCTAAAGTGTTTAAAATGGTGCTACAATCTATTGAAATTTTCTTTGCCTAAACAAAAATAATGCTATCATCTACAAAGAAAATTAAATACTCTGCCTTTTTCTAAATACTTGAGAGGGCAAATACCTAATTAAATACTCTTTTATTTCTTTGTACCTAAAGTGTCCTATTTTATTTTGTGATTATTTTATTTTCCTATTACTCTTATTATATTGAAAATTAGGAAGGAAAGTGAACTAATAATCGTGTAACACGCGATGGCTTGTCCCACAAACGAAAAGTTGGCATATGACAGCATCAAGGCCTAACTCGATCTTATAGATGCTTTCATCACTATTGAAAAAGACCAATGGATATTGATGCGACGGTTTTCTTTCTATTTTTATTCTTGAGAAATTGACATTTATTATTTTTTTTTTAATTTTTTAAGCTCGATAAAGGAGATAAAAGAAAATAATACCTATTAAATTGTCAATTTTTTAAATAAATTAATTTATCTTTTTTAATTTAAGATCATATATATTTTAATTTTTAAAATTTTAAAATATGTAGTACACTATTTAATTTTTTTTAAAATTTACACTTTAGCCTTCACCTTACCCTCTTACTCCTTAGCTATTTTCATTGCAATTTGTGGGACGTGGAAGGCCTTTAATTAACATAAAAATAAAAATAATAATTAATATATTTAAATATATAAATATATTGTTTAAAATTTACTTTTAAAATTCTGAAAATTTTTTTAAAGAAATATTTTTAAAATTATTTTTATCCTAAAAAAAAGTTTTTTTAAAAAAAATTTTATTATTATTCACATATTAATAACTAAAATTAATTTTATTTTATTATATTTAAATAAAAATTATTTTTTTAAATATACTTTTAGTATCCTTAAATTAAATATAAATCAATTTTTTTAAAAATAATTTCTTTAAAAATAATTTTTTTAAAAAATTTAAAATAATTTTTTCAAAAATTAAATTCAAGATACCCTAAAACATTCAAGAAATATCTTCTTCTTTTTCAACTCTTAGACTGTCAATTTCTTTTTAATCACTTTATAATGAGTAAATTTATCAATTAAGTTCCTTCTTTTTAAATAAAATTTACGCATCTTTTATACTGTTGTTGGATAATCAGATCTCCGGCGGTGATTTGGACGAGCCACGATCCCTCTGATTCTTATTTTCTCAATTTATGAAAAATAAAAACTTTAGATATTTCAGACGTTTCTTACTCGTTCTTTGCTGTTTCACTTTTACGAGGAAGCACCAGCACGTTCATATTTATTTATGAAGTAAGATTTTTTTTTTTAACCAGTTATCAAAATGATATAGCATGTCACACCAAAAAAAAATATGATATAGCATGTTATTAATTTTTAAATAATTAAATGAGCTTTACTATTTTATTTTATTTTATTTTATTATTTTTGGTGAAAACACTTCAATTTATTAACAATACTAATAATTTCTTTCAAAAATTTTAACAAATATTTTCTGGTTGTATAAGTGTATAACAATAGCATCTCTCTTTACAAATATCGTTTTCATCTTCAATCTTTAATTAGATCTCCAGCAACGTTCAAAATTATTCTCGTTCATGAGTTTTTGCTTCTTTGTTTTGATTTTATTTTTATTCGCTTTTCCTTCTCTCTTAGGAGAACAACTAAATAAATGTCTAAATTTAATTATTTATTTATTTTTTCCATTCAGCAAACTCCATTAAGTCAACCTAAAATTCGTGCTGACTGGCACGCGTTTTCTCTCTCTTTTCTTTTCCTCCTTTCAAGTGTAAAGCTTTTGTTGGGTTTGTTATACGTATATTTTTAAACTACCCAGATTTATCATAGCCACTCACTCGTGTTTGGAAAAGATTTTTATTTTAGTCTTTTCTAATTTCTTTCTTCTCCCCCCCTTCTCGCTTAAAATTAAAAGTTAAGATGCTATTCAGGAAGCAATTACTTTCTCTAAAGAGTACGAAAAAATGACTCCTCATATTATCAAATATGTGTACTTTTTTTTCTTTTTTTCTAAAACATTCCCCCATCAAAGTGAGAGAGTAATCTCTTAAAATACAGTCAAGTTTAAGAGGAACACCTTGTTGGTAATATGTATGCTTTTTTAGCTGAACAGTTTATGCTACTTATTGTTCAATTCACATAAATACCATATGGTTTCCAGCATGATAAGGAATGTAAATATGTATGCATGTCGGGATAAGCTCATCTTGGGTTCAAAGCAGTTTATACTAAAAAAGCTTACAGTAACAAAAATAGATTATTTCCTGAAATAAGCGGTTGCCAAACACGCTGCTTAAAAAATATTAAATCATTACTTTTTTTAGTGAACATCTATTTTGATAGCTAAAGATGCATGTGACGTTAATTTGCTCTTTAAAAATTGTGTGATATGTTTATAAAAGTTAAAAAGTGACATTATGTTTATCCCTGCATTAGTTTCCATTAAAGTAAATATTCATTTTGACTAATAAAAGATGCATTAGATAGAATTTGGTCTTTCAAAATTATGTAACATTAAATAAATCTCTAAAAGTTAAAATATAATATCATGTTAGTTCCAATTGTTATAATTTTAATCCTCTCTATTTCAATAAGTTAAAGGCATAGGCAAAATTTTCCTTTTTTTTTTTTTATAACATCAGATAGGTCTCTCAATAATGCATAATATAAAATAGATATTTAAAACTTAAAATATGACATTAAATTTGATCTCTCAAGTTATGTAACATTAAATAAATCTCTAAAAGTTAAAATATAACACCATGTTAGTTCCAATTGTTATAATTTTAATCCTCTCTATTTCAATAAGTTAAAGGCATAGGCAAAATTCCCCTTTTTTTTATAATATCAAATAGATCTTTAAAAATTAAAATATGATATTAGATTAGTTTCTCTATTATAACGTCATTAATGAAAGAATTAAAATGATATTACATTTTGACTTCCAATGATGAATTTGATATCACACAACTTTTATGTAGTAAGTTGATATCACATACATGGTCAAAATAAATGTTTATTACTTAATTTTTTAATAAAAATTTAATTTAAATATATTGACAATATAAAACAATTATCAACTTCACGAGGTGCTCCGATTTTGTAGCTGTTAGTCCTCAAAGATTTTTCTTTTTTTTCTTTTTGACTCCACTCTTATGCAACAGTCGCACTCACATCTATGCTTTTGTACATAGGTTTATACAATAAATCCAACAGGTTATGAAACTAACGTAACGCAGTAAAAAAACTGAAATAATGTCATAATTAATCCTTTTGGGCTAACATTACTCTATATCTTTATGATTAGAACTAACAATACTGTACATGAATGTAGAGAATCTCCAAGTAAAAAGCGGGGGGAAAAGAAGGCAACGGCAGGAGATGAATCTCCTTTCCTTTGTCTTTTCTCCTTGTTATTTTGCCTTGTGTCACATACACGTATGTACATCAAAGATAATTACTCAACAAGTCATCCAAATATTGAAAAAAAAAGAAAGAAAGAAAAAACCTGTTCACTCTAACAGGCTCAAGATGGCACAGGTAAATTAAGGGAGCTAAACTATAACTCTGCATTCCTACGAATCCTGCATAGAAGCTGGTTACAACTAGGTCCTCTCATGGAAGATAAGAGACCTTGATAAAGCTGCAGGGTTGGCTTGCAACACCGGGGATGCCTTAACCACACGATGCTTCTCATCAGTACCCTTTGATGGGAATGCCTTGAAAAGCCCTCCTCCATTGAGAGATGAATTGGCCTTATCAATATTCTTGATCCCTAGTGTTGACCACACAGAACTCCTAGCAGCTTCGCCAGGATCATCAATCCTCAGTGTCTTGGGTATCAACACACCATTTTCTGAGTTGTTATAATTACTTTCTGTGCCAGGCTTGTCCTTTCGCGAGCTAACTGGAGAAGAAAGCATGTTCCCATCCCTTGTGTGTTTCCCCAAAGTAGGTGAGTTTGGGCCAGCACTAGTGGCACAGTGGTTACCAGAAGATCGGGGAGTAGTGATTGAGTGTGCACTCCAAGAGGGTGGCACATAACCCCAATATGTAGGTTGGGGATATAATGGCATAGGATAACCTGGTTTGCATAATGCTGGAGGAGGAGGAGGCATTGCAGGGTTCCATGGATAAGGCCAAGGGGGAGAACCGGGGAAGCATGGCCATTGAGGAGGGAAACTATTACATTTGTAACTCTTTTCCACTAATTCATGTGAGCCAACATGTTCTTTATTTTTCTCAGATGAAGTTGAAGCATTGACAGAAGCTCCAACTTTGTTACCATCCCCACGATTATCTTCTCCATAACAGGACACAAGAGTGTATTGCTTAGGTGCATGAAACCCATTTGGGACACCATTTTGTGTTTTTTCAGCAAGGCTCAAAACAGAAGCCATGGAATCACATAGAGGACGGTCTGACCCAAATGTCAAGACAGCCCCTCCATTTCCCAACACAGCATTATGCAATCCATTGGCTGATGAATCGAGTTTGGCCCTTTGAAGGGCCTCAGGAACCATTACTTGCGGATAATATGAGCCACAAGAAGAAGAAGAAGAGGAGTTCTTGTTCTTGCGGCGACCAGCACCTACAGGCATATTCCTCATGGTTCCACCAGCAGTCCAGTACCTCTGGCAATTCTTGCAGAAGTGACGCGGCTGGTTGAAATTGTAGTTATTGAAGTAACAAAACTTGGTGTCCATGCTGCTGCACCGGGGGCATGGAAGTATCTTGTCAGGTTTCTGTGGACGGGTTTTGTCTTGTGGTTGTGACACACTTGTCTCGCTCTGTGCTCCATTGTTGTTGTTGGGGGATTTCACTAGGGAACTCTCTCTTTCTGCTGAGGGAGTCTTGGGGTTCTCAAAGAGGCCTGAAGATGTTGGGGATTTTAGATCCTCTGTGGTTTGATGCGAGGCCTCATCATCTTGCACTGAAGTGAGTTCTTTTCTTGATGGTTCCTGAAAATAATACACAATAGTTAGATAAGAAGTACTAATTCGACATAGCTACACAAGTGAAATTGCAAATACCCCAAGCTTCAATATGTATGAGCCACAAGATTACATCAGTATATATCATTTAAGCACATAGCAGAGCGCTATGTTTATAAGTTGATAATTGTGAGTATTTCATTTGTTACGAATAATTGATTTAATTTTGATATACTAACAATATAAAATATAAAAGCTTTTCCACTGTTATTCTATTGTCACCTAATAGAAGTATTTGATTATTAACATAACTACTTCAACAATTTCACAAAAATAATATGTGACTGATCGAGAGTCTATTAAAATTAAGCTCATAATAATAGAAACATCAAGCGGTCATTACCCTTGGTGCTCGATTCTATTTCAGTTTTGCAGTCTCATGTACTGAGGCCAAAAAGTATTTCCTTTAATTTAGTGATTTGGATTCAACATATGCATTATTATGGAAATTTAAACCGCAAGCTAGAGAATTAGATAATTAGTGTAAATCCCACCACGAATACACAGTGAAGGAAACAGAGGCCAGATATATGATTTGCACTTCGTAGTTAACAAGGTTAAATTAAAATGACCTTTGCTGACGAATGAGGGTGTTAATTTGAAAGTGCAGAGTGTATACTATATAATCAATGGAGCACTTCTACAAAATCCCCACTCATCAAAACAGAATCTTGTTGGGTAAATTAGAAACTTAATTAGCTCCAAAAAAAAAAAAATTAATCATGGTAATTATAGTTTCCACTAAATTTAATTATTTTAAGAATTCGTTTTTAAATTTATTAAGTTACTACTAAATTATTCCTTTTTAAGAACTAAAATAAAAAAAAATTAATAAAGTGTTATAAATTTAAAAATTAAATTATAAAATAATTATAGTTGAAATATAACCTGTAAATGAAAAATAATTAATTATAGGAATTAAAGAGCTAGTTTACTCCCATGATAATTCTAGAATTTTAGAAGAAGAAACTAGCTAGAAAAAAGCCATTAGAGAAGAATTCAAAAGCAACTAAAGTTGAGGAATATAAGTGTTATATATCAAATTACATCGAATGGAAGCTTTTTACTTGAAAAAATATATAATATGTTCCTACTCGTTATTAAAAGGGAAAAAGGGCAAAGAAAGAAATTAAAGAGTGCAAAATAGATCGACCACACGGAAAACCAAAATATTTTATAAAAAGGAAAATTCTTCTGTGGGACAAGCCTTAATTCGGAAGAGAATAAGCAATTGGATACGTATGGAGTGTCAGACAGAAATAAGTTAGATCCAATTGAAGTTCAACGCGTGAGCACGTTAGTAAAAGTTTGGTAGAGCAAGAGGTCAAATAAGAAATCCCCAACTCCAAGCCATTTGAATGGCCACAGAACTTCTGGGATGCCGTAAAAGATCCAATAAGAAATTAACTAAACAGGAAAAGGGCCCCGCGGGAAATGGTTGTCTTATGTTTAAGTTACAAATCAACCTGTTTTAGATCAAAGTTTCTAAGCTAAACTTGGAAACTCACTTTGGAATACTAAAACAATCATTGATTTACTAAGAGAATTGACACAAACCTGAGCTAGCCTAACCACTTGATAATATTATTCGTTATTCTTAAACTTATATTCTGGAATGAACTGGATCCAATTTCACTGACTTTACCCCCACAATGACCTGTGGCCACCACTTAAGAAACGATTACATAAATTTATAGATGGAAAAAGAAAAGACAAAAAAAAAACTAAATAAACTCATCAACCATCTGTGATCATGCAAAACACTAACTATATTTTCAAAATAAAAAAGTTCACGAAACTACCATACGAAATTGTAGTGAGTAGTGAATCTCAATTGATACCTTTAACCGGAAGAAAAAAATAAAAATAAAAATTTGAATGAACCCATTAACAGTTGCGAGTTTCTTGAAAAAGGGTCTATGTTAGATTTGCAAAACACACATGCTAGCAACATGATTTTGTTTTATTTTTTTACCAAACCTCATACAGATACCAGCATGGCACGTAACATACCTTAATATCCTTCCCTGTTTCATGCTGTGCTGCATAGCTCACTCCACGTGGATCAGATGATGAAGATGAAGGAGGGCTATGATCATCATAGCATTCTTGAGGAGGAGCAGGTCCAGAAGAAGAAGAATCGTTGGCAGAGAACTCTTTGTTGTGGCGTGGCAGAGAAATCGTTCTACCAAACAGCTTTATGGCCGGGTCCTTATTAGCCTCAGGCATTCCTCTGTTATATTGTCACCGCTCAGGTTCAAGGAATCTCTCTCTCTCTCTCTATTCTATTTTGGCTTTGGCTCTTTCTCTTTCTTGGAGAAAAAATATAGGAAAAAATTGAGGAAAAATGCATACACACGTATATATAGAAGAAGTAGTTGTTTGTTGTTGTTGTAGCTATGTTTGCAGTGTTGTGTTTTTGTTTCTTTCTTTAATTTGTTTAATTGATCGTCGTTTGCAACCAAATAAAAGAAATTAGATAATGAATAGCAATGGAGAAGAGGGAGAGGGGAGGTTGTGTCGTGTGAACTGGTTTATTAACAATATGGTTTTGGCATGCCACTTCAGCAAAGTGGGAAATTTTGTGAGCCACAAGTTCTTGTGGCCTGTGAGATCTTTGTGTGCTGTTGGATTCCCCCGCATTGCTTATAAAGATAGTGCTGTTCTGTCCCACGCCTTTTTCCTTCCACGTCAGCTCTTTATGTCAGGTTTTGGGACCTTTTGTCAACCACTCACTCTTCTTCTTCTTCTGCCATGGTTGATAGTCAAAATAACCTCCCAACCTTTCGTTTTTGACCGTAACTTCTCTTTTTGTTTTCCTTTTTCCTTTTTTTTCCCGTTCTTTTCCTTTATTTGGGTTCGCAGTTCACTATCCTTTTTCCATCTCCAACTGTTTTTCTATTAAGGGAATTTATGTTATTGTTGCAAGTGTAAACCAACGTAATTATTAGATCATTATCTCAAAGAGGCAAAACTAATATAATATAATATAGGTAATGAAATATTTTATCCTCCTAAATCATAATTTATATGTACTTTTAACTCTTATATTTTTAAAAATGTGCAAACTCAATACCAAAATTTTTCTAAAATTATATTTTAGTTAAAATAAATATATCATATTCTCTAAATTTTGAGTCATATTTAAATTAACTCCTTATATTTTTTTAAATGTGTAATTTAATACCTTAAACTCTTTTAAATATGTGTTATTTCTGTTAAAAAATAATTAAAAGGTTAATAAAATATTCGATTTACATATTCAAAAAAATTTAGAGAGTTAATTTATATATATTTTTTAAATATAGAGTTAAAAATATATAACTTATAATTTAAGAAGATAAAATATTTTTTTCATATAATATATGTTTGTCTTTAATCTTTTCCTTTGTTTTTAGAGAGTGGTTATTGCTACACATTATTATCTATTATTACTCCTCATATAATGAGCTTTTGTTTAATTGTCCTAAAATACTCTTCTTTTTTTATGATTAAACTAATAATTTATTATTATTGTAATATTATTCAAACTCATTATTATAATATTTTAAATAAATCTTCTATTAATATATTATAATTTGTGTTTCTGTATTTTTTATTTTCCAAAAATATTTCATAATAATTTTTTATAAATTTTATTAAATAATAATTAATTTAATTTTAAAATGTTTAATATTTATTATATTTTTTATTTTCATATAACCACTAAATTTTATTATAAGTACTTATAGTTAATTTATTTAATGCAATTATGTAGATATAAATATTAAATTACTTTTAAAATTTTTTATAATGTAACAATTATCTACAAAATATAATAGTGTGTATGTTAGATTAAAAAAAATGAATAAATTGTAATATACAATATACATATCCAAGATTTTTTTATCTTGTGTTTATATAATTTTATCCAGTGTTAAATAAACATATTATATTAGCTTTTGCAATGCAACCTCTCAAAAATAAACCTATAAATTTGGATTAAATACAAAGTATCCAATTTCTTTTTATCACTAATACACTTTTAATGAGTTATACAAAATAATGAACAAAAAATATAAAACTTACAAATTGAAATGGGGTTTTAGTTTTTTTATGCTAAGAGTACTTTTAGGTCAGATAATTTCATGTTAATTGATGTTACGTTCGCCTTTTGGCAGGAAAATAATTTCTATAATATAATGTATGCTAAAAAAGAATATAATTCCTTATTATTTTTTAACAATGAAAACATACACATTTGAATTTATGACTTATTGGCTCTGACAATATATTCAAACTCTTCCCTATTAATTAATTTATTCACTCATAATAACTTCGTTACGTAGTTTTTGTAAGTTTATATTTACGATTAAAAGAATTACATGACATCTTTAAATATGTTCCATACATTAGAAAAAAAAAAACTATTTTTTTTTTGTCTCTATTCATAAACATTATGGATTTTATTTTTGATTTATAACCGAATTCAAATATTATTTTCAAAGCTACTTACTTTTATTTTTCTGGTAGATCTAATTTTATTGATCTTATTACCTATATTAATTATTATAACGAGTTTTTATGTACTGAATACTAACATAGAATGGAATGCCATTTTTCTATTATTCATGACCAAACTAGGATTAGAATAAGTTTTTCACTCCAAATATGTTACAGTATCTATTAATCATTTACTAGCAATCTTACATTCCTCATATTAACATGGAAATATCATGGACATCATTATATACATACATCTATCTATAAGTCTATACTCACTATTATAGAAGGAATTCCATCATTTGATCTTTTTTCCTTCCTCTAAAATATCCTTATTATTTAATTCAACATAAATCTATACTGCTATAATTATTTTTAATACTCTTCAATTTCTTAATATGTAGTTATATATATTTCTTTTACAGAATATTTTTGTTATTAATATGTATCTTTAATCTTAATTAAAAATAAAATTAAAAAAATCAAATTAACATTAAACAAAGTAGCGGCAAAACACTATAGAAGGAGTAATTTTATATGACTTATATAAATTTTAAAAATAACGTATTATAATAATTAAATTAATTAAAATGTAAGCGTAGAATACTTTAATGATTAATTTTATAATTTATTTACCAACATTTGACTGGTTCAATTGATTTAATATTTATTACCTTTAAAAAAGATCTCTGGTTCAAGTTTTGTAATTGAACCGAATTTATTGGATTTAGTCGATTTTAAATATTGGTGATTTATTAAAAAAAATAAAATTGATAATTCATCCATTTAAAACAAGATAAAACTCATTTAGGTGAAAACTTTAAAAACATAATTCAAAAAGAAAAAAGGCTAACAAAAATTATTTGGAGGATAATGATTTGCAACACAATCTTCCACTTTCTACAGGAGGGTGATACAACGACAAAAGTCTTGAACAAGGAGAAAAGTCTTAGTAGCACCTAGAAGACTACACGAGCACACTAAGCACAATCTAGAAGAAATTATTAGATATTTATAGAGCATTAGATGGATTGTACTCATATCTAATATTAAAATAGCATTTTAAAATAGAATTCTCTATTAACTTACACTTTTATTTAAAATATCACTTTATTATTGGATAAAGCACAATCTATTTGATGCTCCATAAACATCTAATAATTTCTCACAAAATAGTAGCGCACTTGTGTATCGTAATTGAAGTGGCCCCAAGGTGACTTGTGAGGTATGAGTTGATCCAGTTACTTCAAAACCACATGTAGTATGTGCACTAGGACAATGTTGCCTCATCAATATTTGATGGCATAAATTTTTAGAAGGCAAAATTTTAAAAATAAAAAAAGAACAAAATATAATATAGATATTTTTATATCTTAAAAACACATAACATAATGAGTAAAACTTTATTTCGGTCATTGAAAGATATGGTATACTATATTAGTCATCCAAAAATCATTGTCACCATACAAATCACTTAAGGATATAAAATTTCGCTACGTTCATCCTTTAGTTGGCCACCATTTGAAACTTGCTAACGAATGCTAGCATGACACGTTACCAGTTGAGTTGGGCTATTAACAACTAATTGATGGCCCCATTCCATGTTTTGTTTTGGTCTGTCTCTACATAAAGGCAATGTTGCATTTCAGTTTATCTATTATGTGGTTCCAAAAATTTAAGGAAACATTTACAGTGGTCCAGGCTAGTTCCTAGATCACTGATGATCCATTTCCTACCAGGTTAATGGTGTTTTTAATTTTTAATAATATTGTGCAAAGACCATTTAGCCCATATAATAATCCAAAAACTTATTACTCTACAATTTCATACCCTATGCCTTCACTTAAAGCTTCCATTGCACTATTTCCAACTTTGAACCATATGCCTTCTTGGAGAGCTTTGTGGTTAGGATATTTTCTTGAGATTAAAAGTCTTGGTAATTACTCTTTAGATATCAAAGAGTTGAAGACTGATTTTTAATAAATTTTAGGAAGTCAGTAACTTTTCTATTTTTAGCTCGAAAGTTTATAAAAATGCAAGTTTTCATAAATTTGTATTAAAACCAAAAGTTAAATTTTGATTCTTGATGATTTTTATTATTGTTTTTTATTTTTATTGAATTGCGGAGCTAGGAATGCCAAGCTGAACTCATTTGGGCATATTTGGATTTAGAGGGCTACACTCAAGTGTGGTGATAACAAGAAGGGTGATTTTGGTCTCAAGGGCAATGCTTAAGCACACTATTTGGGCTCAAATGCAGCAAAAGTGGTGGAAAGAAAAAATGGGCTTTGTCCCCTAATAAGAGAGAAACACTTTCTCTCTCCTCTTTCTCGAACCTTCTCTTCTCTCTAGAACTACCTCTATTTGGTATTTTTATCATCTCATTTCGCCATTCAACTTTTGCCACCCTTTATCAACTATATTCTCAACCTATCTACCGATTGATTTTCTCCTTTAAGTAAGTAAAGGAAGCTTTGGGAAGTTCTTGGGGGAGACTTATACTTTCCATCACATTCCTTTCTATTCTTTGGTGCTCAAAGATAATTCTAAAGCTTAAAATCCTTTCTACGTCAAGTTTAGAGAACTTTTTCCTAAAGGAGTTGCTCTTGGGCAAGGATCTAAAGCCTTAGAGTCCTGAATCTTAGGGTTTTTCAAGTTTAATAGTAGTTTAAGTCAATATTTGACCTTTACAATTAAGGTTTAGTTGTATTATCGTGTTGTGATGTCAGATCTGATCCTGGAGTGATAAATGTGCCTGGTGATTCTGCGAAGGAGCTCCCACCTTTCTAGCTAGAATACTATGAGTGAATAACATCTCTATAGAGTTTTTCTTTTATATATTCGAATATAATTCTTTTAGATATCCAGTTTTATTTTTACTTAAGTTTTCAAGGGATTGAAGGTTAAAGCTATGACTAAAGAGCCAAATTTTCTATGGCAAGGTAATTGTTGCAGCAACGCTTTTACTTGTCAGGTTGAAATGGGTTAATTCTATAAATATATGTGAAGTGTTGTTGAATATGTTGGAAAGTGAATTGACTATAAGGTATTGGTATTTATTATTTGGACTACTCTTGGTATTAAATATATTATTATGGCCACATAAGAGGATAAGCAGCTTGAATTGTATATTTGGATTAGAATAAGAGTTGTTGTATGTTATGTGGGCGTTTCAACCTTCTAGGCACAACATGCCATGGATTTTATAAGATATCTGGGGGCTACCCCTTGAGGTTTAGAACGGCCAGGTGCAATGTGCCATGGATCATAATTAATCCAGGGGGTCACCTCTCGAGTCCTAGATACGTCCGTTTACAGGTCACACTGAGGATGGCCTAAGATATGCTCAGTTGTGGACTTGCTTATGTTCTGAGAATTTGAATTTAATGATGATTGTATTGTGTGAATGATTTGGAAGGTACTTCATAGGTCTAAATGTATACTTTGCGAAAAAAGGAATAAGAGATATAATTGGCTAATTTTGTGCAACGGTAGGTAGGTAATCTTTCATTGAGCTCTATAACTCACTCCATTATTTGCCCATGTGTGCAGATACAGGCATCGATACACAATTAGACTAGCTTTCTCAGTAGGATCCCCACTTGTCTTCTTGTTAGTGAGCCCGACACTAAAGTATGGGCCTTCTGCTTAAAGCTTTGTGGTCTTCTCAATTTGGCAATCCTTTAGTGATGCTCCATTAACCTATAGGTAAGGTCTCACTTTTGTTAAGTAGTTGGCTATAATAGACTTAATAATGGGTGACTATATGAGTGCCTATATGTGCATATGTAGATATGTGGATGTATGGTAAAGCCTAAAGGCAAAAGGCAATCTAAGAATGCCCGACCGACCTATGATTACTCCTATACGTTTTAAATCGTTTAAGCCATTATCAGGGCAACAAACAATCTGGAAATGACTAGCTTATAGGGAAAATTCCATCAGTTTTCCCATGATGTGCTTGTAAGGCTTGCTAAGGGGTTAACACGCCCTAGGTGTTGGTCATCACCCGGGAAGGGATCATGATAAGTTGATAGGCTCGATTGATGCAAAACATCAAACAATCTCATATATCAAACAATTACACTAGAAAGGAGACTCTTTCTTCTAGCTTAGGGTTCCTATACTATTTCAGAGAACATTTGAAAACTTGCTTGACTAAATTCCCTAAGTTGAAACTAGGTTAAAGCTAATGGAAATAACTAAGAAATGCAATAAAGGGAATAAAACTGAATTAAAGACCGAATAATAATGGTTGAAAGTAAAAGCTGAATATAAATGCTAAAAGCAAGAGAAATATGAAACTTGTAATATGGTTTATATATTGATGATGCTAAGTGTATTATAAGTTATGTACAAGGCTACTTATAATATACAAGGTAGTTATTAAACATAACTCCACTAGCTACTTTCTTCCAATTGCATTGTATGCTTCCACTAATGGTCAGTAGCATTATGCCTAAATAAATGCTACTCGATTGGCTCCCATATTCATTTATGGTCTTTTCTTTCCCAGAACCACCTTATCTTGCTTCGGCATACTCAAATTGTGGCCTCTAATTGCTTCATGGTGTCGTTGAGCCAATATCTCCATTTTAAGCTTATGTTCTAGATTTTAGGAAATGGTTATACCCCATCAACTAAATCTTCTTCAACATTGGCTAGTTGACTTCATTTACTCCTCAAATTAGAGAAATTCTGGCTCAAGCTCAAATAATCATATGGCTAATCTCGTCCTTGACTTAGTCCTTTACTCAATTATGTGTCACTCAACTAATTATTCTTCAGCTAAGATGCATATTCAAATGTCATACTCACTAGGCACTTTATACTTTTTTGAGTGTAAACTTGGTGAAAAATTAGTACTAAGGATCTTTAACAAGAGTTGATTAATAAAAAGGACCAATTATATCAATATTATTAAGAAGGGCCAATTTAAATAATATTTAAAGTGAAATGCCAAAACCTTTTTCTAGATAAATAATAATATCCTTAGGCCATCTCTTATCTATGTTATATTTTTTTTTTCACCTCTCCCTATGCTTCTGTTGAGCTCACTCTCCATCTCTTAACCCTCTCTCTTGAACCCTCTCCCTTATTGTCGGCATGCCTTCATCAATTGCTTGTCTAACACAGCTTTGTCATGTTGTGCACAAAAATTGTAATATTTAAGTATATTATAAATTAATTGCATGTCCAAATTCTCTAATCATAGACAATATCCAAATAACCATGTCTAACTAATTAAGTTCTAGTTTATGTTAGATAACAATGAAACAAATATTTGTGAAACAACAATGAGTGCATATCATCACCATCAAAAGAAAATAATGAGTACATATTATCACTAGCAAAACAAAATAGTGAGTACATGTTATCACAACATTTATCCAAATAATCATGTCTAACTAACTTATAACTTACGTTAGATGAAAATGGAATTAAAATTTTTGAAACATTAGTGAGTATATATCATAACCATCAAAACAAAATAGTGAGTACATATCATCGCTAACAAAACAAAATAGTTAAAATTCTTGAAGGCAAAAGTGGTATATATTATAAGCAGTTAAATAAAAAAATAGAATTAATTAATTTAGATGTGGAGATGTAGGACAACAATTATGAAGCTTAAAGTGAATGATTCTCGAGAACTTACGAATAATGATAGAGAAAAAACAAAAACTACATGAGCAAATGTGTGCAGAGTGAGTTGTGCCAAATGAACAACTGATGAAGACGTACTAGCGACGAGGGGGAGGGTTCAAGAGCCGAGGTTAAGAAAGTGAGAGCGCGCTTAGCAGGAGCATAGGAGAAGCCAAAAATAAAAGATAGATTAAGAGATGGCCTAATGGTATTATTATCTACCTAGAAAAAGATTTTGGTCCTTATCTTAAAATATTATTCAAATTGGTCCTTCTAAATAATTTTGATATAATTGGTCCTTTTGTTTAATCACCCTTGTTAATGGTCCTTAGTACTAATTTTCCCAAAAAAAATTTGAAATATATTTTAAAAGGACAAAACCTAACAAAAAATGTTAGGAGGAAAATGAATTGCAAAGTAATCTTTCACCTTATATATGATGTTGATACCAAAAAAAAAAAAAAAGCCATGAACAGGGAGCAAAATGCTTGTAGCACCTCGGAGACTACATAAGCTCACTGAGCACAATCTAGTAGCACCATTGTGTATCTTAATTAAAGTGACCCTAAAGTAGCTTATAAGTTGTGAGTTGATCCAATTTCTTTAAGACCATAGGTAATTGGGTAGTGTTACCTCATCCATATTTAATGTTATTGATTATGAGGAAGCAACATTTGAAAAAACAAACTAGAACAAAATATAATAAAGGAGGAAAATCAAAAGTTTGGTAGATTAATATATGAAATACCCATTATTAAAAAGTACGAAGAAGTTTATCACCATCCAATATAGAAAATGAACAATGTCATTATGTAATATTACATATTAGGATTGTTGTGAGACTATACATATATTAAGCGAAGTGCTGCATTCAACCCTTGTTAGTTTCATGAGAGAATGTGTGTGTGTAGGCTTAAATATGTTTTTGGTTTCTATAAAATTAATGAATTTTGGTTTTAGTCCTTGAAAAATTAGTTTTTTAGTTTTTGATCCAAAAATATCTCAACGTCCATGATTTTGGTCCTTGCCGTTAATTAGTCTCCGTTAACTAACAATGTGATTGACGGAAGTCCACATTACACTTGCCATATCACTTATTTTCTTCCCCTTCATCCACTTTTTCTTCCAAATCACTTAGTCCCTCCTTCACCTCACCCACCCTTTCCTTCTTACCCCTTCTTCTTCTTCACCTCTTTCCCCCACCACCACAATCCACTCTTTTTCTCTTTAACCTTCCTCTACTACCAAACATCACCATCACAGTTCCACAACAACAAACCAAACTAACAGAGATCACAAGCCATATCTAAGAAGTATGAAAACAGGAAAACTACCTAACAATCCCCTCATTTTTCTACACTACATCACCAATCCCTTCTTTTTCCCCATCCCACCTTTAATATGAAGCTCCATTTTTGCAAGTTCTTTAAGACTCCATCTTTAATCTAAAAGCTCCATTTTTGTGGGTTTTTCAAGACTCCACCTTTAATATGAAAACTTCATTTTTTTGTTGGTTTTAGTGCTAGATTTTATACAAAACTTGTATTTGTAGGCTCAAGACTCCACCTTTAATCTAAAAGCTCTAATTTTTTTGGTTTTTTCTAGTGTTAGGTTTCAGAGTTCTTTAGTGAAAGGAGGGAGAGAAGCGAGACAAGCGGTCTCATTAGTGGCAGCGCAAGTGGCCTAGGATGGCAGCTCAAGCGATGAAGGGTACCGGTGTAGAAGGAACATGGCCAAGGTGGGTTTCAAGGGTATATTATCTCTATCACATGGGATTGAAACATTGTTAGAGCTATGGATAAGATCCTTCAATATTCCATCAATCAATTAGCTGTGGTTGAGTTGTCATCCATGGAAGGTAAGGAAGCAATAACCTCAACAATGATGTTACCACTATTACTCCTGATGTTGTTGTTGTTGTTTTTGTTATCTCGGTTCCTTTAGCTTTGGGTGATGGCTAGGATTGGCCATGTATAGTGGGTTCATGAGTATAAAGTGAAGGTGGGAAAAGAAGAAAAAAAAGAGATGAGGCTTGGTGTAACACCCTCTCAAATATAATATTATACTTAAATCATAATATTTCTCTCAGGGGTTGCTACAATTAGTTAGACGAACCGGGTGCAATATTCACTTTACTTTTTGCGAAATGACACAATATCTTTTACATTCCACAAATATTAACATTATGTTATGACCCATCTCGGAGTCGTGACCGGTGCTAGAGGTCGCAAACCTCTAACAAGCCTACTCTGACTACTCCTACGGAACATGGACAAAACTTTCCCTATTTTTTTCTTTTTTTCTAGCTTCCCCGTATAAGCCAAACCTATTCTAGACCACCCATCAACAAATACAAATTGAGATTCTTAAAGCATTTTCTAGTAATTCATAAATATATATTACCCATTTATACTCGTTATTTACATCCTATTCACTAAATAAAACAAATTCCCAAAAACCCATAAGCCCTATATACATATCTTATAAAGCCTGTGGATAGTGGAGCAACTCTAAGAAGTTAGAGGAACCGAGTCAGGTGTTGGGCTGGAGTATGAAATAGGAAGGAAAAGGAGGGAGTGAGTCCAACCGACTCAATAAGAGCAATAAAACTATAACATATGAGGACAAGCTCCCTAAGTAAAGCAAACTATGCTTAAATAAAGAATTATTATTATGAACTAAGTATAAATAAGGAATCATCATTTAAAATAAAGTATAAATAAAGAATCAACATTATAAACTATATATATATTAACCTTATTTTAGAAACACAAAACATATTTCCCAATCACAAATATCAAGGTAGGGAGGCTTCCAATTCTAAGAAATTTTCAAATAAGCGTTAGCCCCTTCAGATTTGGCTAAGTCGGCAGTGTGCATAGGCCTGACACACACACACCAAGCTAGCAACACCCCTGCTAGCTGGGTTCGAACCAAAGTGCACCAAGGCTAGCGTCAGTGACAGCTAGCTACCGTTTAACTAAGAATTCTCCCACAAAGTATATAAAAACTGAAGTAATAGATATTAATAAAACTTCGAAAATAAAGGTATAAATATACAATAGAGTTTCCAAAGATAAAAATCCCAAGTAAAGTTTCCAAACTCAAAATAAAGTTCTCAACAATTCAATTTAATAATTTAAACACTATTATGAAGCTTGTCCTAACATCTATAAAATCTGTAATCTCTTTTCAAAAAGAAAACTTTTGAAACGTTCAACAATTACATACTAATAAAATTTCCTCAAATTCAAAACGGACATCCATGAATAGATAAATATATCAAACTATAAATAGGATGTTCATAATTAACTAAATATATAAAATAAATTGCCAATATATATTAGAACCAAATCAATATTAATTGCATAAAGAAAACCATATGCCATAGAGGCATTGTCTACTCACAGAACAATGGAGAACATCAAATCTATGTCCTAGAGGCCGCCGAACTCGAAGATCGATCTCCTAGAAATTTGAAACCAACATATAGTTAACTACTTCAAATCATAATTAGCCGGTGAGAATCACCCCATGCCAGATTACATACAAACTTACAAAAGAGGTTTTCTTTGAAAGTTCTTGGGTATTTACATTTTGTTTTAAATCCTAGTCTCATGTTATCCAATCTTTTACACGAAACACTGATTCATATTTCAAAGGTGCTGATGACACACAATTGACATTAGAAAATAAATTTTATCTTATATGATTTGGCATTATTATTGCTACCCTTTAAGAATAAGGCAACAATATCCCTTCGGAAAGCTCAGAAACCTAACATAAGGATTAAAGGTTTATCAGACAAAATCAACCATGAAATCCATACATAGTAAACCATAATATTTAATCCTATATATTCATAGACATCCAAACCCTCAAATAAATATCAAGACTCAAAATTTGCATAACTATTAGCTCAAAGATATCTAGAATAGAGCTGATCAAATACACACATACCACAAAGTATAAAACCTATAAGGATATACCTTCATGAGGCACTCACAAAAGCTGTGGCTTGATTCTAGAGAAGCAAAACTGCCCATCCGCACCACAAGAAGAAAAACACAGATGGAAGGAGAAAGGACAAACGAAAACAGAGTGGCAGCCGACAAACGAAAACAGAGTGGCAGCCAGCGAGAGAACGCAAGGAAGAGCGACTTGCGGATGCTGGTGACGCAGAGGCGCGAATATGGGACCAGCGGAGGAAGTGGTGCAGTGGAAGTGGTGGTATGGCCTAGGAAGAGCGAATGACAGTTTTGGGGGGGGTATAGAGGGGCCACCAAGAGAGAAGAAACGAGAAGGGGTGAAACTCAACGAAAAATTAAAACAAGAAGAAGAAGATGGGTGGTTGAGAAGAAAGAATAGAAGTAGTGGAATGGAGAGGAAAGGTGATGGGACGGTGAAAAAATATCAAGGGAGAAAATTGTATGGTCCACACAAAAAGAGGTTGTAGCATGAGCTAACTTGCTATAATCACTTTTATTTTGTCAAATACCTTCATTTAATTAGTTTTAATTTCTCTATTGTTATATAATTTAAAGTGAATAGGGAAAATAACCTCAAGGCTCAAGTTATGTACATTTTAAAATTTTTCGTTACAAATAGTTTATTTTAGGTAGGGTATTACATATTACAACACAGCTCATCAATTTACAGCTAATAACCCTACTAAGAGTTCCCAAGTAGGGGGAATAACTATCAAATGCTAACATATATACATATTTGTCATCTGTCTTTAGCAACTAGGCTAGCTTTGGTCACAACCCTCTGGGTTGGTCTTCGTCAGCTTATGGGCTGTCTGGAGATGACATGGAAACACATATAGAAATGAGAATTTTATATTCTCAATAGGATTTCTAGACTACTGCCAATCTATGTCATCGTTGCCGTCCTAGTAGCTTTGGTTTACTATGAAAAGGTGATTGCATGCATAGTGGTAGATTTCTTTTATTTAATTTAGAAAACGTATATTTCCTGAAGCAAATTCATTTTAATTCATATACTTGGTTATAGTATAGAAAAATGATATAGATACAAAGTATGTATCTTCCTGACAAACCAAATTTTCAAGTTAAAGTAAACATGCTACATGTCTAAGATCTTATAACTTGACGCACTTTCTCAATTTTCTTCCGTTACTTTGCGTATGTATTTAATCTTTATTGCCCTTGGATGACTTGATCATGGAGTGAGCTCAACTCATGACCGTCATCACATAGCACTATCCCATAAGGGGACCGACATGCCTCTAAATTGGACGAAATCAGCTGGCCAACTACCTCCAAATTAGAGGGACCCAATAATTTTATCTGCCTTCACAAGGAAGAACTCAATAACTGCCTCCGCAAGAAGAGATCCACCTCTTATACATTTAATTGCCTTCACAAAGAGGGATCCAAAAACTGCCTCCAAGCGAAGGGATCTCATCTTGGCTATATGAATAATTTCTATGTACATAACACGTGATACTCATAGTTTAATATACTTCTGCCGAAAATTCGGTAGCATAACGGCTCAAAATATACTTTCCCAAAATGCAATAGAGACATTTCTAGCCAACCAGTCAAGATATCAGAATCAATATAATAGTGTACCAACATTTCAGCCTCATAACAGCAAGTTACATCATCAAAATTTAAATCATTAGTCATTCATGGTATAAGAGTGTCTAATTACTTGAACTTGGCAAATTGCACTTCAATCTCCTAATTCTGCCCTATTTTAGAAATTATGTCATAATTTCGTCTTAACTCTTTTGGATATGCAGTTTTAATATATTGTGGTATTGTTTGTCTATTTTTGTTTCTCGTTAGTCCCATTAAGTTTTGATGAGTACAAACTAGATTATTGAAGTTTTACTTAAGACTACCCAGTTGTTGGGTAAGTTTGAGCACTTAAATATAAAAATTCACTAAAATCCAATCTTTATTAGTTCTATCTGAAATTTATATCTATATAAAGCTAATTAAATCATCTTTCATTTCCAAAGTTTCATTTCAAATGAGTAAGTAGAGCCTAAGTTATAATATCTTAAAGTGGGCTAAAATACATTGCCCTGTTACACCTTATATCGGACAAAGGGCAATTTTGAAGGATTTTTGGGAGCAAAATATTTTAGATATAAATCTGAAATTTTTATAGCACTATATGTATTAATTTTCTAACAAAATTGGTTGAACTTGATTTGAGTTGTATAGGGCGAGTTATGCCCTTTACAACTCATATAGGTCAAAATAGGGGACAAAATTCAAGGGTTTACTTCAAAAATTCATAACTTTCTCATTTCAGGTCTAATGGCCTTATAGTTTATATGGTTAGAACGCCCTGGATTTCTAGTTTCATCTAAAAATAGTTTCATAAATTTTTGACCTTATAGGGTAAGCCATACAGTTCGTCATATGGATAGGTCTTAGGGTTCTATTTTCCAGCAATCCTATTTACATGCTCTGTAGAGTTTTTGACTAAATACCTAATCCAAACCAAGAATAACCATGATTAATCACTTCAAACAAGATATAAGATCATCACACAACATCAAAAATAGAAGATATATAGCAACCCTCACTAGCTACATAACATTAAAATTAAGTAAAGAACAAGAATCCTATCTCAAATTTGAGTTTAAACTAGTAAGATGCAAGGCTTTGGGTGAAGGAACTTGTGTAGATGAAAAAGCAAGGATGAGAGGAGGAGATGAAGAACAAAAATGAGGGGGAGAGGGGTCTGGTCCTTTGGCTAAAATATGAAGGGGAGAGAGTGGGAATTAATTGAGTTTGTAGTCATAAATGTGAAAGTGACCTATGGGTGTTAATTGGTGAAACTTAAGGCTTTTTTCATGTTGCTTAGGCTGCTCACTCTTTTGTGACCAAGATGGCACCACCAAGGAGAGTGTAGGTGGCTAAATTAAGGCCAATCGAGTTAGGGTTTAATAGTACAAATTTCTATGATATGGTTATGACATTATATAATATCAAAATTTAACCGATTCCTCTAAAATTAGCGAAGCATTGCTAATGGTCCTCATCAATTTTCTACATAACAAATTCATTTCTAACCCTAACATTCATACTTCAATCTTAATTACTATAATTTCTCTAATGCAATGGAACATATTAGGTAACGATGCAAATCAGACGCACCGTGTAATCGGGATGTTACAATTGGGGGTAAATTGGTAGGGAGAGACTATGAGGTTGTGGGCAGAGTAGGGAAAGGGGAATGGAGGTTGGGGGTGGGTTAGAGAGTGAAAGAGATAATAGGGATAGTTATTGGGGGTTAGAGAATGAGTGGTAATGATAGGAAGGATGAAGGGAGGAAGAAGAGATAAGTGATATGGCAAACATAGGTGATGTGGACAAGTAGAGAGATGATGTAGATATAGTGAATGGGATTGTTGTTAGCCTCCTCATTAGTTAATTGAATCTCAATAACAATAAGGATCAAAAGCGAAAATTTTGGAAAAGTCTAGATGAAAACCCAAAAAAAAAAAAACTCATAAGGACCAAAACCAAAATTTCACTAATTTTATAGGGACCAAAAATATATTTAAGCTATATATCAAAAGCTCATATGACTCTATCCCCACTCTGTCCCTGCGAAATTACTCCTATTTTCTCACCCTCCATGTTTCCTCCCCTTTACCCTATTCAATTTCAATTGTTCTCTCTTTTCCATAGGAACTACCATGCCTCACCCACCACTGCACCCACCTTGTTCAATGCAGGGAGTCCCTTAGCTAACTAGTCTATCCATATTCATAAGGACTATTGCTAAGCCATGCATGGTTAGTCACATAACTCAGTTTATCACACTTTAGAAGAACTTGATAGGAACTTGAAGTAGGAAGGATGTGAAGAAGAGGAATTCAAGAGAGGAGTAGGTCAAGGGGGAGAGGCACGGGCAGAGGAAGTTGACATCAGCATGGTAAGCGGAGAGGTGGCAGCAAAGGAGAATCATGGAGATGGTGTTGGTTTTGGGGTTGAGGGAAGAATGGAGGAGGTTGGCTAATAAGGTAGAGAGTTAAGGTGAGTTTTTAGTGAAGAGTCATGTGAGGTTTTAAATTGACTTTATACACACACACACACAATTGACAATCATTGTATGTTTATTAATATTTTATAGCTTATTAATAAAAATAAAAGTAGTTAAAATAAGTAAATTATATGAGAAATAAAACTATTTAAAAATAATTATAATTAAAAGTAAAAAAGTTATATTTAATTTTAAATGTTTACTTAAATGATGAATAAAAATGTATAATTTTATCATACTTATTCCTAGGTTTTCTAAAAAATTAATAGAATACATTTATTATTTATTTTTTGATATTTAAATCAATAATTAATACTAATAACTATATTAGTAATCTGTACTACTAATGAAACAAAAGACATAACAAGGAAACTTTTATATGTGTCACAACCAGATTAATTTCACTTTAAATACATTTCTTTGAAAAATAAAAAATAAAGTAAAATTAATCAAAAAAAGTTATATTTGAAAAGAATAAATGCGTTCATTTAAAGAAGAAAATTTAATTTTAAAAAGAATTCAAATATAAACATATTTATATTTAGAAAGAATTCAACTATTAATACGTTTATTTAGAAAGAATTTAAATAGTTTATTGATCCCAAGAATTCAAATATTTTTAAAAAATAACTTTATTAACTGTTGTATACTAATACTAATAATATTTCAAAATCCATAATATGAGAAGTTTTACATGTGTCACAAAATTATGCATTTACAATTTCACTAATTTGGAATTTTTCTTCTTTTGGAAAGATCTTAAATTTTTGCTTTAATAATTATTTCAAAAATAAATTATTTACTATCACAGTTGTTGCCTATTAATTCTTATTCATGTACAATTTGAATTTTAAATGAAATATACCTTATCTGAAGACTTATTCATGGACATATTTATTCATGGGTTTTAATAGTGAGCAGCTTCTTCATTTTCCAAAAAATTATTCCTGATCCTAAGTAGAATATTTTCTTCTCACTCTCTTTTCTTATCTTTTTTCTCATAGGAATTTTTTCTTTTTGTGTGATTCATTCTTTAGAATCCCTTCTCATCCTTGATAAGATATTATTTTATTATTTTTTTCGATAATTTCTTCTCTCATCCATGCCTTTATTTTTATTTTTCTTACAGCAAAATTTCTTGATGGCCATGGCAGTTCGAAGCTTCTGTTTGAGATAGTCTTACAAATGAGCAGCTTGAGATCAATGTAGTTCTTCTTTGGGATGCCAATGAAGACAGTTGTTAGAGGAAACTTCTTATTGGCAATGCTAGCGACAACAAATGAGGAGTCACTAACCGCACATTTGGTGTGGTTTTATTTATATGCAGGTTTGTTTGTTCTATTCTCCACTCCTGTTTTAAGTGGTTTGTTTTTTTTTTTTTTTGATAGATTTATACAGGACACCACTCACCACAGGGGTAAGGAGCAAAACTGCAGAGAGTATATAAAACCTACAAGGAATTTGGTTACACCACAACCCAGAAAACACCAGCAAAGCACACCAACCCACCTCTAGGCCTAACCCACCTAATACTTGAGAGCAAACCAATCCTTAGCAACCTTCACACCAACACGCCAAAGACAACCACTGTAAAGATAGAGATGAGTTACGTATAAAAGGTTTCTGATCATCAAAACCATGCTCCATAGGTCTTCCTAAACTATAATGATAACCTTGACAACGATTCCTTTTCAAGACAATAAGAATATAGTCCAAATCATCAAGACAACACCCTTCCAAGCCACAATGAAGGACTAGCAATCAAGGATCCGATTCAAAGCAGCAGTGAACCATCTTCGAAGACAACATCCCAGACTGGTCATGAATAAAAACAACTAAAGACCAAGAATCCAACCACTAAAATCCAAAGTACATGTACCTTGACAAGACCAAGACAGAGCATAGAACATCCTAGTTTGTAAATAGATCAGACCATAAACAGAGAACCAAGGAACCTAACAAACTTCTTGACTTAAGAGCATAAAAATACAAACCACAGCATGACACCCCTTTGATTCCCATGTATCTTGGAACACATATCATGTAACAAATCAAACTATGACACAAAAGCATAGAAACACAAAACACTGCAGAGAATATCTTTTCTAACTATTACTATAATTCTTTTCTCCCCTTTTTTTTTTTCTTTTTTCTAATTCTTCTTCTTCTTACTTACTTACTTTTTTTTTTCCTGTTTTAAGAGTTTCAGTTTCTCTCTCTCTCTTTTTTTTTTCACATGATAAGGTTTATCTTGATTATATATTATGTAAATTTGGTACTTAAATTCATTTATAATTGATATTAATATTCATATTATATAAAAATTATTATTATTATTATTATTATTATCGGACATTTTACTTTTAATTTAATGTTTATTTTTCTTATTCTGTACCTTACATGCGTTCAAAATACTAGTAAATACTATTGTAATAAAAATTCAAGTATAATAAATTATGACTGAAGAAGCAATTCCTTTTCTTATGTTAATATAAAGTGTTGTAATTAATTAGTACATACACATTAAAACTTGACGCGAACGCATGAGTATCTTTATACAAAGAGGTGAGAAGTGAGATGCCCTTTTTCTCACTACCTTCTAGTTCAATATATTTTAATAGAGGCGTTTGAGTCAATGGATAACAACAACCTCCATTAATGGTTCAACAAAGTGGAAAATTCCACATTTAAGTACAAAAAACAAGTCAGTCTCAAAAGTGAAATGGTGCTTCGGAGGCTGGGTAGGACTGGGGAAGGTTAGGGGAGACGGGCAGAGCTTTACTTCTTGAGATAGGTGCAGTTCGTCAGCACATTTTTTTATGAATGTTCAAACTAAAAAATGTGTATAATTTTTTAAATAATTAAATATTCTATTCAAAATTAATATTTTGAAAATTATTTTAATATTTTTATTAATTAAAAATTAACTTCTAAAAATAAATTCTTTAAAAGATCATATGATAAAAAATATTTTTTAAAACTTAATCAAACATATTTTTATATCATTTATTGGTTGGGTGAAATTCTTCTTACACAACTTATTCATATTAACTTAATAAAATACAGATTTACTTAATAGGTTTAAATAAGATTTTGATCCTTATAGTTTCATTTATTTGGATTTTAATCCCTATAATTGTTTTTCTTTAGATTTTAGTCCTTACAGTGTTAAAATTTTGATTTTTTGTCCCAAAAAGTAATTGGTCCTTATAATTTTTACCTTTTTAGGTTTTAATCCCCATAGTTACTATTTATCGTAAAGGATTGGTCTCTATATTTTAACTTATTTTCGTTTTAGTTCCTTAAGGATCAAAACCCAAATAGTAAAAAACTATAAGGACTTATACCAAGAGAAAACTATTGTATCAATCAAAACCAAAATTTGATTCAACGATAGGAACCAAAATGGTATTTAAGCCTACTTAATAATAAATGGATATTCTCTTCTCATTTATTCAAATTTAAATCTCAAATACAACAGAAAGATTTAATAATATTTAATATACTAGAGGTAATTTTCAGGTATTGCACATGTTTATTAATATTTTCTATAAATTCTTTTAATAAGAATACTTTTTTTAAAAAAATTATAATAAAATTAAAAATTAGACATAATAAAAATGTATTAAACTTTTTTTAATTGTTCTAAATAACGACATATATCAAAGTTAATTGTATTGCAATTGTTTGTTGAATATTTCATTATAGATAACTTTTTTTTTTTGGGTGTAATTTTTGTATCTTTCATATTCTCAACTATAAAAACTCTTAACCCTTTTGTTTAGTACACTTTTAACGATGTAACATATATTTTTTATGATAAAATATTAATTTTGGAAAATATAACCTTATATATTTCAATTTTGTTTATTGTCATTATATAGTATACTTTTATTGGAAATTATTTTCCTCTCAAAATAAAAGATTATTTCGAGTTCTTTTTTAGTAAAACTATTCATGTGATAAGAATTTTTGCACCGATATTGCTTCATATATTTATTTTTCTTTCTATTATTTACTTTCCAAAGATGCATAAATTCCTAATGCCAAATTTACTTCTTAAAGAGCATATAATTGACATTCTTTTTTTTTTTTTTGTTCTAAACAAAAGGTTGGGAATTCAGTTTAAAGTATTAAAAATTTTGTTCGATTTATAAGCTCTCGTTTAACTATGTTATTAGTTCCTTTATCAATCTCATGTGAGTTTATATACTGTTTTATTGGATCTTTAATAATGTGAAATATGTATTAATTGATTTTTTTAACAATGTCATTTAAGAATTGAGTATTGCTATTTTTAAGATATTCTTTATCCTACACGTGTTGTTGCAAATTTTAGGTATGTGCTATCATCAATAATTTATTTAAGTGTATTACCAATTTGACTTAAGTAGATATTTTTTAGTATTTTAAATGTTAAAATGCCTAATTTTACTCTAATATATTGTCAAATTGCAAATATATATTAGTATGCATATACAAATTTATTTTATAGAATGGTTATTAAAAAAGAAGTATATATAGTAAAATAAAATCATAAGAAAAGATTTGTAACTAATATTAAAAATAAAAAATAGAATAATAAAAGAATTATATTATTAAAAATTATATTAATTGAATTTATTATTTAATTAAACATAAAATAGATTTAAATTTAATAGTGCAATATTTTTGTTTCTATCATTTGTATTATATTAATTAAAATCATTATATATGATTTTATTCGTATCAAATAATATTATTCAATGTAATATTTATTTTGTTTACAAAATTTATTTTAGCACTATAGGTTGTTAAATAATTTATTTTAAATTTTATAATTAAATATTATTATTGTTAAAAAACTTGAGTAGCCAAATACTTATTATAATTTTTAACCATTATACTACATATTAGATATAACTAATACTTATCATACTTATTTCTAGGTAATATAAATTTTTAATTACATATTGCAATTAATGCAACTTTTGAGTGAATTTTACTATATATATATATATATATATATATATATATATATATATATATATATATATATATATATATATATATTATGATTTTGAATATAAAACAGTTACACAATAATAAATTATAATTTTATAAAAGATATTTTATTTATTGAATATATGGATGTGTTACTTTTTTTATTGTAGTATAAAATAAGTATATATATATATATATATATATATATATATATATATATATATATATATATATATTGTCCATAAAAATATAAAAATTTTTGGTTTTGATCCTTAAAATATTTGTATTTGGTTTAAGTTCTTCATTTTTTAAAAGTGTACGTAAATTATTTTAGAAGAATTTAAAAAGTTATGTTTTTCATCTTGTAACAAAAATATTTATATTTATTTTAAAAAATAAACAATTATAATTAAAAATTTAAAAACCAAACTGAAAAATATTGTAATTTTAGAAATAGAAAACATATTTAAACTTAGAATTTTTTACTAGTTAGCGAGTGTTATCTTAAGTTTACTGTATTTCAATTAATTTAACTCAACTTGAGCCGATCCATTACATCTATGTGAGTAAATTGCTTCCCATGCTATTTTTTTCCGGTCCAAAGATTTGATTATGAGATTTCACTTAAAAAAAATAAATATTAAATTATTTGAATTAACTAAAATTAATATGATAAGCAAGTTTTGTGAATAAATTTTATAGAGTTGATTTTTTGTTTGTCCCAATCACTACTATATAAAGGCTTAGATTGCAACTATTGTGGGCCAAGCCGTGTTAATCTATTATAAATGTAAAGTATTTTTATTGTTAATTTTTTTTTATCTATAAAATTTAAATTTAAGTTTAAAATTTTACTTAAAAATAATAAATATTGCACCATTTGAGTTAGTCAATATTTGATAAAAAATTAGTTAAAAATAAAAAATAAAAAAAGAAAAGAAAAAATCGTGGTGATAAACATTAATGGGCCGTCGCAGTGTAATGGCTTACGGAGACAGGCAGACAAGGTTTTACACCTGCCACGCATCAGCGTCCATGCGGTGTTTGGGGCCCCACAAGCAAAAAGCAACTTTCATCCAAGACATAAATATAAGTACAATTGAAAACATAATAATGATGAAATTTGTATGGGATATTATTATTTTTCAATTTTTTCATATTTATGTAAATAAATTTATCGTATTTTGTATAATTAATTATAATATTAAAAATATAATTAGAATTGGAGAAAATATTGATTTGTCAAACTGAATTATATATATTATATGCTCCTAAGAATGAAAATAAAAAATTTTAATTGTGTGTGGAGTAAATGGTAAAATTATGCATTATTTGATGTAACTTTAAATAAAAATTATAATTATTCATCGACTCAAAAAAAAATTATAATTATTCATAAAAGATAGAGTGAAATACAATTTCTTTTTTTAATAAATAATTTTATTACACTTTTTTCTCTTCTATTTCTAAAATATAGACCCACTAAAAAATTAAGATAAGCTACAATTTGATCCATTTTAAAGTTTTTATCAACTCTCTATTATTTCAGGTTTATTATTTTATTTTTGACCAAACTACTCTTTATTAATAATTATATATATATATATATATATATATATATATATATATGAATTTTTTAATAAACTAAAATATATGATAAAATAAAACGTCGATATTATATATATATATATATATTTAATTTAATTTTTAAATTATTACTATATTAAGAGAACAAATTACTAATAGTAATGATAATTTATAATATTTTTTTCAAAAATAAAAAATATGTATTTTCTTAGCTATTAATTTAAAAAATTAATGTATATAAAAACAAAAATTATTTGTTAATATTATATATAAAAAAGAATCACAAAAAAGGTAACAAGAAGAATTTTTTGATTTTATTATAAAAAATATACATTAATATTCTAAAATTAATAGCTGAGAAAATACGTAACTTTTATTTTTTAAAAATAGTTATTACAAATTATTGTTACTACTAAGAATTTGTTCTTTTAATATAGTAATAATTTAAAAATTATATATATATATATATATATATATATTTATATATATATATATATATATATATTATCAATATTTTATATTATTATAAACCACATATATTTTATTTTGTAAAAAAAAATTAATATGTACAACTATTAATAAAGGACATTTTAGTTAAAAATAAAATCATAAAATGAGATAACGGAGGATTAAGACAAAAAACTTAAAAATGGATTAAAATGTAATTTATCTTAATTTTTTTGGATGGGAAGTATATATTTTAAAAATAGAAGGAAGGAGACTGTAATATTATTATCTCTCAAGTAGAGGGATTGCATTTTACTCTAAAAGATAAAATTTTAGTGTCTATTTGCATAGTAGCCATAAAATTCAAAATAAAAATTAAAAAAAAAAAGAGACAAGAGATGGAGAGAGTTGCTGGAAAAAAAAAAAAAAGACATTTAAAAGTCACCTAATGCATTCATTCTTAATTATATCTTGTCTAATACATTAGTTCATTTGGGGCAACATCTTCACCTATGTGATATTAAACTTATTTTTTTATTAGTTTTTTATCGCCCAACATTTAGGGTGTGTTTGTTTGTTCTTTTTTCAGTAAAAAATAACTTTCTTTATTAAAAAAATTAATTTTCATATATTTGGATAAATTTTTAAAAATAATCAGATTCTCAAAAAAATTAGTTTTAAGCTTTTTTGAAGAAACTAAAAAGAGTAGTTTCTGAAAAAAATTAATTTTTAACTTTTTCTATTATATATAAAATTTAAGTTTCAAAATTTGAAACAAACGCACCAGTCTCATACAACATATCGATGGTCTAATAGCTAGCTATGCAATTAAATTTTTCATTAGGCTTGAGTGGTAATTTTTTTTTTATCACAAATAACACTTGAAACACTTCTCCATTTCATCCACCCAGCTTCCTATGGTTTGCATATCCCTCTATTTCCCCATCATTTGAATAATGGATCGAGGTAGGTAAACCATATGACTTATGGTATGGTATTGTTCCTAATTTTCACCTCTAAGTTAAAATTGTGCATCTCTTGCTAAACTTTCATTTCATATAGTCTATCTTACTTTTACTTATATAAAATCCATGTGCTTCCAAAGCTTATCTTCAAAAAGCTAGCTTCTCTTTTATTTCTTCTCTTGATTTTCCTATTAGAACTATATCATCTACAAAAAGTATGTATTGTGGAACCCGATCTTAAATATGTTCAGTAAGTACATCCAAGACTAGAGTAAAAAGATAGATACTTAGAGTTGACCTTAGTGTAGTCCAATTGTTATAGAAAAATCTTTTGTTGCTCTACCTTGTGTTCTCACACTAGTCGTGACCTTGTTATACATATCTTTAATTGCTCGAATATAAGCAGTCCAAACTCCTTTATTCTCTAGAATCTTTGATATAACATCTTTTGGCACGTTTTTGTATACCTTTTCTAAATAAATGAAAATTATATGTAAATCTCTTTGATCCCTCCAATATCTCTCTATCAATCTTTGTAACGAGTGAATCACTTCAATGGTTCAATGGTAAACCTCCTAGGCATAAATATTAGTCAGTTTAGAAAATCAACTCTGGCAAGTATACTGGATCACAAGTAATAAAGAGTGAGTATAAAATATCATTCCCATGAGAATTATAAATCAAGTACCTGTTTGTTTAGAGCAATTACTATTTGGGATATAGCAAATAAGAAGGTTGAAAGTAAAAATAAATAATAAACAAAACAAAATAAAAAGAAATAAAATATGCAAAAGATAGAAATTAATTTTAAAAAAGGTGTTAGGGTATGACTTCATCTAAATTCCCAAATTTTGTATTACCTAATAATAAATTAATTTCTTTTTCAATTCTATTGTTGGTCAAATTTCTCAAAACTGATAATTACAATTCAATTTTTTGAGATTGTAATTCTATTAAGATAAATTGAATAAATCAATTTCTTAATGTTGTTCTAAACTTATCCTACTAATAAATAATAGGAATTCCTATGCCTAGACAAATAAATATTTCTATTCCGAACTACTCTAATTTATGGCAATTTTTGTACTAGCTTATTTTATAAAATGAATTTCCATTCAAAAATATAAAACCACATATCGTACAAGGATGGCCAAATCCAAAAAAAAATTAAGAACACTAAAAATTGCATAATTAATTGAAAAAGAAAATTGAATTAATAAACAAGAATAGAAAACATGTTCTTTCATACTACATTTGTAATACCTTGTTTAAAATAAAATGTATGTTCAAAAAAATAAAATAAAATAAAACATTAGTAACAGGAAATTTTTAAATTTCACATTAAGTTATAACAATAGAGAAATTAAAATTCTTAGGTAAAGTTTTTGAAGTGTTTGTTACCAAAAAAAAAAAAAGCGTAAAAGGGTGGACAAACCACGGTACACCATAAGTGGTATGGCATGCCTTAAACCCCCTTTTTTTTCCTTATCTTCACCGTTTGGAAGCTCTCCCTCACAGTTCTTTCTTTTTTTCTTTCTTTCTTTCTTTATTTCCCTGATACGCTTCCTCTCTCGAACTCACTCCTCCCTCTTGGCCTCGCTGGCTCTCTCCCATGTGGGTGTCTCTCCACCGCATCTTTCTCTCTTGCGGTTGGGAGCTATGTTGCCCCCTTCTCTAAATCAACCCACAACTCTTTTGGTGAGTTCTCACCTTGTTATATATACCTATCTTGATTGTTTTGTTGTTGTGGTTCCTATTGATTGTGTTTTGGTTGCTCTAAGAACTTTGAATCAAGGAAAAAAAGGTAGAATTTTGAGCTTTTCTTTTATTTCCAATTAGAAATTGACCAAGACATAAGTTGACTTCATGGTTTCATCCTTGATGTTGGTTTAGTGGGTTGTGTTGTAATTAAACAAGAGGATGAATATTATTTTGAAATTCAAATCTTAAGTTGGAAAAAAAAACAAATAAATAAATAATTGAGAGTTAGTACCTTAAATTTTAATTTATCCTGGAAACTAATTAATTTAGCTTGTGAGTTCTATGGTAGTCTAATTATATACTCATGTTGTGATAATAATTTGATTGAGGCTTGCCTAGGAATTTAGCTTAAAAATTTTAGTGAGAACTAAATTGTTTGCTCCTTTGAATTGTTGTTCTAAATTTGTTAAACATATTTTGGTTGTGGGTATAAGTTGTGATGCTAGCTTGAAGGTTGATGGTTCTTTTATGATTATCCTAGGATTAGAATCTAGATTCTTTGCTAGGATCTTTGATTGTTGTGTGACTAATATGGGGTTTGAACTCACCTCTGCCTTATCGTTGTTAAGAATTGAGGCTAGATCCTAAATTATAAATTTCGTGTAAATTAGGAATAATTAGTCAGGTGTTGGTTTCATATTTCCAGGATGATCCACCTTGAAGTTCGGCGGCCCCTAGGATGTGGATTTGACATCCTATCTAGTTTTGTCTGTAGATAAGACATCCTTAGCTTGATTTATATTTCAAATTATTCTAACAATTTATGAAGTATGAGCATTCCTTTTAATAATAGTATTGTTTTCAAAAATTTTACACATGAGTCGATAATTGGATTTTGGCAAATTATGTTGGGATTATGTATAGTAGAGAAGAAAAAGATTTAGGAAAGTCTAAACAGGATCTATTTGCTAATGACAGTAAATGTTAGCCTTGGTGCACCTTGGATTACAAATTACATAGCCACACACAGTGTGGTGCATGACGGAAATTACACAGCCACTTAAGGAGTGGTGCATGACGGATTATAGGATTTACACGAAGGAGAGGCCTCCTAAGTATGATCTTGATGGATTATCCTATGTTTGATAGTTCCTATGGGTTTTAATAAATTTAATTTCATTATTGAGATTTACCTATTACTTATGCACATTGACTCATGTAGGTTAAGGGTGTCCGATCTCTCACTGAGTTGTGTAAACTCACCCTATTACCCCTATTTCTCTTTCAGGTGCAAATTTGGGAGCTGATCCTTTAGCCCCTCAACAGTGATTACTCTCTATCCTTGGGTGAGCCCTTCTTGATCAAGGGCTTATTGTAAATTTTAGACTTTTGATAAACTTCTTAGAGTGATGTAGCTCCATAGTATTATAGGCAGGGTCCGACCCTTGCTTGACTATATTATTATTGTTGGGTTTGGAGTTTTATGTGTAATGAAATTAATCGGATTTCTGTAAATCAAGAATTATGTATTTTGTATGGAGATATATGATTATTCCTTTACACGTATTTTGTGTGCTGTGGGGTGCATTTGGAGAATACCTGGATCCCCAATAGATGAGTGTGATTGTTTATTTGTGCAGGTAAAGGACCTGTATTAGGAAATTATTTTAAATACAAAGGGGATTCTGACCAATTTTTTTTTTTTTTTTTTGTGAAAATTGTGTGATAAATGCTTGCTAGGGAACTTGTCCTTTATGCGCCGGTCATGGCTCGGGATGAGTCATGACAACATTTCTCTAACATCTAAAGAAAACTACGAAAATATAGGAAAAAAAAGAACCACAACAATAGAGAAGCCATATCAACTGACAGAATAACTCTGTCTCTCTCTCCCTAGCTCCCTCCATTGGAAAAGAATTACAACAAATTTATAATAAATTCATTCAAAGTGAGTAAAATCTTCTTTTGATTTCCCTCTAATCTTCTATTCAATTTTTATCTCTCTCTCTCTTTTTTTTTTTCAAATCCTGATATTTTTCAAATCTGCTCTAAATCTCTTTGAATCATCTTCTAAATCTTTTTCAAATCTTTAAATCTTCATTAGAATCTTTTCCTTTTATCTTTTCATCCACTGGTGCTATCTTTATCCTTTATCTAAACAAATTTGTGAGAATATTTATCTATTAACCATAAAAGAAAGAAATATGTTCTCACTATAGCACTCATAAATTAAATTTATTAAAACTAATAAGGGAAGTTATCATGTTGAGAACAAATTTGAAATAATTAATGCACAAATATAGGATAAAAATAAGAATTTGATACATTATCGATGTAAAAAAGTTTTATATAGACATCTAATTATATATCATCACATTAGCAAAAATATTTAACTCAACCACTCATTGCCTTAAAAGTCTTAAAAATAGAAATATATGGTTGAATAATAGTGCAAAGCTCTTTTATACTGACAATATATCAAAATTAACCTCTAAAATAATATATTTTCACAAGTTATCAATAAAACCAAACTTATTCTCTATGATTTGAGTTTCTTGACTCAATCTTCACTTAGTTACCATTTTCACATATCTTCATAATACGAATCACAAACTTAATCTCTCTATAATTTGCACAATTATATATGACTTCTTTATCTTTATAGATAGCAACTAATGTACTCCTTCTCCACTCATCTGGCATTTTCTTGGACTTCATCATCTCATTGAACAATTTTGTGAGCCAATATATGCCTTTCCTTTCTAGACACTACCATACCTTAATAGGTATATATTATCAAGTCTCACTACCTTACTATTATGTACTTGCTTCAAAGCTTTCTTTACGTCGAACTCTCGAGTTCTATGATAAAAGGTATAACTTTAGTCCTCTTCTCTAGTATTTCATCTATCCAATTGCAGCAGAGTTATGTGTCCTTCGTTAAATAACATGTAAAATTAGCTCTTTTATCTTTTCTTGATGTCTTGTTCCATGACCAAATCATTCTCTTTTCATTCTTCATGTATTTTACCTTGTCTAAATCTCTTGTCTTTCTTGCTCTACCTTTAGCTAGACTGTAAATATTTCTTTCCTTCTCGTTAGTGTCTAAGATTGGTAAGTCCCTCAAACGCTCTAGCTCTCGCTTTGCTCATTGCCTTTTTAGTATATTTCCTAGCCACCTTATATTTTCTTTTTCCCAATTTTTAGCATTTTTACACAAGGACTAGCTTTAAAACACTCTTCTTTTACCTTAACCTTGTCTTACATGCTTGTATCCCATCACTAAGATTCTTTATCTTTTAGTTTGAAGCCTCTCAATTCCTCAAATGTCTTTCTTACTATACCTTCTTAATCCCTTTAGCCATCTTATCGAACAATTTGTTACCACTTCTTTGTGCCTCCCAACTCACTTATTCTAAAATCCTTATTTGAAAATTCCTTTACCTTTCACCCTTCAATTACCATCACTTTATCCTTGAAATCTTCTCTTAATCATTTCTTTTCAGTCTCCTCGTAACTTATACATAGATAAAATAGTAATTTTATTAATTTGTTTTATTTCTTTTATTAATGACCATTATGGTCACTAAGACAAAGAACCACCTAAGAATTTTCCTACTTTCTATAAGAGGAAAGTAATTTAGGACAAGAGTTCCACAAAAATCTCATTTCTAAATAATACTCAACTTAGATAAGCTTCATAACCTGGTCTTTTAATTTGGGAGGATTCTATTGTGCACCTTGATAAATTAGGGTGCACCATGCACCTATTGATTGACTTATTATTAGAGATTTTCTCGCCATCTTGTTGGTGAATATGTAATTGCAGAGTCTAAAATGCTCCTCAATAGTCAAAGTGCATCATGCATCACGTAATCCAATGGTAACAGATTGATAGTGTAAGGTACACCAAAGACAGTATGATACATTGTAAATTCCACCTATATCTTCTTCTTCCACGGGTTACCACACAACCTCCCCAACTTCTTCTCCATCCCTTTTGCTTGCCGTGTGGCACCATGGACCCAACCCACCCAAGCCTCAACCACCACACCTTTTCTTCTCCCTTTATTGAGGTACCTTCAAAATTGGTATTAAAAGGAAAGAGTGTTCTAAAACTAGAGCGAAACTGAAGACACGATGTCTTGGTGAGGAGGAAGGACGATACGACATGCACAAAAGATTTTGGTATCCTTGCTGTTGTGGCAACGAAGGTGGCGACTCCTCCTTTTTCTGCTAGTGCTCATTCTTCATGGCCTTTGACTTCCATTCGATCATCAACAGTAAGCTTGTGAGGTGAAGAACTCATTTAAACTTTCGCCCTCCCTCACTCACTCTCCACCCGAATGTCGAACTCCATTGGTGACGTAGCAATGCTGTCGACACAGCAAGAGTAGGAGCAAAATGACCAATCCTAGCAGGAATGGGAGGGCATAAGGGGGGAAGAGAGGGGGGAGAAGGAGTGCATGCCAGAAGGAGAGATCCGAGCTATGAAATAAAGGCAGTGGCTTCTTGGTTGGGATTTGGTTGGGAGAAGAGAGATTTTGAGATGTTAGAGGTTATTGGTATCATCGATAGACCATTACATCATCACCACTAGATAACAAGATGCGTGGTGCACCTTTGCCTTGAGGTGCACCATCGTATCCGGCATATGTAATTTATCATTAAACCTCCAAAAGTAGAATTCTCTGAATAATCTCAATAATTGTCTTCACCTTTAGCTTCTATCACTACACTAGGAGTGTTCTACAATGCATCTTACAAAGTAAAGTGCATGCACGATGCACCTGCTGGTGCAGCATAGACCGACCCTTTAACCGTATTCAAAAAATGTTGCTAAATAAACCTCAAAATGTAGCTAAATAACCCTATCTCCTTCTTCTCCCTGTGTTCAACACTTGCAGTTTCCCTTTCATTCCACCTCATGGCCCCCTCACTACCACCCTCATGGGCATCATTACGGCCCCTTCACAACTATTGTTGCAACCCACTCATTACCATCGTTGTTATTGCACTATCTCTGCAACACCTAACAGCATCAAAGGAGCATGTTCCACTATCATCTCAGGTTGTTGCCTCTACTTTATTTGGGCAGCTCTTAGTTTATACCAATATAGGTGTTGGGCGGCTATAGAATGATGGGGAGCAAAGGGGATCAACTGTGACTTGTGATAGGCAGCAATGGTAGGGTGGAGCTGCGGCATGAGGTGTGGCATTGCAGGATGTGGTGGTGTGGTGTGTGTTGCTGAGGGTGTGGCAGTTCAGTTTGGAGGTGGCATCGGTGGTCACGAACCATCGTCCTCCACCAAGCCCAACATCAACAACAATAAGAACAACATTATTGTGCGGCAGTCAAATGGCATGACATAGTGGCATGAGGCGGCTACTAAAACGGACCGATGGAGCACGACGAGAAGGTTGAAGCTAGGTGGCAAAAGCAATGGTGCTTAGCTGGGTGAAAGAAGATTGAAAACGGGGGAAGGGGAAAAGAAAATAGGGGAAGGAAACGTGATATACCCGATTTTGTGCATATGATGCATCACGCACCCTACTTTGTAGGGTGCATTATGAAATGCGCCCACTACACAAATACCAATGACAAGTATACTCCTTTCAACATCAATCGTCGGTGACACGATCAATGATAAAGACAAGGTTATTTTTGTCATTTTTGAAACTCCTAATGTTCAACCATCACTATAGCTTCTTTGGTTACTTAGTCTCTAATGGTTTATGGGCATGCCAATTCCAATAGCTTGTCTTTAGCTAAACCTGGCCAACACTGATAATGTTTTCAAGTCGCTAGAGGTCTTGTTAGAGGACCGATGCTATCAAAATTCTCAAGACACGAAAGGTGGCTAATGATAGATTCGATAATTCTTTGATTAGATTGAATCAATGGTGACGATATGAATCGTTTTGCAAAGAATGCGAAAGCAAAGTGCTCAAAGAAAGTGAAGTAGAAGAATTTGATGGATTGTATATATTTTTTGCACGATTCTCGTTTTTTATATAGCCTCCAAAAGAAAATCCTAAATTCATTGCCAAATGCTAGTTTTAAGGGCAAATTGCACTTTACCCCCCTAAATTTTAGTGAATATGCACTTTACCTTTTACATTTCAAACACGTGCATCGTGACTCCTTGCCTTTCACCAAACATACGCTTTGGCCCTTTTGTCAAGTTTTCCATCCATTTTCTCCATTAGTGATCATATGACTTACTCATGATCCATTTATAAACCAAACTACCTTTCTCGGTCTTCTTCAACCGCACCCATTCTTCCCTTTCTATCTCTCTAGCCGTAGCCTTCATTATCTCCATTATTCCTAAACCAAAACACCATAACTATACCATTTTAAGCCATTCCTTTCAAAATCAACTCAAACCAAATGCACCTTTTACCAAGCACTTGGAAGTCATATACCATAGCCCAAAATTTCTTCCATGTTCATAGCCATGAATCTACCATAGAGACTCGAATCATCCAAAATAGAATAAAACATGAAACTTACTCCATCCAAATCACCAGACATTCCCATCAAACTTGAAAGATAGGCATCATCCACCTTCATCAAATCTCACCAAAGCCTTACGAAAAAAAAATAGAACTAAAATTATTTTATCAAAACAAAGCAACCATGTCTTAACCAAACGCAGAGCTCTTCTTTTTCTTCTCTACAAAGAATGCACACAGCCAACACAAAGTGACGCAATAGTGTTGAAACGATAAAGCGGCACAGTGTCGGCGATGGCTGAAGGTCATGGCAGGTGCGAAGCAAAGGCGGTAGGAACAGTGGTGGAAGGCATCGATTGCTATTCTTCCTCCTCTATTAATTATTATTATTTTTTAGCTTTTGATTTGTCACCATATCGCATTCTTTGCAAAACGCTATTCTTTGTTGCAATTTACTGATGGGGGTGTCTCAATTAGGGGTTTTGATTTGATGATGGGTTTATTTTAGCTTGAGCAAGAAGAAGATAAGTGTGTTCTTTTTTTTTTTTAATTGAAAAACTATGGCTATGGTTTGACAAAATCGTGAATAATGTGGATGTGAAAAAGATAGAGTTGCAGAATAGGTGTGAGGGGAAGAAAAGAGTGTTTGGGGAAGAGAAGAAGTGACCATTGATAGAGAAGAGTGGGTGAGGTTGAAGAAGAAATGGAAAGGTGATTTAGTTAATAAATAGATCATGTGCAAGTCACATAATCACTAACAAAGAGAATGGATAGGAAACTTGACAGAAGGGCCAAAATGTACGTTTGGTAAAAGGTAGGGAGTTGCAATGCATGTTTTTAAATGAAGGGGATAAAATGCACATTCACTAAAATTTAAGGGGGTAAAGTGCAATTTACCCTAGTTTCAATGTACATATTTATCTTAAAGATTTTCCATTACAATGTGTTCATGAGTTACGAGGGTAAGGAAAGAGAAGAAATCAAACGGAATGAAAGGATTTAGAGGGTTCCAGTTAATCTTGTTCACAAGTTTAAAATTGGTAAGGGAAAGGAAATAGAGGGATTATAATGTATTTTTATAATTTCATGCTTTACTAAAATAATTAAGTATAATTAAAATAATTTATAGTAATATGAATTTTAAAAAAAATTTGGAAAATATCATATATATTTTATAAATTTAAAAATATTTCCTCTCAATATTTTTTTAGGAGGGAACAAATTTCGATGGAAGTTTATAAAAAATTAAAAGGGAAATATAATTTCTATGAAAGATTATAATGGATTGATAAAAATAATTTTATATTTTAATAGGAATAGAACCATAAATTAAACTCAAATATCAACAACTCCCCAATTTTGGGAAATCATGAAATGGAGGTTTTGCAGAGTTAGTTAAAACCGTTATATACTTTTCTCTCCCAAAAAATAAAACTCGTGAAAAAGGTGTAACTCAATAAGCCATTTTCTTCCCTTCTATTTCCTCCTAAGCCAAACTTGTGAATATATCCTTAAATAACAAGCAAAATAAATCAATAATCAACATGAATGATTTTTTTTTTGCACGTCAAAAAAAAAAAACATGAATGATTTTCGAAAAGTTGGTGAATACATTGCTAGTCATCGGATTGATGGGTGATGGAGAAATTAGACATGGTCAGAAAATCATTTAGATGTGGATGACCTTGAATCACCTAGAAGGAACATACAACCTTGCAATAGCTCAATGCTGTAAATATCGAGATGAAGAAAAAATAAATTTTAGAAAGCCTATTATAAAATTGCCAGCATCTAAATGGAAAAGGATTAAAAAGTTTTTAAAAGTTTTATTTCAAGATTACTAACATCAAATTGAGAAAATAAAATTTAAAAACAGTCTATTTTAAAGTTGCTAGCTTAGAAAGAGTATATAAAAATTGTGAAAAGAAATTATTTCAAAGTTAATAGCATCAAAATGAGAAAAGTATAATAAAAAATATTTTATTTTAAATTTTCCAACAAAGAGAAAAAATAAATTAAAAAAAGATCTATTTTGAGGTTAATGACTTCAAAATGAGAAAAAATTAAATTTAAAAAATATTTATTTTTGAAGTTGTCAATATAAAAATTGGAAAATATAAAAGCAAAAAAAATATTCATTTTAATTCGAGTATATATTGAAATGAAAAATCAACAAAAATGAAAAAAATAATTAAAAAATATTTCATTTTAAAGACGTCAACATTAAAATGAAAAGAAAATAAAAATAAAAAAATATTTTATTTCAAAATTATTATCATAGAGATAAAAAGTTAAGTTAAAGTAATTACATATTATTCAAATCTTACCTATTATTCAGGCTACCTATCTTAAATTTTAACCATATATTTATTTTGGATTGAATGTACATCACACACCTTAAAGTTCAAGATGCTTAGCATAAATCTTAACCATATATTCATTTTCAATGTTAATTTAATGGTTTAGATTAAAGATATACTGTCAAAAATGATCGGTTCACAGGATCAATTTTTTGCTTATATATCACCATATTTTGGGTTTGATATTCAGGTTCCACTATTGGTGGATAATTTACAAATAATTCTATAAGCGTGTGATAAATCCGAAGCCTTAATATTGGAATAGAATGAATTTTTCCTTTAGCTTGAACTTTTTCCTATGATGCCTTTAATTTGGCCGAACAAAGAGGATAAAAGATTAAGAAGGCTGCCCATGGTTTGGAAAAGTATTTAATGGTGGGGCTTCTGGATTTTGTCTTTTTGTAATGTGGAATCTAGGAGGAACATAAATTATTTAACTATGAGGAATTTATAAGTCACTGGATTCAGTTTCTTTTTTCTGAGTTGGAGCTTCCGTGTTTGCCATTATACCTTGGGATGCAGAGGAATTAGCAATTGCCACCAGAAACTTAAATAATCAAGGAATTCTTATTTGCTCTGGGATTAAGAAAAATTCCATATGTATTCACAATTGTGCAAGTAGCTCCATCTGATTCAAAAGAAAAAGCTGTTAAGGTGCTTAGCCACCTGAAGAGTTTATGCAACTGTGTAAGCATTAAAGTTGTGCAATTAACATTATTAAGACTTCCATTAAGCGAGAAGCACGGAAGAATGAGGGTAACATGATTTACAACATACACAAAAGGTGCTACAGTCCAACTTAAGAGGTGACTTGCTTAAAATAAAAGTGATATAGGGGGCAAGAGGCAAACAAGGAAGAAACAATAATTTGATATATCATTGAAGTTCATGAACCATGTATATTTCATCATAATGAATCATTATAAAATACAAAATGTTACTACTTTTACATTTCAAGCCATTAAACGTTCAATATATATATATAATTACATTTGCAACAAGCACCCTTGACTTTTGCTCATTGACGGGTAAAAGCAAATTACTTCCTAGCCGAATTCTTTTCACTCTTTCTCAGATCTGATTGGATTCTCCAATTCAATTCTTTCTAGACTGTTTTCTGAATTGAAATTTTGATATGTGATTAATGCTTCACAATGTGCACCACTAAATTGAAGTGTGAAGGCCATCACTTACTGACAATTGGTGAATCAAGTCAACATCAAGATGTTACATATATAAGTCAAGTCGGGCTTAGTTACAGCACTATAATCAAACTTTGATTGGCCATTTCAAATGAATCCCACCTAGGCACCTTTTGTAAAGTAGAAAGCTGCTTTTTGGACATAGCACGGCAAGTTTGGTAAACCTGCCAAGAGTGTTTGTTTTTCAAGTACTCTTCTGCCTTTTTTAATTATAATTTTAATTAAGATCATAAAGTGTGTGTGACAACTGATCATTTCATGCCAATAAACTGTTAATGAATGTTTATAAGCATAACTTTGGTACACTTCTGTTTACTCACAAGTTGTGATTAAAATTTGATATGACAAGACTGAAAAAACAAATCCTCTTTCATCAACTTGTCATCATACTGATACTGTCACCTTATCTCCTCATAATGCCTGTCCATTATGAAGTAAACTTCAGTAGTGGACTTAATATTTTATTTCACCCTTTAGTTCCTGTTCCTTGCATAAACATTATCTTTTCTCTGTGGACATAGGACCTCAAATTGCATTAGAAGCTCAAGATACTTTTAACCTTTGGCATTTATGAGTAACTACCAGATATATTATATGTAACTCAAAAAGGTTTCCACCAAACTATTAAATTCAACTTTGCACGTCAAGGAAACAAAGGATGCATGCATGATGCCATTCTTTTTTCATTGTAAATTTTTCATCTTCAGTGCTTTCTTCTTTTTATCTGATTAAAACACGATTCACTATGGAAGAGTTTACCAATAGCATGAAGAAATTCGGTACACACTGTTTAACCATTTTGGGCAGAGGACCATAGCTTTAAAGTGCTTTTAGTAGAACTTTAATTGCTGCCTTCCTGTTTGTTTAGGAGTACTCAATTTCCTGAACGATGGAAAGTTATTGGTGGTGGGGAATAATAGTCCACAGACAAGAGAGCACACGGAAGTTTCTAGAGTTTCTCAAGCTGGAGCTAATTGCAAATGATGGTTTTCTTGTTCTTTTTCGTTAACTAAATTTACAGATATTAGGACGAAAGAGGGTAAATTACCAATAAGATGATCGGTGGGCTAAGTAAGTAAATTAATTAAGTAATAGTAAATCTTGAGTAAATATTCACTTTAGCATATGAAGTTGCACATGTGAGTTACTTTCATCCTTAAAATTTAAAAATTAATTTTTTAGTTTCTGAAATTACAAAATATGTCACTTTATCCTCTGGCTCCATTTTCACTATGATGCTATTATATTTTTATTGATGTGTTACATTAAGTGACATGGTAGCATAAAGAAGGATTAATTTTGTAACACTCTCCCAAGTATAATACTATGCTTAAGTCATAACACTATACCTTAGAGTTGTTACTGTTACCTGAGCGGACCTTGTTGGACAAAGAATTTCACCGCCTTCTTGGACTTCTTGGACTTTCTGGAGACAACACGGAAGATAGAAGTGAGAATGATAAATTCTCAGTAGGATTATCTACTTATCATACATAATGACATCGTTGTCATCTCCAGTTTGCTTTGGTTTATTGTAAAAAAAAGTGGTCATATAATGTGGACTGTTTAATTTTACAGTTCGAAAATACATTATCCGAAGCAAAGGTTCAGTTTTACTCATAGACTTGTCATTTGTGAGAGCCCATACAACACCTATTCATAAATTACAGTATGAATAATAACTGAAACATAGTAAAGCACAATAGCCTCAATACACTGGATACATAACTTATGCACGTACCTTTTCGTGTATTTGAACTTATGCAAAAACATAAGAGTTATGGGAAAAACGCATAAAAATCAATTTCTGAATGATATCATGGATAACAAGTGCAACATATTAAACTACACATAGCATTTGCACATAACTTTATCTTTTCTTGAACTCATGCATATACATAACATTTGCTTTTCTTTCTTCATCTCTCTTTTCATCATAAAATCTTTACGTGCCACATTCCAGAGTATGATCGCCATTTCATACCCCGTCAGAGCGTGATCGCCATGTCACGTTCCTTAGGAATGTGGGATCTTCCTTTGGTACTCACACTAGCTGGGTCATACCATGCCTCATGTAAGTTCTGTCCCCTATACTCACACTAGCTGGGTCGATGCCATGCCTCATGTGAGTGGAGTGCTTGCATATGCTTTAATCTTTAGTCTTTAGTCTTTAATCTTTAGCTTTTACTTGGCACACCTAGGCATTACGTATCGCTGTTCCTAAGGTACTATTACTGCCCTTGGGTAGCCTAGTCTTGGAGTGAGCTCGTCAGCTTCACCCGTGACCGTTGTCACACCGACTCACCCACAAGGGGACCCACTGCCTCTAGGTTGGAGGGATCTCATTCTGGCCACGTGCTTCTAGTTGAAGGGATCTCTTCTGGTCACGTGCCTCAAAGTTGAGGGATCTCATCTGACCACGTGCCTTCAATATAGAGGAATCTTATCTGACCACGTGCCTCCAGCATAGAGGGACCCAAGTCTTAGCTGCCTTCACAAGGAGGGATTCAATGTGCAAGTGCCTCCAGGTGAAGGGACCCACATATTATCTTATTTAGCTGCCTTTACAAGGAGGGACCTCAAATAACTGCCTCCAAGTGAAGGGACTCACATTCAATATATTCACATTCTTTTATTCTCATACATATTCAAGCATAGTCATACTGAGTGTACTCATACATATATTTTATTTATTTTCATGTATCATTGCACACATGATTTTCACATACATGTTCATTACATATAAAGGCCTATAGCCTCTTTACCAATTTACCGGTACTCATGCATATGCTATATCACTTACCCTCACATATCTCATAACATAATTATGTCATTCTTGATAACTCATATCATTTTAAAATTCATCCTTATATCTAAACATTCATAGCTTCTTAGACTTCGCCAGTAAATCTTGAAAGATAATCTGATCAGGTCCGTTTCCCCATGAATAGTGCCAGCTCTCACGGACAAATCAGCTATAACAATATAATCATTTTAACACATATATATATCAATGTCAAACTGGCAATTCCTCCACTCCAACCTTATATGTTCCACTAATACTTGTAAAATTATCAATTTGGCCATTCTGTCATTTCTATTCGGTTCTGCCCGAATCTTGTATAATCCACCTTTATCTCTATTCAACTCATTTAAATCTGAAATTTGGATATGTCATAGCTCTATATGTCTACTTTCTAATCTCTTTGGTCCCATATCATTTTGATTTATATAACTCAAGATATTTAACTTTTGCCTTAGCTGGTTTAGTCACTAGCCTGAATTACACTCTTGGAAATATAAATTCACTAAAAATCGAAACTAAACTCAAATCATACGAAATTAGTCTCATATTGAAGCTAACAGGACAACCTTTCATTTGCCACAAGTTTCACTCCAATTGCTTAAGTATACCTCGAGTTTTAAGTCCTGAAAGTTGACCTTCCTGAACTACTTTATTTTGGCCTGGATTGAACATAGGACAACTTCCTCGAATTACTGGGAACAATTGGGACCATAACAAACTCATAATTTCATATTGGGATGTTTCCCTATGTGTAAACTTTCTAACAAAATTGGTTTCACTCAATTTGGACTTGTATAGGGTGAGTTATACCCTCCTCAAGTCATCCTGCCCGGATGAAAGTCCTGAACCCTAGGTCAAATTTCAAAAATTCATATCTCTCTCAATACTAATCCAATAACCTTATATGATATATGTATGGAAAGCCCTGGGTGTCTATTTTCATCTAAAAATGGTTCCATCAGATTTATGGTGCCGTACACTCCGCCGTACGGACTGCCGTGGAATTCTCACTCAGGCAGCATCCCAACCCATCCATTTCTTCTAATTTTCTCCTTCTAATCATAATTCTAACTCAAAATCTCCTATGAATTAAATCATAATTCAGCACAATCCATCATAACACATCCAACAACTCATCAAATACATAAGGAAGAGTTCAATCTCATGCAATTATAGTGCAAGGAATTCAAGAATAGAAGTAGAATCCTACCTCTCTAGAGTATGACTTTGCTGAATTTGAGTTTGGATTGATGGAACTTTGCCAAAGCTTCAGATTTGATGGAGTTGGATTTGAGAGAGGAAAGGAAGAAGAAGAAGGCTGGAGCAAGGAGAAGGAGACATAAAATCAGATCAGAATGAGGAGGAAAGTCTGACTTAAATACATGAAAGTTGTGGTGTTGATTGGCTGAAGTTTTGTGGTTGAAGTTCGGCCATATCTCTCACTTTTGTGGCCAATTTGCTCTCCACGTCGTCCAAAACTGGGATACGCTTTCGTTCTACCTGAAATCGGAACTCGCCCCCATAATACTTGAAGTCGGAACTCATGATCTTCTAAATTGCTTGTAGCTGAAGCCGGATGTCGTAACTCGTACCATGTTGCTTGTGACTTGAGGAAATCGTTTATTTTGATACTTGGAATCGAGGTCGGATATCGGAAGTAATGCAGCTGAAAATTATATAATCTCGGAACTCCCTATTTGAACTCGGGAATGTCAATGCTGGATATAAAATCGGAGATCGAAACTCGTGTATAACTAAAATCAACTCAAAGATTTGAACTCATGTCCATTGAGTTCAACTCACGTACCATTGTGTTAAACCATTACATCTGAGGTCGGGAACCATGCACACTATCGTGAAGCATGAGATATGAGGTCGGAACTCGGGCATTCGAATCACATTGCCAAACCCAAGTACTTAAACCTGGAAGTCGGGATTTATATACAGTATGGTTGATGAGATCGGAAACCGGGTATATTTGTCCTTGAAACATGAAGTCGGATATTGAGCAAGGCGAAATCGGAAATCGGAAATAACACTCCATCTGAAATTCAAAGATGAAATTGGAAGTCGGGTATCACATTCATGTTGTTCGGCTTTGAAGTTTAAGATCGAAAGTCGTGGAAATTGCTGCCAAATGAAGTCGGAAATCGTGTAGGACGAACTCGGAATTCGGAATTTATCCCATTCTGCGTAGAATTCGAAGATGAAGTCGGGAATTGAAATTGATCAGTCCTGAGGGCGAAGTTGGAACTCAGAAATCGGAATGTTACAAATTTCATTCCATGTATGCAAGCAACATTGATAAAAAGAATGTAGACAAGAATAGTAGAAGAGTCAGAAAATTGAATATTTTGAACCATGAAATATATCTATTGTCATTAGCTAGATTGGGAAGATTCTAATCCCGGCGAATCAAAATTGATCTGCTGATTACAAATATTAATGTAAATCTCCTAACATATGGTTGAAAAGAAAGGGTGAAATGGAAACAAGAAGCACATGCCGTGTTTGTTTCTCATCAGCCAGGTACAAGAAAAAGAGAAGCAAACCAAGAAAAACCCATCACTGCCTGTTAGTTTTATCAAAAATTCAAAATGTTTGAGAAAGTTGTTGTGTAGCATGCTTTTAACACTAGTTGCCCAGGAATTTTGCTCTAGATTCTCACGTGCAAGAATAATAAACTCAAGACTTTTCTTTCAACGCTTGTATATATTCTCTTCTCTCTCTCTCTCTCTCTCTCTTTCTCTTTTTGGTTGTAAAGACTGAAATGATTGTTAGGAACTAAGTTTGAACTAGTGGATGTCTGTCAAAGGATTTAAAAGCAAATATAGATTGCAGAAACAGACCATTTTGGTGGAGAAAGTGGGTGTGAGGTGTTACTCACTGCTTTCCTATATCCCATCACTTCATATTCCCTTTCTTATTAGTGCAGATAGGCATATTTCTTACCGCGTAAGAAAATATTTTCCATGCTGCAGACAGTGACTCAACGTTGAGCTACAATATTTTTTATCAGCTTTAAAGGTACAGTGCCAAAGGGAGTTAGCTCACTAATTGGCCTTCTATTCATATACATCATAACTTGAGTTTGATTCTCAAGTTCCAGCTTAGTGAGTATATTGTAAGAACTAAGCACTAAGTACATCTGTAAGTATTCGATAAATTTGAAGATATATCCTGACAAGTCTTCCCCTCAATTTAAACTTTTTCAGCACCAAACAAAGCTAGGTGGGTAGTATAATGTTTACACAATTTTAGGGACCACCTTAACATGTAGCAATTCATCAACTGGCAAGAAAATTCGTCCAAGTTGAAATATTCTGATAGCCTTGGAGAATCCAAAGGACTTTTAAGTTCACGCCTAATGTTCACAATTACAGTAGTGACACTGGATGATGCTGGCAGACATTGGCCATGTCAAAAGTCAAGTGATAAAGATTAATGCCACAACCTGTAATGTTGTATAACTTGTAATTTTTTCTTGCCTATACCCTCATACGGAGAAATTATTTCAGTTTTTGTTAAATTAGTTCAGCTATTGCCACACCCTATAAACAGATATTGATTAATCTTGTAAACCTACTTGCCTCCATATTCATATGAATTTCAAATTCAGCATACAACTTTTAGTCGAAACTCCGGTTGTTGGCCTTAGAATATATATGTTGGGATAGAGGAGCTCAGAGGGCCAAAAAAAAAAAAAAAAAGAGAAAAAAAAAGGAAGGGATGGATAATTTTTATTTCGGTAAACCTACAAAGCAAAGACACTCAAGTGTCCAGCCATATTTGAGATAGAAAAATATTATTTGATCATATGAGGTGTGAGACATTGTGCCGATTTACATCCCATCTACTATTGGATGGAGTGTGTGCCTCAGCCCAAGAATCTACAATCCATCCGCTATTAAATTAAATATGAGTTAACACGATATCCTACATCTTATATGTTTACATAACATAACTTTTTGAGATGTCATCAATGTATTGGATAAGTACATGTATTTGATATGTATCAAATATGTGGACAGCACCATATTGGTGTGTCCATGCTTTATAGGGGTAAATACCTTTTTTTTTTATATAATTTTTTGAAATAAAAGAAATAAAGCAGTAGATTATCATGTAACATTTCTAATCATCCCTAATCACTTTTACAGAAGATTTAATAAGTTTTTCAAATTTAAAAATGAAAAATTACTCCTCCATTCTCTTTACCTCTAAACTCCTTAATCCAAATATATTAACTTTTTAGATTTTATCTAACAACTTCAGCTTTAAATAGTTTTGGTTACCTAATACTCCCCATTTCCTCATTTCATTCGAATTAAATTATCAAAAAAGAATTAAATTATCGAAGTACCCTGAGTCGGATAATATGGCACTAAAATTACTATTCTCACTCATTGAACTAATAGAATTTGTCAAGTAACTGAAAACAGAAAGAACTCATTAAACAAGCGGAATTATTTATCATTTTTTGTGCCGGGGGAGGGTTCCTAACCTCTGTCAGGCTCAACTAGCTCGAACCTGGGTGCACTTCTTTTGGAAGTGAACATATCCTTTATTAAACTAGTACCTCAAGTGCAACAGCCAGAATTATTTTGTCCTGCAGGACAACGCACATGAAGCAATTTCATGGGTGGTAAAACCTTCACACAAAAGCTGATGTCTCCAATATAATCCAAACAGGTTAGCCCAAGTCCTAACCCGCCCAGTATAAATAGACTGATCCTTCAAGTAAAGCCCAATAATTGTTCCAAAACTATTCTAACAGAACTATAATTGTCCCAATTATAATGACTGTTGGCCAAAAAAACAACAAATATACTGAACAGACCCCAAAAAAAAACAAAAGAATTATAATAACGAAAAAGAAGCTATTTTTCTGCAAAATATCCTTTTCTCCGAAAAAAGGAAAGGAAATGAAATGAAATTAGTGCATAATTTCCTTTTCTTATCATAGATTAAAAAAAAAAAAAAATCAGCCATAGGAGCAAAGTTATTTGATATGCTTCATATATCCAATATTTTCATCTGTCAAGTCCAGCCGCAAGCATTGAAAATAAAAACAAAGGGGACAGCGCATTCAATACAAACAATAAAATGGATGAGGAGATCAAATGAAATCCTCGTGGCCAAGTGGAGAATTGGCCCGTGGAAGGCTGTAATTTTCTTAATTAGCAGCGGAAAGTTTTCGTTCACATCATACTTCACCTTTATAGATAGATGTCACTTTGTTAGGAGAAAACGCAAGCTTCATTCCAAAGCAGCAAAGAATAGAGGCAAAAGCTAGAGTTACCCTATGAGAGTGAGGGAAAAAATAGAGATTGGCAATGCGATTACCAAAATTATAGTATTTGAGTGGCAGGATTCTTATTTGGAAACATTAAGGATATTGCAGTTATTCTAAATATACAAAAAAATATTTTTTGGAGTTTGCTTTATGATTTCTCCTTCGATGTTCGAAAGATTTTTGACGTTAAAATTTGATATATTTTTTTTCTATATATTTTGCATACATTATTATAATTGCACTGTATGAATTGATAGACTTAACTCTATCAAAATTTAATTTGGTGCCCATTGCTATATTGTAACATCATTTAATTTATACTATGAACCGATTCTTGAGCTCAATAAGTGGTATCAAAGTTCCAAGTTGAGCTTGAAATTGTGTTGTATAAATTAGATGGACGAGGATATGGGCAGTATGAAACTAATCCATTTGCCAGCGAAAAATGGATGATATACTATTCATTTGTGACCAAGACCTTCAAAAGACCATTAAAAGGTTTCATCTTATTGGTATTGTTCAAAACACCATTAAATCATAAAATTAAAATTATTTTGATAATAATTTATTTGTTTAATTGTTTTTTATATAATCGACTATAGGAGTATCAATTTATATTTGAATATTTCGTATGTGTTTAGAAAAATTGTAAGATTAAAATTATTTCAATAAACACTTATTTGTGTAATCATTTTTTATACAATGGATTATATAAGAATCAATTTATATTTGGATATTTCAACCAAAAAGTAATTTTAAGATAATCAATTTTATTTGGATTATATAGAAAAAAAATTGCTTTGTATGGTAAGATTACCAAAAAAGGTATAGAATGATTATTTATGTTATATAATATTTGATACTTAGGGTCAATTTTGTAAAATCATAATAATTCTAAAATTATCAACTTCTACTTATAACCAAAAACTTCAAAAGGTTGCTTATGATTATAAACTATTTTTTAGCATAAAATTATTAGCTTTTAATTATAACCTATTTCTAACATTTTACTAAACAAGATTATTTTTCTAGAAACAACTTTTTTGAGAAAAAAATTGTTTTTCAATGTTCCCAAACATGCTATTCAGCTAAAAATAGTTTTAAAATAATCTATTTTATTTGGATTGTATGAAAAAAATTACTTTTATATAATAATTTAAAGAGGTATGAAATGATTGTTTATATTATATAATATTTGATTAAGGTCAATTTAGTAAAAATACAATAATTTTGAAATAATCAACTTCTATTTATAATCAAAAGTTTCAAAAAGTTGCTTATAGTTGTAAACTATTTTTCAACTTAAAATTATTAGCTTTTGATTATAATCTATTATCAATCTTTACTTAAATATGTTTGATTTTTCCAAAATAGTTTATTTTCCCTCTAAAAAAAAAGCTACTTTGGCCCCTTCCCAAACATGCTCTAAATGCCACAAAAGAGAAATACCAATGATTAAAAACATGAAACAATATTAATTCTCAATGCTAAACAAAAATCCATCAAGAGTCAAATAACTTAATTAAATGTTCCTATGTTGGGATCTAAGTGCATGTTTGGAAACCCACTAAAATAGCTTCTTCTTTTTTTTTTTCTCAAAAAAGCTATTTTCCAAAAACTAATATTGTTTGGGTAACTTTATGGAATAGATTATAATTAAAAATTGATAATCTTAAACTGAAAAATAGCTTATAAGTATAAGTAATTTTTTGGAGCCTATGATTATAAACAAAAGCTGATTATTTTAGAAGTGTTATATTTTTACTAAATTGACCCTATGTATCAAATGTTATATAATATAAATAATTATTTTATACCTTTTTTAGTAATTTTACCATATAAAAGTAAATTTTTTCATATAATTCAAACAAAATAGATTATCTTAAAATCAATTTTTAGCTGAAGTATCCAAACATAAATTAATTCTCATACAATTAATTATATAAAAAAATGATTATATAAATAAATGATTATTGCAATAATTTTAATCTCACAGCTTTCCCAAACATACTAAGTTTAAGCTAAGCTAGGTAAAATCTTAAGGTCATAGCACACTTTTGTGCAGATTATGGGTTCAAATAACTCTAGGTCATACACATAACAAGCATGGAATTGGCAAGATAAGAAAGGTTTTGAAAGCTCACCAAAAATGACAATAAGTGAGAGATTATACACTATAAAGCAATATAAAGCCATGTTTTGTGGCTTTCAAATGTCAAAGATATTAAATTCCTATTGTTGGATGTTTTAGATGCATAAATGTTGAGAAGAAATTTTTCTTGTTCTCTTATGATGGAGTAGTGGATTGAAGAGGAAGGCTCACCTATAAATAGAGGCCTCCCCTAATTATGGTTTCAACTTCCCATTTTCAAAAAGCACATATATATAGTGTCATATGAGGGTTTCTCTTATTTTATTTAAAGAGTTATATTCTCCTATTTAAAGAAAGAGTGTTATTGTTCTCTCATTGTATTTAGAGAGAAGTTGTAATTTTTTCGTCCATAAAGTAAAAATCTTCTTTCCTTGCTTGTTACTTTTTCTCCATCATTAGAGGATTTTTTATATTAAATGCTTTGCATCAATTCCACTTTTCTTGACTCACTATAGTTGCATAATATTGTTTCCATAACTCTAGTACCCAATATAAATAATGCAGCTTGTATTGCCACTTGCTTCAAGCCCCATTTGCTTTCGTTTCTTTTATGAAAGTAAATTGCCTTGATCAGTTGGCCTAGCATCTCAAGCCTAAAATTGGACTAAGTTTTATGGTAGTTGGCAAACCCTACCACTTCACAAGATTCTCAAGAGTAAGAAAAAATAGTGTTTTATATCATTCAAAGTTCAACACATTAGCTGTGTATGTTATTATTGTCTTTCAATTTTATTACATTTTTAATACAATACCTGATGGATTGAGTTATAAATGGTACAAAATGGGACTTTTCTTTTCTGCTCTAGGTATCAAAGAATTTCTCTTACCACTTCTTAGAGCATGGTTGATTATTTTTTAACACAATATAAATTAATCCTAGCACACTTGTCTGCAAAATTACAAGTAGTGATGTTAACTCAATATTATTTTGGAATAAGCTTTGTGAATTGTGGTGATAACAAACATAATATATGATGACTTTGATGTATGTATTTGATCTTTGTCAAAAGACTATGCATATAGAATGCTTATGAACCATGTGGTGTATCAAGAAGGAGAAAATCAAGAGTTAAAGAATGAACTCAAGGGAAGACAAAGCAAAGATCAAAAAGGCAAGAAAATCAAATTTGAAAGGGGAGATGTGATCAAGGGGACATTGAAATTGAGAAGGAGCAATTATGATGAAAAAGAGAAAAACTAATTGAGTCAAAGGATGAACTCAAAGAGAAGATGAAGCCAAGATAACAAGGAAAAGAGAGTAAGAAATCAAATTATGATATCAAGAAATCAAGAATAAAATGAATTTGCTGTTGACAATAATTTTGGGACAAGGCATGAAGGATCGCAAAACAAAAGCATCGGATTCTTTCAAAAAATTATTCAAAAGAAAGACAAGATGTTTGATAAGAATACATGAGACGAACGTATAAGATATCTAACTCATAAACGTGACAAAACGAATTGAAATGTTCAAAAACCTTCACCTCTCTGATTGATGAAAAGTATAATGATAATTGTAAAATGGTATCCTTTTGCTTACCAATGTTCAAGTAGTACATGATAAAAAGGAGAAGAAGAACATAAGGAGTACTAAGAGAGAGAAGAAGAAGAAATAAAGAGTACCAAGAAACAGAAAAAGCATACAATTAGGGGGATGGAAATAGGTTAGGTTGGACTTTAGCTTAAATAGATCTAGTCTATATTTTAAATATACAGCCTGAGTTTAGCCTTATTATTTGACATTTTTTTTTTTTTAAGACCTAGCCTGGCATTTTTAAAAGTTTGACTAATCTAAAAACTTATTTAAAGACCTATTTGATAATAAAGCTTTTTAATAGACCAAAAAAAAATTCTCGTAGATGGGCTAAAAGGTTTTTCAATATACCAAAAAACATATTTTAAAATAGGTTAAAAAACTTCCTAAATATGCCAATATATAATATAATTTAAATTATTATTATTATTATTATTATTATTATTATAAATTGGTTAGCTTGTTAGGCTCGATAGACATTTTGGTTTTTTCATAGTTTATAGCCTGACATTTTTCGTTAAAATGACATTTTAAAAAGTTTTAACTCAACTTATTTACTAAATAGTTTAGACCTAATGTGGGTTAGGTTGAAGGTCCCCGATAGGTCATTTGACCTATTTCCATCCCTACATACAAGGATAAAAAAATGTATAGTAGGAGAGAGAACAGACAGATAAGGAGTAACGGGAGAGACAAAATACATGAGGTGAAAAATATGTACCAAAAGAGAGAAAAACATAGAAGGATAAAAACATCTTTTTGAATGATGGAAGCAATAATCTAAATCTCTTTTGTCTATATAAGTAGATCAATTCCCATACTATGTACAAGATTATTTGTAGATTATTATTTCTTTTATATAGATTAATTAAGATTTATTATTTGAATTTAATGATACTAAGATCTTATAAATTTATAAATAAATAAATATGTAATAGAACAAAACATTGGTGGGATATATCATCCAATGAGTTTGTGGGAAATTTCTCCCCAAAAAAATGGGCTAAAATTTCCCTACTTTCCTCCCCGATTATCCTTCCTTAAGACCCTTTCTAAGAAAATCATCCAAAATTACAAAAGTTTACAATCAAATCTGTATGATAAACTCACTAAAATATTAACTTAAGAAAATACAAAAGTAATGCACCTTTTAGAAATACCCACCATCACTTTTCAACAAAGTACAAAATCAGAAAAAAAAAATCATTAAATGCATGTTTTTGAACTTGATGAACAATAGAAAATGATACATAAAACCATAATTAAACTTATTTTCTTCCGGCCCCAAAAAAACTTATCATCTTACCATAATTTGAACACCCATTAACATTTCTCAATTGAATAATAAAAGCTTTACAAAATTGTCTCCTTCTAGTAATATGAACGCCCAATAGCACGATGAACTCCCAATTGAATAAATGAATGTCTTTTTCTTTTTAACAAAAAAGATCATTGAATCAACCACCTTAATGCCTAAAAAAAGATAACAAAAATAATTTCAAAAAAATATGTATCACTTAGAATTTGAGATAATATAATCAATAGAAAAAAATAATTGTTGAGTGAATTTTTTGTTTAGAAAATAAAATGTAATCTCCTAAAACTCTCAATTATAGTAATAGTAAATATAGATTAAACTTGTAATAAAATTATCCAATATTGTAAAAAATTACTTTTCACTTAAATCATATTCATATAATAAATCCAACAAAATATTAACTCAATAAAATATGAAAAAAAATTAAAATATAGCAAACCTAACCGCCTGAATGTAACCAAAAAAGAAAAAAAAGAGGGATAAAAAATGAATTCAATAGAAAATGTATGATTTATAATATCAATTGAATTCTTAATCCAATAGTCTAACATTTGTAGTCCATTTAAGTTATATGACAAAATTATAATTTTTCAATATAATATAAACAATGGAAAAAAGTGTTTGGTGAAAAAAAAAATTTCAGAAAAAAGAAAGAATGGAAAACTTGAAAATATCCTCAAAATGTCACCATTGAGTAGGTCGAAAATTTTCTTCCAAAATGTGGATCCCGCCAAAATCCTCAGTTATATAGTAAATATAGATGGAGACTACAGCATCAAAACAACATGAAGAAAAACCAAGAAGAAGGAATATGATTTAGCATTTTCTAGCATCATTATTCGTCATCACTTTTAGTGCATTAAGTCTTTGTTAGAGACAGATTTTGAATGACCATCTTCATCTCTTCTACTATGTATTTCTTTATGGGAAATTTGTTTCTAATTTGAGTGCTAGAGTGAAACCTGTGGGGTTGCAAGTGAAAAGGCCATTGTAATTAAGAGAGGTGCTCTTGTTGGCCGAATGAGAAAAGTTGAGAGCTGAGATTGTTAGCTTAAAGAGGTTGTAAAGACTATTGGTATTTAGCTTGAAGAAACTATTATAAAAGCTACTAGTTGTCTAGTTTGGAGAAGCTGCAAGTTGTAAAGACTACTTGTTGAGTAGTCGAAAAATCTTACCTTGATGGGGGGAGAGGGTTAGATGTAGACTCCACATTGGCCTCCATATTTGAACTTATTGTATACATTTGTGGGGAGCACATATTTAGGGGGAGTAAGTATTTTACTTCTTTAATTTATTAACTTCCCTTTATAACACACATATATGTCATCATCAAAGAGGAGATTACTAGATCTACAGTTGTTTTATTATAATGATTATGCAAACTATGTGTTTAAATTCATTACACTTGATCTTGGAAAAGCTTGTTTTAATGTATGCAGAAACTTGATATTCCAGTAGCATGGAACAAAGCTAAGAAAGCAAAATCTACTAGAGAATTAGCAACTATGGCTATTGCCTAGTTTTAAGCACCAAAGCTCAAAAGTCAAAGTGTTAACCCATGAGGGCAAAAACATCAATGACTATATTAGAAAAAGGTGTTGATATGAAAAAGATCTTTTCATAGTTTCCTAGGTTCACTTGTAGTAAAATGGAATTGCAAAAGGTATAAGCAAAAAGTTGACAAACCAAACTAGGAAAGTGACAAATTGACTTGTACCATGTGAGAGAAAAAGTCATGGCACAATATACTATGCATGGCAGCTTGAAAAGACAATTCTTTGGACTCATTGGAAGGCTCCCCAACGTTCAAATCCTTGGGTGGAGACCAAGCAACTTGCATGGGCTAAAACCTCTATAGGCTCCCCAACATTCAAATCCTTGGGTGGAGACCAGGCAACTTGCATGGGCCGAAACCTCTATAAATATTGGTTTCTAAACCTTAGTTTAGGGTCTTTGTGATATTGTCTATATGGCTCAAGTTCTTTGTAAACTCCTTTAAGAGCTTTGTGCTTCTTGTACTTCAATATTCTTCTTCTTATTTCATATTCTAAACTTGTTGTAAATTTGTTGTAACTCAAGTGAGCAAAGCTTGAGAGGAAAGTGAAAATCTTAGGTACATAAGTAAGGAAAACACCATTAAAAAAAGTCTCTTAGTTGGTGAGAAAAGAGTAGCTCAAGGTTGAGTACAATTTGTGTAAAAGCTTGGAGAAGCTTGTTGTAAAAAGAATACTTATAGTAGAAAAATCCCACAAGATTGTGGAGACTAGACATAGGCTCCTAGTTGAGGAGATCAAACCAATAAAAATTCTTGGTGGAAACTATTCTATCCCTTGCTTTTTACGTTTTTGTTTTTAAGGTTTATTTTTTGAATTTGAGATCTTATTGATATAATATTTTGGGATATATATTCTCTTTACATTTCAAGTTATTTGATAATTAAGTCTTATAGGCACTTACTAGATTTCTACTAAACATCTACTAGAAATCTAGTTGTTCGAACTTTCTTATTCGTGTGTTTAGTGTGCTAAAAAAATTTTAAGCAATCAAGGACTTGATTCAAACCCCTTCTCAAGTCCTTTGGTACCATCAATTGGTATTGGAGCACGGTCTCTCGGAGTCAAGCCTAATCGCTTGGAGAAAAGATCCAAGAACCAAGCATGTCAAATCTTATTTCTTATACACTATCTAAAGGTCAATCCACTACAAGGCCTCCATTTTTTAATGAAGAAAACTATCCATATTGGAAGGAAAGAATGAGAATCTTTATTCAATCCACCGATTATGCAATATGGAAAATTATTGTGAATGGACCAGAAATTCCAAGAAAAACTATTGAAGAACAAGTGCCTAAAACAGAAGAAGAGTGGAATGTTGAAGATCTCAAGAAAGTTGAGATAAATTCCAAAGCTACAAACATGATGCATTGTGCTATTAGCTTTGAAGAATATAGAAAAATTTCACGATGCAAAATAACAAAAAAAAATATGGGATAAACTTAAAATCATTCACAAAGGAACACGGCAAATAAGGCAAACAAAAGCTAACATACCCACTCACGAGTATGAACTAGTTCACATGAAAGAGAATGAGAAAATAGGTGAAATGTTTGAAAGGTTGTCAGTTATTGTTAACAATCTTGATGTTCTTAGAAAAACATTAGTTATTGAAGAGCTTGTAAGAAAAGTTCTTAGAAGTCACACAAGACCTTGGCTATCAAAGATCTTAGCCATACAAGAAGGAAGAGAAATCAATACTCTTACTTATGGGCTGAGAAGTAATCTCATTGCATATGAGACTACTCACTTGAGAAATGAAGTTACAAAAAGGAAAGAGTCTTTAGCTCTCAAATCTCAAGAAGAGGAGGACTCTGAATTCAAAAATGAAACCAGTCTAAGTGATGAAATTGCTCTTTGATCAAGAAGAATAGCAAGAATGATGATGACAAGAGAAAAGCCAAAGAAAGGGCAAAACTCACCAAAAGAGAGCAGCAAGTCCAAAACAGGCAACAGAGATGACGTCACTTGTTTTGGTTGCAACAAGTAAGGACATTTCAAAAGTGAATGTACAAAGCTTAAAAAGGATGTGAAGAATAAGAAGAAGAAGAAGAAAGTATTAATGTCAACATGGGAATATCTTGAATGTAACACCCTTGGTGTATTTTCAAATTTTTCTGTGTTAAATCATGTTTGATCGATGCGTTTAATCCGTTTATGATGATCTCGGGTGTTGGATGTCTTTTGGAATCAAGGAACCATGTTTTGGGATATTGTAATCGATTACCATGAGGTTGGTAATCGATTACGGGACTCTCTGTATGTCGTTGGGTTAAAAACTTCCACGTCGTAATCGATTACCAAATATGGTAATCGATTACCAGTTCTGGGTTCGTGGTAATCGATTACTAGCCCAAAATGGTAATCGATTACCAGTTCATCGTGGTAATCGATTACCACAGGCCAATATATATATGGAGATGCATTCTACACCCTCATTTTTTGGTTTTTCTTCTCTTTCTAACCCCAAACTCTCTCCCTTCTCTCTAGAATTCCTCCTCCCACCATCCCTTACATCTATCAACTTCATTCCATCATTTTCCCAACTAAATCAACAACAACAACACCATACTCATTCCATTAAACACAATCAACCATCTAAACAAATTTCTCCTCTTTCTTCATTCTTGCTTGAGAAGATTTAAAGTGGGAGCTCACCTTGTTTTTCTTCTCTCATTCCAATTCTAGAGGTAAGTTTTATACATTGTTCTTTCCTTCTTCCAAGCAATTTCCATTTCCTTTTATCTTTAGTTGAATTCTTGGAACCCTAGGATTTTAAGACTAGAGAATTTATGGTATGGAGAGTGTTAATGATCCAAAATTGATCCTAGTGTTATGTTGTAATGTTAGATATTTCCAAGGACTTCTCTCCAACCTTGTGGATTCAGAGATTTAAGATTTTCCGTGCTCGGTGATCTGTGAGTAGATAGAATACTTTTGAATTTATTCTGTTTTAAAATTTCAATTGTTTATTTACTTTAAGAAAGGCTACTCATGAGCCAATGATGAATGGAATTTGAATGTGTTATGAGAATTATGTTTTATGAACTTGAAAGAATAGGAAAGTCTATAACAGAATCTGTTTGCTAAGGGCAGTAGACGTTAGTCTTGGTGCACCTTGGACTATGATATTACATGGCCACCCAAGGGGTGAGTGCGTGTGAATATTTCATGACCATACATATAGTATGGTGCGTGCCTGTACTTCGCGACCTCTCTAAAAAGGGGGGTGCGTGCCTGATTTCGGGATTGACACAAAGGAACGGCCACCTAAGTGTAAATCCTGCCTGTTTATCCTGTTAGATATTTCCGTCGTTTTCCTCATTTGAATGAAATTGTTTTAAATATATATATATACATTGACTCATGAGGCTCGAAAGTGTCCTATCTCTCACTGAGTTTCCCAAACTCACCATGTGGTTGTTATACTCTTTTCAGATACAGGTTCAGACTTGGGAGCCGATCCCTCTACTCAGCATCATTTGATTCCTCTCGGGGTGAGCCCTATATAGTAAGGGCCTAGATTTGTATTTTGTTTCATTTGTAATCTTAGTAGTAGCTCCATAGAACTACAGGCAGGGTCCTACCCTTGCTAGTATGTTAAAATTATGTTCGGAGATTGTTTAAACTTAGTGGATTAATTATTGTATATTAACTCTGATGAATGGATTATAACTGAATGAATATGTTTGTTTATAAATTGTGCTGTGTGCTGAGGTGTGCATTTTGAGAATACTTGGATCCCCTATGGAAGTGTGTGATTGTTGAATTGCGGGATAAGTACTCATATTTGGGAAATATCCTAAATATAGAGGAAACTCTGCCTAAATTTTCGTGAAATTTTGATGTGTGAGGCTTGCTAGGGAGCGTGCTCTCTAAGCACTGGTCACGGCCTAGATTAGGTCGTGACATTAAAAATGGTTCTTTTGATGGAGACGATCATGAAAAGAATACTCATAGTGGAAAAATTCCGCAAGAGTGTGGGGACTAGACGTAGACTCCTAGTTGAGGAGATCAAATCAGTATAAATTCTTAGTGGAAGCTATTCTATCCCTTACTCTTTGCATTTCTATTTTTAAGGAATATGAGATTATACTAAGATAATATTTAGGGATATATATATATATATATATATATATATATATATATATATATATATATATATATATATATATAGAGTTTACATTTCGAATTATTTGATAATTAATTCTAATAGGCACTTACTACACCAAGAACTTGATTCAACCCCCTTCTTAAGTTCTTTGGTACCATCGGTATTTATTTTCATTGTTAAAAAATTTTGAAAGTAATTGAAAAATGTTGGCTAGAAGTACCCATAGATGTTTAAGGAGTGAGGATTGAGGAGCAACATCATACAACAACTATAATTTAAGAGTGCTGATATTTGAATCTTCACCCTCTACATCGCCACAACACTCAAAGAGAGACAAGAAAATAATTATAAAAGAAATTGAAAAAACTGAAAAATCAAAGAAAAATAAAAAGTAAAGGGATGTCGAGGGTGTTGTTGCCTTTTTGGGGCTCAAAAATAATTTCTCATGATTTAAAGTGCTTGTAGTTATCAAATACAAAAGGCTCGTTTGATTCACATTGTGGGAATCCTAAAATACCTAACTTCTTGAGGCAAGGAGCACAAAAAAATCTAGTGTACAATCTTGAGACCCCAAACTTTATACTGTCTTTATTCCTTGTGACAAAATTGAGCTTCGCATTTTAAAGGATTGTTCCACAATGTTCCATGCACGAAATATTAGGATATGTTCAGATTTTAATCTTTCGACTATGATGAGCCATGTAGTTAAATGTCCTTTATGTTCATTAGGAAGGGTGAAGCTAAAGGGGACATGTGTGGGTCATGAGTTCTTTTATATTTACATTTTTAATACACATTAGCTATACTAAATGTAGGTTGTGTTTGGATAAACCTCTATTAAAAAAAAAACCTTTTTATTAAACCTTTTTTAGTGGAGTCTTATTCTTTAAAAAAAGTTTTTGTGTTTGGATAGATTATTGAGAAGTATTTTTAATTATAAAAAATATTGTTTGGTATGAAATAAAATTTGTACCAATTTATTTCGTACCAACAATTTTACACCCACCCCCTACTATGTATTCCGTAAAAGGCGTAGAGTACATATATTTTAATTTAACATTTGGTTCAATCTAAAATTGTCATGTATTTCATACTTGCTGTAGTAAAAAAATTTGTCCCGCATAGCAGTATAAAATTATAAAAGCACCTTTTTTTAAAAGTGGTAAAATGACTTTTTGTTACAACTATTTCTTTTAAAGTTATATCCAAATGCACTTAAAACTTATAAAGTAGCTTTAAAAAAAAAAACAAATGATATTTTCTCCAAAAAAAATCCAATCCAAACATATGTGCAAAGTTCAAGTTTTCGCCCGATTCACCAAGGAATATTTTGGTTGCTTTTGGCGGATCATTTGCTACTATATTGGCCCCCTGAAATTAAAATCCTAGCATCCTTGGCGTCCCTTAGTTTATAAGAGTTAGCCTAAGTTGGTTTTTGACAAGGGGAATCTAATATCCCTCTTGGGCTAAGGCCTCAACCTTCTATCATGAAAAGGAACAAAAAGAAAAGGGGATAAAATGAAAATGGAATGAAGGTAAGAAAAAATAATACTTCCAAATCTTACTAATCTAATTTTCTTTGCCTAATTTGCCTCCTAGAATACTTCATGCTGCATCTTAGATATTATGCTTGTATGTATGCCATTATTTTGATAAAAAAAAAAAAAGATTTTGTAATGTTTTTTGGTAAGGCATAATCATTAGAAAAAGTATAAAAGATCATTTTTGAGAAGCTATAATTTTCATCTTTTAGAAAAAGACAAAGATTTTTTTATAATATTAAAAATGTTTAATAATAAAAGAAAATATTTTTATATCCAAATTAATTTTATATATAAACATAAAATAATTTTTACTTTTTCAAAAAATCTTTTAAAAAAAATTATTTTGAAAAAAAAAATTGAGAAGCTCATCCAAACGAGCCCTAAACTTGAGTGATTCCTGCCTCAATCAATTATTTTTTTTTAATTCACAAAATTATGGGAGACATTGCTCTTGCAATTCCGGGGAATACAATATTTACGGTTACTTCCCCTCCCAATAAATGCACTTCTCAGGTTTCAAACTTGTGTCCTTATCCTTATGGTGGACCAAGCTACTTAGCACTTATCCAACAACTTGTTGGTTCAATCAATTATCTATTTAGATATGGCATTGTGAAAAACTAGCCTAATTAAATTGCTAAACTTAATATTTCGCAGCAAAAACATTTTTAGCTTCATATTCTTTTTCATTAGTATTTTGAACTAAACCAATCTAATTCCTTATTTTGGTTGCATCGCTCTTCCAATTGAGCAATTGATGAATCACTCCATGCGCAAGAGGCCAAGAAGCATGCAGTGCTTTGGGTTGAGTCATTTGAATTAAGTGGCTAAACAGTTTTCAGTGATACATTAAGGACGAATATTCATGTATGATTCTGTTTTGTCTCCTGAGGAAGTTCATGAGAGACCTTGGATTCTTGAACAATGATGTTGTGATCCACATTGAGATTCTAGAGCATATCCTTTTTGATGCAACCGTGGCAGTCGATGTTTAACAGCTGTAGCCTTGTAGGGGTTTGTAGATAGAAAGTTATGCTCCTTGTGAGAAAATGTAGTAGCATCTGACCAATTTTTTATTTTGAATATTTTTAATTTAATATGTGGTTCGCTTATATATGTTGTACTTTAATGAACCTCGGATACACTCTGGCACCATAATTGGATGGTAAATGTTTATGTTATCCAGCTAGTTCAATTATTTGATGCACTCAGTACACTATTAACAATGTTTCCTTTAATGCGTAGTGGGCCATTTCATCTGAAGTTGGACTAGGCTTGAGCCTAAGCACGAAAATTCTTGATTGCAAAATAGGGTATTTAAAGAGAATTTCCAAGAAGATGAAAGCATTGCTCATACTCTAGTAAGAAAATGCAGTGATGATTACAAAGCAAGTGTCCATTCAGGGGCAATTTTGGTGCACATGGCAGACCAAGTTAGAGCTACTAGCTAACGCCACACTCAACTTGCCCCTCAGAACCGTTCCTTTCTTATCACTTCCCATGAATCCATGCATTGAGATGGTATTGAGGTACCTTTCAAGACTAGAACAGTTGAGAACCTATGACAATTATGGTGCCTCATTTTTCTTATATGGAATCCAAGTTTCCTAATTGTCCGGAATATGTCACCACCTGCGCTTGTGTTTTGTTGACAAAAGTTAAGGATGAGAGTGCAAGAAAGTTATGTAACAGTCTTATAGATAAAACACTTCATGCCTACTACTACAACATACCTGTAGTGACATATTGCTCACGTCATCTTATGTAAGGCACTGTTTTGGGCATAACATTTTTTTTTCCTTTCAGTAAATTTCAATTAGTCTACGGTGGGATGTTGACAAGCTCCTTTTGCTTCTCTTTTTGTGATTCCTTAGGCCACAATATTCTTCTCATCTTCTTTCACTGCTTTTGGATTTGTAAGATCTTTCCTGATGGGTCCATAAAGAGAATTATAATTGATTAAGGCAACTTTGCTTGTATGACTTTTTGATTCACCGGACCTTCTCCTACTGATCTAATAAAAATACCGGGGTCCCTTTGCCTTTGGCATCATCATGGAATCTCCTTTATCTGTTATGGAATATAATAAAGCATGAAAGGAGCTTCAAGTACAGCAGCTGTTAAAGAGAAATTAAAGGGTCTTGCAATTAGTCTGCCCTCATTTTTGTTGTTTTTCAAACATTTGGGCCACATACCACAAAATACGTTTGAATAATAATATTCCTTTCTTTCAATGTGAGCTAAGCTTGACACTAAGACTAAGGAATTGTATTTCAAGACAGAAACAGCAATAATGCTTGCAGAGGAAGATCCTCCACCCTCTTTTTCTTTTCCCCTCTTGTTGTTGCTGGGCCCACCAAGTCCATCCTTATACTCTACTATCTATTGAAAAATTATCTGATAATGGTAACTATTTGTTATTGGACCTTTTTCACACCAAATACTGTCTTACGTTCCACTAGCAGTTGAATTGTTGTTAGTCAACTGATCAGGACAGTGTGTGTGGACGAGTAGCTCTTATGATGGACTGATTAAAATAAATTTTGCTATATGATTTTTCCTTTAGTTTTGAATCGTGTGATATTGCTAATTAAACAGTTCTAGTAGACCAGATGGGAATCCATGGTACTGAAATGGCAGTGTTTTTGAAAGCCAATGATTGTATTTTGATTCTAGTGATCATACTCTAGATGCCAACCCAAGAATCTAAAGAGTGACTTACTAGAATTGACCTTTACGATTTGTTGTTGGCCATTATAAACCTCCTTTTCCTCTTTACCTCTTCCCTTTAATTAATTTTTGGTGAAAATTTCTTTTCTTCTCTTCAGCTTGGATGTAGATCACGGCATTAAAGCATGATCCATTCCCTTTGGAATAATTTCTTTACGGGACTTTTATGAAGAGTGAGCCCTGTAGATTGCTTTCATACAATAACAAAGAAAAGTGCATAGCTCACATATTGTGTGTATTTTCTGGCCATCTGCTTGTCACTTAGGTAGTTCTAGTTTCTTATTAATTTCCATGAGTTATGTTTAGCCTCGCAGCTCAACAGCAAAAGGGCAACATCAAGAGTGAGCCTCCTAGTACATTGCAATTGGAATAGAAAACCTTAGGACGTGTTTGGTTTCTATTTTCATTTCTTATATTTCCTGCTTTTAGGATTCTGCGAAAGAAATAGTGAAATTAGGATATAAAAATTATATATATGTATATAATACATGACCCTACTGATTGATTGGCTAGCGCCTAGTAATGTCACGCCAAGTACTGAACTGTGGTGATGGTCCCTTAATGAAGTTGGGGGTTGAGATTCCTTTGCTTGGATGATCTAAGAATTGTTACCTGTCCAATGCTTTGAACAAACACGTATTTTATTAGTGTCATTCTGATAGGAGCTCCATCCTAATCTAAAATCTTGGCTGATTAGTTTTCTTTCTTCTATATTACTTTCTTTGTAGAAAACATGGGGACTATGGGTCCAAAAATCTATTCCTAGATTCTTTGATTCCTTCATCCTTGCATGGAACAAAAAGAATCTGCCAATCCAGCCACCTCATAAAAGAAATTCAAAATTAAAGTTAGGAAAAAGGGAAATGAAATTTGAAAAAGAAAGATTGATTCATTCAGTTTTCATTTTCAATCACTAGAAGAAAATATCCATAATAGCATTCCCATCAATTTATTTATTTATTTAATTTTTTTTGTTCCCCTCTGAAAGCTTCTCATAGCATTGAGAAAGTTGCATGTATTATTCATCATAGTGGGCCTACCTAATTCAATAGGGAATCAACCTCAGAGGGAGAGAGAGAGAGAGAGAGAGAGAGAGAGAGAGAGAGAGAGAGAGAGAGGCTGAGGTGGGAAAACAGCAAGATAAAAACAAACCACACACTTTTTTTCTTTTCTCTCCTTTTAAGACTCAAAATTGAGCTGTTTTGCTTTCTCTGTTTTTGCTGCATCAGAGATTCTCTCCACCCCATTCAAGTCAAAGAAGAAAGAGTAGGGGGAAAATTTTTAAATTATAAAAAATAAAAGAAAAGTTGGTATGAATGGGATGAAAGAGGAAGAGCCACAGCTCATGGCATATATTCCCCCAACATAACCCCACTTATGTTTCCTGATATGGAGTGAGAGATATCATAGAACAGCACCAACAACTCCAACTTATAAAAGAGGACACTAGTTGCCACATATTGGTGCATAGCCAAAAGAATCAAAAGACATATTTATGTTCCAGTCCCATTACCAGCAACTCACTAGAAAAACGGAAAATGGATATGGAAAAGATGCAAAATCAAAGTGTGCACTTTGTTCTATCCACTGATGCAAAACCAAGGCTAAAATGGACTCCTGAGCTTCACCAACGATTCATGGAGGCGGTTAATCAGCTTGGAGGTGCAGATAGTGAGTATAACACAAGCTTAGTTAGTGACTTTGCAATTTTGAGATTAGAATTTAGAACAGAGTAACATACCTTAATATATTTTTTTGACACTGTGCATGTATGCGTGCAGAAGCAACCCCAAAGAGTCTTATGAGAGTGATGGGGGTTCCAGGACTTACTTTGTACCACCTCAAGAGCCATTTACAGGCATTTCGCTTTTCTCACATATAGTATAATTCTTTGTTCTTTATTTACTGAATCCGGAAATTAATCAGAGTTGTAATTATTTGTGTTTCTGGTCACAGAAATATAGACTTGGGAAAAGCCAACAGCTAGAAACATGCTGTGACAACAAACAACAAGGTAACTTCGTAGTATGTCTAGTAAAATAGCATGATTGATGATTTCCTCATTAGGCAAAACATTGATGCACTTTTTGGTGCAGATTACGGAGAAACCAAGAGCAGTGATAGCCATTGCAGCAAGGAAAACAGTGTTGGGGCCCAGAAACAAATTACTGAGTAATAGTTAGAAATTGATCAAGTATTTGAATTTGTCATTGTTATTGCCTGAAGATTTCATTGATTGAATTCTGTGTTTACCAGAAACATGAAGATAGCTCAGGCTCTCCAAATGCAAATGGAGGTGCAAAAGAAACTTTGTGAACAAATTGAGGTAGCACGTATGATTTGAACTTATTAGTTAATCCTGCGTGACTACTCTGATTGATGCATATGGACATGTTAATCAATTTAAATGGTGATTTCAGGTGCAGAAACATATTCAGCTTCGAATCGAAGCTCAAGGAAAGTATTTACAATCAGTGCTAAAGAAGGCACAGGAAGCACTTGCAGGATACAACTCTTCCACAGTAGGGCTAGAACTCACAAAAGCAGAACTTTCTCAGCTAGTTACAGTAATCAACAATGCTTGCCCAAGTTCTCCCATCTCAGAACTCACAGAAACTAGAGGGTTGAGTTTGAGAAGCGAGGAGAGGAAACAAGATAAAGGAACCATGTGCTCACTGGAAAGTTCTTTGACATCTTCTGAAAGCTGTGGGAGAAAGGAAGAGAAACAGCCAATGGAAGAGGAAATAAGGGACTTGAAATATTCCAATACTATTTCACTTGAATTATTGCCCTTAATGCCAATTCAGCCAGAAGCTAAAGCATCAAGTGGAGATTCAAGTAGAAAGAGAAGTGCAGCAACTGATTCTGAGGGTCGCACTGTTGAGCAACCATCTGGGAAAAGATGTGGCAACAAGTTGAGGAAACCTGAGTTGTCAAAAATGCTTGACTTGAACAGCCAATATGATAGTGACATGGGCTCAAGTTCAAAAACATTAGACTTAAATTGCAGTTCAAGCTTTTGGGAACCATGAAGATGGTTTCTACTTTCTACTCCAAAATTATATGAACATATGCAGCAAAATTATTATTAGCAAAAGGGAGATCTGTATATATAGTATGTATATTTTAGTATAATGAAAAGAAAGAACAATTGAATGTATATTCTGGTCAAGAAAAAGGTATAATACACATATGATCATATCCACAGTAACGATTTGGTAGGGTACCCGCTGGTATAATTAATCATCCTTCTCAAGGCCCTACCAAAATATGAGTTGGTAACGTCTAACACAGATCATTATACTCCATTTTGGACTGTTTTTCACTGACATGTAAATACAAAAAGATTGTTGGGGTAGGTCGCATTAGTTAAGAAAGTTGTGTGAGGATCAATTGATATGAATTAGGAAATCTTGAACCATCTAAAAGGAAGAAAGAAACATATGATCTACAAATCGGTTGTCGGCAACAATAGAAGAATGGATGATGAGTTAAACCATGCGCAATTTGAAAATATTTTATGATGTCAAACTTTATTCTATATGTCCATATCCAAGAGAAAACCAATAGTTTATGCAGCTCATATTAGTAATTAAAGCATGCCCTTCCGCTACTCACAAATCAATGCATTATCCAGTACTGATTGCAGTGCTAGACGTCCAACTTCTACAAATAAACAGAGTTCACAATTTCTCAAAGCATTTTTGTTGTTCTTATTTGCGAATTTGGGTCTTTCTTTGCTTTCAGAAATTGAAACAAGATTTGCATTGGTCTCAACTGCCTCGTCTGCTACGTAGGCAATGAACAGTAGCACATGGCTTGAGATGTTGTCAAGCATGTATTAGGCAAGTCTTATGATTACATTGTAGTTGGGGAAGGCACATGCCACTCTTCTATAGCCGTCGGAAATATTTCGGAAACACTTTATTAAACGAAATAAATGATCAGTCCTAAAGGTTGTGGAAATATTGATTATAAGTCCAAAAAAATCATAAAAATTCGGAGATATTACTTAAACTCAAAATAATATAATTTATCAAATAGTACATAAACCGTGGATAGTTGACCACTTTCTTCTAGAGAAAAGTTATTTGGACATGATTTTAGAAAGAAATTCTTATATATTCCATAGAGGAAGAATTATAACCACACAAAATTGAATATAGGATCCACTATTTATATTTTATTCTAAAAATTTGCGATGAAAATACATGGTGGAAGAAAGAATTTCTTCCTCCATGATGTACAGTAGAATGACTCGATTTTAGAACATATACGCCGGAGAGATTCTTCCGCACTCCTGGAGCAAGAATTGATTTCCTCCAGGAGCTGTATTTACAAAAGGATTTCTGCATTATGTATTTTCATACAGATCTCACATTACTCTCCGAGGGTGATAATACAATGTAGAGGAATCCTTTGGAGCATGTTAGAATTTTACTATACGCTGAGATATATACTAAAAAGAGGTGATTGAAAAGTATAAAAAGAAAATTAATAGAGAAGTACGCGATAGACCCACTATATGTTTTTGGGTGTCTCCCTTATGTGCCAAGCCTTCTATGTTAAAATAACAGGTCTCTTTCTTTTTATGAGAAATTTTGAATTAAGTTTTGCACCGAATGAAGATAGATACTCAAGTTCCCTAAAATTATAAGATTCTATTTTTGTGTCTCTCTTTGTAATATAACATTCTTATGTTAGTGAGTGCAAGCAAAGATTTTGATCTAAATTATAAATTCTTTGATAACCTCTATTATCATTCCAAATAAGATTCTTTTTTAAAAAACAAAAAGATACTGACAGGTTTAATAAGTTCAATTTTTTTATTTTTTATTTTTAAAAAAAAAAAGGAAGAGCTATCAACTTTCTGAAGAAGACTTTCTATCCTTTTTTTTAACATTTTTTTTGGTGTCTAATGTTTAGCTAAGGAATCCAAGACTATAGATATACGTAGGCTAATTATATATATATATATATATATATATATAATTTTTTTATTTTATTATATAATTAGCTCCATATTAAGATAAAAATTATGTAAAACTTCTTATTATATTTATTTATTATCTGTATTCCATTACTTAAATTTTTTTGGATCCGTCACTATTATTAAATACCGAAATTAGCTCCATCTAGTAAAACTGGCGTAGATTAGCTTGAAGTTACTTGTCTAATATTTGCTAATGGAACGATCCGCAACTTATAATGCAAATATCTTGTAATTTTGATGTCCACCTTTTTTTTCCGTTGTCCATTTATATCTGGCATGATTAGCCATTCAGATATGAAATGGTTTAAACTATAAAGTCTTTTCTACCGTAGAAAAAATAAAGTTTATTGCTTTTTTCTAATTTCAACCGATAGTGATGATAAAAGGAAGCACAACGCTTAATCATCTATTAGGGAAGTTGATATGGTGTTCTATCTCAGATAGGGTAAATTATCACAGATTAATTGTTTAGTTTCCTTCTGATTTTAAATGTCTAAAAGTCTACATTTCTTTAATGTAATTGTTAGGAAGAATTAGTAGAAACTAGTCTCCGTTGAAAGACATAAGTACTTAAAGTAGTTATTTTGGCCCTACTAAGCAAAGTGATTACCATAAGTGCTAGAAGGCGGTAAAATTAAGATCAAAATTTTCCATCTCAATGATTAACAGAATAACATGGGTCTCCCTTAATTCTTGAATAATAGGGATTACTGCCTGCAACGATAATCATTTGAGCAAGAACACGCCTATTATAATTATAGTCTGTTATAATACAATTGAAAACTGGTATCACTCTTAACTTGAGCATGGAAGCGGTGCCTTTTGATAAAATTATCATATGTGTACTGCCATAAATCATATCATAATTTTTAATTCTAAAATTCAGATTAATTGAATGCCAATTATTAGAGTATTTCATTTAGTCCAATTATGTGATTCATATTATTATTGGGTTAAATAATATAAAAAGATATAATATAGGCCATGTGTATTAGCATTGCTATAATGGATGGCTTGACTCTACATTTTATTGACACAGGGAGAGTTCCCTCCTCCTAACTCTATATATAGGCGTTTGTGGCCCTATTAAAACAAAATGTTCATTTTCGGAATTTATCGGGAATAGGAGGATTCTTTCTCTCTTGCTTCTTCCTCTCTCTCTTTCTTGTTGCTTCTTCTTTTATTTTCTGCTTCCAATTCTCAATTGATCTTCCTCTACTTTTGTAAGAGAAGGAAAGAAGGAACTCTAAGCTTGAATCATGGATTCCTCAAGTTCTTCAATCACTCCAGGTAATAGATCAAGTCTGGATATTGATCTTTGTTTGTTTGCATGCCTTAATAAGAGTTAATCAATAATTTGGGGCTTTAAAGTCTAACAATTGGTATCAGAGCTATGTTTTGACTCTGATTATAGCTATGAAATCAATTTTGGTGAGAAACTGGATGGTTGAGAAGCTGAAACCGTACATACCTCATGAGCCCTAAAACAGATTGATTTTGAATTTTATTTTCTAGACCAATTGATTCTAAAAGTTGTAAAGGGCTCTTGTTATTCATGTTGTTGTGAATCTATTGAGCTAATTATTGTGTGGTTTGAGGCTGGATTAAGGGAGAAATTGAAGTAAGAACAGTAAGAACTCCAATCCTTTGATCGAAAATTCAACTTAGTTATTTAAATCGATTTGAGCTCAATCTCTATAAGGGTTTTGTAGCTCTCATCACAACGAATCTAACAAGACCAATAACATGAATTTTCGTTGAGATTTGGGGGAGAAAATGGCAAAAAACCGCATAAACCCACGCGAAACTTTCTTGAGTGATTCCAGAAATTATAGACTGTGATCCTTCGAGATACCATATGGGCTTTGTAGAGCTCTTCCTCACGAGTTCATAGACACCAAGAATACGTCAAACGGAGCTCGAACGAGGGAGATATCCCTCTGGACCCATTTCGCGCAAAAACGAGTCGTGTAACCTGGTTTTTCGACCCGCCTAATGGAGAAGACGATGAATAGTGGCACGTGTGTGATGTCCACTCGAGGCTCAGGCGCGTGGGAGCGCGTGAGGGCCTGAAACTTAGCCCAAAATTTACCAAATTTTGCATAATACAATATTTAATTAAAATAAAAATATTAGTGAATTTTATTTAATTTTTTGAGCAATAAAAATATTTATTTTAATTTATTTTGAATTTAAATTGCTTAAAAATATATGTTACTCTTCGAATTTTGGTTTGAAAAATTTTGTACATATTTATGTTATTATTGGGCATATTGTGGCAAGCATACTCTCAGAGTTAATTCATTTTGCTTATTGGAATAATTTTGCATTTCTTATGTTTATATGTATATTGTACATTAAAATTATAAAATATTGTTATTATTGAACATTTTGCAATATTATTCTGAGAACTATTGCTTGAGATATATTAGTGACATTGTGAGACATTTTTTTTCATGATTATAAGCTTGCCTTCGCGGGACTAATTATGATGAAATGTCAATTTTGTAAATAATATTGTTACTAGTGTTGCATTGAGAATTGTGTTAATAATAAAATTACCCTTCAGTTTGTCTTTATTGACACTATTCTTGATGAATTGATAATTGTGTCCCTAAAGTTCTCAATATCCTCTCGATACTAGCTTTAAGGATACAGTTCTATTGTTTATTAGGAGTTTGCTCTTGTAATGTAATTCGAGACCCTTCGGCGGGATTACGATTGTATGAGGGAACTATAGTAATGTTAATGGCTCAGTCTTTATGTTGATATGCTCGACTCCCACTAATGTACGAAATCACTCCAACTTTGCCCATGAATACGAGCACTTTGATAAAGCTTAATGGGACGAATTACGAAGATTGGCTCGAATCTGTGAAACTATACTTTGCTATTTCGAATATCGATGCTGCTCTCATTGAAGATGAGCCACCAAAGCCCACGAATCAATCTTCTGATATTGACAAGGCGAAGTATGAAAAGTGGGCTCATTCTAACAAGGTCTATGTAAAGACCTTGAAGTACAGCATGGACAAAACAATCAAGGATAATATCCCCGAGACAGACAGTGCGAAGGAATTTCTTGAATCTGTTGGCAAGAAATTCAAGAAGTTTGATAAGACTAAGAAAATGCATTATCTTGATCTGCTGACCAAGACCAAGTATGATGGCCTTTCTGGTGTTCGTGAGCATGCCATGAAACTCACTAATTAGCATAACAAACTAAAGTCCATGAAGGTGGAATTGGGGATAGATTTTTTGGTCTGGCAAATATTGGACTCTGTTCCATCTGAATTTGATGTGTTAAGGACTTCTTACAATACGCAAAAGAAAGAATGGTCTGTTGATGAATTGATCTCAATCCTCACACAAGAGGAACGGACTGTGAAAAAGGGCAAGGTCCATGTTGTGCAACTGGCTTTTCACAAGGATGGTGATAATAAGAAGAAATTTCTTAAAGGGATGAATGGTAAGTCTTGATTCAAGAAGAAAGGAAGGAATAAGGCTGGATCTTTTTCAGCTCAAGAAACTAGTGAAAATGCCGAAATCAAGCCAAATTTCAATGGCAAGTGTAGATTCTATGGTATATTTGGACATAAACAGTCTGACTGTTATAAGTTTAAGAACTGGCTTGAGAGAAAGAAGAAAGGTAATCCTCTTGCTCTAGTGTGTTTTGAATTAAATTTAGTTGATGTTCCTTCTAATACTTGGTGGTTAGATACTGGGGCAAGTATTCATGTCACTAACTCTTTACAGGAGCTCCAAACCAGGAGAAAGCCAAATAAAGGAGAATTGGTGATCACAGTGGGAAATGGAGTTAATGTCAAAGTGAAGCATATAGGAGTAGTTTGTTTAAAGTTACGTAGTGGACATAACCTAGTCTTGACGGACACTGTTTATGTACCTTTGATGAGACAGAATTTGATTTTTGTTTCTGCCTTGGACAGCCGTGGATATTTCTTTCATTTTGGTGGTGGAAGAGTTTATGTATATTATGACTCTGTTTTGGTTGGTTATGGTATTTTGTCAAATGGTTTATATATGTTGAATGTTGATTCCTCTTCTGTTGACCAACAACAATCTGATGTTAATAGTATTATTGGGAATAAACGTGGTAGAGCTGCTGAGAACTCTTCTATGTTGTGGCATAAGAGGCTAGGATATATTTCCGGGGAAAGAATGGAGAGGTTGATCAAGGAAAACATTCTTCATCATTTAGATTTCTCTAATTTTGAAACCTGTATTGATTGCGTGAAAGGGAAAACTCAATGCTGGAACTAGAAAGAATAAGGCTAGTAGAAGCGAAGGAATACTGCAGTTGATTCATACTGATATTTATGAGCCCATTACTCCTATTGCCTTGGGAGTTTTTAGATACTTCATTACCTTTATCGATGATTTCTCTAGATATGGATGGATTAAATTGTTGCGTGAAAAATCCGAATCTTTGGATGCCTTCAAAACGTTCAAAGCTGCTGTTGAATTGAAATTTAGCACTCAAATCAAGAGTGTAAGATTTGATAGAGGTGGTGAATTTTATGGTAGATATGATGAAACTAGCAGAAATCTTGGGCTTTTTGCTAGATTTCTCCAGGAATGTGGTATTGAGGCACAATATACGATGCCTGGTACTCCGCAACAAAATGGAGTTGCTGAAAGGCAAAATCGTACCCTCACGGAAATGGTGAGATGTATGCTCAGTCATTCTACTCTTCCAGAGTTCTTATGGAGAGAAGCCTTGAGAACTGCAGCTTAAATTTTGAACCATGTGCCAAGTAAATCTATTCCAAAGACTCCATACGAGCTGATGACAGGGAAAAGGCCTACATTAAAGCATTTTTGTATTTGGGGTTGTAAAGTAAGGTAAGACCTTATAACCCAGAAACAAAGAAATTTGATCCTAGAACCATTAGTGGTTTCTTTGTTGGATATTGTATTGGCTCAAGAGGTTCAAGATTTTACTGTCCCACACATACAACTAGAATTATAGAATCTGATCGTGCCGTTTACTTGGAAGGGGAATCAGAACAAGTTGCAACTCAAGAGCCACGTGTTGTTAGCTTTAGAGAGGAGCGAGTTGTTCTTCCAACACCTATCACTTTATTCCAGAGTCTATGCCATTTATTTTAGATCCCACTAATCCACTATTGGTGCTGATGCTAATCAGCATGTTGGAGATGATGTACAGAATCCAGATGTTGTGTTTCCACCAAGAAGATTTGAGCGAATTCTTGTACCTATTGAGTCGACTAAATTCAAAAATTATGTTGTATATCTACAGGAACATGAGTTCACATCTATTGAGGATTCTAATCCCATCACTTTTCAAGAAGCTATCTCTAGTCCTCATAGTTCCCAATGGTTGGTTGCTATGGAGGATAAATTGACTTCTATGAGAAAGAATAATGTGTGAGATTTAGTGCAATTACCAACTAATTGTAAGACTGTTAGCTATAAATGGGTGTTCAAAACCAAATGTGATGCCAAAGGAGAAACAGAAAGATATAAAGCCAGACTTGTTGCTAAAGGATACAATCAGTAGGAAGGTATAGATTATAAAGAGACATTTTTCCCTATTTCTATTAAAGATTCCTTTCGTGTTGTGATGGCTCTTGTTGCTTATTTTGATTTAGACCTTCATCAAATGGATGTTAAAACTACATTTTTGAATGGTGATTTACATGACGATGTTTATATGGATCAACTTGATGGGTTTATTGAAAATGACATGGAACATGTGGTCTATAAGTTAAGAAGATCAATTTATGGCCTAAAACAAGTATCAAGGCAGTGGTATCTAAAGTTTGATCGCACAATTACATCTCTTGGTTTCAAGGAGAATGAAGTAGATCAATGCATTTACCTTAAAAATAGTGGGAGCAGGTTCATCATTCTTGTTCTATATATTGATGATATTCTTTTGGCTATGTGATATCCTGTTTAAAATAAAATGTTAATAGCAGGAAAATTAGAACTTCGCATAAGCTTGAGTCTCTCGGGTATGCTCTCTATTCACTTTAAGACTTAAAATTATAGAGGATTGAAACTCAAATTAATGAAGTTCTTAACAAGAGGTTTTTTAAAAAAAAAGAAAAAAGAAAAGGAAAAGACTGTCCAACACCTTAAGTGGTATGATGCACACTAAAGCCCTCCCTTAAAAATCTTCTTTTGCCTCTTGGTACTTATCTCTTTAATTTACTGTCCCTTACCATTCTCTTCCTATATGTCTCGTTCTCTCCTTCTCATCCCTCACCTTATCTTCTTTGTCAATTTCTTAAACCTAGCCCCAAATTCCTAAACCAAGATTAACATACCTCATATCAAGAAAACCACCACCACAAGCTTCTCCTCCGGCGAGCCACCTAGCCTCGATGTTGACGAAACCAGTGGCAGTTCCTCCCCATGGCCATCAACGACAATCACAGGGGCTTGCAATCCGCGTCACCCAAGATTGCGATGTTGAGCACCACCATGTACACCGCCAAGAGGAACACACGGCAATCCGTTTTGAGCAATGACCCGCAACCGCTGCCTTAACTGCGACCCCATCATCTGACATCGTCTCTTACTGCTGCACTATCCGTGCACTTCGAGCTCCAACGTAGGCTTGGCTTCCACCTCTGGGTTGTGAATTCTCTGGTTAGCTTGAGTATGAGCGCTTGATAGCTTCGATCTTTTGGTATAATGTTTGGGTATATCTATTTACTTGTGTTGATCTAAGCATGTGGTTGTGTGACTATGTTATTGATGGTTAATATTTTTATTATTGATTGGTATGTGTGTTTGCATAAAAATCTCCTTCAATTATGTTGTTATCTAATCATTTGTGAGCTTTAGGAATTGTTTCCCTAGCTTTACAAGAACAAAAGAACATCTATACTACTTTGAAAGTTTTGAAATTGGCTATAGCCTTATTCACTGGTTTATTTTGTTTTATAAAGAAAAATGGTTATTCAGTTCTTATGCTAAAGTTACGTTGAATCCTCTATACAAGTTTATTAGAATTCTTGTGAACTAAATTTGGTTTCCCCTATGCTTTAATATTTCCTTCTTATTTGGTTTATTGAAAGAGAATTGTTATTTACTTTTAACTCACATTGATATTATTATAAGATTCTTTGAAAAGCATTCAAAGAATCAAGCAATAACTGTAACGACGATTTGTTTGTATGGATGATGAAAGAGGATTGGGGGTTTTTGACGATTTGGGTTAGAATATATTAATTCTTGGTTCCAGTGGCTAATTCTTGCTTAAATTGACGTGTCTCTATGATTAGATCTTTCTCAGGAACAAACCTTTGGCTATGGGACTCTGGAGTTACTCGATCACCTATTTTAGTGTACAGTGAGTGACAATATACCTATAACTTGTTTCTTTTCCCTTATTTTTCTAAATATATGCCTAAAATGTGGCTGACCAATTCTTGACCAATTATTAAATTTCTCATTTGGCCTAGTATGTTATTTGAATTCTTGAAGGTTACTCATTGTTAGCTATGCTATTTATAGATATGCAAGTGGGACAAGAAATTTTATAAGTTGTTTTATGATATCTTAATGACTCGATTGAAAGGACTTGATTCCATGTTACGAAATTTTGTTTACTTTGAAACTAATGGTTTTGTGAATAAATTCATAATGTTTTAGAGTTTCGTATTGAAGGAGTATGACTATATTTGGATCCATGGGCTATATCTGGACTAAGATATATCAATTCTTTCGAAATTGATATTGGGTAACATGATTACTTGCAAGTTTAGAACGTTATAGTTAGCTTTGTATTTTGATAAGCTATCATGATATTTGCAATGAATATTATGATTTCGGATATTAGCTATGTTGAGAATTATCTTTCGTTTGATAAACTAGTTTTTACGGGAGGGATCTTTGACAGAAAATGGTAGCTAGCAGTCGCTGACGCTAGCCTTGGTGCACCTTGGTTTGAACCCTAGCAAGCAAGGGTGTTGCTAGCCTGGAGTGTTTGGCCAACACGTCCGAATTTGTTAAGCCCAGATAGGTGGGCAATTTGTCAATCCATTGGGGAGAGCTCGTTGGTGAGATGTCTATTCTGTTTTGAATCTGGATTTGAGACCTCCCACTCTTATCTTTTGTTATCTTAAACTTAGCGTTTATATAATTTATTTGGAACGGCTCATTCTGTGTATTTAATTTATCTTATTTTATTTTATTTTATTGATAAACTAGAAATATTTGTTTTATATAAAATTGTTATGAAACACTCGTGCTTATACTTGTCCCATTTCTATTATGGGTATATTATCTCTCACTGAGCCCGTTTAACTCGCTCCTTGTTTCTCCCTTGTTTCAGAGTTAAGTGCAGGTTCACAACCAGTGTCTCCTAGTTAGTTGAAGCATAGGATCTTCCGTAAGCCCCACACTCTCATCCGTGAGGACCGCAAGGACTAATACTATGATTGTAATGTCATTCTATATTATTGAATATTCTTTGTTCAACTCTTAGTTATGCTTCATAACCCACAGGTGGGGTCCTGTCACCCCTATGTTGATCGAATATAATTGATTTAGTTTTGGTTGATTTGTTGATTCTGTGACTGATCTGTATTATTTGAGTTAGAACAAGAATATGTATTTTATGGGATAGGCCCCACTTTCAGGCGAAACTCTATTTGTTTCTCCGTAACTATCTTAGTAGGCTTGCTAAGGGGCATCGCCCCTATGCGCCGGTCATGATCTGGTTGGGTCATGACAGGCTAGTAATGATGTTCACTTTCTAAATGAGACCAAACGGATGTCGACGACACATTTCGATATGAAGGACCTCGGTGATGCATCTTTTGTTTTGGGCATCGAAATTCATCGTGATCGATCTCATGGTATTCTTGGTTTGTCTCAAAAGGGATATATTGAGAGAATCCTGAACAGATTCAATATGGGGTCTTGTAAGCCTTGTAAAGCACCCATTCAAAAGGGTGAAAGGCTCTCTAATGACCAATGTCCTCTTAATGATGATGAAATTGCAGAAATGGAGAAGGTCCCTTATGCATCTACTATTGGCAGCATAATATATGCTCAAGTCTGTACACGTCCAGATATTGCTTTTGTTGTTAGTATACTTGAGAGATACTTGAACAAACCTGGTGTGGCTCACTGGCAAGTTGCAAAACGAGTTATGAGATACCTGCAGGGTACGAAAGATTACATGCTCATTTACAAAAGAGCAAATCATCTTGAGGTGACTAGTTATTCTAATTCTGATTATGGCGGTTATCCAGATGATTATAAGTCCACATTAGATTATATCTTTATGTTGGTAGGAGGTGTTGTTTCCTAGAAAAGTGCCAAACAGATGCTTACAGCCACCTCAACCATAGAAGCAGAGTATATTGCTTGTTATGAGGCTACACGTCAAGCAGTATAGTTGAAAAAACTTATTACAAAATTTGATATTGTAGAGAGTATCTCTAGGCCTCTAATAATATATTGTGATAACTCTGCTGTGGTATGCTTCTCTCATAACAATAAAAGCTCAAAGCGATCAAAACACTTTGATACAAAACTCATGTTTGTTAGAGAGAAGATTCAGGAGTTTCAAACACGTGTCGAGTATATTCCTACTAAGTTTATGATTGCTGATCCCCTAACCAAAGGATTAACTATTCAAGTCTTTGTTGATCATGTAACTCGTATGGGTGTAGTGAGATCTTTTGATATTTTGGGTTAGTAGGAGTTTGTATCTAAAAATTGTTGTAACCTCACATATTTTGTAATGTCTTAAGACAACTTTAGTGACTGTTATTGCCGTTATTGTTGTTGCATTTGTTTATATATTTTGCGCAACTTGATTGTTGTAAATAATGGCATATCATGGAGACATTTTGGACCCAGTCTCATTTTGTTATTGAAATATATATCTCATATGGCATCTGAGGAGGATGCTTGGGCCATTTTAATTGGGAATTGCACTGGATCACATATCGGTATGCCATTTTATTGTGCTTTCCCAACGATTCATATCCTGCTTTTGTTTAGGGTCACTAGGATATAAGCGTTTTACATATATGATATCGGTACTCCTTCAAGTGCGATTTTCTGCACTGTTAAGATGCTCATAATCCCATATTGGACCCATAGCTGAAATATCGGCTCAATTTCAGCATTATATTGTGGCCACATATTATAAATTAATCTGGAGTACTGTTTTACTTAAAATCGTAATCTGATTTATGTTGTGCAAGTAGAAGAATGATAAAATTATCATGTGTGGACTGCCATAAATCATATCATAATTTTTAATTCTAAAACTCAGATTAATTGAATACCAATTATTAGAGTATTTCATTTAGCCTAATTATGTGATTCATATTATTATGAGGTTAAATAATATAAAAGGATATAATATAGGCCTTATGTATTAGCCTTACTATAATAGATGGCTTGACTCTATATTTTATTGACACAGGGAGAGATCCCTCCTCCCAAATTTCTATATATAGGCGTCATGACCTTGAAGCAAATGGTAATGTTTACGGGAATAAGAGGATTCTCTCTCTCTCTCTCTCTCTCTCTTGCTTCTTCCTCTCTCTCTTTCTCGTTGCTTCTTCTTTTATTTTCTGCTTCCAATTCTCAATTGATCTTCCTCTACTTCTATAAGAGAAGGAAAGAAGGAACTCTAAGCTTGAATCATGGATTCCTCAAGTTCTTCAATCACTCCAAGTAATAGATCAAGTTTAGATATTGATCTTTATTTGTTTGCATGCCTTAATCGGAGTTAATCAATGATCTGAGACTTTAAAGTCTAACACCTTTATGCAAGTACATTCTAGTTACTAGAGTAATCCCTGCTTTAGTTTTTGGCTAGATTATACCATGCATAGCCTTAGTTATCTTTGTTATCTTCAGATTGTCATGTTAGTCTAGGTCAGTTGTGTAGGATAAATTCTCATATCCTAATTCCAAGGAGTTTTATATATATTACTTTACTAGTTTATATCGATTGCAGGTTTAGATGAAATTAAACCCAAAGGAATTTCCAAAAATGTCTACTAATTGAAAGCCAAAGTACAGCTATTGCTTAAGCTTGAAAATTAATTTATAAAATAATGAAAATATGAAGGAAATCAGTAATCTACTAACCATGGCTCTTATAAAGAAAACTGATAGAATCTCAATAACACTCAACTGCGGAGATGACACAATCAATTATACCTCTTTCTTTCGGGTACTTTTCACGAACTAAATTGTCCACCTCCAAACAGAGAAAGAAATAAAGAAAATGTTGGACTTGCATGTCTCGTGCCACGTTACCTCGCATATGAATGTGATTGCAGACTTTGAATATATGTCTGTAGATAAAATAAAGTAAACAGCTCCAATTAAATAATAAAAAGTTATTCAAATGTGAACTAAGATATAAGTGCGTATGTTTAACATCATTATGATGCATAAAAACTTTGGCAAAGTGAAATTTTGGAGTAGATAGTAAAAATTGTGGATATCATAATAACTCTTAATACTTTGCATATAATAAAAGTTATAGATCATGGGGAGAAGAGTCTTGCTTACTCCTTTCCGTCCCTGTATCATATTCATGGTCGATAAAAGCCATAATGCACATATATGATCATATGGTGAGGCAAATGACACAACTCTTTCACACTCACTTTCTTATTCCAATAACTAGTTGCTGATATTAGGCCACAGGGTAACCATTTCCACTGTAGCAATTTGGTATCGGGTACCCACTGGTATAATTTATCATCCTTCTCAAGACCCTACCAGAAATATGAGTTGGTGGCTTCAAACACATACAATCATTCCATTTTGAACCGATTTTCACCTACATCCAATTATACCAACAGCTTGCTGCTCAGGCCACAAAGTCCTAATAATTTTGACTTTTCTGTAGTGTATAAAAGTCTCCAAGGATGTACTAAAAATTTAGATCTTAAAAATTAAAAAAATAAAATTAATTTTAGTGCTCTGTCAATATAAATTATTTTACTCTATGTCAATTAATTATATATTATTATATTTATGATTTTTTAAATAATTATTATAGAAGTCAAATATTTTTAGTAATGTAACTGTGTAATTTAGAGACTATATAAAAAAGTTTAACTAATAATATGTCAACGTATGATTTAATGACTGCATAAAGAAATTTACACTGAAAGTGTGTTAAAATTAAATTATAGAAGAATTACTCATATTATTGTTTTGGAATTGTTAGACTTGACATTTAAAAAGATTGTTTGACTAGATTCATCCAGGATTATTTTAACAGAATCTACATACTCTTTATCATACCCACCGAATGAGAAATTCACGATTAGAAAAAATTATTATTATCCGCAACAGACAACCGTTGTCCCGATCAAAGGAACAATGAATGATTAGCAAAACCATGCGCAATTTAAATATTTGATGATATGGAAACTTTAATCAATTGGTGTCACCAGCCAAGAGAAAACCAATAATTTGTATAGTCCACATTGGTAAATAAAATCACACCCTTCCTCTACTCACAAAACCAATGCATTAACCCATTGCAATGCTAGACATGGGACTTCCACAAATTAAACTAGCTCATAAGCTTCTCAAAGCCATTTTGTTGTTCTTATATGCTAATTTTGGCTTCTCTTTTCCTTCACAACCTCAAGGTAAGCTACATAACTCACTGCTTGTTTTCTTATTGAGCTTGGCACATTATTTCGATTGGTCTCAATTGTCACGTCTACTATGTAGTCAACAGAAAATGGCACATGACTTCAGATGTTAAAGAAGTAGCAGGCAAATCTTATGACTACATTATAGTTGGTGGAGGCACATGTGGCTGTCCATTGGCTGCAACCCTTTCAGAGAAATTCTCTGTGCTACTTATAGAAAGAGGTGGTTCACCATATGGAAATCCCTATGTAACTGAAAGGAGGTACTATGGTTTTCCATTAATCCAAACAGACAAATACATGTCAGTAGCACAATTTTTCACATCACAGGATGGAGTTGGCAATGTAAGAGGAAGAGTTCTCGGGGGATCATCAGCTATAAATGGGGGCTTTTATAGTAGAGCAAGTGAGGAATTTGTCAGCAAAGCTGGTTGGGACAAGAAGCTAGTCAAAGAAGCTTATGAGTGGGTGGAATCTAAGGTTGTCTTTCCACCTTTTTTCCTCAGTCCATGGCAGTCTGTGGCTGAATTCAGCCTTCTTGAAGCAGGAGTTTTGCCATACAATGGCTATAGCTTGGAACATATCAAGGGAACCAAGATTTCTGGGAGTGTATTTGATGCATTTGGAAAGAGGCACACCTCAGCTGACCTTCTAGCTGCAGCGAACCCAAAGACCCTCACAGTCCTTGTAAATGCCACAGTGAAGAGTATCATCTTTCATTACAATGGTAAGAAAAAACAAAAAAATTAAGGGTTTCCAAGCTCTTATTTATTTATATTTTTGTCCCCTAAACATTGTCATGACTAAGAAAACCTTCTAATAATTGCCTTCTTTATGGTTTGAATCTTAATCCTCTTCTTAGAAATGTAACTTGCTTACCACTACACTCAATACTTGTTGATGATGAAAAAGTTCAACCTCGATCTTATTTGTTGGTCTTTTTTTTTTCAAAAGAAACTGGTACCTTCTACTAGTGAAGTCACATGTTTTTTTTTAACAAAAATATATTTTTAATTAATAAATTTATAACTAAATATTAGTAACCAAGTACTAAAATGTACCCGGACCCTCTTAACATAAAAGGTACAAAGAGTTTCGGAATGAATTAAAAAGTTGTCTGTAACTGGCTGCAATAGTTATTAACAGCATCATTTTCCAGTCATCAATTCGGTATCCAATCTTGAATTGTGAACGCTCAAATGCTATAGGTAACAAGAGTGAAACAAGAGCAAAGGGCATAAGGTTCATCCAGAGTAATGGCAACTTAGAACAAACCCATGAAGCCTACATCAGAAAACCCAAGAATTCAAGTCCAAGGGGTGATGTCATATTGGCAGCAGGTGCATTAGGCAGCCCCCAACTTCTGTTGCTCAGCGGCATAGGACCAAAACAGCAACTGAGAAGGTTCAACATTCCACTAGTGCTTGACATGAAAGAGGTTGGGCAAGGAATGCAAGACAACCCATGCATAGCAGTGTTGGTGGATTCAAAACCACAAAATAGGCTACCTGATCCACCACAAATTGTTGGCATAACAAATGACTTGAAGATCATAGTTGAAGCAGCAATACTGCCCCTAAGTTCCAATACAACAAGGGTTAATGTTGCTGCCAAGGTAGCATTTCCTTCCTCAAAAGGGTTGCTTCAACTGGATAACACAGACCCCAGGCTGAACCCTTCTGTCAAGTTCAACTACCTAGCAAGTGAAAAAGACATGGAAGAATGTGTGAAGATGGCTCAACTACTTAACCGGATTGCAAGGTCCAAGTCTATTGCATTTTTCCTTGGTGAGTCAAGGCAAAACAAATTGGCATCTACTGAGGATGATCTGAGAAAATTTTGCAAGAAAAATGTTAGAACTATCTATCATTATCATGGGGGTTCCACTGTTGGATCAGTTGTTGATGAGCACTACAGGGTCTATGGTGTAAAGGGGCTGAGGGTATTGGATGGCTCAACATTTTCAGAGTCACCAGGCACAAATCCAATGGCAACGCTGCTGATGCTGGGTAGGTATCAAGGAGTCAAGATTCTCAGAGAAAGGGACGCAGTTAGTGATTCAAATGTCAAGGAAAAACAATGAGATTCTTGTTAACCTGTTATGCAGAATCTGTAAAGAAATAAGCCCGCACCTAGGAGCCTAACAGAGAGTACCTTTTTTTTTCTTTTTCTTTTTTTTTGGTGGGTTAATGAACAAAGTTGTACTTTACAAATCACAATTCTACTTCTACATTGTAGAGTCGTTGCCATGGTTTTACATTGCAATTACCACAATTGCCACAAAAAAAAAAAAATGTCTATCGAACCACAATTGCGGTTCCTAATTTAGGAACCGCAATTTAAAACCATAGTTACTATATTTCCCTCTTCAAATTCATTAGATTAACTCTGAATCAGAAAATGAAAATAGTCATTAATCTCTCCGTTTTTAATTTTTCATTAAAATGACACGGAATTCTGACTTTTCACCATACTAATGATAATACTAAGTGGAAAAGAATTGGAACATAAAAGAGAGAAGAGGGGGGGGGGGGGGGATCATTGGTTTATTTATACCCACAATATATGATACTAACAAATTTATGTGCCTGTACATATTCTTCACTACATTGCAAAACATAATTACAAAAAAATTTAAAAAAAAAAAATCTTTCCTAATTCTCTACTTCAGCATCACCTCTAGGACTTGATGATGTAGAATCACTTGAATCATGACCATCACCACCAGAAGGAGCTTGATTTTGATTTTGATTTTGATTTTGATCCTGATCTTGATCGTGGCTGTTTCTCCTACTACCCCTATTAAAAGAAAAACTAACCCACACTTCACCACCGCCATTACCAACCCTCCTCCTCTCTCGCACTCCTTCCTCATTATCCCTTTTCTTCCCTTCATCTTTTTCTTCAACAGGCATCTCATACCTGCAAACAGGGCAAGACCCATGAATCCCCAGCCACTTCTCAATGCAATTTGGATGAAACCTGTGCCTACAAGGCATCTCCTTAACCACCACACCAACACCATACTCCTCCAAACACACCACACACTCCCCACCTTCTTCCCCTTCCTTAACCTCAACACTTGGCATGGCCTCTATTGATTCCTTCGAAGCAGGTGGTTGCCCACCCTTGTTGCTGTTAACGCCGATTTCACGCAACAGAGCTTCGAGGCTTGAAGCACCGTCAATTACCACCATCCCCTGAGTGAAGGGGTTTACTAGGATGATCCTTTCGCGGTTGGGAGCTTCGGTGCTCCCGGTTTCCCCTTCTGTGTCTTCGGTATTATTTTCTCCCCTTGGAGAAGTTGACTCTGAGAGGCCAAAGAGGAAGGGTAAGAACAGATTCGTGTCTCTGTTTCTGACCAATCTCTCGAATAAAGAGGAGATTTCAGAAACATCGGGTTCAGAAGCCATGGACTTGAAAAAAAAAAATGGTGTTTCTAATGATTCGTGTGAAAGAGGAGAAAGAAAGGGAGAGGAACGAAGGCTGTGTGGTGTTGTGCTGTGGGATTGAGAACCGCTGCGGGAAATGGGATTATAAGAAGGGAAATGGTGTGCTGCGCCCATTGGTTGTTTGAGAAGGTCGTGGAAGGATCTGGAACTTTTGTGTGTTGGGGAGGTGCATGTGTTGAGTAATGGTTGTGTCCGTGTGGGGTGTGTGTTTTTTTTATCTAGACCCTCTAAAATAAGTGAAAAATTAAGAAGTTAATAATTCTTAAATTATTTAATAAATTTTATTCATAATAAAAATTATTAATTTTAAATATTTTTAATTCCTTTTTTTTTTGTTTTATAAATTTTCTCAGAGGATTTAATATTTTTTTTTTGCTGTGTCTTGAGATGACCGGGCCATGTTTATCTTCACAATTCATTCAATCACTATCCTTTATCATCGTATATGGAGATATTTAAGGCAATGATGAGGTGCCAACAGGCACATGGTTAGCTCCTGTGTATTCAGCATTTGAGATGATAATCATGATCTTAATCTCATCCTGACATTTCAATCTGATCGGAATTTATTTTTGGGACTATTAAAGTATTTTTTATAGATTTAGTTTATGAATTTAATTTGAATACATTTCACAATCAATCAATTAATTATATCTTTTTATTTATATAATTATTTAAATAATAAATAATTAAATTAAATATTTTTTTTATTAATATAATAATATATATTTATATATTTATATAAAAAATTTATATTAATAATATATATAAATTAAATTTTTAATTTATTTTATATAAATAATAATAATATAAAAATATATATATTAAGTTAATGAATTCATGATTAAATATTAATTGAAATTTAATTTATATGATAAAAAAATTTACATAAATATTTAATTATATATTATATTATAAAAAATATTTGAATCAATTATCTATAATATTAACAATAATATGATAATAATTTTCTCATAAATAAGATATGCTGCTGAATTTGTAATATTCTACTATTCTTTAATTAATTCAGAATTAATATTCTTTTGACAGCTGGTGGCCAATAATAATATTTTAATAGTACCAACTGGTATGAAAAATTAGGTAATAAAAGATACATAAGTCAATGGGCACACGACTGCTTAATAATATTATATTATAACAAAACTTTCTCCGTTGCTTCAACTTGTTTTTACAAAATATAAAAATGTCTGCGCCGGCGACTCGACTGCTTGTTATGCTTGAGGTGGAAGCTGAACAATAAAGAGAAGAATTTATTTCCTTCTTTCAGAGTTTGTGCTTCTATGAAATCTATTTTTGTCTAGAAGTTACAGTAATTAGGTAGGGTCAGTCGTTTACGAAGTTCTGCGGTAATAAACAAGCAAATGCCAGCGAAGATGGGCAAATACGCGTAGACCCAAATTTTTATTCAGACTTGCGTGTTTTTAATATGGCTATGTGGACATAATTGCATGTGCTTTGCATTTTGTATAATCTTAAATTCTTTTTTTTTTTTTTTTTGAACTGGTATAATCTTAAATTTTTTAATTTCCTGATAAAACATTCTTCATTTAATAATTAAGTCCATAGCTGTAGATTTCAATTTTAATTAAGTCTATATTAATTATTGTCTGAATTTTGCTGTGTAATGTACATTAAGAGTGTGTTTGTTTAAAATTTTTTGACAAAAAATTAACTTTTTTCATCTAAAAATATTAATTTTCATATAATTAGATAATTTTTTAAAAATAATCAGATTCTCAAAAAAAAAATTTAAGCTTTAAAATTATTTTTTAAAAAACTGGAACAAATACACCCTAAAATATTTTCAACCAATCATGTTATACTTTTATTTTGTGATATGTGTATATTAAACCAAATTTTATTGTAAAAGAAAAATTTTTAGCGCATAAACACTCAAGTGTTTTTTGTGGGTTCTTTTTTTAAATATAAGATTTGGTTTTAAAATATATCAAAATATGATAATTGTGAGAATCTTACATGAATATAGATTTTATATGAAATCAAAATTTTTTATTTCAGTTTATAGGAATATTTTTTATTAAAATGAAATAAAAAATTCTGATTTCAGTATAATAAAAAATTTTAAACAGAAATTCAAAATTTCGATTTCATTACAAACAAAAAAAAAATTGAAATTTTCGATTTTACTAAATGTCATATTTCTATAAGTACAGTCCAAATCTTAAATTAGTCAACATATCAAACTCAAATATCGTATGAAAAATAAATTCCCGTTTTTTGTAGCATTATTCAGAGTTTTAAAAAACTAGGTAGAAATATGAGTTCGAAAACTAATAATCGAGCTTGTGGTTGATAATTATAACTTTATTATAAGAGAAAATCTTCTCTCGTGGTAATATTATTAGGCTTGTGGATTGGGGGGAACATTTGGCAATGAATGCATCTTCCCTGGACTTATTTAACATCCAAAACCTGAAACCTTCGCAAACAAATACGTCCCAAGACCACAACAAACAATAATCTTCTCCAAGAAACCTATCACATGAGTTGGAGCCCATAATTTCTTATAACACCTTGTTTTGTGATATTTCACTGTTAGAATACAATTGTTCTGTCATTTCAAGACGACCCAATTGAAAATCACTAACAAAATCCCCAAAATTGCTGGTCTTTCATTGCTATTTTGAATTCATAAAAGGCCTGTGTTCACTGTATCCTTGAATTTTAAACATAAAATGAACATTGCTGATTTAGTGGAACCTGCAGATTAATTGTTTGTTAAAATGACTCTAGGGATTTCAGTCTTGCTTATGTATATGTAACACATGTTTTGGTGTTCACAGTGCTTAAGACTTGTACAACATGGCTCAAGTGAAGGTGCCAGCGCTACAGTTTAAGAATTCTTCTGTCTTTGGAATCCATCCAAAACCGTTTATTTGCTTGCAGACACAAAGTAGAGGTAACTTAAGTAAGTTCTGCTGAGCTCAGTTTGTTTACTTCTTGGTGTTTTGCTGTGTCTTAGATTTTAGTCTCTTACTTGGTCCAGTGCATTATAATAGCATCTGTGGAATTTGACTTAACGAAGAGGGATACGGCAATATCGTTAGAATTCAATTTTGATACACTGTCAATATAAAATTTTTTTATACAGACATCCAATCATATATTACCGCATCAACTAAAGTATTTGACTCTTATGCCTACTACCTCAAAAGTCTCACATATAATAGCATATAATTGGATAATAATGTAAAACTCTTTTACACTAATAGTATTTCAAAATTAATCTCATGACTATAGAGTTAGTTATATGATACCTACACATTGATATTATATTTCATGTGACTTTGGATGTTAATTATGTGAATGAATTTTCTTACAGGTTTAACTAAGAGGCCATTAGTGATTGAAGCTAGATCAAATGCTAGAACAGAAAGTGCGAAAATTCGGAACAGAAGGATGCAGAAAAAGGTAAAAAAAATAGCTGTCTTGATTGCATTATGCCTTCGTTATATCTTCACCCTTTGTTATACCCTTATATATATATTAGCCAAATCCTTGTGTCTTTGGCATGATTAACGTATTCTAAGGACTCATTTTATATTTCCATAAGGTCTGCATGTTTGATATGTCATTTAGCTTATTCTATTTGACAAATGACAAAGCTTGTCATCCCTCTTTTTTTCCTAGTTAGCTGCAGATTTCAGTAAATTTGCTCTGTGAATTCCATCTCTTTTCCATGAGTCCTATCATTTTGTCTATGAGTATAATATTTAACTACATACATATATTATGTTTCTCTTGCATGATATTACAGGTAACAAACTGTTGCATCATTGTTGAAGGAAGCTCAAGCTAAATTGTTGAACTCCTTCAGTCATAAGGCACTTCACTGCTAACTGCTGAGCTTTGCCATTCTACTATTAATACAATTTTCCCCCTTTTTTTTTTTCATTTCAGTTCAATGGAACAGCTACACATCCAAGGCTTTCAGTATTTTGCTCAGATAAGCAATTGTATGCAATGCTTGTAGATGACAAGAATAAGAAGTGTTTGTTCTATGTGAGCACACTGCAGAAATCAATCCGACAAAATCCCCCATGTACCACTGTTGTAAGTAGTCCACATCATCTTATGTTTCAACTATTCCCTTTTCAAATTATGTTTTGGCTCACTATGCTTTCCTCTGGGGTTTTTCTATTCCCCCCCTGTTGTGGCATAACATGGCTTTAGGAAGCTGCTCGACGTGTTGGGGAGGCACTTGTCAAAGCCTGTATTGATCTCAACATAAATGAAATATCATCCTATGATCGCAATGGACTCCGTCGTGGACAAAGGCTGCAAGCCTTTGAGATTGCCATTTCCAGTTACGGATTCTTGCCAGGATGACCTGCAACTGCTACTGTAAGCTCTTTTATCAAACATGTGAAGCAATCCACTGAAGTCAATGTTTTCTAAGTAGGACATTATCACTTGTCTAGAATAATAGGTTGCAATCTCTACCTGTGATTTTGGAAATCAATGGTCCAAATGTCATGGAATTGATGAAGTAATTTGCAATTTTGAATGACTTTGTTATGACATTATATCATGCACTCTGCAATGTATGTTTCTCCCATCCCAGGGGACTCATGTTTGCCTGGTAGTGTAAAAGAGTGGTTGAAAAGCCATATCCATCCTGATTCAGAATGAAAGCAGTAAAAGTGAGCTCTGTAATAGGCTAGAATGAACTGTAGTTAAATTCCTAGTTAAGTGTTTCAACCCATTTGATATGTTAGTTGCAACTTGCTCTTGTATGGACATCATCTTATTCCATTTTTTTCACTCCAATTCCCAAGTTGTATGAGGGAATGCTACCGTATTTAGCTTAGTTGAGTTGTCGGAACCAACAATAAGAATCTAGCATACTATAGATCAAGAGGTTATGATTGACCATCGACTAAAAGGAAATATTACGATTGACAAGAAGGAGATATTCTGTACAACCTTTCTTCTTACAAGTTACTAGCTTGTGAGCTAGAGAGAAAATTGTAAAGCTTAGGCATAGAGCTTGAGAGTTATTATACTCATAAAATCTACTAAGCCCTATGAGAGTGTGTTTGTTGGCTATTGAGCCATAAAGATAACTTATAAAAGCTCAAGTTGTGATATGCTGTTGCACCTAGCTTGGATAGGCTAGAAGATGGAAAGACTATTCGATGATTGGATAGTAAAAATCCTCAGCTTAGGTGGGGTCTGAATGTAGACTACACATTGAAGATCAATTTGTATAAAAACACTTGGTGCAAACTTCTCTTTCCTTCTTCCTTTTATATTTTCCCACTGCTATACTCTGTTTGTGTTTGAAGATTTGTTTGTTGGTTTTGAAATTGAGTATCTCATAACATATATTTAAAATTCCTTACGTTTGATTGCAGATTCTGATATTTTACGCATCTCTCTATCTAAGTGTCGCATTCTGCTTTTGTGGGATATTACCTCTACCGAAGCCATTGCTCTAAGTTATTGCAGAAGTTGAAATATTTGTAAATGATTTGATTTAATCTCCCTTCTCAAAGTTCTCTTTTACTGCCAAGGAGCAGTAGTGAAAAGTACACGATAAGATGAGGAAAAAAAAAAGGGCTGAAAAAAATAATCTTAATTTTGTTCTTTTGAAAATCAATTTTAACTTAAAGAACTAGTTGAGTAAAATACAATCTTCTTTTTTGAGAGATGATATTATTACACTTCCCTCTCCTAAGAGACTAAGTTAAATAACATTTTAATTTATTTTCAAGTTTTTCTTTTAACTTCCCATTATCTTATGTTTATTATTTTATTTTTAACCAAAATACCCTTTATTAATAGTTATACATATTAATTTTTTTAAAAATAAAATATATGTGCCTTATAATAATATAAAATATTGATATATTTTTATGTAGATATTTAATTTAATTTTTAAGTTATAACTATATTAAGAGAACAAATTATTAATTGTAACAACAATTTGTAATAATCATCTTTCTAAAAGATAAAAATTATATTAATTTTAGAATATTAATATATATTTTTATAGTAAAGTCATAAAAATTTTCTTGTTACCTTCTTTGTAATTCATCTTTATGTACAATATTAATAAATGATTTTTATTTAAATATGCATTAATATTCTAAAATTAATCGTTGAAAACATACATAATTCTTATTTTTGAAAAATTAATTATTACAAATCATTATTATTATTAATAATTTATTCTCTTAATATAATAATAATTTAACAATTAAATTATATATATATATATATATATATATATATATATATATAAAATGTTATTATAAGTCACATATTTTATTTTGTAAAAAAAATTAATATATATAACTATTAATAAGGGGTATCTTGGTCAAAATCAAAATAATGAACATGAGATAATGAAGAGTTAACAAAAAAATTGAAAATCGATCAAAGTATAGCTTATTTTAATTTTTTAGAAAATGAGAGTCTATGTTTTAAAAATAGATAAAAGGAGAGTATAATAAAATCATCTCTCAAAAGAGAGGGTTATATTTTACGCAAATTAATTTAGATAAAAACTAATTTTAAAATATTTAAGTCCTTATCAAATACTATTTATCTAATACCTACCCCTGATGACTAAGATAATTGGTTTTTGAAGAATATTGTCGGACAAACTCTAAATAAGCGGAGCTTTCTTGAATTGTGAGACACTATTTGGGATGCTTGCATTTATCTCTCTTTAATGATGTGATCCTGTCCTCATGTGAAAAAGAAACCTAAGATGGTCCATTCATGTATTTATGTTGTTCTATTTTCTTTTCTTTCTAGGATACTAGTTGTGATGGGTGGTGTCCAATTTGGTCCTATACTATTTCTAGACCTTGTGATGATCCACTCTAAAATGTCATTAGATCAAGTTCACTAAAATCTAATTGTTAAAGATCTATTTGGTCTATTTTGTTTTAAAATTAAGATAGACTACTATAAGAGTTTATCTACTTTTAAAATTACTAAATTGATCATCTTTCAATCCTTAATTCTCCCATTGAACCACTTACCCGTTTCCCCTTCATCTCCCTTTGTGAATGCGGTTCCGCAAAGTCTTCAATAAAACCATTGGTACAACATTAATTAAAATGAATCCAATAATGGTTGAATATTCACATTGTAACCCAAAGCATCCAAGGAAAGGCTCCTCCTTCACTAAACTAAAACAACTAAACAAGGGTATAACAAAATCAATACATGTTGTGAATCTACTTGCACCTCAACCATGCCACTGTGGATCTGATAGTGAATCATTGGGACGGGAAATTGAATATCCCGTGAACTTGTCTCCCCCTCCTACTAACAAAAATTTTCAACATCCATATTTTATCCAAAGAAAAAAAAAAGAAAGATCCATTAAATTAAAATTAGCAGAACAAGAATAAAAATGATAATTTTAAATGTAGCATGATGAATCAAGCTTGTGGAAAACTAATGAGACAAAAGGGGTGCTAGTGGTGATTGATTCGGCTGTGTCTAAAGAAAATGTAGAACAATTGCAAGTGAAGTGGGAGGTGGTGGTATAGGTTAAGGGCAGAGAGTAGAGAGACTAAGCGAAACAAGATATGTGCTTTTGGTGCGAAATTGGAAGGTCGGTGGGATGTCGATGAGGCGGCAATGCCACTTCGCCTAGTTGAGCACCGGTGCAAGTGGGAGTAAGTGCGGTGGCGATAGCATTGTCACAAGGGAGAAAGAAAAGTTTGAAGCAATTGAGAGGAAAGGGAGGGCTTCACTTCATGGATAACTTGATAATTTCAAAAATAAAATCACATTATTTAATAAAATATATAATATAAATGCAAATTAATTGTCAACCATCGGATAACAATGAACCTCATCTAACGGCAATTAAGGATGGATCATCACAAGGTCCAAAAGTAGTACGAGACCAAATTAGACATCACCATGGTGATAAAGAATGCACAATAAAGTGAATGTTTTAAGATCTTCAATCTTTAGGCTCTGTTTGAATAACAATAGCTAGTGAATTGAAATGGAATTGAATGAGATATATTAGTATAGAATATGATGTAATGGAATAAAAAATCTCAAAGTATTGTTTATATATTAAAGGATGAAATAAAGAAAAGTTTTCACTATTTTATTGGAAATACTATTAGAAAGGTTTAAGCTATTTATTTTCATTCTATCATTATTTTAAAATCCGAAGAAATGAAATTATAGATTATTCTATCACATTTTATTCTATTTTTTTTTTCCTTTATTACTAATCCGAACAACTCCTAAAGGATGTAACGCTTCGCTCTAGCCATAGTTGCTAACTTTGTTCCTACCCCGCTCAAACTGCATCTCAATTTGTGCATGTATATTTCAAATTGTTGTACTGCGATTTGGAACGTCGAGATATGCAACCCAGGCCACTAAGCTCGGTCTCGTTAAAGTATTTTGAGCAAAAGTAGAGGGGAAAAATGTTGGAAAATGAATGGAAAAAACTTAGTGCATCGCAGAGAGCCAAAGACAGAGCATGAAAGTCGAAGGCTTTAGTATTTTTCTTTTTTCTTTTTTTCTTTTTTTTCGTTTTGGGTCATCTCGGGCTGGAATTGAACAGGATTCCTTTAAGTCTCCCCGGGTGCATTATGCTAAGGCTCTCACTTTCACAATCTGAGCTGTGCCTTGCATGCGAAGGCCTTGTTATAGAGTAGAGTGGGAGCATCAGCAAAACCTTATTGAGCCATTTCATTTCAACTAATAAAACACACAGTTTCATATCTTTGAAATGGGATTATGGCTTCTGAACATTTTACTATTTTGAGTTTTTTTTGTTTTTTTAATGAAGTACTATAAGTTTTTGCCCATTCACTTGTTGAATATGAGAAAATCATTAATTTCTAAACTAAATCTATTATGATATTTTCTCAATTCCATAATAATAGTTGTTTAAAGTAATGACATAAAGATTAAGAAAATAATTTAATAACCTTGAAGTTTTTAAGAAAATAATTTTAGAAGACTAAATTACCCTTTAATTTATTGAAAAGTCATACTAAGTAAAGAATTATAGTAAGTTAATGGAAGAAGTGAGATAAAATAATAATTGTTTATTAAGATGAATAAAACTGATATAAAATAATTTATTTATTTAAAATATGAAACAAAAAATAATATAAAACAATTTTTTTCTGAAACGAAAGTTATTTAGAAATGGAGACAGTATTTTTTATATAATATTTAATTTATGATTTTTAACGTATTAATTAATATATTAAAAGGTACCACGAAATGAGATAGCGTTAGCGTCCTGCAAACGGAGTACCTATTCCAAAGAATGTTGTGAACCTAGTATCTGTCATTCAAACAAGGAGAGGTGTTTGTTTCATAGTTACTTTTCTATTTATTAATAATAATAATAATAATATAAGGGAGAACTATCTATTTAGCTATTGAAAAATCAAAATATTGATAATTTAACTTTCTAAAAATATGATTTTCTTCCGTAACACCTCAATGATAAGTATATTAATAAATTAATCTCTAAAATATTTTTTATTAACACTAAAACCTATTAATAATAATATAATTCATCTTTAGAATATCACATACTAATAAAATAATATTTAAAAACTAAATTATCAATATTTTAATTTTTTAAAAGTCAAACCGATGGTCCTCCCAATAATATAATATATTAGTGGCACAAGACACGCCCACTTGTCATTACTAGATGAGCATTGGTCATAAATGACACGAATCATTTTCATTTTTCATGTTAAGGTGGTGTTTGGTTTGATGATTTTCATTTTCATTTTCAGTAAAAATGAAAATTAGGCCTGAAAATATGTTTGGTGTTGTATAATTGAAAATATTTTTATTGAAAATAATGCTGAAAACACACACAAATTGAAAATGTTGAATTCATGTTTTCAGCATTTTCAAAGTATTTGATGCTGAAAGTTGAAAATATTTCCATCAAAAATGCGGTGGCATGGTGGTAAATAAATGGAATTCTGTTACTTTCACCCTGCACAACCCGTATTCGATCCTAACGGAGGATTTTTTGGTTTTTTTAAACGCACTTTCGCAGGGATTTTGTTATATATTATTAATGAGAGACTTTGACATCCACGCGCTGGTAGTGCAGTGGCTTGCACGTTGGCCCTCATACCCAAGGGTGAGGGTTCGAATCCCTCTTCACTCAATTTTCACAATTTTGTCTACTATTTAATTTTTTAAAGAGATAAAAGAAACAAAAAGGACAAAATGCACAAAAAGAAGTTGGTAGTTTAGTTGGCTCTATGTTGAGCCTAGAAATCTTGTGGTGTGTGTTTAAAACCTATTACCCATTTTTTTATTTTTACCAATCATTTAATTTTTTTTCAAAAGGAAAAAAAGAAAAAAAAAAAGACAAAACAAGAGAGGAAAAAGGCACAGTATACTTATATTTGTATTATTCTTAAAGTAATGAATCAAATATTTTTGTTGATATGATAATATATAATTAAATACCTATACTTTATATTGACAGTATATATAATAAAATAATATTAACTATAATATTTAAATATTATCTATGTATAAATCAAAATATAATAATTGATAATAATAAAAAAATAACTTAAAAAGTAAGTAACTTATTTCATTCTTAATATTTTATAGAGTTATTTATTATTTTAATAAATATTTTTAATAGATGAACAAAATACTAATATCAAATATATATATCAATTTTATTATTTAATAATAAATATAATTTTATTATCTCAAATTTGATTTTGAAAATATATTTTAAAAACAGGCAAACCAAATATATTTTCATTATTTTTCCTTTTTGGAAACAGACAAACCAAACGTATTTCCTAAATTCATAAAATCTGAAAATGAAAATTCTTTTCAGAAAATGAAAACAGAAAATGAAAATAAGAAATATTTTCACAAACCAAACACACCCTAAAATTTTCGCCGGGTTCGAGCGACGTGTTACTCCGATGAGATCAGCTACAGCTGTAAAAAATTCTGCATGGCACGACCTTCAGTGAAGGTAGAAACAACAGTAGTAACAGCATAAAAGAATTGTTAAAAATTTGAGTTTTCTTTCTACAATGACGTGTTACCATTTAAAAAATCGATTATAGTACGAGGAAACCTAATTACCTATTTCAGATATGGCGGCACTATACAAATCTCTCCCTCTCTCGACATGGAACATACATAAGGTCTAATTGAACGAATCTATGACTACAATATGCCCTAATATTAACTATTTTCAATGATTTCTGACTAGGCGATAGCTATACTAATTATTATACAATCTACTCCCTATACCTTCCAAAGTGGGGAAAATTCCTTCCATCACAAGTTGTAGCCTGGTCAGTCAAGTAATCATCTCCTTCCACCACAGCATTTTGCGCCTTTTCCTTCCTGAAGTTTCTGCCACAAACAGAGCATCTCCCTAGGACCTTGGTAATGGGCAACCACATAACCATCCTTGCAACCCTCATTATAGACTCTCCCTTCATTCTCATACCGAACTTCTAGACCTTCCTTCTTCATGTCTGCAATCCAGATTCCCATGGCAACGTCTTCTAATTTAAACATCTGCCAGACAATGATAAAATTGAGCGTTTACATATATGTCACCAATGCGTTTGGTCCAAGACACATTTAAAGTTTGCTTGCACCTTTCCAAATAGTGCACCAGAATTAAACTAATAGCTTTTAACAAGTAATGGATATTCATTACATATAATATACCTTTAAATGGCCATCTCTGTACTTCTTGTACACTGTCTTTGCTATATCATTTGAGACCACGTAGCCAGGACCATGTGCCCAAGGAGGATAAGTTGCTTCACTCCATTCCTTTACCACAGCGGGCAATAAGATATATTCTTAAGTTAGATGAAAGTAGACAAGAAAAGACAGTAAAATCAGCAGGCAAAGAAAAAGACTATGAATAGCGAAGATGTTTTTTAAAAAAATGAACTGCACATAGAAGTCCCAGTAGCGTAGCAAATAAGGAATTTAGTCCAATTTCTAAGTTAATATTAAATTTCTTTAAGTTTCTGACAGTTTAACCTAGTATACAGGTTGTCACTTTCTGATTAACAAGCTTATGATAAATTGATAAGTGACATATATCCATCTATCCATGGCTGAATGAAATATATACTGCACACAACTACATTCAGCCGAGATGTATTTACAAAGCAAACCTTGTCAACAGATATTGCATATTACATAAGTAATAATACCCATTGTTACAAGTTAGAATTATCTGTTATAATCAGAAACTAATGATATAAAACAACAATGGAACGAGAGATTTAATTCTTAAATGAAAGGATATCTCTACCTCTGGGCTGATGTACCATTTGCTATCAGTACTTCGGTGTGGTCTGGAATCTGAATTGATGAGTCCATATAGTAACCCATGAGCCACACTGATCCTATTCAAATTGCCCAGCACTTCATCCACACGAACGAATGCATCATCATCTGTCTTCATGACAAACTTTGCTGAAACAACCTCCGTCTGTTGAAGAGATCATGTCAATGAGGCAGAGGAAGGACTCTCCAACTCAAAGGAAAATATAAGACATTACCCCAAAAATGCAGATTGCTAGAGATTTCCAGGTGATAAGGCTGTAGTAATCAACAAATGGCATCAACTGTATGTCTCTGTAGGTTTGTGCTTCTTTCCACAATTCTTCATTAACTATTTGGCTTTTATGCTGCATCAACTCAGACAGAAGAAATAATTCAGCAAAAACGTACACGTAACATAATTATCAGAGAATTTTGAAAAGTAGCAAAGCTGATATGTTCATCTTCATCGGAATGAACAAGTTAAGATGGTGTAAGATGGAGTAAAAGATACCGAGAACAAATGCTCCAATAGAAACAAATTTATAAGTGGCATATGCCTATTAATGAGACAACCTAAGTTTGAAGATCAATTCATGAAAAGACTGAGAAATCTTAATTTTATATACTGATTTAATGGATGTGACTTTCCCCAATCCTACTAATCTTTAGAATCATACGAGAGAAAATCACAAGCGATACCCACCAAACCAACAAAGAAGCGCACAGCTGTTTTATTTGCTCGAACTGCATGGTACTGCATCCAGGTTCTTCTAACAGCCATCCGACGCTTGAAATTGTTAGCAGTAGAGAAAACACCAATGAAGAGATCCAATGGGGTTTGTGCAGATACAGGATTTGCTTTCAATGATTCTAGATCAATAATATGCTCTGACTCCTCTGATGTGGGCAGACCACTGGCAAGAACAGAAATTAACTTGATGTCCCCTGAAATTCTTATCTCATTGACAAGCCATGGCTCCAAAGTCTGAAATGTAACCAGCTAAGTCAGTCAACATATTAATACTAGTATTCAATATGTTAGGATTCAAAAGCAAGAGTAAAAGAAAGTACTTCACGGAAAGCAAACGAAGTTATGTGCTTTCCGTCAACAGTCATCTGGATTCCCTCTGATCCCACTCTAAGAGTTGCAACAAATGGGAAACCTTGCTTAAAAGGAAAGTATTTCCTCTGTTTTGACGGTTCTTCCATAGCTGAAAATTGCCTTGAAGTGTGGGAATGCATGCCAGCCACATAATTTTGGCTTATGTTCTTCCCTACAACCTTATTACACTCCTCCAACTCATCAACTGCCAAAAGAAACAGCAACATTAAACCATGGAAGTTAAAAGTGGAAATTCAAAATCACCTCATGGAAATCAATAGGCCCTTAGGCCAAGTATACACTAGAAGGAAAGGATGGGGCATTTAGGGATATGCTTAGTGGGCTGCATGGTTAGGAAAGGAGAAACAAGTGGGGTAATTGGAGGAACTGTATTAACAGCAGAGGACAGGCGAATGATTGTGAACAACAACAACCAAGAAGCTGGCACAGTCTGAGTGAAGAAGAGGAAGACTTGGTATTGCCAAAATGCAAAGGAAGCATGAAATAAATGTGGAAGGCAAGGAAGGAGGCAGGCAAGAATTGAGAGGAATCCAGAGAAAGAGGAATGGGTTTGGGAAGAGGGATGTGAGTCTAGCGCTTCTGTGCATCTGCAGAACTCTAGCACTACCTTTTATTTATTTTCTGCATTTTCCAGTGTTTCAGTGCTAAACAGAGCTTTACCTCTGGCTGCATGGAGCTAGTCCCCAGTATCTCCAGTAAATTCCAAGTTCTTATGGAATTAAATAAAGAAAAGAAAAATGATAATTATAAATAATTTTCCACATATAACTGCTGGCTCATCAAAAACCAAGCAGACAGACAAAGTTTTAGCACTAAAACTTAATAAAGCAGAAGAACATGGGAGATAAAACTAGATCTTTTAACATACAGTTGATTTACATGTGGAAAGGGTTCAATTCTGTTGCAACCGTCCTATGACATCAATATTACAAGAAAAGCAAAAATATGAGTGTCTCTAACTCTAAACATGCATATTGCTATCTCTATTATAGGACAAACATTCTTGATTAGCTATGGAGCTCAAATGTTAAGAAATTTGATTTCAAAATCATAAGAACTTTGACTTCAATTATGATGAACATGAATTCATATGGATGTTGAATCAAATGATGAGAATAGCATTTTCACCTTTCTTAACCTTTTCAGGAGTAGGTGATGGGCAGCGCTCCTCTTCACCCCAATCATGAGACACTGTCCAGGAGTTTTGGACAATTACAGGATCTTCAGTGATTTTATCACCATGAAGCCTAACATTATAGTGCAAAATAATAGGCGGATCAGGCTCCCCAGGAAGTGGTTCTCCAGTCAAATCAATCCGAAAATTACCTAGAAGACCATTTGGAATGCCAAGTACAGTGATGGAAGAACCCTGTGTCAGGCCACAGGGTACTTGCAGTTTGTAACTACTATTACCAACTTGAGGGGAATTCATATTATTAAGAAAATGTGGACACTGTTTCTCTTTTGTTCTTGAACTATCATTTGCATGACCTCGTCTTTGCTCTTCAATTGAAGAAATAAGACTATTCCATGCACCTGCAGCTTCCTTGATAGCTTCTGCTGCATTAGGTAAACCCTGAGCACGATCAAGTAAGTGTTTCAAGTGGTTCCATGTCTGCAGAGCTTGTTGCTCTTCTTTTGAAATGTTGCTCCCAGCAAAGAGGCTAGATACTAAAATATCAGCAGAAATAACTTGGGAAGCACCATCTGGATTGCGAACAGCAGGAGGAACCACAGGGTTTATCCATTCTAGAGGATTAGTCCCATTAACATTAAGGGAGATGGGTATAGACGGATAACCTTCACTGATAGGATTTTTCATGACCCCATATCGCAGGATCATAAGCATAAACAACATAAACAATGAAGCAATTAGAACTCCTCCATACAATTTCTTCATTTTGATGATCCTATCAATGAAGCAACAGCCCTGCACCTTCACAGTACTTGATCATAAGGACACCAAACTACTACTGATTTTATCATTGCCTTTCACAGAATTCCTTGTCTTAATTGTGGAGTAAATATAGGTAGAAGCCAATAAGGAGTGAAGATATTTGATGCAAGGACTGCAAGATCCGCTCCTTTCTTTCAGTCTACTACCTAACTGATATCAATTACCAAGCACAAGGCCATGGAAGCATGTTCTGGAGGCTGAGATATCCGCCATGAGAATTACTTGGAAAGCATGAGATTAAGCTACCATGCTGGTTCTGCATTCAGAAGGATAAGTTATCAAAATTCTGCCATTAAATACTTTAGCTGATGTGCATAAAACAACTCAAAATGTTCAGTCAATGATTAATACAAACCAAAAGTAAACATATGATATGTTCTCACTTGACGAAAATCAATACCTTGTTTTTGCTAGGAAATTTAACACACAAATTACATTAAGGCAAACAGCATAGATAAGTACTTTAATTTTTTTTTTTTTTGAAAAAAAAAATAGATTTACAATTTGCTAGAAAAAGAATCATGCACTCTGTAGCAACTATGATTTCAATAAACATCAAGTCCATCATCAACAGTAAGTAAATTCAAACAATATCCCAGACATAGTTAAATACTTTACACCAACTTTAAGTAATATGGATTGCAGCTCTCATTCCAACACAAGTTCAGACTGATCACGACTTCAGTTGTTCATTTGCCAGTATAACATAAGAGAAATATTTTCATATTCCCAATCTGCACTTTACTGAATAAAAATGCTCCCACTTCGAATAAAGAAATAAAAAAAGTAAACAAGTGTTCACCAGTCAGTGCCCTCCCCGGCTAACCACCATCTGGTCAAATATAGTAATGCAATATGTCGAGCTTAGAAAAAGTTGGTCCATATGCATTATAAACGGTATCAAAAATAATAATTAGAGGGAACCAAAGTCGAGATCAGAATAGTTAAGGTAACAAGGACTACATTGAATGGTTTATTAACAGTAAAACCATAGAAATAGAAATTCAATCGAAATCCAAAATGATGCATTAATTAGAATTAAATAACCAATAACACGAACCGGTGAACCGTTCCTTCAACCAATTAATTCCGATTTTAACGACGATCTTACTCCATCCATCATTTCGCTACATATCAACTAAATGTCAAATCTACTTAGATAAAGGGAAAATAAATGGAAAAAAGTGAAGGGCTCCAAATGCGTGTGAGCTTCTTCCTCAACTCGTTGCTCTCTCCAAATTAAATGCCGATGCAGAAGAAGCATGAATCATAACCAAAATGGAAAGAAAAACAAAAATCGTAATATTCAAAACACAAAATTATTAGTTATTAATAATAATTAGCACTAAACTATAAAAAGCAAAAAAAAAAAAAAATACATAATTTCAGAACAAATTCTACAGCATCACACAGATCGAACGGTGCAAGAAATCAACCGAGAATCTCGAAAAGAAGAGCTCAAAATTTAAGAAAAAAAGTGAAAACACAACGAATTGAGTGGAATTGCGGTAGAAAATAGCATGAAGAGAGTGAAAATCTCGGAGAATTGCAATGTTGAGTAGTAACAAGTAGTAAGTGGTTTTAGTCAGGGAGGACCGGAAGAGACTGAGGAAATCGGTTTACCTGGACGAAATTTTCTCGGGAAAATAGCGGAAAATGTAGAGCCACAAGAGGAAAGAGAAAAGAAGAGCGAGAGAGGGTCTTGAAGTTGCAGTGGTAACATGAAGAGGAAGAAGAACGAAGTGTTTGCGAGTTTCAAAGTTTGAAGTTTCAGAGGTTCTTCTTCTTCAACTCAATACTACTAGAACCATTCACAGGGTAAGGACACAGAAATTTAAAGAAAAAATGATAATAATAATAATAATAATAATAAAATGACAAAAGTCATTTTATTTTTTTAAATATAGAACAGGGAGCGAGAAAGAAAAGTACTAGAAGACACGGAGACACCGTAGCTTCATTCACCCACCGTGTTCTCCGGTGTAATTAGACTTTTACGATTCATGGGTAAATGTGTAAATAAATATATATTGGATTTAATTTGAATATATTGTCAGTGTAAAATATTTTTATACAGATATTTAATTATATATTACTATATCAATAAAAGTCTTTGACATAACTACCTATTATTTGAATGGTCATGTAAATAAAATATTTTAATTGAATGATAATATAAAAAAATTTTATACTATCAATATATTTTAATTAAACTCATATATATTTATAAATTTAATTTTAATATATTATCTAAATAAAAAAATTATATAAATATTTGATTATATATTTGGAAAAACTCTACCAATTTCAGAAATCTCCATAAAGTTAAGATAGATTAATTGAATTCTCGATAATAGAACTTATTTATAGGTAATTTCATCGAAATTTTTAATTATATATTATTATATTAATAAAAATATTTAATTTAATATTTTATTATTTTAAAAATTTTATAAATAAAAATATGTAATTATATAATAATTTAAATTTTTTAAATTTTTTTTATATACAATTTTTTTTATATTAAACGTATATCAAAAGTAATCTTTATAAATTATAGACGTAACAAAGCTTTTATTTATTATTGTAATTTGATTATAAGCTGTCATTTATTCAATGAATTTAATTATGATGGTGTATCAATAAATAATTTGACAAATACAGCGTACACAACATAAATGAACCCAGGTACTTCTATAAGGGGAATTTCCAACTTTGGGTTCCCATTTTTCCTATTATAAATATAGTTTTAACTATTTATATTAATGTATATAAGTAAATAATTGTTCAAAAAAAATTTATATTAAGAAGAGAAATTATAATAGAAAAATATTTGGGGACGCATCTTTTGGGTACAGGATGCATATGAAAAAAGTGAACAAAACGACAAAAATATTTGGATAATGGATATCACATAATCATTGTTACTTTTGTTCATTTTTTTAATCTAAAAATTTACCGGTATTTTTTAATAATAGGCTGATAAATTTTGCACTTTATATACAATACTTACTAGAGTATTGTTCAAAATGCTAATAAGTTTTGCATATGTATATATAAAATGCAAAATTTACCAGCATCTTGAACAATACGCTGGCAAGTTTTGTACATAAAATATAAAATTTATCAGCGTATTATTTAAAAATGATGGTAAGTTTTTTTTTTTAACAAAATTTACCGGTGTGTGCACTATTTACATTGATAAGTTTTTTTTTTAATACAAAATTTACCATGAACAGTGCATACACTGGTAAGTTTTTAAAAAAAAAATTTTGAACAAAGATAATAATAATTATATGAGACCCATCATACAAGTATTTTTGTCATTTTTTCACTTTTAATACGCGTCACATATGCGTCCATTGTTTGTACGTTCCCCTATCAATTCTTATTATAATATAAATTAACTTATTTGATGATTTTATGTTTTGTATTTTTCTACATTATTATTTGAAAAGAAAGATTCTTTCGTATGAAATATTTTGAATTCTTAATATGCAATAACTGTCATAATATCTAAATAAATGTTACATGTGCAATAATTTGCATTTCTTGTATTTATAATTTCTTTTTTTTTTTTCGATTGATTTATTGAAGGCTCAAACTCACCAAAACAAAGTAAGGAGCAACAAGGTACAAGGAGCAAAATATAGAAGGAGCCAAACCCGAAAACAAGATAGCCCCCAAATGATATGAGAAATACCGGAAGGACATAGACAAACCACCAAAAAAAAAATAGAAATACTCCGAAATTTATGCGAATTACACAATCATAATAGCCCCAACAGTAGATCAGAACTCCTATAAATTGCAAGTTGATAGTAGAATTCTTAGCTTTAAAGGACTTCCTCTTCACCCAGCAAAATTGCCGAGACAGTTTGGTTATCTAAACCCACATGAAACAGACTTGCGTGCAGCAGAAATCAGAGCACCAGCACATTTTGCGCACCCAGCATACACAGCTTAAGATGAACACCATAGTTTATACCTATTCCATAATTCAACCATGAAAGATTGCTACCAGACACTCTTTTTTTGAAAAATTACCATATTCCTCAGCTTCCATAAAGACCACACAACCACGTAATAGCATGATATCCATAGTTTCTTTTTTTGAAATGGCACCTTAACAGCAATCCAGCATTCAAAATTGAGGTCAAAATAATTTGGATTTTTTGAATTTATGTTTGGATTAACTTATTTTGAGGTCAAAATAGTTTACAATAAAAATAATAATAATTAAAAAAGAATTATTTTTCTAAATAATCGAACATGCTCTTAGTATAAATGTCTTTTTATTCTTGGACCGGTAATATAAATGTCAAGTATATGTTCACTTTAATATTTGAAGTTGCATGTATTAATTATTTTGGTCTCTAAAATTTAATAATCAACTTTTTAATCTCTAGAATTACAAAACTTGGGTCATATTAATCTCTAACTCTATTTTTGTTACTATAGCATTCATGTCACTTTAATGACAATTCAAATTAGTTCATAAATTTTTTGGAAACATGTCAAAAAGGTCGTAAGAATTAAATGAGATAATAAAAGAAATATAATCTCAGTGGATTAATTTGAATCTATTTTTCATCAATGTTATTTGCCACATAGGATATCACTGTATCACTTAATATGATAAATCAATGAAAAACGTGATAATATGGTAATGGAAATGAAGTCAAGGACTACAAGTACTTATATTTTGCAATTTTATAGATTAAAAAGTTAATTTTTAAATTTAAGGGATAAAAATAACTCATGCAAATAAATTTAGGGGTTAATTGCACTTTGTCCTTGTATTATAAGTCATGTACACTTTGCCATTTATATTTCAAAAACGTACATTCTAACTCTTTGTATTTTATCAAATATGCATTTTGATCTTTCTGTTAATTTTTTTATCAATTATAAATAAAAATATCACACATTTAGGATATTTAGTTACATATTTAAAAAAATTTAGAGAATCAATTTATACATAACCCAAATTTTAGAAAAATATAATACATTTATTTTAAATAAAATATATATTTATAAAAATTCAAAAAATTAATATATATATATTTTTAAATATAAAAAATAAAATATATATTATCTATAATATAAGAGGTAAAATACAATTACCCTTAATCCCAGATAACATAAGCGTATAGTCTTTTGTTGGCGGTGTTTTGGCGGATTTTAAAGGATTGTTTGGGGGGGGGGGTGATTGGAGAGGGTTCCAGCAGAGAACGAAAAGGACAAATTTGAAATTTCCCGCTTCTGTTGTCTTTTCTATTGTTTTTGCCATGGTCCACTTAGTGCTCCACTGTACTTACCGTACAACTCGTGTAGCACATGTGTTGCGAAATTTGCTCTTTCTTTTGTCCTGCATTTTAACGATTTTAATTAATTTTTTATCTAACTAATAATATTAAAATTTTATTAAATTATTATTAATCTAATTTGAACTAAATTATTTTATTATAAAAAACAAAAATATTTTAATATTAATATTTTTTTATTTATAAAATTTAAATTTAAAATTTTATTTAAAAAATAAGTGCCATATCATCTAAAATCAATCAATTATTTACTCTAATAATGGAAAAAATTAGTATTTTAATATTTTATAACACAGTAGAACATTTATTTTTTAAAATTCTTACATTTTGGATATTTATTTTCTTCTATTCATCACAAATGTGTGGTTGAAAGTAATTAAAATTTAATTTTGATATAATATCAATATAAATTATTTTTTACACAATTATTTAATTATAGATTGTTACAATATTATAATTATTTGACTTATATAATAATTACATTGAAAATCATACATATATTGAATATACAAGTGCTTGATTTATAAGAATTTTTTTTATATAATTATCCAATTATGTATAACCAATTAAAGTGTTTGACTCTTATTATAATTAGGACAAAAGTATATATATATATATATATGTGTGTGTGTGTGTGTGTGTGTGTGTAAAAGTAAGGATTACTTTAGATTTACAAAAATCAATTGTGTTTTGTATCTTTTGACTTTTGAGTCTAAATTCCTTTTTGATAGTAAAAATATGAATCTATTTTAATCTAGTTTATTTTCATGTTAAATTTTCATATAAAGTTAAAAAATTATCTATTAAATTATTAATGTAAAAAGTTTTTATATATTTATTTAGTCATTTATTAATTTCGTTGTTAAAAATCATTTAATTCTTATATTAATTATTTTAAAATTACATATATTATAATAAATAATTAATTTATGATATAAACAAAATCAATCTTTGGAGAAAAAAAAAAAGAAAAAATCAGACGATGCATCTTCAGGAGGTGCCTTGCCAATTTCTGAGTTGCCAGTTGGCAAAGATACCCTCAAATCAGTGAAGTCATCTTTATTTGGTAGAGTATGCTAGGGCCGGCATTATTATGTAATTACTGAAATGCCCTTGATTCGTGGCGTTGCTACCAAAGGGACAGCTTGGTTTACGCTACAGATGGAATGTAACTTTCTGAACCGGCCAACGGTCACTCTTTTCATTTTTAAAAAGAAGAGACATGAAGTTATGAACAATAGCAGACATTGTAAGTAACAATCATACACAACGAAAGCCTGTTCCAATTTTTTTTTTTTTTTATTAATGCACTTTTGAATTTTTAATATTGAGTTAGGCAACGTTATTTGTTGGTAGCTTTCGTATGTATGTGTGGAACGATGGTTTCATTCGTGTGGAAGCGAAGCATTCCCATTTGCCGTTTGCCAATTACCATTGACATCTCACCTAAGAATAAGAGTGATGGTGCAAAAAGGATAGAGGATAGGGTGTTTTGATTAGTTCGATCAAATTGGGTAACATTGTTGTTACCAAAAGTATTGGGCAAGATTATTTATCACTATTGATTAAATTGGTTTGAACTTTGTTGCGTCAGGGGTGGGTGAGAAATATAAAATAACCGAAGTTAATTATCATCGTTGGTATATATTTGCATGTAAGCTGAAATAACTTTTACATCGGTATACGGTAAAATAATTTTTATATCAGCGTAAATTAAAATAACTTTTATATTATTAAATAACATTGTATTAATTTTTTTTATAAAATCACTGTTAGATTTAAAATTAATGCCATATAAATCATATATACAAAATTTCATATTAATCTAAACTTATTTAGTATAATTTTTATATTGTTTAAAATTAATGTAATTAATGTTTTTAAAACTATGATTAATAATAAATAATTAATCTTAAACTTTTATTTTAATTAAAAAATATGAATGATATTATAAAAAAGTAAATAAAAATATACCAAAAAAGGTAAATAAATGTTAATTAAAAATAGAGTAATAATAAACATTTAAGAGTGGTTAGGATTAACTCTCAAAATTAATCTCGAATAATTTACTTTTAAAACTTAATGATATTATAATTAAGTTAAGCAACCGAGAGTATTTTACCCGCGTCGTATTTCTTCTACTCTATGAATAATATAATATGGGGATAATATGGACATTCTATTTTTCCCATAACTTACTCCCTGGCCTAGTCTGTACCCTAGGAGCTAATTTTCCTCCTGTCATAAGTAATTAATTGGTGCCCACTGACGCGTTGATTTTCACTAGGAAATTTTAATTGCATTCAATCCGAGGAGAACCTACTATGATTTTAATTGTCAATTTGATTATTTTTATATAAATTAAAAAAATTTAAAATTAATATATAATTATAACATAAATAAATTAAAATATTTTTAATAAATTTATTATGTAGTAAAAATTATAATTTTATTATATGATGAAAAATAATTACCTATTTTAATTAATGAAGATAAATAATAAAATTAAGAAATTAATAATAAATATTATATTAATATATAAGAATGATAATTATTATCATTTAAATTTTATTACTTGAATTAACCATTATTATAAATTTGAAGGGGTAGTATTTTTGAACCCATTGAATATATGGAATAAATTAGCTTTTTGGAATATAATAATTATAAATATTAATTTGATCAAATTTTATATTTTATATTATAAATATTCAGCAAATGTGATATGGAATAAATGCTGTAAATTATAAACATAAAATTTTAGTATATTATATTGTCACAACTTTATTCAAACTAACAATGAAATCTAATATGAAATATAATAAACAATAATAAAATCTATTTTTTATGTTTGATGTTATATTAAAAATTCGATCTTCATGTAAAGTACAATATTGAAATAAGTATAAATATAAATAATGATAATATAAATTGAAAATAAAAAAGATAAAGTATACAAAGTAGTTGAATATACTTTGGCCACCTTCCAAAATTTGATCCTTTCAACTAGTCTTTATCTGATGATCATGTATATTTATTTTTTGATTTAATTTTTATTAATGGCTATTATTTTCTTATGAATAAAATCTCATTTATGTCTTTTATATTTTACGGTAATTTTAACTTAGTCCCAATTTTTTTTTTTTGTTCTATTTACATACTTAATATTTTCAAAACGTTTCAATCTCACTTTTTCAATAGACAATATCTACATTATAAATGAAAGAAAAATTGATATTGAGGTCAAATTTTGATATTAGTAATATCCAAATACTACCAATAAAGATTATATGTCTTTAATTATCCAACAAAAAGCTTCGAATATGACTTTTAGTAGGAGAAAAATTAATTAAATATTAAAGAGATTTAAATTAAAATGAAAAACTTTCATATCCTATAAAAATATGTGAGAAAATTATGATAAATAATATCATCTCATTCAGATAAGTAATAAACACATCATCATTAACATTATAATCTGACCTTCATATAAATTTCTTCTATTTATAATTTAAATACCGAAATGATAAGATTAAGATATTTTGAAAATATTAGGAACGTAAATAGAACAAAAAATAATTTTTGGAACTAAGGTGAAATCATTTTAAAATTTGAGAGACATAGATTAGGCATTGTCTTTTCTTTAACTATAATATATCAAAAAAACAGTTAATAAGAAACAAAGTTACATTAAACAACCCTCGGTTAAAAAAAAAAAAAGAAAGAAGTTAAATCAAACAATCCATACAATTATACTCAATAAAGTTAAACAAATTAAGGATCGCAATCGATTATACATTATTTGTAAGGATGGGTGTAATTGTTTAAGTTATTTTTCTCATTTGAGGTTTTTTTTTTTTAACAATCTAAATACAAATGGAAAAGTCCAGTTTTTTTATATACAAAAGGTTTTTTGAATAGAGATTAATTTTTTTTGTCATTGCTTCTTTGTCTTGGCATTTCTTGCCACATAACATCCTATATTTTTTATTGGCAGAGAAATTTAAGATATAAAAATGATCATGATAAACATCTTGGATAGGATGGGATAAAGTTCATTTTAGAAGGCGGAATAATGAAATCTAAAAGAATTAAAATCTGCATAATATAATATTTCAAGACTAAATACTAACCATTATACATATAAAACTTTCATCATAATGGGAAATTGCACCAAAACACCATTCAAAATGAGACACCAAAGAAGTTCTCAACATATTCGATTACCTTCCTTTTCACAGATTCAATTCGTTCTTCATCACCTTAGGACTTCTCATAATCAAGACACTTATTAGATAAGAACCGCCAATCAAGACAAAAATTACCGGTTAGGCTGACAGGAAAAATAAAAATCAACATTAGGAAATTGGGAATATAGATATTTACACACCTTCATCTTTTTAGGTGGGAGGCTAAGCGTGCGTTTGGTTCCCCAGTAGAGCCTCTCAAAATCGATTCTAGGGGGTAGAATCAATTGTCCAGCAAAAAAAATCTTGTTTGGTTTCTTATTTCCACAATCAATTTTTCTCTTTATAATTGATTTTGGAGGAAGTGAAAATTTTTTATTTTTTGTTAGAATCACTTTTAGAGGAATTACCAAACATAAATCACTTTACATCAAAATCAATTCTAACCAAATCAATTCCAACAAAATCAATTGTATCTAGAATCAATTCTACAAAAACAAAACCAAACACGCAATAAGACTAATTGCCCTCCCAAACAGTGCACAAAGTACATCTACATCCTTGTGTTGAATTCCCTGTCAAGTACACAAGAATGTTAGGTTCACAATGATACTTGATCAAGATAATCACTCCAAAAGTCTGTTGTCCCTGGGATTCGAGTAAAATTCCTTCAAACAAAGCATGATTGACAACAGATTGAATTCCATCCTAGTTTTGTTTCAAAAAACTTTGTACATGCCTCAAGCAAACCTAAAATCTAGTGTAAAGTAAGTAAGTAGCATATATATTTTCATGAACATACAAAAATAAGTTTTATATTTAAAATTTTTCACAATACTTTGCATGAATGCTTGAACTTCTTTTTTTTTTAATTAAAAAAACATGATATATAAATATTTGACGATAGTAAGGAGAATTAAAAGTGAAAAGAGTTTGATTAAAAAAATGAGATTTTTAGGGTACGCTTGACTTCTATTTTCATTCCTTATATTTTAAATTTTTAGAATTTTGAAAAGTAAATAGTGAAAATAAGAAGTGAAAATAGTAAATAGAATTTTCTTATTTTCACTATTTCCAAATTAATAGAATCCCCTCTACAATTAACAATAATAAAGCCCCATATGAACTTTTGTTTAAACAACCACCAGATTTGAACATTTTATAGGTGTATAAATGTCTATGTTATGCTTTCACACTTAGTGTTCATAAAGAGAAATTCCATCCTCAAGCACGGCTTCGCATTTTCCTTGGATACAAAGTTGGAATGAAAGGATATATTGTTCTTAATTTGGATTCAATAGAGATCTTTATTTCTAAGAACATTATTCTTCATGAAACATGCTTCCTTTACAATTCCAAAAATAAACCAATATCATTGCCCAATACACATTCAAATGGGCTTTCTATCCATCTAGCCCAAGCAATAATTAACCTACTTGAAGTACATAGCCCAAACACTTATTCCTTTTCCCTTAAAAACACAAAAAAAATAAAAATAAAAATAAAAATAAAAAGCACACACACACACACACACACACACACACATACAAACACTTATTCTCATTCTCCTTTTCCTTTACAACACCTAATGCCGCCTAACTCAACTCACATCCATTTCAACTTAAAACTAATTCTCTTATTCGTTAAATAATTTTAGAGATATTCGCTAACGTCCAACTTGATAGCTCTACTGAACCCAATTCACCCTAACTCACTCCACAAATAAATCATTCTTCGCAAAACATCTCAAAAATCGCACCATTACTATACTCACTTTTCTTCCACCTCCACAAATTCATGTCTTCATCCACCACCCTACTTGCAAAATTACACTACCATTCTTATCAAAGTCCTTAATTGCCACAATCATCTACAAAGAGTGCACACTATTTATGCTCATTCCTTTGTTTTTCAAATCTATCTCCCAAACACAGACACTTCTCTTTTTCTTTTTGAAGTGAGTGTGAACCTAAGACATATTAAGAGCCTTGGAGGCACACTTGTTGGTGTGGGACCATGAATGCCAAGATTGCAACACTAGACTTGGGTCTTAATTAAGTCTCCACTCAGTGTGGTGTTAATAAAAAAACAAATATGTATAGCATGTCAAGTGTAGGAAGAATGAAATAGTGCAGAGATAAAAAGCCTAGATTGTGGCCAAGAGCTATGCATAGACTAATAACATTAATTATTTTGAGACATTTTCCCTAGTCATAAAAATGGCCAACATGTAAGTGATCCTAGCCATGATATCAATCAGAAAGTGGCACATCCAATAGTTGGAAGTGAATAATGCATTTTTACATAAGGACTTGGTGAAAGATGTTTGTATTCTAGTGCCTCAAGGTTTCACTACTGATTGATGACATAAATTGTGCAAGATGTAACATCCCCAATTTTTGTCTAAGCTAATTAGTTCAGTGATCCTGACTAATTAGAGAGGTTAACGATTAACTGAGAATTAATCGGCTAATCTCGATGAGCAAGAGCTTAGTAAATTAAAGGCAAGTCAACAAGATAAGTAAAAGTCAACAATTGAAACATAATGCATTAAAAGTTATAATTAAAAGCCTAATTGCCCAATCCTTATTAATCCATGATTTAGAACATAAAATCAAGGTGATCTAATCTAATTAACTAAGAGCATATAAGTCTCAAAACTTAATCACATTAACCTTCACATCTTCTTACAAAATTAATGAGGAAAAGTCCTTCTTAATTAAAATGTGCTAATGAGTAATTTAAACTAAGTGAATTAATTAATATTTAGATGATTATAACAATTATAAAGATGTAGAAACTTCCCTTTATTTTATTGTTTGAAAGTTTGGTCAAAGCAAGAGCCACATCCAACCATTCAATTACTTTCTCATCATACACTACTAGATCAAGAGTCCATATTAGGAGCTTCCTTATGTCATGACAAGAGTTGTACTCTTCTTCACCAAGATCATGACACTTGGTGTGATCCTAGCCATCCAATGCCCAATCCTAAGAGAGCTCATGCTTTTAACCACTTGACAAAAACACTATATAGTCTTTACCCAATTGTCAAGACTCAAAGGAAACACAACACACTCTTTTGCCCTATGATTTTTCCCACTCTCTAGCTTGTTGTAAGAAGCAAAGTCACCTCACTCCCTCTCTCATTTTTGCGCCACATTCAGCCACTCTCCCCCCCCCTCATTTCATTTTTCCATTCCTCTCACCAAGAACACAAAGCTCTCTCCTCTCTCCAAGTTCCTTTCCTACTCTCTTGTTCTTTCAATCTTCCTTGTTCTTCTTCCAATCTCTCCACTACTCCTCACCTCATTTCCATCACCACCATCACCATCCCTTCAAGGACCACCATTTTTGGTCTTTGGAGAAACAAGATCACTCATACACAAGCCCCATTTCCAAGCATTCAAGGAGGAAGACTCTCTCCAACCTTCTCCACCTTCAAAATCCTTCAAGAAAACTCTCTTTGGTAGTGGCTCTAAACTCTTTTTCTCTCTTGTTTTTCAAGCTTTAGAACTCCTATGCTCTCCATAGCTAGGTGGTTTTAAAGATTGATTATGGGCATCATAGTCATTCTTGTCATAAAATGAGATGTTGTTGCTTGTATGGTGGTTTGTTGAAAACATGTTTTCGGTTTGGTGTGATGCATGGTTGAACTCAATATTTTTGAACTCCAACATGTTAGTTTTTCACTAATCTTTCATGGCATATAAGTGTTTTATAACTTGAGAATGTTTTCTTGAAAGTGAGGTTGAGTGTTTTGGAGAAAACATGAGGAAAATCAAAACGTGAAATCTGGATTTTCTGGCAGTCTGTAAACCGAATGGTATAACTTTTTCCAAAGAACTCAGAAATTAGTGGAACCAATTTTATATGAAAATAGACTCAGAGAGCTTTCCATACATATAAAATACATACGATTCGGAGTTAAAATGAGTGAGTTATGATTTTTCAAAGTGGACTGTTCTCGGATTGGTTTCTGTCTGGGCAGTCTACACTAAAATGTGTATAACTCGAGCTACAAAAATGATTTTTGAGTGAGACCAAGTTTAATTGAAAGCTAAGACATAGAGGAACAAATCCATAAAACAGTTTTCTCAGATTCCTTCTGAGTAATTATAATGAGAAGTAACAATCCACTGTATCGGGAGTGAACTTAGAAACTGAACAGTCAGAATAAAATATGCATAACTCAAGCTATAAAATGAATTTTTAAGTGGGGTTTGTTTTGTTTAAAAATAGACTCAGAGAAGTATATCCACACAAAAATTCGAAATAAAAGAGTAAAAGATGAAATTATGGTGAATTTTCAAAATTACTGCCCCACTGTAAAAGTAAAACTGGTTATGGTAAAAGTTAAAGAATAAGGAGAAATAAGCTTTAAGACATTAATACCCTTACATTAAGCATTAGAGAACCCTCATAATTCAACTTAAAAATGTCAAAAAGGATAATAGATAAAATTGGCACTAAGCCTAATAAAAGAAGTTTACACAAGAGGCAATCTCAAGTAAAAGCTTGCACCAAATTTACTAAGCCAAGCTCATAAAACTTTGCTTGAGAATATGCCTATGTTTATATGAAAGTATGATGCTATGATGATGATGAGTAATGATGATGATATGATATGATGATGATGATTATGATATGATATGATGATGATCATGATAGTGTTATGATGATGATAAGGATGATAATGATATGATGACGATATTATGATGAATCATGATGATATGAATATGATACGTTGATAATATGATGCTTAATGCTAAACTCGAAAAGACTAATAAATATGAACACCCTGGGGACGGCGATACGTAACGCCCAGAGATGATTAATAAAGGAACCACATTTGGGGACGGCGATACGTAACGCCTAAATGTGGAAGAGAATTAGAATAACTTTGCATCATAAACTTTAATAAGAAAAAGATAAACTAAGGGTAAGATCCTTCAAAAGGGAAGGTGACCTAATTTAAGTTTCCCCTCACCCACGACTCACATGAGGCATGGCATGACCCAGCTAGGGTGAGTATAGGGGATAGGTCTTACATGAGGCATGGCATGACTAGTGTAAATGCAGAAATTCTATGGTGCCCCACGGTATGAGCTCATTACCACTTATGTTTAGTGGGTGAAAAGATAAAGTTAAGTTAAGAAAAGAAAAGGGACCTCGGTCTAAACCCTAGCAAGGGAAGAAGTTAAGAAAAACTTATAGTACAGTCATGCATTTTTATATGATTACACTTGTGCCCATATATGTTATGATGTAAATGATTAGAGATTATGTTAAAATTGAATCCACTTCGGATATTCATGTTTTCGAAAACCTAAGAACGAAACCTTATGAGTGTTCACTATTTTCATTAATAAAACCGAAGTGGCTGGGACGATGACGATGACACTTTCGTGTCGGGTTCGAGTCCTACTGAGAAATTCCATTTCTCACCCTAGTTGTTCTTTCGTATCGTCACCAGATCTCGACGGCGCATCCGGTGGAGTGGAGCGTGGATCCCCAACACGGTGAGCGGACGTGTGACGTGGGGTGCAAGACGAAGCTGCTTTGGGACTTGTAGCGACCATCGCTCTGCACCTCCGCATATTTCTTTTGAGCTGAGCATTGTCATTCAAATTTGTACTTAGTATCTAGTATTTGGACCATGGCCCGACCATGAGCCTCCTTTGATGTAATGTTGATATATATGTATGTATATATATTATGAACCCATATCGATGTAATGACTTTGCTATATAATGCAATGTACTTGTGAATTACTATTCATTTATCTTTCTCTGATTTTATGATATTGGAGTACGTATTTTATACGACACGCCGTTACTCTGTCTAGCTTCTCGTTCAAGGCTTTACTTTCAAAAAGTGACGACGTATTTCAAAAGAAAAAGAAAAATTTTACCGTATTTTCCGCGTAATTTAATTTCAAGTGCAGTTTAGTTTTCCACGAGCATAAGTAACAACTAATAAAACACCGTAATACGACTTAAGCGTAGTATGGGTTTATTAGGGTGTTACACAAGATCTTGGAGTCCTTATATGGCGTCAAACAGGCTAGTAGAAAATAGTATGAGAGGTTTTTTTCTCTTCTTATCTCTTATGGTGACAAGTAAGTCAATTTTGATGATATCATATTGACAAGAGATTCACTAATGAACTGAATCACATCAAACACACTTTGGATTCTAACTTCCGCGTCAAGGAACTTAGAATTTGGCCATGTTTCTTAGGCATTGAGATTGCTCAGTCTGCGAAGAGTATATCTATATGACAAAGATAGTATTGTGTAGCTTTACTCTCAAGCTCTAAGCTTCTTAGATAAAGCCAACTCAAACACCAATGGACTATACATTGCATCTTTGCTAGGATGGAATCTTAGCTTTCTTACATATTATCATACCAAGATTGGTGAGACAATACTGTCTTCGTATTTAACCATCACGCATTTTGACATTGCCTTTGCAACCCAACAATTGACTATATATGTTGCAACATATTGAGCAATATTTCAAGGCTACCATGGGAATTCTCATCTATTTAAAGAGGTGTCTAGGATGAGGTCTATTCTTTTCACGTGACTTCTCTCTTCAGCTGCTTGGTTTCAATGATACGGATGAGGGGGGTTGTATCGATCCATGTCTTTTAATCAATATATTGCTTCTTTCTAGGCAAGTCTCTAATATCATCGAAATCAAAAGAGCAAAGCACTATTTCTCATTCATTTGTAAAGGCCAAATATCATCTTTGGCTTCACATTCATTTTACTAACCTAGCAATGTTGTATTATGATAGTCAAAGTGCTTTATATATTACAGCTAACCTAGCTTTTCACTATAAAATCAAACACTTGGATATAGAATACCATGTAGTTCATGAAAAATCAAAAGCGAGACTTATGCAATAATTACCTGTCACATCCTCTAATTAGCTCAATAATATCTTCACCAAGGCCTTTTTTCCTTGAACAGTCAATTCCATTACTTGCAAATTGGGGTTGATTGCCATATATCAACCTCTAGCTTTAGGGGGTATCATGCCTTATGCATGCTAATGAGTGTGAAGAGACAATATATGCAAAGTCATGAAGTACAAATGCTAAAAATGCTACTAAGGCATAAGGCACTCGCATTAATGCACCCCACCCCCCATAATATAGGAAGTTACTTTTATGTATTTGTTATATATAGATATATTACAGTTCACATGATCTTCCTTTCTTATCATAAGCACCTTAGGCTGTAGATTTAGTGTAGCTATGCTTTTTCTTATAAACCTGCACCTGATTTTCTTGTATATATATTGTAATCAATCATAAAAGGAAACAGAAAGAGAATTTCACAATGTTATACATGATAGCTTTGTGAATGACGACGAAAGTATTGGAATTTAAGCCAAAATTCTAGATCAATTAGGAATAGAAATCTCATAACACATTTGGCTTATCAATAAGGCCTTTGGGTTTTGGTTTAGTTATCCTCCAAGAGTGTGAGTGATCCTTTGTATGGATAGCTTTTAGAAAATGTCCATAATGCCATATGAAGTAATATTTTATAAGGATGGTTAGCAACTTTTACCATGCAAAAGTTGTGGATAGTAAAAATTTTGGTACTCTTTGTACGGATCTTTGATGTAGGTTGAAAGCAGCTGAACCACATTAAATTTTGCGAGTTGTCTCCTTTATGTTGTTTTGTGCTTTAATTGCCCAACAGGTGGTATTAAAGCCAATTGTTTGGGTCAATTGGCCTTGGTTGAACATTGAAGAGTTAGCAACATTATTCTCAAAAGTTGTCATATGAGAGTGAAGCAAAAAATGTGAGTACCATTGATGGAACCATGTGTGTGGGTCCCTTGTGCCAAAAGTCTTCTTGGTAATGTGGAGGTCACGCGGCATGTTTCGTGAGTAGCGACAGTACAAGTGAAGAGAGGTTGGATCGAAAGTCTTCCTGATAGTGTAGAGGCCAAGAGGCATGTCTCAAGGGCAACGACGGTACAAGAGTTTGCATTGTAGAGAGATTTGTTGCAACTAGCTTTTAACAAGACTTTGGCTTAAGTGAGGATCTATTAGTATTCAAGTAAGTAAGGATTTGTTAGGATTTAAGCCAAAATCCCACATTGATTGGGAGTAGAAATTTCATAAAAGGTTTGGCCTAATAAGGCCTTTGGTTTTTGGTTTAGTTATCCTCCAAGAGTTAGAATGATCCTTGGTATGGATAGCTTTTAGGAGTTATTCATATGATATAATATTTTGTAAAGATAATTAACAACTTTTTCCGTGCAAAAGTTGTGGATAGTAAAAAATTTGGTATTCCTTATAGAGATTATGGATGTAGGTTGAGAGTAGTCAAATCACGTTAAATTTTATGTGTTGTCTCCTTTATGTTGTTTTAAGCTTTCATTGCCTAATAGGGCAACAGAAAGGTACAACATTGCAATGGCTCTTGCTTAGTAGGAGAGAGCTTAATGGCACAAATAATGGTTATGGGTCTTAGCTATAAGATTGCAATTGCCATTCCAGGTGGCAGCCTTATAGGCTCTGATTCATAAGATATTATGCTTTTTTATGATTTTCATTGCTTTTCATATGAGTTATGCTCTACGTTCTGTAATCTCAATTTGAATGCTGGTAGAAGTTCTTCATTTCAAGTATACATATCTTTGATATTATGATTTAATTTGAAGATGAGGTATTATGCTTTGTGGCTTTGTTCATGTATTATGCAACAATTTGTTCTTATTCATGGTTTTTTGATAATAGGACTAGGATTATGAAGTTGTTTTAAGTTCTTAAAGATGATTGAAATTGATGAGAATATTTCTGAGTCACTATGGTTATAGGTGAGGGTGTAAGTGGACTGAGTCAACCCAGTGAACTCGACCAATTTGAATCGAACCAATTAAATTGGTTCAGGTTATCAGGTCATATCCGATAAAAACCGATTAAATCCGATAGTAATTTGTTCGGTTATCATAATTCATAAATTTTAACTTTATGACCTAACCCAATATATAGCTTTTTTTTAACCCTCGGCCTAAAATATACCTAGTACCTAACCTACAAACTTTTCCCCCAAAATTGAAACCACTCACATTCAAACTAGGAGCCTTATTGCAATCCTTCCCTTAATATCTTCTCTTTGCCTATAGCCCTAGTCAATAGCCACTACCATACCAGCCACCATTACTCACGTCTCAAACTCCACCACTCATAACACCCAACATATTGTACCTCGACGTTCACGCACATTGGCATAGCACCCCCAGGCCCGGCTCTACCACCGTAGTGTACCATCACTACCGTGAACCAACACTACAATTTGCCACTGCAGTGCCACCATTCCCTTCCTACTTTGCTTGAGTTTTATTCTATCATATGTGTCATATGGTTCAATATGTATTTCCATTGCTTAGGTTAATAGATTTGTTTTTCATTTCAATTTGGATGTAATTTTGTACGTGTTTTTCAATTTACTTTTTTCCCATTTTTCTAGTATTTTAGAAATTCAAGAAGTTTGAAATCTCCATATGTATTTTCCAGTCATGAAAACATCTTTTGTTTTTAAATTTTAGTTCAATTTTGGCTAAATGGATGCTCTTACTCTTCTTTCTTAAAATCTTCACGGTGTTATGTTTTTTAAAACCATAATCACAAGGTTAATCCAAATCGAAAATAAAATATTACAAGTTGAAAAAGCAAGTCATTTGATATCCCAAGCAACCATTTCTATTTGTAATTTTTGTGATCTTGTTTTTTCTATGATTTTTTATTTTTAGTGTTTTTTTTTTTTGCATTTTAATTACTTAGAATAAAAAATAATATATAATCGGATAACCAACCACCCAAACTAAGCCAAACTAGTCACACAAAATCCCTAAACCCAAAGCAATCAAATTTGATTGGTTTGGATTCGTTTTTCCCCCAAATCCAATCTAACTCGACCCAGTTAGACCCTAGTTATGGATTCATATATGTGTTCTCAATGCTACATTATGTGATGACTTGTGCTTCTTTGCAATTAAATAGTAAATAATCACAATCAACCAACATCAAACAAGAATAACTCACAATTCATATTGCATAAGAAAGACAAGAGATACAATGAAGAAAGAATAAGATCAAATTATATTATCACTTCTTTGGAGCGGAAATAAAGGTAAGCAATGATGTTTATAAAGAATAAACATATCTTATGTTTGTTTTGAGATGCTATTGAAGGTATTTGCGATAGAATTAGTAACTTGTGATCTAATTATTTAGGAATTAAGTACACTCTATAGTAATAATGTTTAATTGATGATTTTAGGTGAAACATTAGGGTTTGAGGATGAATTAAAGCTATATTGGCTATTGGAGATAAAAAAAAGTTGATATTGAAGCCATTTAAGTGTTCAACTTGCACGGAAAAAGAACATATTATAATGAAATCTTCATAGCTTCTTCGCCAAAGATCATTATTGAATTGTTCAAGATGGTTTAGAAAGAAGAGATGCAAATCTACAACTCTTATGCTCAAGACATTTCTAAATTTCAAAGTCTTCAAAAGGAGAAAAACTGGGTCCAAGATTAGAACTACAACTTTCATAAGGACATCAAAGCTTACGTTGCATCATAGAAGAATATACGAAGTTGTTGTCCTTGATAGATAAGATCTTCTACACAAATTTTGAGGATTTTGGGCGATAAGATCTTCTACTCACATTTGAAAATTTTTAGGAACAATATGCTTTGCTTGAATTTTGATGATTAAGGCTAATTTACTCCCTAAATAGTGGATCATCTATAAATAAGATCCTTAAAGATCAATAAAGGAATTAATTAATCAATCAAGGAATCAATTAGGGAGATACAATTTGATGGCTCATAAAGCAAGAAGATTTATGCGTTTGATTTCTTATTTATTCCTTCTTTTCTATTGATTCATGATCATTACATACTCCACTTATATTGACAAGATTGTGTTGAACATAATGAGTGGCTAAATTCCCTCCTTGCTAGGCTGAAGATTAGTGTTGGCAAAGCGGGCTCAACATTTTAGCCCGCCCCGTTTAAGGGTAGGTTGGCGAGTTGGCAAGTTGCCGAGTTGGCCCGCCAAAAAAATAAAAAAATATAAATAAATTTATTTTAATATTTTAATGAGTTAAATTAACTTTAAAATAATTTAAAATTAGAAAAATATATTGAATGCAAAATCTACTTAAATAAAATAGAACAAAATAATTAAACTACATAATTTATATCCAAATTTAACTTAAATACAAACATAATAAACTAATTAGGATATATGAATGAGTTCACAAATAATAATTAACTATAAATTTATAACATAAAGTTTATAGTATAAAGTTCACAAATTAATAAAGAATAATAACAACATAATCTATAATAAAAACATAAACTCTTTTTTAAAAGATAGTCTTGTACCTAAAAAAAAAAGAGCCACCTTTGGCCCTATGGGCCAACCCACCTCGGCCCGCTAAAGCCCACGGGTTAGGCAGGCCGAAAAGTTTTTGCAGGCTAAATATGTCAACCTAACCCATTTTGCCATCTCTGCTGAAGATGTAATTTAGCTAGAATGATTATATATCAAGATTCTTCTTGATTTAGTCTAAGTTTTTCTATCAATTAAGATTTTATTATTGTACTTAATACTTTTATGGCTTGATCATTCATACGTTGATCTAATGAGAATTGTAGGAAATTGAGAGATTTATACATGATTTAGATCATATGATAAAAATCATAATCATTGATCGTCCAAGGATATATAGAAATTATTGTTTCTATGGCAATTGGTAATGATTCCATAAATTGGTAAAGCCTTTAATATTACAATTCAAGTTAAAGAATTAATAAGATTTTAAGAGTTAAAAGAGAATTGATATGTCAAGGGATTGGGTATTAATTGAATTAGAGAATTCCCCATCAATTGAATAGTTAAGTTTGGTCAGGTTGGAATGTAGAATACAAATTGAAAAAACTAAGTGAAATCATACCCCTAATGCCTTCATTACTTGATTAATCCCCCTTTTTCTTGATATTTGATTATCCATTATTTTGTTTAAGTGTTTGTTTCTTTTTATTTTATTTGCAATTCATGTTATCCATTTAAATTCGATACCTAAATAGTAATTGGAGTAGGGAACCAATAATTAGCATTTAATCTCATGGGACAATACTCACTCACCTCATTTATTACTTGTACAATTTGATACAATTTCTAATAGATCATCAAGCAATGTTTTTCTTCTCTTTATTTTTCACCTTAAATTTTCACAATATTTCTGACTCTTCTTCTACCAAAAGACTTTGAAACTATTTCTTATCAACCCTTTTCTTTGAGTTTTTTTTTATTTTTTTGTTCTTCTTCAAAATCGCTTCCCTCTCTATTTGATTTTTTTTTCTTGCTCTTATGCCTTTTTTCCAAAAAAAAAAAAGCTTTTTGTCTCTTTCTCTTTAGATTTTTCTTTCTTGTTAATTGCCCCTAAACCCCCTTTTGAAATTTTTTTTGCTGCTTCCTTCTCTGATGGCTTTCTCTATTCATAATCCATTTCACTGCCTAATTGTGAGTAATTTGTTTTCTCCTCATGATGAATATATTAGCCTACACGTCGACTAACCTGAGAAGGAAGAAGCTATCTTCTACTGGAGTGTATTTATTTGGATTGGGCTCTCATATCAAAGTAGTGGTGGATTTTTTTTCCTTTTATCTTTTAAATTTCATTTTCCCAATTCTATTCTAATTTTACTTATTTATTTATTACGTTTTGATGAAGTGACGACAGAAATAAAATAAAATTAAATAATTTGAAATGACGAGGCCATGCATCATAATGACCAAATTATTGTTCTTTGATGATTAACAAAATTTGGAAAATTCATGGACATATTTTGGCATCAACAAGATCGCATATGGAAATTTATGCTAGGGTGGAAGAAAAAACTATTTTTAAAGGGCAAAAAAGGAAATACAAATAAAAGCAGCTGCTCAAACAATTCCAACCTACTTTATGGGTTGTTTCAAAATTTCATTATCTCTTTGCAAAGACTTAGAATCCATGATGAGCTGTTTTTGGTGGGGAATCAAATTGATGAGAGAAAAATACACTAGGTGGGCTAGGATAAGCTATAATGCTAAAAGTATAGGCTTTTATAGAGTGATTGATTTAGCATTTTGGAAAGCTCCACACCGTGGTTTGGGCAAAAGCTTGTCTTTTGTAGTTTTGCCCAAACCCTAATTATGAGGTTCCAAAACTTAAATCAAACATGATACTAGAGACTTGCATATTTTTAATTTTGCTATGCTAACCAAACAGGGATGGAGAATTGTGACAATGTTCGATTCTTTGGTATCCCTTATATTAAGAGATAAATATTTCCTTACTAGAAATTTTCTTATCACAACAAGTTCAAATCCATCATTCACTTGGTGAAGCTTTCTTGAGGGGAGAGGGGATTTTAAACTTGGCACCATTTGGAGGATAAGAGATGAAGTATCAATAAGGATTTGACTTGACCTTTGGATCCCTCAGTCCCTATTTTTTAGAGTTAATTTCCTGGCCCTTCAAAATTTAACACTGGAGCGAGTCTCATAGCTCCTGCTCATAGAGCTTCGCAGGTGATATGAAGAACTCATCAAGGATCTTTTTAACAAGAGGGAGGGAAACTTGATCCTCCAAATTCCCCTCACCCAAAGCCATGAAGATGACTCACTCCCCTTGTTGTATCCATGGACTACATGGGGCGTACACTGTAAAAAGTAGATATAAGAATCAAGATATTCGACTAAAAAGGCAGTACAAGTAAAGAGTGCAATGAAGAATCCAAGTTTATGAAAATATGACTCTCAAAAAAGCATCTGCAATTAGTATGGAACCAAATTTGGAAGGGCAAGATCCTTCCGAAGACAAGGGAATTCCAATGGAGATAAAATAGAGAATACTCCCAACGAACTAAGATTACGACATAAAGGAATTGAAGCAGAAGGAGGGTGCAGAGAAGGAGATGAGAACATCCCTCATCTGCTTCTGCCTTGCCCAGTAACTCATGCAACTATGCCAAACAATGGGCTACCTAGGCCAATCAACGAGGAGGCAGAGCCTAGCATGCATGAAGACATACACCACATAGTGACAATTAATGGAGAAAGAAAAACTAGGCCCTTCTGCAGCATGTTGCGTGGGATTGAGGTGAAAGAGGAACAACATATGGCAACGAAAGAGTGGTAGAGGAGGAGTTGTGTTTGGTGCACAAGCCGCCATGCAACTACAAGCCTTCGACGCGGTAAACGATGACCCAACACTCTCACAAAGCACAACAGAGAGACAAGTTGAAGCATGTGGGGTTGGCATTGTCATCAAAGATTGGGAAGGACAGATTATGGCTTGGAAATCCATACAGTTCCAAGGTGGTGTTGGTGCCTATAGAGAGGAGTTGACTGCAGCAAGGGAAGGTTTGACCTTTACTTGGGAGCTGGGTTTTAAGCGGATATTCTTGAAGGGAGATGCATTGCAAGAGCTTATAAGCAATCAAAGCGGACACTATAGACCAATGGTTCTATTTTTCGTGATGTCTATATGTTATGCTTTTGACAGTGACTATACTGTCCTGGAAATTATAAGAAAATGGTAGATTTTTTAGTCAATCAAACCAAATTTAAGGACTTAGAAATTTGGTTAAAAGATCCACCATATTTTATAACTTCAGCTCCTTTAGCTAATATTAGCGGACAAGGCTTTGGTACATGGTAGATAGTAAGTTGTATGGCATATTGGGTAATTTAATGGTTAGATGAAGGGGTGTATTTATATATCAAATCACATGTGGAGCATTACAGTGTTTTCCTGATTTTGTCAAATTTAAAAAAAATATTAAATATAGTTATAAAAAATTTCATATATAATATCCTAAAAAATTCTATTTATTTATAAGATTACACAGGTAAAATCTAATAACTTTTAAATTGACCAAATTTTATCTGTGTGACACAAAAATGTGTATCTATATATTAAATTACATATATTGCACTATAGTATTTTTTTTTTCAATTTTGCCATATTTAAAAAAAATGCTCGAATATATTTTAGGAGGTGCTAAATTTTTTCTACGTGATCTTAAAATTAATTAAAAAATTTTAGATATTATACAAATAAAATTTGATCATTTTTAAAATATAATAAATTCCATATAGATAAAATTTAGTCAATTTAAAAGTTATTAGATTTTATCTGTATAATCTTATAAATAAATAGAATTTTTTAGGGTATTATATATGAAATTTTTGATAACTTCTTACATACATTTAATATATTTTTTTTAAGTTTGACAAAATTAGAAAAACACTATAATGCTCCATATGTGATTTGATGAATAGATATACCTCGTCATCTAACCATTGAATTGCCCAATGTATCATATAACTTTACTAACTACCATGTGCCAAAGCCTTGTCCAATATTTATTAGCAATTGAATGAAGCTATTATTATTCAGCTAAAAAAGTTTCTATTACCGGTACTCGTATTATGCTGTACGTAATATTTTTAACTTTGGGACAAGATTTTTGTAATAATATTATTTTTATGATTTTTTAAATTTTATTGACATGCATGTATTTTTATGAGATATATGTGTGTTAAGAAATTTAAAATAAGAAATAATTAAATAAAATGTATAAATTTTTAATACTTTGAGAATTCAAAAGATAAAAGAATTTTTAAAATATCTAAAATGAGTAATAAATATTTTCTTAATTACTTAGTACGTTTTTTAAGACCATATAAATTCATTCTTTTTTCTCACAAAATATGTACGTTGCATTCCTTGTTTATTACAATGGCTATACTTTTGTCCTTATTTGTTGAATTACGCATATTACTTTATATTTTAACACAACTTAGCACACCTTTCCTCATATTTAATGAAAAGACATCAGTAAAAGACAAAATTATCCATCTTTTATTTTCATCAAAACTCTATTTACATGTAATTTATGGATTTCGTACACTCATATTTTTAGGATATATTTGTTTAAACTTTAAGAAAAAGTGATTATAAAATTTAAATTTTATATATAAATAAAAAAATTAAAAATTAATTTTTTTAAGAAGCTATTCTTTTCAACTTCTCCAAAAAAATTGAAAATAGAATTTTTTTATCATCTAATTATTTTTAAAAAATTATCCAAATATATGAAAGCTGATTTTTTCAATAAAAAATAATTTTTGTGCCAAAAAAAGTATAAACAAACACATATTTAGTTTAGTGAGTAATATTTAATTAGTTCTAAACTGACCAACTTAAAATATATTTTTGATATTTTTATTTTAGAATAAATGAAACATATGTGTTAATATTAATTATTAAGTACTAAAAAATATGGACATTTGTAAGAAAATATAGTACTTATTTTTTCCCCCTCAAATTCTTCTTTTGTATAGCATTGATGTTCCCTTGTTTTTTTCCTCCGATTTGTCTTATGTTATCTATATTATCTTCTCTAGTCACATTTTTTTCTTGTTTTATCTTTTTTATTTATATTATTAATTATTTATTGCAAATAACAAAATAGATAATTGGTATCCGATTTAATTTTTTAAAAAGATAAATTCGTAAGCATACTAATAACTATTCATAATCTTATTTCACTACTTTTCAAAAACTAGTAGGGTGTTATACTTTTTGGCTAAATACTTTAGAATTTAAAAAAAAATAATTAAAAAGATTCCTTTTGTCACACATTATACGGTACACAAACATATATATAAATCACAAAATAAAAATTATACAAAATTGAATTATTTAATTTTATTATATTTATTTTTAAGTAAAGAATAATGTTATTTGTACCATTAGTTATTATAAAATAATTAAAAAATATAAATTAATAGGCACTTATATCTGTGCTTCACTAGTGAGAATAATGATCCTAGACGAACATCTTTTTTAAAGTGATGCTTATTTTATATTTATTTATAAAATAAAATTTTATTATAAGTATAAAAATTAGAGATTAATTTTAATACATCATTAATATAAAAAATTTACATTATCATTTAATTATTTATTAATATAAATGTAACTTTTGAGATAATAATTATAAGAGTTAAACATATTTAATGATCTAATAATATATGATTGGATGATCGTATAAAATTTTTTTATACAAATAGTGCATCAAAATTAACTTCTAAAAATCAAGTGAAATTAATTTAAAAAAGATGATAAAAATATAGAATAACATAAATAAAAATATAAACTTGAATATTTAACATTATTAATGTTAAATATTGTGAATGTAACCCATTAAATTATAATATTATATGCTACTAATTGATCATGAATACAAAGCTGTAAGAAAAAGGTTAATAAATCTTTGGAGTTTCTTTCGTACTTCTTCGCGTGATAGCCTTTTAAAAGGCCTCCAATAATTGTGCTGCACTGTCCAAACTAGTACTCTATTGGTGGAACAGATCACAAAACAATGTGGGAAATTCATAAATCATAACAGGTAGGCAATAAAGAAATATGCAATATATTCGTCAGAATCTTTATGGATAAGCCTGCCTCGTCCACAAAATATATCTTAATTTTTCTAATAAGATTGACCCAAAACGAAGAGGTACCAATGCAGATTCAAGTTGCATAAGTCAGCGACGGAATGTAATTGGGGGTTAAGTACTAAGAGTACGAAAATTTACATTATAATGAATAAATAAATTAGTAATATATATATATATTTGGGGTTGAAAATACAAGTTGCTAGTTTTGTTCTTTACTTGTATATCTCATTAAAAGTTCATGCGCACAGCAGATATTTTTTATGTTAAGATTAATAGTTAAATTAGATAGAAGGAGAAGGTTACAATAATTTGTATTAACTAGTATAGATGTTCAGTTGTTCACGTTTGACTGGCCATTTTTTTGTGATAAATATTGATCATTGCTTGCTTAGGGTTGGTCTTTTGGGTTAAATACAGGTGGCTAGGATTAAATTCCTTCTTTAACATGAAAATAATAAGAACTCATCTACAATCCGCATTGGCAATCCCATAAACTTTTATTGCTAGAAAGCCCATACAAGGGAAGGTGGCTGCAAGGTCACCGTGTGCAAGTTTAGAAGTAATGACTGAAAAAACAACAAACTAAACCATGTTTTGCTCAACTAAATTCTCTTAAAACTTGGGGAATTGGATCTGTGAACCACATTTGCTTCTTGGAAGTATAGGGCACTCAATGAGGCTTGACCCAGAAGTGTCCACACACAGGTAAACTTGGTAGAGCTGGCTGTTATGGGCTGAATCCTTGTTACACTCAATCCCTGGAGTAAAACCAGTACCCTCTTTTATAGCATCAGAAATGCTGTCTAGGCTGTAAAATCCATCATCTGGTTCAATCCCTGAAATCCATTGCCCTTCAATGATTAGAAAGAGTTTTGCAAGTATGCTTTTCAGGAGCTCTTAGATGCTTCCAAAGTTTGTCTTTTAAACTATTTTATTGGGAGCTAGGTAAAAGTATTGTATACCTGCATTCTTGAGGGCCTGAAGGAGGTTCACTTTCTGCTTCAGTTTGAGCGCTGTTTCGAAGTAGTCATGCTGATCAAGCTCAGATTCTGCGCAGGTACCGTGTTTCTCCCATTCATGTGACCAGAACCTCAGGCCATTGCTACTTGGGCAGCTCAAGGATGGCCAATTCTTCTCCATGTTGCTAATGAGGTCTGAGAGCTATACCAAACATAGCTTATTAATGAGTGTTTCAACTATATATTATTATATTATTTAGATCGAACAATGCTACACAATAAAAAATAAGGAAAAAAGTATTTTATCCCCCCAAGAATAGCCTGTATGCATTTCAATGCTTGTGTTTTAAAAAATATGCAAATTAACCTCCTAAACATTTTTGAATACACAAATTGACCATTATGCTAACGTTTCCATCAATTGTTAATGAAAATGGCACACATTCGAGAAAATTTAAGATATCGAATTATACATTTAAGAAAATTCAGAAAATCAATTTGCATATACTCCAAAATTAAAGGGATATAGTACACTTATTTTGATTAAAATACATATTTAGAAAAGTTCAAAGAGTCAATTTATATCTTTTTAAAAGGGTTAAAGTGCATATAATCTATAATTTAAAAAAATAAAGTATTTTATTCAAAAAAAAAATATTATAAAAAATGTTTATAGATATTATGATAGATGAAATGATATGACCATTCATTAAACCAAAAGTCATGAAGCATATACCATATGATTTTGACAACTATATTCTAACAAAATTTCTAACTCTGATATTTTTTGTTATGATTAGGTATCAACTAGCAATTTGTTGCCTCAACGTTAAGATAACAACAAACCGGTGGTGAGATGTCTACATATTTATTTTGTTCTATCCAAAAGACAAATAAAATTGGTGGACACCGTACAACAATAATGGCTTATCTCAACTACATAAACAAATGTAAATGAGCAACAGAAATCAAAATTCAAAGTTAAGAAATGTTCATAGTAAGCGTGTGTATGGTCCGCTCTTGACTCTACCAACAACAATATAGATCTTCAACCAGAAGCAAACTAGGAGCTCCTGGCCATGCTCATGGATGGAGGCCAAATTTCAATTTTGCCAGACCTTGATAAAAGGAGTTAGGTACATATGCAATGAATTTGAGAAAATTAAGAGAACCGAACTTACATCAAGGCATATAAACACTCAAAACAATGACTAAAATTGACACGTGCAATATTATTTAGATTGTTTTTTAGGCCAAACAAAGTATTGCTTTTGAAATTCACGAATATATCATAGCTTTTGCTATACTTGCGTTGTAGACTACTAATCTCAAATGTCTTAGCTCTCCTTTAATCAGTCCATTCATGATCTATGCTTTTATTACAATTTCAAATCCTTCATTAATTTCTATAAACTCTAAAGCCTTCTTAACCAATCAATTGCATATATGATCGTTGCAATGAATGGCATCCTCAAATTTTATTTTCCTTTTTTTTTATTAACTTAAAGTTTTAGATTGGGGCAATATCTCCTGACTCATTAAATGCTTACAAATATATTTACATATTACCTACCAACGAAAAAATGTGTAAGCCAAACCTCATTGTCTCAAATATTTATTTTCTAGATGCACCAACAATTACCACACCTTAATAACCTGAAAATCCTTCATTATATTGGGACCTAGAGTGTGTCCATAATTTATACATTTAGCCACTCTGCAGGCATGCCAACTAATCAAATTCATCTCCAATCATTACATTGTTCAATGTTCACCATCTTTTCTTTGATTCTTTTCTAAACTATAAGTACCTGAGATTTATCAAAAACACTGTCAGGATCACAGCTTGAGGGCCATGATCCATCATTGTAGTTAGGCCAGAGTCCATGAATGCCGAAATCTGCTGCAGGTTTTCCAGTCTTTGGATAACAGCAGCTCTGCTTCGTGTCACAATATGCTCCTGGCCACTGCATGGTTCACAATTAAAAAATGTAAGTCAACATGAAGAGACATCAAATTAAACTCAAACAAATCAACACAATTAAGAAAAAAGAGTTAAAAGAAACATTCATGATGAGCAGACTAATGATTTACCTGCTGAACAAAGTAGAAGAAATCAAAGTCCTCAGAAAGGCATAGAACTGATAGGTACTGCAATATCAAAAGCTTGGACAATAAGGCAAAGTTGGGTCTCATCTTTGATGCTTTCTTCCTACCTATCTCTTGCTTTTTCTCTCAAGGAACTTAAAACTATGAGTTTTTGGCACTTCACAAGCAAAGGGAAACAATCAATGATATTGGCCTATTATAGATTAATGTACTTATAGGCGTGAAAGGGATATACTTATAATGTAACGATGTTGAACTTACAAGGCATGCCAATGGAATATGCGAATGAATCGTCTACTACTTTATCATCTGTGTTAATCTGTGTCACCTATTTTTGCGTGTGTCCTGTTTCGTCCAATGCCTTGACAAGCACTTGCATTATAAAATGTTAACGGTTATCCACACATAAACTAAAACGTGCCTTACTTCGAAGTTGTCATCGGGTAATTAAATTAATTGTCCTTTTCATCTAAAACAGGGATCTTTAGCCCCAAAACAAAATAGTATTCAGCTAACCATTTTATTTTTCAACAATGCTAAACAGTGCAAAAAAAATTTTACGAATTAATGTGCAAAACACATGGCTAATTATAAGTAGGGATAAATTACAATCCTTATCCCTCATAAAAATTCACTGATGGGTAAAAGTATAAAACGTAGAATTCGTATACCGTTCGTACTGAAGCAAGTTGTACCATATATCATTTTCATTTTTTTTTTATTTGTACCAATATTTAAAATGAATAGTGGACTTCTAAATATTCATTATGAAACATAAATTATTAATATTTAATAACTCATTTAAGATACCATTGGATGTCTTCTAACAATATCATAGCAATACAGCCATTTTCTACACCATTGGGTGATCATCTCACATTTCTTTTTAGGGTTACACATTGTGTGATCATCTCCCACTTCTTTTATTGCATCATTGTTCGATCATCTCATCCCCATATATTATGGGACATTTTAATGAGAGGAGTGGTTAATTATGAGAGTAGGAAGAATAATTCTTGATTATTAAATTATATATAGATAATCAAGATTAGGGTGTGTTTGTTTGTGATTTTTTTGGCAAAAAATCATTTTTTCAATGAACAAATCAGTTTAATATATTTAGAGAATTTTTTAAAATAATCTAATTCTCAAAAACAATATGTTCTTAACTTTTTTGGAGGAGTTGAAAAGAGTAGCTTTTGAAAAAAATATTCAATTTTTAACTTTTTTAATTATATATAAAATTTAAGTTTTATAATCACTTTTTTCTAAAAGTTGAAATAAATGCACCTTAAAATATAAAATCATATGACTTTTTAAAGTAATTATATGATATTTGAATAACTTTTAATCTTGATCATCGATATATAGTTTAATAGCTGAGATTTGTTCTTCTCAACTCTCATATAAAAATAGCCCTATGCATAGTGTATATAACAACATTTTTCTTTAGATATTGATATACAAATTAAGAGTTGTGCGCATGGAAGAATACCCACATCTAGTAAAGCCATCTCTCATCGATCTCAACTATAAATTAAGAAAGGCGTTTAATCAGTTTTGCGGGTCAAATTTGTAAGGCACCTACCTTACCAACGATGGGATATTCGAATATATCTTTATAATTTGTCTGCATCTCGATCCGTGGCAAGGCTAGACTTCCATTTATTATGGGGGACAAGAACGTGATCGGAATCTTATTAACAAACTTAAAATAACAACATTATAAGTACAAGCAAGGTAAGGAGTTTAGTGATAAGGTTGAAGATTTAAAGTCTAATTTTCTTTTCCTCTCTTCTTGTAGAAGGTCTAGGACCACTCCAAGGGCCTGTCAGAAGGGCCTCCAAATGAGGCACCTTCTATTGGAGTACGGGAAAGAAAGTATAGAATAAAGAAAGGAAAATTAGGATGCGAAATTGAACCTAGCTAATTACTTTCCTTAGATATATATCTCTAGCTCTCATCAACTCTTTACATGTCTCTGACTCTTATCAACTAAACTATCAATCCGTCTCCTCTAATTTTATAATGTTGTTATTAAACTTGTGTTTTATGTCAAGGTAAGTTAGGTGATCATGACTCTTGCGTGCAAGAAAGTCAGTGTGAGGTGCACTTTGGCGTGCCATCATGTCCCTTAGCTCCAATTGGATAAACAGTTTGTACAGTGTGATTTGTTAAGCAACGAGCTGTTTCCTGTTCAGCTAACTTTCCCTTATCAACCGCAACCTTCTTTTCATTCCTTACCACAATTTCTTCGTCCCTTGCCACAATTATTTTAGAATAATAATATTATAGTTTCGGATTCACCATAAACTCTAAACATGGTAAGATCTCAACTATTTAAAACATAATTTATAATTATTATATACAAATATTATAGGAATGATATATTACCATATGTCGGGTTCACCATAAACTTGAGTACTATTGTTTTTCGTTATTTTATCCCTCTTGAAATTGATCTTGCATGCCATTTTCAATTATATGTTCATCGTGCACATTTTTTCTTTTTTTGGGTAGACTTAATATATGTCTCGCGAATAAGTTGGGAAGCACACTTTCTGATTTCAAAGCCTTTAAAAATTGGCATGCATGAAAAAGTAATTGAAATCTTCCCTTGTCGTTGTGGACCACAAAGATCGTATATTCATATACTAGTTTATGGTTAAAATGATATATATTAAGTATAGTTAGTTCAATTGGTAGCGGCTGACGTGTTATAGTTGGATGCTTCCGTGTTCATATGTGGGAAACAACCATGAAGCATCCACATTTTCAGCTCCAGAAAAGCAATTCTTATGTGTCTCATGCTGGATAACATGGATTTAGATCTGGATGGAATAGCGTATCAGACTAAAACTTTTGTTTTGGATGTGCCAATAATGGTGAGAAGACATGTTATTTCATCTGCTAGTAATTGCGGGATGTCAGATTATATTCTTCTCCAAGGAAAACATTTCTTGTTTTTTCTTAAAAAAAAAGGCTCTATTATAAAATCGGGTTTATGATCAAGTGATAAGAATATGTCTATTTACTTTCAAAAAATAAAATATGAAATATAAACCAGGGTCTGCTGTAATTGAACTCTTCAAATAGCTACAAATAACTACCTCCTTTAAATTTTACGTTTAACTAATAAATTGATTTCAGTCTGAAAAATATTTGCTCTACAGAATGTATTGGCGCACATAGATGAACGGACATTTTTGGGGTCAAATTTCAAATTGTTTGAGGTGGGGCATTATACATCTTTTAAAGTTTGTAAGATCAATCAATATATTACATGGGGTTAATTTTATGGTAGTGCCATATAGTTTTTTTCTTTTTTTCATAGATATCTCCAATAATTCTATTAAAGGCAATTCTATTCAATCATTTAAGATTTCAGTGCCATATAGTTTTTGAGTTATTCTTTTAACTATATCAATTATTAGTTTGTTGCCTTCCATTACGTTCCAAATGTAATTCTTCCACAGAGAGATTTGCTTCCATCTGTTAAATTTAAGTAATTATTAAAATAATTTCACCTATTATTTCTAAAAAAGTAAAAAACGTCCGAAAATTTATAATAAAATTTTTGTGCCAAATGACGTGGTAGTCCAAGTCAGCATTTTTGCATCATTAATCAAATTTTAAAAAATTTATAAAAAAATATTCACAACTAAAAGCAAAACTTTTTCCCATTTCTTGATTTAATGTATTTTTTAACATTTAATCTATGATAAGACCGTGCTAACTTGAATTATTGGCATAAGTAATAATTTAAATACAACTTATAGGACGTAAAACACTACTCAATAGTAATTAATTTATATTTTATGAAATATATATATCTGGAGAAGAATTTAAACTGAATTAGAGGATCAGATCAATAAAATAAAATAAATTATAGGAGTTTCGAATTGCTCAAATTATTCGGGTGCAAAGTAAGCTTAGAGGCCTTAGGTTTAGACGTAGACTAAAAGATGTAATTTAGAGATGAGCTGTAATTTTTATCAGGATAGGTAACAGATAAAAACATAAATATATCTCTGCATTTTTTAAAATAGTGTGATCATTATATCAGTAACTACAGGTGTGTCTCTCTCAAGTAAATTCAGTTTTTTGGTGGATATGAACAAATGCCCATTTTGATATGTGAATTTTGACATCAGAAGCGTGGGCAACTAAAAACCAATTAGCCATTTGGCGTTTGGAAAATATTAGGCATAGGCAGTAAGGAAACTTTTACCATAAGTTTCTTATTTTTTAAATCTATATATCATTAGGGTATATTTGTTTGGGATTTTTTTGGTAAAAAATTATTTTTTTCATAAAAAAAAATCAGTTTTGTATGTTTAGATAATTTTTTAAAAATAATCAGATTTTTAAAAAAATTAATTTTCAACTTTTTGTAAAAACTGAAAAAGAATAACTTCTGAAAAAAAAATCAATTTCAAATTTTCAACTATATATAAAATTTAAATTTTAAAAATATTTTTTTTAAATGTGAAACAAACGCACCTTTACTCTTAGCCTTATTTTTTCAATTTATTTATCGAAGTTGGCTGTTAAGCCTGCTGTGCTGGAATAGAACTGCTACAATGCTTGTGATGATAATCCTACACGTTGAAAGCATCTTGTTTTTGTTGACTCGAGATGACAAGCAAGAAGAAGAAGTATTAAAAAAAAAAGGAAAATCCAAGCTTTTTCTTATGGTTTCAAATTAGGAATTTTTTTTATAGGGAATACGAATTTATTCATTGCAAGCATTCTCAAATAACAGGGATACAATTTTCTCAGGAAAATCTTTTATTGTATTAACCCCTGAGGAACTTAGATGAGCTAACTCATCAACTACCCTATTAGAAATCCTTGGAACAAAATCACAATTAAAGCAATCAAACCAAGATGCGAAAAGAAAAATGTCCATAAAAATGGAACTAATGTAGGAATGGTCATCCACCTATTCTCTAATACTACTATAAACCTGTTGTGTGTCACTTTCAAGGACCACTTTTCTAAACCCAAGTTCCCAAGCAAGAAAGAGACCTTCTCTAGCTGCAAGAAGTTCAGCCCTATAAGGATCTTAACAATCTGACCGAGTTGGACTTCTACCCGCCATAAATAGACCAGCACTGTCTGTTATTACCAAGCCCAAACTAGTTGTACCTGATCCAGATTGAATTGTTGGATCTTCATTAATTTTATATAGATCAGGAAGGGGAGCTTTCCATCTTGACTGTCTTTGTTCTTTAAAACTACTTATAGGTTGTTCCTTTGCACTTGTGGGCATAGCCTACCAAATAATATCAGATGGAGATGGACATAGCTTAACTTGCCAAGCCAAATTCCTTGCCCGCCAAATACAAGCCTATACCTACACCAAACAAGCCCAATCATGCTTACTCAATATTGATGATCCTACTAGTAGACTCTCCAGCCAGCTTTCACCCATAAACTTGTGAAGACTATCTTCCTCATGTGACTCTATCACTACTTTCTTTGTAAAATAGCATTAAATAAATAATTGACTGAGATTCTCCACCGCACCTCCACAAAGATAACATCCATCATTCAGTATCACCCATTTTGAGCTTAACCTTTCTTTAGTGGGTAACACTTTCTTGGCCAATCTCCATCCAAACACCTGTTGCTTTGGCAAATTTTTAACTTCCATAATGCCTTCCACCAGCTATCAAACCGATTGATTGTATCGAATGCATCATAGCCCCAAATTCCTCTCTTTGCCTATTGTGATAAATAAGATTGCCAAGCTACTTTATATTCACATTTCACTGAAAATTCTCCTCTTTGACCAAAGAACCAAAACATATTATCTTGTGTTTGGCTTTAACTCAAAGGAAGATTTAGAATTGCCTTAGCATCTCTGTTGGAAAAGTTCCCTTCAATTATATCTCTATTCCACTCCTTTAGATCATGTAGTAGCAACTAGTACACACACTGCAAATGTGCAGGAACCACCTTAGGATCTTGAATACTAAAATGTGGTGCAGTAGCAATCCAATTCTTAGTTCTAATCTTCACATTTCTTCCATCTTCTATTCTCCAAACTAAGCCCTTCCTCAAAATTAGTTCTAATCTTGACATTTCTTCCATCTTCTATTCTCCAAACTAAGCCCTTCCTCAAAATTGCTTTCCCTTCCATCAAGCTCCGCCAAGTATAGGAAGGATTCACGCCACAATTTACTTCCATAAATGAGCAGTATGGGAAATATCTAGCTTTAGGGACTCTTATCACCAATGGCTCTAGGTTTTGAATAATGTTCCACCCTTGTTTGGCTAACATGGCCAAATTGAAAGCTTGCAAGTCACGAAACCCCATACCTCCTTTCGTCTTTAGCCATAATTTCTCCAAATTCACCCAATGAATTTTCCTTTTCTCCTCTTGGGATCCCCACCAAAACTTACACATCATAGATTCCATTTCTTTACATATCATTACTGGTATTTTAAAACATGACATGGTATAGGTTGGAATTGCTTGGGTCACCATTTTAGTTAACACCTCCTTACCCCTTTTTGACAATAACTACTCCTTCCATCTCTAAATTCTTTTCGAAACTCTCTCCTTAAGAGGCTGCATAGATCTATTCCTTGATCTACCTATCATTGTGGGCAACCCAAGATAACTGATATTACAAGCTACCATTATTTATTCTCAGACAAGTCTTCTAACATTAGCTCCAAAACATAGAGTCAATTTATCAAAATTCACAGCTTGGCCTGATGAATCTTCATAAAGTTTAAGCACATCCATAATGGCAGTATAATCATTAGAGTTGGCTCTAGTAAAAATCAAGCTATCATCTACATAGAAAAGATAAGTAATTTTAAGTGCAATCCTTATTAGTTTTAGACCTAATAAAGCATGATTACTCACTACCTTATACAGCAATGAGGAAAGAGCTTTTTGTACAAATAACAAACAGATAAGGGGAAAGTAAGCCACGTTGTCATAATCCACTCAGTGGTCTAAAAAAGTCACCTACAAAGCCACACAAAAAGATAGAAAAAGAAATTGATTGCATACAAGGCATCATCCTATCCACCCACCCACCTAGATCCAAAATTCATCTTCCTTAACACCACTTCCAAGAAAGACCACTCCACTCTATCATAGGCTTTACTCATATCCAGTTTCTAAGCCATGTGCACCTCCTTCTCAGATCTCTTAGAGCATGAACAAGCTCGTATGCTATAAAGACATTCTTCATGATATATTTATTTCGCACAAATGTACTTTGAGATTATGAAATAAGAGAAGGCAAAACAACTTGGAGTCTATTAGCCAAAACCTTACTGATAGTTTTATAAACCACTTACACAATGAGATGGGCCTAAATTGAGTCATAATTTGAAATGTTTGGATCTTAGGAATAAGAATAATGAAGGTTTGGTTAATCTCATCTAGAAAATCACCATGATTCAAAAAATTAAGAATCGCTTTCGTCACATCAGATCCAATAATATCCCAATATTTATCATAAAATAAAGCAGGCATACCATTTGGACTAGGACTTAAGTCCCATTTGATGAATTGCTTCACTAACTTCCATTGTAGTAAACAAGTTGTCAAGAAATAGTTTCAACTCCTCTATCAAACCATTGTCAATGCTCCCTACACATTCATAAATCCTTTTGGGTTCTGACGTATTGAACAATTCCTGGAAATACTTCCAAGCCACACCATAAATATCCTTATATTAAGTATGCCAATTACCATATTCATCTCATAGTATGTTGATCTTATTCTTTTTCTTTCTCATAGAAGCTCTTGTGTGAAAGAAACTTACTATTCTGGTTGCCTTCTTTCAACCATTGCACCCAAGAATGTTGTAACCACATTATTTTTTCTTTCTACAATAATTCATTGATTTTTTCTTTAAGAATTTGAGTTTGGCGCACATTATCTGTTGTAGGTAGGCATTCTCGAAGCTCCTTTAATTCCTTATTCGTTTTTCTCAAATGATGTCCTAGTGCCCGAATTCATGTTTATTCCAGTGTTTTAACATTTCCCCTATCGTGGCAATCTTACGAGTCACATTAGATAATCCATGCTCCTCTATCCAATGACTCTAACTATCTCTAATGTTTGCCTCATAACCCGCATTCCCCACCCACATTTTTTCAAATCTAAATGGCCTTTCCTGATTCTTACTAGCCATTAACACACTAGAAGGATCAGTATTCACCATGACAGGGTAGTGGTCTAAATGAGTTGAATATAAATGGTAACCTAGGCATTTGTAAACATATTTAGCCATAGATGCTTTGCTACAAACTAGTCCAATTTCTCTTGGACATTGCCATCTCTCGCTCTTCCATTACTACATGGATAGTGATATCCATCAAAACCTAAATCAATCAACCTACACACATCAAGGGCTCCCTAAAAGCTTCCATTTGGCGATCTGGACATTGCACCCCCTCTTCTCATGAGGATAAAGAATTTCATTAAAATCCTAGCTTACCACCCAGGGAAAACTAATCGAATTATTCATGTCCTTTAGTAATTACCATGTTCAATCTCTTTTACCCACTACTGGGTCCCCATAGAAAAGGCTAAAATGCCACTATACTTCACCAACCTCACTTAAGATATGATAATCAATAATATTCAGATTATAAGATTTCACTTTTAATTCACCTCATCTTCCCATAACAAACCCAAACCTTCTCTCTTACCCTTCACCCTAACATGTAAACCATGTCTAAATCCTAGTTTCCACTTTATTTTCTCAAGCTCTAATACAAACAATTTTGTTTCTGTCAGAGCCACCAAATCGAGTCTTTTTTGCCTCACCAAGAGGCATAGTGCTGAAACTACCTATGGGTTCCTAAGACCAAGGCAGTTCCAAACTAGGATCTTCATGGATCTCGGTGTGCCTGCCCCACAGGTCTCACCATTAACATTAACACTTCATTGTCTTGGTGGCCTTTCTTTTGAACTTTGGTCAATATCCCACCATCATCAATCTCCATATCTTTTGCCTCCTCTTTTGTGTTGTCATAGCATTATGCTTCACCCCTTCCACTACCTTTCTGTTGACTCCCCCCCATCTGCTACATTTTTTACCCACCTCTTTGTCCTTTTGGCTATCGTCTTTTGTCTCCACTCTCAGAGTATCATTTTGCATAACCCCTCCATTAAGGACTGCACTTGACACCTTAGGTATCTCTTTTTTATTACGTCCAATTTTCTCATTATTCTTATTTAGACCACTTGCTCCACTATCAGTTGAGGACGCCATAGAAAGCCTCAGTGGAGATTGCTCCTTCTAATTCATTGCCCTACCCAGTATATTTGGATTAACCCCTACATATTATATGATCCCATTTCCAACATAGACAATCTCCTATTGCAATTCCTCTACAATCATTTCCTCTAACAACACTTCACATTCTTCATGAACATGGCCTAATAAACCACATGCATAGCAAAAACTAGGAAGTCTCTTATAACAAACAAAGAACCATTGCACTTTATTCTCCCCATTCACTTTCAGCATCACACCACGACAAAGGGGTTTTATAACATCAACTCTTACCTTGATTTGCAAATAGTCATCTTTTACATGTCCCTTCCCATCCATATCAACATACTTCCATATTGCTGCTCTAATCTGCATTCATTTCTCTTTTGTCAGTGCTTTAAGTGGAAGATCTAACACCCGAATTAGAATCCTGCATGATGAAAGCTTATGAGAGACGGTCTTGTTTTTCCATCATACTCTTATACCATCAATAAGTTTTTGTCAAAAAACTGAGGGCTCCCTTCCAACACCCGATCTCAATCATGCCTCGATCGAAACTCAAACAATGTAACATTATCGCTAAGCTTCCTAAAATCCAACCCTTTAGCCGGTCGTCACACTCCTTCCATACTTCTACCCAAAGCCTTTTGGTTGAAAGGCTTCGTGGAAAGAAGACTAGATACTATCCAAAACCTATCCTTCCCCCTGGAACTCTCTGCTCTCTAGTCCTACTTCTACCTCCTTCGATTCCTCCTCTGAGAGACAGAAGTGTTTACACTTACTAATGATTTGCCCTGCCATTCCGCCTAACACCAACTCCAGTCATTGGAACTTACTATACATCGATGATCTATTGATCAAGACAACACTCCTCACACAAAATAAGACACTCACTCCCATGTACCAAGTACTGTTGCTGTTAGTATATAGAAACCCTAGCAGAGTGCAAAAAACCTAGTGCAAGGAGACATAAAGGCAAACTCAAATTATAATCTTTACCATAATTAACGTCATAATATTATAATCTTAAAGAATTTTGCAATGACAAGATAATCGTAATTGCAGCTATATAAACTATATTACTTTGTTACTACCAAAAAGAGAAATATATTTGATATTTTTTTTGGGTTATTACTAACAAAAAGAGAAATTGTGTTTCTTTGCAATATATATATATATATATAGGGAGTATATCACATGAGATGAGTGATTTATTATGAGAGTGAAAGGAGTAAATCTGAGCCATATAATCACATATGGATAGTCAAGATTTAAGGTTATTTAAAGATTATATGATCACTTAAAAAAGTCATGTGAATTTATATTTTAATCTTGATTATTTATATAAGATCCAATTGTTAAGATTTACCCCTCTCACTCTCACAATTAATCACTCATCTCATGTGATCCGTTTCCGTATATATATATATATTGGGTTTTCTATAAACATCCTGTACTGGTGGTACTTGTGTTCGAAGGATGGTCGAGCCTAGATGTGAACACCTCAAGCAATCTTGTCTCTAATTTTTGCTATTACAGGTCAGACCCGCAAGGGTAATTTGAAACCATATCAATCATATTCTTTTATGTCTTGCGAATAGGTTTCTCAATGCACGAGACCCTTCCATTTACTTCTAATTACTGGGATGGTATATTCAGTAATTTAATTGGCAGGATTAATTTTACATATATGCGTAATTGAGAGGATTAACTTTTTGAGTAATGCTGGCTTGTACAAGCAAAATTCCTGGAATGACAAACGAGTTTAAAACTCTCGCTACAGTAAAAGTCGTTTCATTTTGAACCTATTCATGAATTCTTATGTCTTGACCAATTTCATTGGTCCACGTCATTCATCAAATAGTTCGTAGTATTGATTTCGTACCAAATAGCCTTGCTCTTGGCTTTTTTTTTGGTGAACAATTGGGAGGATTAATTTTAAACAATTATAAGTAATGGAAATTCCATAGATTAAATTTCGATTGAAATTACAGTAATGTAACAAGGAATATTTTTTTACCATTTTTTTTCATGATATGAAAAGACCAAATCACCGGTTGTTACTACTATATATGAAAGTCTAAAAGCAGAGTTGTCAAATAAGTCGGATCAGTTCCTTTAATTTTGCTAGCCCATTTAACTCACAGATCATTTATATGATGGCCTGATCTATTTCAAGCCGGCCTATAGGTTCAAATGGGCTGACCTATTTATTTTTTTATAAATTTATATTTAATCCATGAACAAAAAATAAAAAATTATACTTAATCTTTTTTATTCTTTGGCAATTCAAATTTATAAAACCCAAACTGCATATGGAAATAAAATGAAACATTCAACTAAAAAAAGAGATAATTACATAACAAGAATCCAAAAATATAGTATCAAATTCTCTTTTTCCTCAAGAAGGAAAATCACTTATTAACCTATTTATTAGTATAGTATTGTATAATGAATTAAATTAAGATGAGTTGAGTCTCCACACATAATGGGTTGTTGAACTAATTAATTGAAAAATACATTGAGACAACTTTAAAAAAAATAAAATAAACGGATAAACAGACCAGTTTATTTACCTTGTGAGTTGATCCATCTAACCCACAGATTAAAAATAAATTAATTTAAATAGATCAAGATTTTTCTAAACTTAATCCACCTAATTTTAACCGGTAAACGGACCAGTCCGACAAGTTTGGTCATTTTTATGCCCTATCTAAAAGTACTAATTTCAATTTCTCACTTCTTAACAGCATATTCTAACGCAAACTTTGAAAATGAAATTTCACTATCGTTGGCAGGATTAATATATACTTTTTTATTAAATAAAGCACAGGTTCAATTGATCACTATTGGATTTGGAAAGGACGACGACAACAACAACAACAACAACAATGTCAAGCAAATATCATAAAATGAACAAGAAGAGAATATTGTCATATTCTACTCATTCCCAGGTATTAAAATGAAGGGAACTCAATGTTGGACCCACATTTGCCATGGGGGAACACAGGGCACTCAACGAAGTCTGACCCAGAAGTGTCCACACACAAGTAAACTTGGTATAGCTGGCTGTTACCCGATGAGTCCACATTGCATTCAATGAATGGAGTGAACCCAATTGCATCGTTTATAGCCCCTTTGATGCTGCTCAAGCTGTAGGATCCCCCATCTGGTTGTATACCTGCCACCAAATGCATATTTCTCAATAATTTGGTAAAAGCATTTCTATCAAATTACAAAAAGTACCAGGGAAATGAAGCCGGTTCTGATGGACTCAAATACTCGAAAGTGAGAAAGTAAAGGTGTATCTACTTTGTTCTTAGATTAATAAAATAAATCATAATCTTAATTTATTAATTTATCCAAGAGTGGATAGACATTTGCTATCTTAATTTAGAGACAGCTAATTTTAGAGGTATCTTTTTGGGTTATGAATATGTACCTGCGCTTTTAAGAGCTTGGAGGAGGTTAGCTTTTTGTTTCAGGTTGAGAGCTGCTTCAAAATAGTCATGTTGGTTAAGGACTGACTCAGAACAAGTGCCATGTTTGTCCCATTCATGAGTCCAGAATTGTATCCCATTGCCGCTTGGGCATGCTAGTGTGGGCCAATTCTTTTGCAAACTGCTAGTGAGATCTGATATCTGTCATCATATGCACAACAGACAGGTTAGTGCTGAATTAATCATTAATCATCATAGAAACAGAGAACATTTTAGGATTTAAATGAATGAACTAATCATCATCACAGAAACAGAAAACTTTTAGGATTAAAATACATTCTGAGGTTATAATGAATCTTTTTTATTATTAATTATTTAAGCTGTTCTCTGCTGAGCAATTATGGCACGAATATTCAATTGAAGATTACAATAAACTTGTAAGTTTGAATGGAGACACATAGAAAGAGGACAAGCTGACGTTGCCACAACGTAAAGTTCAACATCAGAAAGTGATTTTCTTGTGAGGGAACAAAAAGACAAACACAATTTATGACATGTAAATTGGATGAAGCAGTATTTTATTCATCTGTAGACAGTGATTAATGGGACAGAAAAGCTTCATCCTTTTGGTTCAAATGTTGTGAGCGGAAAGAGAAAGAAAAAATAATCCTAGCAATTTATGTACTATGTATGATATTCATATTGACAAATTATCCTCTTTTTTTTCTTAGTTTTCCATATGTATCTTTCACTGGAGACAATTCTATTCAAGATACGGCTGATATTAAATATGGTCACCTTTGCCAACACCTGTCCCAACTGGGATTGGAACTATGATTTGCCACATATAGGAGACTAGCCCCTTCCATATTATCAAATTATGAACAGACTGCATTGTGCAGCTCGTCCAATTATTTGATTGTTAATGATGAGCTTGGAATATAAGAATGTTATGATCAATAAAAAGACAACTTTACAGACTATAAGATCAAACAAAATAAATTCAGTGGGGGAAGAATGAAGTACCTTAGATTGCTGAAAAGGGTTGCTAGGATCACAGTTAGATGGGTATGAGCCATCATTGTAATTAGGCCAGAGGCCATGAATGCCAAAATCTGGAGCAGGCTTCCCAGTTGTTGGGTAGCAACAACCATTCTGAGTGTCACAGTATGATCCTGGCCACTGCAAGTGCAAAATCCCAAAAGTAACAATTTGATTATTAATAGATTCTTTTCAACTCGAAGCATGACCTTTAATTTATTTAATGACATGTTACATTACCTGCTGAACAAAGTAGAAGAAATCAAAATCCTGTGAAACACAGAGAACTGACAAATACTGTAGCAGCAGCAGAAGCTTAATCAAAAAGGGCACCTTAGACTCCATTTTGGCCTCTTCTTTTCTTTTTCACAAGAGTTCGTGGAAAGGGACTGTGGTTTTTAAGGTTAATTGGATGGCACAATTATGGAATCGTATTTTGTGGGATACATGAATTTATAGACAGAAATGGAAGAAAACGACTAATGAGGAAGAGTATCTGAGCAGCATATGCTGATCCCTCTTATCAGCGTATGATTTGGTTTACGTGTGTAAATGCTGCAGATTAATTGTGACATGTCGGTCATCTTTTTGTCATTCTTTTAAATATCCTAAAATATAGTACTAACAAATACAATTTGGATTTGAACATTTTTTTTTATTGTTTCTGATGAAACATTTTTTTTATTATTAAAAAGGATGGCCTTGTTATGTTACAAGATTGGTTGAGAAATTTTTAGGTGTTTGCATACTATGAAAATGTTATTATTTTGTATTGGAGATTAATTTTAATATATTATAGGTGTAAAAAGCTTTATATTATTATCTAATTATATACATTATAATATCTCTTACTTTTGAGATAATGATTATAATAGTTAAATATTTGTACTTATATAGTAATACATATTCAGATTATTATGTAAAAAAATTTTAGACTGAAAATAACATTAAAATTGAATTATTTTTATTGTGTAATATTCACGATATCAAATAATATAATTAAAAAAAAGTAGTTATATGGAAAAGCAATTATAGCCACATACGTATGGTAAATTTTAAATGATATAGACTAACAATTTTTTCTTAGTTAATATGACATTAATAGTGATATAATGTCAGTGTAAAATAATTTACATTTTCAACTAATTACATTTAATTAAAGATATGATTTTTAAGATAATTATTATTAAAATCGATAACATATAATTAAATAACTGTATAAAAAAATTTATATTAATAATATATTAAAATTAAATCTTTCATATTGATGAACCGCTTCTGTTTTAATGATGATACAGTATAAAAGAAAATACTTGTTCTTTCAAAGCAGCATATTGTTTTGTTTTGAAAGAATTTGAGTACTTTAATTAGAAAGCTGGAATTTGCATATGAGATAATTCAATGGCATGTTGGGTATACATGATATAATCATGGATGATGTTCTCTTCAGAAATATATAAACAAATCCCTCATTATTTTAGAAGTGTGTAAAGATAAGAGTTTCTAGTAGCATCAATTTTCTATGTGAACTCATTTGCAGATCAGCACTAACAATGATTGATTATAATACATAAATTTTGAATGGATACAGATCAGCATCAAGCAGCTCCGTTTTAGAACAAGCATAGTCACCTTTCCTTACGAATAGGGGATATAAAGAATAAACTGTGTAAATAAAGCCTAATTGAAATGTATATTTTTGGTTAATATTAGAATATATTATTTGTGTAGATTTATTTTATTATATTCTGTTTTTTATAAGAGAGTTTCTGAATATTTATAGGAGCTCTTTTATCACTGTGATACTATGATATAATGCCACTCTATTCTTGAAAAATGTCGAACTTTTATTCAATTGTCGAAAAAAAGAAAGAAAGAAAACGAACGAATCTAATTGCATAATTTTTTTTTTCTTTTTCCTTCAACAGTGGGATTGTTTAAGTTGTCCGATTCTATAGGTCTCTTTGCTTTCACATTAGGGACCAATAAGATTGGTAGAATGGTGTGCAAATCATTTATAACTATTTGGTTTTTGGACGTATGGCCGAAGTCAAGAGGCAGCAGCTTTGTTCATAAGGGAAGGTGACTATGCTTGTTCTGAAACGGAGCTGCTTGATGCTGATCTGTATCCATTCAAATTTTCTGTATTATAATCAATCTTTGTTAGTGCTGATCTGCAAATGCGTGCGCATAGAAAATTGATGCTACTAGAAAGTCTTATCTTACACACTTCTAAAATAATGAAGGATTTGTTTATATATTTCTGAGGAGAACATCATCCATGATTATCATGTATACCAAACATGCCATTGAATTATCTTATATGCAAATTCGAGCTTTCTAATTAAAGTACTCAATCATTATTTACTAGACCGTAGATGCAGATGCTGTAATAGATTTTAACAGAAACCCAAGGAGGGCTTGTAGTAGATTTCACATGGATTTAAGTTCAAACTTCTGTGTACATTACCAGCAACAATGTTGCTTTCAGGCGTACCTGCATTGCTGTTCTCTTCCACGTTGATCCCTCAATCTTAGTTGTATCAAAATAGCATTTTGTAGCCTACAAAGCATGGCATAATTACTAGGATTTTTATTGTAAATTATTTGATAAGTCCTTATAATTTTACTCAATTTTCAATTAGATCCTTATAGTTTAAAAATTTGTAATCAGATTCTTATATTAAACAAAATTTCGTAATCAAGTTCCTAACTTTAGCAACCATTACAAAAATTTAAAATTAAATAGAATATTTTAAGAATATTCTTTCTCCTTCTCCATCTCCCTCTTTCCCTTTTCCTCCCCCACCACCCACCTCTCCTCCTTCATCAACAACAGTAAACTCAACAAACTCATTTTACAATCCCAAACCACCCATCATCATCACCATTGTTAATCATCTATTATCATCATCATCATCCAAACCACTCATCACTATAGCCACCACTCGCCTCATGCCCCTGCTTCCTTCCCCTACTACCCACCACCTCAACCACCCAAACCAAACAATAGCCACCCCAAGCCCCCATAGATGTGATCATGGAAGATAACTTAGATTCAAGCAAGCAAAGGCAAGGAGGAGATCCTTGGGAAGGACTTGATAGACCAATGACTAGATCCAAATCAAAGAGAGCTAACAAAGCTTTGGGCCAAATGATTTCAAGTTTGTTTGAGGCAAAGCCCATTCAAGAAGATAAAGACTCAAGACTAGTTCATTGTATTCATGTGGCTGATCCAGCTTAATTATATCTTTGGGCTTATTAATTTTAAGTTAGTAATAATGTAATTGGGCTTGTTAATTTTTGTACAGCCTATCACTTGTTTCTAGTTGTTCAAACTTTTCTCATTTTTAATAAATGTATGTTTTAATCTTGGGCTAAGTGTTGTAGCCCACTTGCTGAACATTAGTTTATTTTATAAACCTTGTAAACACCTTTTGAAAGGGGATTTTGGTTGAATTCAAATCAGAAGCCTTTTTTTTTTTGTGAGAGTGTCTCTTTGGTTCTTGCTTGGAACCCTATGTCTTATCAAGAGTATCCAATTGCTCTTGTGATGATCACCCTTGGCTTATTAATCATCCTTGATCGTGACTCCCTCCAACCAATTCCATTCCTTATCTCTTCCATCTTTTGTGATTTTTATTTCTTCTTGATTCAATTCCAACCCAAATAGATCAGAAACTAGGGTTCATGGAGCATGAATCATAACATGTGGTAATCAGAGCTAGCTTCTTCGAGTTGCAGAATTGGTCAGTTTTCTTTAGTTCATATATGGAGTTTTGCATATCGTATTTCGGTGTTTCTTGGGTCTTTTCTGAAGTTTAAAGTCTCATCTTTCATCTCATTTTTGAATCATTACAGTCAAAATTTTCTAGCTTGAAATACAACAAATTCTTTTTCCGACTCAGTCTGGTGCAACCTTGCGATTTGTTTTTTTTTTTTTTTGAGTCCTTGTTTGATTCATCTTTTTGTTTAATTTCGTGATATTCTTCTAATCTCCATTTCTGTCTTTATTTGATGTTACATTGGATTAGTTGGTCAAAAAAAAAAAAAGGTACAGAATGTTCATTATGTATTCTTGATGTTCTTGGGAATTGTTTCGTTTTAATCTTTCTAGGATTTGCTAGTTTATGTTTAGTTGTTAAATATGTGCTTGTTTTGATGTGATTCCATTTGGTCTGTTCATCTATAATCATCAAGAACAAATCGGAAAAAAAAAAAATAGAATTTGAAAAAAAAAGGTCAAAATAATGGCTTGTTTCTTCTTGTTCTTCAAACCTTTAGCTTGCTCTTGTCTTGTTTGGCCTCTGATTTGAGTGTGCTTGTCCTTGTTTGATTTTTCTTGCTTGTCTCTTTTGGCTCTTAAAAGTTTTGTCTTAGAGTTTTCTTTTATTTGACATCATGTTTGTTTTGTGATTTGATATAAGGGTTTTTAAAGTTGCTCTTTGAATTGGCCTGTGATTCCATTTAAGAGCCTACAAGAGCACTTAAGTGGTAAAATGCAAGAGAGTACATTACATAAAAGCCAATTTTGAGTGCAACAAACACGAGTGATACATCTCTAAGAGTGTAAACACGGGAGAAGTGTGGTGAGGTCTTATTGCTTTCACTTTTGTTTTGTTTTTTTTTTTTGGTTTTTTACTTGAATAATAGCAGGAACAGGTGGTGATGGTAACCCTCCTCCTGAGGGAAACAACAAATTATTAATAGAGGCTATTACAGCTCAAATGCAAAGGATGATGAGAAAGCATACAGAGGAGTTATATGAGAGAATTGAGTAGTTAGAAAATAAAGGACATTATGATGATGATGATAGAGGTAGAAGGAGGCTTGATGGAAGGAGGAGAAGAGATAATGAGGGCAATACTAGGGAGGACAAAATTGAGGAGGTAAAACTCAACATTCCCTATTTCAAAGGGAAAAGTGATTCGGAGGCATATTTAGAGTAGGAAATGAAGATTGAGCAACTTTTTGCTTGCCACAACTATACTGAAGATAGAAAGGTGAAGGTGGCAGCCATGGAGTTCACGAACTATACTCTCATTTGGTGGGACCAATTGCAAAAGGAGAGGCTTAGATATGAAGAACCTTTGGTGGATACTTAGGTTGAAATGAAGAGATTGATGAGAAGGAGATTTCTCGCATCCCATTACCTTAGGGACTTGCACAATAAACTCCAAAGACTTACTCAAGGCAACAAGAGTGTAGATGAGTACTACAAAGAGATGGAGGTGGCCTTAATAAGAGCCAATATTAATGAAGATTGAGAGGCTACTTTGGCTCGATTCCTACATGGGCTAAATAGTGATATTAGAGATGTGGTGGAGTTGCATAATTATGTTGAGTTGGAGGACTTAGTGCATCAAGCTATTAAGGTGGAACAACAACTCAAGAGGAAAGGCACCATGAGGAGAAGCTCTTCTAACTTCAATTCTATAAGTTGGAAGGACAAATCCAAGAAAGAGGGAGCTACTTCTTCTAGTACATCCACAGTTATCCCTCAAAGGACACAAAACAAGTCCAATGAGGTTCCTTGCTAGTGCAAGGATGGTCTCAAAACTGAATTTGGAGATTAAGCCATGCCCACAGCCATATAAGCTTTAATGGCTTAGTAAGGATAGTAAAATAACAATAAGTAAGCAAGTGGAGGTGGAATTCTCTATAGGGAAGTATGATGATGCAGTTTTGTGTGAAGTGGTGCCTATAGAGGCTTGCCATTTATTTCTTGGTAGATCTTGGCAGTATGATAAGAAAGCTCTGCATGATGGGTACGCAAATAAATTTTCATTTGTACATAAAGAACGCAAGACTATTCTTGCCTTTTTGTCTCCAAGAGAGGTGGGTGAGGATCAATCCAAAATGAGCGATCAAAGAAAATAGGAAAGAAAAGAAAAAGAGAGTGAAAGGAAAAAGGAAAAAGGAAAAAGAGAGTGAAAAGAAAAAGGAAAAAGAGAGTGGAAAAATAGAGGGAAAATTACAAAGTCTGTTTATTAAAGAAAAAGAAGTGAAAAAGGCTATGCTCATGAAAAAGTCAATGCTTTTACTTTTGAGTAAGGAAAGTAAATTAAATGAAGCAGGTGCTACTAACTCTCTTCCTTGTAAAGTTTCTTCTTTGTTGCAAGAATTTGAAGATGTCTTTCTCAAGGAGGTACCTCAAGGGCTACCCACTCTATGAGACATAGAACATCAAATTGATCTCATTTCAGGAGCTTCATTGTCTAATACACCAGCTTATAGGAGTTATCCCCAGGAGACCAAGGAGATTCAAAAGCAAGTTGAAGAATTGATGCAAAAGGGGTAGGTGCAACCAAGTTTAAGTCGTATGTCGTTCCAGTCATTCTAGTGCCTAAGAAAGACGAAACTAGGAGGATGTGCACTTATTGTAGAGCCATCAATAACATCACAGTAAAGTATAGACATCTCATTCCTAGATTAGATGATTTGTTGGATAAATTACATGGTGCTTGTGTGTTTTTCAAAATTGATCTTAAAAGTGGATATCATCAAATTAGGATTAGAGAACGAGATGAATGGAAAATAGCCTTTAAAACTAAATATGGCTTGTATGAATGGTTAGTCATGCCATTTGGATTAACAAATGCTCCTAACACCTTCGTAAGATTGATGAACCATGTGTGAAGGGAGTTTCTAGGGAAATTTGTTATGGTTTATTTTGATAACATTTTGATTTATAGCAAATCCTATGATGATCATCATGTGCATTTGAGGAGTGTTTTGGAAGGTCTTAGGCGTGAGAAATTGTATGCCAACATGGAAAAATGTGTTTTATGTATAGATCATGTAGTTTTTCTTGGTTTTGTGGTTAGTTCTCAAGGTGTGCAAGTTGATCAAGAAAAGGTGAAAGCCATCAAAGAGTGGCCAACTTCTAAAAATGTGAGTGAGGTAAGAAGCTTCCATGGCTTAGCTAGTTTTTGTAGGAGGTTTGTCAAAGATTTTAGTACCCTAGCTGCACCTTTGAATGAAGTGATTAAAAAGCATATGGGATTTAAATGGGGTAAAAAACAAGAGCAAGCCTTTGCTGCCCTCAAGGACAAATTAACTCATGCATCTATTCTTGCATTGCCTAATTTTGCCAAATCTTTTGAAATTGAATGTGATGCATCCAATGTGGGGATAGGGGCTGTTTTCATGCAAGAAAGGCACCTAATTACTTATTTTAGTGAAAAATTAAATGGTGTTATTTTTAACTATCCCACATATGATAAGGAATTGTATGCATTAGTAAGGGCATTACAAACATGGCAGAATTACCTTTTACCTAAGGAATTCGTGATTCATAGTGACCATGGGTCCTTGAAGTATCTAAAAGGACAAGGTAAGCTGAATAAGAGGCATGCCAAGTGGGTTGAGTCCCTTGAGTAATTTCCTTATGTGATCAAGCATAAGAAAGGTAAGGCTAATGTGGTTGCTGATGCGCTTTCAAAAAGGTATGCTCTATTTCTACTCTTGAAACTAAATTCATTGGTTTTGAACATATAAAAGAATTGTATGAGCATGATCCAAATTTTCTCAGATTTATAAGAATTGTGTGCATGCTATCCAAAAGAGGTACTTTAGGTATAAGGATTGTTTGTTTAAAAAGAAAAGGTTATGTGAGCCTAAAAGTTCCAGAGAGTTGCTTGTGAGAGAGGCACATGAACGGGGTTTAATGGGGCATTTTGGTGTCCAAAAGACTTTAGACATACTGCATGAATATTTTTATTGGCCGCATATGAAGCATGATGTGCATAAATTTTGTGAAAAATGTATTGTTTGTAAGAAGTCTAAGTCAAAGGTAATGCCTCGTGGACTCTATACTCCTTTGCCAATTCCTAATTTTTCTTGGATTGATTTATCTATAGACTTTGTTTTAGGACTGCCTCAGACAAAGAATGGCAAGGATTCCATTTTTGTGGTGGTGGATAGGTTATCCAAGATGGCTCATTTCATACCTTACAAGAAGGTGGATGATGCTTGTCACGTGGCTGACTTGTTTCTCAAAAAGGTAGTGAGGCTTCATGGATTACCTAAGAGCATTATGAGTGACAGGGACACCAAGTTCCTAAGTCACTTTTGGAGGACACTATGGGGTAAGATTGGTACTAAATTACTTTTCTTAACTACTTGTTACCTCCAAACTGATGGGCAAACTGAGATAGTTAATATAACTCTTTCTACTCTTGTTAGGGCTATTATAAAGAAGAATATTAAGTCATGGGAAGAGTGTTTGTGTCATGTAGAGTTGCATATAATAAGGCTATCCATAACACTACTAATTGTTCTCCTTTTGAGATAGTGTATGGATTTAACCCCTTAACTCCTCTTGATTTACTGTCTATGCCTAACATTTCTATTTTTGAGCACAAAGATACGCAGGCTACGGCTAACTTTGTAAAGAAGCTGCATGAGTAAGTAAAAGCTCAAATTAAGAAGAAAATGGAGAGTTATGCAAAGCAAGCCAATAAGGGCAGAAAGAAGATTGTATTTGAATTTGGTGATTGGGTTTGGTTACATGTGAGAAAGGAGAGATTCCATCTCAAAGGAAATCCAAACTCCAATCTAGGGGCGATGGACTCTTCCAAGTCAAATGACAATACCTACAAGATCAACTTACGTGGTGAGTATAGGATAAGTGCTACTTTTAATATTGCTGACTTGTCCTTATTTGATGTAGGTAATGAGGAGCTAAATTCGAGGATGGATTCTCTTAAAGAGGGAGGGGATGATGTGATCATGGAAGATAAATTAGACTCAAGCAAGCAAAGGCAAGGAGGAGATCCTTTGGAAGGACTTGGTGGACTAATGACTAGATCCAAATCAAAGAGAGCTAAGAAAGATTTAGACCAAATAATTTCAAGTTTGTTTGAGGCAAAGCCCATTCAAGAAGTTAAAAACTCAAGACTAGTCCATTGCATTCACATGGTTGATCCAGCTTAATTATATCTTTGGGCTTATTAATTTTAAGTTAGTAATAATATAATTGGACTTGTTAATTTTCGTACAGCCCATCACTTGTTTCTAGTTGTTCAGACTTTTCTCATTTTTAATAAGTGTATGTTTTAATCTTGGGCTAAGTGTTGTGGTCCACTTGCTAAACCATAGTTTATTTTACAAACCTTGTAAACACCTTTTAAAAGGGGATTTTGGTTGAATTCAAATCAGAAACCTTTTTTTTTTGTGATAGTGTCTCTTTGGTTCTTGCTTGGAACCCTATGTCTTATCAAGAGTATCCAATTGCTCTTGTGACGATCACCCTTGGCTTATTAATCATCCTTGATTGTGGCGCCCTCCAACCAATTCCATTCCTCATCTCTTCCATCTTTTGTGATTTTTATTTCTCCTTGATTCAATTCCAACCGAAATAGATCCGAAATTAGGGTTCATGGAGCATGAATCATAACACATATCCACTCGAAACCACCAAACCACTAACCACCAACCACCAACCACCAACCTACACCTAACTGCTTACCTGCACAACGGCAAAGCTGAGGCAGCCTTGGTAGAGGCTGTTTTGAGGATGGTATTGTCGTGACTAAGCTGGTTTGAGGTCGAGCTACGAGTTCAAGGTCAAGGTGCGGGTTCATGTTTTAGTTGTGATGAATATGATGGGTGGCTGATATTGATTAATAGTGGTGGTGCTCATTGCATGGTGTATGGTGGTTCAACAGTGAGCACGGGTTCAGTTGTGTGCAAGGAGGATTTGAGGTGAAGGTGGTGGTTGTGTGCTATGGTTTACGGTGGTGGTTGTGTGCTATGAGTTATCGTAGTGGTTATGTGTCGTGGTGATTGTGTGTAGTGGTTTTGATAGGATGAGTTTGCAACTAAGAGGAAGGATGAAGAAGGTGATGATGGTTGTTTGGAGAACACCACACTAAATGGGATTTATTATATTCCATACTATTTTTAGCCATAAATTTCTATTCTATATACATTGAACAGTTTAAATCAATAAGGTATATGGTACACCTGCCTTCATTAAGTGCACTAAAGCATTGCTAAGAATATTTTTGTAATAATTGTTAACGTTAGGGCCTTGATTATATAATTTTGTTTAATGCAGAAATTTGATTACAAACTTTAAATTACAGGAACCTAATTAAATATTAAGTGAAACTATAGAGTTTTGCAGAATAATTAAACCTAAATTATATGGATATAGACATAGACATAGAATATAGACAATAACATATAGATATAGAAAAGGATTTTTTTTTTTTTTTTTTTTTGTGGTTTCAATGCAGAAATGGATTTAGCAACATTAATTCCAATAGGGAATTTTTTTTTTTTTTTTTTGTAGATAATACAATAGGAAATAAAATAAGATTGGCATTTAATTTGAAATATTTACATTAGGCAAAATATACAGCTAACGATAACTGAGTGAAATTTAATAATGAATTGCTACGTAATACAAAGATCACCAAAGATCCTTGAATTATCATCAATAGAAATTATAAATCGAAGTCAACATTTTATACAAAAATGCACATAAACATTTGAAATATGATATTAACATGTCATATATGATAATGTATAATTGGAAATGTTAATTTTTATATAGATTCAGTACATTTAAAAGTATCTCATTCATGTTTTATAAATTTTTAACAAAAATTAAGAACTCTAAAGATGAAAATACGTTAGGTATTTTCACGGATAGGACAACTCAAATCTAACTGTTATAATGACATTTCTCTATTCTAATATTTCGAATAAATAGTTATAGTTGATAGTTTGCTGACAAGCAAATGATCTCAAATAGTTATGTTTGCCACTTCTTAATGAAAAATGTCAGAGGTTTGAATTCTGAAATTATTATTTTTATTATTTTAAGGAGGATTTACTTAACCACTCTCTCAAACCTGAAATTACAGGAGCAAAGTGATCAAACAAATATATATCTCAAAAAGTTTCCAGCTTTTGCAATGATGTCGAAGAGTTCAACACTCTCTTGAGGTTCTATTAATTTACTAAACTCTAATTTTTAAAGTACTTGTCATTCTCTTCTTATTTTTATTTTATTTTCTAACATAAAGGCAATTTATTATTAATAAACTTTAAAAACTACATTGAGAAAATATTTATAAACAAGCTAAATATACATAGTTCAAGCTTTGTATTGTTAAACAAGCTTTATACCAAAAAAAAAATGTTAAACAAGCTTAATCTATTATTGGGGTATTTATGACTCGGCTGGGCCAATAACCGTCCGATCCAAAGCTTTTTGAGCTAGTTTAGGTTGTGAAATTTGACCTAATACACTATTTGGCCCGGATTTAGGTCATAGGTCGAATTGGTTCGACCTAACCTGAAGTCAAGTACTTCTTTATAAGTTATATTTTTTGATAAAAAAGGCTAGTAATGAATTATAAGATTTTTATACTTAACTGATACATTTTATATAATGATATTATTTTTGTATTGATATAATTTGTTTTAAATATGTGTTATAAAATATCTCTTGAATTTTGTTTTTTACTTTCATAATTTCATGACTTTATCATACATAACGTATAAATCTTTATATGCTCACTAAGTGTCTGGCTGACCTGGTTCGACTCAGTCATTAGGCAAGTCATTATTGGGTCGAAGTTGAATTTAAAGAAATAACTCGGTCAAAAAATAAGGTCGACTTCAAATCCGCTTCACCCCAGCCCAACCATGCCTATGTACACCCCTCTGCCCCTCCCTCTAATCTAATCCATAAGTTTTACTCGATTATGTAAATGCATAGCATCTTTTTCTTATACGTCAAACTTAAACTTGACTTATAAGCAAAAGATGTTGTTCCATCTCAGCGCATTTATGTGAGTTAAACTTAAATTTGGATTCATCAAATTAAGTCAAGCACTAAAAATTTAAGGGGAATGGATGTGAAAATTTCACATAATTTGTTTATATATTTTATTATGGATCAAGAAGATGAAATGTAATTTGGAGCCTAAAGAGAAAAATTAATTAATAATTAAAATTTATACATGAACACATCATATAAAATTTTTACATAAGAGAATTCATTTCCCTCGAACTCTTAAGTGCTTGAGTTAATTGGATGAATCCAAATTTTAAGTTTGACTCGGTTACATAAATGCGCTAAGTTTGTGTAACATCTTTTTCTTGTAAGCCAAATCTAAACTTCAAGTACTTAACTCTGACCCGTTCACACTCCCCTGTGTAAGCAATAACCACCTTTTAGATAAAAGAGTCCTTTTTTCTTTTTTAAAAAAAAAAGTCAAAATGTTTAAGTTGTTGATCCCTACAATATTTTTTGATATTTCTAAAAACCAGGAACGAATAGACTCTGATGCAGGATAAGTTTTATGACAATAGGCCCATAACATTTACTATCTCCTTGCATCCTATATTTTAAGGACAACCATGGACATAATCTAAATATCATCCTAATAGTGAGAGTAAATTGATACAATTTATTTGATGAAAATAAAAGTTTAGGAGGAAGAAATGTTGCCCAATTCCAAGGCAAAGGCATGCCACAAGTCTCAGCAAATAACACAAGTAAACAAGTGGTTAATGTAGCAAAAACAATATATTTGTATTCCGTACTGCTTAAATTCCAGGGAAACCAGTACATTGGATCTACAATCACAAGGTGAAATATACATTCACTATTTACATAAACAAACATGAGTACATCTATCATGTAACTCTGTTGACTATTTATATAAATTTGCCAATCATGATCATGTTCCTATTCCTTTCCCAATGTTACAGTAACAAATCTTTCTTTTTCCGGGCTGCAAACAGTTGCTATTCCAAACACAAATAACAGCACCAAATTCTGTGGTCATAAATCGACCAATCTTTTCAATATTAAAAGAAAATCAAATATTGGCTCAACAAACTCCACTACCAGTAATCCCCACAGGAGCATTTCCCATCTTTGAAATGGTGAAATCGCTGGATATCTCTAAGTATAATTTCCCTACCAAAGATGAATGATATAAATTTCGCAGCATTGTGGCAATCCCCACAGACCCGAAGGTTCTTGACCACACGAATTGTTGTTCCCGGGGGAGTATTTAGAAGCCCGAAAGTAATGGCTAGTTTCTCACTGTGATATCTAAGAATAATTTCTTTCTCTTCATCTTCCATGTCTGCATGAAAAACTAGAGATGCGTCAGGTACATACCCAGCGAGCTTCAGTTCCTTTACCAACTCATCAAGTGCATGGTGCAATGCCGTCGAAGTGGAATGAACTCCATCCCCAGAGAAGAATTCATGCACAACATTGTTGACCTCTATAGAGCTACAGCCAGGAATTTTCACTGCTCCTTTGTCTACCATCTTTTTCCTTAAGAAATTCACATCATCCCATCTTCCGTGTCTTGCACACAAGTTTGACAAAACAACATAATCCCCACCGTGAGAATCATCCAGCTCAAAGATTCTCTCAATTACTTGCTTTCCCATTTCAACATTGCCATGACCGCTACAAGCAGATAGCAATGTCCTCCAGAGAATCGGCGTGGGCTTAATCGGTAATTCGTCTATGAATTTATAGGCTTCATCTAGGCGTCCGGCTCGGCCAAATAAATCCACCATACATCCATAATGCTTGATATTAGGAACAATCCCATACTCATTAGTCATACTATGGAAATACTCATAGCCTTCCTCTACCAATCCATTGTGACTGCACGCATACAATACACCTAAAAAAGTTATCTCATCAGGCTGCACTTTTTCCTTCTTCATTTCTTCCAACATTGATATGGCACCGGAACCATGCCCATGAGTTGCATAAGCAACAATCATTGCTGACCAAGCCTGTGTGTCCCTCCTGCGCATCTCCCTAAACACCAAAACCGCATCATCCAAACTCCCACACTTTGCATACATATCAATAAGTGCGGTATTCACCTTCACATACCGATCAAACCCATTCTTCTTGACATACTCATGTATCCACCTCCCTAAGTCCAATGATCCCAACAAAGCGCAAGATGAGAGCACAACAAGCATGGTGACATCAGTCGGCTTAAGGCCATTCTCCTGCAATTCCCTGAACAAAGCCAATGCCTCATTGGGCTGACTATTCCTAGCGTAACTAGCTATCATAGCATTATATGCGACGACACACGGTTCAGCAACCTTATCAAAGACCCTTCTAGCAGCATCTACATCATCACAAGCAGTGTACATGTTTATCAGTGTTGGGGACACATACATGTTACCACTGACCCAAAGCTTCACAGCAAGGCAATGCAATTGTTTACCCTCCTGCAAAGCCTTAACCCTTGCACAGGCCTTGAAAAGGGAGGAAAATGTGTAACCATCCGGAAGGAGGCCGGAACGAAACACGTGAGAAAGCAGCAGAATTGCTCTAAGTGGGTCATGAGAGCGTGCATAGCCACGTGCCATGGCGTTGAAATGGACAATGTCCGGTTGGGGAATTTGATCGAACACGCGGTGGGCATGGTCCATGGAAGAGGGTGTGGGGTTAGAAGTGCAGGAATTGATGAGCTTGGTGAGGACAGTGAGGTCATTTTGGAGGTGGGTCTTGATGGTGTAGGCTTGTATCTGCTTGAGCTCTCTGAGAGAGGCGCATTTGGGTAAGAGGGAAAGAAGGTGAGGCAAGGGTGCAAGTGTTGTGGCTGTGGGCTCCGTTATTGTTGGTGTTTCTGTGACGGGTTTTGTTGGGGGAGAGTGTGGGTTGAGTTGGAGAATCGGTGATGATGCCATTGTTGTCGTGAATCCAATTCTTCTTTTACATTGAAGTGTGTTTGTGTTTGTGTTTGTGAGTGCAACTGAGAATTGTGGTGGAATTGAGACATGACCACATGAAGCATGGGAACAGCAGAAACAAATGGAAAGCGTTACTACTTACTATACCGGACCGGCCGGTAAGCATTAATTTGATTTTTGTTTTTTATATACAAAAAGCTGTTAAAGTCCATTATTATCATTTATTTTGAATTTTTTTCTTAATTTTTATTATCTTTTGAAAAATAACTGCTCAGCCACAGCACTTGTTACCAAGCTTGTCAAAACGGGTTTTCAGTTAAAAAAATGTTAGAGGAGAAAGTAAAAGCGAAACGTAAAAATGTAGATTTAACATATTATTAAAAATTATGCACATCTACATAAAAATTATTATATTTAAATAAAATTTAACTCAAATTTAACTATTAAATCAATAAATTTCTATAATATAATATAAATGGAAATAGAAGTGTAAAGTAATTTAGGTTGTGGAGGGTACAGAGTTTGACCACATGAAATAAATAATGACAATCAATGAAAATAATAGTGTGATGTGTTTTCTAACAAAAATGATAATAGACCTCCTTTTGTTACCCTAATAAAATATGTTAATACATGTTCAAACCCAATTTTAAAACTCAAAATCCATTAAATTAACAAAAATACAATCTAATGACTCAAATACATGAAAACTTAAAATCGTTTCTTCAACACTTAAAAACATTTTTTGAAAGGACTTTACATAAATTAGATTTTACCTAACATCTAACAAGTTTTTCAGTCATAAAAATATAAAATCTTAAAATTTTAAATTCTGAACCAAGATTTTAACAATCATGCTTGTTACTAGTTTCCTAATTTTATTTTCATACAATATAGTAGTATTCTTTGATCAACTGAATTTTGATTTTGGTGAAACATTCAATTGAAAACCAAAACTTATAATCATTCTTATAAATGACCTATTTGTTATAAAATTATTATTGGAATATGAATGTTCTTATTATTATCCTGAATTGGTTAAAATTTGATATGATGTTGTACACCTCATTGTTATTCTATAAATTCTCCTTATACAAGACACACCTTGAAGATTTTCAATTATATAATTCTCTTTCCTTTCTATTGTTATTCTCCCTAGTATTATTATTACACCACGTTATTAATAAGAGCCTCTACCAACTAAGTGAAGGTTTGAGATAAGATACTTTAATCATGTTAATTTTTTTTTCAATCTTGAATTTGTAGCCCTTGATATTTCAAGAAAGAACTATTTATCTTGAATTCTAGATGTTGAAATTCATCTTAACTTAATAGTTCTTGGAAATGCCATTAGTAGGTCTTGGAAATGCCACTAGTGGGTTTTGGAAATACCATTGAACAAGGAATTGCTGCATCCAAGAATGATTGCACAAAGACAATTATTTTACTTCATCGATACCTTCATGGAGGATTAAAATTTGGATATTTTACTTTAAAAGATCTTGTTAACTCTTTTATAGAACTTGAAGGAGAGGTATGACCACAAAAAAATAGTAATATTTCCAAAAGCAGTTTATAGTTGGATGCATTTGCGGTTGCAAGATTTCAAATCTACAAATAAATACAACTTCGTAATATTTATGATCACATCCCATTGAAATTATCTGGGAAAAATATTACTAATAGAGATATGTTAGAAAGACTTTGCGAGATAATGCTAACGTATCTCTATCAGTAATGTTTTCCCATATAATTTCAATTGGGAGTTAATTCTAAATATTGCAGACTCATTATATTCACTTATATATTTGAAATCTTGCAACTACAAATGCTCCAATCATAATGAGCTTTTGGAAGTATTACCATTTTTTTGTGGTCATACCCTCCTTCAGACTCTACCAAAGATTGACATAACTTTTTAAAGTAAAATATTCAGATTTTAATCCTTGATGAATGTAACAACGAAGGAAAATCATTACTTTTGGTGATCTTTCTGGGATGCAACGTTTTCTTGTTTAATGGTGCCTCGAAGTCCCATTAAGTCAAGATGAATTTCACCATCTAGAATTCAAAATAAATAGTTCTTTCCCGAAATATCGAGGGCCACAAATTCAAAATTGGAAAAGTTTGACATGGTTAAAGTATCTTATCCCAAATCTTCCCTTTAATGGTCGAGTTTTGTGCTAATAAAATTTTTGTAAAATAATATAAAGGAGAGTAGAGCAATCGAAAAGAAAGAGAGAATTATATAACTTATTATCTCAAAGTGTGTATTGCATAGAGCACCTAAAGGAGTATTTATAGACTAAAGGTGAGGTATACAAGACTATATCAAATCTTTATCATATCAAGATAAGATAGTAGCTTTTATTATCTAACCAAATCTTGGCCAAAAAGGGTAATGATATAGTCTATCTAATTAAATCCTAACTAAATCAAGATGAGGATATTCACCTTCCAATAATATTTCATAACACTCCCCTAGGATGTTCAATAGGAATATGTCTGATTAAAATCTTATCAAGGAAAAACTCAACTGATGTCCTAATCAAATCATGGTAAGGACATTCAACTTTCAATAATATTTCATATTCATTTTGGATATCTATTAGGGATATGTCTCATTTAAATCTTACTAAAAAAACCAAAAAAAATTCTTAGCAACAAATTAAAAACATTTTATTCAATGTAATTAAATTATGATTTTCATTTTGATATATTGTTAATGTAAATGATTTTTACATAGTCATCCAATCATAGATTACTATATTAACAAAAATACTTAACTTGTACATATATTATATTAATTATTAATTATTAGATAATAATGCAATACTAATAGTGCATCAAAATTAATCCCTTAAATTATATCCATTTAAATTTTATCCATTAAAATAACACACACATCAACAAAATTAAAACTTATTTTTTTAGTTTTTCAATCTTGTTTGAGGCATGACGGAGCACTAAATGTGAGTATATCTCCCAACTTGAATCTAAATTGTAGTTAGCCCCATATGAGAGATTACCCCATTTTGCTATATTTAACTCTCATTGGTTAAAATTAAAACTTAATCACGTATAAAGTCAGCTACATCAACTTTTGGAAGGATAACTTAAAGGTGGGGAGGTTTAGAGTTTGTATGGTTTTAGAAAATATTTTCTATTTTGTAATCTTAATTATAAAAATGCCATATTATTTTTATTGCTTCATTCACAAAATGTTGAAGACAAAAAATACTAGATTTTTTAATAGAAAAAATTATTATTAGATTGAATAAAGTGATATGACTATCTTCCACTTACCTATTTAAAGGTCAAATTGTATGTTATATCATTCTAATAAATAGTTTTGGGATAAAATTTTGACTCTCTAATATTTTTCTTTTGTAATTGAAATAGAAAATAGAAATAGAAATAATTTTTAAAACTATGTATTATTGTTAGTTACTCATTTAATAATTGAAAGTAAAATTTAAACAATTTAAAACTATAAACTATCTTATACTTATTTAAAAGTTTAAAGAGAAATATAAAAATAATTTATAAATTTTATTATTAATTATTTATTTTTATTATTCCATATATATATATATACTTTCTATTCAGAAATGACAAAATGAGTCGGATCCACTGTATTGACCTACATAACCCGTAATTTTTTATAGGGTGGGTTGATATTTTTAATTCATAAAAAAAATTTCAACTTACATAACCTGTCCCTCTTAATCAGTGGGTTGAAACAGGGCGAGCGGGTTTGGCCCTTGGGTGACTTTTTTTTTGTATTTTTGTTTTTCCATACAACACACATAATATTTAGGCATTTTTTGGCTCATGCACACATGCTTAGCCCTCAAAGAATCGGGTACACATTACAAGAAAAAAAAAATCAATTATAAGGGACTTATGAGTGTTAGTCTACTTCTCTTAGTGTGTTTGTGTTGGATGCAATTGGCAAGTTAGCTTCATTAGTTCAATTGCATTTCTTAATTACACATGAATAAGTGAGAATCATAACTTTTTCACCTCTTCACTTTTTTTTTTAATTTTTTAATTTTCTATCCTGTTAATATATTTTTATTAATAAAATCTTCTACAATACTCAATATTATTTTGTTATATTTAATTAAAAATTCTTTTATTTTTTAAAAAATATTTAGATGAATTAATTTACATTTTTTATTTTTTATTTTTTGGGCGTGCCAACCCGCCAACCCATAGCGGGGTGGGGTGGAGCAAGTTGGTTTATTTGTCATTACTATTTTTATCTTTGCGATTGTCACAATTAAGAGGTTGTTTCAATAATTGTCTACTCTAGGTTTAGGAGTGGAGCTTAGGGATATTAGCAAATCAAATTCATCCAATGAAATTGAAGATCTAAACTAATAGAATTGGTTCGAATCGATTTGGACAATTAATTCATTTTAACGTAAAATTAAACTAAATGAATTATTTTTTGTTCGATTTTGGATTAATGATTTTTCAGCCAAATCACCAAAATACCCAACCTGATCATCCATTTAGTTAATTATTTATTTATTTATAATCTTTTAAAATTGTGCACTTAAGTTTTTGGTAATAGAGTTACATTTTATATTCTTTCTTAATATTTGTTTAAAAAGTATATTATAATCAAACTTTATATTATTATTAATTGTTATAAGAATAAAAACCTTTTTAAAATTACAACTCTTTACTTTTTTTTATTTCAACCCAATGACCTGAATCAAACTAACTCGATCTTAATTGGATCAGTTTAGTTCGGATTTGTTGAAAAAAAGTTTTAAAAATGAAATCAAATCAACCCAATTTAATTTGATTGTTTCGAATTTATTTTGCACTCAAATTTGAATCAAATCAACCCTTTTACACCCCTAGTGAAGCTCACTTACTATGCACTATATGGCCTAATTTAATAATATTTTTTAAAAGGATATTCTAACTTATAAAAAGTATAAGTCAATTTTTTCTATTTAATAAATAAAAAAATTGGGATGTTTTTATTTTTGACTTTTGAGAACCAGGAGATACTCTCAGGAGTTGAGGTGCTTTTTGAAACATACTTATATTCTCCAAAATTTAAAAGATTAATATAATATTAAATTTTAATAAAAATCCAATTTTATCCTTTTATTAATTAAGAATTCTAATTTCCAGTTTTACTCTCTAATTCTCCCTCCAAACCCTTTTATCCCCGCGCAATTTACGTCAATCTCACGTACATATTCATCGTCCGCCAAAGTACACTGTAAACCTCTAGTTATAGCTATCATGGTGGCAGTAGCATTGGCCATCATTTAGAAGTAATATATTTTGTTTTCACCTTGTGAACCTCTAGTTACATGGATATAACATATAATTCTCAGTTTAACTTCTCGAATTATTTCTTTTGAAACTTGCTCCTCGCTATATTATGGTGAGTTGGGGCTACGTACTTTGAATTATCAAAATGAAATAATAATAATAATAATAAATATAAAAATTATTTTTGTTAATATTTGTCTTTTATGATCATTTTAAATTTTAAAAATAATTTTATTAAATATTACTCTTATAATTTCTCCTTATTGAAAATAATTTTTACATTATTTTACCAAATTTTACTATTATAATCTTTTGAGAATAGTTTTTAGAGAGCTCAAAGAACTTAGCAGCTCTAAAAAAAATTACAGCAATATCAAATCAAGTCTATATCCAACCCTCGCTGTTACATAAAATAATTAATGGAGCATTTATTTAAGTTTTTTATTAATAATTATTAATACATTTATTTTAGGTTTAATTAATTAGTAAGTCTGTATAGTTTGATCAAATTTTTAATTAGATCTCTATATTTTAAAATTTTTTTGTTAAATCCTTATATTGGATAAATTTTTGTAATTAAGTCCTTGAAACAACTTAATATTACAAATTTTTTTAACATTTTATATAGTTTAATAGGCTCTCCTCCAATTTGTGAATTCAAATGTAAAAATTAATTCAATATAATTGAAAATTTTGCAATAACAAATTACTTAAGAGACTTTATTGCAAAAAATTATTTAATATAAAAATTTAATTAAAAATTTTTAAATTATAGAACCTAACTGAAAATTGAATCAAACAATAAGGACTAATAAATTAATTAAAACTTTATTTTATAGCTAGTTACTTGTTTCCCCTCCCCAAAATTTTACGGTTTAGAGTTCACAATTAACTGAGTTACTCCATTGGTCACCACAAGTCCACAACGTGGTAACAGTTAGCTACAATTTGAATGAAATCAATCCCTCTTTGAATTATTTGTCACCAATTTTTCATTGCACTTAATAATAATGAGAGCGTTATTCAATTTTTTTAAAAAATTCATAACTGAAAAATTATTAAGCATGTTGTCTGAGGGATTTTTTAATTTGACGAGACAGGGACTTTTTTGGTACATCAGATTGACTAAAGGCATTATAAAACTTATCCTTTTTTGAATAAAATAAAATAAAATGAACCAACATTAGAGATTGATTATAAAATAAAATAATATATTCAAAGTATTGCAATGTAATTATAAGTAATTCATTAATTGATAGTTTTTATTCCAGTGGACTTTTCTTAATTGGAAATTTTGAAGTTTAAACCAAATGAAAATGACCTAATTGATGACCTTAGTGTTCTAAATATTGTCATTAATAAACCTAAGTCGTACCAATCCCCCCCCTGGGGGGGTGCCCAAAAAAATTATTATTGATTTAATTTGATAAACGAAATTCATTGAGAATTTTTTTTCTCTCTCATTTAAAGATATCTGACTATTGCATTAAATACATTGCTCGTTGTTTGTCCCTCGTTATTATTTCCATTCAATGTGTCATGAAAAGCGTTTTCAAAACCAACAGTGTTCAACCTCAATATATAATATAATAATAATAATAATAATAATAATACTATAATGCTATTATATTAGTATGTAGAGAAGGACACTCCATGCCCGTTGCCCCGCTTCTCTTTTTTGATTCCTCGGAGTCTCCGTTTAGGGTTGTTTCCTTTTTCTTTCTTTATTTAATTTTTCCTAAGATATTATTCCTCACTAGTCACCTTGTCCCTCTGTCTCTTCAGTTCAGTCCATTTTTCCACCTCAAGAAGACAAAAAGGAACACCCAGCACAATACCATCAACAACTACCAAAAAATATGTACCTTTTTTTCTTTTTCTCTGGTAAGTATTACTGTATATAAGTCTATATAGGCTCTTGAGCTTTCAGTAATTTTTCTGCTGTCACTTTTTTCTAAATGTATGCCATTTTATTTTATTTTTTGGGTCCCCACAGACATTTTTTCAATGCTTTGCAAAACTGTGCCACTTTTTTCATGGCCATTGAAGCAGATTACATTACTAGTGCTGAATAATCGACTGTGCTATCTTGGTTTTGGCATTGTGTGTGGGTTTTAGGAATGATAGGGTGCATGAAAATGCCTCATTGGTTTGGTCCTTGCTTGCTTTGAATTTGACTTCTGATTATAAAGTTAGAAACTTTTTATTTTTTCAAAAATGCCAGTTTTAATGTGCTTCAAGGAGTTCCAGAATTTTTTCTGTGCTGCTTTTGCACCCATTTTCAGAGACCCCTTATGCTGTTTTTCATTGGATTCAGCCTTAACATGTGAGCTGTTACCAAGAATCAGGCTTGTTCTGCAACTAACAATGTAATGTATGAACTAGATGTTCCTTATGTATATATGCACACTATTTTTCTTGGAATGGCTTGAACCCCAATGTGATTCATCTTAAGCTCTTTGTCTTTTAATATATATATATTTTTTTCAAGAGGTGTGCAAATGTGTTATTGGAATGGCCAGTGTCCAGTAGAGCCTTGTTTGTTTTGTTCTTAGATGTTTCTCTTTTATTCCCTTTATCAAACCTGTTTGTTTGGTGTAGAAACTTTATGACTGCAAGCTTTGGTAGTGCTTCTAAGTTTGAGTGGGTCACGTTATTGCTCAAACTGTCGGAAGATGATAATGATGCGATGTGGAAAACTTAGACATGGTCATCAACAAATAGAGTTCAGGAATTTACATGACAAATTTGATCTGAATATAACTGCTCCAGAGCAGGAGCAGCAGCCTCATGTGCAGTGGGAATTTTTGGATAACCACTATAGCAGATGCAGTGAATTGCCTAGAAGGATGGATAAGCACAAATATAACCATAGCGCGGGGGCCCAACAACACGGAGAGCAGGTACCTGAATCAAATACGCCTGAGGGGTGTGTTGATCACTTATTGATTCTTGCACAATCTGCTGAGATAATAGCACAATCTGAAGATGGTGTGGCTGGGACGCATACAGACAACCAAAATAAAGGTCAATACTGACACACTAAAATTTTGGAATTCTCTATGATTGACTTCATTTATGATTGACTAATGTTGAGTACTTTTTCATTGATGCAGGATCACGTAACCACCTGGTCGAACAAATTTCACAAGAGCATGGTAGTAATATAACTGCTGATGGTTAGTGATTCTACCTTTGTTTAATTTTTACATGTCTTCTATACACTTTAAAATCCCAATGCCTTTGATAACTGTAATTGTTATTGTTTTGTTTATAGATAAGGTATGCTCTCGAGAACTACTTGATAGATTGTCAGTGATTTCTCATGTCATCAGCCAAAGGAGTGGTGTTTATTATGGAGATACCAGACCCCGCTTAACTCAAATTCGGAAGCAAGCTAGACGCAAATATCTTATATTGGATGAAGTGAAGGCTGAAGATAACCAATGCAAACATTTGCAAGGAAAAACAATCCGCTTGAGCCAAATAAAGCATCAAGCTAGGTGTAAAAGTAAGAATGATTTGCCACCAAAAGAAATGATCACGGGACCTAGAAATGAGCAGCCACAAGGAAGAATAATTCGACTGAGTCAGATGAAACATCAAGCTCGGTCCAAAGGCAATGTAACAGTGAAAGAGGGGACTGGGGAACATATGGATGGGAGTCTACATTGGAACAGATTTAAAGGTGAATAATGAGGAAATTAATAGTTTGAAGAGATGGGTTATTCTTGAACTTGGTACAAATTTGTTTATGTTGGATACTTATATTCATCACCTCACCTAGATGTACTTAAACAATTTAGCAATAAGAGAAACTTGAGAACAGTTGTCAATTGTACCTCAAATTGGTCGTTGAAGCATAGAGCGAAGTATTTTTTCCAGATAAGATTCCTCTAAAGTGAGTTTTTTCCTAAAGTAAGAAAGTGAGAGTGAATCACCATTAGATCAATAAAATACATCGTAATCATAACTCACTAATGATCTAAAGGATAAACGCACCCTTAGTTCTGAATTTTGAGACAAGCTCACTTTAGAGGTTTTTCCATTTTTTCCCTTAACATTTGTGTTGTTGTTGCTTGAGAACCTATGACTGACCTTTGGTTATCATTGTTACAGATAATAAGGAGAAAGTATTTGCAATCATTTTTTCTTTCTTTATTATCATTCATAATTTTTTATGAACGTTGAGTTTGTCCTAGCTCCTTGGACTAATTCTTGAGGGTTAGCTTCCATGGTTTTGGGAGAAGAAAAGAGGCTAAATTTTTTATGGTAATGTGCAATCTATGCTACAATCTGGTGTATTTGGCTGTAGTGAAGCTCTCTATTTTTAAGGATATTTTTGTGAGATATCACTTGATTTGGGATAAGACTTGGTGGTTTGCATCTTTCTTTGGGGTTTGTCTGCATGATATGTTGAGGAATTGGAAAGTTTTGTTACATTTTCCCCCCTTTTTTCCTCTGTTTTTTGTTGTTGTTTTTTGGTTTAAGAGGATTCCTTGTCCCCTTCGCTTTCTGTAATTCTATTTTTTCATCCCAATAAAATTCTTCTCCTATTAAAGAAAAAATCTTTTCTAATTGGTATTTCCTCTAGCAATACCCATAACTAAGATTATCTATAGGTTTTTTTGGTACATAGATTATCTGTGCATTAAACTGCTTTAGGTTCTGTGGTAAACTTTAGCTCTGTGATCTGGTTACCAATGTTGTCTTGAAACCTGATTTATTGTTTTCTTGTCACGAGGTAAAATTGCATTACACCATGAAGGATCAAATTATTATATGGTGGACAATTGTTAGACTCTTGATCAACACTCTCGTCTTGGAGTAGCTAAATTGTTTGAAATTGCTTCTGGAAAACATCAAGACTCTATCCAGCCTAATGCTTAGTTGTTTGCTAGTTTGCTGTAATGATTCATATTTATTTTTCAATAAAGATATTGACATTCATGTTAATGGTATTTGTGTTCCAGATTCCAATCTCTCCTTGGTTGAAGGTGTGCTTGCGCATAATGTTTTCAGGGGAGCCAGTCAATCATCTGTTGGTATGCCTTTTAGATTTGTTGTGCATGTGTAGTAAATAAACCTTAACATATTGGCTTTAAATGAGTTTAACCAGAAAGAAATTAAGATAAAATTTGGTTGGGTACTTGGGTTGTGTACTTCATATAAGCTTCTGAAAAAAAGACTTTTTTTTCTAAACTAGTATACCTTTATTTTTTAGAAAAAGTTATTTTGTGTTTGGATAGATTATTTTAGAACTACTTTTAATTATTAAAAGTACTTATAAATCTATTTGAATACAAAAGAACAAAAGTACTTCTTTTATAGTCAAATTACAAAAAAAGGCATTCAAAAAGAGGAAAGAGAACTAGGATTTGATAAGGATGAGAAAAAAAGGATACATATTATAATTTTGAATAAAGGCAAAAGATATTTTTAGAAGATAATTTTATTAAAAATTACTTCTACTTCTCTTTTTTTTTAGAAATTAGGTATTCCTAACTTTTAAAAAAAATGGTAAATTGATTTTTTTAGTTTGAAGGACTTTTTTTAAAAGTTGTATCCAAATACCTATAAAAACTTATAAAAATATTTTTTTTTTAAAAAAAAAAGATGCTTTTTTCTTGAAAAAAAGCCAATCCAAATGGGCACATATAAAAAAGAAAACTATAAGCATTGCCTATATTACTTTAAGTTCCATGGAATCTGTCCTTTAGTCTCATTGTACTAATCTGTTTTTTTTTTTTTGGGGATAAAACTCAATGTACTAATCATTATCTTACATAAACTACTTTCTCATCAACATTTGTATGTTGCTAATTCTAAGTGGCAGTGTGTCTGCTTATATAGATATTATAATTGACATATTCTCAGAAATTTAGGACAAAGAAATTTTAGGATACTACAATCAGTAAGTCATCAATTTTCTGCAGTGAGGTGGGGTGATGAAAATCTTAGGGAACATCAACGTATTGCAAGGCAACTAAGGGCATTCAAGACCAAAAAACTGAGGCAACAGTTAAGGACAGAGTGCACAAGTAATTCTGCTAATATAAGGTTGCATGGTATAAAGATGAGTCCGATTGGATTGACAAGTATAACCAATTCGCAGAGTTTGTCTCATAGTGTAACATTGCTGAAAGATAAAGATTTAATTGCTAGTAAACAAGAGCTATCTGAACCTTCCTGGCGTAATGAAAAGTTAGGAGCAAAATTTGGCGTTGCAAAACTTCAAGGACAAGTTGGATGCAATGAATCACCAGAGTTCAGATATAAAACTTATCAGCAAAGTCCAAATGTACTTCCAGTGCAGAACAATGTACTTTCTTTCACCAGATTATCAAATAATATATTCCAGCAATATGATACCAATATGGGTTGGATGTTGTATATTCACCATATGCAGCTTAAGGAATATCACCGGGTTGTTGCACGCCTGTGTAGAGCAGACCACATTGAAGAGAAAAGGGCGTTAAAGGATAAGCAGCAAAACTCGGAAAATCCTGTACATGGTAAGACCGCATCAATGACCGATTTGTATGAGGCACCATCGGAAAGGGATAAGAATTTTCAGCATTTTGCTAATTCATTGTTCCATGAAAATTAGACTTAGAGATTTTAAGATATATTATTTTAATTTACTTGACATATTATTCTTGTGAAGTAATTGTACATTCATTCTGGCTCAGAGGCAATTGGTGATCTTAATGCTCCTAATAGAGAATCACACGACTCCTATATCTTCAGATTGGTTTAACACATGAGCATCAAAATTTCTTTATCTAAAAAAGTACAAAGTATGCATTCATTGATCAGCTTCAAATCCATAATGAACTGACAAATTATGTCTATTGGCAGAAAACTCGGACACACACAAAGAATTTATGCCTGTGAAAAGATTGCGCTTAACTCATTTGAGACGAGAAGTTCGTTTAGGGAATCACTGTTCTGTTATACAAGCACCTGCAGAAAATTAGAGGTATACTTTACTCCTTTTGATTGAATTTAAAGCTAGTACTTTAATCCCATGACCTGGTGTCATACATGCTACCAAAGTTTTGCATTCTGTCTGAATTCAAAAGCTACTTTTTAGCAGCGAATAGTTGCCATGCTATATTGTTTATGATAGCCTAGTGTTTACATATGTTTTTCACGTGCACTTCTTATAATAGCAGAATTTCTATTATATGCGTATATGATGCCTTTCTTGTCCTACATAAGATTTCTTCTTTATTTTTTAAAAAATTATATGTAATTATGTGACCTCAGGGCAATGTTTATTAGCTATGGTTGCTATTTGTATAATCCTCTGGAACCTCTGATCACATTTTTCTTGTTTTCTTGTACAGATTTGATTTGGTAGTAAGCGTTTTAGAGGGATTGGATACATACAAGGAAAAGTAAATGCAATGTTGATATAGAAGATTTTTGCTGCCATATTTTTCATTTTTTTCATGAACTATGAAAGATAATCTTTTGTATAGAAGTCCCCATGACAAACTTCTGGTTTGCTTTATGTGTTAGCTATTTCCCTTCTGACATGTGAGTAGAAAACTTGTTTGACTCACATGAATTGGAAAAAGGATGGCTACCAGTTGTCTTTTATTATCTTCTATCAGAACTAGGATCCAAGGAATGGTTTACAATCATTTGTTTATTAACCTGGATTTTCAGTTGGGGGGTTGAAAGAGTATCCATGAAGGTATTCTGCTTAAGGGGAGGAAAGAGCCAAGACAACTCGGCATTCTAAGTAATGTCAAGTCCCAACAAAATGATTTTGATATATGTGTTTGTTATTCGTAAAATGGATTTATGCAGGAACTAATACTCTTGTAGATTGGAAATGACTTTCGGGCTATCTCGGTTCAAATTGGCAGAAGTTTTATTCTAGAGCGTAGAGAAGTGAGAAATATACGACATTGCATTACCAAAACATAACGTTGTACAGCAGTTACAAAACTATGCAACTGCTCAAATAACAGAAAGATTACGATAAGATATTTGATACAACAATAGTGATTTTATTTTGCATGATCTGTTGCATGAATCTCGGAAGTGGTTATTGTGCCAATGTAGAGCACCTTGTACCCCCTTTAGGGGCAAGTTTGTCTTGTCAGTTATATGGCAGATTGCCAATATATACCACCTGTCTCTGTTCAAATTGGCAGAAGTGTTATATTAATAATATATTGAAATTAAAATCCAAAAAAAAAAAAAAACCAAAAAGTATATAATCGAATGACGGGCTAATTCTTACCAAATAGGAGTAGTGAAAAGAAGATAAAAAATAGGAGAAATTATCTTTAAAATACTTTTGAAGTTGGAAAACAGAAGTCTTACCAATATATATTTACCTCAATTGAATTGATTATCTTGATACGTTAATGCACGATTTTGACATTTCAACGCTTCTATTCTTGTTCGATATAAAAACAGAAAGGATAATTGTGTGTGTGTATATATATGAGATAAAAAAAAGAAAGAAATCTATGGTCTCCTTGGCTGAAATAAGTCAAACTTCAGTCCCCAATGCAAAGGAAATGGACAGCGGCCTATCAAATTTTTGTATCATATTGACATTGACGATTTGCATGTGATTACTTGATAATTAATGTAAATTGTATAATAACAAGAAATGGTAATTGGCATCATTAACTGTGATCAATCTATTATGTAACTATCAACATACATCATGTGTTGACTCATGTATTTTATATGAGGATTAGCATGAATATAGTGTTTAAAAAAAAAAATTGTGGAGTAACAAAACTGAATATTAAATTATAGTTGCTGAAATATGCTAGGACTTAAATGATCCTATGAATGTTATTGCTATAATGACCATCAACTCTGATCCAAATTTGATTGCAGCTTTGTTATTCTTTAGGTAGCATAAACAAGGCAACAGCCATGAGAGAGCTACGCCCGAGAAAGCACCAGTGAGTGAATGACATAATATACCCAAAAAAAGGAACATATAATGCCACAAGCAAAGTGCTAATCGCAATGATTGTTCTAATGACGATGCTAACAAGTCTCTTATTGTGAGAAAGCAATGTGTCCTCCAGTGGGTCCAATGATTGTTTTCCAAGAGTTTTCTATTTTCTCCTGGAACATCCAGGGGGCAGCTAACGGGCAAGCTAAATCTCTCATGAGAGAATTGATTGGGAAGTATAAGCCGACATTATGCTTTATTTTTGAACCACATGTGCAGTTCGCGAAAGTGGAGAAATTCTGGAAGAATCAAAATTATACTCCAATTGAGATTCAAGAAGCCCAGGGGCACTCCGGAGGTATTTGGGTTCTTGCAGCTTCGGGTGGGTATTCATATTCAGTAGTTGATTCCTTTTATCAAGCTATAACAGTGAAAGTCGAACATCATAACCAATCCTGGCTTTGCTCAGCTATTTACGCAAGCCCTGTTCCTTCTTGTCGTGATCAGTTATGGTCTTATCTTATTCATTTAAGAGGGAGACTACAGGATCCGTGGGTCCTTGTGGGGGACTTCAATGAAATTTCCGTGCCCTCGGAAGTTGTTGGTGGTCACTTTAATCTTAACAGAGCAACTGGGTTTAATAGCATGATGGATGATTGCAATTTGGTGGACCTTGGTGCTGTGGGTGGTAAATTTACATGGTTTCGGCATACTGAAGGGGGTCACTTCGTGCATAAACGCTTGGGTCGTGGGTTAGGGGACACGGTTTGGCGTCGCCTCTTTCCAGAAGCTGACGTTGAGGTGCTTGGGAGAGTTCGCTCTGATCATGCCCCACTCCTTCTTAGATGTGTGAAAAGACCAGAACGGAAGAACGAGAGACCCTTTAGATATCAAGTGGCTTGGACCACTCACCCTCGTTACTTGGAGGTGGTTAGCAGAGCTTGGAACAATGCCCCAGATGACATGGTTAGCAAGCTTAAGAATGTTTAGTGCGAATATCTTCGTTTTAACAAAGAAGAATTTGGTAACATTTTCCGGAAGAAGAGGCTTCTAGATGCCCGAATTAATGGTATTCAAAGGGAGCTTGAGATATTCGCTTCTTCAGATCTTGTCCAACAGGAGAAAGCTGTACAGCGGGACTATTTAGAGGTTCTTCACTAAGAGGAGATCTTATCGTTCCAGATATCGAGAGACAATTGGTTAAAGTATGGGGATCGTAACACTAGCTTTTTTCATGCTCAAACGATTGTGAGAAGACGTAGAAACAATATCAAGAGGTTACTAATAAATGGCACTTGGTGTTCAGTTGAGGAAACCTTAAAAAGAGAGGTGGTCTCTTTCTACCGAAGAATTTTTTGTCTTGAGGAAAATTCTCATAGGTCTAAACTGGACCTTCCCAACATTCCCAAGCTTGATAAGGAAGTTGTGAGAGCATTGGCGAGTGGGGTGTCTAAGCTGGAAGTGTTCTCAGCCCTAAGCCAGATGAACCCCCACAAGCTCCTAGCCTGATGGTTTTCATGCAGCCTTCTTTCTTACCTATTGGGACATAGTTGGTGATGAAGTGTGGCGTATAGTCAATGATTCCTTTTGTTCAGGGATGATAGACCCTCGTCTGATGGAAACTCTAATCATCCTCATTCGCAAGATCGATCCTCCCTCCCAGATGAAAGATTTAAGACCAATAAGCCTCTGTAATGTAGTGTATAAGATCATTATGAAGGTACCCCCTTGGAGAATATTGTTGGTCCCCTCCAAAGTAGCTTTCTCCCGGGCCATGGAATCAGAGACAATGCCATCATAGCTCAGGAGATAATTCATCATATGCAGAAGTCTAAGGAGAAGACGGGAGATCTCTTGCTTAAAATTGACCTAGAAAAAGGCTATGATTGCATTAAGACACGCTCATAGACTTTGGATTTGAGCCATTAACAGTGAACCTCATCATGAGTGGAGTCACCTCCAACTAGCCCTCATTGCTATGGAACGGAGAGAAACTTCAGCAGTTAAAGCCAACTCGGGGGTTAAGACAAGGAGATCCTCTCTCGCCCTATTTATTCATCTTGTGTATGGAGAAGCTATCCGTTCTCATTTCCAACCTAGTTCTAGAGGGAAAGTGGAAACCGGTTAGAATTTCCAACTCGGTGCCTGCCATCTCCCACCTTCTTTTTGTGGATGACTATCTTCTCTTCCTTAAAGCCAAGAGTTCGCAGTTAAGGATGGTGACGCAAGTCATGCACGATTTTGGTAGGGCTTCGGGGTTGAGGTTGAATCTTGACAAATCAAGAATGATGGGGTCCAAATGCATATCTAGGACAAAAATAGATAATTTGCTTCAATTTCTTCCATTCCTACTACTATCAATATTGCCAAATACTTGGGGTTCACTATGTTTACTAAAAGGCCCTCCAAGCACGACTTCAACAGCATCTTTGAGCGTATGACCAAGCATCTAAGCGGCTAGAAAGGTAAACTCTTGAACAAGCCAGGTAGGGTGACTTTAGCCAGATCCGTTCTATCATGTATTCCTCTATACCCAATGCAAACACTTTGGTTACCCACAAGTGTTTGTGACTCGATTGATGCAACAATTCGGAATTTCATTTGGAAAGGAAACAGTGAGTCAAGATGTACCATGCACCTAGTTAAGTGGGATGTGGTTGGTCAACCAAGAAGTCAAGGGGTGCTTGGAATCAGGAGAGCCAGACTTTGTAACACAGCAATGCTGGGGAAGTTGGTGTGGGAGATTCAGAAGCAACCAAACAAGTTGTAGGTGCAGCTTATTAGCCAAAAATACTTACAAGGCTGTTCGATTCTTGACGCAGGGGTTAGAAATAATGGCTCAATTGTGTGGCAGGCGATTCGCAGAGTTGCAGCAATCTTAGCTAATGGTTATTGCTACCGTTTGGGGAGTGGAAATATCTCCATGTGGTATGAAAAGTGGTTACAAGCAGGGCGCTTATGTGATATTCTCCCATTTGTCCATACTGAGGATACCCACCTGCAAGTTAAGGAGGCCTATTTTGATGGTAAGTGGCATTTTGAGAAGCTAGCTACAGTGCTTCCTAGAGATATCATGGATGGAATTAAGGTGGTCCCTATTGCTGACGACTCATCCCTAGCGGATGCTGTGGCTTGGACGCATGTGAGCTCAGGGGAATATTCTACGAAATCGGGATATGCTTGGCTCGTAGTGCAGTCTGGTCATTCTTGTAGCAGTGGATCCTGGAATTGGATTTGGTCTCTCAAGGCTCCAGAGAAGTTTAAGTTCCTTATTTGGCTGATCTACCATGATGCTCTCCCCACGAATGCCATGAGAGTTACTCGCCATCTTGCGTACGACGCCTCTTGCCTCTGGTGTGCTTCCTCGGTTGAAGACGCTAGTCATTGTCTCCGTGAGTGTGCTATTGCTGTGGACATTTGGAAGTGGATTGGTATGTGGAAACCTAATAACTTTGTCTCGATGGAGTTAAAGAGTTGGATTGAAGTTCACAGCAAGGGTCCAAGTGCAATCTCTTTCCTCTCCACACTCTGGTGGCCTTGGAGATATAGGAATAACCGCATCCATGAAGATCCATGTTGGTCCTTCAGAGAGGTTCAAGGGTTTATTCTCAACTCTATCATGGATATGTCTAGAGTCTATGGCAAACCGAGTGTAGTCAACAAGAGCAGCCATCTTGTTCGTTGGCTTCCTCCTTCCGCTGGCTCCTTCAAGGTCAATGTAGATGGAAGTGCAGTCACCAACCCTGGCAGAGCTGGAATTGGAGGACTTATTCGTGATGTCAGTGGCTCCTGGATGACTGGATTTTATGGGTTCATTGGCATTAGTTCCATTACCCATGCGGAGCTAGTAGCTTTGAAAGTAGGTCTCCAAGTGGCTTGGGATCAGGGAATCCGTGTTTTGGAATGTGCGGACTCTAAGCTAATTGTCCACTTCATCTTCAACGGGGTTAGTCCTTGCCACCGTTATGCAGCCATCGTCCATGACATCAAGATTGCTTTAGCCAGAAATTGGACTATCATCGTGCAACATACCTATCGTGAGGGGAACCAAAGTGCAGACTTCTTAGCTAAACAGGGGCGAGGCAAGAAGAGGAGTTGGTTTTTCTCCAAACCCCCCCTTCCGGGCTGCAAGGGACCTTGTTCGCTGACGCTATGGGTGTTACCTTCTCTCGTTAGTGTTTTGTTAGTTTTCTGCTACACCAAAAGAAAAAAAAAATATAACGCCCTAAATTAAAGCTAATTTATCATCGGAGCTATACCATAAATAGAAATAGAAAGAATAAAAGAAAAAAGGAAATAATAATCAACCCCAAGAAATTTAGGAAAACAGGAAGGCTATACAACTAAAATAATCGAATAACAAAATGATGTGAACAACATTAATCTAATAATAAACTAAATTATGACATATCATAAATAATTATAAGACCCAATACAAATTGTTGACATTTATTATATATAAACCCACCCACCTCACTCATCCTCAATCACAATAGTGAAATATACTAGATTTATTTAAATAAAAATTGATATGAATATTGATTTAATATAAATTACAATTTTATATTCATAGCTACAAAAGCTACAAAACGCAAATTGAGAAATTATAAAGATTATATAATAATACTTAGATTATGAGAATATAAAAAGTATATGTAATTACTATTCAAAAACAAATTTTGATAATTGAAATTATTAAAAAATTATCAATATTTATCCTTTTTATTTATTTAAATATAGCAACATTAATTTGGATTTTTTTTTTTTTGGTATTTTCAAAGAATGTTGTATCTTTTATTTGCGATTTAATTAAAATCAACTTAAGAGAGGTGAAATGATTAAAAAATAATAATAATAAAGGTTTCACATGAATCAAGAAAATTAATTAAAATAAAAAATATAAAATTGTAGGAACATAAAAAGATATTTGTACAACACAATTAGAAAATAATCTATTTATTAAAATTGTGAATTAAATCTAATAAATAATTATTTTATTGATCACGACTAATATGATTATCACCGTTAACATAAGTGTTTTGTTATTTTAATCATTTAGAATTAATTTAGATAAATAAAATATTTTTTTACGGGTAGTTTAAATTTATAATAATCATACCTTGATCTTACCTTGATCATTTTCATTAATAACACTCTTGCTAGATTAGCTAACTTTTTACATTTATCTTCTAATCTTGGATAATCAACTTTGTTTTGAATTGTAATTACATGCATGCTTGCAATTGAAGTTCAATTCTTCTATAATGAATATAAAAAATTATCAAAGAAAATTGTGTTATCCCAAACCCTAAACTTTATATATGTTTTTTTATAAAATTATATTTATATGTATTTTTTCTATTATAACTTTAATAAGAAAATATTAATAGTTAAAATTATTATTATCTCCATTTGGAAATAACTGTCAAATTTTAAATACGCACATAAATTAAGGAAATGATTGAAAAAATCTCAATATTAGAAAAATTTATGTGCATTTTACAAAATTATCTTTATTTTTTTTCTCTTTCTTCTTTAGTTATCTCTTTCCACTTACCCTCTCTCCTCTATTTACTAGAGGTATAATTGGAAAAAAAAATAATATTGTCTAGATTTCCTAAAAGGACAATTGTTTATGGAACAGTAAAATTTCAAAAATTGACAATTATTTCAAGATGCAGGTAGTATTAATTAAATTTCTTTAGTCTTACAACACTCCAATCGTATATTTATATTTAATATTTATAAATTACAATTATATCTATCAGATTAGATACTTTAGGCTTTGATATACAATATTGTTTACTTTTTCTCTAATATTAAAAATACTATGGGTTTAAGGTATGAAATTTAAATTAATAAATTATATTCACATATATTTTAAATCTTATAATAAATAATTCTTTTAAATTTGATAAGAAAATATAAATAATTTAAATTATATTAATTTATTCATTTATCTTATTCTTACAACACTCCTACTATAGATCTCAGCAGCTATATTTCTAGATGAGATATCTTAAATTTTAGGGATGTTATAGCCAATCGCATTAGTGAGAAGGTTTACATTTCTCTCATGAATTTAATTCCCTCTTATCCAAGAATGTTTTGAAAGTTTTAAAGAAGGAAATTTTCAATAATGGTTTGCTTTGCTCTAACTATTAATAAAAGTTAAGGGCAACTTTGTCTTATATTGAATTATTTTTGCCAAAGCTTGTTTTAACTCATAAACAACTCTATGCTGCTGTATCAATAGTCAAATTGAAGAAAGGATTAAAGATTTTAATTTTAAATGAAAATGAAAATCACCCAACACAACAAAAAATCATTGGTATAAGCTGTTTTAAAAGATCTAATATTTGGATAATTATAACTTTGAGGTTAGAAATTTTTTATTTATACTCCAAATATTTTTTCAATGTAAATTATTTTATTTCATAAATTAAAAATATCAATAAAATTATATTAATAACTAATTTTATTTTATTCAAATAACTAGATCAATTTCGGATATGAGTTGTATGTCAATCATTAGATAAGCATTTGTAACTTTTCATTTTTTCGTAATCAATTTGTTGTATTCTACTTTGGTTTCATTGTATTACAGATTAAAATATAATGAAATTGTCTCTTCATTTAATATTTATTAACTTATGAGCAGTGCTAGATAGTACAAAATTATTTTCATACAGATGCAACGAATGGTCAGAGGCCCAATCATTGTAGAGTTGAAATGGAAAGAAAGGAGAGATAAATTTTCACAACACCAAAAACGCAACTTCCTTCTTTTATACTTTTTTATTTGTGCGTCGTTTAACGAATGGCCATTCGTACCATTTATCATTTTCCGTAACTTATTTAGTTAAATTTAATTAAAGTATACAAGTATTTTAATTTCTCATGTTTAAAAATATATCCATTTTATAATAATTATTTACATAAAAAATTATTTTATCCTGTGCATTGCATGGGTAAAAACGCTACAGAAAACTAGAAGAAAAATTATTCTAGCTTAGTCCACCCCCTGATACAACGTTGCATGTGGCATGCAGGTTTCCTAATAAGGGACGATTGTGGAACGTTGTTACTGGGGTATTCCGCTGCAGTCTGAGGATTTGTTCCATCCTTAAATCTGATTCGGGGACTATTGCATGGGCTATTGAAGTCTTGTGGTTTTTGTAAGATCGAAGTGGAAATGGACTCCACTGTTGCTCTTGATACGGTAAAGATAAGGGAAATGTTTTCTGAACTGTACATATGTATGGATAGCACATGCGATATAGTATATATTTATGTGAATTTGAATGAATATCAAGTTTATCTCTTATATGGAGATAACAGAATATGCTATGTACATAAGAAAGTGTTGTATTTTAGTGTTTGTTAACTCTATTGATGATTACAGACATTATGAATTTAGTTATGTTTCCTTTAATGGTGCATGAAATTTAACTATATATGACAGGTTAAGATTAACAAAAAGAGCTAAAAAGTAAAGAATTATGAGCTTGAAGGAAATTGATTGGGAGCATCAATGAGAATTATGATGACAAATTGAGGAGCTGGATTCGCATTCAAAATTTAGCTCAAGAACAAGAAGAAAGGAAAGAAAATAAATTGAGGAAACTACATGAGGAAAGTATCCAACGACTGAATGGAGAGCAAGAGAGGAAAGGAGATATGAGAAATCGATGACTGCATATCAAGCAATTTCCAATTCTGGATAGAAAAATAAATCAACCATAGCAAGGCAAGAAAGGAAGGCAACTGTATTGTAGAAGACCGAATCATTTTCTTTCTTAGCTTCCTTACCAAAAAAAAAAAAAAAAAAAAGAAGACCGAATCAAGGGTAGTGAAATCTGCCACATTTCTAGAATAAGAAAGGCAAGCCAGCTGAGGCTTAGTGATCACATTCTCAGCCTATAGATGAAGACACATTGCAGCTGTGAAAGAGTAGAAAAACGAGAGAAAGCTATCACTGTCTACATCTGCAACCCGTGTTCTTTGTCATTCACGTCATTCTGTTTTTCTTTGTATTGTAACTCTGTGCGAGTTGTGTTGTATATCCTCTTGTGATTGAAATAGCTTGAAAGCTTAGAGAGTAACTCAAAGAGTGAAGAGGTGTGTGAGAGCACCTCGAGGAAGCCATTATGAGAGTGAATCTTAGTTGGTGAGGAAGATGTTTCAGATTGTGTTGTAACTTGAAGAGACTGACGTAAAAAATTGCTTGATATAGTTAAAATCTCACCTAATAAGTTGGGATTGAATGTAGACTCTATTAGCCTGTTTGGTTCTCCGTTTGCAGTGGCCAGAAGGCCTTCTAGGAGAAGGAAAATGATTTTGTACAGTAAATGGTAGTGTTTGGTTTAATTTTTTTCAAAAGGCCTTCTGGAAGAAGTATCTTTGGGGTTACTTTTCATTCTAGAAAAAGACCTTTTGAAAAAGAATCTTACTATTACTCTCACATCAACAACCAAAAGTAATTTTATATTATCCTATCCAAACAAAACTCATTCTTCTAAAAGGCCTTTTGACATATTCAAACCAAACAAAAATCATTCTTTTAAAAGTACTTCTTCTAAAAGACCTTCTTTTAAAAGATCTTCTTTTAAAAGATCTTCTCCCAAAAGTTTAACCAAACGGACCCTATATTGGAGATCAAACTAGTATAAAAATTATTGGTGCAATCTTTTCCTACCTTTATCTCCTTTAGTTTTAATTTATTATCATATATGTATTAACTAATTCTGATAAAATCATCATCACAATTTAGTACCTGCATTTCATATATTTTTCTGTGCCAAAATTTTAAATTTCAAGTGAACGTTATAATTGTTTGTTCAAGTGAGCAGAAAAGTTTTAACAAGTCAAAAACTTGATTCAAACTCTCATTTCTTAAGTCCTCTAATATCATTAGTGTTCTAATATGATATTCAAATAATAGAACTCTAGGCAGAAAAGATGATATAGAACAGAATACTAGTCATCACTCTACTTGAAAACATGTTTGCATATATCCTTTGCTTATCTAGCCATGGAGAGGCTATACTCGCGTTCCGGCCGATTGAGCAGAGAACCAGTTTGGCAAATTGCTATTATATATATATATCCCTCATGTCATTAATATTCTCTAATACTTTGACTTATTATCATTATTATTACTATTTCATTTTATTAGTAATCAAAATAAAATAATAACTGATGATATACTAAAATATTAATGAATATTAGTTTAATTTTTTATATTATAAAATTATTTTAACGGTAAATATTTTATTTTAATTTCTTAGTTAAATGAAGCAAAGGTTTAGACAAGTTTATAGCAACATTTTCTTTTTGTTTTCAGTTAAAATATTTTTTTAAAAAAAATTAGTTACAAAGAAAACTATTATACTTTTTTGTTTTGTTCCTAAGAAAATTACTATACCGAGAAATTGTTGCATGCTCTTTGAGCGAAAATTTTCTCTTGCTTTCCATTCCGTGTATTATTTGACAAATAAGCTTTGTAGGTGATTAAAAAGATGGCAATGGACGTTGTTTTGGCTTGTGAGACTTTAGCTGAATGCGAACATTAGGAATTGATTAAACCTTGGAAATCTTAATGCCATAATGTTTTTCAAATCCTCATAGCCATTATCCTACTGCAATAATTTATGCTAAGAAGAATGCCAATATTGTGGCATTTGCCCCAGAAGGTAATGAATTACTCCTATAATATGTCCCTATAAAATACTCATCAAAGCTTTAGGCCAAGTAGCAGGAGCAACTTTTAATTTACTATGAGCCCAAATGATGGATACAATAAGTTCTTGCCAATAACTATACCCATTGAATAGAATCATAAAACCAAAAGCCCATATAAGATATCGTGGAGTCACCCATTAATTGCAGAGTTTCCTCTTGTGATATGAGATACTACCCTTTGATCACTTTTACTACATTGAACATTTGGTTGCTTTTTCCAACTAAAATGGAACATGATTTAGAGATGGCAAAATGGGTTTAACTGGTGGGGTTGGCCTATTTGATCCATAAAAAGTAGCGAGTTGAGTTAGTATTTTTATTCTACAAAAAAATTTTCAATTCGCCTAACCCGTGGGTCGAGGCAAGCTTGACCCGCAGGTTGCAGGCAACTTTATATTTTGTTGTGGACGATGTCGTTATTGATTATACTTTGTGAATTATGGACTTCTTATTAGATTTTATGATTAATTTGTAAGCATACTTATGGTTAATTATTATTTTTGGACTTCTTATTCATATATCTTAATTAGTTTATTATGTATGTTTTTGAATTTGAATAAAAATTATGTAGTTGAAGAATTTTTTTTTTAAGTTTATATGGATATTATTCTATTGTATTTAGGTGAATTTTGAATAATTTTTTTTTAATTTTAAAACTTTTTTAGGTGATTAATCTTATTAAAAATATTATAATAAGCTATTTCTACTCTGCTTTTACGGGGTTGGATCAAGAATGTGTTTGTAAACTTGAGAGACAGAGAATAAGGGAATCTCAAACATGGTAATTTGGGTGGTGAACTAGTGGTCAATCACAGATGTCTAGGCCTGAGGGGAGAAAACCCCTTTCTCTTCCCTCTTATCCCTTCTCTGCCCACTCTTATCCTTTTCCTATTATTTCTTTATTATTATTTTCTTAGTGGTTAGCGACTTCCACAAGGCAACTCTCCTTGTTAGTGAAAGACAGGAAGTGTTTATCTTCTATCCATATTGTCTTTGCCATTGTGGTTTTTCCTTGAGCCATTAAACAAAAGGTCAAACCCCTCTTAGGGGATCACCTTATTCCCTACTTAGCTTTAACAATGTACTTTCTGCTTAGTGACAGCGCTAGTACACTAATAAGTTTAGTCACGTGTATTTAGTAGGGAGGAAAAAATGTCTCGGGTCTTAGGGTCTACGGCTTGGGTTGGCAAGTTGATTTTTAAAACCCGTTACCCAGACTAAACAAGGTACAAGTTCATCGGGTTTGACTCGATAGCCTAACCCAACTTGAAAATATATCATCGGATTAGGTCAAGCCCATTGGGTTTGCAGGTTCCCATGTGTACCCCTACTAACTACAATTTTTGGGTGTTAACACTTTGCCCCTTACACCTTTCGGTTGATTAGTAAGTTTCCTGCATGGCTAGTTGAACAGCTAGTTATTATAACACTGATTATTGCATGATCGACTATAAATTGACTTTTGTATTGTTGACTGTCTCGAGGGGATGATGTACTAGCTAACAATTAAGAAAAGTGAAGAATATTCCCATGGCTGCTCCGCAACTAAGTCTCCTTGTTTTTTGTATTCATTCCCTTGAGGTTGGAGAGTTAAACCCGCTTGAACTAGTATTGTTGAGAATGTTAGTTGATAGATGTGGAACAATTATCCAGTATTGCTTTCGGTATAATCCTCCATGGTTCTTTATTGGTTATAGTTAATTACTATCAGTTGACTAGCATACGAGATAGTACACTATGTGCTAGACTATAACAGAATACTAGCAACCAGTAGATTAGGGACAACCAAAGGTAAGTTGCTATCACTTGGGATATATGGAGGGCGTCTAGCCATGGTCGCTTGTCCATACTACCAATTTGGTTGTTCAGTTGGGCGAGTTACCACTTGAGTGTTGATATTCAGTTGCTATTAGTGTTGAATGGTGTTATTGAAATGGTGATGTGTGATCCTTATTACTTAACATTGGAAGAAGAGGTTGTGATTTTCTTTTCCTTCCAGTTGAGTACTCCTTTACTTTAGATCACATATCTTATTCTAGAACATATGCTTAAATACCAAATCATTCTAGCCCATGTCGATCCACTGACAGAAAAAGGATGTTATCATAATCATTACTTGTCCCTATTCTAGCTCAAACCCTAGAGTTGAATTGGCTAAGCCAAGGCTATTGTAACCACAGGTTGAGTAAGAGGTGCTAAGATGGCCGTAAATGGTTGTGTTTCTACACCCATAAGAGCAGCTATTGAAGTGGTGGGTTGGGTTTGGGCCCTTCGGCTACTACCTTGCTTTGAAGTTTATTGTCGCAAGGAATTTATACTCCCAACTTACTCTACATATTGCAAATGCATACGCTAATGAAAGTCACGACCTGGTGATGATGTGTTGACTCATCTACTAATGGTCCTACCCAGCGTGTCAAAATTATGCTTTGTTCTTTTGTCTTGCAAGACTTTAGCTGAATGCAGGCACTCCAAGGAACCATTCCAAGAATTAGTTGAATCGATATCAACCGAATAACTCAATTATTTCACAAAATGGCTGATTTCAAAGAGGCAGTGATTATGCTAAGGAAGGAAAATTTTCTCTTCGCTACAAGTTCCCAAGCTATTAAGAAATTAAAAGTGTTTGGTAGATGACCAATTGGCAAATGGCTAAAGGTTAATGAGCAATTGGGTAACTGAAAGAGACTTAACTATCAACTGAAAGCTAATAGGACAAGTTTAATTGAATAAAAATTTTAACAGCTAAAAGTAAACGAAATGCAGTAAATGACATGTGGTAAAAGAAAATTGTAAATTGTTGAAATTAAATTCTTAAAAGTAAAAAGAGGAAAGTAAAGGATAAAATATAAAGGTAAATGAGATAAACTCGTTTAGGATTAGTGTGATGACTCTCTTTTTTTCAAAAAAAAGAAAACAAAAACAAAAACAATGTATAAGGCTATTTAGTATTTAGAGTTACAAAAGAACATTTATTTAGCATTAACCCTACTAGCCATGTTCTTACACTTATGCACGCGTTTAGTTTAGTGACCAATACCATCTAACATTGATTAACATTGTCTGGACTAAATTAGTTCACAATTTTGTCATAATCCAATGTCTCCATTCTCCACTTCCTTTTGCAATTGTCCACTACATACTTTGCTACAACTATTTTCCTTTCTCCATGAATTAGAACTATTTTCTCACTTATCCCTATATTTTAGCAAGTAATTGTTGGACTTAGTCAAACTCTTTCTTCTAATTCATTTGTGGGTTAATAATCATCATAAGGCCTGAGGTCAAATAGGAGGTCATTCCTCAACTATCAATTAAAGTCGTTTTCTTTGGGCAATTGCTCTTGATTATTGGTCGTCTGTTTTCAGCTAACTATAATTTCTTTGGAGAGAGTAATAGGTGGTTAAAATTACAAATATGACCCATAATTTCTTTATGAATATTTTTTCGGTGAATGCTTCATTAATATTATTCCTCCTTTTTTTATCAACACGCTCACCTGGGGCGGAGGGGGGCACGGCGGTCTCTGAATGCTTTATTGATATTATTCCTTTGAAAATGACATTTTAGCCTATTGGGCTATGATGTCAAATCCAAAGCATTTGACAATATTCCTGTTCTGCCCATGCAATCAAAGAAAGTGGGGGGGGAAAGGAACCGAGCCAACCAGAGAAAGCGACCCAAAGCTAAGGCCCGAATCCTGCAGCTGAGGCTCCGCTTCAATCCACACCCCAAAAAAAAGCCGAATCGAATCTCGGGATCGCCATTGAGTTTGTTCGAACGAATAGAATTGACCTTGACCCAAACGCGTCCCAAATCACACAAACCCAAAGAAACCCCTCTCTCTTCTTCATTTCTCCTCTCTCTCTCCTCCCATTTCTAGAGAGAGAAAGCGCCAGCACAGATATACAGAGAGAGAGAGAGAGAGAGGGCCAACCCAACCCATTCCCTTTACGTAATCGCCCCCTCTCCGTCTTCGATCCAGTTCCGATCGCCGCCGGCACCACCTTCGGCCACATCCCCCCTCCAACCACAACCATTGAAGCATCCATTTTCACATGATTCCCTTTCCTGAACCCCGCCTCGAACTTTGATGCGACGATCGAATGCACGCACTCGGGTTGCTTCGAATCCCAGCAACAACAACAAAATGATGGATCCGACAATGAAGCTCCAGCTCCGCTCCACCACCACCGCCCGCCCCAGCCTCTTCTCCCGCCACCACCCCAAACCCTCCTCCTCCGCCACCACCACCACCACCGCCATCACCACAAGGTCGCACTGCGCCGTCATCGCAACCCTCCTCGTCTCCCTCATCCTGCTTCTCTCCTACACCTTCTTCTCCTCTTCTTCTTCTTCTTCTTCTTCTGCTTCCTCCTCCCACGGGGTGCGGTACGGTATAATCATCGACGGCGGGAGCACGGGTACGCGGATCCACGTGTTCCGGTACAGGGGAGGGAGTAATGGGAGGGTGTTTGATTTGGGGAAGGAGGGGGTGACATCGATGAGGGTGAACCCGGGGCTGTCGTCGTACGCGGAGGATCCGGAAGGGGCGGGAATGTCGGTGGGGAAGCTGGTGGAGTTCGGGAAGGGGAAGGTGCCGAGGGAGAGGTGGGGGGACACCGAGATAAGGCTGATGGCCACCGCCGGGATGAGGTTGCTGGGCCCCGAGGTCCAGGGGAGGATACTGGAGGCCTGCAGGAGGGTCCTGCGTCGCTCCGGGTTCAAGTTTAGGGACGATTGGGCCTCCGTTATCACAGGTTCTGCTGCCCTCTTCCTTTTTTTTTTTTTTTTGTTAAAGCTTGCTCAATCTCTATTTGGTCAATGCATGATAATTTTCCACCTCCAGGAGCTGTTTCCGCCTTTAGATTTCTGCGTCTTATGTTTGTTCTTGGGTCTTACATCATATTCCAATGATGTTGGAGTATGTTAGATTTTTTCCTTTTTTTTTTAATGGCATGGGGTTGTGTGTGATTTTGAGTAGAGCAACACTTAGCACTCGTGAAGCCAACTCTGACAAATCTAAGGGTTTGCAAAAATCGCTTTCTTAAATGAAAAGACATATATGAAGATTAAAATAATTGGATAAATTTATTGAAAAATGCTGAAATGCAGGGAATAAAAGACAGTTTTCAATGCATGGGGCTGTGTATGATAATGAGTGACTATCGTCAAGCTAACTTTACCAAATTCATGGGGTGCCTTTGTTTGAGTTTTTCTCATAAAACAGTCCTTTTTAAATGAAATTTATATACATAAAAAATTAAAATCGTGAGTTAAATACCAATGCTTGGTTGATTAAGTGGTTTGGCACTTATTTTCCTTGAGTAAGATATTGGATTTGAGTATTAAATTGAAAAATCTAGCATTAAGAGAATTTTACTCTTATAGTATGCTGACTCGACTTGAATTAGGTTAGTATTGATTTTGGATACTAGTGATTTAAGACCAAAAATAGTACACCATTGTGTTACATAGATCAAATAATGCCATTATGTTCTATTGTACACCATGTTATTGGCAAGCTATTTAAAGCTTTTTAACACACTCACCCTTATCTTACGAGGGAGCATAGAATGTGCTGTTTGTGGAATTGAAGTAGTGCTTCATTCTTGATTAAAATGTTAGATGAGTGGGGTGTTCATAAAATTTAAAATATTGGAATGGGAGCTTTGTTCACTGGATAACTGTTTCATTTAGTGTGCTTGAGATGGGAGTATAAACGATTAGTTTGTGTGTGTTGGCAGCATCACAGTGTAAATATGTTGCTTTATTTTGTAATGATTTGTTGCTGTATTTGATTATTGGCTTTTTTACTTCTCATGCTGTTATATTGCGGTTGTATAGGTTCTGATGAAGGAATGTATGCTTGGGTTGTTGCCAATTATGCACTTGGCACTCTTGGAGGTGATCCGTTGGATACAACTGGGATTATTGAACTTGGTGGGGCTTCTGCTCAGGTACAATTCTTTGTCCCTGATTACTTGTTCCAAAATTTGATTTTCTTAGATCCAAATTATTATATACCATAAAATTGTATATGATTTGACTGCAATTGCTGAATGAATTGTACAAGCCAATACTGTAAGCAAGAAAGGAGGTCATCCTTTCTTGCTAGGTTCATATTGTTGGGAACCATAATATATGAATTTCTGCTTTACACTTATTTCAGGTGACCTTTGTATCGAGAGAACCAACGCTGTCTGGGTTCTCACGCGCTGTTAAATTTGGGAATACCACTTACAACCTTTACAGCCACAGCTTTCTTCATTTTGGCCTGGTAATTTTTTTTTTCCTTTTGTTGTGTTCTTGAGGTGCTGTGGCATGTGTGTATCTACTGAATACTGATGTTCTTTATGCCATGGTTTACTAATAATGTTGTACTGAAAATAAAAGGTCACTACGAGTGATAAATTTTATTTTCATGCTGTTACCTTTTTTCATGGAGAATGTAATGGTACTAATTTGCTGCTCTACTTCCTCGTCTTGTCAAAAATTCAAATAGTTCTGATTAATCTCTTTTATTTAATGTGATTTCTATGGCTGGTCATGTTTTCCAGGCTTAGAATGATTGCATGATGTTTGAGACTTCTAACATTTTCAATGTTTGTTCATTTTGCAGAATGTTGCTCATGACTCATGGAAAGAAGCACTTATATCAAGAGATTTTAACCTGGGTAATTACACGAGCTGCATCATAGGACCAATTTCTATGTCTTCAGTTATTGAACTTTATTATCAATTTATCATGCTATATTATGTTTTTGATTTATGCCTTTGAATTTTGTAGTTTTGAAGCATTGGATTCTTGAGGACTTTTATACTAAAATGAATTCTTTCTGTAAAATATTTGACAATAAAAAAGTATTATTATACATGCTATTAACATCTTTCAGAAACATGTTCTGTACAAAATTTTATTCGTTTGATCTTTAAATTATTTACTATATCTTGTTTTGCTGTACAACTGAAGTTAACATGAATTCATCTTGGTTAGCCTGGATAAAATATTACGCAACATTCAGAAATAGTTTTTCTTAATCAGGTGTGGTGAATTTTTTAGAGTTAATAAATGTATTTGCTCTTATCGAGCTGTGTTATAGTGCAATTTTGTAGCACTAAGTCAAAGTTCATGCTGGCATCTTTCTCTCTCTCCATGATTAGATTGCAATGCAATTCCTATAGTTGAAGTAGTGGCTAAATTGATGAATGCGATAAAAAATTTCTCTAAAATATTAAATTTGTCAACATTCTTGCAGCAAACAAGTTTTAATGTATCTGATAGGTATACATGCACAACTCTAGTTGTGCCATGTGTGATTTTTTTTTTTTATAAAAAAAAAAATGCTTCACAAGGATTTGGCGTCCTGCCTCTCTCTCTCTCTCTCTCTCTTTCTCTAATTTAACGTGTATTCAAATCTTTGCTAAACCATCATTCCGGGCATGCTGCTGAATTGCATAACCCCTTTTGATTTGAGAAGGGTTTGGAATTGATTCTTTATTCTCCTCAGTGCAGCTTCTCAATCTCTTCGGGAGGGGTCGCGAATAGATCCTTGTACTCCTACCGGGTACTCCCATAATATTGAGTCGTGGAAGTTCTCTCCTAGCTCAGAGAGTGACAAAAGCCAAGATCAGCTGACTGTTCAAACAAGAGGAAATTTTTCAGAGTGCAGATCTGCAGCATTGATGCTATTACAAAGAGGAAAAGGTCATATTTATTCTTGCAAATTTGTACTATTAGATTCCCTTTATAAAATGAGATATTTTTACTGCTTTTGTTTCTGTATTAAAGTTGGTTATTTCAACTTTTATTTATGCAGAAAAGTGTTCCCATCAACATTGTGAAGTAGGATCAACTTCCATACCTCAGCTTCAAGGGAAATTTTTGGCCACAGAAAATTTCTTTCACACCTCAAAGGTTCTCTTATAGTTGATAGTAAATATGTTATACTTCTTTTTTGTGTTGTCTAGCATAATTGTGCTTTTTTTATTATTGTCTAAAATGGATGCTTGGGAGATTGTAGTGATGTACTGTAATTCTATTATTTCTTGGACTGTTGACATGCAGTAGGCTCAGCTCTACATGTTATTCTGATAATTGATACACCCTTCTCACACTGACTATTGATTCTTTGATTATATCTTAGTTTTTTGGATTAGGGCCAAGGGCCTATCTGTCCCAGTTGATGACTGCTGGGCAAAAATACTGTGGAGAGGATTGGTTAAGGCTAAAGAAAAAATACCTCTCCCATGATGAGGAAGATTTACTTCGGTATTGCTTCTCTTCAGCATACATTGTTGCTCTGCTTCATGACAGTCTTGGCATTGCTTTGGATGATGAGAGGTATTCCTGCTTATTTTTGTGTAAAAAGATTTGAATACATATAGCTGATGATAGTGTTGGGAATTGAACATATAGTCCCTCTCCCACATGAAACAAAAACTTTAGGATGTCTGTATGGATATGGTCTTCGATGTGGGTTATGGTCTTATGGAGATTGAATACAATCCTGTTGCCTCTTTTAACTCATGACATGCCCGACTGGGCACCATTAGATATCCCTGCTGCCATGTCATGCATCCAGATCTATATGTAAATAAATTGAGAGAGGAATTATTGCCTGCACCTTGATGGCATTTTCTGTACTTGACCTGTGTGCCTGTAGTTTCATGGCTTCAGTTGGCATCTATCCTTTCTGGGTTCATGTTTGTGTGCTTGCACTTGCTGTTGTCCTTTTCTGGTTGGGAATGCATATATGATTTTTGATTTCTTCATTTCAATGCAGTTCTGTGTGTTTCTATTGGTTGCATCTTATTGATTTGAATGAATGTTGGCCAGGATCAAGGCTGCTAATCAGGTGGGAAAGATTCCGCTTGATTGGGCTTTGGGAGCTTTTATTCTGCAAACCACAACTGATGCAGATGTACAGAACCATGGCTGGGTTGCCGCCATTTTCAGTGATGAATCGCCTACTCTCCTTTCACTAATTGGAATTTTTATAATATTGCTGTTAACAGCTTGGTCTATATCCAGGTGGAGGAAACCTCAGTTGAAGACAATTTATGATCTAGAAAAAGGACGATATATAATCACTCGAGTTGGTAGATAATACTTAGACCAGATCCATGTTCCTGGTTGGCATATGTGGAGCAACTGTTGTGCTTATAACAAAAATATTTATCCTTCTTCGCTTGGTGGCCTCATCATACTATGAAGGATATACTAGTGAGACTGAGATTGTACATCATTGGGTTTGGATGCAGCGTGTGGAGAACTAGTGTAGAGTAGACCGAGTGTTATGCCCACGCTACGCTTTACTGATTACAGCAAACAGTAGGGCAAGAAGTGGAGCAGGTCAGCCTAGGGAATTCAGGGTGAGAATGGATGCTGCATCCCTCATCAGAAAAATGCCTTGTTATGGATGTGGTCTTTGTACCAAACTCAGCACAAAAAATTACTGAATTGATGTTTGCCAACTGCCACTTGCACGGCGAAAGCTTTGTCATTCCCTTCTCGGGAAGCTAATTTTGCGGAAGCTGATTGTGGATACTTTGGAACTTATTTAGAAGATAATATAAACTGACGTCAATTTGAGCCAAATATTAATATGGTTATAGAGTACTTGTTAGGCATATCTTCAGCTAGGTTCAAAATCTAATAATTGTTAGATTTAGTATGTATCTCATCATTGTGGTGTTAGCAACTAATGTCTGATGTTTGAGATCATGAATATGCACGATATATTCTATTGTTAGTTAAAAACTCTCAAACCAAAAATGGTCCACATTAGTGCGTACATAAAAGAAGAGAAGTGATAGGGGGATTTTTTTTTTGTACAATATTATGTTGATTTATCACTCATCCACCATTGAATGGGATGTGGATTCAATCTAAGTAAGGTTTATACCCTATTTAATGATGGATAAGTGATGAGTTAGTACGGTGTCTCATAAAAAATGAATTCCCTGGACATTTCTCTAAAAATAATGAAGCAAGAACAATACGGTATAATCGAGGATTCATAGCATTTGGACCTATTAGTGGTATTCGTTAGAAAATTGTTGATCTTGCTCACTGAAACAAATGTTGATCCTAAAATGATAAAATGTAAAATGTAAATTTATTGGCTGATAAATTTAGGTGATAGAAACTAAGTTGCGGCTGGATAATCGACAAGAAGTACTTGTACTATTGCTTTAACATTTGATACAAACTAGGATGATTAAGACGAATTTGCACATTATGCTTGTCCCTGTACTTTATCTCTCCATTTTTGTTCGGCGGTGTCATACCTCAGATTCAAGCCCTTCGTTTTTTTCCCTATTAAAATTTCATTCAACGAATAACTATAGTAGAGAACTCACGGAAAATTGCGTTGTATGTAGATATGGTGAACGTTACTGATCGAATTGAAAGGTCCTTATTGTTGTCAAATCTAAAAAGCTTCGTTGTTGCTTACGAATGTGTCCATTGGATCTCACATTGCATTACTATGCCAACCATGCCCATCCCCGTAAAGAGTGGCCCTGAAGTTAGAAAAAGACAAGAAGATCCACTACCTGATCTCTCGTTCTATTAATCCAATAATCTAAATGCAGAAAAGGCCCCACAAATATGAAGTATAACATCAGATTGTTGCTGTTGTTGGTTTTTTTTTTTTTTTTTTTGACGTGAATATCATATTGTTGTTAATACTGTTACCAAATACCAATAAATATTTATTGAGACTAATTTTTATGTTCTGACATGTTAAAATTAGGTTAGTTATCATAGAATTAGAGAAAAATGACAAATTATGATAGATGGTTATCATAGTAAATCTACTCACTATAATTTGATATTTAACTCAAATTTTATTGGATGACACTGTCAATGTATAAAAATTAAATCCATATTTATTGTACTATATCATTAAAAATTTATGAATTGCATGTCATTTAGATTATTATACAAGTATTGTTATCACATATAGTTATATAATAAGCAAAATTGAGAGCCAAACAGGTTAGACTTAGTATTGGATCTAGTCCACTTAAAAATTTCTCATCTGTGTTTCATTGTAAATTGTGTAAACTAGCTTTTCCCAATAAAAATGTGTCATCAATATGATTAAAATTGATACATTGTCTGTGAATATAAAAATATTTTATATTATCATCCAACCATATATTTCTATATTTAAGACTCTTAAGGTAGTAGATATTTGAATTAAACAAATTTGTTAATGTAGCAATACATAAGTAAATGTTTATATAAATTTTTTTATACAAATAACACATCAAAATTAAATTCTATTTTTTAATAGAATTTGATTTGATATACTGTCTGTATAAAATTTTTTACACAAACATTCAATTATGTATTGTCATATCAGCAACAATATTTGATTCAACCATTCATTACCTTAAAAGTATTATAAATAGAAACGTATGATTGGATAACAGTATAAGACTCTTTTATATGGATAGTCTGTCAAAATTAATATAAAAAAAATCCGTTAAAAAATTGAAAAAATTAGTGTTACTGAAATGGGCTAGACGAAGAAACACTTTTGTCCCAAAACGCCATGTAATAGCAATCCATCAGTTTCACAATAGCACTACTATTAATTTTAAAAGTTTAATGCATGAACCAAAGTAAGTTCTTAGTCATGAAATGCTAGTTCAATTTAACAAAATATGTTCCAAACGGTAGTTAGACAAGAAATGTTGCATTTGCCTCAGGGCCTACAAGAGAGGAATCAACTACTCGCAGTTGAGCATAGAATTTGAAGGAAACGCAGAGGTTATAATTGCATGGTACCTATAGTTTACTTCAAAACACCAACCATTTCGTAGGTTAGTGCGATAAATTTTCAAAGAAACCCATTTTTGTAACAGATCATGCAAATAGAAGCAACACAAGCCAGTGCAACTCTTTCTTAACACGTCCAATTTTATTTCGAGGCACTAAGTGTGTGAGTGTGAGTATAGCACTGTATATAACAATCGCCTTGGTTCCAACATTCTTGAAACTCTAGAATCACCATCCCTTTACACCACTAGCTAGAATTTCTCCATTTGGCACATAAAAGTGTAGGCTATGTTGAATGTTGATGTAATTAGCAACAAGAAAAGGAAGAGATGTGGGAGGGTTTTCAGCTTCAAGAACTTTGGTGAACCGGGGTACCCAGTTATGTTTACTGGTCCATTTCGTGAGAATGTGAATGCACTACTTGAATATGCAAATTTGGAGAGTAATTTAGGCATGGGAATTCCGATATGGTCTTTTCAACTTGAAGTTCATCACCACCCTCCTTTACATATCTTCTTGTTTGTGATTGAAGAGCCAGTAGAGGCATCGCTGAATCGGCACTGCAAGCATTGTCAATACGTTGGTAATGTTAATGTTTGGTTTGGAATTGTAATTGCTAACATTATGCGTTCAAGGTTAATTAATTAAAAACAGTGACCCAAGTGAGTCACATGATGATTTATGAAAATTCTTGTATAGATATGAATCTAGTACCACTTTTAATTACATTCACAATAAAATTGATGGAGTAAATAAGTGAATGTATCTTGAATAAAGGAGCTTAGTTTTAATGAGTGTGTTTAAATATGAATTGTTAGATTTGTATTCATATATCAATGATATAGTATTCACTTGTATATGTATGTTTTGCTCATCACCGTTATCATCTTACTTCGATTTCACTGGGATTTCAATTTAGCACAGGCTGGGGCAACCATTTCATTTGCAATAAGAAGTATCATTTCCTATTACCCTCGAAGGAGGCATTGGCTACCTGCCCGAGCTGTGAAGGGTGCTGTGATGCAATTGCCACAATGCATAATGGTAAGTCCAAATTAATAGAATTACAGGGCCATATGATGCATGGTGTTTTTCACTCTAATGGATTCGGGCATTTGCTATGTGTCAATGGGTTGGAAACGGGTTCGAAATTGGCTGGGAACCAGATCATGGAGTTTTGGAATCGTTTGTGTAATGGATTGCAAGCAAGGTTGGTCCAATTCCTTGAACATTCCATATATAAAGTTTGTTAAAATATGCGCAGCTAATTTTCAAACTAATTTATTTGTTTCTTTCATGTTAAAGTTAATTTGAGGTCCACTCCACTACAAGGACTGTAAATTACACACAGACCATTTAAATAACTTCAACCAGTCTTATGCTTTCTTATCACGTTTTGCATTCTTTGCATGGAAACGATTTCAAACTACAACTACTTCGATATATAAAAGAAAAAACACTATAAAATTCAATCACATATTGTGTTAAACCTTTTTGTAACATACTGTATATAATAATATTGAACAATGCAAAGAAAATTTCTCCATGTATAGAATAATAAGCATAATCAACCTAATTTTCCCATGCCAAATGTTCCGTATTGCTCAATTAATTGCTTCAGAGCATATCTTTCATTTATCAATTAATTTAATGAAAGGATTCAATTAACTTTGATGTATAGTCAATCATTTATACATTGACTCATTAAAAATATTTGATTATTACAATAATTATCTCAAATATTGTTCATATGATAAGATTAGTTGACAGCTTAAAACACTTTATGAAGTTAATCTATTAATAAAATTCAGAAGGTTCGTGGTTCAATGGTAGCAACTCAAATTTTATTGATCTCTGCCTTTACTTTTTATCCTTCAATTTTCACTTTCTCTAATTTTTGTCTTGCAGTTTTAATTCACATCCATTTTTTCCAGACAAAAAAGAAAAGATCTGAAAAATAGAAACTCCACATTCACCATTTTCTTAATTCACCAAGATGACCATGAATTTCATTCTTTTTTAAATGGTTACAACTTTGATTTTTCACTGCTTGCATTCTTTGCTTTGCCTAAGGAAAGTATATGTTTTATATCACTTTTTTCTTACACAACTTATTTTTTATCATAATTTTTGCACGCGAATTGAGTTTCGAGCAGGATCTATAATTGTAGGTTCTAAGTATAAGAATTGTGGAAGTTTCTGAACAAAAGTTAAATCTGATATATTTAAAAAAAAAAGTCCAAATTAAGAAATTGACATGCAAAGATCTCACAGCTCTTCCTCTTTTTTTTTTGGTATACTCACATCACTTTTAATTACAGTAATTAAAGAAAGACTGATATTTAATTAAGTTGTACTTTACATGATAGGAAAGTGAGTTTGAATGACATATCACAGAAAAGAGGCATGGAACTGAGGCTTGTCAATGGAATAGCATACAGCGAGCCATGGTTCAGTCGTTGGGGCTACAAATTTGGTAGAGGGTGCTTTGGTGTAACTCAATCCATGTACCAAAAGGCCATAGAAGCAATAAGAAGCATGCCACTATACTTGCTCATACACCACATTGGCAATTCCAACCATGACATACCCCTCATTTTCTCGAGGTACCAAACACTTTCGGATCAGTCCCTAGTGACCCTTGGTGACCTATTTCGTTACATGCTAGAGCTAAGGTCACGCCTTCCCCGAGAAACATGCATTGGTAATTCCTACAACACTAATGCCTTGGTTGAGACCAATTGCCGTTGGTCCCCTAAAAGGATTGAGATGGCAACAAGGGTCATTGTTGAGGCCTTGAAAAGAACCGAATTTGGATGGATTTCAAGGCAAGAAGTTAGGGATGCCGCACGTGCGTACATTGGTGACACGGGTTTGTTGGATTTTGTGCTGAAATCACTAGGGAACCACATTGTAGGGAACTACTTGGTTCGTAGAAGCTTGAATCCTGTGACCAAAGTGTTGGAATATTGCTTAGAAGACATTTCCAATGTGTACCCTTGCCATGAAGGTATGGTCATGAGTAGTAATAAAGTTAAGGATAATAAGTACAAGATTACAAGGGCTCAACTCATGAAGGACATGCTTTATTTGTACAAGTACATCCTTATTGAACCAAAACCAATGATGGGGTCGGAATTTCTCTCAGCTATACCATTGGCATCTAGGATAATTCTTGACACCAAGTATCTTATCAAAGATTACTCTGGAGATGTTCCTAATTTTCAGGTTGAATTAGGCTCGGAAGGGAAACTCAATCTTTATTGTACAATTTTGTTAAGGAGCAATTCAGGCGTTGATGAGTATTTAAGCAAGGCTATGCCACCCTATGAGTGTATCACATTGAAAAGCAATGCTACAATCAATGAGTTGAAGCTAGAAGTTGAACGGAATTTCAGAGAAATCTATTGGGGATTGAGGAGTTTTGTGGTGGAATCAATTGGGAATTTGAATGCCAATGGGACACAAATGGTTTTTGGGTTACTTGAAGTGGGTGGAAAACTTATACTTGAGGGTTGGCTTGGTGACATGGGAACAAACATGATTGGGCAAGTATGTGAAAGTGATCCGAATAATGGCATTGTGGAGTGCACTTGTGGAACAAAAGAAGATGATGGGGAGAGGTTGATCTCGTGTGATATTTGTGAAATTTGGCAGCACACTAGGTGTGTTCGCATTCCGAATGATGAAGAAATTCCTCATATTTTTCTGTGCAAAAGGTGCGAGCAAGAAATTGTTAGGTTCCCTTCGTTGCCATAGCAATATGGTCGTGAATTTCCTTGTTGATGTTTATTGTTTAATCATTCTCTTGTTCTTTCTATAAATGAAATGAAACGTATTCCGTTCATAGTCCTCGGGCGAATATTCCTATGCCGGTTTAGCTCCAAGGATGCCTTTGAAGTTCAACACAGTGAATGTTAATAATTATTTTTTCAGTCACCTTGGTTTTTATGTAAATTTAGTGACATATACAGTTAATTGAATATTTCCCCTTTTTGGTCACTAAAGTATTCTGCAAGTATGCTATGGGAGTAAACAAGCTAAAAAGGCTAGTACTATTTTAAAATATTATTTTATTATTAACTATGAGCATATTTATATAATATTCTATAAGTATATAAGAATTGCTCCATATGAGCTCCAAATATTTTCGGCCACGTTCTCCAATACCATTCTCATGAAATAATTATAGATTGATTCACAACAATGTTGATAGAGAATATAGATAACTATGTAATTAGGCTATTTTCTTTGATTACTTATTATCAATAAAAATATATGTTTGACCAATATGCTAATGCTAGTACAAAGATGTTGAACAAAAAACAGATATAGAGTACTAAGTAAATTACCGAAGTAAGTGTTTTAGTTTACGTTTCTCGGTAGTATCCATTATGCACTTGTTTCACTATAACCAGTCTTATATTAATGGAAAAGGAAAATGTTAAGCCATTAAGAGTGTACTATTAGTGAAGGATTTAGGTAGTATAAAGGAGGTTATACGTTTAAATCTCAGTGCCACTTATGTAAAAGAATCTAAGAATATTTGTATCATTAGTTAACTTGTAGAGTTAAATTCGTCTAATGGAAAGCCTACAGAATTCTGGACCCGCAGCAGACATGGGAGACCCCTCATCACACTACGTATCTTTTATTTTATTCACAAGTTTAATCATTCATGCTGATGGAAGTTAAAACTAAGTAAACATAACGGGTATTATTTAATAATAATAATAATAGTAGTAGGAAGGTATACCGTTGGCCCGCCCCACCTCTCATATGTTGCCCGTGATCTCATTTGCATTTTAAGGCTTCAACTTTCAAGAATGTCTGCATCAAGGCTTCAACTTCAACGATGGCATATGTGTGCCGTAAAGGAGTTTGGGAAGCTTTCTTTGTTTTGATGATCACGATTCTTGCTAAACCTGAAATGAAATTCTCTTCAGAACAAATTCTTCATAGAAAATTCAAAATTGTTGGATCATTACTGGAATCCATAGCCAATGTTTTACATTAATAATTGCTCATGCAATTTCACTTTTTTTCTTAAAGTGGTGATTTTATGATTCGGACATCTGATATTGTAAACAAAATTTATTTACAATTTCACTTCCACTATGGCTAACATTTCTCGTTTTACTCTTCAAAACCAATTGTTATTGGCTCATATCATACACTCCATCATAAGGTTAATATATATGTACTTATGTAGTGTAAAGGTAGGGAGAAATTCTTTCCTTCTCTTACCATTTACACCATTTAAGTGTCTCATCACCTATTACATCTCTCTCAATTATTTCAATGGTCCACGATCTACCTAGAGGAAGAATCCTTCAAGAAGATATAAGAAATTTTCAAAGGTTGATTACCAATTACTATTTCAGAAGGTCCCCAAGTCCAATATTTCCATTTTTTGTGCAAATATAGTGACTTGACTAGACTTTGAGCAATACCAAAGCAGCGAAATGGTTGAGGATAACACATTCAGTCTTTACTGTTTAATCAGTCTATGAATAAAAGATCAGAAGTCTCTCGAGAGACAACTAAGGCTACAAAAAATAGAAAGCAATTATTGACATCTCCCTCAACTCAAATGAACCAACAAACTGAACATTGAGATAATGAAAAGGACTTCTTTATACATTTGGTTGTCCTTTGTTAATACTAAGGTTGAATTCACAAGCAACCTTTTTTCGCACTTTGGTTGTTGGGTGCCTACCTATTTTAAATCTGCATTATTAATACCGCCAAAGCTTTTCAAACACAAAACCTCACTTTATCCATTTGGATCTAACTACCAATCACTCAGGCGCTATGGTATAAGGCTGAGCATTGCGTGCATAAAATTAATTAGAGAATAGAAAGTAAAATGAGAAAGAAAAGAATGTGAAGAAAACTGAGAAAGTTGAGAGGGGAGAAAAAAAAAAAACTAATAATCACTACATGATATTTAAGACAATTCATATTTATATTTATAATTTGTCCACTAGAATTTAGTCCAGTGGTAAATGAGTTGCGGCAAAGTTAAAAATTTTTAATAAGGTAATTGTTAAGAGAATTTAAAAAATTAGTCTCTTGACAATGCCCGTAAAAATACTTTGATAAAAAAAATTTTAAAAAATCATTTGAATAAAAATTATACAAAATTTAAAACCAAAATTAAACATTATTTTTTAAACATAATAGAGAATAAGCAGATAAAAGAAAATATAATAAGAAAGTTACCAGAGGCATTTGTGCAATTGCACCCCAGAAGAATTAGCCAAGAGAGTTGGGCTCATGATCATAAATTACGTTGACTAGGCAAGCTTCTATCTTCTCTTTTTAATAATGAGTAAATTCTCACTTTACTTATTGAAACCGTAAGTTCATGTTATATTTATTTTTTAAAAGTGAAAATTATTTAAAATTATAAAGGTAAATTAAAATTATGATTTAAAATTTTAGAAGAAAATAAGTTAATAATGGCATGTATAATTCTTTGTCAGAGATCACTAATAAGAGATTTAGTAAATCTCAATAGAGTCACATCTAATTTTTGTTTTTTTTTTATGCATACAAAAAATAACTACTGTCTCAAGTAGGCAATCCCCAAATAATCAAAGCTCAATAAAGATCTCATTCTTTGAAGAGGCTCTCTTAGAATAGCAAATCTATTTGGACAAGTGGCTCCCTCCTTAGCAAGAAAATTAGCACAAGCATTAGCCTCTCTAAGTACATGAGTAATCTTCGCATTCTACCCTCTGGCAAGACAGCTTCTTATATTCAAAATAAGAGCCTGAAATGGATGTGTATGGATATTAACCTTACTAATTAGCCGAATAGCCTCCTTCGAGTCACTCTCAAAACTAACCTTTCGAAAACCTTCATTCCAAGCCAAGCACAGACAATGGTAAATAGCTAAGAGCTCTGCATAAAGGTTGCCAGCCACCCCATAGGATCCCTTAACCTCCACTATCCAAGTCCCATATGAACCCATGATAATGCCACCAAAGCCCGCAGGCCCCGGGTTACCCAAGTAGCCGCCATCCACATTTAATTTAACTAAACTTTCCTCAGGCCACATCCAACAAACATAGCGGGTATTGATCTTATAAGCACCATTAGGCAAAAAAGGATTCTGAAGGGCATTGAGCTCATTCTTGATGCTATGCAGAACTCGAAAACTAGTCGAACTATTATGGCTCAAAATCTCCTCATTCCTACTCTTCCATATCCACCAAATAACATAATATAGAGTAGTTGCATCAGTCTACTTAGTGAGTCCCTTCAACCAAAGTTTGTGGCTATCTATTATAAAGAAATCAGCAAGAACATGAAAATTTCTTCAAATCTCATGAGCCTTAACACAATCCCGAAGATAATGCAAAATACTTTTATCACACTGATGACACCTCTCACAAACAGCATCATTCCCCAACCCCCTATGGCACCTTAAAGAATTAGTAAGCAGGGAATCCTGCATGGCTAACCATATAAGATGCTTACACTTTTAAGTAGTCCAGAGCTTCCAAATCCAACTCCATCCATCCCCATCATTCAGGTTGTATTCTCTCTTACAGAGTCACTTATAGCTTAAGTTGATAGAATAAGTCCCCAAGCAATCTTTACTCTAGACAGAAGAATCATCAACTTCCTCATGCAACCAAATAGTATCTTTAGTGATCATTTCCCTCACACGTGGTGAAATAGGAGTGTAAAGATGATCATTTAAGGACCATTGGTCTCATTACCGCACAACTTTAACACGAGGTCAGTGTCCGAGATGTGGACATAAGGGACCATCTCACATAGCGGTCCCCTTCCTAGCCAATTATCATACCAGAACAGCACATTACCCTTCCCTAATCTTAGCACAAATCCTTCATGTAACATCACCAAAGCTTTAGAAATAACTTTCCATGTTGGAGAAGAATCCACAATAGCTTTGAAACCAACAAGACCTAGGCTGACCTTGTATTTACTTTTCAACACTTTAGGCCAAAGCTTTTGAGAAGGGATAAGAAGCTCATTAACAAGCTTCCTAAACAAAGCAAACCCAACACGCCTCACTACTAAGCCTCTAAACTGCACAAGCTTAGTTATAGTATTTCAATTCCCTAAGTGAATGCCCCTACTATTATTATTTCTCCAAATAAAATCTCGAATCACCCTATCAATTTCCTCGCAAACCAATTGAGGCAACCACAAACTCTACATATTGTACATAGGCATAGAAGTAAGGATAGATTGTGCCAAAGTAACCCCAATTGCCTTGTTAAGAAAATTACACTTCCATGTACTTAGTCAGCTCCGCAACTTATCAATCAAGAAAAGAAAATCTACTCTATGAACACGACCCTGAATGAGAGGGAAACTCAAGTATCTCCCTAAATCACTGGCAAAAGAGATAGAAGATATAGCAGCCAACCTCGCAATCTTCTACCTAGATACCCCAATAGAAGCCATTGCCTTTGATTTTTCAACATTCACCTTCAGTCCTAAAACCTCCTCAAAATCTTGTGAAATTTTCATCATTGACCTCATCTAAGAAGGCTTAGCTTCAATAAAGAAAAGGATGTTATCTGCAAAGAAAAGATGAGAGATATTCGACCTTCCTTTTGTCAAGGCAATTAGTTTCCAATCCCCATAATTCATTGCCTTAAAGATCAACATGGATAACTTTTCCATGCACAAGATAAAAAGATAAGGCGACATGCGGTTTCCCTGTCTTAAACCTTTAGTAGGAGGAAAACCTTCTAGATGGTTACCATTCCAAACAATAGATAGAGAAGAAGATTTCACGTAAAATATAATAAAACTCAAAAATTCTACTTGGGAAACCAAAATCCACAAGAGTTTTCTCCCAAAATCTCCAATTAATACTATCATACGTCTTATATAAATCAATTTTGGCAACTAACACACCTCTTTTCTTCTTAGCTTTATGCATATGATAAATAATCTCTTGCACAATGATAACATTATCAATTGTGCTCCGACCCGAGATGAAGCTATTATGAAGGGGACCTATGACTTCCACAAGAAACGGTCTCAGCCTGTTAACCAACACTTTTGAAATCAACTTGTAAGCAACATTACATAGGCTTGCTGACCAGAATTGAGAGAACCTCGCTAGAGCATCCACCTTTAGAATAAGAACTAAAAGAGTTTCAGTGAGCTTATGATCAAAAAAGCCCTCTTTGAAAGCCCGCTTCAATATATCCCAATCCTCCTCCCCGACTGTGTGCCAGTACTTCATATAAAAGAAAGGTTGGAATCCATCCACCCTAGGGGCCTTAAAAGGCTTCATGAATCTCAAGGCTTGTCAAACTTCCTCTTTAGAGACATCTACCATTAAAGAAACTCCTGCTTCATTGGAGAAGTAAGGACCAATCATCTCCGAGAGCTCCTGTATCTAACTATGCTAAGGGGGAGTAAAGAGGCTCTTGAAGAAATTCATAGTTTCATCTTGTAGAACATTACCATCCATACACCAAACATCCCCATCCACAAAAATACCTTAATCCTATTTTTTCTTCATCTTATCAAAGCTTGAGCATGAAAGAAAGCTGTGTTCCTATCACCGTGTTGCACCCACCTTTCTCTGGACTTCTGGAACCAATGGATTTCTTCCTATTGAAGGATCAGATCATATTTCTGCTAAAGTTGTCTATCCAAAAGGACCAAACTATGTTCAACCCCATAGTTTTCAATACTCCTCTAAACCCCCGCAATCCTGGCTTCCAAAAGTCCCTTCTTACGAAATATAATTCCAAATTTTCTCTGTTAAAAACCAAAGACTCCTCCTTGACCACATCCAATTGATCCACCACCAATGTATCTCTTCTCCTACACGACTCCATCACCACGCTCGAATAATTAGCATGACTGGCCCAAGCTACCTCAAACCTGAAAGGTCTAGTTCCCCTTGGCTGGGGAATAGTATCACAATGGAGCAACAAAGGCTTATGATTAGAATATAATCTCGAAGAAGCTCCACACTAGCATTAGGAAATTTCATCTGCCAATTGTAATCTACAACCACTCCATCCAGTCTCTTCATAATAGAAGGCAACCCATGCATCCTCTTCTGCTAAGTAAAAGCCCCTCCAGTCGCCCCCAAATTAAGCATACCATAATAATCTAAACAATTCTGGAAGGACCAGGCCTTCCTAGGAGTAAAATTCATGCCCCTCACTTTTGCATCACTCACCACCTCATTAAAGCCCCCTACAACTAGTCATGGATAAGAAATCCTATTTCTCAAATCCATTAGATAACTTCATAACTTAGTTCGAATGAAGGAATTAGGCTCGCATAAATAGTTGTACAACTCCAAATCCTCTCATCCTCCCCAAAGTTGATCATAATGGCTTGAGAAGTAATCTCCACCATTGAAAACTTTAAGTTAAAATCTAATGACAACATCCATATACCCCTTGCATGGCCTTTATCCTCCTCAATTCCAAAGGAAAATAGCCAAGATGATCCCAAAATTGTTTCACATTGCCAAATTGAGTGTGGGTCTCCAATAGAACCACTCAATAGGCTTATATTTATGGACAAAATCTCTTATATGCCTCTGACCTTTTACGCTCACTACCCCCGTAACATTCCACACTAGCATTGATACCATGGATTCCATTAAGCTCAACAATAAACTAGTGCAGTTTGACAAGTACTCTATGTTTCTACCACCTCTATCTCCCCCTTGTCCATATCATTCTTCCTCTCTTCCCCTAAGCTATCTTTGATACTATTAGCTTCAACCACCTCCAAAATACTAATTTGGTACTCCAAGTTCAGAAGGAGTTGAAATAATCCCTTCTTTAACCACTTGAGAGACAGCTTGTGGTGAAGAATTGAGACTCACCATCCACTACCATTTCCTTCTTACTACCATTAATGGCAGTGAACCCTTTGGGAAGATAACTCGAGGTTGAGCATTCATCATTCTACCTCCCGTAACCATCTTGTTTAGTTTCACTGCACTCATCACTCCTCGCGAACTGTCATAACCTCCCGCCTCATTACTTGGTTTCTCATTTTTCTTATCATGTCTCGTATTTTTGGCCTTGAATTCCATCACGTGATGTGCATGCATGTCCTCATTACGTTGTGGGCCCACTCTTTTGAACATTTCTTTTCTCTCTCCTACATTCAACCCTTGCAACTTGCCATTGTTCCCCACCTTGATTCCCAGCTTGGATTTACGTTTTGATTGAACTTTAATCTAATTATGCTCATCTGGGATTTTCTCACCATTCAAATTTGAATTATCAATGTAATTCTTAGGTTGAGATATGGTCATTGTCTCCTCTGCCTTCTTTGAATTTTCCATCACGATATCTTTAGTCAGTTCCTCTGCTACACCCCTCATATTCCCTATGTCAATCCCCTCCTTCACTTGACAATCATGCTGAAGATGACCATAGCAATCACATTTTCCACAAATCAAGTGCAGACTTTCATAGAAGACCTTGTGCTAGTGGTCTTCTATCCAAACATTCCGGACAACTGGTTATGATAAGTTTATCTCCACACAAGCCCCGGCAGAATGACCCCATTCAGTTTTGGTGGTTAGATCCACTTTCACTAGGCATCCAACTGCTTCTGCTATTAGCTTGATAGAGCTCTCCTCATAGCAAAGAATATTCAACCCATTGAATCTATTCTACACCATTGTATGACAAAAGGATTCCTCACATGGATTAAAGCTCGGGGACCATTGTTCCACTGCAATGTAATGTCCTGCAATCATCTAGGGCTTATCAAAAAGGACCTTATCATAGTTCTCGGCCAGATCGAACTTGACCGTGTAATAGCCATTATTAAGACTCATCAGATCATACCCCCCTTTCAGCTTCTCCTTCATGGCCGAAAAATTGATGGTGTACCCCAACAGCTTTATAACAAGGACATCTTTCCATGGGATAGACAAGGCTTGAATGGCTTTTGGATCGAAAAGAACTCTAGGAAGCAAACAATTACCATCTTGGAACTCAATTCTTCCTAGACTAGATAAACCCCCGAGATTGATGGTAGGGGTCGGACCTCCCTTAAGCACTTTATCCCTGAAAGAAACCTTAGCACCACTCTATTGTGTGCCCCCTCCATCGCGAATGCCAACGTTGCACCCTTGCCCTCCTCCTCTGTCACTGCCCTCCATCCTTCACTTTTTTCAGTCTCCTCTAATTTAATAAATAGGAGTAAATAAAAAGTTTAATTTTGATGTATTGACAACGTAAAAGATTTTTACACAGTCAACCAATTACATTATTTCATTTACATCACTATTCAAGTAATAGATGTGAGACTTAACTATTTTTACTGACATAGCAACATATGATTGGATGACAGTGTAAAAATTTTTTATACTAACAATGCATATAAATTAAATCTCTAAATAAATAGAAATAGGTTAATTACAAATATCTAAAATTAAATAAAAATAATATATGCTTAAATTAATCTATAAAAGTTTAATAGTTAATTCAGTAAATAAATAAGAAATTAATTAATTAAATATAAAAATTGATTAAACAGATTTGATTTGTAGCTGATAAGGAAAATAAAAAGGAAATTTAAGAGGGAATAAAAGGTAACAAATGAAAATAGAAAATTTAAAAATTAATATTACAAATGATATGTAAAGATGAATTAAAAAAATATGTTAAGAAAATATTCTACTCAAATTAATTTATAATTTTTTTATGGAGTACTCAAATTTATAACATAAGGCAGAAAAAACTTCAAATAAAATGAATCTTTTTTCCTATGACCCACTAATATTTTAAAATTTATTAGATTTCAATTTTAGTTAATTTAACTTAAGTTGGGTTAGACTGTTACGAGAAAAACCTCTTCCTTTGACTACATTTAAACAAAATGAATCTTTTTACTAGAAAAGAAATTTGTTTGATTCTTTTTTTTTCCTTTTTACATTCGTAAAACGTATAAAAATGATCATTAAGAAGCATTTTGCCGGCATTATTTTATAAGTTTTCTTCTATTTGTTGGCAAAAGATTAAATTTTTAAGATATTGAAACCGTCCAATTCAATGAGAAAACAATATACAGGTGAAGGTAGATTCTTCCTTTAATTGTTTCGCCATAGGAGAGGGTGTTATTCCTAAGCAATTTCCCCTTGTAGACTTGGACCAATAAATCCCAATGAAAGGGTTTCACAAGGAATATCCGTCCTCTGAATTAATCAAAGATACTTACGATAATAACTAAGGAAACAGAAAAAAAACTAAAAACAACTGTCACTGAAAAATCAACGTCACAAACAAATAAATTTGGTAAGAAGACAGCAACGGAATTAATTAATTAGTAATATATTAATATTGCAAACTAAATGCCTCCACCACACGGAACTGGTCGTTTACGCGGCAACGCGTCAAATGACGAAAATAACCCTCTGCACTTGACAGGAGAATGAACGACTTTTTAGTTTGAAGCATCCCCTGGCACATTCAACCTCAATTAATTTATTAAGTTGGATTGATTTATTATTATAAAATAAATTTCTTTTAATGATGCACACCCAAATATACCTCTCTCTCTCTCTCTCTCTCTCTATATATAAGATTTTGATCTAAAATCTTATTTAATAAGAATAATGGGCTAAATTCTTAAATTAAATATATTATATTCAATTTTTTACGTGTATAATCAAAATTTTTAAAATATTTTTTAATGGAAAAATTTTGGATGTGTTAAAATCAATTTTGATAGACTAAAATTAATTTTATATATTTTTGTTGTTGTTTGATTTTTCATAATTAAAATTTATTATGGTCTCAAAATTGATTTTAGGTAGAGTTGAAAATTTTTCATTTTTCAATTCTACCAGATTAATTTTGGGCACTTTTTTTATAAATTATAATCTAAAATAATTTTGATCAATATTATTTAAATATAAATACTTATCAGATTAAATTATCGAATATAAATTATTTTATTTTAAAATTAATTCTAAATAAATTATCTAAAATTAATTCTATAAAAGTAAAATAAAATATATTATAAAAAAATTTTATATTGATAGTACATATAAATTAAATTTAAATTTTTAAAATTTTAAAAATTATATAAGTTTAATTGCTATGTATTAACCGTATAAAAGAATTTTATATTATCATCTAATCAAATACTTATATTTGTAAGATTTTTAAAATAGTAAGTAGTTATATTAAATATTTTTATTGATATGATAATATATTATTAAATATTTGTATAATATTTTTTTATACTAATAATATATATAAATTAAATCTAAATTATATTACATACTGCATATATAATTATAATTCAAAGATGATAGTCAAATTGAGGGTGTGATTGTTTGTACTTCTCGTTTAAAAAAAAGTACTTTTTTTAAAAAAATTTAAAAAAAAATACTTATAAAATTTTTAATATTATTTATTTGTGCTTTTAAAAAAAATTAGAAACAGAAAATAATCAATTTTTTTATTTTTTTAAGAAGCAGATAGAAAGCTGCTTCTCCTAGAAGCAAAAGCAATAGAAGAGAGAGAATGTTACTCTTTAAAATTAGTAATCATTTTTTTCTCATTTAATTATAATTTTATCCTTAAAATTTTTAAAAATTACTATTTTCTTCCCACTCTCATGCTCTCTCTGCATATCTTTAATTCTAATTTTATTAAATAAAATACTTCTATATTTATCACATTTAAATAATTTAATAAATTTTAATTTTAATAAAATATATTTATATAATTATATTTAAATATAAAATAAATTTTTTATTTTATTTTTACTTCTACTCCTACTTCTTAAAAACTATTTCCCTTGTGATCTTAACCATACGGACAATCTTTCAACCCGGAAAAAAGGGCAAAAAAAAAATTAAATCTTACAAAAATTACAATTCGAAAATTCCGCAAGTAAAATTTACGCACACCGATTTTCAGTTTTCAGACAGCAATGCGGATATGTCAACAGCACCATACCCATCGCGCTTTTTCTTTATCCATTTTCTAAGCAACTTCAAAAAGGCCGAAATTCAAATTAGAATCCAATTAAATAATAATAACAATCATATAAATAAAATAAAACGAGAGAAGGAGAGAACGCGCAACGCATCACACGGTGTTTTCAATCGCATTTCTCTCTTCTCTCTCTCTAACTTTCTCTTTCTACAGTTTCCGTTTTCTCGGTAAGATTTTTGTCTCCTTTTCTCGGGAAAACCCCTTGGATCCGCTGATCCGTCACGGGATCTCGCCTCTTCGATTGCCTTAATCTATTCCGTTTCCGATTTCGCATCTCAATTTCGTTCTCTGATTACTGTTCCGTTTAATTAGGGTTTTTGATTTCTCAGTTCAACGTTTCATCGGCAATGAGCGATCACCTGGTGCTCTTCGTCGACCGTCTCGTGCACCCTGCCGTCCCCGCCGACCCCGTCGCGCAGCCCACTCAGCTCCCCGCAGACCCCTCGCCGCCTCCGCCGCCGTCGGATGCAGCCGCCGGGCCCTCCGGATCCGCTTCTCCGGCGGATCGCGACGCCAACTCGGATCGCGGCGGCGACGATGAGGAGGAGCCACTGATCCAGATGGCGGAGTGCCGCATTTGCCAGGAGGAGGACGACGTTACCAATTTGGAGACTCCCTGCGCCTGCAGCGGAAGTCTCAAGGTAATCGATTCACCTCCTTGATGATTTTTGTTTCGTTTTTTAAAAAAAAAAATAAATGTGAGGTTGTTTTTTTGTTATGTCTTGTGTGATTAGAAAGGGAAAAAAATGTATCTTTTTGCCTGATTTAGGTGTTTGTAATATTTTTTTTTTCTGTGTTTTTGATACGCTAATGATGTCTGATTACAAATGGAAAAAGGAGAGAAGCTACGGGTTGGGAAAATAAATACGTGTATAATAAGTTCTATAAAACAGAAAATGGCTGAAATCGAAAAAGAAAAAAGGATTTTTTTTTTTTTTTTTTGGTGCCATTTAACTTCTTAAGGTCAGTATTGATGCTTGATGGTAATTACTGAACCAATATATGCTTCCTGTAGAAGGAGTTTAAGTTTTGTTACTTTATGTGTATATGCAGTGCACTCTTCTTGTTTTTAGATTCAACCTTGATCGAGTGTGCTGTGAAATATATTTTGCATTCTTACTTAACCGGGTTGTAAATTAGATCCTTTATATTTTATTATTTTGGAGAATTGAGAACTAAATGTTCTTGTGAGAAACTGCATTTTGGAGCATATTGAGCTGCTTCACTTTATTGAGCTGGTAAATGCATTAATATCCATTATCTAGCTTCATTGAGCTGGTAAATGCATTAATATCCATCTATCTAATTTTTTAACTGTTGGTATTTGGTTTTGCACAGTATGCTCACAGAAAGTGCGTGCAGCATTGGTGCAATGAGAAAGGGGACATAACTTGTGAGATATGTCATCAGGTATGCTTTCTTTGTTTTGTTTGTGCATATAATTTTCATATTCCATTACTATTTTGTTCTTGTTTGGTAATGACATTGGGAGATCCATGTGTGATGAATGGCTAAAACTGGCAATCTATAAAAAAAAAAATATCTTGATTCTTGGATGTGAATGTGAGATTCCTACATGTTTTGTGGGATCGGGTACGATGTTATATGGATGCCTGTTATCTAGGTCCCAAGCTTGAGCATCTTGCTAAGGCATCCAAGATATTATGGAATTTTAAATGCTTGTATTGTATGAAGATGTTTTTACCATTCATCTCCTTAACGTCTTGTGTTTTGTTTAAGAAGGGAAAAATTGGAGGGAACAGGTAGACATTAGTCATATGCTTGATATCATTGAAAATATACTTAATTGGATTTGATATTTTGTATTCTCAGATTTTAATAATCTACACAGGGCAAGTTGCATTTGTCCTTTTTACCTTTTAGATTGAACCAAATGCTCATTATTCTGTTGGTGTACTTAATCCTTATTATCTATATTGAATTTGTGCCTATCTTTGATGGTAATTCTTTCTCCTTTTGTGCTTGTAACTCTCAGCCTTATCAACCTGATTATACTGCCCCACCACCTCGCCCTCAGCCTGAAGAAACTACCATTGACATAGGGTAAGATGAAATTTTCTATTTTCAAATAGTGTTTGATTGATTGTGCTATGTTAGTTCTATGTATAGTTCTCTTTGTAAGTTACGTAGAGACCACTTTGGTTTATTTAGAGATATTTGCAACACTTGTTTCACTAATTAGTTCTGACCATTCTTGCAGAGGAGGCTGGACAATATCTGGCACACCTTTGGACTTACGTGATCCTCGACTCTTGGCAATTGCAGAGGCAGAACGTCAATTTTTGGATGCTGAATATGATGAGTATGCTGCTTCTAATGCCAGTGGAGCTGCATTTTGCCGCTCAGCAGCTCTAATTGTAAGGCATTATCCTAGTGTTCTATTTTACAAAATTATATGTAGAATTCAGTCATTTTTGTTTACACCAGAAATTCATCTTTTTGAGGCCATGCTACTGCACTATATGATTTAGCCCGAAAAATATTAAGCTTTTATGCTCATTTATATTTGGAATTCTTAAGAAATCAATTCTACTTGCGATGAGCCTTGATGCACCACTTCATTTATTGCTGGTTACATTGATTATGGCATTATTCTTGCTTTTGGATATGATTTTAAGCCTAATCCATTTTATTTGGTGCAGTTAATGGCCCTCTTACTCTTGCGGCATGCACTTTCTGTCACAGATGGTGATGCTTCTGATGATGACCCATCCAATTTTTTCTCTGTAAGTGACTTGAGTTTCTTATAGTCATTTGTAATTTGCCTGCTACTTCAATGATTTCTTAATCTATTGTGTAGCCAACCTAATTAGCTCACCATGTTATGCAGCTTTTCTTGCTTCGAGCTGCTGGATTTCTTTTACCTTGCTATATCATGGCTTGGGCAATCAGTATTCTGCAACGTCGGCGACAAAGACAGGTCAGTTTTCATTTTAGTTTTTTTTATGGTTTTGCTAAGTTGCCCATTTGTTTTGTTATGAAGTAATGATACTCTATCTTCCATTTTACTCTGCGTACAATCACAATGCGTACATCTCTCTTTAAGTAATGAACCTAGGAAACGGCAATAGTTGCAGATGGATTTACACCTGTAATGTTCTGCGAATTTCTTACGGTGTTGTATTATGGTGAAACAGGAGGCTGCAGCACTAGCAGCAACCCAAGTTGCTTTTGTTCTACAGTCCGGGCAGCGCAGGGGTCTACAATTTGCCATAGCCCCAGGACCCACAGTACAGCCGGAACAAGTGTAGTTTGTATATTAATGTATGAATCCCCATGGCCTGAGCGTCATCTAAAAAAGCTTGTTGAAATGCAATGCATAACTCGTGATTTTCAGAGCTTTGATGTATGTACATACTACGGTGGTAAAACAATGCATGAATCCATTATCGATTCGATTCATCCATCTATAGATGTATCCATCCAGATGTTATAATAAGAGTATTTATATGGAAAATGACAATTAATGGTCCCGTAAGTTTCTATCATTACAGGATCAACTCACACTAGTGAAAGTTTTAATAGTGACGTAAAAGGATTATGTGAGATAAGCTTTAGATATAGTACAATTTTTCAGATATTCTATGCGGACTATGGATTTTATGCGGTATAAAGAGCTGGAAGCTGAGTATAGTGTTAGGAAAAAGCTACCTAGGCATAAGATCGAGTACCTGCCATTATTGAAACATGTTGGATATCTATGCTCCTAAACTGATCAAATGTGTCAGTATTTAGTTGCCAATTATGATGAAGTTGGAGAATATACAGTTATGGGTAGTGTGAAAAATAGGATAGTTTCTTGTGGTTGCAAAGTGTTTGAAATTCATCATATTCAGCGTCCAAAAATTGACGTTCTTATGTCTGCACGTTCTTAAGTTTTAAGTAGGATAATTTTTCTGTAGTTGAGATTCAGGGATCAATTGGTCTCAAACTTAAAGAACGTCTTTAAATTTTAAATAAGGACTTTGTTCTCTTTTGCTAGAAATAGAGGACTGGGTTCGGTTCTTTCGCTTGAAGGAAGGATTATTATTCAATCAAATTGTCTTCATTCTGTCTAATCTGCTGCAAGATCTGGGCAGCACCATTGCTAGCCAAATTTCACATACAGCAAAACCTACTATCACTAAAAAATTGCAATGCTTCTGACAACTCCAAAATGAAGCAACATTTAATCACACCTTCAAAATGAAATCTTCGTTATGAAATCTTCGTTTCTTATGATGGCACAAACCGGACAAATTTGGAGATCTAAGCCCCACTTAGAGATGAGAGAGTTGAAGGAGCAAAACAAAGATGATGGCGCACCCAACAACTGAACAACAGCAATGTCACGTGAAGGAGGTGAGAGAGGGCACTGATCGTGCACACAAGGATTTCAATCTCTCATGAAGCCTGTTACTCAGGTTTGTAGTCATGAATCTAGACCATTCATTTTTTAAATAATAAAATGAAAGTCTCAGATCAACCAAATGGTCAAGGAGCACTACACACAGGACCTGTCGCGGTGCAGGGCAGAATGCGCCTATGAAGAGATGGCTAGTTTACCCACCAAAAAAAGAGATGGCTAGTGAAGCAAGATAGATACTCGTTTATAATACAAATGAAAATGTTCAATGGTTCAATATTAGACTCAATAACACGAAACAGTATGGATTGTTTTTGGGCGCCGTCTGCGATGTGATTCGCAGTCCAAGGTGCTTAGTGCGCCTTGTGACTATAGCACATCGGATGGTAGAGATTTATGAAGTGTATCGATACATCAATCACATATAATATATTATAATAATATATTAATTTAAAAAAAATTTATAATATGATTAAATATATTTTAGAAATTAATTTTTATACACTGATATTATAAAATTATATTGATAATATTAAATAATTTTATACTATTAGTGTAATATTATACTGATAGATAGTATAAAATTATATTGACAGAATAAAATTATACTGATAAAATTTTTATGATTTTTAGAAATTAATTTTTATACACTAATAGTATAAAGTTACATCGACAGTATAAAATAATTTTAGATTGTCAGTATAATCAAGAAATTTTTATCAGTGTAATTTTACTCTGTCAGTGTAATTTTACACTGACAGTGTAAAATTATTTTATACTGTCAGTATAATTTTATACTGTCAATGTATAATAATTAATTTTTAAAATATATTTAATCATATTTTTTAATTTTTTTAAATTAAATATTACTACAATACATCATAGATGATTGGTACATCAATACATCTCATAATCTCATCATCGGATTATAAGATACACCATACTCCTTGATCAACAAAGAGTACTGTAGAAGGCACCTTGTTTTTGTAGACATATGTTGCTCGTTCAAAATAATGTTCATTCAAATATTTTGAACGTAAAAGAGATTTGTACTAGTTCAAAGGGATGCATTGGAGAGGTTTCTTGAAAGCCGCATTCTACAGTGCTCTTTGCTCCTCAAGAAATATGATACATCTTACAATTTAATGATGAGATTATAAAATGTATCGATACGCCAATTATATATGATACACTATAGTAGTATCTAATTTTAAGAAAATTTAAAAATATAATTAAATATATTTTAGAAATTAGTTGTTATATACTGATAGTATAAAATTATATTGGTAGTATAAAATAATTTAATATTATCAGTATAATCAGAAAAATTCTATCAGTGTAATTTTATTTTATCAGTGTAATTTTGCATTGATAGTATAAAATTATTTTATATTGTCAATATAATTTTATACTATCAATATATGAAAATTAATTTTTAAAAATCAAAAAAATTCTATTAGTGTAATTTTACTTTATTAGTGTAATTTACACTGATATTATAAAATTATTTTATATTATCAATATAATTTTATATTATTAGTGTATGAAAGTTAATTTCTAAAAATCAGAAAAATTCTATTAGTTAATTTTACTTTGTCAGTGTAATTTTATATTGAAAGTATAAAGTTATTTTATATTATCAGTATAATTTTATATTATTAGTGTATGAAAATTTAATTTCTAAAATATATTTAATCATATTTTTAAATTTTTTTAAAATTAATATATTAGTATAGTATGCTATAGATAATTGGTATATCGATATACCTCATAAATCTCTACCATCTAATATGTTACCGTCACTAGACACCTTGGACCGCGAATCACATACCACGTAGCGCCTTCTTGAAAATGTAAAAGAATTGAAAAAGAAAGAAGTGCAGAAAGGTAGAATAAAACTCAGAAGTTAGGTTGAAAATCAATCCAACAAGAGGAAGGCTTCAAATACGAGACAATCTTCAAACAAAAATGTCTCACGAATATGTTTTGATAATTTAAATATCTATCTTTTCTGTTTTATATTTTTCTATAACATTACTTTTTACATAATAAATTGCTTACGTTGTAAGAAAACATTTCTCAAGTTTTAATTTCATTTTCATGTTCAAGTCATGCTTTTTCATCACAAAATTCATGCCATGGCATTGCTCATCCATCTTCAACTCAAGTTGCAACATCAAACTTGTATAGCTAATAGATGAAGTTAGAAGCTATTTTTTATATGTCAGATTTTGCAGCATTACAAATATATATATATATATGTATGTACATGCTTTTTCCCATTGATTTAATCAAAGTATGGAGTACTAAATAAAGTGTTTCTTGATGTCAAAATTCTATTACATTTGTATTTCCTTGCCAATTTTTTGTTTTGACAATCATACCTCAGACTCTTCAGCCAACACAAGAACCTCCTCATTCCCTTCACTCCTTCCACAACAGCCTCCTCCACCTATGTCTTCTCTTCAAACAGCTTTCTTTGAATTTCCTCCCCTTCCTCTCCAAGTGATGCCACAAAGGGGGGACTGAAGCTTCACAAATTCCCAACAAAGCTTATCTACCTCGGAGTTGATCCGCCCATTGTCTAAAAATGCTTTAAACCATATTTAGCTTTAATGTTCAGAGGAAGGTTAAAAATGGTAGTTGAAAAATTAATGCTTACCTTCAATGCTCCAATAGCTAAAATTGAATGCAAAAACAAAATTTTTTTGCATAGACAAGAACCGGGGTTTGAAATGAAAATCTCGTTAAAGTAGAGAAAACGTGTGTGTGTGGAGAGGATCAAGCGAGAGAAGTTATTAATTATGAAAGTGAAATGAGTAAATATTGACTATAAGATCTTATATAAATAATCAAGATTAAAATAAAAGTCATGTGTAAGTTATCATAAAACTTTTAGATGATTTTTAACATTGACAATTCAGATATGGTTCTATAGCTAAGATTTGCTTTTCATATTTATTATAATGGATAATTACCTACTATAATTGACACTTTTTTATAATTCTATTAATTAACAGTATAAAATTATTTTATACTGTTAATATATAGAAATTAAATTTTATATATATTACATGAGAATTGATCCTCTTTTGTTAAATTTTCATATAATCTTGTTAAATGTGATATTTTATAATTAATTCTTTTATGTCACGTGTGTTGTTTAGATCTCATCATTTACATTAATAGTAAGAGATCACACATAACGTCACAAGAAAAATTAATATTAAGGCTCTATTCCCTTGTTACATATATAAAAATATATTAACATTCAATTGACAATTAAAAAAAGTTTTTAACATAAAATGATGTATTCTTGAGATTTTTTTTTGTCCTGAATGTATTATTGAGATTGAAAAAATAATGGCTTATCTTTTTAAAGTGTTGGCCCATCAGGCCATAGATGACGGCCTAGGCTTTGACATCCACCAGGGTGTTTCTCGTAATGAGATTATATTCTCGTAGGCTGGTCTACCAATTATTTAGTCCACTCTAAACAATTGACCGCACCGCGAGCCAATAGGTCCAATATAAACACTCTTTAGTTGATAAATTGGTTGATGTGGGACCTGTGTTGAATGCAACCCATGTCCAACATGCAACATCTTTGACTAACCAAACTCAATGCCTAACTCGGCACCCTCGAGTGCTCCTCCCACTGTGATCTGGGTCGTAGCAAGTAAGCTGGGCCACGAGTTTTGCTATTCTTTCAATTGAGCCTTGCCCCCCTCCACTTAGTCTCAGAATTGAACAACTTCGGCAGATGAGCCAATGGTTCACCGGCAAAACTACATAAAGGCCATTGCAGGGGTCAACGTCCCCCCCCCCCCCCCCAAAAAAAAAATCCCTCCTCTCTTTTTTTTCTCTTCTCTCTCCTCTCTTTCTCTCTCCCTTCACTTCCTCTCCCAAATGACCATCATAAAAAAAAATTGAACAATTCCTTGTTTACCACCAGTTTCTTCACCAATTACTGTTGTGATGGTCGGTATGCTAAGCCCCATCTCACCTTCGAATATATATATTTTGGATTAGTAATAAGAAGCCCAACTCGGAGTCCATACAATATCAATCTCAGGCCCAACTCAGAATCCAACTAAAAGAACCCTCCATTCAACGCAAGGATAGTATTGTTGAACGACGTCCACAATCGTGCCGAACTGCACCCACCAACGAGCATTAAGTCATTGAGTCCTGAGAATTGTGGATCACCCTTTTTCGTCATCATCCATTGTCCACTATAAATAGGTGGCTCGTCCTTAAACTGAGATACGCATAATATATCATATATCTAGTATCTTGTACACTCTTTGACTTGAGCGTCAGAATCCTTATAGATACATTCCCCACCACCGTGAAAATCCTGCCTCAACTTTCTAACATCCAGATCGGAGTAGCATTGGAATCCAAACTCGTTTGAAGCTTATCCAATCTCTATATTCAGATACCCACCTCCAAAAAATTTTTAATAGAATATTTATTTTCTTAGAGAATACAGGATAGCTTTTCTATTATTAGTGAATATATATATATAGAATTTCTCTATATCTCCATATATATAGAATAGCATATTTTTAACAGAATATTTATTTTCTAAGAGAATATAGAATAATTTTTTTTTATTTTTAGAGAATATTTTTTATTATTGTCTAAATTTATATTATTATATTTCGTATCTATTTATATTATTTATATATATTTATAAAAAAATAAATAGATATGAAATATAGAACTAATTTGATATATATATATATATCTAATTATTTTTCAATAATTAATAATTAATTAGATATAATAAATTCTAATAAATAAAAAATAAATATAAAAATTTATTATATCATTTTATTTGAATATATATATACACTATAGAGTGTAGAAGGGAAGACAAAGACAAAAGCAAAAACAGCATATGCATATTCCGAATACTCTATTTTCTTTGTATGAAAAATGTAGGAATTAAATTTGTATGTCATCAGCTTTTTTAGTAATGCATGGCTAACTTACTTTTTTGTCATAGAATTTAAGCTACTGGAGATTTTTATATCATAATATAGTATATGCACCATTAAACCCATGCGACATTTGTTAATTTTGAAATCCATAATAAATCCTATTATAATTAGATGAAAAATGCTAGACAGTAAAAATTTCTGTTAGAAAAAGAAATATCAAAATAATGTGATATAGTTGGTGAACTCTGGATGAGTTAGTGGATTCTACCACCACTTTTAATTCAACCATCATAATGTATTCTGTTAAAAATCTTGGTAAAATCATTTTGGCTATATAGCATTATCGTAATTATATAAATTTCTAACACAGCTAGTTATTGATTATTCATTCATTTTTTTAATATAAAATCAAATATATATCCATGAGTAAAAGTTCAAATCGAAAAACTTCTAACACGGAATTAATCTCGTTCGAACAACAAAGGCAAAAAATTCGTTATCAAACAGTATATAAAATAACCAAAATCATTATCAAGCTTAAAAAAATATTGAAAGATATCAAAAGCGAAATATGATGAGATTATGTAATAATTCTGTACTGAATAATAACTGGATAAATCTTATCCTCGAAATGTTAAAAGAGCTTTTGTCAGCCTCAGAAGATATTTTGTTTGTTTTTCCCACCCCTCGATCTTATCTGCATCTGCAATACTGCAAGAAAGTTCATTGATGCGTTTAGGTTGATGCTGATCCATTCACATTTGCAATTTACTTTGCCACATATTATCTCTTCCCAATATTTAAACTCTTTTTGAAAAAAGAGAACAAACGCTTAATTGGGGGTCCCCATCTCTTCAATTGTTTGCATTTGGCACAAGGAATCTGGTTCTCCTAAATAAGTGCATGGTCTATCTCTCCCCATTAAGCTTCTAAAAAGATAGCATTTTGCTATCTTAAGTCCATATTGTAATAACATGCTTCCGTTACCACAACTTGAATTATTGCACAAAAGCCATGTAGGAGACATCCTTTGCCTTTAAAAAAGAAATTAAAAAAGGGGACTTCCATATACAAATACGGCTAAACAATTATACACAAGGTTCCTTATGCACAAAGTCTCTGAAGAAGAAACATAGCATGATCGTTATTATGCACCAGTTTCAGGATTCACTCTTTTCCCATTTCTGGGGTAAAAAGATCTTGCATATCTAGAGAGGATAAACATTACTCTCACGTTAATTCTGTGTTTGATGGAATTTCATTAGGTCAAATTGCATTGGCCGTGCCTAATACTACTTTGTGTCACTCACAACGCGCATGCTTTCTTTGATGATGACATAAAAGTACTGCCTCATTCATTGAGCATTGTCTTGACTCTTTCAACCAAAAATAAAAAGCCAAATTTTGTGGCTTGAAGTGCTCTCTGCCTCACAGCATAATAAATCAGTACTCATTTGATAGGTGATTGGTGATTATGTTACGATTTAGCTAAATCCTTCTCCTCTATAATCCCAGCGTATTATGCACGCCATAATCTTAACATGTCTTGTCATTGCCGTGAAAGGACCAGTGGCTCATGAGGATAGACATTCTTGTTTTCTTGGATTCTAGTAGCATGCATGATTTGATTGAGGGGTAGCCAGGCTGAGTGTGTGTATGTATGAGATGAAAGTGAATTAATTAGCATATGGCTATGATCAAATTGTGCAATCGGATCGGATATAATCAAAGTCATGAGTATTGAAATGTTGCAATCGTAGTTATATGAATCCCATTAATTGGATAATTAATTATTTGAATAAGGCTCACAAATTATCAACATGCTAGCTAATTGCATATATTTCTATGGTCAAAGTTTAATTTGAGTAGAACACTGGTATGCGACCAGCCGACCACTGATCAACATCATGTCAAGGAAAGACGGGGTTGACTGCTAAACTAATGGAGTGTTGAACTTCTATATGCTTAAAATAATCACCACAAATTATCTCAAATAATAATAATAATAATAATAATAATAATAATAATAATCACCACGAATATGGAACAGCATGAAAGAAAAGAAGACTTGGACTTTTGATTTTTGTCGTTAAAAATGGGTTATTGATAAAGAGCTTTCAGGTCGTGCTACTATTATTAGAGGAACAAAAAGAATCTTAAGATAATTTGATTTAGACAAATTGCATTTTGTATTGTATCGTTAATTATTTGAACCATTGAAATCTCAAGGTTCTGTTTGTTTTTAAATTTTTTTTATTATTTTTTTCTTTTATTTTTTATTTGTAATATTAGTTATAAAATTGTCATATTATTTTTATTATGTTTTTATTTTAAGATTTCGTAAAATAAAATAAAAACAAAAAATATTATTTTTACTATCTCCTTTATAAAATCCTCAAAATAAAAATTAGAATAAAAATAAGGTAATAATTTCATAATTTATATTGAAAATAGAAAATATTTTCTAAAACTAAATGGTTACTAAATTTTGTTTGTATATAATAGATGAAAGCACTTGAAAATTCTACTCGTCCAATTGTAGTTGTCGCTTATAAGTTTTAATTAAGTACTATTCTTTTATAATTACAATGAATATTTGAATTTGTCATCTCTTATAAACTAATTAAATCCATATGTATTACGACGAAGAAAAACCAAAGGAAAGAAGGAAAAGGCCTTCACAATACTAAAGTTTATGCATGGCTAATGGCCTCATTAATTTTCTAATCTAGACATCTCTATACTAAATTAATAATTAATTGATATAATATTATTTTAAATAAAAAATAAGTTTGTAAACAGAGATTTAAACAATCGTGTACTTTAAAATAATAATGTATACATTATATATTAACATAATCTAATTATATAAACTAAATTTATATAAGAATTCTTATTCCATCATTACATCGCTACGTTTTACATTACTTGGAGAGAAGCATCGCAGTACTGCTTGCTTTACAGAGAGGTACTGTCCCCTAATCAAGATTTTTCCGTTCGTATTTACAGATTATGTGGAACTTTGTAAACCAAAATAATATATATGCTGAGCTTCACTTTTATAAGCAACAGGTTTAATGTGTTCAAATTCATGCATCAACCAAAAAGGGGTGTCAATTTGCACTATAAAAGTTTTGCTTCGTTATTAAAGTAGACGTCTCTTTCTAATTTCCAATTCACTGTAATTTTGAGAAAAGACTTACAAAAACTGATTATTATTAGCTTAATTTTTACTCCAAACAGAGGAAGACTAATAGGCAGACAGGGAAAAAATGACAGCGAAATGTAAAAGAAACATGTAGTTAATAAATGGAAAATAAGTAATTATTTATGAATTTAATTTATATGTATTGTCAGTGTAAAAAAAATTTATATAGATATTCAATTATATATTACCATATCAGCAAAAATGTTTGACTTAACTACCTACTATTTTAAAAGTTATACAATTATAAATATTTGATTGGATAACAATATAAAACTCTTTTTATATTGAATGTGTATAATAATTAAACTCATTATTTATTAAAAATAAATATTTTGGTATTTATAAATTTATGCACTGTTAGTATTTTCAAATCCATGGGAGATGATAGTGGAGGGAGGAGAGTGGGTGGCGGACGGTGGAGAAGGAATAAGAGATGATTGAATTTTAGCTGTTACTGTTTCTTAAATGCAATTCAACGATACATGTTGAATGATCCATATCATGGACCAAACCATAACTAGTCCATGTTAAGACCCAAAAAACCAATCAAGGCAGCTTCTAAGATGAGGTATGATAGTTAATGACCATGATACCACTAAATCACAAGTAAAGGTGTTTATGAACTAGTCCGGACCGATAATCCACCCTCACCTGGAGCTTAATAGATCCGATTTGGATTTTGAAATTTTGATTTGCTGCATTTTTTAGGTAGGTTTAAGTTATATATTTGGTTAGTTACGTCTAATTTGAAGTTATATTATTATTTAAAAGTTATATTTTTTAACAAAATTAATGATAAATTATAAAATTTTTATATTTTAATTAATACATTCTGTAACATTCAAAAAATTTTAAAATGTCTCAATTTGCGTTATTAATTGATTTATTCAATTTTATAATATAAGTAAAGTTAATTAGAGGTTAATTATGAGTTAATTAAGTATTAATTAGAGATATTAGGATTAGAAATAATTAAAATAAAAATATATAAAACCTCACAAAATTCTTTAAAACCATTTTACCAATTTGAAGGAAATCGGTAGAATTTCGGTATTTTTAACTGTCAAAACCCAAACCAACCAAATTTAACCTACTAAACCCTACTTCAAGTGGTTAAAATTTAGCCACCTCCCTCGTCAAAGTGGCATCACTCGTGCCACAAAGAGTGAGCATGGTTGGCTCACTTATGAGCCACTTGACCTTTCCACCAATTAGAACCACTTCTTACACCGACCATCTCTATATCAAATTCATATAATCCTTTCTTACTTCCTTCAAAATTTCGGCCTTCCACTTTCCCTTACATACCTCCCATCATTCCCTGTCATCTTCCTTCCTTTTCACTTCATTTCTCTTCCATTTTCAAGCTCCAAGCACCTCCAAATCAAAACTCTTCATGTAGTCAAGCTATCTTTCAATCTAAAGGTAGGATTCAACTTTTGTTCTTGATTTCTATGGAATGTGGCTGTTTGAAATTCTACTTTGTTTCATTTATTTGGTGATATATTGGATGTATTTTATGGTTGGATGATCATGAAATCTTGAGTTAGAATTAAAGTTAGAAGGAGAAAACTAGAAGAAGTGGAGAATCAGGATGTTGTTTAGATGAGAAACCCTATAGCAGTCCGTACGGCAGAGTATGCGACTCCACCTACAACCATTTAAATATAATGAAACTATTTTTGTATGAAACTAGACATCTAGGGCTTTCCAACCATATAAATTATAAGGCCATTGGATTAGTATTGAGTGAGATATGAAATTTTGAAGTTTAACCTAGAATTTTGACCCTAATTCTGAGCAGACTGGAATTCGAGGGGCATAACTTGCCCTATACTCCTTCAAATTGAGTGAAACTAATTTTATTAGAAAACTAAGACAAAGATAAAAGTCCCATAAAAATTTCAGAGTTAGATTTGATCCTAATTGCTCCCAGTAATTCAAGGAAGTCATCCTAAGTCCAAATCAGGCTAAAACAGGGCAGTCCAGAGGGGTCAAATTTTGGAGCTTATAATTCGAGTTCTACTCAAGAAAATGAAATGGGACTTTTGTAAATGAAAGATAATCCTATTAGCTTTAATATGATAGAAATTTCGTATGATTTCAACTAACTTTCGATATTTAGTGAATTTTTACTTTTGAGTGTGTAATTCTTGCTAGCTACAGGGCAAGCTGAGATAGAACTCTAATAACTTGAGCTACACTTATCAAAATTTAATGAGACTAAAGAGGTTAGAAAATAGACACACAACACTCCAACATATCCGAAATTTAGGTCCAAATGAATTAAATAGAAATTATGGCTTATTTTAAAAAAATCGGGTAGAATGAAGGTACGTAGACTCAATTTAACTCCAAGTGCAAATATTATTTCTATGAGATTGATATTGATATATGAATGCATTGTTGTGATTTTTCTGGATAATTGATTATCTGAGTACTAGCACTATTCACGGGAAGCGGACTTGATCTGTTATGCTGCCGAATTTTTTGCAGAAGTCTATGAAACTATGAGTGTTTATTTTACTAGAAATTTATGATACGAACAGCCATACAATTATGAGTATATTAGGTGATATGAACATGAATTATTCTTATGAGAGCATGCATATTTGCATATGAATGAAGGAAGAATATATGAGATCCCTTCACTTGGAGGTAGTTATTTGGGTCCCTCTAGGTGAAGGCAGTTAAAAGATAAAGAGATGAGTCTATTCACTTGGAGGCAGTTGCGCATTGGGTCCCTCCCTGTGAAGGTAGCTAAAACTTTTGGATCTCTCTATATTGGAGACAGTTGGCCAACTGAGTCCCTCTAACCTAGAGGCATGTAGGTCCCCTTACGGGTCAGTACTCTGTGACGACGGTCACGAGTTGAGCTCACTCCTAGATCAGGCTACGCAAGGGCAGCAAAGATTAAAGGCAAGGACATATATATGCAGACACTCTAGGGACGGTGATACGTAACACCTAGGTGTGCCAAGAAAAGAAAGCAAAGAAAGTTAAAGAAACACACCAGTGCATTTTCATGAATTCAAATATGAGTATTTGCATAATTATATCCCATGTTTTATTGATGCTGAGACTGTCCTATCTACTTATGCGGTGATTATTATTCTAAATATGAAATATTGCCAATATGACTCAAATGCGTGAAACAAAATGAACTCTGCTTTGGACCATATGTTTTCAAACTATAAAACGGAACAGTTCGTATAATATGTTCACTTTTTTTTTTTATAATAAATCGAAGCAACTGAAGATAATAATGATAACACGATATGAAATTTCTTAACAAATCCTACTGAGAATTTAAAATTCTCACTCCTATTTCCGTGTTATCTTCAAATAGCTCGAGAAGTTTCGAAGATGGCTGAAGTTATTGTTAAAAGAGATCCGCTCAGGTAATAGTAACAAGTCCTAAGTGTAGTACTATAACTTAAATATAGTATTGTATTTTGGGAGGATGTTACACATTTTATATAATATGATATTATTCTTGTAATAAAATAATTTATTTTAAAATATATATTATAAAATATTCATTAAATTTTATTTTTAACTTTTGTGACTTTATTAAGCATAATATTCAAATTTATATATATTATCTAAATGTCATATTAATCCGATTTGATCCAATCATTAGTCGGACCATTATAGGGTTGGACTTGAATTCAAATAGATATCCCAGTCAAAAGACCAGGTTGCATTTGAGTTTGGTTGAAGTTGAACCAACCTAATCTGTCTTTTATCAACCTTAATTACAACTCTTGAAAATTAAGCTAATGGTGGGAGGAGGCCGCTGCCTCAATGGTCAATGCCACGAGCCTTGTGGAAGACAGGACGTGTTCAATTCCTGCCCAACACCCCCCCCCCCCCAAAAATTCCCTAACTCCCCTCCCCTGATAAAAATAAATAAATAAATAAATTAATGGTTAAAATATTTTCTTTCTAAGAGTTTTTGTAATGCTAAATTTAACCCCGAGAGAATGGATTGTTGTTTTAGAATTACTTGATACCCATGGACTCGTTCAAATTGCATAAACTATTATTTTATACGTGCAGATTATTCGACCTTAATATTGTGGATTAAGGGTAGATTGAGGTCCCTAATCTTACTTGGTCATCTTCCATTATTGCAATTGAGGTTCGTGATCATTCCACCAGTAGCATGTTGCAGAAGGTTAGCTTTTTTCGTGAAATTTCCCTGTACATGGTGGTGAAAGTGGGGCTTCAATTCCAATTTTTTTTCTTAAACAATTTATAAAGTGGTCCCATAAGTATTCTAATTCTCAAAATGTACCTAAAGACCATCTTGATCATTAACTAAACAAACCATGGTAGAAGCTGCCAAAAGACAGAGTGAACATTAAAACATACGAAGGCTGCGCCATCTACCATCACCTTGTTAGATTTGGTGCGTGAGGCACTTTGTGATCCGACGGTGAAGACCATAAAATGTATCAATACGGCAAGAACATGTGATCCATGTTCTATGGATCTCTGTCTATCTCTCTACACCTTTCGCCCTCCCTCACTCACTCTCTGTTGGAATGTCTGGTGACGCAACAACGATGCCGCCATAGCAAAAGTTGGAGCAAAAGGAACGCGTACTGAGCGTGAAGAGGCAGGGGGCAGCAGAAGCAGACCAGCATGTGCTCGCGCCACCACACACCTTGGATCCTTCCGTAAAGGCTTCGCTGCCGCCTCCCCCTCCTCCACGGTGGTGGCACCTGCCTCAACGTTTGCATATCCTCCATGAAGAACTCTCTCGTGAGGATTCGCGACGTGGAGGGAGATCTAATGATAATACAAGTATTTTGATCTGTCTAGAAAATTTTTTTTTTAATGCCTATTTAAAAATTTTTGTAACATATTTAAAAGTTTTTTTTATTATCTATTTAAGGGTATTATTTTAGGTCTATTTTAAAAATTTTATTATTAAATAAATTTTTAAATAAGCTTTCAAATTAATTTAAATTTAAAAATAATCATATTAGATCTTAAAAAAATTTATATTAAATAATAAACTCAAACTCAAATCATATATTTAAAATATATATCAAACTTATCTAATCCAAAATTTAGCTTAGTGCATGCTTAGGAGACAGCAAAAAAAATTATTTTTCCCAAAAAAAATCGTTGAAGAAAAAAAATATGTTTGGATAAGTTTTATTGAATTGGATTATAATCAAATTTGAAAAATTAAAATTGTTTTGAGAGAAAAATGTAAAAGCTTTTTCTTGGGCATTATTTTGAAAAAACTTTTTATACAGTATACATAATATTATATTTTTATAAAATTAACCATAAATATTAAATATTATATAATCTAAATAATCATTTCATATCCTTTTTAATAATTTTATCTTATAAATAATATTTTTTATATAATTCAAATAAAATAAATTATCTTAAAATTATATTTCTGTTAAAGTATCCAAATATAAATTGATTCTCTTATAATCTTTTTTTCAAAAAAATTATTATTAAAATAATTTTAATTTTATGACTTTTTTAAAATATACCCTTATTTTAATATATTTTAATCTCTACTTATGGATTGCTTCTGTCATGTATCTCATAAAATGAGGTTCATCATATATTTTATAAAATTAATGATTAGATATAAAAATATATCAAATATTTTATAAAATTAATAATTAAATATAAAAATATATTATTAATCTCATAAAATATGTGATATATCTCATTTTATCATTTTATGAGGTGAATGACAGAGTCCGTCCCATACGAAATATGAATAAATATAAAAATATATAAATATATTTTTATATTTAATTATTAATCTCATAAAATATGTGATATATCTCATTTTATCATTTTATGAGGTGAACGACAGAGTCCGTCCCATACGAAATATGAATAATGAAGTGAACTTTTTGTTGGTAGGGTGAAAAAAAAAAAAAAAAAACCAGACAAAGAAGGCAAAACCGGAATTCATGTGTTTGCATTTAGCATTTTCAGTGGATGAGCTGGCCTAGTTGGGGCTCAACATGTGTGTTGGTCTATGCAATAAGTAAACACCTCCTGAGCAGCAGCCACGTACCCCTTTAAGAGCGAGCTGTAGCCTGTAGGAAACCCTGCCCGTTGTGTGAATCAGGAGTGACATCAACAAATCAAACAAATTTATTGCACACAACGAACTCATGTGATTGTTAATAAAAAGGGGTTGGGAACTAAATAAAAAATTATATGGGCTTGGCTTGACTAAAGTGGATAGAATATTTTAGAAGATAAAATAGCTAATAACCTTTTAATATGAGAAAATTTACGGTCTGAATTATCATATGTATAATAAGTTATTATGTTTATATTTATTTTTTATTTGGTATTATGTTTATATTTATATTTTTTATAAAATTTTGAATTATTAATTTTTTTAAACAAACGATTCGAATTACGTATTTTATTCTATGAAGTGTATTCTTACGTCCAAATTTAAATGCTATACTCAACATAATCTTAGAAAATAGTAAATAAGATATTTATATAATAGCTTATGTAAAAATATATTTAGTATACTCATTTTATATAGGATATTATATCGACTCACATCTTATTTATTATTAAATAAAATATGAACTCCACTTAAATTCAACTCACTCTCCGTCTAATAATAAATGGAATGTAAATCGATATATTATTCCTTACCTTACAAAATGAATTTATTTATCATAACTCCTCGTATAATCCTCGTTCTTATTTTCTTGTTTTTGTGTTCTGTTCTAAAGCCATTAGTGGTTGAGATTTTAGGACCTGTTTCATATACTGCTGTATCCTTCTCTTCCCTCACAACCCCATTTAAAACCTCAGATTTTGTCATCACTTCACATTACAACCAGCATTATCGCCATCATGTTCCCACCTTAATCACCATCCCTCCTCCAAACCACTTAAGTATTTATTATTATAATTATTATTAACCCTTAGATTGCTTCTTTTTATTTTGTTTAGTTTCCCCCATTGAGCCCCTACAGTCCACCCTCTAAAGAATGCCTTAAACGTCAAACCCCCCTAATCCCTCTTCCTCCAAGAAACTGACATGGACCTAACCTCCGGCATCCAAACCTTCGACACAAACACCCAACAAACCCCACCACCGACCCAATCCACCAGCACCACATCCAACACAAAGTCCTCATCTTTCACCGACGGTTCCCTCAAACACCATCACCCCACCACCATCACCGCCAACCCCACCACCACCGCGCCACCGTCCTCCTCCATGGTGGTTTCCTACAAGGAGTGCCTTAAGAACCATGCAGCCACCATCGGTGGCCACGCGCTCGACGGCTGCGGCGAGTTCATGCCCTCCTCCTCCTCCAACCACGCCGAGCCCCGGTCCCTCACGTGCGCCGCATGTGGCTGCCACCGCAACTTCCACCGCCGTGACCAAGAATATCATCACCACCACCACCACCACCACCACCCCAATTTTCTCAGCTTCTACCACTCATCGCCACCGCCACCGCCGCCACTGCCCCACCGTGGGCTCAGCATCAGCACAAGCCCAAGCCTCAGTCGAAGCCCAAGCCCATCACCGAGCCCCATTTCAAGCCCATCACCGCCCCCACTCTCACACCACTTCCCACCTTACTCCTGCCACCACAACCACAACGTATCAAACACAAATTCTACAGCGCCCAACATGCTATTGGCCCTTGGAAATGCATGTTCTGATGATTATCATAATCATTATCAGAATAGGGGCTTGAACTCTTCGGTGGTAACCAAGGCAGAGAACCACCACCAGAAGAAGAGGTATAGGACCAAGTTCAGCCAGGAGCAGAAGGAGAAGATGCTGAGGTTCTCCGAGAAGCTGGGTTGGAGAATCCAGAAAGGGGATGGAGAGTTGGTTCAGGAGTTTTGCAATGAGGTTGGGGTTTCGAGAGGGGTGTTCAAGGTTTGGATGCACAACAACAAGAACAACTTCAGGAAGAGGTCGTTGGAAACAACAATGGGGAATGATAATGCTGCAACAATTGATGAAAAGAATGTCAATGGGGATGATCATAATGGTGGTGTTGGTATTAACAATTCTTACAACAACAACAACAACAACAACAACACAAGTGGCAGCAACAATGACATTCACAGAGATTAAGGTAGCTGTGTCGAAAATGTTCATGTTTCTGGTAATGGGTCATCGTCGTCTTAATTTTAGTAAGCTTAGAATTGGGAATAGGTAGCAATTTGGCCATTATTAGTGATAATTTTTGTTTAATTATTCCTTTTTTTTTTCTTTTGATAAAGATCAGCTAAGGCTGTAGAAGGGTCTAGTTTTTCTTTTGTTGATATTAAAATGTCATATGATGATTTTATTTTTGTTCATAGTCTCTGGAGTTAATATCGTTCCTCTAATGTTTCACCCTCTTCTGGTGATAGCTCTTATTGCTGTCACATGTTCCTCTTGATGATAAGATCAGGTATAGTTCAAGTAATTTTGCTGTATTTTTCAAATTTAATTATTTATTTACTTACCCTCAAAATGCCCATACTTGTTTGTCCTACACAAGTGCTTTTATCAATCTTGTAGCGCAATCTATTAAGCCTTATGCAATTTTGTCCTTATTCATTTATGAATCACTCCTACTGTTCCAGATTTATCAAGTTGAAGAAAATGCTACTGGTAGGGTTGTTGCACATTGCATGAGGCAAAACCTCTAAGAGTATGTTAGGATTTAAGTTTGTGTACCTTCAAACTATATACAGAGCGAGTTTTAATTAATTTTATCATATTGGCCAAAATCATATTGATTTAGAATTTAACATGATTTTTAATTTTAAATCACAGTTTAAGTATGAATAAAAAATTGTTTATTGTTAGACTAAATCATGATATGCAAATTATAAATCAAACCCACTCTACTTTTTTTCTTATTAATTTCTTTTATGAATTATCATATTTGACTAAGAATTTCTAAAGTCCTGACCTAAAAAAAAATAAATTCTAAAGTGGTCCTAGGCAAGCTTTCTTTGAGGGAGTGAGAAAAAGAAGAGAAAAAAAAAAATAGAACCCATATTAAATACAAAAGAAATCTTTTTTCATGTTAAAAAAAAAAAAAACACACTAGAATTAAAATCTTTGGTGAATTTTACATAATTAATTAGATTTTACATCATCAAATATTATAACGTCTTTGAGGATAAATGTCTCTTAAATATAACAAAATTGGTTCAAATATTTTTCAGAGGAAGGAGGAATGGGATGTATTGTCTCTTCAAGAGTTGCACTCGACTCTATGCGATCACCAAAATACAGTATGTTAACTAAGGCATTGTCTCAGCATAAAAAAAACCAAGGCATTGTCTCAACCGCTCAAATAATAGAATCCAAATACAAGGAAGAGGACATTAAGGTCATGCCATTCGGTCTTCTCTACCTCATGGACTTTATCCTTGAAAATCTAATAAGAAGTAATTTTGTGTATAGAAAGGAACAAGGAATATCTATTTTGGAAATAGAGGATGACGTTGAGAATGACACTAACCTACTATTTTCGTGTTTATCCATAATTATGCGACATTATTTAATTATCATAATATATCTTTTGTGTGTCTATGCTTAGAAGGTAAGCAGCATGCTTTGTTTGATTAGTCTTTACCATAATCAGTTGTGTTTCTGTGCTTAGTGGAGGCAGTGCCTTGGACTTAATCTTTTAACTTTCCATATTGGGTTTGGTTCAATGAAACGGCAAGTTTTGTTGATTTTACGTAGTATTTTATAAACAGCTAATGATAACCCCTGTAAGATAATCAATAAAGCCACGTAAGTGTAGTCATTAATTAATAATTGATGAATTAAGTAGTAAGTTTGGTCCGCTTAAAATGTATATAATTATGCCTTTCTAGGTTGCCACGTGGTTTCTCTTCTCTCATTTTTTTATTAACTTTTTTTTTTTTGGTTGGGATGGAACTCATATTCGTTTATAGAGATTATTTAGCACATACTTTTCAATCACTCAAAAGAGATTCTTGCATATTTTTTATGTGCATATATTCAATTTTGTGTGCACATTCTATTTTCGCAAGCTCAGATCAAATTAATTTTGCTTTAAGTTAAGGGTAATGTTATAGTATTTATGCAAATTTATGGATTTTGGAACTTGCGTTAATATCAGATAAATTAAACAAAAGCACATAGTTTAAATAAATTTTAAAGTGGAGTTTTCTAAACTTAATACTAAATATATTTTAAAAAAAAAATCTAACTATATAGTAGATTAAGCTTGAATTTTTTTTGTCAACAAGCTTAAGATTTTTTTTTCTTTTTTGGGTCCAAACCACCAATATATGAGAGTTTACCAAATTTTAACTAATTTAGCTCAAGTTAGGTCGACTCACTACTGAGTAAAACTCTTCTAGCTAATTTTTTCTATTTACAAGAGTCGAATTCGAGATTTAATTTAAAGAGAATAAATGTTAAACCACTTGAATTAACCAAATATTAGTAAGGCCCGAGACTTAGATTTAGCAATTAGGGATATTGATTTGAGTTGAGTTGGTGCGGCCAATTTAAAGTACCTTATTATGGGCTAATAAGTGTTAGGTTAGTTCAACTCTTTATGGGCTACAAGTTATTTGGGCTGCTAGCCCATATATTTTTTAATATCTTTGTGTAATAATTCTTTTTTATTTTAAGATATCTCATACATTGTTATAAGATTAAATCTTTAGGAACTATTGTGACTCTGAAGCTCTTCCAGTAATTACCTTTTTTAGTATTTGAATTTTGATTCTCTACCTAAAAGTATAATTTGTTTATCACTATATTTAACCCTTATTGGTATTTGTTATTAAAACCTAAACATATTAATCTTTGATAATGTATTTAATCAAATTATATTAAAAGACAAAAATTAATTTGTATTAAAAAGTGTAAAATAAATTATTACTTAAAGTAGATTAACGTTTCTTTCAAAATATTTTTTTAATATATTTACAAAAGAAAACCTTAATAATTTGTTAATTGATTTCGATATTTTTAGTCTTATGTGTTGGTTCAATCTAAAATTTTAACAAATCAAATTTGGTTAATTCAAGCTAAAATTATATTTTAGTTCAATCTTATTGGCTCAACCTACCCATTTCGTTGGGTTATTTGGACTAACGCATCTGACTTAGCCGATTTTGACATCTTTAATAGCAACTTCACTTTATTGTGATATTTTTATAAAAAAAGATCAAGATTTATATTCTATAAATTTTATTTTTTTAGTATTATTTTATAAAATTAAGTATTAAAAGAAACAAAATTTACATATCATTGTCATTATTCTCCATGGTTATTTCTCATTAGTCCACATAGAATCTATCTTGTGCTTGGGTTCCACAGATTTTTACTGGAATTAATTTTACATATTTAATTTTTATTTTAGTCAATTAAGTTATAATTGATTAGGTCTAAATGTTGCACAAAAATTTTAAAACCCTTTTCATATGCAAATTTTCCCACACTCCTATAGGCCTGCGGCTGCATCAGGGGGACCAAAACTTTTTCTTAGTTTTTTTTTTTTTCTTTATTTTTAACAGTTTCTTCTTTTTTGGTCAATATATTTTCATTGACTAGTATGCATGCTTGTTTATAATAAAGAAACTTATACAACAGATCTTGATAAATACAAGTTTAGCCTATGATTATAACCAACAAAGCCACTTAACTTTGGATGAAATACATTAGACTATGGAGGATTTTGCATGACACTACAAACAAACACAGGAGTACAGTTAAGCTTGTAAGATCTCTGATTTTGGCTTTGAAGGAACTTTATAACCAACTATGTAGCAAGTGAAGGAATGGTGCGAACTTAATGACCTGACAAAAGCATCAACCAAAATTCTTCCAAACTAGAGTGCTAAGTATAAAGCACCAAGCCTACATTTTGATACATATTAAGTTGGTGACTTGATGATAGGGAAGCCGACGACTGAAGCCCTGGTAATTATTGCCGGCCCATAACTATAATAGTCTTGTACTGTTTGATATCTGATAAGATATAGATAATAAGTGATAAGATGTATCAGAGGCTCGATAAAAATTTAATATTATGCAGTGTTTGGTATGTCACTGTATAAAATATTATATTATATAAAATATAACCAGAAGAAGAGATTATAACAAATATAATTTTTAAATAGTTATTATAATTATTTAAGCTATTTTTTATTATATATAAAAATAATTTTGTATTAAAAATTATTTATTTATTTATTTTTAATTTTTTTATAAATATAAAAAAATGAGAAAGAGAGAGAGTGAGTGAAATAAAGATGGAGTTTTTATACATCAAAATCTAAATAAACTTAGTATCACATTCCTATATTTGGTTGTATTTTTTATTTTATATAATTAAATTTATATTAAATATTATTATTTATATGTTTTAATAATAAATTTTTATTCCTATGCTTTTATTTCAATTTGAATAATTATTTTACAATTTTTTAAAAAAAATATTTACTTATTATTAAATAATATTATTTTTTATTTATATATTTTTATTTTTTATTATTTATTTAATAATTATTTTTCTTTTAATAAAATATATTAAAAAATAAAAAAGTAAAAGAACTCTTATATGTTAAAGTAATCGGCTGTCTAATATATTAGCCAGATATTAAGTTATCCATCATTATAACGTATAAGAGAGGTTTGATGGATAAGCTTACACAATACGTTGACTGCAACAAACAACAGATAAAATCATAATATACCTTATCTTATCATGCCTAATACAGCATGCCAAACACCCCCTTAAGATACAACCCAATATCGTAGATCATAATCAATCTGCCAAAGGTAGAGGTGTCTCCCCAGCACCTCCATGAAACAAACAAAAGCCCCAACCTATCCACTACCAACAATAGTCATCAATCTATCACCTGATATAGACACAATCTTATGATGCTACCTGACATGTCAATAATTACGAGAACCATAAACATATGAACTAACCACATGCTATCTCTTACAATCTAAACACTACTACCATCAAGAAAAAACTTGCCAAACAAGATATTAAACGAATCATCGTGTAATGGGAAGTGAGGAGCAAAAGGAAAGAAAAGACAAGAGAAAAAAAACCACCAATACAATAGGGTCACCAAAAACTTCCATGTAGGAAATGAGACATCCCGATGCATCATTATTTTTGTTTGGAAGGGCTTATATCTATGTTATGTTCATCCGTACATGGATTTGGCCCTGTTCATCAAAGGAGCAGCCCAAATAAAATATGTGTACATGTAGAAGCACACATTTTCATATATCCTTGAATTTGATTTCACTATTGCATTTTGACATTGAGTAATTAGAACCTGAATGTGAAGAGGTTAAGAAAATGTCATTAAGAAGAATGTTAAACTCTCTTAAAATATTATTTTATTATTTATTTAAACTAGATCATTGTACCCGTGTGATGCATGGAGTAACTTTTTTCAATTGTAATAATAATAAAAATTAATGTGATCAAATTATTAGATTATAAAAATGAAAGTATTTGATAAGAAAATGGTAAAATAGTTAATAAATATAAAATAGTAAAATACTAATTGAATACACCTCTAATATTAATAATAAAGTATAATTACAAAGCTAATATATAGTAGGACTGAAATTGAATAAAAATTTTAAAAAAATTGTTAGTATAACTATAGCCATTCATTACAGAATAATTCGTTTTATAAGAATAATACTTATGATTTTTGAGTGAGGATTGAATAAATAAAAAAAAAATCATTTTTTTCTTCCTTTCATTTCTTCAACCTCATAGTAAAATGGTTCTAAAGAAAATGTTTTATAAAATCATTTCATATAACAATGTATTGTTGAAAGCGTAATTCATTTTTTCAAAAATGTTTACTTCAAAAGTTTAACTGATAATAGAACAACTTAAAAAAAATGTTTCATTTACATTTTCCTAAAAGTAGATTAATTCATTTCCCTTACCCTCCTCTTTCATAAGTAGCATAGTAAAGTAATTTTAAGAAAAAAAAAATCAATAGATGCATTTCATATAATACATAATTAAAACTGTAATTTGCTTTATAAGCATACCTATTTTCCAATTTTAAAAGACAATGAAACGACTCAGGAAATAAACATAATTCAATTTCAATAAAAATCATTTAATTTTTTATCTTCCTCTCCTTTTTTCATGCTCATAATAAAGTAATTTGTAAAACTATATATAATATAATTTATTATAGTTATTTATTATTAGATTTGTACAGCGCTATATAATGTTAACAAAGAATTATGAAATTAGTGCGAAGATAACATTATTGTCATAAAAATCTGATTAATAAATAGTTATAAAAATAGAAAATATATAAAATGAAAAAAATATAGAAATAAAAAGTATAATTGTACTAAAAACTATTTATCTAAAAGCATTATAAATTTTTTTATATAACAAATCATTATTAAAATTACAAATTGTTTATAAGGAATTTTTATCCTAATATTGAAGTCAAACAATTGGGAAAAAAATGACATCACTTCCTTCTCCATTTTCTTTATTTAAAAATCTATTTTATTCGTTATACTCTTTCCCTTATTAGCCTCTTAATAACTATTAATTAAAATCAAAGTGTTAAATAATGAGTTACACCAAATTATAATTGAAGCTCTCGTATTTTTACTTTTTTATTTGAATCATAATATATATCAATTCAAGTTGATACAAAATTTTAAATTCTTTATCCCTTTTGGTGTACAAATTCCCTATCCTAATACAATATGTGAAATTGCATCCATCTATTATGCAAATATCATACCAATACAACCATTTATATTTTTCTTCATAATTTAGCAAACACTTTCCAGAACAATAAAAGGTAAATAAGCATCCACAAATAAGCTATTTAAGAAGAAAAATCAAACAAAAACCAAAACATGATGAGAAAATCACTAAATCATATTTTAAGTATATTATAATATTTCACAAAGTTTCTCAACCTCATTCAAAACATAATATTATGCAAGGGTAATAAGTAAAAAATGAGCTTTTCAACTTGACTATTGGAAATGATTTCATTAGAATTATACTTATAAAAATTTAGTGGTCAGAACAGATAATTCTACATGAATTAAAAATACATACATTCCAGTTTAGCATTCCAATTTAAAAGAGTTTAATGGATTTGGAATTATAACAATGGAGGATAAGAGCTTATTGAAGAAGGTTAGTGAGTTATAATTATTAATGGCGGTAATTTATTATTATTATTTTTTAAATATAATAAAAGTACAAATAAAAGGTTTCTCAAAATAGTAAATCTAGGATTACATCTTGAATTGAATTGCTGAAAACTTGACACATAGCAAAATTTTTCATGAAATGACTCTCAATTATTAGTAGTATAGATTATTTAATGAGAGACTTATAAATGGGAAAAAAAGAAACTAGCATTAAAAGAGAAAACTGAACTTAGGTTGCCCTCAGTATAAATTGCTTGCTTAAGTAACTATTACTAAAATCTTTTTTGACCATGCTTAACGGTCGCACTAACCTTAAATACAACTCATCTTTGCGCACTTGTCAATAGTTATATTGTTGCCCTTGCTTGTAAGTGTTTTTTTTAAGTTTTTCTCAGGTGACAAGACGAATAGCAACATATCATATTTTAATATGCCAAATAGTTAAAGAAAGAAGGCTGTAATGTAATGACTTGCTGGGTTCTAAAAATCCAAGTCTTTGCATCCATAACCATAAGCAGACTGTTTTGCAACCCACATACAGTGGCAGAGGATAGTTGGGTAAATAGTTAACCTTTGTCAAACCTAGTAGATAAAGTTTATAATCCATAGATTCTCCTGAAAAATTATAATTCACTAATGCTCAATATTCAACATGGAATAAGCTACCTCTCAGAGTCAAAGGAATCCGAAGTGGAAGCCAAACTCTAACCAGAAAGGCAGAAACCACACTGGGCAAAGCAGAGAATGCAGCCAACCCCACCAGATACCATCTTTCCTAAAGAATAGCTTGATGATAGCTTGAAGGTAGGCAAGAATTGACTTTCCTGAATCCTAATAAAACTCTCTTTACATTTTTTCTTCTCCTTTTTTTGTTGTTGGGGGGGGGGGGGTTAATTGGTGGGTCTAGAGGTTCGTAAAGGGCTAAGGCAATGGATCCAGCTCATGCTAATTAGCTTGGGCCAAAACATATGTATGCTGTCCAAGAAAGAAATTAAAAAAAAAAAAACACCTAATGGAAGACTTACAAACTTCAGCAGAAAGCTCTTTTTAGTTAATATTGCATTTTAATGAAGGGCCAAAAAATATTTTCTCCTACTCATCAAGCAAAAGGCCATAAAATGATGTGAAAATTTCAAAAGATGAAGATGGTGGAACAAAGTTGCTAATGTAATAATCATTATGCATTACCCAAAGCGATTATCAAGTTGCCAATAGTAACAAAATTATTCTAAGAACAAGAGAAAATTTGAACTAGTTTGGAAGGGGGTCGCGACCTATCACAAATTATGATGTAGGCTCTCCTACTTAAGGAGACGTTAGACAGGCACCCCTCCTAAATGCAATGGAGGTCCCAGCCTAGACCATATACCTTCTTGATCGTCCACTGATCCCATCCAAATTAAGTATGTTTGGTTGATGTAAATCAACCACACATAGTTCCTATGAGTGGCTTTCAGTCGCTGACGATGTGGGACTCAAGTGTATTACCGACAAGGTCACCACCCCCACTGCTGTGGGACTCAACTACAGGTTTATACACAATACCACCAAATCTTGAAGAGGAATAGAGGATAATCACAACGGTACAGAGAACACAACTCCTCAGGAGGGTGAGCAATTGCGTTTCATCTTTTCCTATTCCTTCTCGTTAATTGTTACTAGTAAACCCAGCAAAAGTAAAGTCAACTGAAAAGCCTGTGAGAATGTGGGCTGTGTAAAATTGCTCACATGGCTGGGAAGCCAAATTGAATGGTGGAGAATATGAGATCCCAAAGCTAAGAGTGAGAGACAGAGTAAAATCTCCAGTTACATATCAGTTTTCATGAAACTTCAATATAGAATAGATAATATTTAGTAACATCCCACATATGTCACAATTAAAATACATCAAGAAATGGCACATTAAGTTTAATCCAGGGCCAGGAGTATGCATCAATACGCTATAAGGAAATGCAAGTGTAAATTTTAAAAAATAAAATAAAATAAAGGAAGCGGAGTAGAAGGGGTGCATATCTTATAAGCAACCAACTTTCTCATAAGCATTTTAAGTTTCAGGTGAAAGCTTGTAAATGATTTTATATGTAACTCGTGTATTGTAAAAATATAGGCTGACGGAACTGCCAATCATTATCTTCTTTTTGGCCCAGTGATCATTGAAACCACGGGTCTTAGAGACGAGCCTCAATCAAATTGGCTCAATCAAACCACATATTGAAGAAAAATTCTTATATAGATATAATTTTAATAGTTCAAATTTTAGCACAACCACAATAAAGTTTGTGAGACCTAGAACTACGCAAGTGTATCTTGAACAAAAGAATCCAAATTTATTGTAAGTGTATCTGAATATAAATTATTAGATTTATATCTATACAATAATCTCTCTATATTGAAGGTTTGACATTCAATTTCTTCTATACTCATATTCTCAAAGATCTTGGAATGGAGATTGATGTATATGTGATTGTAAACGATGAAGGCATTAATATTTGTTGTTTTAGTGAAATGCAAGTATAGACTTTGCTCAAACGAAAATGCTATTTGTACCAGATTTTATCAGACATCCTCTTCGCCACCTCACTAGGCTTGTGGAAAAAGATGAAATGAAAAATCAAATATTTTGGACAGTTGACGTGATAGAATATCAAAAGCATATTATATAATTGCGTACAAATAACATAGCCCTAACTCAAATGATCCAACTACTTGTAGCGTATTTGGTTGTGTTTGTAAAATTAATTTTGAGATAAAATAATTTATATTTGGTAATTTGATCTGAAAAGTAATTTTGACAAAAATTAAAATAGTAAAAACAAAGAAGTGATAATTTATCACTTCCATTAGAATCAATTTTGGAAAGATCAAACTGATTTTGATATTGGCTTCAAGAATAAACCAAACAAAATGTAAAAAAGGCAAAATTAATGCTAGGGTCACAAAATTGATTTTGGAAGGTTGCGAACACGCTGCTAATAAAAGTTTATGCCATGTATAGATATGTTGACTAGCACAAGTTACAACTTTAGAGATTTCTATACCTTTTGCTTGGATGATAAAAAAAAATAGAAAGAAAAAAAATAGAGAGAAGAAAAAATAAAGAGAAAAGTTTATTTTCTCTCTTATTGTTTGAATAAAAAGAAAATGAAGAGAAAAAAATGAAAAAAAAATTTTCTCTTACTTGGTTGGAGGGAAAAGTAAGAAGAAAGAAAATATATTTATATTAAATTACTTTTTTATCCTATACTTTTTTATCCTATACAATATAATATAAATATTTTTTTTATATTTATATATGGGATATAATAATAATTTTATATAAAATCTCTCTCTCTCTCTCTCTTTCTTTAATTTTCTCACCTATTGTTGGGAGAAAAGTTTTTTGTGAGTTCTACTATTAATATTTCCTTTCTTTAATATTTTCTTCTCACATCCAAACAGAAGAAAACTTCAAAATCTCCTCATTTTCTTTCCTCTCTACTTCTTTTTCTCCCTTTTCTCTTGAAACAAGCAAAGGGTAGAGAATAGTAATCTCTATTCTGATTGATCCAAGAGGGTAATAATTGAAATTCAGAAGTTAACGAAACCCTTTGCTTTTCTTCTGTTTCAAAATTTAGCTTGGCTGGCTATAAACAAGCATTTAGTTAGTAATTGAATTAGAGTAAAAATGAAAAACTATAGTAATGAAGTTTTTGTTCAGCTTGCTATGACTCAAATTTACGTTTTCTACTAAAATATTTAACACTTGGTCGTTCCCCTCGTGGTGTTCCCATCTGGGTCCTACTCTATCTTCCCATGCCATGTGCAATCACTCCAACCTCAATGTCCAAGAGTCACACTCCAACTTAAACACCTCTCATTCGGTTATGTAGCATTTATCAAAGTGCCCACCAATTACTCATGGTATACCAAGTTTCTCTGGTGAATCAGGATCGTGATCCTATGATCCTATCCACACACCTCAGACACTAGCAGTGCCGCTGCTAATTAAATGCCATGCTTATGCACAAACCTATACCCCATCCCTACCCAATTGCCTTCCTCTCATGATTCTCTCTTGTTGGTGCCATGACATTATTCTATATCACTCTTTTCCCTTTCACACCCATTGTGAAAACTTCATTTTTTCCTTAGAACCTAGGTTCCTCTATATAACTGATCGTGCGGTTTTGAAGATTCCATTTTCTCCGTTCAGTCCACAAGATCACTCATGCAAGAAAGAGAATTGAACTACTTTGCCAGATATCTGCTTGACCTTTGGCTAGTAAACTTCTCAGATTTTGGCCATGCATATAGGTAAACTTAAATTCCATTTTTTTTTTCCATTTGATTTTAGTCTATTACGTTTTTATATGAATATATTTAATATTATTCACTTTTTTTTATTAAAATTAGTAATCTGCTAGCTTTCTTGATGAACAAAAATGATTTTACATGAAAAAGTGAAATTTTATTTTCTTATAAGATTCATTAGCCAGTGTCTTATCTCTTTCATGAACGTGGATATAGAATGATGCTAATGCATAGTACAAATATTTGGGCTGCAAGTTAATGACAACAACATCGTTGTGGCCTCACGAATCAATAATTAAAAGTTTGTTTCTTGGCACGCATACACGTAGATATTTTTTATTGAAAATAAGAGTAGACATTGCGACCAAAACGAAAAATTAAGTAAACGTGAGAATAAAGTTACAAAAATGAGATGATTATTCATGTTTCGATTTATTTAGGATTAGTTTTAATGTATTTTGATTATAAAGAATTTAAACTGTAATTCATTCATTTATTTAAAAATTATTACAGAAATTTAATTATCATAACTACCTTTAATAATGTGTTAATAAATTGTTGAATGATGATATTAAAAAATAATATTGAAACGCATCAAATTTTAAATCATTTTATTAAAAAATATAATTTATCCACACAATTATGCTTTTGTGTTTTATCGTAACAACTAATAAAAATTATATTTTAGAAAGCACGCATTAATTGATTTAGTATACTGTAAAGAGTAATCATTAAGTGACTTGCATTTCATACCAAACAAGAAAACTGACTTCCATATATTTAATACTTAGTGTGTGTTTAAAAAAATTGTAAGATTAAAATTATTTTAATAATTACTTATTTATATAATTATTTTGTTGGTATAATTGATTATTTGATAATCAATTTATGTTTAGATACTTCAACTAAAAAGTAGTTTTAAAATAATTTATTTTATTTAGATTATATAAAAAAGTTATTTTTATATAATAAAACTATTAAAAAGAGTATAAAATAATTGTTTATATTATATAATATTTAATATTTAGGATCAATTTAGTAAAAATATAACATTATATGTATTATGCAAACAACTTTTAATAAAAAAAAGCCCATATCCTAGCTTGTGATTTTTGCCTCAAAACTAGCTTAAATTTTTTGAAATTGATGATAATCCATTTCAATCAAAATTACCCAAACAAGGTTTTATTTTCAAAACAAAATATTTTTTTGGGAAAATAGCTTTTTTTTTACTGTTTTCCAAATATGCTATTAGTGTGTGTTTAGTGTGTTTGGACTTTTCCAAAATCACATTTGAAGCAACAAAGATGTCTTGAAATCTGTGCAATGATGTGTGGATAAGTTAAGCACAATCAAGTTTGGGTTCGAATTTAGAGCTTCAAATGTGTGAAAGCAACAATTTGTTACTTTTGCATTAAGTAAAATCCCTTTAAGGAATAATATGACAAAAATACCTTTTTAACTTAATATTAAGCTGTGAGATTAATTTTAATATATTGTTAATATATAATTTTTTTCACTATCAACTAATTATATTTTTCTTCTTTTATATAACTTTTCAAGTAATCATAGAGAAAAGAGTCAACTTATTTTAATGATGTCATATATAATTGGGTGATTGTATAAAAATATTTTATAATAGTATATCAAAATTAAATCCTTATACTATTACTTAGATATTATTTGAATAAATAAAAATTCAATAAATTCTTAAATTATTAAAATTTTATTTTAAAAGTGATTTTACTTTATAACATACAAATATACTTTAATTGTAAACAAATTATTTCTTCATCAGTTTTTAAAATTAATTTTTTAAAAAAATAATTTGTTTTCAATTTAACTTATGACATAAGTTCATAACCTTTTTGGTAGTTATACATGTAAAAATGATTTTTATCAATATTATCCAAATAATATCTATTACATCAAAATAACTTTTTAGATAAATATTCCCAAACATAAATCATATCAGAGTTAACTCAATTATAATAAAAATCAATTTTGCAAAATCAAGTTAATTCAAAATCAATTTTGTAAGCTCTAATCCAAATACACTATTATTTGGTCTAGGATATTTAAACATTTAGATTTTTACTAATAAAACATTTTAAAGATGATCCTCACCCCCTCTTCCCACGAAAAAAACACAGACGAACATGATATAGGTTCACAAATCAAGAATAAACTATCAATTTGATCCTCTCAAGATATATGTGATATAATTTAGTCCTCTAAAGATTTGTAATGTCAAATTAGTCCTTCAAAGATTTATGACATCAAATAGATGCTTCAAAGATTTTAAACCACATTAAGCTAGCTAGTCCTGCTATAGTAGAAAATAATGAGACACATAGGTATCATAGTAATGGTCAGGAAACAAGAGGAGAGTTGATGATAGAATTAACTTGATGTTGCTTAAAATGTTTGAAAGAATTATTTGATATCACAAGTTCTTAAAGGATTAAAATAATCTTACTTATATCATTGATAGCCAAATTGATAGTTTAATCCAAATCCAAGACAATTGCTTTCATGTGAGCACAAACTTTGAACAATAGGTAAAGAGTGAAAAGTGATAACAACTTACTTGAATCCCATTATTAGTAGTACTCAGTGACTTAATTTAATATTCAAACAACTTATAACATATATAGTATTAGAATCATAAACACTATACTTAATAATGGTTAGTAAAAATGAAAAGTATACTTCATGCGAATTTATTTAGGGGAAAAAACACTTTATCCCTTAGAACTATATGTTAAATGCACTTTATCCCCTTAATTTTAAAACGTGCAAATCAATTGTTGATATTTCTTAGTCGTGCAAATCGACTCTTCTATCATTTTTAATGACCAAACTACTCTCATCTTTCTCTCCTCCTTTCTATTCTTCTTCAAGCTCTTCTTCTTCTCTCTTCCCTCTACTAGGAAAAAGACCAAGTGTGGCTTAAAAATAAAGTTTAAGTAGTTATTCTTGCTTAAATTCCTAGATAACCTCAAATAATTTTTTCCCTAACATGCCTTGTAAAAAATAAATGGGTGTGTGTGGCTTTTGATAGCGAAGAAAAAAAATATAGATGAACAAGAATGGAGATTCAATTTTGGTTTCTTAGGGGTAGAGGCAACGTTAAGAAAATCGAACTGAATATCAAATCAATCAAGACACTGGTTCAAAGGTTCAGAGGTTCAACCGGTTCAACTAGGGGTTCAATCGTGATATAATAAAATATATATAAATCTTTATTATTTTTTGAAAATTAAAAGAAATACCAAAAAGCATAATTAAAAGACAAGACAAACCAAAAAGTGTTTGATTAGATTATAACAAAACAAAAAAAAATCCCACATCCCATTTTGAAGTGGGCTGCAGATGAGCAAAACACAACAAGCTAAAGCCCATGAAACCAACAACGCCATCCCATGTTAGTTTTATTTCCCAAAATCTTATCTATTTAGATAATGAAATCTAGAGCTCCTATCAAAATATAGTATTCCTTGCAATAGCATTTTCACCTCTCACTACTCCCAACAAAGTGTCATGCCCTCACCTAGAGTTCCCTATTCATCTTCCATGACCAATAGTTTGAAGCTCCCAAATCATCTGTTGGTTATTCTCTAGATAAGATTAAATCCTTAACCAACAGCGGTGTAAGGTGAAGGAGGATTAGCGAGGCTTCATAGATCTGCAGTGATGGAGGTTGAAAATGAAGATGGGGCTGCCATGGTTGTGCTAAGTGGCAGTGATAGATTTTGGCCTATGCTACTTTTCTTTTTCCAGAATTTTTTGTTGAACTGCCGATTGTTTGACTGCACCCAGTTCAAGCGGCTTAGTGGTTTTGGGCCGATTTTTTTCGATTTGATACCAATTTTTAAAATTTTCGGATTTCAGAAGCTACCAGGACCTAATGGAGGTTTGGTTCTTAGTTCAACTGGTCCAACCAATCGGTTTGGTCTAGTTTTCTTAACAATGGGTTGAGGTGATGTGGGAAGTTGTGGGGTAGAAGAGAGAGGAAGAAACAAGAGGTTGAAGAAGAATAAAGAGGAGGAGAGAAAGGAGAAGAATATGAGGATAGTTTGGTCATTAAATATGTTGTAGGGGTTAATTTGCACAACTAAAAAATATTAGGGGTGGATTTGCATGTTTTTAAAAATTAGGAGATAAAGTGCATATAGCTTAACTGTCATATTGTTTAAATTATCTTTTTAAATAGCATTTTACCTAACTATTAGAATTTTAAATTATCAAAAGTTTAAATTTTAAAATTATCTCTTTAAATAGTGTTTTACCTAACTACTATATTTAGATTTTTCACTAATGCTTAGTTGGTTTAGGTAGTTTATTACTTATTTTTTTTTTAAATAAGGTTTCAGATTCGAGTTTTGTGAATAGGGGAAAAAAATAGACTAGTTGGCTTTACTAGTGAATTGACTCAATTCGAACTAGGTTAGTTGGAGTTCAATTAATATTAATGATTTAGACAAAAAAAAATATCTTGAAGGCTTTTCTAATATATTTAGGATATTAATTAAGGAATCAATAAAAACAAAAGTTTTGACTAAAAAGTAAAATTATTTATAAGATTTCAATACATTGAATTAATGTATTAACAATTTTTAAAAAATTGTTTTTTTATATTTTATAATTAGTGCTTTAGGACATTAATTACAAATATTCTTATCCTTATCTCAATTTTTTATGTGATTGCTTGTGCTATTTTGTACCAAATAAAAAATCATAGACACCGTTAGTCCATGCGAGAATGTCTCAATCATAAACTCCCTGCATTTAGCTCATGTACCCAAAAAAAAAATATCATGAACTCCCTGTTACACTTTATTTTTTGGGCAGCTTTGTTTTTATTCCATTTTTTTGTTTTGGACAACGTATGCAATAGGCTGGCCCAAGATTTCACTTCAAAGTGCAAACCTTACCAACTGCCTACAATATAATAATTGGGTTAACAGAATCTAAATCCAACCTCTTTCTTGCCGCTTTGTGTTTAACTTGTCAATGAATTTTGGGCCCAAAGCACCCTTGTATGGTCTAATCTATTATCTTCCTTAATGACAAAAAAAATTCTATTATCTTCCTTGATCTTCATCTCTACAATACGACTTGTGTGTGTAGAATCCTTGCAACAATGGGTCTTCTTTATTCCTCTTTACGCGTGTTTGTAAGACCCCAAGAATTGAATACGAATTGCCATGAGGAGCAAGCTTTACATGTCAACCGTTCCTCAGAGTTTGAAAAAATCTTTTCTGTCTAATCTAAAGCTGTAGAAGACATGTGAAAAGAAAAAGAAAAGTCATGTAATTGCAGCCTGTTTTGTACTTTTCAAAGTGTTATTCAGCCAAACCCTGTCGTTCTATGGGCAATGGAAGCGCATCTGAAGTTCTTCCATTGACTTCATGTCTCTCATGCTAGTCACGAATGCCCCCCAAACTGTTGAGATCTCAGCTAATCACGCCACCTTCACTAGTGGAGTCGGCAGCATTAGTCTCCTACTTTTTCCTCAAAAATTTGGCAAAATAATTTCATAGATTCAACTCATTTAAATTGTCGACAGAAAAAAATTCTTATCCGACTGGAAAAACACAAAAATTATATATTATCTTTATATGAGTGTTGATTCTCTATAATATGAACTTCCCTCTTTCATTTAGATAGTTAAAGTTATTTACAATCTTAGCCAACCATCTATAGATCGTCCCCTAGTTCTGTTGTCTTTTTATCACAAATCTTAGATCTCTTCAAGTCAAAGATAATGTTATAAAGATGAGAATATTACAAATTCAATTCTATTAACTTAACAAAGATGTGGGTTTGAAGAAAATATGATACGGTCATCATAAGGAAAGAAAAGGTATTGTGTAATAGAAATGTTAAACTGCAACTCAATGACACATAAACAATTCATTCAAGTTGGTAAAAACTTTACACTAAAAATAAATTTAATTTAAACTCTAAATTAATTGTATGGTTCATTTCCAATCATGTCTTCCTCTGTCATAAAAAGGATTGCTTACCACTGAGTAATGTTTTTCACAAATTAAATGATTGCTAGAGCCATTAATGTGTTTTGATGCACTGAAAATGACACGCACCGCATTCCAAAAACACCGTCCGAGTGCAGGAAGATGACGAAAGCCGTCATGCACGGAATATGAATTATGCCATAAATTGACTTATGAACCCTAAAACAATTCCAAGTGGCTCCGTTTCTATCGCCACATTCACATAATCAAGAATCTATAATTAAGAGCCTCTCAATTAAAGCTTTCCCTACATAATGTGCACAAAAACATTAGGGAGGAAAAAGATATAGCATAGTTGAAGTGTATATCGTATGCAGGTGGTATACACTTTTCAGAAAGTTATTATATGCCATCTGCCTTCATGACGTAACAAAGAGCTATTGATTAGCCAGTGTAGACTCACATCCCCTACGAAATAGACCTTCGTCTGTAATTAACTTTAAGAAATTGACAAAGAAATATTTTTTTCCCCAAATTAGCGATAATGAACAAAATTTCCCCTTCTTGTAGATAAATTAAATATTGCAATTATATGTCTAAAAATAAAAATGCCCTTAATATGTCCCATTCTTCTTAAGTATTGGTAACTTGGTTTACAAAACAAAACGATATACTAAACTTTGTTAATGAAGTTTGAACCTAATTAACCTTTTCTATTTGCAGACATACTCCAAATCTTCACACTATCCGGGTTTTTATTTAGTCAGTCACTCAGTATGATCATGAATATAATATAAGCAGGGTTCTTCTCTATTTTGCCCAACCAAAAAGCGCGCATTGACATTAGTATATTATTTGCCCATAAGTTTTGTATTCATGTACCACCTAATTTTTAATCTATAAGCCAATTTAAAAGTTTGCTTTCTTATTTAGATAAATATGTGTGGGGAGTCCACATACAGAAGTAAGATCTTTCTTGTATCATTGATTCATCATTCATCCCTTTCTGCTAGCAGGTGGGGTAGCCTTCTAGACCATAAATCAGTGGCTGTGGGAGAAGATTTGGGACCCAGTTTTTTTTTTTTATATTAAAAAAAAGAGAAAAAAGCTCTCATTGTTCTCATTGCTACCTACTTAAAGAAGAATAAAAATTATATATATATTCTCCGAGCAAATTCAATGCATGCTCCGAAGAAGATTTTGATCATAAACTTTAAATCAATAACTTCAAAATACTTAAAGGGTTTTGGTGACCAATATTCTAATCGCAGTGGTTAATTTTTTGAAGAAAGGAAAAGTTTTAAATAAAAAACTTTGTTTAAAATTTTAATATATTAAATATATTAAAAACTTAAACATTTTTCTTTCTTATTCATTTATTAATTCATTGGTTTTAAAAAATAACTCTTTACTCAAAAATAATAACAAAAACCTTTCTTAAAATACACATCAAATGAGTTATAGGGCCCAATAATATTTCCTAAATAATAAGAGAAACATTGAGTGTTGCCAAGCAATGAAGACACTGACCCACTGAATCCAAACCCTACCCACTAATTCCAAGTTAAGTAAACTAATTAACACAAATAAGTCAGAGAAACTGCCTTGAAGGCAAGCAGAGTCCACTTCAAGTCTCAACAAACGTGTGAAGCTGAACACCAAGTGCCACCCACACACACACTGTTAAGGAAACCACTCAAGACTTTAACTGCCGATGATGCCATGAAAAAGAAATCTCATTTAGGATGTGTTTATTGAGATTTTTTTGGTAAAAATTTATTTTTTATCAAAAAAGTTTATTTTTTTATATTTAAATAATTTTTTAAAAAAATCAAAATTTTAAAAATATCTATTTTTAATTTTTGATAAAAATTGAAAAAGGTAGTTTATAAAAAAAATTAATTTTTAACTTATATATATATAATTTAAATTTTAAAATATTTTTTTTTAAAAAACTCACCACGTTGCTTTCTTTTCCTTTGTACAAATGTGCACAATCTTCTCCAAAAATCTCGCCCCCTTCTTCTTCTTTACCTTTGGTCCAAAAATAAAAAATCATGCACAGAACTCATCATCTTCCTGCCACTGATTCCGCTGTCTCTTAGTGGAGAGAGTCCATTTTCAAACAATGAATCTTTGATGTTCCAAAATTTTCCATGTCATTAACAAGTCTTATTCACCGTCTAACTCGGTTTGGAGTGTTCTTGTGTACATAAAAACAAGGCCCTTTTCCCAATAAGTTTTATTTGAATTTGATGGGTGCCAAGTGCCTTGTTGTGCTTAAAACCCACGTCGGTTTTATTAACATAAGCTTTGTGAATGATTTTGTTTATGGGAACATGTTGTGGGCCTTTGGTTCTTTGCGCGGTTTCATTTGCAACTGTGTGGTTTACTTGTTTGGATTGATACTCAGATACATCTTAAGGTTTGATGATTTTGTTCACTTGGGTTTTGTTGGTGTTTTTATGTTTTTGTGATTGCATGGATAGTGAGTAATGCTTTTGTTTTTATTGGTTTCAGGTTTCTTCAGGTGGGAGATGCAAAAAATGAGCTTAATGTTCAACCATCACAAGCTGAATCTGAGGTTAATGGGATCTCAGAGGAACTGGCTAGTTTCCTGTTTTGGAGTGAACATGTTCATGGAGGTGGTAGAGAAAGAGAAAGAGAAAGAGAAAGAGAAAGAGAATCAGAGAGCTCTGCTTTCATGGAAGATAGTGGGAAAAGAGAAGGAGAAACAGAGTGTTCGGTTTTAATGGAGACTCACTCTGATGATATTTATGAAGATGGTGAGGAAACAGGAGTCCATACAGATAACTCTGTTTTGAAGGAGGTTGAGTCTTATGTTCATGAAGACGGTGTGAAAAGGGGAACAGAAGAAGATGGATCTGGTTGTCTAGAGAGTGGCTCTGCTAACTCTGCTATTCATGAAGATGGTGAGAAAGATGGAGGAGAAGTGGAGGGATTTGTGTTCATGGAGATTGAATCTGATCCTCTTGAATGTGGTAAGAAAATAGATGAAGATGAAACAGAGAGCTCTGTTTTTATGGAGAATGGCTCTGGTGTTCATCATGATAGTATGAAGAGAGAAGAAGAGAAGGAAACAAAAATACCTGTTTCTGTGGATACAGACTCTGGTGTCCATGAAAATATTAAAAAATCAGATAAAGATGAAACGGAGAGCTCTGTTTTCATGGAGAGCGGGCCTATTATTCATGCTAATAGTAAGAAGGGAGAAGAAGAAGAAGAGGCGCAGGAAGAAGGAGGAGGAGGAACTGAGGCTTCTATTTTTGTGGAGACCGACATTGCAACGAGCACGAGTAAGTGCCAGTACATGTCCGGAAAAGATACCATAAGTGGGTTCATAGAAGAGCCTACAGCCATGAGCTTCAGTTTTAGAGAATTTTACATGGGTCCACCATGTGTTTCATCCGTTTCTGTTAATGCATGCACCGACACTAAAATTATTGCCGACACAGAATTTTCAATCCTTGATTCGGAGGAGGACTCTGTAGCTCAAGAAGGAACAGAGGACTCTGTTCAAGAACAAGTTTCTAAACCTTCTACTACTCATGTTCCGTTTCGGTTCGAGAGCGAGGCGTTTGGTGGAACTGATTCATCCGATGAAGATGATTTCCTTTTCAATGAAAACTCATTGGTGTCCGATTCGGAGTCGGAGTCATCCAGCTCAAGTGGCCTAATCTGGGGCAACAGCAACAAAGTGGAAGAAGGTTCAATTGCATATCAGTTTCTTGGTGGTGAGAGCGTTGACGAAGGGTTTGAAACGGAGATTTTGAAGCTGATGATGAGAGAGGAAAGAATTGAAGGTGTGGAGGAGAAACAATCTTCATGTGATGGGTATATAGAAATGGAACCAGGTAAGAAGGATGTTATGTCCTTGAATGCACATGGTTTTGGTGGTGTGGATTATGCCAAAGCTGTGGAGAAAGATAAAAAGGAAGTTGCAAAACATGAAGAAAAGGCATGCAGGAATGGCCTGAAGAAAACTGAAGAAGCTAGGTGGGAAAAGGAATTGAGTGAATCGGATTCCGATGAGCCATATGAGGATGACTTTGAATGGGAGCATGATGATTTGGTGGAACAGCTGAAATTAGAGTTGAAAAATGCAAGGCAAGGAGGGCTAGCTACAATTTTAGAGGAGGAGGAAGAAGAAGAAGAGGAGGAGGAGGAGGAGGAGGAGGAGGAGGAGGAGGAGGAAGAGGAAGAGAAGGAGGAGGCGGTGGTAATGGAGTCCCCAAAAGTGGTGGTTGAAGATCTAGAGCCACTGAAAACTGAAGAGAAGCTTCAGTACAAGGATCAAGTTGATGAAATTGAAAAAGTTTACAAGGGCTATGCAGAGAAGATGAGGAAACTGGATATCTTGAATTACCAGACCATGCATGCATTAGGTGAGAACCAAATTAATTTCATTTCAATGTTAGATTCGTGCTATAGAAAATTTTGGATTTGGACAATTTCAATGTTTTTGTTTGTAAATTTTTCAAAATGTTGCTTAAAGATCAAAACATGAAGTCTTGAGTCTTCACCATACTGATCACATATGCATAATCGACAGTTCTATTTTTCACACTTCCAAAACAGCAGATTGAAGTTTTTTGCTGGTCTAATTTTCATAATATTGTGTAATATAATCTTTTTCTTGATGAATTTTTGCCACATACTATTAACTTTAAGATATTTTTCAAATACTTGTTAGATACAATCTTGTCAATGGTGGGCCATTGTTTTACACCCGTCATATTTTGCTTAATTATTTGCACATAAAGCTGTTCATCTCTTGTTTATTTCCCAACAATAATGGCACAGATACTGACAAGTCTGCATCATAATTTTCCAATTCCATTGTCTAGCTATCTTTTTCCTTTTTTTTATAGGTCTACTTTATACATTAAAGACATTAAAATATCGGTTATTTGGGATTCATTCACCTTGTTTTTAGAGTATAAAGCATGCAATAAAGTTGAAGGAACCTTCAAATAGTACTTTATAGTTTTGACCGAGATTGGTTTCTAATATTGTACTCTAAGCAAAGAAAACTTGTTTATTTAGCAATAATCATGTTATCCCTTTTTGTTTTATACTAACTCACCTACTTTGCCGACAATTGTAGGTCTTATTCAACTTAAAGACCCTCTTAAATTAATTTCAATGCCAAAATCCACCACCCCAGGTGCAAAGCCTGTAATCTCTCAGAATCTGTGGCCACGCAAAGCATCAAAGATCACCAATGATCCACTTCTGAAGTTTGTTCATGAACTCCATAGAGATCTGGAATTGGTCTATGTTGGGCAGGTTTGCCTCTCATGGGAAATCCTTTGTTGGCAACACAAGAAAGCACAGGAGTTACAACAATATGATTCACAAGAGCCTCATAGGTATAACCTTGTAGCTGGTGAGTTTCAACTCTTTCAAGTCCTCTTGCAAAGGTTCATAGAGAATGAGCCATTTCAAGGCCCAAGGATTCAGAATTATGTCAAGAACCGTTGTGTCATTCGCAACCTTCTCCAAGTTCCAGCCATCAAAGGTGAAACAAATGAACCATGATTCAGTTATTTTGCGCATTGTAGCCTCAATTGAGATGCTAATTTTGTTGTGATTGCTTTGCAGATGATAGCATGAAGGATAAGAATATAACTAAAGGGGATGAAGAGGATCCTATTGCAAGTGGAAGGTTAGCAGATATCATCAAGGAATCTATGAGGGTGTACTGGGAATTTGTTCGAGCAGATAAAGATTATGGGAATGTGATCCTTAAAGTTTCTCAGCAAATTGGAAATGATCTCAAAGACCCTGTAGTTTCAGTTCTGCTAGAGGATATTAAAACTCAACTACATAAGGTATGATACTATGCTTTGTAAAGAGAGTAACATTTTTGGTTGACACATTTAGTGCATGTTTGGATACCTAGATTATAAGTTAAAATCAGTTTTTTTCCTTTTTCCCCCTTAAAAAAGCTGTTTTCAATATAATTTGGTATGTTTGGTAAACATGGATAAAATTAATTATAATATTTAGCTTATTTTATTTCTACTAGAAATAACTTTTTCAAAAAATTATTGTTTTTGAAACTTTTGATTATATATAGAAGTTGATTATTTGATAATTATGATATTTTTATCAAATTAATCTTAAATATCAAATATTATATAAAATAAATGCAATCCATATGATCAAATCAGTTCTTTTTTTTTTCAGTAATTTTCTATAAAAAAAAATGCAATCTAAATAAACACATTACTTCAATATTATTTCTAAATTAACATATTCAAATATAAAATTAATTTTCATATAATCGGTTTTAAAAAAAAAAAATCGCTTATGTTTATAATCTATTATTGAAATAATTTTAATCTTGCAATTAATCCAAACATACTGCTTATAAACTACAATCTTGGGTCGTATTTTGCAGAAGGAGAAATGGCTCAAGGACTTAGTGAGGAGTGGGAACTGCATAGTGAGGAAGTTCCAAAAGCACCATGAGGATCAACTTGATCATGAGCAGTTGGTTGCCCAGGTTGGGTTGAGATTGATTTCAAGGGTGTTATACATGTCAAAATTGAGAAAAGAACAGCTAATATGGTGTAATGAAAAGTTATTCCGGATCAAATTTTCGAGCAGGAAGAACGTTCAGGTGGAACCTTCTTTTTTGCTTTTTCCATGTTGACTCAGCCACGGGCATTTCTTCTCAGCTGTAGAGATACTTTACCACAGAAAATGATATACTAGCTGACACATAAATTGGACTCATTTGCTTACAGAAGGCGCGTTGTATATATATAGATAAGCTTCTTGCTTATACGTACTTACATCATGGTTATTTAATAAAACGGCACGTTCATGCAAAGTTTTGGTGTTAAATTTGTGAACACATCATAGTTCTAATGTCTACTAGTATGGCCAATTGAACATACTTGTGACCCTCTACGTAATTTTCATCCTTTACGTCATAAAGGATCACATTTAACACAAATAATCTTTGCTAAACTTTTTGCTCTTAGTTCGTATGTAAAATTGCCGACGCCGTCAGAACTCAGATATATGCATTAATTTTTCAACATCTATTTTTCCTATATATATATATATATTAACATGCTATTATTATTATTATTATTATTATTATCGCGATGATGTTTAGCTGTGTTTTAATTGCAAAACAAGACCTTTTTTTTTTGGGGGTTTAGAAAGCAATAAGCTATGTTATTAAATTAAGCTAAATAATCTACATAACTTAGCTCCTTTTTACTTTCGGCAAACTTGGTTCATTCAGATTGAAGGACTAAAAGGTTCCTTTAGGGGGTATTAATACGCCTAAGTGATGTGACAAAAGTATTGTTATTGTTAATTCACTTTGATAATCAATCACAGCCAACGGGCTCATTTGGTTGAACTTTTGTTCATACATCATCTAGTTCAATTTTTGGGTAATTTTGTTGGTGAGTAGTAGGATTTAGAGAGAGAGAGAGAGAGAGTTGAAAAATCTGAGAGTGATTTTATTATAACTTAGCGTGTACAATCATGCTTATATAGTACAATAGTGAGGGAGAGTTAGTTACAATTAGTTGGAGGTTATAGCTAGCACTAATTGATAACCGATAAAAATATATTATTTTTCTCCATATTTGTGTATTAAATTTTTTCAAATTTATTCTCATAGTGATAATTTTCTTAGCTTAATTTAATAAATTTTAATTATTGATATTTTTAGTGAAAAATTAATTATTTTGAGTTTAATTGGTAAATATTCTCATTAAATTTATTTGATTGTAGAATTGAATTTTAGCATCAATGATTTGAAGATTAGAGAGGAATAATTAGATAAGGATTTGAAGATTTGGAAGAGTAAAAAGAGGATTTTTGAAAGATTTGATGAGTCAAAGAAAGGAAAAGATAGAATAAGATTTGAATCAGATTTTTTTTTAAGAGATCAAGATAAGAGAATGGGGATAAAGGTTTGAAAAAGGAGAAAATCAAGGGAATTAGTTTCTTTATGCTTTGATTTAAATTCTTTTATCTATGAGAAGGGGGATGGATGGTGAGAGAGAGAGAGAGGAACATAAACTAGGGGCCGGAGACTCTAGAGAGTTATCAGAGACCTTTTCTAGTCGACATGACTTTGAGTATTGTTTTCTTTTCTTTCTCCATGTCTAGCTAAACTTCTTCTAGGTGTTAAGGAGATGTAGTCTTAGTGAACTGATCTTGTATTCCATTATGTTATTTTAATTATCTTTTCAATACATTACTTAATTTCTATTGCTCTTAATGCTGTTTTTGGCCTGATCACCCATTAACTGATGTATAGTTTTGTGACGTTGAAAACCATTTCACTTTATAAAATAAGCCAAACTAGAAATTAACATAGGTTAGAGTAGCCAGGAGTGGAAGTACTCATTTGTGCGGCCAATTGAATTCTTGTTTTTCATCTTTAGAATAGGTTTAGAATAGTTTAAGAAATTAAACTATTCAACTTGTCCTAAGAGGGTCTTAGTATCAAGCCATTGAGTTTTGACTATAATTAAGAGTAATTTGACCGGTAATGATATTGTCAAAGAACTAATTTAATAATTGGGTAACATAAAAGTCAGGCAACTTCGATGAAATCAACTCCTAACACCTATTTTCTATCCATTGTTTATTCACACTTTCTATTGCTTGTTTATTTGCAATTTCTGTATTAACTTAAATTTCAAATTTTCTTTTAATTGCGTTTGCCTGAATTGGTAATTGATTACCCAATTGAATTGGTAATTGATTTTTGTCCTCGTGGAAACGACAATCCCGTACTCATTTTCCTTATTACTTGAGACTCAGTATACTTGCCGAAGCTAGTTTTCTAAATTGGCTAACACTAACTACCACTAACTAACATTGAGGAATAATCGTCTACAATCAATTGCTTGCTGCACTAGCTCACTCTATCGTGCCCTCTCAAACCCAGTTAGGGTTAACCCTTGGAAGTAAGCTACTGCAAGTCTTTCACTTTGACTTTATCTCTTAGCCATGAGAACTTTGTCTTGGATATTGCCTTGGTCAATAGGTCTGCTAGCTGATCTAAAGATCGAAAATGTACAATCAACAATTTTCCTTGCATAACCTTTTCCCTAAGAAAGAACAAACTGAGTTCCATATGTTTTGTCTTGGAGTGTAAAATCGAATTGTGTGAGAGCATAGTTGTACTCAAATTGTCACAATAGATGACTGGACTAGGTGAGGGAACCTTGAGTTCTTCAAGTATGGATTGGAGCCACATGATCTCGATTGTGATATCTGCTAAACTTTTGTATTCAACCTCGATGCTAGATTGAGCTACAAAGGGTTGCTTTTGACCATCAGGAGATAGAATTTGGCCTAAGGAAGACATAGGCACTAGATGTAGATTGTTTATCATCAAACATACGCTTAGCAGCCTTCTAATGACTCTCTAAAGGTTCAACCATAAACTGACGTGCCTTGTTCACACTATAGGAGATCTCAGGCCTAGTAATCATAGCATACTGTAGGGCCCTACCACTGAACGATAAAGAGTGGGAATAGCTAGTTTATCACTACGATATTTAGATAGCTTAAGACCCAAAACCATAGGTATAGAGATAGCCTTTACTTTGTCCATTTTACCCTTGACCAACAAATCTTTGAAGTATTTCTGTTGTGACAGCAATAAGGAACCATTAGATAAGCGATGAACTTCAATGCCTAGAAAACAGTGAAGGTGACCGAGATCCTTAAGAGCAAACTTTGAATGTAACTTGGTAATAAGCCCTAGGATGAATTCAGCAGAGGCACCCATGACAATAATATCATCAACATAATCTAACACATAGGTAGAGCTAGTCCCATGAGTGTGAATAGAGAGAGAGAGAGAGAGAGAGAGAGAGAGAGAGAGAAAGAGAGAAAGAGATGGCACTTACTACTAGTGAACCCAAATTTTAGTAGGGCAGCCGCCAATTATTCAAACCAAGCCCGAAAGGCTTATTTCAGGCCATATAAAGTCTTGTGCAACTTGCATACCAAATTAAAATCAGAAGAGAAGCCCTCAGGTTGCACCATATACACCTCCCTATTAAGAATCCAATTTAGAAATGCATTGTTGACATATAATTAGAGAATAACCCAATTTTGAGACAAAGCCAATGTAAGGATGACTGCAATGATTGTGGTTGGTTTGACAATGGGTGAAAAAGTTTCTAAATAATCAAAGCCAACTCTTTGATGAACTCCTTGGCCGTTAATCTAGCCTTAAATTTGTGAATTGACCTATCAGGGTTTTGTTTTACCCAAAAGACCTACTTGCAACCAATTGGTTGCCTACTCGAAGATAATGGGACCAAGGACTAAGCGCCATTTCTTTTGAGAGCTTCATACTCTTTTGTCATTGTTGCAAGCCGTTGAGGTGAGGCAAAAGTTTCATGTCATGACCCGTCTAAGGATTCGTGACCGGTGATAGACCAAATCAAATTTAATATAGCCTATCTAGCATGAAGAAATAAATTGCTCTATAAATGGGACCATATATATATGGTATATAAAACTTAGGGCTATTATTAGATAATGCTTACATCTCAAATTTATTTGAGACAACTAGAAAAAACGAGTACATAACCTATAGCTGCAGACTTTGGAATCAAAAGTGACATTATCTGCCCAAACCATGTTGGAGGCATAACAAAAATATCAGTCAGTTGAATAACCTACAAATATGTTAATATATAAAGGGTGAATCACACAAACTCGGCGAGGGCATATCATACAAAGCAGACAGAAAGGAGAAACCATTACACGCATAAGATTTTAAAATAAAATGAAATAATTTAACAATCATACGATTCACTGAAACATAGTTTATGGAAATCACACTTCATCAATTCTATGCTTTCCCAACATTCCATAAGCAAAAACTTGTTCATAACTCTCAATCATAATCATAAGTAGGAACTCAATAATTCTTTGTATGCCTCATCAATATTTTTAATAAATCATTCTCTTCAAAATAAAATCATTCTTATCAATTAGCTAAAATCTCCATGAGGGGTACATGAAAAAACAAAATCATTTGGGGAGTAATTTCAACTCATTTAATCATAAGTCTCATGCTATCTCATGTTGGGGGCTATGCCTCACCTGGTATGGTTTTATAATTAGGGTTTTCTCACCCTTTATCTCAATGAATATACTATGTGTACATAGGCCGTTATATCTCTTCGCTATTGCGAGTGGTAGTTCTAACTTAGAGCCCATTATGTTTTTCTCAAAAACAACTTGTAACAAAACATAACATTCAAATTCATAAATCAATATCATTATGATTCTAATCTTAAAGTACCAATCCTTATAAATCACTTTAACACAAAATAACTAAAATATATCATCACCATGAGATTGTAAAAATAACAAGGAAAGCTGATAATAATACCAAGCCGGTCACCAATGCCATAATCTAAAATAGTCTCATAGATAGGAAGGCAGCTAATCAAAATAACAAATCAAATAAATTAATAATATAAAGTAAAATTATTAATTTTAATAAGTTAGTTGCTCCCACAAAAATAAATTTAAAACAATGCCATTAAGTAGATATCCACTCACAACAAAGAGGAATCAATTGAGCTACTCTCCAGTAGCTCTGGAAGGAGTAACTGGCATAGTCTCCAAGGAATCTGACCAATACAAACATTTTTGACAAGCTCAAATAATTTATTTGAAGATAAATTAATAATTGGTAAGCCTATTAAGCAAAACCCCCCAAATTTGAGATATTTAGGGTTCCCAAGGATCAAAATAAAATTTAGATTTAGTTTTACCCATTTCAACCTATTAACATCCAAGCTCTTAACTAACTAGATTTTTACTCAAAATCTCAAACATTTACTCATGTCACTATTTTTAGTGCTCACTAATCTTGAGAGAAATCTTAAAGTTTACCTTTAAAAATAAAGTTTATGATTAGAGACTTACCTCAACCTTTAGAAGCTAATAGGTATCAAGATTTTGTGGCAAAATGAAAGAAAAGAAAAGCCTGATGATAATGGAGAGGAACAAGAAGAAAGTGACGAGGAAAAGAGAGAGAGGTGGGGCTCGGGTAGGGTGAAGGTAATGAAGAAGGGTGTGTACTGTGTTGCCTTTAGAAGCAACTTCTTTATTCTTCTTTTTATGTAAAATTACAAAATTGCCATTACTCCTTTATTTATTTACCTTTTTCTTCCTTTTTGCTTGTTCACAGCACCACAATACCTTCTTTCTTAGAAAAAATTCATCCTTGAATTTTGAAATGACATATAAATCATTACATAGGGTTTTTTTTTTTGGGCTAAACATTTGATCATATCAACATTGACTTATGGTTTCCTTCATTCTTTTTCTTATGACTCCTTATACTATGGTTGGTTGGGCAGATTTAGGAAGGAAGGAAAGGAAATAGAAAGGAAAGGGACATATTTCTCTTGTTTGATTGTGGAGAAAAATTAGAAAAGAAATGTTGAACAATGCCCAAAATTTCGTGGGGCCCACATGAATAGTGCCAAAATTCTTTCCCTCAACTCCTAGGAGGAAAACTATGGGGAAATGCGTGAGTTTTTTCTTTTTCCCTTTTTGCTCTCCTTTCCAAGACCAAGAGAGACTATATGAAATAATGAGAGGGGGAGGGGCTAAGGTGTGCAACACCATTAAAGGTGTTGCATGGTCCCTCCCCTCTTTTATCTTTTTTTTTTTTTCAAATCGACACTTCTAAAAATTGCATTTAAACAATTTGAATTCCTCTATCATTATATTATTAAAAATAAATACCAAAAAATACCCAAAACACAAACTATGTAAAATTTTAAAATTTTCTGATTACCAATATTTTATTCTAAACAGACATTTAATTTAAATAGAGTATTACATAAATTTTGATTTTATTTTGTGCTATGTTAAGAGTTTAAATAATAGCTAAATAATATTTTTGGTATTGTGTAGTTGATAAAACATATTTTTAAGTAATATTTTTGAAATATTAGATTAACTAAAAATATTAGTTATATTTTAAATAATTTTGAATAATTTATTTTTATTAATATTAGTTTGATTTAATATATTAATGTTTTTTTAAACTATTAAATTAAAAGTAGTGAAAATTTTTATTTGATATTAGTTAATATACTTGAAATACCTTTTATAATAATATAAGGGTAAAATTGTTATTTGACAATATTATCTCTTTCTTTCTTTTCATTTTTCCATACAAACAAATAACGAAAAATAATTTTTCTTCTAATTCCTTTCCTCTCGTTTTCCTTTCATCCAAATATATCTATGAAAAATACAAATCAACTCTCTTTCTTTCCTCTGAACTTCCTTCCTTCCATTTTCTTTTCTCCATCCAAACAAAGCCTTAATGTCAACAAATGAAAATTCTCATTATTTTGAATAATTCTTGTTTTTAGATATTAATATTGAATCAACTTGATCGTAAGTTGTATTGTTATATCATTCTAAGGTTTCAAAAGCTTCCCAAATCACTTGACTTCTCAACTATTTTTAAGTTGCTATTTCTTTTCAAGACATTGTTTGATTGTTTCCATACTTGGTTCACTTATCTTGTTGCCATTTGATTAGCTTCTATACATATTTATTTAGACCTTTTAATATTATGAAACTTTGACCTCTTTTCTTTTATTAATATTAAGGGTAGATTGCACTTACCCCTTCTAGGTTTGAAGAAAATGCAACAAACTCCATTCTTCTCCCTAAATTGCACTTACCCCCCTTTAGATTTGAAGAATTGCATCTCACCCTAAACCCATACAGTACTTAACGATGTTGAAGAAATATTTGAACTGAATATTCTATCTGACCACAACAAAGTGTTAAATTTTAAAAAGGTACACTCTATGGCATTCACATTTGAACTTGGAACTTAAAGTTTCGATTCAATGTGTTACTTAACATGTTTAAGGTTAGGGTTCTGAGTTCTAACCTAATAGAGTCCCTTCTTTCTTTTCCCAAATTTTCGAGTTTTGACTTCAACAGAGTGAGTTTCATTTCTTCCTTGTCCTCACATTTTCGAGTTGCATGTTCAACACACCTAACACCATTAAAAATGTTTCACCAGACCACAAGAGCGGGGCATTGGTACCTACTATTAGCCGTAAGCCTATTAAGTGACACATTGAACTCGGAGTTTTGAGTTCTAACATGAACCCCCGTACAATACACTTTTTTGAAATTTAACACTTTGTTCTGGTTAAGTAGAATATTTTGTTTAAATATTCCTTCAATACCATTATTTGCTGTATGGGTTTGGGGTGAGATACAATTTCTTCAAACTTGGAGGGGGATGAGTGTAATTTAGGGAGAAGAATGGGGTTAGTTGCAATTTTTTCAAACTTGGAGGGGGGTAAATGCAATTTACCCTACTATTAACAATAACCATTTACACAATATTCTCATAATATACTTCAAAGCTTATTCATGCACAAATTATGAACTACATATTGCACCACCAAGATACTGCAAGTTAGTACATGCCACAATCAAATAATAGTTCCTAATTCCTTCTTACAGTGTCCAAGTTTAAGCTAGTGCATCTTAATTTATCTAAACGTTACTTTGTTTATCAATCAATCGACAAGTACTAGATTTTTTATTCTACTTACCACAAGGTCCAATTTGCCTTAACATTTTAATGCTATTTGAAAATTCCTAGAAACAATATTGTCTAAGTCCTTTAATCCTATTTCTATTAGCCATGCACACCCATCCAGCTCTCCACACAAAACTAAAATCAGACTTTGATTATTGAATCCCACAATTGAGCAATGTAAATATAAGAAATTAGTTTCTTTTTTTTTTTTTTCCTTTTCTAACCAAAGATAGATTAAATTGGTAAGAAAATTTCCAATCAATTTCGTTTATTAGATTACTGTTTTGTATATTACACTAAAATCCTTGCCTAGATAGTAATTAACTATGCCTTAAGCTTCTAATTCGATATCATGGTGCAAAAGCTTTGAAACAGAAATGGCTCCTCTAAAATCTATCCACCAAAAAGTTATTAAATTGTTTGATTCGATTATAGTGGTATATCGACTATAATTTTTCTTTTGAAACTCCTGATTCATAAAAGCATGTCTTATTCATATTTCCACCTTAAATGTGTTTCTCTGATTAGTTTATCACACATGAAACATTTGTAGTATTAAACATCTGTAACTAATTCTTAGATATCAGAATTTAGATTTAAAGTCGAATTTATAAAATCCATTTTAAAATACCAGACAGCTATAGTACATATATATATTTTTCAACACAACAACACTGAAAATATCGCATGTTCATAAAATTAAACGCGATCAAGATAAGTCCTGCGACACACAATTCAATCCAATATACAATAATAAGGATTTATACCCAATTGAAGCTTACTTGATTTCCTCAGTGTTAATATAGATTCATTTTCAGTATTAAAGCATTCTACATCCCTCTTATAACCTTCCCAAGGTACATATCTATTTTTAATACTAAACTTAGTTTACATACAATGTGGTACATATAGCATTCAATGCCTACTAAATTAGATCTTATTTTACTTGAATATTTCACTCTTTTATTAATAACAATATTGTACCTTAATATAATCCACTATGTGTTACAACCACCAATTCAAACCTTCAAACGACTTGAACTCCAAGATGTACGCAACTTAAAATTTTTTATTTTTTGGATTCCTCTCTCTCTTTCTTTTGGCATTTCATTAGCATACTAACATTATGGGAACATGATTCTATAGTAAGAATTATTAACCTTGAAGTCTAAAATGCTTAGGCTAAACCTTTAGTTTATTCTTAAACATAAGATCAATAGCGCCTTAACATTGAACTCATCGATATGTTCACTCAATTCTTTTACTCCACTAAACATGTGAACCGCACCATAAGTGAGTTTTCAGATACAAACTAATCACAATTTTTTTTTTTCAAATTAAATCCAATCAAAATTCATGACTCTTGCCTTTAATTTAAGCTTATTTCCTTGATTGTCTTGATAATTGGCCAAGGAAGCTTCACAGATCATATCACTTCTTCATTTATATGCTTATATAAGTCTTATAGACATATCATGTATTCATCAAATCAAAGAACTTCACATTTAGTTTAGGACCAACCCATTTCTTCATTATTAAACATAACACTTTCCTATATTAAAACCTTAAACAACATTATGCATGCTGCGTTATGTGTCCATTTCTAACACCAACTAGTTAAAGTATGGCGATCGTACAAAACACAAATAGCTGATTACCTCTGTTCATCTAAATACTTAATACGTTTATCATACTGAAACCTATAGGTCATCCACCATTAAATTAAGCTAAGTATGAATTTAAACTTTAAATATAACTTATCCCATAACATCTTTGGCTAAAATTTTATATAAGCATCTAGGTATGATATTAATACTTGACCATCATCTATCAAAACTTCAATGCAACATGCAACAATTTGACTCTTCTTACGTTAAGTTTCCTCAAGGTACTTAGAATAACAAAACACATATTATAACTAAAGCGATTAATTATAGGCCTTTTACTAGCTTAAGATTTTTACATATTATTTACTAAGTTAACACATATCACAGAAAATTTCTTTTGACAAAGACATTTGCTCCTATACGCTACTCTTCTTAAAAAAAAATAAAAAATAGAACAACACTTGCTTATCTTGTACCATTATTAGCCACCTTGGGTTTAGCAGGTATACATTCCAAGAATAAGAATAAAAAGACTCAAGGCAAGAATATTTGGAGGAATCAAATAAACAAGGAAAGGCTTACGTTACAAAACTAGACATGCGATTCAAGGATAGGTGGGTTACCAACTTTGTCACGACTCGTCTTAGGATCCATGACCAATGCACAGACTATATCAAATGTAATATAGTCTAGTTAGCTTGATGAAATAACTGTCCCACATTTAGTTGTATGTATGTATGTATATATGTATATATATAATCCTTAGTGTCAGCTTAGGACTATTACTAGATAATACTTACATCTCAAATTTAATTTAGACAACTAGAACAAGCCAGCATATAACCTATAGTTGCAGACTCTATATAGAATCAAAAGTGACATTATCTGCCCAAACTATGTTGGAGACATAAGAACAATATAAGTCAATTAAACAACCTGTAAATATGTTAATATATAAAGGAGGAGTCACTCAGACTCAATGTGGGCATATCATAGAAAGTAGATAAGAAGGAGAAACCATTGCATGCATGAGTTTTTAAAATAAAATGAAATAATTTAACAATCATACAATTCACTGAACATAGTTGATGGCAATTCATCAATTCTATGCCTTCTCAACATTCCATAAGCAAAAACTTATTCATAGCTCTCAGTCATAAATAGAAAACTCATAAGTAGGAACTCAATAGTTCTCTGTATGTCTTCTCAATATTTTTAATAAATCATTCTCTTCAAAATAGAATCATTCTTATCAATTAACTAAAATCTCCATGAGGATTACATAAAAAAGACTAAATCATTTGAGGAGTATTGACAACCCATTTAATCATAAGTCTCATGCTATCTTATGTCGAGGGCTAAGCCTCACCCGGTATAGTCTTATAAGTAGGGTCTTCTCACCTTTTATCTTAATGAATATACTATGTGCACATAGGTTATTAATGCAGCTCCAACAAGCATACCGGATCGTACAAGTAATAAAGTGATAAGTAAAGTATCGTTCCCATGAGGATAGATCAAATACCGAATAGTCTAAGGGAATAACTATTTGGATAGAATGGAATTATTGATGAGGAAATTAAAATTTAAATAAAATAAAATAAATAAGAAAAATACTAATGCAAAAAATTCTAACAGTATGGATAAATGCAATGGGATAGATGCTAGGGCTAATTAATTTCACCTATTATAAATGCATTTTCTATGAATTTTCGTTAATCAGTTTCTATCCTAATTGACTCACGGTCGATTCCCCTTAATTTATTCCTAGCCTCTCTCAAGGTCAAGCAATACTCTTTATACTAAACTGATTGCCTAATCTCTTAGCACAACTAATCTAGGGAAAGGTTGAAGATCTATGGGTTCCTATATTGACTACATGAACCGCGTTTGTCTATCACTAGTTTTCGCTTAGCTCACGGTATTTATGTTAAGAGGCTCTATTCACAATCCCTCTCTCGAGTTATTATAAATCCCCAAATCAATTAATTGGTGATCAAGCAATTAAAAACATTAAGCACAAGCAAAAATACTAAGTAATAGAAATAGAAAACAAGATTAATATTAATCCATAAGTAAAATTGTCATACAGAAAGGGTCCATTAACGCCCTAACAAAAGAAAACTAGTTCATAATTGAAGAAAAGAAAACAATAGAAGAGTATGAAGATGAGAATATAAGAAACAAAAGCCATAAAGATTTCTAGCTAGGGACAAGAAAATCGGAAGAATGTAGATCTCTCCGTGTTGAACTTGAGCTCTAGAATCCTTGAATCTTCGCCTTCAATCTCTCTAGAAGAAGTCTTCTATCTTTGGATGTGTTTAGAAGTGTCTAGAGATCCTTTTTCTGACTTTATGTGTTGCCTTTTATAGTCTACAGATCCTTTTCTCAAATTTTGGCTTGAACCAGCGACTTGCTACAAATGACATCGCTCTATAGCGCAAGGCAGCGCTTTATAGTGCATCTGCCTGACAGTGCTAACTATTTTTACACTTTTCCAAGCTCTGTAATAGTCAGAATAGTTGGAATTTGGCCTCGAAGATAGAATAGCAATTGTAGATCTTTGAGTAAGCTTTCCAACACAACAAGAATCACCTCAATTGGAGTTCTGTAGCTCAAGATACAAGTGAAAGAGTGATGAAAGGTCAGACTTGACAGCATCAAAAATAGGATGAAGCTTCAATCTTATTTCGCCTTTTTCTCCTAGGAAACTCTAGAACTAGAAAAAGTGTCCAACATCAAAGTTGGAGATCTTCTTCTCTTCTTTTCAAAGAATATTGAATCGTCATAATCCGACTTTTAGAGAGCTAGATATTGGATTTCCAATGCTAAAAGATCTTGATTTTATACAAGATAAGCTCTCTCATGGCTCCAAATTCCAACTTGAGTACTTCTACTTAATAACAAATAGACCCAAAACATAAATAAGTATCTAAAATATAAGAAAATAATAGAAAATAAAAGTACCACCTAATCTAAACTATTTAACGAAAATAAAACAAAATATTAACTAAACTAAACAACTATATCCTAAATTAAATAAAAATTAACTAAAAATATAACTCACTACAAGGAGTTACCAGTTATTATATTTCTTTGTTAAGACGAGTTGTAGTTATAACTTAGAACCCATCATGGTTTTCTCAAAAACAACTTATACCAAAACTTAACATTCAAATTCATAAATCAATATCAATATGATTCCGATATTAAAGTAACAATCCTTATGAATCATTTCAACACAAAACAACTAAATTATGTCATCACTATGAGATTATAAAAATAACATGGAAAGCTGATAATAATACTAAACTAGTCATCAATGCCATAATCTAAAATATCCTCATAGATAGGAAGGTAGCTAATCAAAATAACAAATCAAATAAATTAAATAATATAAAGTAAAATTATTAATTTTAATAAGTTAGTTTTTCTTATGAAAATAAATTTAAAACAATGTTACTAAGTAGATATCCACTCGATACAAAGAGGAATCAACTGATCTACTCTCCAACAGCTCCGGAATGAGTAATTGGCACAGTCTCCAAGGAATTTGACCAATACAAATTTTTTTGACAAGTTCAGATAATTTATTTGAAAACAGATTAACAATCTGTAAGCCTATTAAGTAAAACCCCTAAATTTGAGATGTTTAGAGTTCCGAAGAATCAAAATAAAATTTAGATTTAGACTTACCTACTTCAACCTATTAACATCCAAGCTCTTAACTCACTAGATTCTTACTCAAAATCTCAAACATTTACTCATGTCACAATTTTTACTACTCATTAATCTTGAGAGAAATTTTAAAGTTTACCTTTAAAAATAAAGTTTAGGATTAGAAACTTGCCCCAACCTTTGGAAGCTAATGAATATCAAGATTTTGTGCCAAAATGAAAGAAAGGAAAAGCTTGAGAACAATGGAGAGGAACAAGAAGAAAGTGATGAGGAAGAGAGATGCAGGTGGGGTGAAGGAAATGAAGAAGGGTGTGTACTGTGTTGCTTGTAAAAGCAACCTCTTTATTATTCTTTTTATGCAAAATTACAAAATCGTTGTTGCTCCTTTATTTATTTACCTTTTTTCTTCATTTTTGCTTGTTCACAACGCCACATTTCAGCAACAGAATTAGGTTCAAAATGTGCAATTAGGGCTTGGTGAGTGGGATTTGGGTTAAGGGTAATAAATTTAAACCTAACGAGCATAGGATGAGGTGTTGAACTTGAAGGTATGGTTAAGGGGAAGAAGTGAGGTAAGGGAACATAGGAACTCAAAAAGGAATATGGTGAAGAGGAAAATGAGTCAAATGGTATGGTGGCAGCAAAGGGAATAAGATAAGGAAAGGAATACGGAGACTGATGAGAAGGGGTGAGGCTAAAGGTGAGGCAGAAATTGAAACGGTGTAGAGGGAGGTGCCAGCATAGGGTTAGAGATGGAGTTAGAAGGCAATGGTAAAAGGGAAAATGAATTTGGAGGTGGTGGTAAGGAAAAGGATGTGTATCCATTTGGTTGAGTTACAATAGTAAGTGGGTAAGATAAAGGGGAGGGGTAGTGTTGGTGGTGAGTAAGGAATGCTCCTGGAAAGGAAACCTAGTCTCATGAAACAATACATTCTTTGAAATATACACTTAGCCACTATTATCCAAACACCTATGACTGTTGTGGTGAGTGTTGTAACCTAAGAAAATGTATTCAGAGGAATAAAAGTGAAATTTATGCTTATTGTAGGGTCTTAGGAAAGGATAACATGAACCACCAAATATTTAAAAGGTAAAACAATTAGGTTTTTTTTGAAACAAACATTCATAAGAAGAGGTAGTCAGTAGAGATGAAGGGGGTATGTGATTAATGATGTGTATGGCCATGGCCACATCATCATCCCACAATTTGAGTGGCACATAGGCTTAAGCCAACAAGGTTAAGCCAATTTCCATGAGATGATGATGCTTTCTCTCTACTATACCATTTTGATGATGTGCGTGAGGATAGATTAGGCGATATGAGATGCTAGTGGTTTGAAAAAATTTTGAAAATGCATGAAATTCACCCCTTAGTCATATTGTACAAGTTTAATATGATATCCTAATTGTAATTCAACTGGTGCTTTAAATTGTAGGAATGCATAAAATGTTTTAGATTTAGTTTTGAGAAAATACACTCAAGTGAATCTAAAAAAATGGATCAACAAAGGCAATATAGTATCTATAATCTTGAGACGAAATCATTGGTGCAGGACCCCACAAGTTAGTATGCACGAGTTCAAGGGGAAAGGAATAAGTATTGGGTGAAGGAAGAGAAGGAAGGCGATGGGCCTTCCCTAAACAACAAGCTTTGCATATATCAATAGTCATTTATTTGAAAATAGAATTTTACAATGATATAATATGTGAGATACAACTTGCTTAGAAGCATGACCTAACCTATTGTGCCATAGTTCAAAGGTATTGTGCACTTTATTTCTATTACAAGAATTAGATGCAACACTATTAGGTACATAAGCATTTGAGTGAACAAGTAAAATATGCAAACTAGGTGAAAAACCAGAAGTAGAAACTGCAAAAGATCTTGAAGTTGTTGAACCAAGTGCATGACTGGAGGTTAGATGTTGTAATCGAAAAGAGTTAAACTAGTACAACCCATCCTTACTCAAAATACTATGTAGCAGCACTTCCTTAGTGTCATGAGATTTAACAAGACAATGAAATGGATTAAATTCGAAGAAAATGTAGTTATCACGAGCTAGTTAACTAACACTAATAAGATTTCTAGTAATGGAAGGAACAAAAATTAAACCCTATAACCTAAGAGTCCTAGAGGAAGAACTAGGTAAAATAATGTTGGAGTTGCCAATATGAAAAATTGTCAGACCTTGACCATTGCCTACCTCAAGCTGGTCAGCTCCATGGTAAGGGGGATTAATACATGAGGTTGTGAAATTTAGGAGTCACATGGCTAGAGGCTCCAGAATCTAGATACTATGCAGCATCAACCACTAAGTCAGGTGTGGCTATGGAGGCAGAGTCATTGAAGATAGAGGATGCTGGACTAGGAACCTTTGCAGGAGCAGGATGGTAAGCATTAGGGCAAGGAGTGGGAGGATAGTTGCGATACTAGGGAAAGAAGATAGGTAGTGGTGAAATGAGCATATGGAGTTGGTGGAGATGGAGATCGTTTGAAATTTTGGTCAAAGTGATGCCAATAGTTGAATCTCATGTGGCCTCACTTGTGACAAAACTGATAGGTTAGAGAACTCCCCTCAAAAGAACGACCATGTCCTCAGCTGCCACAAATCACCAGATCAACCACCACAACTGCTGTAAAAACCAGCAAACAGTATAGTGCAATAGTTCCAAATGGATCTCCAAAAGACATAGTGGTATTGCAATTCACGACATGAGCTTAGAACACTATTGAGTTCAATTTCTAAGAAGATTGCTCAATTTAAGCTTCTTATGCCAGAAGGAGCACTTCAATCTCTGCCACAAATACGGATCAACACGTGTGTTGATAGAGGTGAAAAAAGCATTGTATTCCACGAAGAGATTGTCGAGAATCACTTTAATATGCTCAAAATAAGAAACAGAGCACCCGATAGAAACCAAGGAGCTGAAAGCACCTTGATCCAAAGAAGATATTTAGAATCGGTGTAGATCGTTTAGAGGTGTTATGAAGCTTAATTTTCAATTGTTGAACTTGGGCATGAGTGTCTAGATTTTCTCCCAAGCTTGCCAAGTGAAATCGCACTCCACCACTAGTGTAAGAATCGATTCACTCATGGAAGCCATGAGCCATGAGAGAATTAACTGATTTTGTTATTCCAATAGGTGAAACTCCTTAGAAACTTGATCTTGGAGCAAATTCTCCAATAAAGTATATCCCAGCGATGTTTTGCTCACTCAATTGATGTAATGGCTTAGGTCATGACTTTTAATGGCTACAAGCACTTGGCAACGCCATAACAAGTAATTTTTGTCATCAATATTGATTACAAGAGGTTGAGAGAAAGTAACATGATGTGGTAGTGGAAGAGAAGATTGAGAATTTGGTGGATTTGGTGAAGGCAAAGAAAAGTGGTTTGGCATGGGAATGGTGGTTGCACCTATTGGAGTGGCCTCATGATCCATAGTTGTGAGCTCTGTCAAGCTCTGGATACCATAATAGAATTTAGCAAGAGAGAGAGAGAATTGGAAAATTTGAGAGTGATTTCATTATGATTGATTAGAGTGTACAAACATAGTACATTAGTGAAGGAGAGTTACCTACAATCAGTTGGGGGTTACAACTGGCACTAATTACCACTAACTAACATTGAGGAATAATTCTCTACACTCAAGTGCATGTTGCACTAACTCACTCTATCGATGAGTGATCTATAAGTGTTTTTGTAAGTGTTCAATGAGATTAGAAGCATATTGTAATTATGGATTAAAGTAAATCTTCTTCTCAACCTAAATTTTCTTGTATAAAGGAAACATAGTTAATCAGATTATAGAGTTGGTAATGAGTGTTCAATTGTAGTTAATGATATTTAAATAAGTGGTTAAATTTAGTTTGATAAAGAGTTTATCCTACTTGATTTAATTTTCATACATTGTGAATGTAAGTTTTTCACAAAGTTATTCAATCATATATTGGTACATTATTAAAAATGCTAGACTTTTACAATGACTTCATAAAAAGTCACATATGTAATAAGATATGATTGTTTGACAATATAAAATATTTTATAAACATTGCATTAACATTAATCTCTATTTAGTTTGTACGCGTCTTTTGACAATATAATTTTATTATTATGTATGTGTCTTAATTATTTAAATTAGGATAAATTACACTAGCCTCCTTTGAGGTTAAGTGATATTACACATGACACCCCTCGATTTTTTATGCCTACATTGACATCCCTTTAGGGAAAGTTAGTATCATGTTTACAAGGGGTATTTAGTATCATAATTTAAAAGATATGTGAGTATTGTGTACAATATCGCTTACACCTTACGAGAGATTAGTGTAATTTACCTTTTAAAGTATTTTTATTGGTCACATTTTTTTTTTTACCCTATTTGCTTCTTTATAGTCTTGTCTACTAGTCTACTAGTAACAATAAATAGTCCTCTCGATAACTATTTTTTTTTAAAGATAAATTTGTAAATATATAAAAAATAATTATCCATAATTTTTTTTTTTAAAAAAAATTGCTTGAAAGTTATAGTTTAGTAAGTAGCTATTTTAACAGTTTTATTTTTTTTCCCTTTAATCCCACATTATTAAACAATAAGAAGAGTATATCAGATGTAGAATAAAGCCATTAAGAATGGTTTAGTGGTGAGAGGTTTAGGTAATATACACGAGATTAGGGGTTTGAACCTTATTATTGCTAGATAAAGGTAGAGAGAAACCAAGAAAAATTATATATAAAACCATTAAAATGAATTTAAATTTTAGAGCAAATTACAGTGACTTTCTTTAAGATTGATCGAAATCACACTTACCCTTTAAATCGAAATAGTGTTAACCATCGTCAACACACCAAATAAATTGTCTAAATTACCCTTTTGTGTTGATACAAACCCAAACCTTTTTCCTCATTTCTTCATTATACCGAGACACTGCTAATCTTTTCTCATTTCCCCCTCTGTCAACGTCTTCTCCATGTCTTCGTTGGTTGTCAAAACCTATAAGTGTTGCAGTAAAGAAGGATTTTAGTAATCAAGAATTTAAAGATTTAATACTCTTATGTATGCTATACCAAAAAAAAGGGGGAAAAGAAAAAAGACTCTTATGTATGAGCTCTAGTTCTTGTTTGCTTCATCTTCTCCACTTAGTTCTCAAACCCACTTCAAAGTTTAAAGTAGCCATGGGTTTTTCTCATTTTTTTTAGTACATAAAATAGAAGGCTCAACGCCAACAAACATCAAGAGAGCAAGCAAAACTACAACCATATATCAGCACAAATTCACAAAAGGCTAAAGTACAACATAAGACAAAAGATATTGCACCCATATAACAACATAACTAGCACCCTTAATGTCCTTAGTAAAGACCATATCGAGCCATATCCAAAGAGGGATCAATGATATATCGGAAAATAATGTAGCAACATCACACTAAATTAAAAGCTTGCCATGGATTTTTCTCATAATACCCATATGACATTTTACCATGGATTGAGCTTTTCTAGTTGAAACCCGCAAAACCAAGATTTCAATCACACCAAAATTTCTCACACTTTACTGTTAAGCAAATCCCACAAAACCATTGTTAATCAAACCCAAAAACCCACAAAACCAAAATTTCTCACACCAGAAGCACCACCATAATTCAACCCTAGGCACACCAACACCAATGAATTTGATGAATGCAAAATTGTGCACAGCTCCTTAGGGTTTGCCATGGTCTTGATCTGATGCAGTAGCTTCAGGTCCGAAAGTTGTATATGAAGATCTTTTGTGTCACCACCAACACTATCCAGTCACGGCGGAGCTGAGCTTTGCGATGGCCATGGACATGTGAAGCTTGCAATGCCCTTAGTAGAACTAGGACCACCACCACCATCCTCTCACAGCTCTTATCACAGCTGTGTTGTTCTTTCGTTGCTATAAAGCCATCATAGGTGACCATCTTGCCATGATGCTGTTAGCATTAGCACTGCCACCATCTTCGAGCTGCCATGGACGCACTACTAGCCACCTTTGTGGCATAACTGTTCTTCAATTTGGGGAATGAAGAAAAAAAATAGCACTTCAATATAATATAAAGTAATGTAAAAGGCACTTATGACTTTTCAAATGCATTTTGATTTATTTTTAATCCTTAAATCAGGTGAAAGTCATGTGACATTACTATTCTGATGGCATGTTAATTGTAGGGAGTCTAAGTGTATTCACCAGTAATTGATTGAGGGTCTCCGGTGTAATTTTAAACTCTAGAAGAGTACAAATGTAATTTTGATGGACCCTAAGGGCGATAACTATAATTTGCCCTAAATTTTAATATTGATTATTTATAGATATAACTTATGATATAATATAATGGTATCATTTGATCTATATAATTGACCATATCTATTGGGAAAAGACTTTGTTACTATTATTGTATCACACATTATCAAACAATAAGAAGATCAAATCAAATAAAGAATAACTCAATGGATAAAGATAGATTTAAAAAAAAAAAATTATAGACAAAACCACTAAATAGGAGTTTAGATTTTAATAATGACTTGTTTATAAAATAAGGTATTATACGATGTAATGACGTCGTTTAATTCATGTAATCAACCGCATCTAGTGAGAAAAGTTTTTAGTATTATTGTTATCAAATACAATTAAAAATTGATATTTTTTTTAACATAAACTATACCTTGTTACTTTTAAATAATAATAAATTATTTGCCTTTCCATTAACGACTCTCATGCATCTTTGTCTGGAAAAATTTGTGGAAATCTTCCAATTGATGGATAAATTTAAATAAAATTTAAAAAAATAAAAATATATTTCAGTATAATACTAATACTAATATGATTACATTTATGACTATTATATTATATAAATAAATAATATGATATTATTGTGAATGATTAATTTTAATATACTATCAGTATAAAAATATTTCACATTATAATTCAATCATAAGTCATTATAGTATTAAAAATATTTAAACTTATAATAATTTTTTAAAACATCAAAATATATTTAATCAACAATGCAAATTTTTTCTTCACTAAAATACAATTAAACTTTAAGGTGGTGTTTGGTTTGGTCATTTCTTATTCTCATTTTCACTAAAAATGAAAAAATAAAGGTGATAATATGTTTGGTGCCATAATTTTGAAAATATTTTTTGGAAATATTTCTTAAAATGGTGAAAATTTGAAAATGAATAATTCACGTTTCCAGCCTTTTGAGTTTAGTTGCTGAAAATATTTTCAATCAGAATACGGTGGCATTATTGTAATAAGTTGAAGTGCTCTCCTTTTGTTCTGCCTTGTCACTGCTTCGAATTTGAATCACGAAAGGTATGGATTTTTTTTCTTCCCTTTTCTTTTCTTATGCACTTCAACGACCTCTCCTTTGCTACATCCATCGGCTCCCTTCACCACCACCCCACCACCGTCACTGCCCACTGCTTCTGCGCCCCTCCCTCCCCCATTCCCATGCAACCTCTTCTTCGACGCTGACAGCTCCCTCTTCCTCTTCTACGCCAATCCAAGATCGACGACTCCTCTCTCCTCTTCGACGTGGGATGCCTTCTGGCCCACGAAGACCCTCCCCTACATCCACTGCCGCGCTGTCAACGACCTCGCCCTCCACCCCTTCGACAAGCTTGCCTTCTCTGTCGGCCACAACGAGTGCCTTGCCATGGTGAACCTTGTTTGCGAATGGAGGATCTTCTACTACCACCTTGGCAAGGAGGCTAGCATCACAAGGTTTGACTTTAGTAGGGACAGGTTCTTCATGGCCATGGAGGAGAAGGTGATGGCTTACTGTTTGAATTGGAGTACAAGAAGCGATTCTTTGTGCTATGCCAGCGAAGATTTGTGCTCTGTTTGTTTTCTACTATGATTTGTGGAGTTCTTTTGTTGATGATGATGTTAATTTTAGGGGTTGTGGAACATGAAGTTGCTATGATTGTCTCTACTGGTTATGATTAGTATGTAATCTCAATTGTGTGATGCTGATTTGTGTTAAGTGGAAATATGCTCAGGAGTGTTAAATTATGTATAATTTGGAATTTAGATTTGCAGGCGAAACTATAATGCTTTGTGACATGTTGTTTAGGGAGATAATTATTGATTAAATATGGAATAATTATTGTAAATAATTGATGATTATCACTTTTTATATTTTGTTATAGGGTGATGTCTTTTTCTTTTTCTTTTTTATTTTGTATTTTTTAGTTGGTTTATAAGTTGAAGTATAAAAAAGACTGTAATTATAGATAGTACTAATTATTGTGTTCAATTATGTCTTTTTTAAAATGATTATAATTTACTCACAAATCAAATATATTTCAAACATATTTTGTCATTACAAATTTGCAGTTGAAGTTTTAGTAGATGAACAAAATGTGTAAACCAAATATATATAATTCTTATTACTTAATAATAAATATAAATTTATTATCTCAAATTTAATTTTAAAAATATATTTTAAAAATAGACAAATCAAACATATTTTTATTATTTTCATTTTTTAAAAATAAAATCTACTTTTATAAACCAAACATATTTTTTAAATTCAAAAAATTTGAAAATAAATTTTTTTTTCAAAAAATAAAAACAAAAAATAAAAATATAAAATATTTTTACAAACCAAACTCACCCTAAATTTTTGCCTTTTGTATTTCCATGCATATTCAATTTTCCGTTTCCATCTTACCGAAAAAAAAAAAAATACCGCACGTTTTCAGATACCGCACGTTTCCGACTATGGCTATCCAACGGTCAACAAGCACGATAGTTCAACAAGTGATGAGAACCGTCAGATCTAGGTCATAAAAAATCACTCCAAATGCAATCACCCTTCTTTTATACCTCCCTGCGGCGATATTGCTAGCTTCTTTTGAAAACCCTACCGACGCAAACGCAGACCGTAGAAGCAGAAGCAGATCGAAGATGGTGCAGCGTCTCACCTATCGCAAGCGCCATAGCTATGCCACCAAGTCCAACCAGCACAGGGTCGTCAAGACCCCTGGTAACTAACCAACTAACTAACTAACCTCTTCTTCTCTCTGTCTCTCTCTGATTAAAGCAACTGCAATTGCGATTCTCAACTCAATTGATTTGTTGTAATCATGCGTTTTGTGTTTGGCGTTTTGAAAACGCAGGTGGGAAGCTCGTTTACCAGAGCACTAAGAAGAGGGCCAGCGGACCCAAGTGCCCCGTCACTGGCAAGAGGATTCAAGGGGTATGCTATGCTTTTCATTCCTCTTTCAATTTTCCCCCCAAACTATTCCTTTTTTTCTTTTGTCTGTAAATTTGTTATGTTTTGTTATTGTTTGTGGAAATAGTGATTTTTATTTTTATTTTTTTAAAAATAATTTCATGTACTACTATACTTGCAATGGCCTATGATGGTTTTAATAGGTAAATACTAGCTAGTGTGTGTAATGGGAGATGCATGAAGCAAGAGGAAAAAAAATGGAGCATTTATGCATTTAGGAGAAGCTGGGAACTGTGAGAGTTACTGTGTGTAGTAATTAACTATTAACATTCTCAAGTATGATATTAGATGAATAGTAGCTAGTGTGTGTAATGGGAGCTGCGTTTAGGATAAGCTTTGAACCTTCATAAGGATGATATTAGATGATATTAGACGAATGTAAGGAGTGATTATGCATTTAGGATAAGCTGTGAACCTTCATAAGTTTACAGCGTTTTTAATTGTTGTGTAGATGGACAAATGTAACTGCCATTCATAGCTTTAGCTTCGTGTTGTGTGATAGTTATCTAATATGAGGCCCAGTGGATTTATGCTTGTCTCTGCTACAAAAGAATGTGTATTTTAGTTCTATGATATCAGTTTTGTTATCAAACTGGAACAAGTTTTACCAACTGCTGCGCCCTAAAGTTTGATATGTTTTGCTACCTTCCATTGCTGGTCAATGCAATGATGAAAGTCGGGTTAATGTCTAGTTTGTTGTTAATACTTTTTCATGATTGGGATTTCAAATTCATAAATCAATGGTATGTGTTGAATGACTTCTGGTTGGTCTGAGCTTGATTAGCCCGGATATAGTGAATATCTAATGTTCGGATGTTTTTGTATCTTACGTGATTTTCCTATGTAAGTATATTTTAGCTGGAAGGGATGTGTTTGTAGAAGATTTTGTTTTTGCCTTGCTTTGAGGCATATTATGTTTCATGCTTGTTGATAAATTTGTATAATTGTGTCAACTTCTAAGGTTATTGTTGTGATTTATGCAGATTCCACACTTAAGGCCTGCTGAATATAAGAGATCAAGGTTGCCTAGAAACCGTAGGACTGTGAACCGTGCATATGGTGGAGTTTTGTCTGGAGGTGCTGTCAGGGAAAGGTTTGTTCTCTGCCCAACGTACTTTGGCCATGTTAGCTTCTATAATTATTTTACTTTGGTGTAAATTAGTGTACCTTGCTTATATTTTCCTATGGTTCTGTAGGATTATTCGTGCCTTTTTGGTTGAAGAGCAAAAGATTGTGAAAAAGGTTTTGAAGATCCAGAAGGCCAAGGAAAAGCAAGCCTTGAAGGGTTAAGTTTGGAAAACAGAATGAGATTATATCTTTTTGGAGGACTTTTAGGTTTGGTGATTATAGTTAATCACAACTTTTATTAGAGTTATTCCCGTGTTAATTGTTCTTATTGGCTTGTCCGAACTCATTCTAGTCCAATTGTTAACTTCGTCGACAATTCCATTTGGTTAAAGTTTTGTGTCTCAATTTTCTCCTGATGCTTTGTTGTTTTCATCTTGTTTTCTACATATTATAATAGTATTTTTCCTCGTTATATAATTGCAATTGGGAAGTCTCTAAATTCTGATTTCTTCAATGTTGTTTTTGTGGTATTAAAATGAGAATCGTTGGCAATGTAAAATATTCTCAACTTGTCTCTTTGCGCTGTGATTGGTGAAGGTGGTGGTGTATGCTGAGATTAAACAGGGCCATACACATTCCAGTGTAAATCTTCGGTTGATTTTGTTAGATTTTAATATCCTTGCCAAATGTGGCATAATTATAATTTGACCGTGTGCGGCGTTACATTTTAGATAAATCTGGAAGTTAGTTGGGGATTCTTTCACTACTTGAAGTTGAAATATTACTCCGAAAACGATTAAAGCATAATCCAACTCGGTATTCTGTATCTAATAATTTCTTATGGTTGGGGGAATAATGATCTATTTAGTAGCTTACGAATGGAATGGTAACAAAAGCAACCTTTTTTATTTGTAATCCATTAAATAGAAGCCGTGTTCTAATACACTTCATTAAGCAAATTGGACACAGGACTGCTATTGCACTTTATTTAGTAGCTTACGTGGACTTTATTTTCATGTCTAGTGCTTCCAGTCCAAAAGTTTCAGCTTGAAATTTCAGGTGACTGAATAATCTTGCTTTTAAACTTGGCCACCAGTTTGTTATGTGGAGGCAGCGTATCCTTCATCAGAGGATGTTCCTTAAGTGCATTTACCCACATGAAAAATTTTGGGGTCTTTGTGGACCCGATGACCTCTATAGTAGTGGCCTCATGGAATGCATTGTAGGCGCAACCATTTGCACCTACCACAATGTCAAGGAATCCCAATGTTCTGCCGTTGAAGAAACTGAACTGCTCATGAAAATCTTTCTTGATCCCTTCTTCAAACACTCTCAACATCTCTTCCATGTCTTCAATTGCATTTTTTCTCTCTTCCCCTTTTGATAGGAGGATGGAATAGGTACCAGGCATGATCTGAACAACAGCAAAATCATAGCTACTATTAGTAATGTCAAACATCATAACATTTACCCAAAACAAAGAAAAAACCATCATAACAGCTGATACATATGTATAGATTTAAATAGAGAAGAGGAAAGCCAATAATGACACTTATGCACTTTCTGATCATAATAGTTGGCCCAGAAACGGATCTTGGCCCTCTAATAAGGATCCTCTGGCAACAGTTTGGGACCGTGGCTCCAAACCTCATCAATGTATTCTAGAATGATGAGTGACTCAGAAACTGGCCTGCCATTGTGCAAGAGAACTGGAACCTTTTTGTGGATGGGATTATACTGCAGGAGTAACTCGCTTTTGTTTGTCAAATTTTCCTCCACGTATTTGTAGGGTATGCCCTTAAGTTTAAGGGCAAGTGCTACCCTGGTTGATGAAGAGCTATACCATGTCCCAAACAGCACAACTTCGTTAACTTTCTCTTCCATAGTCCGAGGTTTTCTTGTTTCTGGTTAATCTTCCTTGCTGTGTGGGATTTTATAGCCTATCATGCTCAGGATTTATGTGACTTTTTTTCTGTAGCTTGTAATCGACGTGCATATAGTCAAAAAAGAGATAATATACAAAATAGAAACAGTAGCTATTGCTTTCTGGATAAAACTTAAAGCGTTGAGAAATTTGACTGTGTTCTCTTGGACAAAAAGATTGGTGGATGATAGGTTGGGGTGGCGTGGCTCGTGCAATTATATGTAGCCATGTGTATCCTTAAAAGCTATACAATGATAAAGCATGAAGTATACAAACCACAGTCAATTACCTAGGTTCTATTATAAAATAAGGTTGGTCAATTGAGAAGTTTTCTTAAGGGATTTATTCTTTTTTTATTTTTTTACAAAAAAAAAATATCGTTCATAAATCTCAGCATAGTACTTTGTATTAAGTTGTTTTGTTTATAACAGTTCGTGTGGGTTGCAATCTATTTCTATTGCCATCAATCACTTTTGAGTAAATGATAATTTTATCTTTAAAAATGTTACATAACTTTGTGCGTATTTGCTTCAACCTATGCACATGGTTCTTTTGGGATACGTTTGATTGTTCTTGCATAGGCACTTACCTACGAAGGACACTCGCATATAATATTTCCACTACGATGACTTATAGTGAGGCACGCTCACATAAACAATTTGTCTAAAGAAGAACGTTTCAAATATCGTGATTCTTCTTCTGGTTAAATGATTTTTCAGTCCCTATACTTCCAATTTTAATTTTAGTCCCTACTATGAAGTTCAGCCTTAGTACATTCGTTTTTGTCTGATGGCTAATAGAGGCATATGTGCATGGTTATGTGGCCAATGTCATCTCTATTGCAGGCTGATGTGAATAAATGACTTGCCATGTTGTAGGATCACATAATTCAATCCACCTTGGTCCCTATAGTTTGGTCCTTATGTTAATTTTGTCTCTCCCATTTGAGCATAGCATCGTGAAGTGAAGTGGAATGGAAAAAGCTAAGGTTGCAGATGCTATTGAATGGTCTTCATGTGAGATAAGTAGCTATAGCCGAGTGAGGCCAACGAAGTTGTGTGAGTGTGGGGCCAGATTCAAATGCGCACATCTTCGATCAATCAAAACTCAGGACAAAGATTTTGGAGAGTGTGATGTTATTTGTATTCAAGGTTGTAAAAATTAAGAGTTTAGGTAAATTCGTGAAGATTTAATACTCGAATAATAATGTAAACTTGTAAGGGTTTATATCTTTTAAAAATATCATGTAAAAAATAAATCTTAATATCTGAACATAATTTTCTTCGATAATTAGATAAAAGCTCAAAACTCTCTTAAAAGAGTGGAGCCATGTTGAGCATCTCAGAAATCCATCATTAAGACACATGAACCCTCCAAAAAGTAGACCAAAAAACATAATCACATAATACTTTGAAGACAGACACCTAAACACTGACGCGTAACAACAGACTCGAAAACCATCCATACCTTGTGTTCAAAATACCTAATAACACAAAAAGTAATTTATTTAGACACGAACCCATTGGGCAAGCCTCCTGACCTATGCCATCAAAACAGCACGATAAGCAACCGACGCACAGTGTCATTTTCACCGGCATCCGCAACCACACGTCTCATACCCATGGATCATCATCTCGAAATTCTACGAACACTCAAAGTAGGGAAAAACTTAGGCATCAAGCTTGAAAGCGAAACCCAGGTATGCCCATCCTACCATCTGAACATGTCAACTCGAACTCGAAACCATGACACCCTGAGATCTTAAAAAACCCAACATGAACTCGAAGGAAGAACCCACCGCAAACCTTGACACCACGAACCTCAACATTACGAACCCACCACTCAAACCCGCCCTCCAAACGCACCCATGCACAACCTTTGTGATGTTGGTGAAGTTCTAGAGCCCTGGCAATGCAACCTCTTGCTCAATCCCTGTAACCGATCAGCTTCCCGTGACAAACACCATACCCACGATGGAACACAGCCAATACTAAAAACACGCAGAAAACCAACGGATATTAATATCTGTTGGTAATATCGAAGTAACTTTCGATGGATAATGCAGTAGAATTGATTTTTAATCGAATTTAATAGCTTCATCGGTAACTTCGTTAGTAATATGTGAAGCCAACATGTGCCACATAGCATGAATTATTACCAACGTGTTACCAACAGACAATACGTCAAAAATCTCCTAAAAGTTTTTAATGAAATTACCATCGGCTTAGCCGTTAGTATTTATTAATTTATTTTTTTAAAACTTTTTTACAGGTAGTAATTTATCGAAGGTCCAGCCATCGGTAACTATTATGTAATTTTTATTTTTTTGTGTATTTATTACTGATAGGGGTGCCATTGATAATTATTAATTTTTAATTAAAATTTTTGTTGAAGTGTTCAACGGATTTGCTATAGGTAACTTCTCACCTTTGAGTGCCATTTGGTTTGCCAAAATTATTCGAATACTAACAGTATTATCGACGGATTGTCCGTCACTAATGGCTTTAAGTGAAACGGTGCGTTATTATTATGTTTTGTTAATTTATGGACTTTATGTTATAAATTTATAATTAATTATTATTTATGAACTTATTCATACATCATTATTAATTTATTACGTTTGTGTTTGAATTAGATTTGGATATAAATTATGCAGTTTAATTTTTTTTAAAAAATTATGTGGATATTGTAATATCTCCTCTATTATAAAATATTTTTATAGAGCAAATTAATTTACTTGATTTGTTTAAGTAAATTTGACAACAATTGATTGATCAAATAATCGAATTATATATGTTAACTTTCTAAAATTAGACTATAAATTAACAATGATAACTTTAAAATATGTTACTCCATTTAAAATAAAATTAACTATTAATTAAATATTTTATTAAAGGTAGAACAGGCAAAACTAATAACACTAATATATATATATATAAAGAAGAGGAAGACTCGGAGAGTCTTGCATGAAGACTTTAGGGAACTTAGGAAAAAAAAAAGAGAAAGAAAGCAGTAGTCAATGTCATTAAGTGATGATATCAAATCTGGTTGAAAAATAACAAATAGTAGTAAATATGAAATAAAGAAAAAAGGGAGTGGAATATCACTAGTGACGTTTTTGACTGTAAGTAACAAGCTGAAAAATTCTATATAAAGGAATAGTGAAAATCATCATAGACACAAAAGGGAAGGGTGCTGAAGAAAAATAACATCAGAGTGGGAGAGTAAGAATTACCTAGGAAAAGAAAGAGAGAATAGGAATGGTGAGTCAATGAAATAAGGAATAGTAAGATAATGTGAAAGAAAAAGGGAAAGGAACTTGCCACGCATACGCTAGTTTTCATCTTTGTAAGAATATTAAGATAGATAATAAAATTATTTATGAAGTAAAATTATGGCTATATTTATTCATTGTAAGTTATGTTATATTATTACTCAGTATTATTTACTATCGCAGTTTATTATATATTCTAAGTTCTTTAATTTATTAAAGTTGCTTATTATTACTCTTGTTGCAATTTATTCTATTTATCATCCCAAGTTATTTTATTTACTGTTCCTTTATATTATTGCTCCTTATTATCTATCATTGCAAAATATTTTATTTATCATTCCAAATTATTTGCACTAGTGTTAATTTATATTATTGCTTATTATCATTCCTATTTAATTTATTTATCCTTTCAAGTCAATTTATTTGATATTCTTTTATACTATTGCTTATTATTATTAGTATTATTACTATTACTATTACTATTATTAAGATATTGTTTATATAATGATATATTATTTTGAGTTATCAATTTTTATGAAAATTTCTTTAGGGGACCAATATTAAGAGTAAAATATTATATCTCACACTTAGAATAAGTGAAATTTATCATATATGAATCTGAATAATTAAATTATTTATACCTTTATTTGAAATTTTATACCTTGACTTATGGATAATGTGACGACTTTTGACTTATGGACATTACTGTGACCTTTGCAAAGACATGACTGATATGCGCTAAATGTGCCATGATAGCAATGACAGACTCATGGACCATATAAGAAAGCTTAAAAGGAATTAACTACAAGTGATTCTAGATTTGGTCCTTTTAGAAATTCACATTTAAATTTGACAACTCTATATTTTTAGAAATTTTATTGAGATATTATGTTATATTATTTTGACTATTGTGCACTTCATTTATTTTAAGTTTATGAGTTAATTTATATTTTTTGCATTTTATTCAATTTATTTTATTACTTAATTTTATGTATTATTATTTAATTTATTATGTGATAAATTTATGATATTCAAGTTGTTGTTTATTTTATATTATTTAAGCCTTTTGTTTAAGTTATATTGATTGCTTAAGTTTATGCATATTTATATTTATTGTGAATTTATGCACATTGGCAAGTAAGGAATTTTAAAAGAAGACATTTAAGATTTATTGTTAACCGCCAAGAAAATAGAAGAATAAGTTGTAAGATCCTTTATATTACCTGTCTTAGTTAGTATGACGTAATGGTCTTGTTTCATCGTCACTATATTATGAGTAACATTAGAGAATAGAAATTCCTTTAAGAGAAGGCCTTCGAATATGTGTGACACAAGCAAATAAAGAAAAGTGAAACTTAAAGCAAAGATATTATAATTATATAGTGATTTCTCCGGTACCCGTCTAAATTAAAGGGTATTTGTACTCTTTTTAGTTGATACCAATATAGAGTTGATATGTGTTAAATTTGTCGCTATGTCATCAAATATTGGTCAAATCTTATCTAATTATTTTTTAAGCCCCAACATAATTTTTTTCTTACACTTTTAACCCAAATATGATTTAAATTTACTTTTCAATTTACTCATAAATCCTTAAATCCATTGCACGCCTTTGGATTTTTTCCCCCCAATTTCATTCACATCAGAATAAGTGATTGAAAAAAAAAAAAATCAAAATTCAAGAACAATAGGAAGAACCCTAAATTTCCATTGTCCTTCCAACAGAACCCTAAAGTTTCAATCTCCATCGACAACCTTCAATGCCAACTTTAAGAAAATGATAATTCAAGTCTCCATCTCTTTGGAGTTTCTTTAGTATAAACCATAGTTAGCGGACCTCGCATTGGTGAATAGAATCCAAGGAGAACCATCTGGGGTGGTTGGGGACCAATACGACGTTAGCGTTCACAGAAGCTTTCAAATCGGATAACAGGGCGTCGGGCTTCGCTGCTATCGCTAGTGGCAGTGGTTGCTTGGAGACGGGCTGGGTGGTTTCAATGATGGAAGTGGGAGGTTCAGCGGGTGCGGTGGTGCTATTTGTGGTTGCCATCTCGCGATGGTAAAATCGAAGCATGCCAGGGAGGGAAGTGGAGCATAATCATGGTGATATTAGCTAAAGTCATGTAATTGAACATGTCATTGGTGTTTGGTAATGAAATCAAAACGAAAAACACAACGCCATTGGGATCGCTATCAATTTTAAATTTGTAGATGGGCCATATGGAGCAAAAGACTTGGCATAACACTCCCTATGCAACATTATCAATTATGACAAGTAATGATTGAAGTCTTTGGTTTACACTCATTTCAAAAACAAAATTTACTTACACTAGCGGAAAAAATCTTCTGATTTAATGTTTTTTCATATATTAAATAGTTGTCATACTCAATGGATTATACCAGATGAATATACCCAATCAATTTATACTAACATGACGTTAAATGCGAGAGTGAAGAACGGATTGTTCAGGAGTATCAGTTTCTTACGATTTCATGGTTGAGACTTGAGATTGAAAATCATTGATAGATATCGTGCAGTTGCAAAGAGATTGGAAAGTTTTGGGTTCTTGGTGTTCTTTTATTTTATTTTTTAAATCATCACATGTTTTAATCTGAATAAAATAGAAACAAAGACTACAGATGTGGAAATGGATTTAAGGATTTAAGTGTAAACTTAAAGAGTCAATTTAAATAATATTTGGGATAAAAGTGTAAGAAAAAAATTGTGTTGGGACTTAAAAAATAACTAGATAAGATTTGACCAACACTTGATAACATAGCATTAAATTTAACACATGTCAACTCTTTATTGGTATTAACGAGGAAGGGTATCAGTACCCTCTAATTTATCTAGTTACCAGAAAAATCATCTAATTATATTAACATTTGCAGTATTATGTATTGGATAACATATACTTCTTTTTAGCATTTACTGCTCATAATGTTATGAAATACGATTTTCTTGTAAGCAATGTGATGAGATCATGATACAGTAGCTGTGTAGATTTCCGTACTAAAACAAGGTTGGAATTATTATAGTTCAAAATACTTTAGATCCCTTCACTATCTACTAAGGATTTAAATCCTCACTCTATTTCTAGTGGTTTCAGATTAGTTAAGTAACACCCTAGAGAAAAGTGGACATGTTTAGCTTATAACGAGCAAGACTTTACCCTTGCTCCCGAATTTCGTGCTATATCTATGTATATTAATGTCCAATTTTGAAATTTCTATATAAAGTTGTTTTGTTAGCTTTACTATGAACGAGGGTTACATTTTTGATATTAGAGCCTCATTTTAGGCATGAATAAGTGTCTAGTGTAAGTTGGGTCTCTATTATCTGCATGGTAGCTCCAATTTTTTTCTCTATATGCCTTATAGTATTCTCAATGCACTAATTATACAATATTAAGCCTGATCAACTCAATATTGGGTTATTTATGCACTTATAAGACTATATGGTATCAGCAAGACAAGGTATCCTAGAAGTGTAGAGTACACCAAATGATACTCTGTCGGGGATCATGAGAGCTATTAAGGGTCTGGCTGAAGCTGTCATGGCCTAGACAGAATCGAATAGGATGGTTTTGCAGTGCATGTAGAAGACTCAAGACAGGAACAATAATAACCATGGTGAAGGAAATGGGAACTTGGTAGGAGAAGCCCTTATAGCTAATCTTTGTTATCAAGGACTCTCTGAATTTAGGAAGGCCACACCGCCCTCATTCCATGGAGATACCACCCTTATTTCATAGAGATTACAACCCTGTTTTAGCTAAAAAATGAGTCATTCAATTAAAGAAAATCTTTACAATCATGGGATATGCGAATTCACAAAAAGTGATCTTTGCCACCTATATGTTAGAGGGAGAGGCGGAGCACTGGGGGAGAGGTGCCAAAAGTCCATTAGAATCTAATGGAATTGAGAGCACTTGGGAAGTGTTTTTAACCAGTTTCTTTGACAAATACTTTCTTGATAGTGTTAAAAATTGAAAAAAGAAGCCGAATTCATACAACTTAAGCAAGGAAGACCACAGGTCAATATGTAGTTAAGTTTGATGAGTTGTCCAAATTCTCTTCTTACCTTAAAAATAACCCTAATAGTTGTTGGAAGGCTGCAAAATTTGGGTAGGAGTTAAGGCATAAAATAAGAGAGAAGTTATTCACCCTAGGGATCAAGGACTTTGCCACTCTAACGAATAAGTGTAGGATAGCAGAAAAAAGTTTATTGGAGATGGAGTTTGAAAGGGAAAGACAGAATTTTCTCAAAAGAAAGAGGGTGGCAAAAATTTAGAAGAAAAATAATTTTAAAAGTAGAGTGAAGTTAGGGAAAGGTAGGCAAATGCCAGTTAGGGAACCCCTACCTCCATACAATAAGTGCAGAAAATCACATGGCTCCAAACCTTGCCTTTTTAGTTAAAACATTTGCTATCGATGCGGTTAGCCAGGACACTATACTAAAGATTGCAACTCTAGAAAGCCACTAAACAATCCTATGCCCAGACCACAAACTAAAGGAAGAGTATTTACTTTGAGTGGAGAAGAGGCAACTCAGTCTTCTGACATGATCAAAGGTATATGTTTTATCCAAAACACTCTCTTAATTGCATTGTTTGACTCAGGAGCTATGCACTTCTTCATATTTATTGATTGTGTGAAGAAGTTAGATTTACCTTTGTCTTCCTCGCCTTTTGATTTGTTAGTCTCTATTCTCACAAGGGCAAAAGTTTTCTACTTCTCAAGCCTATTTGGATTGTCCTATTTTAGTTGAGGGAAAACATTTTATTATTGACCTTGTGTGTATGCCTTTGACTAGTATTGATATCATAATTGGAATATATTGGTTGTCTAGTAATGACATCAATATAGACTATTCCAAAAGACTTGCCTATTTTCATAATGACCGACTCAATAAACCAAAGTCTTTTGATTTTTTATTCCTTACTGCCACTTAAATAGAGAAGTGCCTCTTAAAGTGAGCTCAAAGGTTTCTGCTTTACTCTTTAAATTTCGAGATTTAACAAGAAATAAACACCATACCTATAGTGAGTGAATTCCCAAAAGTGTTTCTCAAGGATATAGTGAACCTACTACCTGAAAGAGAGTTAGAGTTTTCTATTGATCTCATACTAGGAGCAAGACCTTTATCCTTTGCACTTTATAGAATGTCTCATTTAGGATCGACTGAACTTAAGAAACGGATTGAGGAATTATTTGCTAAGGGATTCATTAAGCCAAGTGTGTCTCCTTGAGGTGCACCTGTTCTTTAAGAAAGATGAGAGCATGAGATTATGTATAGATTACAAGTAGCTGAATAAAGTCACAATAAGAAATAAGCACTCACTCCCTAGGATAAATGACTTGTCAGATCAATTGCTAGGAGCCTCAGTTTTCTCCAAAATAGATTTGAGATCAGGATACCATCAAATAAGAGTGAAATAGGAATATATACCTAAGATAACTTTTAGGACCATGTATGGGCATTATGAATATCTTGTGATACCTTTTGGACTTACCAATGCTCCTGCAATATTCATAGATTACATGAGTAGAGTCTTTAAGCCTTACCTTGACCAGTTTCTGGTAGTCTTCATAAATGATATCCTCATATATTCTAAGACTAGGGAAAAGCATGAACAACACCTTAGAATAGTGTTGCAAATCTTGAAGGAGAAGCAACTGTATGCCAAGTTAGCAAAATGTAAGTTCTCGTTGAGTGAGGTAAGATTTTTAGGCCATGTGATCACTCAAGAAAGGGTAGCAGTGGATCCAAGTAAAGTTGAAGCTGTAGTTCATTAGGAAAGACCAAAGATAGTCACTGAAGTTAGGAGTTTTATGGGATTAGTAGGTTATAATAGAAGATTCATCAAAGGATTCTCTCAACTAGTTTTACTTTTGACTAGGTCAACTAAGAAAAACCAGTCTTTTAAGTTGAACTCAACTTGTGAAGCCAATTTTGAAAAGTTAAAGAACAGGCTTATGTCTACCCCAGTCTTAATAATTTCTGATCCTAAGAAATATTTTGTAGTGTACTATGATGCATCCAAGAAAGGACTAGGTTGTATGTTGATGTAAGAAGTGAGAGTTATGACTTATGCCTCTAGGCAACTTAGGTCTCATAAAGAAAACTATCCAACCCATGACCTAGAGCTAGCTGCTATAGTATTTGCCTTGAAAATTTGAAGACATTATTTATATGGAGTGAAGTTTGAAGTATATAGTGACCATAAGAGTTTGAAGTACCCTTTTGATCAAAAGGAGTTAAATATGAGACAAAGAAGATTGATAGAAGTTTTAAAAGATTATGATTTTGAATCGAAGTATCATGCTGGCAAGGCTAATGTGGTGGCCGATGCCCTGAGTAGAAAATCCCTACACATGTCTCTAATGATGATAGAGGAGAATAAGTTGTTAGAGGAATTTGGAGATTTGAATATTTCAGTCTCATTACAATCTCATTGTATATATGCAAGTGAACTTAGAATAAAGTGTGATTTAAAGGACCAAATAAGACAAGCTCAGGAAAGTGATGAATTTGTGAAATCACTAAAGAATAGGATTTAAATAGAGCAGCTTGAGCATTTTGATGTTGATCAAAAAGAGACTGTGACATATAAGGAAAGGCTATGTGTACCGAATAATGAAGAACTGAGAAATAAGATTTTATCTGAGGCACATTGCAGTAAGTTTACTATGCATCCTAGTACAACCAAGATGTATCAAGACCTTAGGAAGTTGCTTTGGTAGAATGAAATGAAGCGAGACATAGCTAGTTTTGTCGCTAGATGTCTCACCTATCAGAAGGTTAACATAGAGCACTAGAAACCTATAAGACTTTTACAACCTTTGGATATTCTTGTATGGAAATGGGATAGCATATCAATGGATTTTGTGGTAGGATTACCTAGGACTCCCTCAAGGTGTGATGTAGCATGGGTGATAGTCGATAGCTTGACCAAGTCAACCTATATATTGCTAATAAGGATCAGTTGTCCATTGTATAAGTTGGCTCAGATTTACATTCAGGAAATTGTGAGATTGCATGGAATACTAACCAATATAGTGTCAGACAGGGATCCTAGATTCACCTCTAAGTTTTAGGTAGCTCTACTAGAAGCCTTAGGTACTAAACTTTGTTTTAGTGTGGCTTACCACCCTCAAACAGATGGTCAAATAGATAAGACTATTCAGACCTTAGAGAACATGCTTAGGGCTTGTGTGTTAGAACTTTAGAGAAGTTAGAATACTCATCTACCATTGATAGAGTTTAACTATAACAATAATCACCATTCCAGCATAGGGATGACACCATTTGAAGCTCTGTATAATAGAAAATGTAGGTCACCTTTGTGTTGGTTTGAAGTAGGAGAAAAAAGTCTGTTAAGACTTGATTTAGTGCAACAAACCACAAAAAAGATAAATTCATTAAGAAAAGATTACTTACTGCTCAGAGTAGATAGAAAAGCTATGCTGATAATAGAAGGAGACCTCTAGAATTTGAAAAAGGAGACCATGTTTTCCTCAGAGTCCTCATACTACTGGGATTAGTAGAGCCCTCAAATCCAAAAAGCTGAATCCAAAATTTATTGGTCTACTCCAAATTATCAAAAGAATAGGGCCTGTTGTATATCATATTGCACTTTTTCCTAATCTTTCCAACCTTCATAATGTCTTCTATGTCTCTCAGTTCTGAAAACACTGTTTTGACCCTTCACACATCATAGAATATGAAACAATACAAATAAGAGACAATTTGACATTTGAAACTAAAATAGTATAGATCATAGATAGATCGGTCAAATATTTAAGAGGAAAAGAAATTCCCTAAGTTAAAGTGATTTGGAAGGGATTGTCATACGAGAAAGCAACATGAGAATTGGAAGATGAAATTAAGAAATCTTATCCTGAGTTCTATCAAATAGGTTAGTAAACTTTGGGGACAAAATTTCTAAAAGGAGGGGAGAATTATAACATATCCTCTATTATAAACTATTTTTATAGAGCAAATTAATTTATTTGATTTGTTTAAGTAAATTTGACAACAATTGATTGATCAAATAATTGAATTATATACATTAACTTTCTAAAACAAGACTATAAATTAACAATGATAACTTTAAAATATGTTACTCCATTTAAAATAAATACACACATATATATATATATATATATATATATATATATATATATAAAGAAGAGGAAGATTCAAAGAGTCTTGCATGAAGACTTTAGGGAACTTAGGACAAAAAAAAAAAAAAAAAAAGAGAGAAAGAAAAAAGTAGTCAATGGCATTAAGTGATGATATCAAATTTGGTTGAAAAACAACGCATAGTAGTAAACATGAAACAAAGAAAAAATGGAGTGGAACATCACTAGTGACATTTTTGACCATAAGTAACAAGCTGAAAAATTCTATATAAAGAGATAGTGAGAATCACCATTGACATAGAGAGAAGGGTGCTGGAGAAAAATAACATCAAAGTGGGAGAGTAAGAATTACCTAGGAAAAGAAAGAGAGAATAGGAATGGTGAGTGAATGAAAGAAGGAATAGTTAGATAACGTGAAAGAAAAAGAGAAATGAACTTGCCATGCACACGCTAGTTTTTATTTCTGTAAGAATATTAAGGTAGATAATAAAATTATTTACGAAATAAAATCATGACTATATTTATTCATTGCAAGTTATGTTATATTATTATTTAGTATTATTTACTATTGTAGTTTATTATATGTTCCAAGTTCTTTTATTTATTAAAGTTGCTTAGTATTACTCTTGTTGCAATTTATTCTATTTATTATTCCAAATTATTTTATTTACTGTTATTTTATATTATTGCTCCTTATTATTTATTATTACAAAATATTTTATTTATCATTCCAAGTTATTTGCCCTAATGTTAATTTATATTATTGCTCATTATCATTCCTATTTATTTTATTTATCCTTTCAAGTCAATTAATTTGATGTTCGTTTATACTATTGCTTATTATTATTATTATTACTACTACTACTACTACTACAACTATGACTATTATTAAGATATTGTTTATATAATGATATATTATTTTGAGTTGTCAATTTTTATGAAAATTTTTTTAGGGGACCAATATTAAGAGTAAAATATTATATCTCAGACTTAAAATAAATGAAATTTATCATATATGAATCTAAACAATTAAATTATTTATACCTTTGCTTGAAATTTTATACTTTGACTTATGGATAATATGATGACTCTTGACTTAGAGACATTCCTGTGACCGTTGTAAAGATATATAACTTATATGCATTTAATGCGCCATGATAACAAGGACAGACTTATGGACCATATAAGAAAGCTTAAAAGGAATTAACTAAAGTGATTCTAGATTCGGTCTTTTTAGAAATTCACACTTAAATTTGACAACTCTATATTTTTTTGAGATATTATGTTATATTATTTCAACTATTGTGCACTTCATTTATTTTTAATTTATTATTTAATTTATATTTTTTGCATTTTATTCAGCTTATTTTATTACTTAATTTTATGTATTATTATTTAATTTATTGTGATAAATTTATGGTATTCATTTTATTGTTTATTTTATGTTATTTAAGGCTTTTATTTAAGTTATATTGATTGCTTAAGTTTATGCATCTTTATATTTATTGTAAATTTATGCATACTGACAAGTAAGGAATTTTAAAAAAAGATATTTAAGATTTATCGCTAACCACCAAGAAAATAGAGGGATAAGATGTAAGATCTTTTATGTTATCTGCTTTGGTTAGTATGGCATAAACGTCTTGTTTTTATCGTCACTATGTTATGAGTAACACCAGATAATGAGAATTTTCCTAAGAGAAAGCCTTCAAATATATGTGAAACAAACAAATAAAGAAAAGTGGAACTTAAAGCAGAGAGATTATAATTATATTAATAACTTAAAGCAGAGAGATTATAATTATATTAATACTTGCAGTATTATATATTGCATAACATATATTTCTTTTTAGCATTTATTGCTCATAATGTTATGAAGTATGATTTTCTTGTAAGCAATGTGACGAGATCATAATATAGTAGCTGTGTAGATTTCCGTGCTAAGACACGATTAGAACCATTATAATTCAAATACTTTAGAACCCTTTATTATCTATTGAGGATTTTAAATTATTACTCTATTTCTGATATTTTCAGATTAGTCAAGTAACACCTTAAAGAAATGTGGACTGTTTCAGCTGCTAGGAACATATGAAATTATAATTAAATATATTGTAGTTTCATGATCTAGTTTAAATATGTTTAGCTTATGGCGAGTAAAACTTTACCCTTGCTCTTGAACTCCATGCTATATATATGTCTATTAATGTCTGATTTTAAACTTTCTATGTAAAGTTGTCTCAATAGCTTTATTATGAATGGGTATTACAAATATTGTTCTATTGTATTTATGTGAATTTTTTATTTAATATTTTTAATTTTTAATTTTTTTAAAATAATTTAAGTTATTAAAAATATTAAAATAAATTTATTTATATTTTTTTAATATTTTTAAGGGCCAATCCGCCAATCTACCCTTAAATAGAGTGAACTAAAATATTGAATCAATTTTTCTAATTTATATGACCCTGCCTACTTTACCACATCTAGTATAACCCTTTATTACCTATACAGCTATACCCCATTTATTGAATTTTCTTAATTTTTAAGAAATTTTTATTTCAAAAATATGTGAGGATGACACTTGGTTAGAAGACTCAATGGGATTGTATGTATTAAAGATTAAAAAATAAAGATTAAAGATATATACAACACGGGCTGAAAGTATATTGGGTGCGTCCATAGCAATTGTCATACTATAGACTTGCAGCAAAATATAGTTATTCTACTCCATGTTTCATATTATTTGTCTATTTATAATTTTTATATTTTAAATTATTTGTTCATTTTAAGTATTAAAAATTATTTTTAATTATGTTTATTAATAAAATGAATGAAAAATATAAAAAAAAGTTGCAGTTTCAATGTAATTATAATAGTTTTGTAAAATTAATTTACTTTTACTGTTATTGAAATAATTTATTGATTTTTTAATCTGTGTATAAATTCTATATTAACAGGTATTGTGAAATGAAAATAGTAATTTATTATCTAATATTTTAAGAGTAATGTTATGCGACCAAAATTATTTGTCAAAATTGTTGCAAAAATTTATCAAAATTTAAAGAGAGTGGTTGAAAAAGTTAAAGAAGTAATAACCATCCATTATTCAAAAGTTAGAAATAGTGTCACATTAGTCTGAAAAAATTATGACAACAAAATTTTGATTCGCTAGTACTTTTCAAATTTTAATTGCAGCTTTCTATAGTATCTTTGCCGGAAAAGAATAAATGTATTACCTAACAAATTTCAGGTTAAAATATTTATATCGAACTTCACCATTTTTTTTTATTGAAGATTGGTTTTATTCTTGATCAAAATATTTAAAAATTAAACGAAAAGTTGATTTGACCAGATTTAATTCATTTAATTGGCTAATAAATTATAATTATATTAAAAATATTAAACAATCAAAATTTTATTATAAGAATTTTTGTTAAAATAAAATAATATTATTTTTAATCATTGAATAAATAGATAATCTTCATTCATTCAACTTATCCAACAGCCTTTATAATTTTTGACAAATTCTACCCAATAATTCTACACATAATTATCTATTCAATCAATTCAACCGTCAGCTTTTCAAACATTGTCGTAAGGTCATTCATCTATCTTATAATTTATTCTTCTTGTTTCAATATATCTATTAGTTTGGTCTCTAAAGATATTAATTTTTAAATATATCATTTTGATCAAATTGATAGATATATTCAAATAGAAAGAGTGTTTTCTTAAATGCTAATGATGATGCATGTGTCAAATCACTATTGATCTACTACATATAGATCTTAAAAGTTTTTAATGTGACGTGTCATTGTTTAATTCAATAAAAATAACTTGAATTAACATGAGCTATTAAGATAATTGATTAATTGTCATACATTAAAAGTATAAAATAATTTTACATTTTCAACTAATAAAATTTTAAAAAAATAATAAATTATGGTGGATAATTATTATAGTGGGTAGTTATCTATCATAATATGACAATTTTTTAAAATTCTATTGGTTCATAATATAAAATAATTTTATGCTTTTAGTGTCTATAAATTATTCTCTTAAGATAATATTTGAAGTGTAATTGATAGATTTAATTATAAGAATGAAAAAAAATTTATAAATAAAAAATGAGAAATATTTAGTGAACATATTATGAATAAGGCACCATACTAATTCACATCCTATCTATTATTGGATATGATGTGAATCCTCCTTAGACCGGACCCAAATCTCATATAATAATGAATGAGATGTGAATTTGTATGATATCATATACATAATATGTTCACTTAATATAACTCAATTAGAATAAGACAATAGTTATGACGCACCTGCACTTCAGCCTACCATTATTCTTGTGGACTTTCATGACTTAGTTGTCTACCATTATATAAAGGCGTTGAGCTATTTTAATTATTATTATAATTTATTTTCAATTTTATCTATTATTTTATTATATTTATCAAAGGGTAGGTGCTGTGGTACACTGTGCCAAATTTGGTTCACCATGCACTATGTGAATCTAATGGTAAGGGTTGGTGGTACCTACAAGCAACCAATTACTGTAAATATACCATAAAATTCTCACACATCTCACCCCATCTTAATTTGTTCTCCCCCTTCTTCGTCACTCCTTCACCTACATCCCATCGTCACCTAGCTCCACCTCTTCCCTTGCAACCTCATCTTCTTCCTTAGCTCCTCTTACTGCATCGTTGACTCCACCTTTCCACCAGCCTTGATCTCCAATAATGTGTTTTCCAACAAAGGAAAAAGCCAAAGAGGAATCTGGATGACTTCAAGCATCGTGATAGTCTCCCTCCTTTTTGTGGCCATCTTGATAGAACCTTCTTCCAATGCCAAAATCAGAAGGCTCTACCAAGTTTGGAAAGCAAACAATGTTTTAGTGGTATTGTCTTAGTGTGCTTAGGAGTGGCAGTATTCGCAGTGGTTGCTTAGAGATTGTCAATGAAGATTGGTGGAGTTAGGAAAGGGAGTGAGTTTGATTATTGAGTGTATCACAGGTGTACACCATCACATTTTTGGTTGTTAGATGTCAATGTGCATCAAGTACCAAAGTTAGCAAGGTGCATTAAAGATGGCATCTTATCACAGTGTTGTTTAGATCCCACTTCCTGTTCATTCTTTGGTGTTGTATTTTATTGGTTCCTTTTTTAAGTAAACAAATGAACAATGACAAGCTTGTTTGATGATCTAAATTAAAAAAAATGAAGTGATAATATTCCTATTATGAGTTCTCAAGTTAATCATTTTTGTCAAAAATAGTGATCATCAACTAAATATGATTGTCTAGATAATCACAATGCCACAATGCCACAGACAATATGCACATTGACAAACAAAAATAATGAAACTTAGTAAAGCATATAGAATCCCATTATGCACATAGCAATCTTGTTTCTCATTATGCACAATCCCAACTTTTTTCCTTGTCTCCTTATTCCTTGTAACTATCTCGAAACATGTCATAATGGCCTTGAAGCTCATCCACATCCTCAAAGTAGTGGTAACCACCCATGCTCTTGTTGGGACAAAAATCCTAATATTGATATCAAGTTGAGATCAAGTAAGATCAAGCGAAAGTTTAGATGAACGGATGTTTGGCAAAAATATCAAGGGATATATTGACTTTAAGGCTTTATTTGGGAGTTAGGAGGGAAAGGAAAGGGAAAGCATCAAAAGGGAAGGAATGGGATTGGAGGGAAGGGGTTAGAGGCTTGTTCTTCCCCTTGTTTGGGAGTGCAAGATAAATAAAGGAAAGAAAATGGAGTGTTCATGATATATTTTTTACATTTTTACCTTCACAAAAATACTTAATTATTTTTTTTAAAGGAATTAATTATTTTAGTTAAAATTACTTGTTTTTATACTTTAGAAATATTTCTATTTCTAAAAGTACTTCTCCCTAAAATATTTAATTATTTTTTTGAGAAGATTAATTATTTAAGTTAAAAATACATGTTTCTATATTTAAAAAAAATATTTATATTTATAAAAATGCTTTTCCCTCTATAAATTTTTTCTCTACAAAATAAATCATATCAAAAATTTTATCTTCATTTTTTTTACCTCTAAAAATATTTTTCCTCATCAATATTTTCAAAATATTCTATGGATTAATATGGATAGAAATATTCTCTTTGATTGAAAAGAAATCAGAGAAAAGAAACCAGAAAACAAAATGGTAAAAAGAAAAAGAGGAAGGAAAGGAAAGAAACTCAACCTTCTCTTTGTGATCAATTTCACGAGATTCTTCACCATAATTTGGGAATTTTTTTTCTAGGGTTCTGGAAAAGAGAAAATATTTAAAAATGGATATTACCGAAAACAAATCAGTGAAAAAAAGAAATTAGAAAATAAAATGGCATAAAGAAAAGGAAAAGAACTAACCCTTCTCTCTGATCGATATGTGGATATTGACAAAAACAAATAGGTGAAGAAGAGAAATTAGAAAACAAAATGGCAAAAAGAAAAGGAAAGGAACTAACCCTTCTCTATGACCGATTTCATGAGGTTTTTTACCATGATTTGGGAATTTTTTGTTCTAAGATTCTGTAAAAGATAAAAGATTCAAAAATATGCGTTGGGTTGATACGGGTTTACAATTTGGGTTGGGAATAATGGAGAGTAAAGTGGTCATTTTAAATTATAATTTACGAAACACCTCAAAATGGGGGAGCTAAAAATGAGGGGTTATTGGGGGGTGCTTTGGAGGCCTTTAAAACACCTTCAAACACTTTCCTCCGATTAAATTAAAACTCCCAAATATCTTAAAAGAACCCCAAGGCCTTCCTTTCCCTCCTAAACCAAACTCCAAAATATACCCTAAGAAGATTGTGGAAGGAGCAGTATAGTATTGACATTGGAGGATAACTTAGTTCTATAGTTAAAAAAGGGTGATGTCGACAAGTAGATGAAGTTTGGACAATTTGAAGGTTGAAATTCAAGCATAAAGGTCAAACTTGGCACAGGTATGAATGGTTATTGGTCGACAAGATAAGAAATCAATAAGGAAAGCCATCAAGTCATGAGCAGGTTGTTTGATTCTTAACTCGAACATATTAGAAATCATGTGCTTATAAGAGATATGGACAAACCCATATGTGATAGCCCATTTGCAAGAAATGGAGCACGATTTGAGATAGTTACAAGGAACATGGTATGAATCAAGAACAAGGATCATGGCGATGAGCAACTTCTAAGAAGTGGGTTGTGCATTGAATTCTTAGGGCCTAGGGATGTCTATAAATACCAGGAGTTCAAGTTTAGTTGTATTTCTTGTAATGCACTTGCAAACATCTAACATACTCTAGTCATGCTGACATTAAAGAGTCCCAAAGAACTCAAGCAATTTTCTCTTTTCTTTTCTTTAATTTAGTCATTTGATCTTATTTTGTGCTTTCATTTTATATATTTATGTTCTTGTGTTTTGAAGTATTGTACAATTACATTTCTTTTAATCATTAGCTATTGTTCATCAAAGTTATTCATTTTCTTTATTATTTGAGTTTGTTTTTAAGTATCTAGAAGACCATTGTGTGCATAGTATCGAACTAGTTTGTGTTATTAATACTTAAAAATATTTGAGAACTCATCAAAGAAGACACTTCTATTCCTCAAATTGAGATTGTGAAACAAATTGGTTAATTATTGACGATGTTTATTTGTTTATCGACGAAGAAGAATACAACACTCTATTTATACCTAGTGGCTTTTCTTTGAGACCTTATCATTTAATATTCTCAAACAAACAATAGCTTAAGTCTTTCAACTTGAGCATAATTTCGACACTTGCCTCTATTGACATGAAGATGCTTTAATCATACTATTGATTGACAATGTCAAATCCACTTTGAATTTACCAGTCAACTTCCATCCTTTAAACCTTTTTTTTTTTCGATAATTGATTGAAGGCTCGACATTCAAATCGAATGGAGCATTATTGCAACAAAATGCCTCAAAAAGAAAAGGATCCTAAACAAAACAAGACTAATGCCAAAAAAGGGTGTTACACATGAAGCTCATACATAAAGAACACACTTACAATTTAACAGCGTGAAACACACATCCAAGTTTAGAATAACACAAGTTATTCTTTTTTCTTCCCCTTTTGCCTCTAGTCTTCACATGGTCGGAATCCTTCTCTTTATACTCATGATTTTTTATCAATGCATTGATAATATCCTCATCCTTGTCAGCTAGTTCAAGAAGACCCAAATCTCCATGCTTTAGACCTTCTCAACACAAGCATATCTTTTGTCATTCCTTAAGCCTTCAAATCATCGAAAGATCCTTCTTATTGGGTATTTGATTGTGTGCACCTCTTTTACCATCATTGTAAATCTTCGATGCTTTCATTTTTTTTCTCAGCTAGGCTGTCTTTTTGTCTTCTCATACTTAGGGAAATTCCCCCCTACAAGTCCCTATACATTGGATTTTTAATTTTAAAGTTCAAAATAATTGAATGTCAAAATAGTAAAGAATATTGTTTAGCCCAATTAGTAATCAATATTGTCATTGGACTTAATTATATTTAGTATTGCTTGTAGGTGGAAGTGGTATGAGCCTTGTGGTGTATGGGCTTTCCATAATGGCCAGCCTTAGCCCATTATGTTATTGACACAAGAGAGAAGCTCTTGCTTCTAACCATAAATAGTTGTCTGTTGCCTTATTGAAATAGTAAGATGTATTATGAAATTGATATGTGGATGGGAATTGGAGAGTTGCCTTTAATGCAACTCAGTCGAGGTTCTTTATAAATAGAAACCAACACCTATCTGTGAAAGCATCCTAAGCTAAAGCATTTTCCAATAGTAGGAAGAAGCAATTTGAGCTTCTTGTACAAAATAGAGAGAGTGCGAGAAATTTCGAGAGTATAATATGTAGTAAACATTTGGAATTTGAGTATATTATCTAGGTTTCTATAATACAATAAACTATAGTAGAAGGAAGTCTCATTGGGATGCACTATATTTTGTACATGAGTGTAAAGAGGATATTATAATTATCCTTAAATATAGGGGATATTTTTAGAATTTATCTCGTGGTTTTTCCCTCGTCATTCTGCCGGGTTTTCCATATTAAAATTCGGTGTACAATTTATTGATATATTTTATTGGTGTAAATAATGACAAATAGGTCATAATGTAAAGTACTATTCATAAGATTTATTTTATCCGCTAGTCTCTATAGAAATTTGAGCATGCTTCCGAAGTGTTTAATACACTTGAGGCATGTACGCAACTATAATATCCCTAACAAGTGGTATCAAAGTCGCTTGGTTGTAGATCCAAGATTTCGGTGCCAAAATTTGAAGTGAAGTTTGATAGGTCTAGCGACTTCAGTTAATGGAAGTTGAAGCTGCAAGAATTGCTAGGTCAATAAGGTCTAGCAACGGCATTGGAGGGCATAGACAAATCACTAGCCACATTATCTACTAAAAAGAATGAGAAGATGATAGTAAAAACATAGAGTACAATACGGTTGAGCCTAGTAAACAATATGTTGCAAGAGTTTATGGATAAGAAGCTCACCAATTCATTGTGGAAAGCTTTAGAAGAAAAATATTCTATAAAGACTCTATCAAACAAACTTTATCAAAGGAATTGCACGCATTCAAATATTCAAAAGAAAACTAATTCCAAACCACATAGATGATTTCAATTGGATGATCTATGATGTTGGAGTAGCTGGAATAAAAGTTGAAGATGTTGATCAAGCTATGATCTTGTTAACTTCACTACCTTTATCCTATGATAATTTTTGTGATACCATAATGTGTTGTGGATCCTCAATTACAGTAAAAAACAACAAAGAGGCACTGATAATAAAGAAGCAATAGAAATTAATATTTGGATCTAGTATTGATAATCCTATAGATGGGTTGTCCATGAGATGACATAGTCAAGAAAGAGGATCGAGAAGCAAAAGGAAAGGAAGTTCAAAGTCCAAAAATCACAAGTTAGTGAAGTGCTTTCATTGTCACTAGATAAGGCATATTAGAAGAAATTGCCCAAATAGAAAGGAGAAATTAGAAAATTTTGCTGACATAATATTTGTAAGTTTTGATAATAGTGGTGTTGGCTTTGCCTTAATAGTATCCACTAGTGACTTAGGAAATAAGTGAATCCTAGATTCTGGTGCATCTTTTCACATGACACATAAAAGAAGTTTTTTTACTTCCTATAAAAAATGGGAGGGAAGAGTTAGATTGGGAAACAACAGAATAATTTTGATTATAGGTGAAGGAGAAGTGCGAGTGTATGAGTCAAATTAGACAATGGCACTAAAATTGATGATACATGGTAAACATATCTCCATCAACTGCCATTGATTTGAAGATTCCACAAGAGATATAGTCTAGTCAACCTATAAATCATTCTGATTTGAAGTTATCTGGTTGCCTTATGTATGCCCATGAGATTGATGATAAACTAATTGAGGTAAAAGCAAGGTGTATATTTCTAGGATATGCACGAGGGGTAAAGGGCTACTAATTGCAGTGTACGGAAAAAGACAAGTTCACTTGAAGATGTCACTTTTGATTAGGCGACAATGGCAAATTATAAGTAGGAATCTAAAGTAGATCAAATAGAAACATCATGGTGCTGAGAAGCATATGGAGTTAGAGATTAATTATAGGAAGATAAAGTAGGAAGAAGATGAGACAAATTAGTCAAGTACTTTAGGGACTGTTCAACCTGAAGTAGAACAACAAGAAACCAGAGAAGCAGAATATATAGTGTAGCCATTAGTAGAGAGAGGCAAAAATTTTGGAAACCATAGAGATATCTAAATTCTATTGCCTGTGCACTTGACTCGTGATATGCATATCATATAGCCTTTGCTTTGGCCTTGGCAAATGGTGCAATTAGACATGAACCTTATGCTATCATGTAGTATACAACAAGGAGTCAATAGTGGCTGATAATAATGAATGAGAAAATTGAATTTCTTTAGATAAACCAGACATAGGAGCTCGCACAACTTCTAGAGGGGAAAAAGGTTATTGGATGCAAATAGGTCTTTCAAAGGAAAGAACTTAGCATTGAATCACCAAGGCTCAAGGCAATAACGGTAGCAAAGGGTTATACTCAGAAGGAAGGTGTTGAATTCCATGAAGTATTCTCTCTTGTGGTGAAGTAAAACTCTATTTGAATCCAATTAGCTATTGTGAGTACGTTTCACTTGCAGTTGGAATAGCTTGATATGAAGACGGTGTTCTTACATGGTGACCTAGAGGAGCAAAGAACTAGAGGGGATCATAATTTCGGATAAGAAGGATCATGTTTGCTTGTTAAAGAAGTCTTTGTACAGTTTGAAGCATCCCTAAAGCAATGGTACAAAAGGTTTGAAGCATTTATGATTGGTAGTGGATATATTAGAAATTAATATGATAATTGGTACTCTCCTTTTTTATAGTCTAGTTATGCAACATTGAAAAGTTTTTCCATCAATTTTCTTTTAAAAAATATTTCCGGTGACTATGAAATTTTCAATAAATTTTAAATTTTGAACAGTGTAAAATATTTTAAAATTTAATTAATATTGTATTAAAATTAATCTCTCTATGTGTGTCTGAATTAGCAAACTGAAGATTTTTCACTTTAATTTAAATATAAAGTTTTTATTTTACCTTAAATGTATTATTTAGTGAAGGCCTATTTTTCACTGAAACAAGTAGACTACTCAACTCCTGTGAAACTCTTATCAGCTTTTTTGTTGAAAGCACTGGAAACCAGTGTTTTTGGAGTAAATAAATAAGCAAAAACACGTATCAGCAAGCCATAAAATTATTATGCGATTTTCTTATTGGTGATATATCATTATAAGCTGTGGTCGATTTTGAAAGATTCCTAATCATACATTAATAATTAATTACATCATTTTCATTATATATCTTAGCGTCTAATAACTGATTAGATATTCGTTCTTTTATAGTTTACCCAATACTTTAAAATCGCCGGTTGTGGCCATCATGTGTGCAAGCCTGAATGAAAGGTCTGCAACGTACCTCTTTTGTAGTTGGCCTAATTTGCTTGACTCTCCTTCATTCTCACTTTGGAACTCTAGCATTGCTGCCAAATTTCTATTCCACAGACATTTGAGTTCACATACATATTGCCTATAGTTGCAAAAGGTTCCAAAGTAATAACAAAATAATAATAATAATAATCTCACATGCTAATGTAATTAAACTGAACAGAAATCTAGGTTAAAAAAGTCAGACTCACTATAGCTAGTTACTAACTACTAGAAGCTAGAAAATCAATGGCTTCTAATATGTATAAAATGGACTAAGTGTAGCACTTGGTTGTGGAATAACTGGAGGGAACATCACAAGGACAAGAGGAAGTATCCCAATGCACATTTGACTTCCATGCATTGCCAATATTGAAAGGCATACCGAATGGAAAACCAACGGATCGCAATGTCTCCAAATCTTGGTCATCAACACGAGGCACATTCACATTATCATTAAATTTTACCAATGCATTATCATATTGGTTTCCAATTGTCCCTCGCATTTCACGTAGTAATGGTATTGAATAGCCACCGCAGTGCTGTTGCAACCCGCCAAAGTTTGTAGTTGTTGAACCGTCGGGGGTCTTACTAAGATCTCCAAGCACCGAGGATGACATGTTCAACAACATGGAAGAAACATCCATTGTAGATTTGGCATTGTTATTAGATGCTTCAAGGGGAGATGAGAATATCAAGCTGTTGATAAGGTCTCCATTTGAAATGGGTAGATGATCAAATGCTTTGTAAAGCAATGGGTTGATGATGGATTTATAGGAGGCAACATCCAAAGGACAAAGATTAGTAATACTATTTGTGGTTGAGTGTTGGGTGTCATTGTTGTTAGAACATAACCCGCTGGCTAACAAGCTACTTTTCTTTGTCAATGGTATGTTGGCTGAACAAAACTGGGTGCTGTCTTGATCTTTGGTTAGCATATCAGGGGTGCTTGGTTCAGGTAGAGAAGAGACCCAAGAGTGAGAGAGAGCTCTTTGTGCTGTAGAGTTAGTTTTCTTGAATATCCTGCAGATTGCCCATGATTCCTGCAATTTCAAAAGAAAAGTTAAACCAGTCTATACATAAACGACATTTACAGCCATAAACAATCAAAACTGATAACTTTGCTAAGAAAATAAAGTTTGAAAATTTCTTGCATAAATACAAATTTAACACATCGTATTTAATCTTACAATAAAATTGGGCTTGCACCGGTGTTATGCACGACACACTCACTTATTTCTAGATCTTAGTAATTTTATTATAAGCGTGCCTAAATATAGGCTAATTTTTAAGTTTTCATTAGTTTTACTCACATAAACTGGAATGGTCTTGTCCCTGTACTTCTTTGGGGACAATGAGTCAGTGAGAGAAGGTAGCCTGAATTCATGCATCATCCAGTCAGTTTTGACTCCTTTGGCAGCTCTACCTTTGTAAAAGACAAGGGATTTCTTGAGGCCAATACACTTGGAACCTTCTGAGGAGTATATAGGCCTGTCAGTTCCAGTGGCTTTCCAGAAGCCAGCTCCAGTTACCCTATTAGGCCTCGCACTGTTTCTGTATTTTCTGTCTCTGGGACAGTAAAAATACCACTCTTTCTCTCCTGTGGCAGCTAACTCTGCACAAAGTAGAATCATAAGAAAATAACTTGTTAGATACCTTAACAAAAGAAAGGTACTTAAATATATGGAACTATAGTCTTAGCTCAGATTTAAAGAGGTGCTTGTAAGAGGTTACATTTTAACCAAAAGAAATATGTGTCTTTGTCTTACTTGGAAGATCCCAAGGATCATATTTATAGATATCAAGCTGCTTGATGAGCTCAATAGATAGAGGCCTCTGCTGAATCTTTCTCCTGAGGTAAAACCCAACAAGCTCTTCATCAGTTGGATGAAACCTAAACCCTGGTAGCATAACTTCATCAAGTTTCTCACCATCATTTCTTTCGTCCATATCTTAACCTATTTTCTTCTAGGAGAAAGATTGAGATCCTTTGTTGTTTCTCCTCAAGATTTTTTAACCAAATTACCAGTGAAAAAAAAAAAACAAAAAACAAAAAACTCTACACTAGAAAAGTGGAAGCTGGTTTCAAACAGATGGCTAAAAGTTTTGAAGAAGAACAAGAACCCTAAAAGAAGTGCATGAGGGTGCTAATGATGAGAAGAGTTGAAAGACAAAGGAAGAGCAAGTTGAGAGTGAAGTATTCACTTAGTTTGAAGGCATTATATGCTTCCTGAGAAGGGGTCTGCCCCCGAAGGATCAGCCGCCTTTTCTGGTGACTCTTAAAGGACTCTGTGTTGTGCGAGGATTCACTATGTTTGGCTCAAAAGATGAAGCAAAGGGCAAGGCTCTTGAAAAATAACAAACAACCATAAAAGAAATTAAAACCATTAAGTATTTAATTTTAAGTCAATAAGAGAGTAAAGGTTTTATCATAGCATAATACTACAGCTATTTATTATAGCAATTTTTATTTTTTTTGCTCATAGTTTAGGCATTACTATGAGAATACCATAATTTTATACACAATTAAAGATTAGTGTACATTATTATGGGAACTCAAGTTTTTATTTTAGTTTTATCATTTTTTTCCCCTTTAAGTGCCACTTTTGATATTTGATATATGATTTTTAAACCTTAAATAATATTTCTTTTTTGTGATTTGTCTAGAGACCATGACCTAAAAGATGGAATCTCAATAAACCACCAAATTTGCAGCTTCTAGGGATTGTGATCCTGTATTTAATTACCCTTTAGACATATTAATCTCATGAAAGTTTTGGTCTAAACACTTCAAGCCAAAGACGTACATCAGATCAAAGTTCCAAGTAATTAATGATGTTTATAATTATATAGTGTTTGAAACTTGGAAATATCATTTGGAAACGTGCATGGACCTGAACCAGATTCCAAAACTGAGCTCAATTTTCAAATTCAGTTAGACCCACTTTGGATTATACTATTGGTTTGAAGGTTTCTCAGAATCCGAAAATCCCGTTTCTATTCCATTCCCAGAGCTTCTATTCCACTGATCTTGACAGGTTGAATCAGTTTAATAATAATATTTATTATAAACATAATGTCAAATTTCAAGTAACAACAAGCGAACGTGTGATCAAAGTCTCATATGGTTGAGGGGACCGCTTTACCCTTATAGGAACACTATATTAATATTAAGTATTGATCCAAACTAAAACCATTTGTTTACTACTCTATCAATGTACTTAAATATCAAAGTTAGCTAAAACTTAACTGCAATATGGAACTTTAGGAGTATTTGACCTTATTTCTTTGAGCGTTCTTCCACAGGGTAGAAGACTACTTAATTCCCACCTTTTCTCAGCTTCCTTTTCTTTAGTCTGCTCAAATTTTTTGTAGTCCTTCTAATCCACGATTTAAATGTTGCATGATACATAGGTATTCTTTTTTTCTGATAGTGACTGAGAGAAGGGATTTAATTTTTTTTCAGGGGATTATTCTTAAATTTCCTGTTTTTAACTTGTATTATCAAATTTAATTTCTTCAAAGTTTTTAACTTGAATAATAATCGTTAGAACTAAAATTTGATCAACCATGCATTGAAAAAAATTTCAATCTCATATAAGGTTTTTGCAAGTGCATCTTTAGATGCTCTTATTGCACTGCAGCTGACAAAGGTGCTTGGGAAGTTTTATTTTATGCGACTAGGGAAAGATATATATAGTATATCACTACATGAAATTACAGAGAAATAACTGCGACAAGCGTGAACATAAACTCACAGTTCAAGATGAAGGAATTCATATGTTGGAAAAGAAGCCAAAGCCTTAATAAACATATGACTAATGTCAATATGTCATTAATATTAAATTAATGATTAAGGGCGCTCATATATATTGAGTACTCTAATTTCCAGATTTCAAAGGTTAAAATCCTATCAAAATCAATCGAATAGTTGCAGTAGTAATAACAACAATAATGTTTTAGAAACGAATTTATGGACAAATCAAGTTCTGGGCTTTCAACTTTTTGCCCCATATGCCATAATGTTAACGCATTTCTTCCATATATTTTGTATCACTTAACAAGGATCAATAATCGAAGTGTGATTATGGTTCCACATATATATCACTTAATGACCAGCAAGGATCAACAATCAAAGCGTGATTATGGTTACATATTGCAGCTATTATATCTAGTTATAGGCTTATAGCCAAATTGGTTATTGGTTCTGTCAATAAATTTCGCCACAAGTTGAATTTTATTTATTACAAACCCCACAATATATCACTCAATACAAGCCATGGCTCTTTGAAATTTGTTTATAAGTTTTGGTCTTTTCATTTAATTTAAGACTTAAAAAATCATAAATTATTGCAGAGGTTATGTAACTTACTAGATTATGCCTTTAATATGGCTGGCAAATCAAACAGCTCAACTTTTTATTAATAATAAAATAAAATTTGAACTTATAACCTCTAACAAATTATCCAATTCTTTGTCATTAGCTCACATAATGACTTAAAGCAGCTTGAGTTAATAAAGTTTGAAAACATAAAAAAGGGGGGACAAAAAAAGAATAAAAGTCTAAAATGCAAATTAACTTATTCATAAAACAATTCAAACTTCCAAAAATTGCGGCTATCGGTTGACTGTACAGTCTACCGAAAATGTGTAATTGGATTTGGATTTATATATGAGAATTTCTTTGATACACACATGAACATAAGTGCCCAAAAAAAGTCCCACAAAGAATTACTAACAAAGAGACACATGTAAAGTGTGAACGGCAGTCTTATGATCATTATTTTCAGCCCAAGTGGCCGTCTTTTAGGTGTTTTGGTAATTAACAGAACTCGCGAAAGGCAAAATCCTCTATTTTTGTAGGGTTTGGCCTTGGGAATACAAAAAAGTATGGGATTTCTCAAATTTCTTGCTTTTAGTAAAACCAAATTGTTTTCAACAACGGAACTCAAAAAGGGTCTAAATTTCCTTTAAGACACCACACCTAATACTACATAGATTTTCTCCAATTTTTGACACTTAGCTTTGCCAAATATGTCTACTTGTTAGATAGCAAGTGTCGTACCACTAATTAATGGGAAACTTCACTGAGTCAAATGGCAGACTTGGGACTCCAAATTCAGTGAAGCTCCCCAAATTATAGCCCTCGGTTGGAACCATTTTTGTCTGTTCCTTGACCTTGGGTTTGCTTCCCAAGCGTGTAACCAAAGTTTAAAATCGAGTCAAGCTCCCAAAACCCAAAAATCTATGCCTCTTTCTTCGTGTAACACACCGCCAACCCTCTCAATAAGGTGCCAAAGTCCAATTAGTAAAGTTACATGGATAACAACAGCAAATTAATGCCAACAAGGAGTTGCCTCACGGTAATGATGACTTATGGCCTCACTTAAGAAGTTTCAAAAATAGATGCACCTTAGAGCAATAAATTGGTGTGCTTTGTGTTTCATCACTCTCTCGAGAGATTTCCACACTAAATTTGAAGCATAAGTGGCAAAGACCAAGTAAGCCATCAAGTGAATGCTTAATTATCACCCAAAGAATAATTAAAAATCAAATCACTTTTGCTTATTGTTTTAAGGGTTTTGCAAATGAATGCCATGAGAGCTCTAGTTAAGGAACTAAGCATGAAAATTTTTTTGTTGAAGTATAATTTTTAACTTAGAAACTTAAAAAAAATTTCTATTTTTGATTCCTTAACATTACCCTTAAGACACTGGTTAGCAAACTCTTCTTTTAATCATAAAGTATTTTATAACTTTGATTTATCTTAAAAGAGGAGGGTTGTGTTAGCCCATACATAGTCAACAGAAAATTTTGTTGAATCTTTATGACATGGATCAAAGATGGGATAGTGTTAATGCTAGGTCATTGCTTGGAAACAACGTGCTGTATGGCTCAAATACAATGTCAAATAAGGAGGAGTCGTTGCATAGGTGCCCAAGTGCAATGCAAATAAGCAAGAGTTATCGCATTTTTGTGAATGGGTGCAAGTAAATAGTTTAGTTCACAAGAGGATAGGTTACATTTTAGGACTTGGAATGTAGTCACACTTATAGATAAATCTATAGAAATAGTTGACATCATGATTAGGAGGAGAATAAAATTTTATGTGTCTACAAGAAACTAAATGGGCAAGAGAGATGGTTAGGGAATTAGGTACTTTGAGATTTAAGCTTTAGTACACCGGTAAAACAAAATCTAGAAATGAAGTGGGCATAATTGTGGATAAATACGGGAAGAATGAAGTTGTTGAGGTTAAAAGCTTAGGAAGAACTCCATAAAATAAAATTTTCAGAGGATTTAGAAGGCTTGGTGCATACCTTTAGGCGAAAAGATTTTATTAGGAGGACATCTAAATAGTCATGTAGGAAGGGATGCTAGCAAATGCAAAAGTAAGAGTATATTGGATTTTTTTTTTTTAATTTTTGATTTTATAATAGCTAACACTTGCTTTAGGAAATGAGAAAAATATCTTATAACATACAAGAGTACGCTGACAAGTTCTCAAATCGATTTCTTTCTGATAAGAAAATTGGATAGCAAACTTTGTGCGAATTGTAATGTTATTCTTAAAGAGAGCCTAACAAATTGGCATAGGGTCTTAGTCATGGATATACGGGGTAACGAGGAGAGTGAAGAAAAATGGTCAAGAGAAGACTTCAAGGATTAGGTGGTAGTATTTGAAGGGAGAAAAGAAAAGAAACCTCCAAAGAAGGATTGCAAAAGAAGTAAGCTAGGAGAAACAAGAAAGTGCAAACAAACTGAGGCATGAGATACGGTGACAGGGATTAGGAAAGTAGCAAAAGAAACACTTGGGGAATCAACAGGCTTTGGACTAAGAAGCAAAGAATCTTGGTGGTGGGACACAAACATGCAAAGTAAGATTAAGGTTAAAAGAAAGTGGTTTAAAGAATGGTCCTTGCATAGAAATGTTGAAAATTAGGGAAAATATAAGATGGCTAGGAAAGAAACTGCAAAGGCAGTGAGCGAAGCGAGCTAAGCTAGAGTGTTTGATGGGTTATACTAATCCTTAAGCACTAAAGAGAGAGAAAGAAAATGTATTTACAAGCTAGCTAAAGGGAGGGAAGAAAGACATTTAGACCAAGTTAAATGCATTAACAATGAAAAGGGTAAATTTTTGGTCATAAAACAAGACATGAAGGGAAGATGGGAGATCAGTTACTTTCACAAGTTATTTAATAAAGGACATAAGACTCTTTTGCAATCAAATAGGCTAAATACAAGAGAGAAAGACCAAAATTATACCGTTTATCACAAAATTCGAGAGTTTGAGGTTAAGAAGACTTTGAAGCAAACGAAAAATTGCAACGTGGTAAGTCCTAATAACATACCTATTGAGATATGGAAGTATCTAGGACGAAAGGTCATAAGTTGGCTCACAAAGCTATTTAACAAGATTCTAAGGGCAAAGAGATGTTGGACGAGTAGAGAAAGAGTACCTTAGTCCCTATGTATAGAAACAAGGGAGACATACAGAATTGTGCAAGTTATAGATAGATTAATTTCATGACCCATAATACAAAGCTATAGGAAAGGGTAGTTGAGTGGAGATTGAGACAGGAGACTCACATAATAGTGAACCAATTTGGCTTTATGCTTGGAAGGCCTACCATGGAAGTGATTTATTTGTTATGAAGATTGATGGAGAATACTAGAGTGACTAGAGAGATTTATATATGGTCTTCATTGATTTGAAAAAACATACAATAGGGTGCCAAAATAGGTTTTATGAAAGGTCCTAGAGAAGAAAGGAGTTCGAATAGGTTATATCTAAGCAATCAAATATATGTATGATAGGGTCACAATTAGCATGAGAACACAAAGTGGGATGATAGACGATTTTCCTATAAGTATTGGACACCAAGGGTCAACTTTCAATCCCTATATTTTCACGCTAGTTTTAGATATGCTTATTGGACATATTCAAAATTCAATGTAATGGTGCATGCTTTTCATTGATGATATAGTCCTAGTAGGAGAATCAAGAGAAGAACTAAATAGAAAGCTAGCATTGTGGAGACCAAAAATTTGGAAGCATATGGTTTTCAAATAATTACAAGTAAGCTAGAGTATATAGAATGTAAGTTTGGCAAGAGATGAACAAATTCTAACTTAGAAATAAAAATTTGGAACAATACCATACCACAAGTCACAAAATTTAAGTATCTTAGATCTATTAATCAAAATGATGGGGGAAATAGAGGGAGACGTAAACCATATGATTCAAGTTGGGTGATTAAAGTGGAGGAGTGCTGCGAATGTTATTTGTGATTAAAAAAAAAGTATAGCTAAAGCTTAAGGGAAAATTGAATGCTGGATAATAGAAAGTTAACAAGAAAATAAGCTAAATATTGTAGAGATGAAGTTGCTATGATGGATGAGTGGACAAGCTAGACAGAATAGGATTAGGAATTAGTGTATTAGAAAGCAAGTTGGGGTAGTGCCTATTATAGAAAAGATATTAAAATCTCATCATATGTTATTTGGATATGTGTGGAGAAGACCTATAAAGCCTTAATAAGGAGAGTAGGTCAGATAAAAGGTAATCCAATGGCTAGACATGGACAGAGATCTAGAAAAATTATAGGTAAAACTATTAAAAGAGATTTATATTTTAATAGTTTAAATATAAATATGATTTATTATAGAACATTATGGCATCATCTGATCCATGTAGTGGACCCCACATAGTGGAACAAGACTTAGTTATTGTTGTTGATTTATCTTAAAATTTTAATTTTAATATATTGTCAGTGTAAACTTTTTTTATACAAATATCCAATTATGTGTTGTCACATTAGCTAGAGTGTTTGACCTTTATCTTAAATATCTCAAACATCACACACATAAAAATATATGATTGGTATGAAGTGTAGAACTCTTTTACACTAACAATATATATCAAAATTAGGGGTGGGCATCAAATTGGGTTAATCCACCAACCTACAAGTTTTAACCCAATCCAACCTAACCCACAAAATACGGGTTAGGCGGGTTGACAAGTCAAATCGGGTTGAAAAATTTATAACCCATGAGATAAAGATTGGGTCGTAGGTTTGAAAATTTTTTATCCACACAACTCAATCCAACCCACCTACGAGAAGTTGATGGAGCATTTGATAGATTATTCTGATGAAAGTCTAGTGGATTGTTTGGATAATACTATATATCTTGAAAAGATTGAGAATAAAGTTAGTAATTATGTCAAGCCATATGCCATATGTAATGACACTAATTTCAATAAGCTTATATAATTTGTTATATTTTTAGGACTTATATATTTTCTTGAAAACTATTAGAACATAAATATGATGTTTTGAAAGCTTTTAGAACTTATGAATATTTTTTAAAATTTATTCATATTAAGATTACTATGCTTATTATAAGATTTGATTTTTATGCTATATATGTTTAAATTTATTATATTTTATTATTTTTTTGACATATTTTAATAAATAATTTTTTTAATTTATATCGGATCCATGGATTTGACCCAACCCAACCCAACCCAAACCATGCCCATCACTAATCAAAATTAATCTCTTATTTTCACTATATATAAAATTAATAAGTACCAGAATTATACAGTATCCCAAAATAGTTATCTTCTTGCATTAATTACTTATATAACTCTTGCAATTACAATCATATACTTACTTTACGGGCGACCCATCTAAGTTTAAAAGAAAATAAGGTTGTGTTCATCTTTCAAACGGCATTTCAGCAGTTGTGCCTATGCAAAATTATAAGTGAAAAGCATTATTCGATTGGCTTACATCGGAGAAAACTAAACATTTCATTGGCATACAACAGTGACACATTTAAATGGGCATTCAGTGTTCTTTTACGTTTTCCTTTTGCGCAATTATCAAAATATGTGTAGCCACATTATTAAATCTATTTGACGTACCGTAATTATTTCAAAAGTTATATAAAAAGATAAGATTTAATTAACTAATAATGTAAAATATTTTATATTTATAGTATATTAAAATTCATCTTTTATCTCAATAATAGCATTAAAATTATAATTAAGGAGAAAAAGAAAGGAGGATAAGTTTTTAATTTTATGAAATCTATTTTAATTTAAAAGTTTTTCAAAATAAAAATAATGAAATAAATTAATTTTAATACATTGTTAGTATTATGATAGTATTATATAACTTTTGATAGTATTGTGATAAAAGTTAAATATTTTTAATGATGTAACTATATATGATTGAATGATTATGTAAAAAAATTTTACATTGACAGTGTATCAAAATTAAATCCATAATAAAATGATAGACTATCATATAACATTTTCATCATCTTTCTGTTGGCTTTATAAAAATTATTGAGATTAATTTTGATACATAATTAGTGTAAAATAGTTTACACTATCAACCAATCAAATTTTAATTTGTGTATAATTTTTGAAATAGTTATGAGAAAAGTCAAATAGATTTAATGACATAGTTACACATGATTAAATAATTGTATAAAAAAATTTCATACAGACTATATATGAAATAAATCCAAAATTATATAACTTCATAAAAATAAAAAATGTCTTCTCTTTTCTTTAATTCTAAAATTTTGTATCCAAAAGAAACGCTAGGGAATGACTGCTAAAGAATGACTCTTACTACAAAATAATAATAATAATAATAACCACTCTTTACGAAAGATTGCCCTCAGCTAACGAAATTATTTTGAAGTTTTTGTTTCCCAATTTTCAAAATTACCTAGTTTGCCATTCTTTCAGCTTACTTTACATCACTGACATCATTATTTCTTGTCTCTGTCCTCTTTCACCGCTCACAAAGCAAACTCCACATGATACAATTCTTAAAGTGGACTTGGGTTGGCTACTTGACTTTAAATAAAGAAGCCATGACTATATAGGCAAGCCTACCGGCTACTATTTGCAAATTGCACCAGGCAGAGGGACAACTTCTAAGTGATGTTGAAACTCCTAGCAATGAATATTACAAATATTTTGTGTGGGACATCATACCCGCTCATATTCTACCCACCATTGAATAGAGTACAAACCCCACTTAGACTAGATTCACGCTCCATCGAATAATAGATGAAATGTAAATCAATATAGTATCCACATAAAATGAGTATACATAACATAATAAATATTTATGCACCAAAGATTTAACCCTCATTTTTTTTTGAGACAAATTCTACTTTGCGTAGAGTCATGATCACTTGTGCAACGATCTTCCAAGCCTCCACAAAAGTAGTTTATGTTCCTCATAACACGATACTATCCTATTATTAAGAAAAATAAGAAAATCCTAATCTTTCAACCAACAAGAATTAACTTTGAGAAAGAGATTAATCTCTATAAATCATCATAATGATTATTTATTAATTCCTCTCGTAAGAGTGGTTTGATTCCAGTGTCAAAGCAGTGAAGACTTCATCGGACACAGCAATGGGCAAAACTTTTCCAGTTTGGTGTATTCAATTAAGAAACAAAACATGAAGCAGCCGCCTCTAGGAACACGACAACTCAATTACGAATTTATGACACGCACCACTCCATTAATATTAATATATCATCTAATGGGTGCACGTAGAAGCAAGCTGCCACCTGCCACCAAACAGCCAACCAATTTGAAAGTGTCGTTATATCACACAGATTACATAGAAATTCATACGCTCCATGTCTTAGTTCTTGGCTTCATTATCATATATTTAAAAAAAAAAAAATCAGCTAATCAGAACTTTGTAGTAGATAATCATATGCTTAAAATGTTATTAATTTCATACTGAGCAAATAAACAAGCTCAATGCGGTATTCAACAAGTAATGAAATTCTCACCCAATAGGATAGCCTCTAAGGTTGGGCTTTTTTCATAGGCTAAGTTACAACATCAAATGTTCAAGTTCAGTGCTTATTCTATTTGCCATGATCAAACAGCCAGTTTCCACTACTTCTCTCCCTAACAATAATCTGACTATATTTGCAACAGGTAAAGGGAGCAGAGTTATGCAAAGAAATGGATCTGTAGATGCTCCGCATTTGTGCACAGGAATACAAAATGTTCCCATCATGTCTGCAACAATTCTTCAATAAAGTATCCTTGAAGCTGTTTACAAACAAACAGGTGAAGAAGCACTCTTAGGGCTGTTAAAATAGAAGGTTTACATAACATGTTCAACAGTAAACCACAGTAAGAAAGAACACATTCATAGGGTGATATGAATATACCTGCAGAAATGTAAGAATTAATACAACTCCTGAGTTCCATAAAGCATGGATAGTGATGGGAGTGAGAAGGTTGCGAGTTTGAGCATACGAAATCCCCATAAAAGTCCCTAGATATGTTGCAAAATTCCGTTAATTTTCTTCACTGAAGATGGATGAACAATAGGTGCTTTCGAAAGAAAATAGGTTTTGCCCCCTTTTTCTTGCCTCATTTGTTCTTAATATAAAGCCACAAAATGCAAGGTAACGTTCTGAAGATCGTGTTATCTTGTATTTTACACAGTACCTAAAACAAACAGCCGTGGAAATTCTTCAGGAGTGAGATGGGCAAGAGCAAATGCAGCAGCACTAATGATGATAGCTACAGGCGTGGGAACCCTACAGTGAGATTAAGGAAGCAGCAATCGTAAGATACTACGTACCAGTAACACTCAAATAGAACATAAAACATGCTGAACCAAAGCAAGCAATTTGGACTAAATCTTTAAATTGAGACACACATTTACAAACAGATAGCTTTTTATATTAAAAAAAATATGAGAGAAGATGAAGTCCTGAACCTAAACTTTGAACTTAAAGGGCTCTAACCAATGCATTAGTTTTTTCATTTTAGGGCTTTTTATCTATTAACTTAGCTATTTAAAATCGTTCAAAATTTGAATTTTAAAAAATAAATTAATCAATAGTGTAAATTCGCTAGTGATTCAAAAAATTTTAAATGAAAGGGTATATTGTTAAAGTTTAGGGCTAATTCTTGATTTAAAAATTCGTAGTGGTAATTTCCAAATAGATAAAAGTTCAAGGCCAGGCCAGGGGTAATCCATACTCTTATGAAAAAGAAAAATAAATAAATAAAAAGTTCCTCAATTATAAGGCAAACTGAAATGTCTTCAACCAACATATTTGATATGTCATGTGGAACTCAAAGCAAAAGAACAAGGCACAATACCACTTAGTCAAGGAAGCCAAAAAAAAGCCTCGAAATACAGTCTCCTCAAGAAGTGGAGCAAGAACACCTGTGGTTCCCACCAAGCAAGCAGTACTACAATGAAAATGACCATAATCAATTACTTACTAATGAATCTAGGATAAAGAACCTACATTGAAACTTTCAGAGATATTAAGTCCAAACTCCCATACAATAACAACAACAACAAGGCTTTTCTCAGCAGGTGGGTTTGACTATATAGATCAACCAATGTCAGTGTGTTCTATCAAAAACCATGTCTATAGACAAGCCATCAAAATCTAAGTCCTTTTTTATAGTTTTGGCTATACTCTTTCTTGGTCTTCATTTACCTCTACCTATATGCTATTGTCCACTTGATTTACTCTTCTTACTGGGGCTTCAAGGCTTCTCTTCACATAGCCAACTCACTAAAGGCAGGATTCTATCATTTTTTTAGGTGCTACCCAAACTTTTTCTTTAACGCATTTATTACTAATCCTATCTTATCTAGTGTGTCCACTCATCCAACACAATATCCTCATCTCTACAACATGGAACATCGCCCAACATTCACTCTGATACACTAGTGCCAGTCTGTTAGGTACCTTAGATTATAAAGTGGTCTTTAGTGGCAATTGCTAAGTATGTGAGAGGAGAGAGAATGAGGGGCTTAGTCTTGTGTAACTACCTGCTAAGTCAGCAGGAGATAGTGGAGGAGGGAGATACCATGTGATTCTGTTATAAGGTGAGGGAAATAATATATAGAGGGGAGGGAAGAAATGAGAAGGTAGGCAGAAATTGGATTGGAAGGCTATTGGCTTTGGGAGAGTGCTAGGTCTCTCGAATACTCAGTGTATCATTTACTTTCTTGTTCTTATTTCTACACTCTTACTGGTATCACACTAATATCAGCTTCAATTCCATTAATATACCAAAATTTCTCCTGCTCTTCGCTCTCTAATGACCAGGTTCCCAACACAGTCTTATAGTTGTGCAATAAAATTTTCCCTTTAACATGAGTGGTACTTTCATATCACAAACAATACTGAAGACACTCTTTCATTTCATCCACCAAGTATGAATTCTATGATTCATATCTCTCTTTATTTCCCCATCATTTTGGATGATGAACCTAAGGTACTTAAATTGCGTCACTTGGTAAGATCTCCAACTTTCACCTCTAATCTAGAATTTATGTGCCTCTTGCTAAACTTACATTCCATATATTCCGACTTATTTCTAATTAAATGAAAGACACGAGCTTCTAAAGCTTGTCTCTAGAGCTCTAACTTCCCATTCATTGCATCTTCAACCCTCCAACAAGTACAATATCTGCAAAAAGCATGCATCATGGCATTGATTCTTGGATATGTTCAATAAGCACATCCAAGACGAAGGTAAAGACATGGGGGCTCATGTCGACCTTTGGTGTAAACATCGTATATTCGTGTCCATGAAGATTCAACAAGGCTTTAGGTTGGCTATCAACTACTTAACAAAACCCTCCTCTTTCATCCAGACTTCGGACCAGCTATGTAAAAATTTGCAAAGCACAACATAGGCAAAAGTTTAAAGTCCAAACACCCATAAATAGGGAATTTCTATTGAAAAGTACCTGACATTTGAAGATCCAATTAATGGAAGCAATGTAACAAGAGCGTCAGTCTGAAAAGAATATTATGGAAGCTAATAAGAAATCCTCACAAGATCAAAATCCCATAAGATTAATTCCTATTAATAAGTTATGAATCTTGGACAGATAACAAATAATTTAACCCTGTTACAGCTTAGTTCTAGTAAGGTAGATTAGGATAGTTGATTCATATTTCATACTCAGCATCCAACAAAACGACTGTAGTTAGCAGGGAGGCTCCATACCATGATGGCAACATATTACAAATGTTTTGAAGGAAATCCAAGATAAGTAGAATCATTAGTCAGTACTTATGCTGTTTCAGTGGCAGAAATTGGCCCTTTGAAAACTGTGGTGTAAATAGTTCACCAGATGGAAAACATATATGATCAAATCTGTATCTGCGAGTGAAAAGTCCAGATTATTTACCTCTCTTTCTGGAGTTTCGCCACTAAAGAAGGACATGGCAGCTCCTGGCAAAGCAATGACAATTAGGGCACCAGCTAGTCCAACTCCTGCCCATAAAAGCCACCCCTGTTTAAGATTGAAAGGTTCTCTCCAATCTGAAACATTGTTTTGCCATTTAATGAGGATAGGATAAGCAACTGAGTAACATATTCTAACACTATACATATAAACCAATTACAAGTTTAACATCTGACTAAAATGAGTTATAAAATGACAAGCTGCAACAATAATTATACAGAGAAGATACAACACATTCTGCAAGGGACAAACTGGTTGGCATCAATAGCAGTGAACCTTAAAAATTAAAGCAAACTGGTAAATAATTTAAACAGGGTTTTAGGCAGGATAACAGTCATTAATATAAACATTTGAAACCGTTTGCATATCCTACAAAAAATTTGAAAACTTTTGACCATTACCATATTTGAAGAAGTCTTCTGGGAGTGGCTTGTAATTGTTGGCAATACCATAAATAATTCCAAGTACAACAGCAGTTATAAGGCTGCCAAAAGAATACAAAAATAAGAATCCAACCCTGAACAGTGTGCACTTTAACATCAGAAAGAAAATTCAAATCACTATAAGATATAACAAAGCGTTTTATGGTATTTCGATGGATCTAGATGACTACGTGCTTCCCAAATAAGGAAACTAGTTAAAAAGGCAAAGGCCTAGAGTTAAAAGAAAATGTTACAAAGCAAGCATTCAGACATTCTCAAAGATTTAAGTTTGGAGCAAGAAAATAATAAGAGAATAAGGTCAATGACTGTCTAAACTTAAGCATATCACTCACTACCATGAGCATCATCCTGTGATCAGGCTATAAATATAAAATGTCCACATCACTTCAACATTCTTAACAATGACAAACCAGAACCAAAAAGTAGAAGCTGCTTCACAATTATCATAAAACTTGTAGAAGTACAAGGGTAAAGTCAAAACAAAGATTTTGCATACCCCTGCTCCACAAAAATTATCTCCGACTTCTCATCTAAACTTAGCTCATCGAACCGAATCCCCAGATGTTGTACAGCAGCTGCCTCAACCAAACCTGTCAACACAAAACTGGCTGGAAAAAGATTAATGACTCAAAATCGAACGCAATCAGGCACTTAGAACATGCAAAAACCCTGGAAAATAACTAACTAAACACAAATCAACAGTACAGGTCACATGTTTCTACATGATATTTCCAACATGGATTTGAATTATTTGATGTTTGATATGCAAGCATGATAAATAATCAAAACACACCCCAATCCACAGGCCAGAGAGGTTAATGTAACTGTTTGCCATTGCCAAGGCACCTCCCACCGCCGGAGAATAGGCCATTCCAATCCAGATTCCTGAAAAAAGAGAATAATACAAATGAATACAAGTTAGTCATATCATCTCTTTTCATATATATAGTCTTAGAAACAAAAGTAAACACTAAAAAAATAAAAAAAATAAAAAAAAAACCTACTTCGTAGGCGGCACAAGTCTCCCTGAGTGAATCCGAATAAAAAACCCATGCAAATAGAATCACATTATCTGCCACCCTTTTTTCTCTCTTCTTTTTCCCCTTAAGGAGGCAACAATAACAACAACAACAACAACAACAACAACAACAACAAAAGGAAGAAGAAGGTAGGTGAAAAAGCTCGTACCTTGTGCGGAAACTTGTTTTCAGATTTGTCTCTAGCGCTGGAGAAGCAAATTGAACGAAGGCCCCTTTCACTTTCAGAACGCAAATGAGAGGGGAGAGACAAACTTCTTCTGTGGCTACTGAGAAGAAATTCAGGGGCTTGTTTTGATAAGGGTTTAGACCAACACAGCTTGTGGGAATGGAAGGGGGCACAAGGGGATGATGAAGCTAGAGAAGAGTTAACTAGCTTTGAAAACATTGTCTAATGTTGATAACTTTGGAGCAACAACTTGATTACCAAACCACAATTTTTGGGATGCTGGCACTAAACTTTGCTGGGTACAAAGGACAACAGAACTTGAATGTAGATGTCCAAAAGAACGGGGAAGAAAGCCAGAGGAAGTAGAAAATGAATTTTAATAAAAAAATTCTCTTGGCCTTTTATTTTATTTTATTTTGAAAAAATTAAAATTGATCACAGTTTGGGCTTTAAAGAAAAAGTTTAATTTTGATATATTTTTAATATAAAAAAATTTATATAAATATTTAATTATATATTATTATATAAATAAAAATATTTGATTTAATTATTTATTATTTTAAAAATTTAATAAATAAAAATATATAATGATATAATAATATAAAATTTTTTTATATTAATATTATATTAAAATTAATTTTAAAAAAAATCTTAATTGTTGTAAGTTTATTCGTGAGGCCCCTTAGCTATTAAAAAAACCATAAATATTAAAAATATGTTTAACTAATTTAATTTGAATTAATTTTTTTTTAAACATAACAAACGAGTTGATTTACTATAAAAGTAAATTCTTCCTAAAGCTATATTTTTTTTTTTTTACTTTAGCAAAATTGCTAACCAACATGAAGTATTGTTTTAGATGCAATTGCTAGAATAGATATGGAATTTACATCTCATTTTTTTTTATCTCATCATTTTTGTCGTTCCATTTAGAATTAGCACATGTGTTTGCCAACAGTTTTTCTGGTGAACCATTCTGATTGTATAACATGTTATCTTTTTTATCCACAATACTTCAAACGAAGACCTTTTTAAAGACAAAATATTAAATCGTTTGAATAAACTAAACGTAAATGGCTCCTTAGCTAATTTCAACTAGGTTAAAATACTCCATATTTTATTTTAAATAAAATAATAATAATAATAATAATTTCCTTTACATCAATTTATAGTTGTTGGTAATTTTGTAATTTTATTTTATATACATTAGTGATTGTTTTGACTTTTTCAGTCACCTATATATTATTATATCTCTTCTTTCAAAAGCGAATAAAAATAATATTACAAAATTAGCTACATTATAAGTTGATTCAAAAAAGGGGAGGGAGTGAGCTTTTCTTCCAAAATAAAATATAGGATTTGCTAACCTTTAAATAAAAGTGTGCATCCCGAGATTAAGTGCCCGTGCAATATGTAACACCATTCCAAATACAATATCATACTTAAGTCATAGTACCACATTTAAAAATTGTTTCTAGCTCATATATGGCCCTTATCTGATAGCAACCTTCAATCGTCCTCCAATCTCAATCAACTCTGTCTAGGATGACTGTCTTCACTATCTCCTAAGCTATCTAGAGATTAACACGAGAATATACATAGGGGTGAGAATTAAAAATTCTTAGTAGAATTTCCTAAATTATCACATATAGTGTCATCTTCATTATTTTCAATTGCTTCGGTTTATTTAATAAAGAGTGATCATAACATATCAACTATAAATTTCATTATATAAAATTCAAAAATATCTTTTTGAACCAGGTTAATTTTATTTCACATACATGACAACTAAGAGAGTAGCTTCAGGATAGAAATAAATAAAAAGAATATAACTTATACATATACAGATGTACATCATATAATCATGTAAGTGCACTTATCTTTCTTGGCTTTCATAAACTTTCTTTGATCTTTACGACTATTGGGGTAGTCTGATCTGGAAGTGAGCTTAACTCGTGACTGTCATCACATAATACTGACCCACATACCTCTAAAATGAAGGGACTTAGCTCGTCAACTGCCTCCAAAGTAGAGAGACTCAATAGTTTTAGCTGCCTTATAGGGAGGGACCCAAATGACTGCCTCCAAGTGAAGGGACTCGCATCTTGTCTATTTAACTGCCTTCATAAGAAGGGATCCAACGAACTGCCTCAAAGTGAAGGGACTTCATCTTGTCTGTTTATATTCTTTTATGATTCATATGCTCATATAGTCATGTATGAAACTTATAATCATGATGCATAATTCATGTATTTCTGTTGAAAATCCAGCAGCATAATAGCTGAAACATGAGACTTCCCAATATACAAATAATATACACACAGTCAGGCAATCATGGTAACCAGAATCATCATATCACTATATCAATATCATATCATTTTGATAAGAAAACTTCATTAAAAATTCAACCATTAGCTCCTCATGGTTCATGGAGCTCCTAAATCTTAAAGCTGTCAAGAGGCCTCATTTCCCTCAAATCTGTCCTGTTTTTCTAAATTACACCAAAAATTCATTTTAATTCATTTTAATCTAAAAATTTAATGGATTGTAGCCCTATTAATCTATTTTTAGACTTTTTGGCTTCACTAAATTTTGATATGTATAACTGAAGTTATTAAATTTTTACTCAAGGCTGCCCTATTTTAGGACAGACTTGCTAACTTAAATTTAGAAAATCAATAAAAATTCATCCTACGTCATTTTCATCCGAAATTTGTATCAAAATGTAATATTAGAATTATCTTTCAATCCCAACAAGTTTCACTTCAATTGAGTAAGTAGAGCTCAAGTTATGAGCTCCTAAAGTGGGTTGCCCTTTTTCCACTCGAACAAAGCATAGGTCAATTTCCAGGAATTATTAGGGAAAATCTACTCATTATCTAATTCTAAAATTTTTTGACATAGTCTCTTATGCCTTAGCTTTCTAGTAAAATTAGTTTAACTTAATTTGAAGTTATATAAGACGAGTTATACCCTTTACATCACACTCTGGTTAAGATAGAGAGTGGATTCCAACAGTCAACTTTTAAAAATCATAACTAATTTATTTTAAGTCCAATGGTCTTATAATTTATATGTTTGGATTTCTCTTGAAGTCTAGTTTCATCTAAAATTAATTTCATTTGAATTTGAGTTCTATAGGTTAAGTTACAAGCTATGTCGTATAGATAATGTCTTAGGTTTCCGTCCAACAACTTTTTTGTTTTAGGTTTCTCTTGATTTTTTGATTTAATTTTCAACCTAAACTAAGTTTTTCTATCTCAAATCACTAAAAATAAGTCATATTAATATCATATAAGATCAAATAAAGGATGACACCAAGAACCTTAGTAGTCCAAAACCCTAGAAAATAATCAGTCCAATAAATCTTACCTCAAAATTCTTGAAACTATGGAATCAAGGAGCCAAGAACAACTTCTAGCCTTCTTCCTCCATTATGGAAGCAGCCTAGATGGAGATGGGGAGACTCCATTTGATGTTTGATCATCAAATTGATGGAGGGGTTTTGTAAAGAAGAGGATGAGGATCAATTTTCATAAAAAGAGTAAGTGGATTTATGGCCAAGAAGGTCACCAACTATGAGCTTGAAGCTTATAGCCATGGAGGTGATGAGAAGGAAGGAAGATGGAGAAGAAAAAAGGAGGAGATGAATGGAGGGGGAAGGTGCTGAAAATTTAAGGGCAAGAAAGGAAAATTTGTTAACTTCCTCCTTAAGTTGGATTAGCTTGTGACTTAAGTTTGTTGCGTAAATATCATTAGTCGGTTAAATTCTTCTAAACTTAAATTTGAGTGGCTCATGAGGATTTGTGTGATTAGTTTCTAGCCACACACCCTAGGGTCTCTAATTGATACTCATGTCCACAGATAATATAGGACTCTTGAGGATTAGTTCAAGGTGTCCGACTATTAATTCGGGTATTTTAAGTTACCCGAGATACTGCGACATTATGCGAGTAATCCTACATTTTTACTCAAAATTATGTGTAAAAAATCTCAATTTAAAGTTATTACAGGTATTTTAGTTATCTACCAATATCGTGGGGGCCACAAAACCTCAAAATCGAGATTTTTCTATGATTGCCCTTCTCGACAACCGTAAACTATTAATTACAACTTTGCCGTTATAATTTAATAATTATAATTTCATCCCTACTTTTACTACGACTTACTTAATTACAATTTTGTCCTTACCTCGAGCCCGAGCTTTCTTCTAGTCTGGTCTATCCTCAATATTCGAGATGTTAAACAATACATTGGATGGTATTAAAAAATAAATATAATAGTAATAAAAGTAAATAAGAAGATTAACTTAATTATAACAAAGAATATTAATTAATACACTTAATCAAAATAACTTATAATAGAACTTATTGTCAACATCTTTCATATATGAATCTACCTAATTCAAAAGGGAATAATTTGCATCAACACCTCAATTTTAATTCAAACATCGATTTGATTCACACCTCATATCTATTATTTATAAATAAATGAATTACCTATAAGTGTCGCATGATAAGTCCTAATTACAATTAAAGAAAAAATATTTCTGCATAAAATTTCATTATCTTCGGGTCAGGCCGGATTAGTCGGGTTCCTAGTAATAGGGCCTAGATACTAGTGATTCTATTGAGAGCAGAAAAAATTCATTATCTATTATCTATAACTAAATGGACTACCTCTAAGTATCACATGACAATTCCTAATTACAATTAAATAAAAATTATTCCTGCTTAAGACTTTCATTCTCTTCCTCTCTTTTAAGAAACTTTCCTCTCTTTTTTATTATGTATAACTAAATGGACTACCTCTAAGTACTACACGACAATTCCTAATTACAATTAAAGAAAAATTATTCCTATCTGAAATTCACTCTCTTCATCTCTTTCTATAAACTTTCCTTTCTTTTCTATTATTTATCTATTATCTAGAACTAAATGGACTATCTCTAAGTATCACATGGCAACTCCTAATTACAATTAAAGAAAAATTATTCTCATCTAAAATGTTCACTCTCTTCATGTCTTTCTAGAAACATTCTTTTCTTCTCCCACCTACTTCAATGCTCCTTACTAATCATTGTCTTCTGATCCTCCTTTGTCGTCATTCACCCTCACCGCTCCTCCTCTGCCTCCCACTAGAGTCACTGGATGTCTCCCCTCAGCCTTTCTCTCATATTAGATTTATCGCCCTTATCCTCTATTGTGACAAGGTGCCCCTCGCCTATCCTATTAAGAGGAAAGGAGAGTCATGGATGACTCTTTTGGTGCTGCGGGTCCTTGGTGTCATTACTTCTAGTCATAGTTGTAACTCAGAAAAATCTTATTCCATCACTTTAATTTGTGTAGCTAAAAGCTGGAAGTCTCTTACATCAAAATCTTTCTTCTACTCCATAAACAATTTCATTACTTTTCAATCCTCTTCAATAAACCATTCAATGACTCATTTAATTCTGAAGTTACTATCAAGATGTCATGATATGTTTCAAGGCAAGAAGTGTATTATGGTTTTGTAATAAACAAAATAATTAACTTACGCTTTATTTAAAAAAATAAACAACAATAAGAAAAAAACATCGAACAAAAAAGAGGTGGTCAAATAAACCTGTGAAATCATAGGTATAAATATTAGTTCTAAAAAATATTTGTCATTGGAAAAGAGGAAAAAACATGAATATAACATTTCTAAAATCATACATATACTTAAAATAAGTTATAGATATATTATCAACTCACCTAGCTCCCTAAGCAAGGATCATAATTGCCTTTGATGCCAAGAGCCAAAAGGTTGCCTCTCAAGATATCTAACACCACAATCAATATTAATCAATCATAAATTAGCTTCTCTTACTAGGGATTTACTTAAAAAATTCCCAAATCACAAAATTCTCAATTGGAACCCTAGGTACTCATCCTTTATTCTTCAAGTCCAACACTAACAGTAAAATCCCAACAAATCCTTTAAATAATTCAAAGAACAAGTTTTAGGAATACCTTTGGAAGTCAAAAGGAAGAGGAAGAGGGGATGAGTCCATTAATGGGGTTCCAAACCGTAGCATCATACCTCCCCAATCCATGGAATTGCGCCTCATTCCCTCTTTACATAGACTTGAGCATAGAATTCCTCATATAAGGGGTGCTAAGAGCATGAAAAATCAAGGGTTAGACATAGGGTATGTTGGAGAAATAACAGAAGAAGAAGAAGAAAGAAGGAGGGAAGAAGATGAGCTTTTTCTGGAAGCATCACAAACGTTCCTTTTATAGGCACCACCAACGCTTAGGCGGTGGAAAACAAGGCATCTGGGCATTGGCTTTAATTCCCATACCTACCAATTCTGTTATCGGGATCCGGGGCCTGAGGTTCGATTTGGTGAAGGTTGTTCAACATTGGCTCTTGGTTCCATGATCTAAGGTCCAAGATCTGGTTTAGTGAAGAGTGTGTAACACTAGCTCCTAGGTTCGAGGTCTGAGGTTTGGCATTTCATTAACACTGGCTCTTAGGTCCAAGATTCGAGACCCAAGTTTACTAAGTTCTGGTCCTAGTGTCTGAGTTTTGAGATCCTAAGTAACTCAATATTGGCTCTGGCTCCAAGTCCAAGGTCACTCAATTCTGATCCTGATGTTCGAGTTCCGAGGTCCAAGGTTGAGGATCGAGGGTCAAGTTCCAAGGTCAACTTTCAGGATCCGGGGACATTATTTTCCTTAACATATTCTCTCCAATACTCCCCAACAAGCAGAAAAAGGTCCAAGAGGCATTCTTAGCACATTCTGATTTCAATATTAAAATAGAGGCATTACAAATGTTTTGATTTAGCATAAATGCAATAAAATATTCAGTGCGTTCTTAATGCAAAAATTTCTCTTTCTATTGAAAGTGTTGCACACTTGTGAGCAAGGGGCTTGTGGTTGAGCACACTACAATTAGTCATTATACTTGTTTTGAAGTTCCCTTGAGCAATCCTTATGAGTTATTCATATAGTTTCACTAATTCAAGTGCAAAGTTAGTAAAAAGTGACTGCTGTATCCTCAGGAGTATTAGCTATGAAGATCAACTACACCGAGTTATTAACTTGTGATGGCAAAATACTCTTAAACTCAGTACTTAGCATGTCTCAGCCATAATTGATAAGTATCTTAATTTTATTAAGTTGTTTATTTATTTTAACTCTTCAATTTTAGTGTTTAATTGATATCAATTATTTTTTTTTTATTTAGACATAATTTTATTCCTATCCAAATATTATTTGTGCTATCCTTATTTTATAAATATTTTCCGACAATCTTAAGAGTATTTCAATTTTTTATAATTATCTAAATTTCAATCGTGTGTGAAAGAAAAAAAAAATTGAACTCTTTCATAGCTTGCTATATGCACCAGTAATGTGTTTAAACTGTCAAGAATGAGCTCAGAGTCAAAAGGTGATTACTCTACAAATATATAACTTTCTTTTGATGGTAAGGTACGGAATATTAGTTTATACACACACAAACGGTTTTTGGCTATGTTTATGTGTTTCTTCATGTTTGTGGAATATTCTATGCATAATGGCAATGTTAGAATGATGTTCCCTTGGCTAGGCTAGACCATATTTTAAGGTTGCAAGCTAATTTATAATTTATAATTATTTATATTTCAAAGTTAATCCCATGATCTGAACATCGTTTAATAAATAGGGAATTATTTTGAACTTTGTCATAAGATCAGAACCTATTGAAACGATCATACTAGTACATATTGGGCCTCTATATGTAGAAAATTAGAAATACATGAAGATCTTTACTTCAACTGAATCATGTTCATGTTAATGTGATTTTTACTGGTTATTATATGCCTCATGGGGGAGATGTAATCATTTAAATTTTTATTTTTATTTTTTCATATTTCTATACTATATTCTTTTTGTTATTATTGTTATTTTAATGGGATTGCATTGATACTTTCCAAAGATTTTGAGCTCAAATCACAAGTACAAAGCCTTGGTTTATTGGATTGTGTTACCTAGTGTTCTATGGTTATTGCCTTGTGTGCTGCACATGAGATTGAAATGTTGAGCCAAAATTCACAGTAATAGAAGTATTTGTTTTAGTTTGTAGTACCTATTCTTAGAAAATTATGCAACGGACTTTTTTGAGAAGAATAATATTTCAACTTCTTAAAAAGTACTAAAAGTGATTTTTGAAAAATAATAAGTTGCACAAAATTTTGATCTAAACAGATATAAAGTGACTTTTGATTAATGCAAAGTTGAAAAAAGTGATAAGTAGTACTATTCAAATGCATCTTTAGGCCAAGACAAGATAAAGGACCACATCTGGTTTTGAACATTCCTAATTATCACTCACCAAGTTGTCATCAATCCTCATCATCAATATTATCAGGATGTGGCATTTCTGCACTTTATGATCACTATAAAATTATCATTCATCCTATGTCAAAAATTACCATTCATCCTATGCCACTTATCACCAAGAACTTCATTTTATCTTTGACACTTTGTCGATCCTATTAGGCCAAGTAGTATGCCTATGGATAAATATCAATCCACTTGATTTTCGCAAATGCAGGTTCTGTCAAGTGAATACTCATTAATTATCATCCATGACTAGACAAGGCATTTCGAAATTTATTGGAAATTAATCAAAAAAGCTTTTGACAAACGATGAAGTTGCATTCATTATTTTAGCATGCATTTCACAGGTAAAATTTAATTGGAAAGAAACAGAAAAGGATATGTGATCTGTCTCGAACTTTCAATGATTGAATGAAGTAACAAAGATGGGGTGAAATGATCAAGCACAGTTCATAATTTGTCTTAATTATAGCTAGGTGCTAATCATTGTTTGATAACATTTCGATGAGATTTTATTTTGAATGGAGGATTTCAGAAGGAAAATAAGTTGCAATGTGAGGAATCTTCATCGAATGGAGGATGATAGAAAAGAAAAGGCAAAGGTAGGCATTAACATACAGGCATGAACATGCTGATAAAAACTTCAATTAGAAACTAAAGGCATAACATATTGATAAAAACCTTGTTTCTAAGTCCATGTACAAATTCACTAACTTCTAATGTGACAATCTGTTTTGCCAAATTCAATGTATTGTCTAAGTGCTTTGATGCCATTGTTCATCTAATCTGTTCTGTCACAATTTTGGTTCACCATGTGAACATTGTTTACAGCCAAGGCTGCTTCATAAGTTGAGCAGATCATTTTGCAAAGAATTCCCTATAGTTTTCATTCACAAAATCCTTGTAAGACACGTTGGGGAGCTAGCCAGATGACAGATAGTCACACAATAAATAAAAAATGCGGAATATCCTTATTATTTTGGAATTTATAAAACATAAGCAACTGTCTGCAATCTGCATATAAGGGAGGTCTTAGCGGTAGGAACTTGGAAAATCAATTGTGGCCCAGAAGCAAGACTTGCGGAAGGTATGGGAATTAAGATTGGACTGAATTTTGTTAAAGATATTTGCTTCCAGAGAATTACAGTAGAATCAGATTGCAAAGAGCATATTGAAGCACTTCAAGAGAAGCACATCTATGATCTACCCTAACAATAGAAGGAAAATATGATGGGTAGATCATAGATGTGCTTCTCTTGAAGTGTTCAAATATGCTCTTTGCAATCTGATTCTACTGTAATTCTTTGGACTGTAGAACCACTAGCACCTCTTTTTCTTCTTTTATGTTTATGCATTGCACACAAAGAGGAGTGGCAAGAGGAGTGGCAATGACGTAACCACAAATTGGCAAAATTAGCATATAATCTTGGTGAGGCTATTTGGATCGAGGATTTCCCACATGAATTTGACCCTCTGGTGGATGCACATTGTATTCATTTGATTCCATCCTAATGACGTTTATCTACCATGTTCAAAAAAAAAAAAAAAAAAAAGAGGTCAGCGCTATTGGTTTTAAACTCATATGAACCAAAAAACGCACCTAAGCACAATTATACAGTAATACCTTAATGTTGAGCTTGTTGAGAACTGATGAAAAGTGTTTTTAATGTCATCTGTAAAAGATCTATTTAATGGTTATTTTTAAGGTATGTATTTTATAAATAAAAAAATTAATACACTGTAAATACATAAAAGTTATTTATGTTTTCATCATTTATTGACAATAATTTTGTTAAATAAGTAAATACATCGTATAATATGCGTATATCTTTTTAACAAGTTTTAAATAAGTTTGTATGATTATGAGAGCTACTATTTCTTTTTAACAATTTTTTTTAATTTCTTTATTATTTTAAACAAAATATCAAATAAAAAGTATTTAAAATATTAAAAAATAATAAAAAATTACTAATTGTTTTGATAATGAGATGAATTGTGAGCATATGATTTTTTTTTTCAATCTTATCAAAGAAAAGTCATTTAAGTTGGGATTATGAGATTCATAACTCATAAGTTATGTTCCACAGATATGGGTGTAGTCCTATTAGGTGAGCCGTGTGAGATACTCACACACACCCTTTCTTCGCCATTCCAACCAACAAGCACTTACCATTGTAAGAATTAGATACTTTTTTTTTTTTGGGTGGTCAAGGGAAGAGGGGAATATTAGGGGAGAGGGAGGGGAGGGATGGGAATCGAAGCTGGTGTGGTTACTTGTAAGATAGTGATTCTGCCATTTGAGCTAAGCCTCAACCACAAGTAGATATAACTAATTACTATCTTTTGACGGCTTGTTGGACTGGACCAATAGGGCCCAATGAGAACAAACTTGGATTGGATTGGTACTTATTGTTCAAATTACACTATTCTATTTTGCAAGTCACTAACAGTTTAAAATAAAATGAACATACAATATACAATAGTCTAAAACTATTACTTGAAATGCAGTCATCAAGCATTCCAAAAACAAAGCCCTCTGATTAAAGGATGACAATGGTATCCATGGAGGCGGGACATGTCCTTCACCCTCTACCATCCCGATTTAATTGTGTGTATAATTAACACTATTAAGTATTAATTAACACTAAATTTATAAATAAAGAAGAGAATGTAGAATAATAAAATCGATAATGCAATATAATTAAAATTTTGTTGGTAATAGAATTTTAACTGCACCGTAAACATTTTAAAAGTAGTTTCTCATAACACAAGAAATTGAAATAGTAGGGATTTAAAATATAGGAGAGTTCAATTGTTAGAAGATCACACTTATTATACGTGGTCCAAAGCAGGCCACACGGCCAAAAAGTAAAGAATTAATATGGACCACATACCTAGTAGATGAGTCATCATTACTTTTTCAAAAAATCTCCTTAATTATCACAAGAAACCCTAGACTTAGTATCATTCTCTCTCTCTCTCTCTCTTTCTGCCTACACCAGCTAAACCTTCCTTCTCCTTTGCTCTCTTCCATTGTTGCTCTTATAAACTCTCAAATCCTTGGTTGCAACTTATTTCTTCAATATCTATCTAACTTTTAACCTTGTTTCTTATCTCCTAAACCATTTAGAGGCCAAAATCTTTCCTCTTTAGATCATATCTAGCATCAGCCAAGAAGAAGAAAAGAAGAGTTTAAGTATTGATTCGAGACTCTAAGAGAGTTTTAGAGTTGTTGAAAGCAAATTTGAAGCATCCTTGAGCTTAGAAGTAGGGTAGGTTCCTAAACCACCTTATATATGGATAAATGACTAGATGAGCTAGGGTTTTCATCTCTTTTGTTTATCATGAATATTGGCCAAGGATGATGTTCCTTAGGCTTATATTAATGAGTTAGAATAAGTGAAACTTGAGTTAGTGAGAAAAGCAAGCTAAGAACTAAAAAGTGTTCACAAATAAAAAACAAGATAACTAGGACAGCCCTGGATAGTATTGGATCCATGAATCATATCTTGAGGTAGGAAACCTTAGTTGAAGTGAAACCAATTTTATTTGAAATCTAACTCATAGAAAAGTATACTCACAAAACTTAAGACCTATTAGACTTAAGATGAATAACTTATAAATTTTTTAAGCAAGCTGTAGGCGAAGTACTATGAACTTGAGTAGTAGGCATTCTAACGGGCATAACTTGCCCTATAGACCTTCAAATTGAGTATAATCAATTTTGTTAGAAAGCTAACAATAAGAGAACAAGCTTGTAAATTTAGACCTAAACTCCCAATGAGTTGCTCCTAGTAATTCTACAAATTTGCCCTATGTTCTATAAGTGTCAAAACAAACAGGGCAGTCCCAATGTAGAGCTTATAACCTAAGCTCTACTTAGCCAAACTTAGTGGGACTTAGTTTGATTGCAAAAAGGGACAATAAAATTTCAGAACAAAATGATGAAAAATGGATTTTTAGTAATTTTTCACTTTTAGATATCCAAGTTTGTACCAAAATAGGACAGCAGTGGATCAAACATAAATAACTTAAGTTATACTTATCAAAACTTAGTGGGACCAAATAAACTTGAAAATAGACTAACAGGGCAATGTTTATGTAGAATTTGAGCTCAAAAGGATTTAAGTTGGAATTTTTGTGTAATTTATAAATCTAGGCAGAATTAAGGGATCTAAATCTAATTTGTAGTCAAATTACTTATATAACTTAATTTAGGTCTCTAAACTATACGGGACCAAAACTAATGAAAAGAATGAAGGATATATGCTGGTTTCATTGCCATGTTGATATCATGGTACCACTGTTCATTGGAATCCTTATGATTTAGGCATTCCTTGCCTTATATGAATATGTATGTGATTGAGACTTTGATGTATGTATTGAAATTATTCTTTTCTGTGGACTAACTGTTGAATCTGCTACTGTAAATTTTGGGAGCCCTCATCATACTGCCAAATTTTGGTAGGAATATTTTGAAAGCATCTAGCATGAGCATAAGTGCATCAAATATCCTCATGTACAAGTATGAACAAACTATGCAAGCTAAGAATATGAAAATATAGGATCCCTCCACTAGGAGGTAGTTATATTAGGATTATGAGATCCCTCTAATATAAGGTAGTTAATTAAAGATAAGATCCTTTCAATTAGAGGCTTAAAGATGAGATTCCTCTAATTAGAGGCACATAAATTCCCTTATCAGCTTAGTCTGATTATGAGATCCTTCTATTTGGAGGTAGTTATATTATAATTATGAGATCCCTCTATTTGGAGGAAATTATAATATGATTATGAGATCTCTCTAAGTAGAGGCAATTAACCAAAAGATGAGATCCCTCCAATTAGAAGCATGTCTAAGACTGCACTCTGATGATGGCAATACATAGTCCTCAAATGTAGATACATGTTGACACCTTAGGGACGGCGAGACATAACGCTAAGGTGTGTTATCAGCAGGAAGAGTGAACCTGACCATTAACTGGATTCCTTTACTTAAGTCAGAGAAAGATGTCTGACCTAAGTTAAGGCACTCTACGTTAATAGTAAGTACTAAAGTCAAAAAAGTAAAGAAGTATAGCAAAGAAAAGAGTATAAAGATATATATTAAGAGAAATATTTCATTCATTCATTTCCAACCTTATGTTCTATTTTAAATATGTACTAATATAAATTGCGTTAATGTTTCGAGTCTTGGATTAAGTGCTTCAATAAAAGAAATCCACTTCAAAAGGATAGTTTTGTACTTTATAAAATGAAATCTTTATTTTGCTATGACATGACCACCATTTTATAATAAATCAAAGTGGCTGGGGTCATAACGATGACACTATTTATATTAGCTTAGGACTACCTATTAAGAATTTATAATTCTCACTCGTGTGTATTTCCGTGTCTTCCCCAGATGGAACAATTGGCCATAGCAATGATCTTCCCAGGGGTATGTGATCGAGATTGAAGCATCCTAACAAGAAGGGTTTAGTGATGCTAGAGACTACAAAACTGGACAACACGAGGCCAGTGCCACGATGGAGGATGTTTTGCTACACTATAGCCCTTAGTGGAACTCTTTTATACATGTTAAAATATTGTTAAGTAAGACAAGAAGTTTGGTCATGTAAACTTGTGAATGTGACCATGATGTGAATTTTTATGTCTTCAAGTGGAGTTTATATTTTCTTTATTATCCTGTTTATATTTTATTCTATATGATGGGACAATTAGTATATTGTCCCAAAAGCACAATAAGTAACAAAACAAAGTCCACTAATTTACTAGTAATAACTTCTGAGTGCGATATTATAACTTAAGCATGGTGTTGTACTTAGGAGAGTGTCACATTTTGGTATCGGAGCGGTTCGTCCTGTAACGACCGAAAAATTTATCGTTAACAACTGAATTATTCGGTTTTTAATCAAATAAGTGAGTTTAATCAGAACTTGATTAAACATTTACTCAAAGCCAATTAAGTGTGGTTTAGATGTATTAGACTTGATGGAATTAGATTAGGAGCATAAAAAACTCCCATAGAAAAATTTCAAACCGATTTACCGATTTAAGAGAAATCGGTAAGATTTCGGAATTTTTAACTGTTGGAACCAGACCAGTAGAATTTTTCTATGAGTGCCCTAGAATCAATGGCTAGGATTTAGCCAACCACCCCACCCAAGTGGCGCCTAGACAACCTTGGATGAAGGGGAATAAACCAGATTTCATGACCACTTTAGGTCCACCAATCAAGATCAAGCCAACCTTCAAATATCTCCACTTTTTCTCTTTTCTCCTCATCAAAAAATTCGACCCCTCCATCAGCTGAAGCTCTCTTCCTTCTCTTCTCCTTGCTCTCATTTCTACTTCATTCTCATCCATCTTCAAGTCTCATCCCAAGCCACCACCATCCAAGACACAAAATCAGCCTAGATCACTCAAGACAAGGTAGGAAATCCTACTTCTCCTCTTGTTTCTCTGAATTGGGGCTGTATGTTGGGCATGAACAATCTAAGATATGTATGTATTATAGAGTGGTGATGATGTTTTATGACTGGTTTTGCATGTATGTTGTGATTGAAATTGAAATTGAGGGCAAATAGATTGAAGAAGGCAATCAAATCTAGAAGTTGTTAGGGTTTTCCGTCGGTGGTCCGTACAGCGGAGTGTACGGCTCCGCCTCCCGCCTTTTAAATTGGATGAAACCATTTTTATATAAAACTATACATCTAGGGATTTCCATACATATATCATAATAGGCCATTGGATTAGTATAGAATTAGTTATGAATTTTTGAAGTTAGACCTAGAAATCTGGGTTCTCACCCGGGCAGCATGGGTTGAGAAGGGTGTATCTCACCCTATACAGCCTCAAATTGAGTGCAACCAAAGATTTTTGAAAGCTAACACATGAAAGAACATCCCATAAAAATTTCAGAATTTAATTGGTTGTCATTTGTTCCCAGCACATCAATGAAGTTAGCTTAGGTTTAAACTAACCTAGAACAAGACAGCCCAATAGGGTAATGTTTCGAGACTCATAACTCAAAATCCACTTAAGCAAATGACATGAAACTTAATTCATTTTAAAGCTTGTTGTGTTAGCTTCATTTTGATATAAAATTAGCATGATTTCATCTAGTTTTCGATTTTTAGTGAATTTTGTTCTATAGGAACCCAATTCTGGCTAGGAACAGGATAGACTGAGATAAAATGTTTATATCTAGAGTTATACAACTCAAAACGAGATGGGACCAAAGAGAGTAGAAAGTAGACATATAAGGCTATAACATATCCAAAAATGAGAATTTAATGAGTTGAATTAAATAAAATTTGGAGCATGCCAAACTCGGGCAGAACAGGGAAGGACAAGCTGGAACCTTCTTAATGCTTGATTTGCAATTGTTGAATGATGTTATAAGTGTTTATATATATTTGCTGGGTTATACTGAAATTATTAGTTGTGCAACTGTACTGATTGTCTGGCACTATTCATAGGGAAGCGGACTTGATCCGTTATGCCGCCAAAATTTCGGTAAGAAATTCTTAAGTTATGAAATTCAAGACAACTTGAGTACTTCAAAAGTAAAGATACAAGTTAGATGTGCATTCATTTCATGACATTTATAAAGAAGTTCACATCACTTGGGCCAACCCCGGAATAAATTAAGGGGAATAGATCAGTGGGAAGGTTGGGGAAAGTAAACTCGGCCATCCTGTATAGGAACGAGCTCGGTCCTGAAAATTGGACTATTCCCCAGAAGTATATGGCCAATGACTCCCAGGGGACTAAGGATGGAAATAATTTATAAAAGGCGAAAGCCTCCAAGAATAAAATGCATCTTCTCATTGCACATGCATATGTACAGTGTAATATTTTTCTATTGATTGTTCTAGATCTCTGTTTATTATTCATAACATGCTATTGTTCTGCTGTGATTACTGTTTGAGTACATTACTACATCTGTTAATTAAAATTGAACTTGTTTCGGTGTATGCTTTACAAATGAGTATTTAAGTTAAATATTATCATTTTACCATACTATTTGAAAATTTTGCACGACTGAAACAACTGAAAATGACAGCGATGACAGATGTATAGAAGTTAGGATTTTCTACTGAGAAATATTCATTTCTCACCATATTATATATTTCGCGTCATTCTCAGACCATGGAGCACGCCGCGACAGGAGTTCTCTTCATTGAGTTCCCTAAGCTTCACATACACCTCGACTCATTTCTAGACTCTGTATATATATCTGGCAGGTGCCAGGTTCGTTTATATTTCTTCTTCCAGAGAGACTTCGCTGTACCTCTGATGCACCCACTATTTGATCCCGCTGTCCCCTACATAGCCATACCCCTTCACATGGCCCATCCATTTCCACCACCACCAAAGAATAAAGACTCACCGCACTACGCACCAAAGCACCCCCAGTTCCCATGGCCCCTCCTGCTTCACCACCACAGCCGATGTCGTCGGCCTTGACCTCAGAGAGGATCCGTCCGAGGCGGCTAGTTCTTCGTCATCATCTGCTCCCAGTGCCGGGCACCCTCCAGCTGACGCCACCATGGCGAACGGTTTCCTTTCATCAGACTCTGTTTAGATAGCATGCATGCTGTAGTGGGGTTAGATGTACAAAATGACCCTCTTTTGACAGTTTGGGTCATGGTTAGATGGGTAGATATTATGAATGTATATGCAATGTCCCATGGGGACCGCTAGGTGTCGCTCATAGAACCGCCGTTTTGTTTTGTATTAGCGGCCTCATTTTGTCACCGTGTATCAGTTTAGCGAACTTAAAAATCAGATATATATGTATACGTTTATGATACTTTTTGCAGTAGTTTTGTTCTTATTGTATTCTTATTTATGTTAAATTATTTACAGTTTACCGATTGATTAGTATTTATTCCGCTGTTACGCAGGAAATTTCATTATGCGATCAAGTATCCTTATGCAAGTAATTAATATTAATACAAAAAATAGAATTTAATCAATATTACATGTAATCTCTTATCAAATAAATTATTATGACTTAAGTATAGTACTTTGTCTGGTAAGATGTTACACGTCCTAACCAGACCAAAGGATGGACTGATTATGCTTTTAAAGTATACTGTAAGAGTCTAGAAAAGTGATGCTTTATAGGTCCTTGCATGACAAGGATATAGGTAATTGCGCATGGCAACCTTGTTGTGTTTGTTGTAGCTTATTTGTCACACTTAATCGCATATTGAGCCTGATCCTTTACACTATAATGTAACACCCCGATTATATAAGTATTCATTAACACTAAATTTATAAATGCAAAGGAGAATGTAGAATAATAAAAGTGATAATACAATATAGAAAATTTTGTTGGTACTAGAATTTTAACTGCACTGTAAACATTTTAAGAGCAATTTCTCTGAACATAAGAAATTAAACTAGTAAGGATTTAAAATATAAGAGAGTTCAATCATCAAAAGATCACATCTATTATATGTGGTCCAGAATGGGCCATACGGCTGAAAAATCAAGAATTAATATGAACCACACACCTAGTAAGTGAGTCATCCTTACTTTTTCAAAAAATCTCCCTAAATATCACAAGAAACCTTATAGTTGGCATCATTCTCTCTCTCTCTTTCTCTCTTAGCCCCACCACCTGAACCCTATAACACTCTCTTAAACACAATACTATGCTTAAGTCATAATATTACATTTAGGAGTTGTTACTAATAAATAAATGGACCTATTTAACAGCAACTTTCAGCCGTCTATCCAATCTTGATTAACTTCATCTAGGATGGCCATCATCAAAATCTCCTGAGTTATCTGGAGATGACATAGGAACATACATAGGGGTGAGAATTATAAATTCTTAGTAGAACATCCTAGACTACCACATACAGTGTTATCGTCATCATCCCCAATTGCTTTGGTTTATTGTGAAAGAAAAAAGTGATCATGCCATATCAAATATAGATTTAATTTTATAAAATTAAAAAAATCCTTCCAAAACATGTTAATTTTATTCACACACTTGACAATTAAGAGAGCATATTCATAATAGTAACAAAAAGAATAAAATTTATGTATATGCAGATGCATATCATATAATCATGCAAGTACATTTATCTTTCTTGGCTTTTTTTAACTTTCTTTACTTAACACACCTAGGCATTACATATCGTCATCCCTAAGGTGTCTGCAATATTTATTACCATTGGGTAGCCTGATCTACGAAATGAGTTCATCTCGTGACTGTCATCACATAGTATTAACCTACAAGGGAACCTACGTGCCTCTAAATTTGAGGGACTCATTGTGCAACTGCCTCCAATGTAGAGGATCTCATCTTTTATTATAACTGCCTTCAAATGGAGGGACCTCATAATTGTCTCCAAGTATAGGGACACCATCTTGTTTGTTCATATATTTTCATGATTCATATGCATTTCTTGTACCTGATCATGCATGAGGATGCCACATAAATCTTTACATGTGCCTCATATCTTTGCTTTCAAAATATGCTTCATGTGCTTATGATTATGCTACATAATTCATATACTTGTAACGATAATCGGGTAGCATAATAGCTGAATTATAAAGGTTTTCAAAATAGACAACAACAATAACAGCCAGCTAGTCACAGAAATTATGATCTCAATATAATACCAATAAGAGTTTAAGTATGACTATCATAAATAATATGCCAACATGGCGTCATTCTTGTATGTACTTGTATAAATATTCAAACCATTTGGTTCCTCATGGTTTTTTTGGAACCTCTTGGTCATGCAATTCACAAGTTGTCCTATGTTTCTTAAATCTACTTAGAACTTCCAAATTACACTAAAGTTCTGTTTTAATTTATTTTAATATCAAATTTTAATAAAATGTATCCCTATTAGTCTACTTTTAAACTTGTTTAGTTTCACTAATTTTCGAGGTGTATAGCTTAAGTTATTAAAGTTTTAGGCAAGACTGCCCTGTTTTAGGATAAACTTGTACACCTAAACTTAGAAAATCACTAAAAATTCATCTTACATTCTTTTGATTTGAAATTCTACTGCAATGTACCTATATAGACCCTCTTTCAAATCCAAGAAGCTTCACTTTAATTGAGTAGGTAGAGCTTAGGTTATGAGCTCCTTATTTGTGCTACCCTATTTTAACCTGAATAGAGCATAGGTCAATTTTAAGAATTTACTAGCAATAATCTATTCATGATTTAATTCTGAAATTTTATAGAAATGATTCTCTGTGTTAGATTTCTAAAAAAAGTGGCTTCACTCAAATTGAAGCTATGTAGGGCGAGTTATGCCTATCTTATCACACATCAGTCAGGACTACGGATGTTAACTAACAACCTATTTCTAAAAATCATAACTCCTTCATTTCAAGTCCAATGGACTTATGATTTATATGGTTGGATTCATCTTCACATCAAGTTTCATTTAAAATTTGTTTTACTTTGAATTGAATTCTATAGGTTAAGGTATAGCCCTTGCAGTATGGATAGCTTCTAAGTTCCCCTGCAACAATTTTTCTATTTTGTGAGTATCTTGGTTTTCTAATATAATCTTCAACTCTAATCAAGTCTCCCTAACCTTAAACCACTAGAAAAGATCCTATTAACATCATACAAGCTCTACATGGCTAGATCAAAGATGTTACAAGGAAGCCCTGACTTCAAGAAAACCCTAGAATACAACAAGTCTTAAGAATCCTACCTCAAATCCAAAGCTTATAGCTATTTAACTTTGATCCTTTTGGTGCCTTTGCATCTCTTAAGTCTCAAGATGAGCACCAATTCCTTCTTGCTCTTTGCTTAATTGAATTTATATGACTAAAAAAAAAGGAGTTTTTTACTTGTATAAGGGCTTCTTGATGATAAACAAGTGAAATATGTTGGGTATTTAGGCAAAAACAAGCAAAACTCAAGAGTTTATGTAAGTTGAAGATGAAAAATAGATATAGAGAGAGAGGGGAAGAGTTTGCACAAAATTTTGAGGAGGAAAATGAGAGAAAAATGAGTATTCTTCCTTGTTAAGTCTTGCTTAATGGATGACTCTCATTGGTTGAACTTGAAATAAAAATTAAATCCTTTTAACTCCAAATTTTGAGTGGTCATCTTGTGTCCACCAAGATGACCAATGTGGCTAATTTCTAGCCACACATCCTAGAGTTTCTTGGTAGACATTTATGTTTTCTGATAGCATAGATTCCTACTAGGTCAATTCCTCATGTTCTAGGAAACTGTTTTAATACTTGGGTGGTGTGGCTTCTTCTAAGCCACTTAATTTATCTAACTTAGGGTGTGAGTAACCTCATATTTTTTATTTAAAATCATGTGTATAAAACATTATTTATAAGGTTGTTACATGTATATTATTTAGCTTTCAGTATCATGGGGCCCACATGTAACATCCTCCTAAGCATAATACTATGCTTAAGTCATAGTACCACACCCTGGAGATATTACGGTTACCTGAGCGGACCTCATCTGGCAGCAGCTTCAGCCGTCTTCGGAAACTTCTGAATTTATCTGGAGACAACACGGAAATAGGAGTGAGAATTATAAAATTCTCAGTAGGATTCTCTAATTTCCATACATAGTGTCATCGCGATCATCTCCAGTTTGCTTCGGTTTATTATGAAAAAGATGAACATGTTATATAAATTGTTTGATTTTACAGTTTGAAAAATATACTATCCGAAGTAAAGTATATTTTATTCATACACTGGTCAGTTGGCGAGCCAACACAGTCAATTCATGAATTATATTATGAATAATATAACTGGAACTTAAATGGAGTATAATAGCATCAAATTCCTGGAAACATAACCTCTACTCATAACTTTACTTGTACTTGAATTTATACATATACATAAAATTTACTTTTCTTCCATTCGGCACACCTAGGCGCATGATCGCCGTCCCTAGGGTGCTTGCATCTGTCTGCACTTGAGCGTTACGTATCGCCGTCCTCAAGTGCAGCATCATACCATATTCCAGAGTATGATCGCCATGTCATACCCCATCAGAGCTTGATCACCATGTCACGTTCCTTAGGAATATGGGATCCTCATGCTATATTCTAGAATATGATCGCCATGTCATACCCCATCAGAGCGTGATCGCCATGTCACGTTCCTTAGGGATATAGACTCATCATCATATCTTTACATGCTACATTCCAGAGTATGATCGCCATGTCATACCCCGTCGGAGCGTGATCGCCATGTCACGTTCCTTAGGAATATGGGACCTTATTCGGTACTTACACTAGCTGGGTCATGCCATGCCTCATGTAAGTTCTGTCCACTATACTCACACTAGCTGGGTCGATGCCATGCCTCATGTAAGTGGGGTACCTGCATAAGCTTTAATCTTTAATCTTTAGTCTTAAATCTTTAGATTTTACTGCCCTTGGGTAGCCTGGCCTTGGAGTGAGCTTGTCAGCTCAACTCGTGATCGTCGTCACACTGACTCACCCACAAGGGGATTCACATTTAATATACTTATGTCTTTTCATTCTTATACATGATCATGCGTAGGCATGCTGAATGTACTTATATATATATACACTTCATCATTTATTCTCATATACCTCATATCATACTGCTTCTTGATTTATTCTCATATATCTCATATCACACTCATATCATTCTTGCATATAAATATCTCTAGTTGCATGGACTTCTGCCGTAAATCCGGCAGCATAACGGATCAGATCCGTTTCCCCATGAATAGTGCCAGCTCTCACAGATAAATCAGTCATAGCAACATAATCAACTTAACACGTATATATATCAATGTCAAACTGGCAATCCTCCATTCAAACTTTATATGTTTCCCTAATACTTGTGAAATCTCCAACTGGGTCATTTTGTGAGACTATCACTTTGGCCATTCTGCCACATTCTACTCGGTTCTGCCTGAATTTCATATGACCCACCTCTATTTCTATTCAACTCATTTAAATCTGAAATTTTGATATGTCATAGCTCTATATGTCTACTTTCTAACCTCTTTGGTCCCATATCATTTTGATCCATATAACTCAAGATATTCAAATCTTACCTCAACCTGTTCAGTCACTAGCCCGAATTACACTCCTGGAAGTATAAATTCACTAAAAATCCAAACTAAGCTCAAATCATACGAAATTGGTCTCATATTGAAGCTAACAAGACAACCTTTCATTTGCCACAAGTTTCATTCCATTTGCGTAAGTATATCTCGAGTTATAAGTCCTGAAAGTTGACCTTCCTGAATTACTCTATTTTGGCCTGGTTTGGACATAGGGTAAATTCCTCGAATCACTGGGGACAATTGGGACCATAACAAACTCGGAATTTCATATTGAGATGTTCCTTTATGTGTAAGCTTTCTAACAAAATTAGTTTCACTCAATTTGGAGTTGTATAGGGTGATTTATACCCTCCTCAAGTCATCCTGCCCGGATGAAAACCCTGAATCCTAGGTCAAACTTCAAAAATTCATATCTCTCTCAATACTAATCCAATAATCTTATATGATAATCTATGAAAAGCCCTGAATGTCTACTTTCATCTAAAAATGGTTTCATCGGATTTGACCGATTGTAGACGGAGCCGTACACTCCGCTGTACGGACTGCCGTGGAACTCTTCATCCAGATAGCATCCTAACCCTTGGTTCCTTCTAATTTTCTTCTTCAAACTCTAATTTCAACTCAATATTTCATATTAATCCTATCATAATCCATCATATACATTCCATATATCATCAAACAATCATAAAAGAGTAATCTTCCATGCATCCTCAGTTTAGAGAAATCAAGATTAGAGATCGAATCCTACCTCTTTGGAGTGTGATCTTGCTGAATTTGAATTTGAGCTGAAGGAAGCCTTGACAAAGCTTGGAGGTTTGAGAGAGTAGATTGAGAGAGGAAAGGAAGAAGAAGAAGGCTGGGAAGGGGAGCGTAAATCAGACCAAAATGAAGAGAAGAGTTTGATTTAAATACATGAAAGTTGTGGGGTTGATTGGTTGGAATTTTGTGGTTGAAATTCGGCCATGTCTCTCACTTTTGTGGCCAAATTGCTCTCCACGTCGCCTAAAAGTAGAACTCACTTCCACTGTATTATGAAATTGGAAATCGTCTCTTTCTTGCTTAAAGTCAGAGCTCGTGATATTTCACACTGCTTGAAGCCGAAGCCGTATGTCGGAACTCGTAACATGTTGTTGGTGACTTGAGGAAATCTGGTTTACTTTCAGTCTTGGAATCAAGGTCGGAGGTCGGAAGTCTTGCAGCTAACAATCATAAAATCTCAGAACTCCCTATTTGAACTCGGAAATGTCAATGACGGATGTATACTCGGATATTGGAACTCGTTATAAAACTCGAAGTTCGGTACTTGTACCATGGTGTTAAACTATTACTTCTGAAGTCGGAAACCACGTACACCATTTTGAAGCATGAGGTATGATATCGGAAATCAGGAACCTCATCCGAAACTTGAAGCTACATTATGAGACTAGAAATCGGACAAATCAAGTCGGATATTGGAACTCTAAAGCCTCTTATTACGAAGTCGGAAATCAGGAACAATCAAACTTAGACGAAATCGGAAGTCGGTACTTTACATACAGTGTGTTTGATGAGATCGGAACCGGGTATATTTTCCTTGAAACATAAGTCGGATATTGGGAATCACGTCAGCCCAAAGTTAAGTCGGAAATCGGGATGTTAATACCAGATGAAGTCGAGAATTTTGCAGACCAACTCGGAAATCGGAAAATTAAGCCAGTCCATCATTAAGTAGGAAATCGGGAATTCCAATAAGGTATGAGGTCGGAAATAGGGTCTATTGACTTGAGACGTGAAGTCAGGAATAGGATGAAATCGGAAATCGGTAGGACATGATGAACTCGGAACTTGGAAATAATCTTCTATCTGAACTTCAAAGATGAAGTCGGAAATGGGAATTGATCATCCTGAGGGCGAAGTCGGAACTCGGAAATCGGATGTTACACCACATATTCCTAGAATCGGGATCTTTATTTTAATGCCCCTCCTAAAAATCAAAATCCATTATTTATAATTTTGCCATTCGTCACTATAATCCAATTATTTCCTGTTTTGCACCTACCTTAGGACTAGCTTTTTTACCTCAGGACTGGCTTCTCTCTATATCAGGCTATCCCCAGAGTTGGGGATGTTCCAAACCCTCCTTCTCCCTTGCTTTCTTCCATTATTGCTTTATTCCATTGTTGCTTTCATAAACTGTCAAATCCTTAGTTGCTTCTTGTTTCTTCAACATCTATCTAACTTTTGAGCTTGTTTCTTATTTCCTAAATCATTTGGAAGCCAAAATCTTCCCTCTTTAGATCATATCTAGCATTAGCCAAGAAGGAGAAAAGAAGGGTTTAAGTGTTGATTTGTGACTTTAGGAGAGTTTTAGAGTTGTTGAAAGCAAGATCTGAAGTATCCTTGACCTTGGAAGTAAGGTAGGTTCCTAAACTACCTTATATGTGGATGTATGACTAGATGAGCTAGGGTTTTCATCTCTTTTGTTTATCTTGAATATTGGCCAAGGATAATGTTCCTTAGGCTTATATTAACGAGTTAGAACTAATGAAACTTGAGTTAGTGAGAAAAATAAGTTAGGAACTCAAAGATGTTCACAAACAAAAAATAGGATAACTAGGACAACCTTGGACAATATAGGATCCGTGAATTAAATCCTGAGGTAGGAAACTTAAATTGAAGTGAAACCAATTTTGTTTGAAACAAACTCATAGAAGAGTATACTCGCGAAATTTGAGACCCATTGGACATAATATGGATTAGTTATGAATTTTTGAAGTAGTTTGTAGGTAGAGTACCATGGACTTGAGCAGTAGGCATTCGAATAGGCATAACTTGGCTTATAGACCTTTAAATTGAGTGCAACCAATTTTGTTAAAAAGCTAACACATAGGAAAACAAGCTTGTAAATTTTCAAAGATAAAATCCCGGTGAATTGCTCAAAGTAATTCCACAAAATTTCCTCACTTTTAATAAGTGTCAAAATAGGATAGTCCCAACATAGAGCTTCTAACTTAAGCTTTTCTTAGCTAAATTGAGTGAGACTTAGTTTGCTTGAAAAAGGGTTCGAGTGAGTATAATCCTCTAAAATTTCATGGAAAAATGATAAAGAATGGATTTTTAATGATTTTTCACTTTTAGGTATCTAAGTTTGTCCCAAAATAGGACAGTAGTGGATCAAACTTAACTAACTTAGGTTATACTAATCAAAACTTAGTAGGACCCAAGAGGTTTAAAAATAAACTAAGAGGCAATGTTTATGTAGAATTTAGAATTTGAGCTTAAAAGGATTTAAGTTGAAATTTTTGTGTCATTTATAAATTAAGGCAGAATTAAGGGATCCAAGTCTAATTTGCAGTCAAATTACTTATAACTTAACTTAGAGGTCTCGAAACTATACGAGACCAAAACTAGGCTTTTTGACCCAACTATGCTACTTTTACGAACTATTTACTAGACTACAGTAGTTTTGGAACAATTTCCATATCTGTGGCCCTATTTGCCAGGTGGAATTTGTCCTGCTTGATGGTGCATGTTCAACCTGCGCCAATCTCTGATGCCTTCAGCAATTCGCAGGTGACATGACTAGGCACAGGTGACATGACTAGGTGGGCACGGGCTGCATGGCGCTCCTCCACCTTGCTCCACCGTAGGGAGCTGCCACGTGTCTTGGCAGACGGATGGCGCTGCATCAAGATGCGCCACCATCTCGTCTAATCCGCCTTCGTTTCCTCCCTTCACCCCCATATGCTTCCCTTATGTCATTCTGCTTCCTTTCCTCCGTGCACCCCCTTCACCCCCATATGCTTCCCTTTTGTCATTCTACTTCAAATGTTATTTTTATCCAATGTAGATACATACATTTGCTATACAATTTGTTTGGTTATTTTGTTCAATTCAACAATCTCTATAAAGGTAATTTAAACTTTATTTATTACTCATATTTTTTAATTAATTCATTTTTGGTCCATAAGTATAGTAATGCTATGAGTTTACTTTTTTCTTAAGAAAATTAGACTTTGATAAAATTAATTTGGAAATTTTTTTTAAGAAAATTATAATAGCTTATAGTGAATTATTTTTTTGTGAGTTTACTTTTAAAAAATTTTATTAGAATATTTATAATCTTGTTCTTTTTTATTAGAAATACTAGGCTATATAATAAAAAATTCATTAAAAACTGTTACGATTTATTTAATATTATTGAACTTTGGTATTTAATTTTTCTCATGATGAGTCAATTTTTTAAAAAATTATTGTGTTAAAAAAAGTCTGTTTATATGTATGTTTAGTGCTCTAGATGTTTATTTTTTTATTTAAAGATTAGTTTATTTTTTTATTTATTAGACCAAACATAATTTGAGTAACATTTTATTTTTTGACATGTATCATCATGTAGTATTTTAAAAGTTTAATAATTAATATTTTTTTTGACAGATGGCATCTAGCTCTTCTTCTTCATCACGTGCCATTCGTCTTGGGCCAGAAGATGCATCGTTGTTGACAATGCAAGAAACACACATTTCACAGTATGTTTGGAATGGACATCCTGATCGAGTATTGGTTGTTAATGAAACATCTTCTATTCGTAGCAAGACCAAGCAAATTCCTAATGAGATTATTCCGTACTTGGAACAGGCAGGGTTTCTTAAAGTTGCAAAGCTCGAAATTTTCCAAATTGAGCATGCATTGATATTTGCTCTAGCAGAGTGTTGGAGGCTAGAGACACATACATTTCATTTGCCTTTAGGGGAATGCATGATTACGCTGCAAGATATTACTGTCCAAACTGGTCTTCGTATTGATGGCATGGCAATTACAGGCAATACTTCTGGTCCGTGGCAACCCATTCTCCTAGAATTGCTAGGCGTAAGTCCCTCGCAAAATGCTTTTCATGGTCATCAATTGAAAATGGCATGGTTAAATACTCACTTTAATAATATAAATGATCATATTGGCAATGAGGTCTAGATTCAGCGATTTGCTCGAGTATATATTTTGCGGTTGATAGGGTTACTTCTATTTCCAGATCATTCTGGAAACTTGATACCCTTAAGACTTCTGCCATTTTTAGAGGATTTCACCATGGCTGGACAATATAGTTGAGGATTAGCGGTGCTCTCTTATTTATATCATGAGCTTTGTAAGTGTACGGATTATAATCGGTGTGAGATTGGAGGCATGGCTATATTGGTTCAGCTATGGACGTGGGATTGATTCCCATCAATTGCCCCAACTCATCCAGAGGAGATCGCTAACTCCCTACGTGGTGCTAAGTATGACTTTTTTCCTTCTTTTTTTTTTTTTTAGTAATAAGTTTTCTGTTAAATAATCATTATATGTTTATAATGTTTGATTGAATATGTTAAATAACAGATGGATAGGTGGTAGAACTTTTATGACCATACGATGAGACTTGCCATACTATAGTCATAGACTTGATTGGTTAAAGTGAAAAGATGTAAGAATCTCTTATTGATGTCTTTATAATTCTAATCATATTGACTTTACAGAATTTTTAATATTAATTATTGTTATTTTGCAGATTATGTGGGAACTCTATGTTGAAATTTATGTATCACTTCCACCTATATGCCTTGAAGGCTCTCATGTTTGGAGAGCTGTTGTGCCACTTATATTTTTTCATATCATGGAATGGCATTAACTAGATCGAGTGATGTGTCAATTTGGCTTACAGCAGTGTATTCCAGACCCATTGCGTCAGCCAGAACAACTCCATGATCTTACTCTGCGCGGCAAGAAAAGTGATAATTGGATGCTCTTATATGCTTTAGTTATCCAAATATGGCATGATAGGGCACAACATGTGGTAATTAGTGATCAACAGATGGAGTTGTTGAGTGAGAATGATTCTTACATGAGGTGGTATTTAATGCAACTTGTCACTGGATCAGTAGGGATGGTACATGCAGAGGGTAGATAGTAAGTACTATTAGTTTTTTTTTTTAATTAAATTATGTTGTGTTGTTAGCACTTCTATATAATGTTCCTATCTACTTGAATAGCACAATCAATTGGAGCGGATGCATCATCTGTCCTCTATTAATGACTCAAGGTTTTCGATGGACGATGTTAGAGATATGACAGCTGAGTTATTGCAGCAGTTTGAGGAATTAGACAAGGTCGTTGAACCTGTGGCAGTTCGTGTTGAACAACAGCCTCTTGCACAACCTGATGTGAATGTGGCAATACCTTCGACTTGGTCATGGCCCAGAAGGCGAGAGGCGACAAAGGTTCACACCTTTCGTCCACTTCCTAAACATGGTCATGGCGAATATTTTGTTCTGTCAGCAACATCAGGCAACCCCATGGATTCAGGTCCAGAAAGAAGTTATTATTGGCCACCTCAACATCAAACAATAGCAGGAGCATCCTCTTCACATGCTACATATTAGTTATATGGTTCAAATGAGGCGTATGTCCCTTCTACTCCAAGTCTGTCATAATTCACACCACCTGCGTACGTGCCACCAGAGTTTACACCTAGTGCACCGATGGGGTTTATCGATTTCTTATCACATGAAATCCTTTACACTCCATATGGTGTAAATGTTGTTTCTCCACAAGGTATTGACTTGAATGAAGATTTTTTATCTGCAGCTCACCCTAAGGATGATGCAGCTGACATGAGAAGAAACCCATATCGTAAAGCGAGAGATAGGCGATGTGGTTGTATATTATCACCTAACTCTCCATATGATTGATTGTAGATATATCTTCTTGTTTATTTGTGGAAATTTTTAAAAAAAATGTATGTGTGTGATGTATATATTCTGCAAATTTTAATATATTTATCTTATAATTTTTATGCATGTATTCTTTAAAGTTTTTTCTTCATAAAAAATCTAAAAAAATGCTAATTATTATTATTTAAAATAAGTCTTCAATAATATGTTAATAAGTTAATTTTCCTACTTCTCATTCCTTCACTTATTTACTATAAAAGAATATTTTCTAAAGCTAAATTTGTATCAATTTTTAATGTGATAATTTATTTTGTGAAATCATGTAGAAGAAAATAGAAAAGGAGTAAAATAAGGTAATTTATTTTTAATGTGGTAATTTATTTTGATTGTGGTAATTTAATTTATTTTGTGATAATTTTGAGTATAGTTTATTCAACTAACGGCAATTTAGAGAGCAATCACCAAATAAATAAGGTAATTTAGAGAATTACAATGCAAGAAAATAATTAACAACCACATGAAAGTTTTTGTTTTGAAATTAAAATGAAATCACACTAATTGACTAAGGATAAACTTGGCACAATTTAAATATCTTTATCATCTACGATTCCACTAAGATGAGGGCAAAGACATCGATTATGACCTTCCCTTTTACATATTCCACACCATTATCTTTGCTGCAACTCTCTCAAATTCATTTTATTCCATATGCGTGTGGACTTTAGCCTGCCCTTAGCACAAAGAGTTAACGGATTTGGAACCAATGTCCAATCTGATGTAGCTGTAATGCAATCCTCATTATTAATTGGCCACCACTGTCCACTATATGCATTGACAATATTTTGAATGGAATAAATAGAATCAACTAAATTGTAGAAGTCTATACTCACAATAACATAAGCAGCAATGGCATGAGAGCATGGATATTTATATGCTTGAAAAATTTCCCACACTGACAAGTACCTCTCCTTAAGTTCACAGCCCATGTGTGACCACCACTTTGTGTCACAGGGTTGAATGCCTCTTCAACCTCAAACCGTATGGTCGCAATGTCATATGTATGAACTTGGTGGGAACAAGCATCCTCCTAATTCTTCCTGATTGTATTGACTAACTTTTTACAAAACTTATTTCCAGCACTCAGCTCTGCCCTAGTAATCAATTGCATTTTTATATACTTATTTTCCATCATTCCTAGCTCATTAATCCTCCTTTGTGCCTAATTGTTTTGAATTGGACCATTTTGTGCTATTTGGATTTTGTTTGGGCTTGATTTAATTTTTCCAGCATTAGGCTAATTCTGACACTATTTTGGTTTTTGGGCCATATCTTGAGTTATAGAGCTTATTTGATCATGATCTTTAGTTTGTAGAAAAGCTGAGAGATAGGCCTACAAGTTGCATGAGAGGTTAGAGGCCAGTTCTGGTGTTCAGAAGCTAAATTTGGGCCTAGAAGTGAACTAAAGTAGTGCAGTCATGGATTCTGAGCAGGGTGTGGTATTTGGGCCATATCTCGGTCCACAGATGTCCAATTGAGGCCATTCTAGTGGAATTTTGAAGCTGACATCCAGGGCTACAATTCTTTTTCAGTGTGCAAATCCAAACGGAACCGTTTTCACAGCCAAAATGGTAGAAGAACATTACTTATGGAATTAGTGATAGTGATTTCATGTTTTCAGTGTAACTTTCTTTCTATAATTCGGATTCTAACAAATAAGGTGTCCAGATTCAAAGGAGAGAGAGAGGATTAATGTAGTAATCACAATTTAATATTTTTAAGCAGTTTTGATTCTGAATTGGCCGGTTTGAAAAGAGGCCAATACTTTGTAACCAATTAGAGAGATTTTGGAATAAGGAGTTTTGGTTTTTCTCTTTTCTTCTCTTCTCTCACGCCCCCCCACCTTGACAATTCATTTTTCCTCCATTCATGGAGGCTTAAGCTTCAATCTGATTCAAGGATTAAAGAAACAACAATACTCTTGAGAATTGGTTTGATCAGACTCAGCATACAATAGGTTTTATCTACTCCTTCTTCTCTTATTTTTAATCTCGTTTTGAATTGAAGTTCTTCATTCTGAATTGATGATTGAAATTCGATTGGTTGCATATTATTCGGTTGATGTATGTAATCATATTGCTGAAGGAGTATGAATTAGAATTTTAGGTTTGAGTTCTACAGTTAATTGCATTGGCACTTGAAATTAACATAATTCAATTAGGTTCTAAAGGTTTCTGAATTTTAATTGAATCTGTGTTAATCGAATACATGAAGGTTTTCATGTGATTGCCGAGTTTGATCTGAGGTTTCATTCGGATTCAATGTTAATCCCTGATTCTAGTTGCTAAGTTATTTTTAGTATTCGATGATTGAGTGTCTGTGGTTGTTTCCTTTGATTCTTGGATTAGATGTTTCAATTTCTGTTCACCTTCATTTTAAATAATTGCATTTTTATTTTATAAACAAAGAAACCCCCTCCCCGGAATTCTAGATCACATAACATTGTCATCACTGAGAGATGACTCAGATTGCATCCTTTATTGTAAAATTTTTGTAATTCGATTTATTTGTAATTTGACTGAGCTCGACACTCGAGTCAAATTTTGGCGCCGTTGCCGGGGATGATTGATATTATTTGGTCATGTGAATATGTGTGAATATCATTGTTAATTCTGTTTTGGTGTGTCTTTGCTTAAGTTGTTAATTTTAGTTGATAGTTAGAGTATTAGTAGTTCAATTTTACGGTTTTTAACCACTAACTCTTTTCAGTTTGATTTCAGGGGACTTGATCCTATAGGAAAACAACCTTATGAGAAAACAAAGTTAATTTTAAATTGTGTGATGCCATGAGATACCCAGCTGAGGAGCATTCTATTTTCTATTTCGACACCTTGGTTGATGATGTGCATGCTAATTTAGTGGCTGAATTCCCTGAACACTTAGGCATTATAGATGAATTCAAGTGTTCCGATTGTGATGGCATTGATTTATGTGCTGTTTGTGCTGAAATTGATGCATGCCTACATAGTTCTGATTCTGCAGAATTAGATTCTAGAAATTCTGGTGGTGCTAACTTTGCAAATTCCGTTTGTGCAGTTTCTAATTCGGTTATAGCAGTTTCAGATGCTATTTATACAAGCTTTGATTCTACAGGAAAGCTTATAATTTTTTACACTGTCATTTCTAATTCTGACTATGCATTTTCTAATTATGTTAGTGCAAATTCTGCATATCTTGTTTCTGCATGTGCTGATTCAATTTTAGTAAATTTTGTTTCTGCTGATTTGCACTCTTTGGGATTTAATTCTACCGATTTAGTTTTTGCAAGTTCTGATTCGGTAATTCAAATTCTGCAGTTGCTAATTTAGTCCATTCTGATTCTGTTGTTACACATTCTGGTTCTATTTTTAAAGTTATCAATTTTGCAATTTTGAACTTTGTTAATTTTTGTTCTGCATTTTCTGATTTTGTTTATCCGATTGTTGTAAATTCTGATTTTGTGAATTCTAGTTCTGCTTGCATTATTTTTGCATTTTCAAATTCTATAATTTCTGATTCTGTTTATGCAACTTCAAATTTTGCAAATTTAATTTTTGCTTGTTCAAATTTTGTAGGTTTTGATTCTTTTTGCTTTGTTTTTGTACTTTTAGATTTGGAACTTTTACATCCTACACTTGTAGATTCTGCATTTGCTAATTCTGTATTTTTAAATTCTGCATTTTTTGATGCAATTGACATAGTCCATTCTATGATTTTTACACTTCATGATAATCATGCCACTATGGTGAATTTTGCTGATTTTTTGGATTCCTTGGCATATGTATAGAAGCTTCCACAGATTGTGTTCATGCAGAATTTTTTGCGACTACCATCAATAATGGGATCCAAAGAAACTAATAGTTTTAAGGCACAAGATATGATTTACATGTTGTGGGATCCCGGTAAAATCAAGAGAAATTCACTACCTTTTCATTGTTGCACATTGAGGTGGAAATTCCTAGACCAGTTCAAGCATAAGCCACCATGAGGGAGTTTTCAATACCTTTTTATCTTATTTTACTTGCCTTGCATTTCTATTATGCATTACATTAAGGACAATGTACAGTTGAAGTGTGGGGGGATGGTTTAGTCATAGATTGTTTGGTAATTAGTCTTGCATTATAGATTTGTTTCCTTGGTCTGTTTGTTTATTTTGAAAAAAGAAATTGAAAAAAAAAAGTAAATTAGCTTTGTTTTTGCTTTTATTCTCCACTATTAAATTGAAAGTTGTTGAGTTAAGGCATTAGGGAGGATAGGGTCCCAACATGATTTCATTTTTCTTTTCCCTCTTGATATGTGTGAGTTGAGTGATTGATCTTGATTTGCCATAATTGAGTATGTTGGATTTTACCTTTGTGAGCTTTTGAGCCTTATTTTAAATGGTTGCATTTCATGTCATTATCTTCCTTCTTGTATGTTTTCCTTCATAGATTTTGTTATTCTAGAACTTGCTTTGATTCTTCTTTGAGGCTATATTTTTCATATGCATTCATGAATATGATAGAGGTATTTCTTTCATTTTAGCCACTTGGCCATATAGCCTACCTTGCATTCTCCCTTATTTAGCTCTTTTGAGCCTTATTGACCATTCTTTAATTTCTAGCACATTGCAAGCCTAAAAGTGAAAAACCATGTTATACCTAACCTTAAGGAATAGGGAATGAAATGCATTGGTTTCATCATGAGTGTTGTGCTTTGGATAAAGTGTGGGGGTGTTCAATGCAAGATTAAAAAAATAATGAAAGTGAAAAAGAAAAGAAGAAAAAGAAAAGAAAAGGAAATAAAATGGGGAATTTTGATAAAAGGAAAAGAAGGTTCAAAGAGAGTAAGTGTGTTATGGCTTGATTTGTCTAATGACCAAGGTTATTTCTATTCTCTTAGGTTGTTTCTTATAATATCCCTCATATTTCCCTACCTTTACCTTTGCCCCATTATAACCTTGAATAAAGTCCTCTTGATTTGTGTTTGCATATGATTATGAGTAGTGGAGAAGTAGAAGATTAACAAGCTTATGGTGATGCATTGTCTATTGAGGTGACTTGAGTGAAACACTTTTGCCCATAGACTTGAGAGTTGAGAGATTCAAACACCATCTTGTGAACCCTTTCATGCTTACTATTTGCATTTTGAAGGATATGGCTTAACTTACATTTTTGAGAGATGGGGTGTTGAATGATTTGATTGTTGGAAACTCTTGATGCCTTATATGCTCTTATGTTCCTAAGCTTAGCACTTCTGGTGATTCATTGGAGAATTTGCTTGTTCATTTTGGTTATTCCATGATTTTTAGGTTGCATATTTTTATGTCCTTAGTTGAATCTTGCATGAGGACATGCAAGAGCTAAGTGTGGGGGAATTTGATCAATTGGATTTTTATATACTTATTTTCCATCATTCATAGCTCATTAATCCTCTTTTGTGCCTAATTGTATTGAATTGGACCATTTTGTGCTATTTGGATTTTGTTTGGGCTTGATTTAATTTTTCCAGCATTAGGCTAATTCTGACACTATTTTATTTTTTGGGCCATATCTTAAGTTATAGAGCTCATTCGATCATGATCTTTAGTTTGTAGAAAAGCTGAGAGATAGGCCTACAAGTTGTATGAAGAGGTCATAGGCAGTTCTGGTGTTCAAGAGCTGAATTTGGGCCTAGAAGTAAACTGAAGCAGTGCAATCGCGGATTCTAAGTAGGATGTGGTATTTGGGCCATATCTTGGTCCACAGTCCAATTGAGCCTGTTCTAGTGGCATTTCGAAGCTGACATCCAAAGCTACAATTCTTTTTCAGTGTGCAAATCCAAACAGAACCGTTTTCCTAGCCAAAATGGTATAAGAAAGTTACTTACGGAATTAGTGATAATGATTTCATGTTTTCAGTGTAACTTTCTTTCTATAATTCAGATTCTAGCAAATAAGGTGTCCAAATTCAAAGAAGAGAGAGAGGATTAATGTAGTAATCACAATTTAATATTTTTAAGCAGTTTTGATTCTGAATTGGCCGATTTGAAAAGAGGCTAGTACTTTGTAACCAATTAGAGAGATTTTGGAATAAGGAGTTTTTGGTTTTTCTCTCTTCTTCTCTTCTCTCACGCCCCCCCCAACCTTGACAATTCATTTTTCCTCCATTCATGGAGGCTTAAGCTTCAATCTGATTCAGGGATTAAAGAAACAACAACACTCTTGAGAATTGGTTTTCAGATTCAACATACAATCGGTTTCATCTACTTCTTTTTCTCTTATTTTTAATCTCGTTTTGAATTGAAGTTCTTCATTCTGAATTGATGATCGAAATTTGATTGGTTGCATATTATTCGGTTGATGTATGTAATCATATTGCTAAAGGGGTACGAATTAGAATTTCAGGTTTAAGTTCTACGGTTAACTACATTGGCACTCAAAATTAACATAATTCAATTAGGTTCTAGAGGTTTCTGAATTTTAATTGAATCTATGTTAATCGAATACATGGAGGTTTTCATGTGAATGCTGAGTTTAATTTGAGGTTTCATTCGGATTCAACGTTAATCACTGATTCTAGTTGCTGAGTTATTTTTAGAATTCGATGATTGAGTGTCTGTGGTTGTTTCCTTTGATTTTTGGATTAGATGTTTCAATTTCTGTTCACCTTCATTTTAAATAGTTGCATTTTTATTTTATAAACAAAGAAACCCCCTCCCCAGAATTCCTAATCACATAACATTTTCATCATTGAAAGACGACTTAGTTTGCATCCTTTACTGCAAAATTTTTGTAATTTGGTTTATTTGTAATTTGATCAAGCTCGACACTCAAGTCACCTAGCCTTTGCACCTCTTTGCACATAATACTCTACCATCCTCCCATATGTGCACTTAACTAATACAGTTATTGGCAGATTTCTAGCACCTTTTAAGACTTTATTCACAGTCTTTAATAAATTTGTTGTCATGTGTCTGTATCTACGTCCTTCTATATCATACGCCTGACTCCATTTCTCCTTCGGTATACTATCGATCCATCTTTAAATTTCAAGACTAATTTGACAAAGTTTTCCAAGTTCCTATCAAACCGATGCATGCAAGTTGTATACCCTACATTAACACAAATTGGATGTTAACTTTGAAAAGAAACAAAATTCATATATATAATATTAAAATTATGAAAAAGTACTTCTTACCAAGTTTCAATAGGTCTTGTTTCAATTTCATATTCTTGAACTTGTGGTTGAAATTGCTAGCAATGTGGCGAATACAATACATATGATATGCATATGGAGGTTGCCAACCGAGGTTTTCCTTTGCCACAACTCCTTTTATACTTGCATGCCTATCAGAGATAAGACATAGACCTTGTTTTCTTGTCATATATTGCCGGATATTTCTCAAGAACCATGACCAGGCATCTAAGGTTTCTCCTTCGACAATAGCAAAAGCAATAGGTAAAATGCAACTGTTGCTATTTTGTGTAATGGCAATTAAGAGTGTACCTTGATATTTTCTATACAGAAATGTGTCATCCACTTCTATAATGGCTTTGTAAAAATTGAAGGCATCGCAACATTGTTTGAATGTCCAAAATACTCGATAAAATGTGCAAAACCGAGTATCTGCTTGATTATTGATGATAAATCCAGTTGTCTCAATTTTATAGACAGAATCTGGTGCAAGCAACTGCATATATGCAAGCCATCCAGGAAGCATTGCAAAAGATTCATCCCAGTCACCAAACACCTCTACTATTGCCTTTTGCTTAGCTGTCCAAGCCTTCTAGTATGATACTTGAAATCCATATTGACTATTAATTCTTTCTCTAGTCAAGGAAATTGGAATTGATGGTTCTAATTTAACCAATCCTATTATAAATTAAGCAATCAAATTATTATCAACAAATAAAGTTAATAACCATAAAGTACATAATTGATATATAGCTTAGCGACGCACCTCGGATATTTGCGCAGATAAAATTTGAATCTAATTTGCTATGATCTTGAGATAGCATAGGATTAAGACAAATATGACGACCACCCCATTTAGTGATTTGCCACTTGTTTGTCTTCTTTCCTAAAATTGCCCTTATTCTCCAGGGGCAACCTTCTTTGTGTCTTATGCACTTTGTGCAAAAAATTGTTGTTGTTGATTCAACCACAATGTATGTTTGATGAGCCTTCATAGACTAATGTTTAACAGCCATATGTACTGCTTCTTTGCTATCAAATCGTAAACCAACATACAGCTCATCTCCAATATGCCATGAACCAGGCACATCCAACCCAGAAAATTCATCTGTCTCTTGATCAAGATGGTCCTAATTGATATAATTATAATGTGGAGACACATTCCAAAATAGAGACTCTATCACATGTGTTACACCTATAAAAATATCATCAAATCATGAGGGTTCTATTAAAATCACAATATATAAAAATACTTATTTGAAAACTAACCGTCTTATTGTGTAAGTTGTTCTCTGATATGCAATGAGGATGCAACAAGACAAACTGCAATAGTTGGAGAATCTAAGTCAACTTCAGACTTAGAAGAATCGCCATTAGGGATCTCACTTTCATCATCGTCATCTTCACTTTCATCAGGTGATAGATCTCTAATGTAATCTTGATCTTCATCTGATAAGCCTACATCAGCACTATAATGATCACCAAATGCAGCAATAGACTGAACAGAAGGGGTAACAGGCATGAATGAATTGCCTGCAATATCAATTTCAGCATACAATTCGAGCACCATCAAAGAAGATCGTTGCTCAAAGGTGCTAATCATGCAATCAACATCATCTTCATCAACTATCTCAAGAGTAGTATATGCACTGCTATCTCTAGCAATTCGAAATCTATAAGTAAGACTTGAAATTGTTTGATGAGATTGAAGCTTCAATTTGGCAGCAATCTTTTTTTTCAGTGTATTATAACTGACACCTTTATCTATTTTAATTGATCTTTTATTTCCTTCAAAAGTGCAACCTTGCGGCCCATCAAATTTTCTACCATTCCAATATACAAATATAATAAAAGTACTCATTTTTTTCAACTAAATTAACAAAGAAAAGAAGTACAAAAAAGTTTGACAAAAAAGCAGAATAAAAAAATATTCAATGAGTACACACAAACAAAAATAGGAACTAAAACTTACAAAATAAAAAAAACTCAAAAATTATATTTGATAGAAACTAAAAATTTAGGAACTTAAAGCTTCAAAAAGAGAAATAAAAATTTCAAACGAGAACTTCGTGCAGAAACTAAAAATTAAAACAAATCAAAAGTAATATTTGACACTAAGTGCAATATTTGACACTGAATGTGTGAGAGGGGGATTTAAGCAAAAAGATGGCGCATCTCCATATGGCGCCACGTGTCACGGATGGCGCCCGTCCAGGCTGCGCCACCTTCTTCAACCCATGCTCCTTTTGTCATGTCACTCAGCTGCTTTTGTCATGTCACTCAGCCTTTTTCCACGTGTTGCAGCTTTATGTGCTGTTGGCGCATGTTGATCTTAAGCCATGCTATAGTTCCAATTACACCTTGTCAAAAACAACCATAGACAATGAAATAGTTTGAAAATAGCTATAGTTCAATATTTAGTTTGTAAAACCATGACAGTTTGGTCAAAAAGCCCCAAAACTAATGAAAAAAGTAAAGGACATATGCTGGTTTCACTGCTATGTTGATATAATATGTCATGGCACCATTGTTCATTGGAATCCTTGTGATTTAGGAATTCATTGCCTTATATGAATATGTATGTAATTGAGACTTTGATATATGTATTGAATTTGTTCTTTTCTGTGGACTATGTAACATCTTCATACAATGTAATAAGAAAGATGAAAACGTCCCTAGGCAAAATTTAGATTATTTGCGGCTTTGTCCAGAATGTTTAGTAATTACATATTTATCCCTAAAGATCCTTTCTATAATTATTCCTAAACATTTTAGAAAATGATATTTAGATCCCTATATCAATAAAATTAGAAGAATAAGGTTTTAAATGAAGCAGAACCATATAGCAGAAATGTAGAAATCCAATTCTTGGCCAATTGGGCCACAAAGTTGTCCACATGTGAAATGAGTGGGATGCCCCTAGACTTGCTCAAAATTATGAAAATGTCATTAGCTATGAAAAACAGAAAACAAAAATGTTCTAAATTTGCAAAACGATTAATTTACGCTGTTAATCGATTTATTCGGTTTTAATAGTTTTCTAAGGGCAATTAGAAATTAATTAAAAATTAATTAGGATTTAATTAAGTGTTAATTAGAGAGATTAGGATTAGAAACAATTAGAATAGAAATATGAAAAATCTCACAAATTTCTTCAAAACCGTTTTGCCAATTTGGAGGAAATCGGTAAAAATTCGGTATTTTAAACTATCAAAACCAAATTAACTGAATTTAACCCTATAAAATCGTAAACCTAATAGCTGAGAATTCAGCCACTTAACACCTCAAAAGTAGCTCCACTTAGCCACAAAAGAATGAAGAAACTTAACCTATTTGATTACCATTCATGTGGCAACCAATCAAAATCAAGAATACCAACTACCCACATATATAAATCCTCATTTTTTCTTCTATGTCCTTCATATTGCGCCCCATAACTATAGCTTTCTTTCTTCTTTCTTCTTCTCCCTCCCTTCATTCGCCTTCCATTTTCAAACTCCACTCATCTTCCACATCAAGAACTTGCATCTAGCCAACATCTACACCCATTTAGAGGTAGGATTCATTGTCTTTGCTTGGTTATGAGGCTTGGTGGCTAATTTATTTTCCCTACTCCTCTCTCTATTATGGTGTTTATGATGGTTATATGACGATTTATGATTGGTTTAGCATATGTTTGCTTCGGTTAGATTGGATCTTGAATGAGAGACACAAGAAGCAATAAAATAGAATCTGGATTTTCTTGAAATCACTATGATGTCCGTACTTGCGCATTGTACGAACTCGCCTATAGACACCAAAATGACATGCAATTAATTTTAGATGAAACTAGACATCTAGAGATTTCCAACCATATAAAGTATAAGGCCATTGGATTAGTATTGAGAGAGATGAATTTTTGAAGTTTTCCCTAGTTTTCTATCTTGGATCCTAACTAGAGTAAGTTGAGTAAAGTATAACTCACCCTATACTCCTTCAAATTGATTTCAACCAATTTTGTTAGAAAGTTAAGACATAGAGTAATATGAAATAAAAATTTCAAAATTTAATTCAATCCTAATTGTTCCTAGTAATTTATGAAAGTTACCATAAACCCTAACTAGGCTAGAACAGGACAGTGCAACTTACCCAAATTCAAGAGCTCATAACTCAAGTTCTAATTACTCAAATGAGATAAAACTTATTGGAAACAAAAGTTTGGTCAGTTAGCTTTAAAAAACATAAGTTTCATATAGTTCCAACTAGTTTTCTATTTTTAGTGAATTTTTATTTTTTGGTAGGCAAATCTTCCTAGCGACACGACAGACCTAGGTAAATTGTTAATAACATGAGTTATGCTTATCAAAACTTAATGGGACTAAAGAGATTATAAACTAGACACATAAAACTCCAATATATCCAAAATTTGGGTTTAAATGAGTTACAAAGAAATTATGACTTAATTTCTAAAAATGGGCGAAATTGAAAAAGTTGGCAGAAATCCAATTTAAATGCCAAGGTTGCTAATTTTGTATGAGTATTGAAATGGTTGATGTATTATGTTGGTTTTCTATATAAATGATTGTCTGATTAGTTGGCACTATTCACGAGAAAGTAGACCTAATCTATTATGCTACTGAATTTTCGATAAAAACTTATGAAGTTATGATAGCTTATATTATAAAGATTTATGATATGATTAGTTGTACAATTATGAATATTTAGCATGCAAAAATATTGGTAGTAAATACACAAGAATGCCTATGAACATGTTATGGTTATATGATCATGATTATTCTTATGAGAGAATATATAATTGCATATGAATGAAGGAAGAATATATGAGATCCCTTCATTTGGAGGTAGTTATTTGGATCCCTCCTAGTGAATATAGTTAAAAGATAAGATGTGAATCCCTTTACCTAGAGGTAGTTATTTGGATTCTTCCTTGTGAAAGTAGTTAAAACTATGAGATCCCTCTATCTTGGAGACACGTGGTCAGATGAAATCCCTCTACATTGAGACACGTAGTCAGCTGAGATCCCTTTATTTTTTAGGCACATGACTAGAAGAGATCCCTTTAATTTAGAGGCATGTGGCCAAAATGAGATCCCTCCAAGACTAGAGGCACATGGATCCCCTTGTAGGTTAGTTTTATGTGACGACGATCACGAGTTGAGCTCACTTCTAGACCAGGCTAACCAAGGGCAGTAAAGATTAAAAAAAGCCAAAAGAAAGATGAGAAAAGGAAGCACTTGAGGACGGCGATATGTAACACTCAAGTGCAAATCTATGTACTCACCTTAGGGATGGCATTATGTAATGCTTAGGTATGTCAAGGAAAGGAAAGTAAAGAAAGTTAAAGAAAACACAAGTGCATTTGCATAAATTCAAGTAAAAGTATTTGCATACACAAGTTCTATTTTCTTATTATATTGGGATTGTTATATTTGAATATACTGCAACTATTATTCAAGTTATGAGTTGTGAATTTATTTTGTAATAGCTCTTATGACTCAAGTGTGTGAATAAAATGAATTCTATTTCAGATAATATATTTTCAAACTATAAAATTGAAAAGTTTATTAACATATTCACCTCTAAACTAAAGCAGCTCAAGATAATAATGATGACACTATGTGTGATAGTTTAGATAATCCTACTGATAATTTGTAATTCTCACTCCTATATGTATTTCCGTGTTATCTCCAAATATCTCAGGAGAGTTAGAACCTGATCACACTGAGCAAAGTTAGGAAGATCGAAAACGACCGCAAAGTGCTGTCATCTAAGATTCGGTGAAGTAACAATAACAATTCCTGAGTATGGTGCTATGACTTAAGCATAGTACTGTGCTTGGAAGGGTGTTACAGCCTAGCTGTTGAATATGCTCTTGTACATTTTGGGAACCTTCACATTACAACCATCATACTACCGAATTTTTAGCAGGAATATTTGAAAGCAAGTTATGTAGCATGAGCATAAGTGCATCAAATATCTTCATGTACAAGTATGAACAAATTGTGTAAGCTAAGAATATGAGAATATGAGATCCTTCTAATAGGGGGCAATTAATTGAATATGAGATCTCTCTAATTAAAGGCACGTAAATCCTCTTATCAGCTTAGTCTAATTAAAAGATACCTCCATTTGGAGGCAATCATATTATAATTATGAGACTCCTCTAATAGGATGCAGTTAACCAAAAGATAAGATCCCTCCAATTAGAGGCGTGTCTAAGACTGCACTCTAAGGATGGTGGTACGTAGTGCTCAAGTGTAGATATATGTTAACACCCTAGGGACGGCGAGACGTAACGCCTAGGTGTGTCATTGTTAAGGAGAGTGAACATGACCTGTAATTAGATCCCTTTGATTAAGTCAGAGAAAGATGTCTAATCTAAGTTAAGATACGATAAGTTAACAATAAATACTAAAGTCAAAAAAGTAAAGAAGTACAACAAAAAAAGAGTATAAAGAAATATATCAGGAGAAATATTTCATTTATTCATTTCTAGCCATATGTTCTATTTTAAATGTATACTGATGTAAATTGTATGAATGTTTCAAGTTTTGGATTAAGTGCTTGAATAAAAGAAATCCACTTCAAAAGGATAGTTTTAAATTTTATAAAATAAAATCTTTATTTTGTTATGACATAACTACCTTCTTATAATAAACCAAAGTGGTTGGGGTGACATGATGACATTATTTATGTTAGTTTAGGACTATCTACTAAGAATTTATAATTCTCACTCCTGTATATTCTCGTGTTGTCCCTAGATGGCTGGTTGTAATAGTAATCCTCCCAGGGGTGTGTGATCGAAATTGATGCATCTTGACAATAAGGGTCTGGTGATGCTAAAGACTACATGTAGTCCTTGTAGGTTATATAATCATGGCTAAGTCATTTTGGATAATACATGTAATCAAATGCATAACAAATTATGCGCATAAATTCTACCGAAATTTCGGCAGCATAATGGATTAGATCCGCTTTCCCATAAATAGTACCATGTTACACAGACAGTCAACCAAGGCAACAAAACCCATATAACACATTAACTTTTCAGCATCAATATAGAATTGTATCATTCAAACGTTAGATAAAGTTCATGCACACATAAAAGGTCTAAGCACTCAATTTAGCACTTATACTCAAATCATTCAATTCTGCCCTATTTTAGAATTTATGCCACAATTTCTATTTAACTTGTTTAAATATGAATTTTTAATGTGTTGAAGTATTGTTTGTCTAATTTTATTCTCTTTAGTTCTATTAAGTTTTGATAAGTATAGCTTAAGTTTTTGAGGTTTAACCTAGGTTTGCCTTGCTATTAGGTAGAATTAGGTACTAACAAGAAAAAATTCACTAAAAATAAAAATCTTATTAGATTTTGCTAAAACCTTTGTTGTTTTAAAGCTAACTAAACTAGCTTTTATTTCAAAAAATTTCATTTTATTTGAGTGTATAAAACTCAAGTTATAAGCTCCTAAAATTGACTAAAGTGGTTTGCCCTATTTTAATCTAGTAAAGACATTTGGCAACTTTGGTAAATTATTGGGAACAAAATACTTAGGGTTTGAACTTGAAATTTTTATGGCATAAATATCTATGTGTTAGCTCTAACAAAATTAGTTGCACTCAATTTGAAATTGCATAGGGCTAGTTATACCCTTCACAACCCATACTAGTCAGAATAGTGAATAGAATTCTAAGGTTAATTTTAAAAATTCATATCTCATTCATTATAGACCCAATGGCCTTATAATTTATATGGTTGGAAAGCTCTGGATGTCTAGATTCATATAAGATTAGTTTCATCAAATTTTGATGGCTGTAGGTGAAGCGTACACTTTGTAGTACAAACACATGTGGGGTTTTCAATCTAACCAATTCTAGTTAGCTACTTTCTTGGCTTTTCACTCAAGTTCCAGTCTAAACCTGACATATACATACTAATCCAGCCATAAAAACTCATATAAACACAGCATACCATCAAACAAGTGAGTACATATGAAATTCTAAATAGCCACAAGCTCACAAATAACAAGTAAAAATGTTGAATCCTACCATAAGTTTGATGTTTGAATTAGCCAAACGCAAGCCTTGAGTGAAAGAGTTGGTAAGGGATAAAGAAGGGAGAAGGATAAGGTGAAAAGGAACAAGAAAATGGGGGAGAAGCTTAGCTGTGGTTAGGGCCGAAAATGAGAAGGGAGATATTGGGGATTTGTTGTGTTTTATGTCATAATTGGTGAAAGAGACATGCATAGCTTGATTGGTGGATGTTTAGTGTGAGTTAGTTATGGTTGAATGTGTATTTTTAAGGCTGATGGTGGTGCCACATGTGGGAGCATGTAGCTGAATCCTAGCCACTAAGGTTAGTGTTTTAATAGTATAAATTTCTACTGACTCGATTCTTTCGGTATACAATACCGAAATTTAACCAATTTTTTTTTCTCAAATTGGCAAAATAAGGTTAATGATTCTATTAAATTTTCCACATAAGAATTTCGAATTCCTCTAATCCTATTCTCTCTAATTCATCTCTAATTACTCTTATATTTCTAATGAAATAAAATAAATTAATTAACAGTGCTAATAAGGCATACTGTCCTTCAAGATATTACAAAGGACGTGGAGATGATGCACTCGGTGGCTTTGGGAACGGATACATTCCATTTTGAGGGTGAGGATGGTTCAGATAGCACATGCTGAGCTGGACACGAGGATAGCCCTTTTTGTTTATAGTTTTAGGGTTATCATTCTTATGACATGTATAGGTAGTCAAGGTTTATGATGTATTTCTTTCCATGATATATTTCTTTTTGTTGTATCTTGTTAGGATTATTTTATAAGGCCAACAGTAGATATCAGAGCCATAGTTATTTAATAGGATGAAGTATGCTACTTATGACTATATCTAACTATGATGGCTGTGGAATGAGTATGATGACTATTATATTTATCTAAGATGATTGTTCTTTATAATGCCTTTATTTACTTTATCGCATTGCGAGTATGTAAGTAATGACGTTTGTTATTATATGCTTAAGTGCGCTCATGGTTCTTGTTTTCAAAAAGGTTTCATGCTATTGATCAAAAAATATTTTACCCCTATTTTTCTATATAAAGTAATTTCAAATAGCAAGTTAGTTTCTGTGAGCAAAAATAACAACTAGTAATGTCCACAATATGACTTAAGCGTAGTGTGGGGTTATTAGGATGTTGCAAGGAGATCATAAATGAAAGCACAAGCTCCTTCCGATCACCATAAGAAGACGGTTTGACCGCCTCAAATGCTAGGACAATAAGGAGAAGGCCTGGATAGAAGGCCATTGCTTACATCTTTGGTCTATATTTGAACAGAAAATCTGCATGTGCTCAATTGTTCATATAAATCATTTATTATCAAGTTTAAGCTAATTAAGACTACTTGTTGATTTGCATGCAGCAATTGATGCAATTAAGAAGCTAGCAATGTAAAGCACGATATCAAATCTCATGGCATATTTGTCGAATATGTTCTATTTAGATCAGGTTAATGCTACAAATTTTAGCAACATATAGATAAGAGTGGGCAACGTCATACCAATTATCATTACATTTGCAGTTGATGCATGTCTAGTAAAATTCAGAGCCATATTTACAATATTATTTACAACTCTTGTGGTGTGCACTCCTCCATTATAGTTTTAAGGCACAATAATTTTGCTCATTGAGATATGAAACTTTTAATGGTATTTTGTTAATTTTAAATTTGAAGCACTTAATTGATTTCATCTATTTACCTTCTTTGATTTCATTTCATCTACTTACAAATTCATTACTTTAATTAATGAAAGTTACAATGTCATAACTATTACCATGTAATTGATTATATGGATGGCCATTAATTAGGTTATAGTGATACTAACACTAATAGCTTGGGTGCCACAATTTCATCCTCGAAGTTATCCTTCTCAGCAAAAAGTGTGTGCTCACCTTACAAGTACTTAGCTTGCTATGTTAGTCTTTGGCCTTGTTGGCTGACTATAGGAATAGTGGAATTAAACCATGCACTTTACTCTTTGCCATTGATCAATTTGACACAACTACCCCTAAAGGATAGAAAGAAGTGAGCAACCTCGTTACCTGGTACTACTGCACAATGACATCGACAAACATGATGAATAGTGTATTGATAATTTACATCCAAAACAAAAACTGGGTCATGGATTTTGTCACAACATGTGTGCTCATATTATGTGCAATAATCATATTTTTTGTGGAACAAAAGTTTATCAATGCTTTCATCCTAATAGAAAGGAGCATATTTTCAAGTATTACAAAAGTATGTGTTGTAGTTAATAAGAACCGTCATCTCCAAGATCCAGCAAATGAAAAGGAAGGTGTCTACTATGATCCCTTATTAGAATATGATATATCACTGGAGATGTACTTAAACAAAAAATTAAGTAATGTACCTCAACCTAATAATTCTATCTTAATATTTAGACAAAATACCTATTTTGATTCTTGACAAAAATTTCGAGGGACAAATTAATCCTCTAGATTTAAAAGTCCACAAGTAGTCCCTCTCCATTCAAAAAATGGGGACATATTTGTCCTTCCGTACAGAATCCATATAGGTTTTTTGACAGTATGGATCTATATGGATTCTGTACGGAAGGACTAATATATCTTCTTTTTTTAAATGATGAAGGACTACTTATGGACTTTCAAATATTGAGGGATTAATTTGGCCCCCGAAATTTTCTTCAGAAACCAAAATGGGTATTTTGTCTAATATTTAATCCTCCAAATAAGTACAAACTCTAGGTAACTATGCAATCAATAAACTACATGATTCATTTTGACAAGTGTTTGAACAAAGCTGCTTTGATGCAAGACACTGGATTAAATGCAGAAGGTCAATCAACAAATTCATGAAGGCTTTGTAATATTCAACAATTTGAAGAAGTGAAATTCTTCATAAAGATTATTCCAATATAGTCTTCTGGTGTTTTCTACATAATTCCTACAAGGGGCCTTTCCTATATCACAGGCTTTGAACATGTCCTACAATCCCTTATAGGAATCATGCAGAATATACCAGAAACCCATATTAGAAGAATCTTGATAAAGCATTTCACTTCTTGAACTTGTTGAATGCTACAAAGCTTTCATGAATTTCTTGCTCGACCTTTTACATCTAATCCATTGTCTTATATCAAGGCAACTTTATTCAAATGCTTCTGCAAAATGAATCATATCGTCTATGGATTACATAGTTGCCTAAAAGTTTGTACGTAATTAGAGGATTAAATATTAAGATACAAATGTAAGGTTGAGGCATATTACTTAATTTGTTTGCTTAAGTGCATTTTCAGTGATATATCATCTTCTAATAGGGGATCATAGTAGAAAACCCCATTTTCTTTTGTTGGATCTTGGAGGTGATGCTTCTTCCAAGCTGCAACAAACACTTTTGCAATACTAGAAAATATGCTCCCTTCTATTAGGATAAAAGGATCGAAAAACTCTTGTTCCACAAAAAAATATGATTATTGCACATAACATGAGCACACATGTGCCAAAACCCATGATCCAATTTTTGTTTTGGATGTAAATTATCAATATACTATTTATCATGTTTGTTGAAGTCATTGTGGAGTAGTATTAGGTAAAGAAGTTGCTCACTTCTTTCCTTCCTTTACGAGTAATTGTGTCGAATTGATCAATGGCAAAGAGCAAAGTGTATGGTTTAATTCCACTTGCTCCTATAACCAGCCAACAAAGGCCAAAGACTAAAGTCGCAAGTTGAGTACCCATAAGGTGAGCACACACTTGCTGCTGAGAGAGCAATGTTGAGAATGAAATTGTGACACCCAAGCTGCTAGTATTAGTATCACTATAACCTAATTAATCACCAATAAAGAATTAATTAATGGCCACATATATAATCAATTACATAGTAACAGTTTTGGTATTGTAGCTTCCATTAATTAAAGTGATGAATTTATAAGTAGATGGAATGGAATCAAAGAGGGTAAAGTGATATTATCCCAAATAATAAAGGTGATAATGATTAAGTGATTCAAATTTAAAATTAACAAAAAAACCATTCAAGTGCGATATATAAATAAGCAAAATTATTATGTGCCTTAAAACTATAATGGAGGAAAGCATACCACAAGAGTTGCAAATAATATTATTGATATGGTTCTAAATTTTCCTATAAAGGCATCAACTATAAAGGCAATGATAATTGGCATGATGTTGCCTCCTCTTGTCCATATGCTAGTAAAATTTTTAGCATTAACCTAATCTAAACAGAGCACAATCAACAAATACGCCATGAGATTTGATACCATATAGACATTGCTAGCCTCTTTATTGCATCAATTACTAAATGCAAATATTAGTTAGCTCAAACTTGATAATAAATGACTTATATGAATAATTGAATATATGTAGATTTTGTGTTCAGACATAGACCTAAGGATGTAATCAATGACCTTCTATCCAGGCCTTGTCCCAATTGTCTTGCCATTTGAGGTGCTCATATTGCTTCTTGTGGTGATTGAAAAGATCTTATGCTTTCGCTTGCAAACTCCTCCTCTATTTTCCTTTTCTAAGCATCCTTGGTATGCCTTGAACTTGGGGGGCAGTACGAATAGTGACATGAGGAAGAAGGCAGTAGAACAACAATGACTTGGCCCAATGGTTTGGTCGTTGAGTGGGTTGGTGGTTGGTGCAATAATTAATTGGATAGGGAAGGATATGGTTGTCATGAAGGTAGGGCGAAACTGAGAAGCAATGTATAGGGGAGTGTTGGCGTGATTGTAGGTCATAGTGGTTTTGCATGGTGGTCAGCAGGTGGTCAAACTTGGCTATTAGAGGGCTATTTTTAGGGTGACAATGCTATGATTAAAGTTGTAGTGGTCTTGGCTACGCGATGATGCAGGACAACGTGGAGCACCAATGGTGGTAGGCTGTTATTATGGTGGTTGACGGTGTGCAGTGGTTTCTTAGAATTTGGCTATTGCTAGATGTTTTTGGTAATGATACTAGTTATTAGTGATGGAAAGGATGAGAATGTGGACTAGTTGGGTTAAGGAAAGCCTTGGTGAGTATTTATGATTTTGGCTTATGGAGAAGGCTATGGTGACTAGAGAGTATCTTTGGTAGTTTAGGCTATTGTGTTTGATAAAGATTCTTTCAATATGGGCTTCCAATATCTTCTGAAAGATTCCCACAAGGGAACTTTCTTGAACAAGGGACCTTTCTTGTACTACAAGCTTTGAACATGTCCCACAATCCCTTATAGGAATCATGTAGAAGATACCAGAAGCCCACATTGGAAGAATCTTTATCAAGATGTCATTTCTTCAACTTATAAATGCTACAAAGCCACAAGGACATATGAGTCACAATATGATAGCTCACATTTCTTATAACTATTTGAGTAAGAGAATCAATGAGTATCGGTGAAGCATAAGCCTCACAATAACATCGTCAAACCCCCTTCTAGTCCTATGGGATTAGAAAGCTTAGGTATAGAGTCCAAAAATGTATGAGGTAAATGATAGTGAAATTTGGGTGACAATGACTCCAAAAAGAGATATGTACAAAATAAATAAATAGAAAATCATCTTCCCTAAGGTTTGAACAACAAAATAAACAAAATAATTATTTACAAATAAAAACAAACAATAATTTACAACAAAAAAGAAAGGTAAAATTAAATAAAGGGATAAATAAATATTATCTTAGTTATATTGTTTGCACAACTTATTCTATATTAGGCTTGACTCTCTAACTTTTCCTAGCGGAGTTGCCAAACTGTCACAACGTATCTGGTGGGCCATCACGATGGAAAAATGACTAAAAAAGTAATTATTTGAAAAAAAAATTATGATGGAGTCGCCACCAATATTTTTTAAGGAAAACATTGGAAAAACCTTTTAATTTGGCAAAATTGGTCTTTTAAATGAGATTATGTTTGAGAGTTTGATTATGCATATGAAAGAGTGGAAAATTGAATCCTATTGCTGTAACATCCCCATATAACGTAATACGAAATGATGAAAACATCCTTGGGCAAACTTTTATTATTCACAACCTTGCCCCTAAACTTTTTAGAAAATGACATTTAGGTCCCTATATCAATAAGATTAGCAGAATAAGGTTTAAACGGCGAGAATCAATGAATAAAACATAGAAACCTAAACCTCGGTTGATTGAGCCACGGAGGTATCCATATGTGAAATGACATGGGATGCCCCTAGATTTACCCATAATTACGAAAATGCCATTAGTTATAAAAAAAAATAGAAAAGCCCTCAATTTGCAAAACGTTTAATGTACACCTTTAATCGATTAATTTGATTTTAGTGGATAAGTAAAGTTAATTAGAAATTAATTCGAGATTAATTAGGATCTAATTAAGTGTTAATTATAAGAATTAAGTTTAGAGAGGATTAAGAAAGATACATAGAAATTCTTACAAAACTATTCAGTAATGTTTTGCCGATTTGAGGAAAATCGGTAAAGATTCGGTATTTTAAACTGCCGAAACCGAATCAATAGAATTACACATCAAAAACCTTGGGATAAGTGGCTGAAATTCAGCCACCATTTCCCACCAAAGTGGCAACAAGTTGCTGCCAAAGAATGGGGAAAAGTAGCTCAACAATCACCACAAACCCAACAACCAATCATGTGCCAAACTCCCAACTATTATATGTCATTAAATCTCACAATTCCTCATTTTCCCCTCCTTATTTTCGTGCATCAAGAGGGCTGAGCTCTCTCCCTCATATTGCTTCCCCTTTTCATCCTCTTCCTCTTACTTCTTCATCCTACACTTAGGGCTTCCATCTTCCAAGCTCAAAACTTAATTTTGAGGTAGGACTCTTCAATTTCTTCTATTTTTGGTGCTATTGTGGCTGAGTAGAATTTCAGTTCTTTCTATTAGATTGATAATATATGATATTTATATGAATTCTTATGGCTGGATTAATGTATAAATGTTGAGTTTCGATGAGAACTCAGGTGAGAATTCTAAAAGGGATGCAAAACAGAAGCTGAAACCATTGAAAACCTTTCGGCATCCGTACTGGCGGAGTGTACGGCTCGACCTACCGCCGTTTAAATTTGATGAACTATTTTTATATGAAAGTAGACATTCAGGACTTTCCATACATATATAATATAAGGTCATTGGATTAGTATTGAGGGAGATATGAATTTTTGAAGTTTACCCTAGGATTCTAACCCTGATTCTGGGCAAACTAGATTTCGAGGGGCACAACTTGCCCTATACTCCTTCAAATTAAGTGAAACTAATTTTTTTAGAAAGTAACATGCCATAAAAATTTTAGAACTTAAATCAATCCTTGTTGTTCTCAGTAATTCAAGAAAGTTGCCCTAAGTCCAAACCGGGCCGAAACAGGGCAGATCAAAAAGGTCAACTTTCGGGGCTTATAACTAAAGCCCTACTAATGCAAATAAAATGGAACTTGTTGCAAATGAAAGCTTGTCCTGTTAGCTTTAATATGACACCAATTTCGTAGGATTTGAACTAGTCTTCTATTTTTACTAGAATTTTGCTTTTAAGTGTGCAATTTTGGCTAGCTACAGGGCAGGCCAAGATAAAACTTAAATAACTTGAGCTATATTTATCAAAATTAGATGGGACTAAATAGGTTAGAAAATAGACATATAACACTCTAACATATCCAAAATTGAGGTCCAGATGAGTTAAATAGAAATTTTAGCTTGATTTACAAAAATCGGGTTGAATGAATGTGTTAGGACAGCAACTATGTGTTAAATGCAAAAATTGTTCTCATGAGATTGATGATTGAAATATGAATAAAGTTTTATGATTTCTTTGATAAATTGATGTTCTGAGTACTGGCACTATTTATGGGGAAGCGGACCCGTTCCGTTATGCTGCCGAATTTTCGGTAGAATTATAAGGAGGTTATGAGCATTTATATGTTATGAATATTCATGATATGAATATGAAATTCTATATGCAAGGATATATGAAAGTAAATGATGAAGCATATGTATGAGTGCATTCAGCATGTCTATGCATGATTATGTATGAGAATGAAAGGATATGAATATATTAAATGTGGATCCCTTCACCTGGAGGCAATTATGAGATCCCTCCTTATGAAGGCAGTTAAATAAGATAAGATGTGGCTCCCTTAACTTGGAGGCAGTTGCACATTGAATCCCTCTCTGTGAAGGCGGTATAAAACTATGAGATCCCTCTACCTTGGAGGCACATGGTCAGATGAGATTCTTCTACATTAAAAACACATGGTCAGATAAAATCCCTCTATTCTTGAGGCACATGACTAAAAGATATCCTTTCAATTTAGAGGCACGTGACCAAAATGAGATCCCTCCAAGACTAGAGGCACGTGAATCCCCTTGTAGGTCAGTTCTGTGTGACGACGGTCACGAGTTGAGCTCACTCCTAGATCAGACTACCTAAGGGCAATAAAGACTAAAGATTAAAACATATGCAAGTACCCTAGGGACGGCAATACGTAACGCCCAAATGTGGAAAAGAATTAAAATCATTTTGCATCATAAGTTTTAATAAGAAGAAAAGATTGAACTAAGGGTGTGATCCTTCAAAGGGGGAAGGTGACCCAAAGTAAGCTCCCCTCACCCACGACTCACCTAAGGTATGGCATGACCCAACTAATGTGAGTATAGGGGATAGGGCTTACATGAGGCATGGCATGACCCAGCTAGTGTAAGTACCGAAAAGTTATGGTGGCGACGGCCACGGTATGAACTCATTACCACTTATGTTTAGTGGGTGAAATGATAAGACTTAAGATAAAGTCAAGTTAAGAAAAGAAAAGGGTTTTTGGTCCAAACCCTTGAAAGGAAGAAGTTAAGAAAAGCTTATAGCATAGCCATGCATGTTTTATAAAGTTATACTTGTGCCCATATATGTTAGGATCTAAATGATTAGAGGGTATGCTAAAATTGAATCCGCTTCGGATATTCATGTTTTCGAAAACCTAAGAATTGAACCTAAAGTAAAGGAAGTAAAGAAAGTTAAAGGAAAGCACCAGTGCATTCGCATGAATTCCAATATGAGTATTTGCATAATTATATCCCATGTTTTATTGATGCTGAGACTATTCTATCTACTTATACTATGATTATTATTCTACATATGAAATATTGCCAATGGGACTCAAGTATGTAACTAAAATGAACTCTGCTTCGGACAATATACTTTCAAACTATAGAACTAAACAGTCTATTTAACATGTTAACATTTTCATAATAAACCGAAGCAGCTGGAGATAATAACATGTTAACATTCTCACTATATTTTCGTGTTATCTCCAGATAGTTGAAAAGTTCCGAAGGAGGTCCTCTGAGGCGGAGTTGACTAGTAAGACAGAAGGTGGCCGAAGATTGCTGCTAAACAAGGTCCGATGAAGTGACAGTAATAACTCGTAGGTGAAATATTATGACTTAAGCATAATACCGTACTTGGGAGAGTGTTACAATTGCACCCCCGTGACATTCGTCGTACGACGGTTACTAAAAGTTCATTATACAAATTAAATAACTCTAACAATTTTTTTCCCCTTAAAATATTAAAGTCTAAAACTATTTAGAAAAGAAAAAATATGAAACAAAAATTTAATAAAATCTAATTTTGGTTTGACTTATGCTTCTAAGTAATCTTTGGTGTAATAAGGAGCTAAAAACCACGTAGTTCTCGTAAGAAATGAGTGGAGTTGGTTAGCTTTATTTATGAAAATTATTTTTTAAAAGAAACTAATCCATTCTTGTACATGATACAGAATAGTATGAGATATATAATAAATGTATATAATTCTTAAGGCCCTTGAAGATGGTTAAATTATGCATCAATATCATATGTTATTACGTGGATCAAAAAGACTTTATCAAAAAAAAAAATTCTATTTTTATGTTTTGTCATTTTTGTTTTTTTTTTTATTTGATTATATCACAAAAAAGACAAGCCAAACAAAAAAAAAGGACACAACGCAAAAATTATGCTAGAACAAAAATGAATCCAAAACTCTATAAGCCCAATATTCAACACAAAGAAATAATAAGATAATAATAATAATAAACAAGTAACATGAAAAAATGGCTAAAAGACAGCACGTGGACCCACTAACATTAACAGCCAAAATCAATTGTGAGGTATAGGGGGTGAACAACACAACGCAAAAAACACGCAAAGGGGCTGGGTTTCAATTTGCTTGGGGTGCAGGGGCGGCAATGAGGTGATTGGCTGTGGTTGAGAAGGGTGGCGTGATTGAGTCTAGTTTGTTTGCAAGGTCGCAGTTGTGGCTTGCAGTTGTGATGCGGTGGCTGTGGCTAGGCTAACGATGGTGGCGGTTTCGACAGGCACTAAGGTTGAGCAGGGAAATATTGAGGTTGTCTCTAGTTTATGGTTTCATTAACAATGGCCTTTTAACACTAAGACGATTTTTTTTTCTTTTATTTTTTATGCATTGTTCATTAACATCATGATGAAATATGCATGATAATGTGCAAATAGATGAAACGAAAGAACAGTTGAAAACAGTTAATTTATGCGATAAAACAAAATTGAGTCATAGAAAGAGATTTACTGCACAGAGAATTAAAAGCTCATTGAAGAGATGTTGCAACAGCACTCTGTCACTCGAGCAAGGATTTTCTCAGATGATTTATCTCCTCTTTGTTGATGCCTATTGCTATGGAATAATGCTTGTTTATATACATGCTTGAAGAATGGGTGCAGTTTATCACAAAACAATTTAATTGATGCTGATCATGATTTGATTGGGATTGATTGAAACCAATTGACAAATCAAGATATACTAATTGACACTAATTGACAAATTAAGAGACATTAATTTTTTTTTTTTTTTTACTTTTTACTTTTTTGAGTTAAGACAGGTAATGGGGTGAGCCAAAAAAGATTAGACACTTATTATTTTTTATTTTTTCATTTTTTCTATTTTTTATTTTTTTATTTTTATTTTTTAAACAAATTTATTTTTTTAACTCAATTAAAAATTAGGTGTTGACAACCAGAAAGAGCTTGTGCTTTTATTCTTGTTCTCTTGCTCCATTTTCTTGTCTTTTTTAAGTATCCTTAGTATGCCTTGCGACATTGAAGTAAAATCCTCACGAACGATATAACAAAAAGGGTATAGGATTAAAAGTGAAATCCTTCGCTTGCCATATACACAACTAGTATTTTTGCCCGTAATTTCACAAATTTATTTTGACCTCCTTTTTTTATTTAATTTTTTTTATTATTTTTCTCTTTATTATTGTTTATTGTTTATAAAAAAAATAAAGCATATGATATTTTCTTTATTGTGAAACCAACATAAGTTTCTTATATTAAAATATACTACGACATCTTAATAGTAACTTGGACTTAAATGAGTTATTGAATGATTTGTTGAAGAGAATTAAAAAATATAGTAGAATCATATATGGAGTAGGAGAGAGTGGGGCTATTGGCACTCTTTTTTATCTATTTACACTCGCTCATAATTGCTTTTAATTTTTATTCCCTTAATTATCTTTAAGTGTTTTTAACGTTAAATATATTTTTATTTATATTTTCTAATTACTATATATTCAATTTTAAATTAATTACGATTACAATTAAGGATATACTTGTTTGAGTTTTTTTTGAGAAAAAAATTTAATCAAATATACTAGTAAAAAATTTAAAACAATTAGATAAATTCTTTAAAAAACATAATTCTAAAAAATATTTTAATATATTTCATAAATTAAAAATATTAGCTTAAAAAAAATCTGAAAAAAAGTAATAACATAAAAGAATTATACTTTTAAACTCAAACAAATGCATCCTTTAAGATATTTCTTTATGACAAGGAAGAAAATTTACAAATTTTCAAAGTTTTGAATATCTTAAGCTATTAAATTGAGATTTTTATTTTAACATAATATAAATCTAGAAACTAATAAGTATTTCTAGCAAATATTAACTAAAATATAATGTTAATAAACTATATTAATATAAAAAGCATGAAACTCTAAGTAATATTTTTTGAAACATATAATAGATGGTGATTGATATATTCTATTTTTTGATAAAAATATAGCTTTATTTTAATTTTGACAAAAAATTAAAATATTTTGATATAATTCTACATCTATTTAGAATCTAAAGGTGATTGGCCGTTGTGGAATTAGCCTATAACCTCAATCAAACTTTGCCGGCAATGTTAGATGTATAAATCTTGGAGTCGCCACTTTGAGTGGGGTTTTACCTAACCCCCACCCAAAAATTGTATGAGCGATTCTTAGGCAAAAAAAAATAAAAAATCATCTATTAGAAAAAAATTATAATAGAGTTACATTAATTAGTTAGTATTAGATTAGACTATAAAGAATATCTTTATATATTTTCTGGTACTCTTGATATGAATATAATTATCTTTTACCGTGCCATAGAAATAACTTAGTTTTGGTGTGCTTAAATTGACAAAAATTAATATCATTAGATCACAATCTTATGAGAAATAACATGAGGTTAAAATAATATTTTAAGTTATAAATTGTTCATTTGAAACAAAAATTTATCTTAATTAAATTAATAATATGTTTAATGTCAATTTATTTTAAATAAGCATGATGGTAGTTAGAGTATAAGTTTTTTAAAATAATATGGAGTGTAAATTATTAGAAAATATTTAAAATAATCAATTTTATAATTATTAATAGATGATTTGAAAATAAAATTTATTTACAATTTTATGAAGAATTATGCTATCATGTAAAAGTATTTTAAAAAATATGAATTAGGAATAGACAATAATATAAAATATTTAACTTTAAAATCATTTAAGGGTGATCAAGGAAATAAAAATTGAAAGCAATTATGAGAGAGTATAGATAGATAAAGTAGAGTGCCAATAGCCTCACCCAGCAAAAAGAGGATATTTTTAGTCTCTTCCTTTCTGATCTAACACCCTTAGTCCTAGGGACAAGTTCGTCAGACAAGTAGGATCAAGCATATATACCGAATGTCATGGTCATCAATATTATTATGCAGCACAATGCTGCAAAATGAACTTACAGAAGTTGCAGATGTGTGGGCTATCCAATAGAGGAAGTTATCACCCTTTAATGCATTACTTGATAAATCCCTGTATTTAAATTTTCTATTAATTCAAAACCAAAATAAGAATTAAAATACCGTTGAGAAATAAATCTTTTTAACAACTTAACTGAAACCTGAACACTAATAACTCTGTAAGAAAGCTAGAAACCGATTCAAAGCAAAATGGAGAGTGACAAAGCAATGTAGAAGAAATAAAAGAGAGAGTATTACGGTATCTATAAATAGGAAAGCAATTGAACTATCCGGTGGGAAGCCTCCAGGGAAATAATTAACCCTCAAGTACCTTCCATTAGAATCAAATAATGTGCATCAGCCCTTCAGCAAGAAAATAAAAGGAATGGAAGAACAGAAATTACAATTAAAGGAATAGTTATGAAAAAGCAATTGAACTTTTTCCTTTTTTTTAATGGGTATAATTGAACTATTTCACTTATATTGCTCTGAGCTCAGAGAAATTGGTAATTTCATTAGGAATAATTCATGTAAGCTGTTATGATGAAGTGCCCTATTTTAATGCAAACCATTGATTAAATTAATTAAGAAGGACATATGTAATTGTCACAACCAAGACAGTAATGAGACAGCAAAAGAGAATTATAAACAATTAATTTCAATAGAGTCGATATCAATTTTTTTTTTTTAGAAAAAATTGGAAAACTTTTTAATTGAAACACTGATCTTTTATAAACAAAAAAGATTTTGAATTCGGGAGTTGATTATACATAGAGAAGGACAAAAAACTTAATTTTACAATACTCCTAATATATTCGTATGAATATAGTTACCTTAATTGCTTGTGCAAATTATTAATAGCTTGTAAAAATATTCATTTTTCCCAATAGAATATTTTAACCAGAAAAAAAACTTCATTTTCATTTTTTAATTCAAAAAACTCTTCTTTTAAACACACCTTTTTTTAAAAAAAAAATTAGATAATTTTAGAGCATCAAGCTATCACAATACTCTAAAAAATACAATAATTATTAACAAATGGAACAAAAATTGAGAAAAATTAATTTTGACTTAACTTGCACTCTGTATCCTTTAGTGCAATGAGGAACTTAAAACTACGTAATTCTTTATAAAATAAATGTGGGTTGGTTGATTTTAATTAAAAAATATATAAAATTTATTTAACAATGAATTAATTCTAGCTAAGTAACATGAAAACACAACAAAGTTAATTCAAGAGATCACACAAGTATAGATCAAATGAGACCTCAAATGAAAAAGGGTTAAAACTCAATTGAACCAACCAAAGAGTATGACAAAACCACTCAAACTATTTTTTTTTATTTTCTGTTTTAATTTTTTTTTCTTTTATCATTTTTGCTTTTTTTTTTTACATTAACACCTTTTCTTTTTGTTGACATGCATAAACACTTAGAACATAAAAGGAACTTTAAAAAAAAAAAAAAAGAACCCAATGATCATCCAAAGCATATCAACGCACACACCAAAAGTAGAAAAAGCACCAAGTAAATGAAGCCAACCCAAATCAGAAGACCCAACAGGTTAAAACATCCCCAAAAATAAAGTGAAAAAAAAATGACATATGGTAAACAACAGAGAGAAACACCCACTTGATTCAACAGAGAGATGGCGAAGGATGATGGTGGAAAGACGTATGGGTGCTGCCGCTAGAGCCTGGGAGATCGCACTGTGTTCTTCTTCTTCTTCTTATTCTTTGATATAGAGAAAGTAGGAATGCAGCAATTGATTCAGTAAAAATGAATCTCAAGGAGCTAATAATCTTTGAGAGCTTCACACACACTTACCTAGGCTGAGATAAGAGAACTTTGCCCAATGAATAAATGGTAGAGTGCAAGTTGCTAGGAAATGAAGGAGAATAGGAGGGGAAATATGACTGAATTCTCATTAGGTGTAGTTCTATTACATCAGGGAGTGTATATATGTAATATAGCTATAAATGAAAATGTAAATGAACATGTAATGTAAATGAATATGTAAATGGAAATGTAAGCTAAATGCACTGCTAAATGATGCAGTAGCTGTCCCAAATACCAATCGTATCATTCTTCTTTTTTTCAAAAAAAAAAAATGGGAATGCTACTTTGTGGGTTCTGTTGACCAATAAAGACTATTGGTACGAATTTGGCTATGGTGGTGAGGATGAGTGATTTTGTTTTTTTATTGGTTTGGAGGAAAAAATGTCGATGATTGACCCCCTTCTCTGCTCGCTTTCTGGCCTTTTATCCTTGTAAGTCAATTTGTCAAATGGAGGTGGCATTGCTTTTGTAGTTTGGTTCCATCAATTTTCTCTCTTAACCTTACTTGTTCTTACCCTTTTCTGAGCTTTCCCGAGAATCAATTAATTTTGTGAATGGTTCATTGTCTCTTAGAATTTGCATCGGTTATACTTGTCTATTGGAAATGTTGCTTTCCCTTGCTATTCTTTAATTAACTTTTGAAAACTCCCCCTTTTTCCTTTTTTTTCTTTTTTTTTAAGGGTTTTAAGGGCTAATAGCTTTGAAAACTCTCCTTTTTCCTTTTTGTCCTTTCTTTTTTGTTCTATTTGCTAACAACTTCGAAAATGACCTTTTTGCATAAATAAAATAAAAACATTAATTTCGAAACTATTCTGTTTCGAATTTATTTTCGAAAATGTCCTCTTTTGGTCATTTATAGGGAAATCGTGCGAGACTGACACGATTTACGATCGATTAACATTGACTATAAATCTTACCAGCTTCACACGATTTATGAACGAGGACAAATCCCAGTCAGAAATCGTGTGAGGTTTGCATAATTTCTGTGCATTCCAATTGCACATAAATCATGTTACCCTAACATAATTTATGAGTGATTCTGTTTTTTACTGGTTTGGAGGAAAATGTCATGATCGTCCCCCTTCTCTGCTCTCTTTCTACCCTTTTTATCCTTGCTGAGTCAATTTGTCAAATAGAGGCATTACTTTGGTAGTTTGGTTCCATCAATTTTCCTTCTTAGCTTCACTTGTTCTTACCCTTTTCTAAGCTTTCCTGAGATTCTATTAATTTTGTAAATGGTTCATTGTCTGCTTAGAATTTGCACTGGATGTACTAGTCTACTACAGATGTTGCTTTCCCTTGCTATTCTTTAATTAACTTTTGAAAACTCCCCTTTTTACCCTGTTTTCTTTTTTTTTTTAAGGGTTTTAAAGGCTAATAGCTATCAAAACTCTCCCTCTTCCTTTTTGTCCTTTTTTTTTTTTTTACTTCTATTTGCTAATAGCTTTGAAAATGGCTTTTTTACCTAAATAAAATAAAAAAATATTAATTTCGAAACTGTCTTGTTTCTAATTTATTTTTGAAAATGTCCTCTTTTGGTCGTTTGTAGGGAAATCGTGTGAGGCTAATATGATTTACGATCGATTAATATTGACTGTAAATCGTGCCAGCCTCACACGATTTACAAATGAAGAAAAATCCTAGCCTTATATCATGTCAGGGTGACTCAATTTATGTGCAATTGGAATGTACAGAAATCATGCGCACAATTTTTGTGCATTCCCATTGCATATAAATCATGTCACCCTAACAAGATTTATGAGTGATTATGTTTTTTATTGGTTTGGAGGAAAAAATGTCGATGATCAACACTTTTCTCTGCTCTGTTTCTACCCCTTTTATCCTTGCTAAGTCAATTTGTCAAACGGAGGTGGCATTACTTTGGTAGTTTGGTTCCATCAATTTTCCTTCTTAGCTTCACTTGTTCTCACCCTTTTCTGAGCTGTCCTGAGAATCTATTAATTTTGTCAATGGTTCATTATTCACTTAGAATTTGCACTAGCTGTACTAGTCTATTGGAGATGTTGCTTTCCCTTGCTATTCTATAATTAATTTTTGAAAACTCCCCCTTTCCAACTTTTTTCTATTTATTTTAAGTGTTTTAGAGGCTAATAGCTTTGAAAACTCTTCCTTTTTGTCCTTTTTATTTTCCTTCTATTTGCTAAAAGCTTTGAAAGCGGCTTTTTTACATAAATAAAATAAACAAATATTAATTTCGAAACTGTCCCATTTCAAATTTATTTTTGAAAATGTCCTCTTTTGGTTATTTATAGGGAAATCGTGTAAGGCTGACACAATTTATGATTTATTAACATCGATTGTAAATCGTGCCAGCCTCACACAATTTACAAATGAAGACAAATCCCAGCCATAAATCATGTTAGAGTGACACGAATTATGTGCAATTGGAATGCACAGAAATCATGCGCATGATTTCTGTGCATTTCAATTGCACATAAATTGGAATAATATCTCAAGTCTATATAAAGCTGGAACACGAAGAAAAAGACAGAGACGCTGTTCAAAATTTTAAAATCAACAACTGTTTCATATCTTTATCCTTCTTGACTTTCAAATCTTCTAGAAAGTTACTTATTCTAACTTCTGTATTAAAATCTTGTCTATAGATGTGTAATAGATAATATTCTTACTTTGAGAATATAGAGAAGTCACTCACTGTACCTTTTTGATCTATGCTCTATATAGAATTTTTAGTGTGAATGTAAACACAAAACCTTCAAAAATTTCTTGTAACTGATCAATTGGATTTTTATATGCTTATTTTCCATTATTCCCTGCTCATTAATTCTCTTTTGTGCCTAGTTGGATTGATTTGGACCATTTTGTGTTAATTGGATTCTGGTTGGGCTTAAGTTGAATTTTCCAACATTAGGCTAATTCTGACACTATTTTGGTTTTTGGGCCATATCTTGAGTTGTAGAGCTCATTTTATTGTGATTCTTGATTTGTAGGAAATATGAAAGATAGGCCTACAACTCTTATGAAGAGGTCAGAGGCAAACTCCAAAGTCTTGGAGCTGAATTTGAGCCTGGAAGTAGAGTCTTAACTGTAGTCGCGGTTCCTAAGCAGCATGCAATATTTGGACCATAACTCGGTCCACAAAAACCCAATTTAGCCCATTCTAGTAGCATTTTGAAGCTGACATCCAAGGCTTTGAGTCATCTTCAGACCACAAATCCAAACAGATGCGTTTTCTTAGCCAAAATCGCAGAATAATATTACAGACTGATTCAGGACATTAATTGGCGATTTTAAGCATAACTTCCTCTCTAGAATTCAGAATTAGGCAATTTAGGTGTCTAGATACAACTAATACATGGAGGATTAATGTAATTAAGTAATATTGAATTGCTTGACGTTTGGATGCTGGGATGGCTGAGTTTAAATCGAGGCCAGAACCTTGTGACCAATGGAACATAATTTTCGAATAAAATTTTCCTTTCAGTTTTTCTCTCTTCCTTCTTTTCTCTCATGCCCCCCCACCTTTACAATTTGTTTGCCTCCATTCATGGAGGCTTAAGCTTCTATCTGATTCAAGGATTAAAGAAACAACAACGCTCTTGAGAATTGGTTTGATCAGACTCATACATACCATTTCGATTTCTTCTACTCCTTCTTCTCTTATTTTTAATCTCATTTTGAATTGAAGTTCTTCATTTTGAATTAATGATTGAAATTTGATTGGTTGCATATTACTCGGTTGATGTATGTAATCAGATTGTTTAAGGAGTACAAATTAGAATTTCAGGTTTGAGTTCTACGGTTAACTGCATTAGCACTCAAAATTAACATAATTCAATTAGGTTCTAGAGGTCTCTGAATTTTAATTGAATACATGTTAATCAAATACATGATTCATGTGAATGCTGAGTCTAAATTAAGGTTTCATACGGATTCAATGTTAATCATTGATTCTAGTTGCTAGGTTATTTTTAGAATTCGATGATTGAGTGTCTGTGGCTATTTCCTTTGATTCTTGGATTAGATGTTTCACATTCTGTTCACTTTCATTTTAAATAGTTACATTTTTATTTTATAAACAAATAACCCCCACCCCCAAATTCCTGATCATATAATATTGTCATCACTGGGAGATGACTCGAATTGCATCCTTTGCTGCAAAATTTTTTTTGTAATTCGATTTTATTGTAATTTGACCTAGCTCGGCACTCGAGTCAGTAACCAGACCCGATAGTGGTCATAGTGAGCTTGGAGAGGTTAGGACAAAAACTACTTTGTTGTGAAAGCTTAGAGAGGCTAGAGAAATATTACTTAACTATAAAAGCTTGGAAAGGCTTGGAAAAAGAAAACTCTTGGTATAAAAATCTCAACGAGGAGTTGGGAACTGGACGTAGGCATTGGTTTGGCTGACCTAGGATAAATCTTTTGGTGTGATCCTTCTATCTTTCTCCTTTTACTTGCAGTTTTTATTTCATACTTAGGTCTGTGCAATATTTGAATCACTCAAGTAATCCTTTATAATGCAAAACATTTTTTTTTCTAATTACTGCTTCTGCATTCCAAGTCTAGAGCTTGAGAAAGTTGCTTTGTAAAAAGTTTTCAAGTTTAAGAAATATTAGTGAAGACATGATTCAACCCCTTTTCTCGTGTCATCTACTCCAACATGTCACGACCTAGCTCAAGGAAGACCCTACCTGTAGGCTAATGGAGTATCATTAAAGACTTTACAAATATACCTAATTGCTAAAAACTTCTATTTAGCTGTGGAAGCCTGAAGACATCCCCGCACTTGTCTAAAAACATGGGGAGAAAAGAAAAGTGAGTTATATAGACTCAGTGAGGGATAATATACCTATAATCGGAGTGCGACAAGTTTAACATAAACTTTTAGCAAGATATAACTTTGTAAGCTTCTTAAGAAACTCATACCTCACTTCTTAAGTAAAATACTTCGTCTATAAATATATTAACATACCATAAAATTTTTAGTAAAACATACTTGATGTATAATCTGTCTTTGTAAATATACATATGCATAATACTTTTAAAACCAGCTGTAATAAACCATATATCATAAGGATATAAAAATTGGTCATAAGGATAGAAATACTTTCTTGTAACATGGAGAGTGAATACTTATTTCAATATCATAATAAAACTTTAAAGGAGATCCTATTTCAAAAATAGTTGCTTGACTGGGTGGCTCTGTGGCTTAATCCCAGCAGTAAAAGATAACTTCACGCCTGTGCATATCTATATGTTCCGAACATGTTGGCCAAATATGCCGAGCCAGCAATCACCCTGTTAACTGGGTTATTCAAGGTGCACCAAGGCTAATGCTGCTGCCCTTAGCAAATAGTTCTGTTACAGTTTCTTCCCCTTGGATAAACTTTACTCTTTGCTAAATTCTTGTCACTAAAACTTTTCTTTAGCTCAAAGCTTTGGCTTTAAGAACATAACAATTTCTAATAACTTGAAACTTCATATTTCTCTATCATGTTACTCATATATCATAAATCAACTTCTCTAAGAGATTGTCCCACATATATACTCAACATATATATATACATACACATAACCAACATAATTGCTTTCAAGGACTTCATAAACATAGGATAACCAATTAATCATATTCCATCATAAATTTAGTAAAATACTTTCTCAGCAAATATTTAGAAAATTAGAGGAAATAAGTTATAGGTATATTATCACTTACAATACTAAGCGAAGAGGAAGAAGTCCGAACTTGCTGCACCCCAGAGTCAAGAGGTGATCTTCTATGATATCTAATACCAAAAACATCATTATCCAAACACTAATTAGCCTATAGAACCAAAGATTAACTTGAAATAGTTTCCAAAACCCAAAATCCCCAATTTGGAACCCTAGGTTCCCAATCTTCAACCTTAAACTCAGCCCATCAAGAAAATCCTTCCATACTCATGAATTAGAAGAAGATTTGAGCTTAGAGAGTTACCTTGGGTTGCAAAAGAAGGAAGAAAGTTGATAGAAGGCATGTGTCTCCTCCCACCTTCGTTTCTCTCACATCAAGAGGAGAGAGAGAACTTGAGGAAGAAGAAAATGGTGAGAGTGTTAATGAGGGAAGGGAAAGAGTGGATTTTTGTGAGAAAATCTAGAGGGAAAAGGTGATGGGTTGATGGAATATACAATATTGAAGAACCCTAGAAAGAAAGAGACTAAAATGAGTGAGAGATTTGAGAAAAATGGGGTTAGGGGTCGAAATCCCCAAATTAAATAGAGTAGTGAGCGCCTGCGTGACCACTTCCTGGCGCTTGATTGCCCAACAGCCTGAAGCCCCCCCCCCCAATTTTATTCTGACTTCTGGTGCTCAAGCAGACAATTCCTAGTACTCAAGTGCCCAATGACTTGAAACTCCCAAGATTCTATCTCACAACGAGCACTTGAGCGCCCATTTTTTGGGGCTCCTGAAGCTCATCTAGACAGCAAAGCTGGCACTCAAGCGCCCAAAGCTAACACTTGAGAGCTAACTCTCCTGAATTTTTTTTTTTAGAGCAAATTTTAAGCCTAATTCACTTTTGTAAGCCTTTTCTATTCTAATAACTTCCAAATATTCAATAATACCAATTTAAAAGATCATACCAAAGTGCATAATTCAGATCACAAACTCGAAATTTGCCTCTATAACACTTAATCTTTGTATCAGGTATTACACAACAACCCATACATACCCTAGTAAGGAAGGTCATGCATGGGTGACAGTGATGGTTGCAATGGATAAGCACTAGTGTAGTGTGGTTCACATTTAGATAAATACCATCCAATGATAGCCTATAGTAGTCTGATGGTGCTGTCTCATCCTGTGTGGGTAGAATAGGAGCATCCAGTAAAGCCTCAATCTCAGCACACATCACACGGACCCTAGGGCTACTGTATTGCTAGCCTGGACTGGACATAAACTATGAGCTAAACCCAGTCATGTACTGCTGGCTGGGATCTCCATCATCTATGAGCTAGGTATGTCATGGTATTACTGGCTGGGGTCCCTATCGTCTGTAAAGTAGGGCCAAGCATACCTCCATGGCTAGATCCACCATACTCAGGCATATGCTAGCTACTCGGGTTGTCGACTAAAAGGTGGCATTGACTATGATCCTCATCATCATCATCATCACTATACACGCCTCTACGATGGCTAACGTGATTCTTGTAACACCCTCCCAAGTACAGTACTATGCTTAAGTCATAGTACCATACCCTGGAGTTGTTACTGTTACCTGAGCGGACCTTATCTGATAGCAACTTCAGCCGTCTTCGGAACTTCTTGAACTATCTGGAGATAACAAGGAAATAGGAGTGAGAATTATAAATTCTCAGTAGGATTCTCTAATTATCATACATAATATCATTGTTGTCATCTCTAGTTTGCTTCGGTTTATTATGAAAAAAGGTGAACATGTTATGTAAACCGTTTAATTTTACAGTTCTAAAAATATATTATCCAAAACAAAGTTTATTTTATTCATACACTTGGCATTTGGGAGAGTCCATACAAAATCAATTTATGAATTATATTATGAATAACAACTGAAACATAATAAAATACAATAGCGTCGATACACTGGAGTCATAACATCTGCACATGCCTTTACTTGTATTTGAATTTACGCAGATACATAAAATTTACTTTTTTTTTTTTATCTTCCTTTTCATCATAAAATCTTTACATACCACATTCCAAAGTATGATCACCATGTCATACCCCATCAAAGCGTGATCGCCATGTCACGATCCTTAGGAATATGGGATCTTCATTCGGTACTTACACTAGCTGGGTCATGCCATGCTTCGTGTAAGTTCTATCCCCTATACTCACACTAGTTGGGTCGACACCATGCCTCATGTGAGTGGGCTGCTTGCATATGTTTTAATCTTTAATCTTTAGTCTTTAGCCTTTACTGCCCTTGGGTAGCCTGATCTGGGAGTGAGCTCATCAACTCAACTCGTGACCGTCGTCACACAGACTAACCCACAGGGGACCCACTGCTTCTAGGTTGAAGGGATTCAATGTGCAACTACCTCCAGGTAAAGGGACCCACATCTTTATCATTTAACTGCCTTCACAGGGAGGGATTCAATGTGCAACTACCTCCAAGTGAAAGGACCCACATCTTATCTTATTTAACTGCCTTCACAGGGAGGGATTTAATGTGCAATTGCCTCCAAATAAAGGGACCCACATTCAATATATTCATATTATTTCATTCTCATACATAATCATGCATAGTCATGCTAAATGTACTCACATATATGCTTTATTTATTTTCATATATCCTTGCACACACGATCTTCACGTATATATTCATAACATATAAAGATTCGTAGCCTCTTTACCATTCTACCGGCACTCATGCATATGCTGTATCATTTACTCTCATATATTCTTGCATATAGAATTTTCGCATATGCATTCATAATTATATAGCTATTCATATCATAAATTCCTTGTAATATAAACATTTATGGTTTCATAGACTTCTGCCGTAAATTCAGCAGCATAACGGATCAGGTCCGTTTTTTCATGAATAGTGCCAGTTCTCACGGACAAATCAGTCACAATAGTATAATCAATCTAACATATCCATCAATGTAAGACTTGCAACTGTCAACTCAAGCCTTATATGTTCACTAACATTTGTGAAACTATCAATTTGGTCATTTCTGCCAATTCTATTCAGTTCTGCCTGAATTTTGTATAATCCACTTTTACTTCTATTCAGCTCATTTAAACCTTAATTTTGGATATGTCATAGCTCTATGTGTCTAGTTTTCAACCCTTTTAGTCCCATCTCATTTCGATATGTGTAGCTTAAGATATTTAAATTTTGCCTCAGCCTATTCGATCACTGGTCTAAATTATACTCTTGGAAGTAAAAATTCATTAAAAATCGAAATCAAGATCAAATCATACGGAATTGGTCTCATATTAAAGCTAACATGACAACCTTTCATTTGCAACAAGTTTCATTTGATTTGCTTTAGTATAGCTCGAGTTATAAGTCCTGAGATCTGACCTTCCTGAACTACCCTATTTTGGCCTAGTTTAGATATAGGGCAACTTCCTCGAACCACTGGGAATAATTGGGATCATAACAAACTCAGAATTTTCATTAGGGATGTTCCCCTATGTGTAAGCTTTCTAACAAAGTTGGTTTCACTCAATTTGGAGTTGTGTAGGGTGAATTATACCCTCCTCAAGTCGCACTGCTCGGATGAAAGTTCTGATTCCTAGGTTAACTTTCAAAAATTCATATCTCTCTCAATACTAATCCAATGGCCTCATATTATATCTATGGAAAGCCTTAAATGTCTACTTTCATATAAAAATAGTTCTATCAGATTTAACCGGCTATAGGCAGAGCCGTACACTCCGCCATGCAGACTGCCGTGGGATTCCTCACTTAGGTAGCATCCCAATCCTCCACTTTTCCTAGTTTTCTTCTTCTAACTCTAATTTCAACTCAAGATTTCATATTAATCCAACCATAATCCATCACATACATCCAATATATCATCAAATACATGAAGAAGAGTAAAATGTCATACAGCCATAATGCAAAGAATTCAAGAACAGAAATGGAATCCTACCTCTGTGGAGTGTGATTTGAGCTAAGTGTTGAAGCTTGAATTGTTAGAACTTTGTTAAGCTTGAAGGAGTGATGGAGTTGGTTGAGAGAAGAGAAGAAGGAAGCTGGAACAAGAGGGAGCGAGAGGCATAAATCAGCCTCAGATGAGAAGGAGAATCTGACTTAAATACATAAAGGTAGTTGGAATCATGAGTGTTGATTGGTTGAAATTTTGTGATTGAAGTTCGGCCATGTCTTCCACTTTGTGGCCAAATTGCTCTCCATGTCGTCCCAAAAGTGGAACTCGCTTCCATTCTATCTGAAATCGGAACTCGTCTTGATTCTACTTAAAGTCGGAACTCGTGCTATTTATTTGCCCTCAGAGATGAAATCGGATATCAGAAAACTTGTCTGGTTTATTCGAAACTTGGAATCAAAGTCGGATGTCGGAAGTCATACAGCTTACAATCACATAATCTCGGAACTCCCCATTCAAACTCGGGAACACCAACAGAAATGGAAAGCTTCTAGAAATAAACTCAAAGATTGGAACTCGTGTATAACTTGGAAATCAACTCAAAGATCCGAACTCGTGTCCATTCTAGTTGAGTTCAACTCTAAGGCCGGGACTCGTTACATTCAACTCGGAGGTCAGTAATTGTAACCAGTGTGTTAAACTATCAATTCGGAGGTCGGAAACCGTGTACACTATTTTGAAACATGAGGTCTAAGGTCGGAGCTTGCGTACATCTTGCTTGAAACTTGGAGATAAATTATGAGATCGGAAATCGGGTACATTTTCTTTGAGACATAAAGTCGGATATCGGGAATCACGTCCATGTTGTTTGGACTTGAATGTTAAGTCGGAAGTCGGTAAATTGTGCTAAAATTTGAAGACGAACTCGAAAGTTGGAAATAATCCCATTTTATGTGAAATTCGAAGATGAAGTCGGAAATCGTGGGAACTTGAAGGTGAAGTCGGAACTTGGGACTCGTGGTGGATGTTACAATTCCCGACACATAAACGGCACTTCCGACGACATTGATTGGAGCGTGAGTAGGAAGGGGCATAGTAGGCATTGGTGCAACGTGGTCGGGTACATCAACAGGCATTTCGACTTGCTGAGGGTAGCGAAGGACCGGCTTTGAAGACAAAAACCTTTATGCAACATCCGAGTACCATCTTATGTACTCAATTGATGGATGATCATTAGAAGCGGCATGATACCGAACTACCTAGTCTGCTCATGCATCCCAACAATCGTGATATGCCTTATCCTTATCAGGCCACCAATGATCGACCCTACAAGCATCCTTGTCATGAATCCTATCAATGTTCAGTGGCTCAATCGGTATGAGTTATTGCCTGCCAAACTACCGGAGAACATGATCCGGCTGCTAAAACTCGATTTAATGAAGCAGATCAAGGCTATAACCGATGGCCAAAGAAGGGAATCCTGACAAACAAAGTCAAGTGTGATCTGAGCGGCACATATGTCTTGGTACGGGGGTTCACCTAAACTGCAATGATTAACAACAATTCATTAGCTTCTTTTTACAAGGTCAATCTAAAGGCATCAAATTCACAAGCAAACTTACAAAAATGGAATGCTTATTACCCTTGTAATGCTCAAATCATCACTATATCTCCATAACGCCAGTAACCGTCTCTTATGGTTATCAGACATGCATTGATAATGCCCCCACCTAGAGCAAAATAAAGAACTAATTTTAATGATGTTCAAATACAAAAGGTAAATAACTCTACCTCACAGCAAGTGGAAAGCTGAGCTCAACAAGAGAAGGTCTCAACTCTAGGATTCTAAACCAAACCCATGACTGCAAAAGGGTCAAACACCCAGAAATATCGCACACTCCTTTGTTGATAGCTCGACATAAATTGCAATATAAAGTCGCCAGCATTGCAGACCCCCAAAATACTCAAAGTCGTGCAGTAGGGGCAGCCACCTCAAATGAACTCTAAAGCCTGACTTATCTGCCATCAAAACCCCCCTAAGCATCTACATAATATGCACCTGAGTATGGCGTATAGCAGTCTCCCTAAGTACATCTGCCTCCAAGTCATAAAATGTACTACTAAACCAAGACAGAAATACTGAGTATCCATCCCGCTCATCCTGTCTTGGCACTGTGCCAAATAAGTCACAGCACATGGTCCGCATATCATGGCTATAATATCTCCCCCACGCAGCTATGCATCCACTAACCACCTGTCCATCGACATGCAGTGCTAACTAAAATGCAATATCCTCTAGCGTGATGGTGCACTCTCCATATGGAAGATGGAATATGTGGGTCTCTGGTCACCAACGTTCCACAAACGCACTAATCAGTGCATTATCGTACTCATAAAATGGGACTTGGGCTGTATAACATAATCCGACCTACCTTAAGTACAACTCCATTAGAGCATGTGGCGGGGTTATGCGGCAACGCCTAGTGGTCAACACTCGACATAGCTATAAAGCATGGACGTAACATCATTAACATTAACAAACTCAAACAAATATATTAAAACTATACTAATTAAAACTAAAATATATCAAAACTATACTAATTAAATTAAACTTTATCACACTCTATAACAAACTAAATAAACACCAAAATTCAACTTTATGGTAGAATAAAAATAAATTACATAAAATTGACCTAAATATATGAAACTAAACCATAAAATGATACTCTTGATTAACATTAATAAAAATTAAACTAAAATATGATAAATTACTCAAAATTAATTTAAACTATAAATCTAAACATCTACATTTTCCTATTCAATAAAATAAAACTACCCTAAAAATTTTTCATCAACAAAAACTAAAAATTCAATTACTAAACCAATAATTTTGTTCTATATCAAATAAGTGTAAATTTAAATACACAAAAATAGATTAAAATAAATCTATAAACTAAAATTCTCTCTGAAAAAAATACTAAACATAGATTTTGTAAACTAAACAAAACAAATATCTTATATTCTAATCTAAACTAAATAAATATTTTATATGCTAATTTAAATTAAACTAAACTATAATAAATTAAAGTATGTTAAAAAATTACCTTTTCATTGAGATTTGCATAAATGTGTCCAAAATCATCTAACCAGCGTAAATTATTGTGTGTCATCTGTATAAATTCTCTATCAAAATTTCCTTTTTTTCTCTCTCCCAAAGTTCCCACAATTTCAAACTTAACTTCTCCCATAATTTTCCAATGATTGTACATCTCACACGATTTCATATTTATAGCCCAAATCAACCATAAATTGTCTTACTCATACGATTTATGAACTTCCATATCTCCAGTTCATAAATTGTAGCAGCCTCACACGATTTATGAACTTCGAAAGTATCCAGTTCATAAATCATGTGAGGCTAGCACGATTTATGATTGTTATATATTTGATTATAAATTGCGTCAGTCTCACACGATTTTCCTATAAACAACAAAAAGAGGACATTTTTAAAAATAAATTTAAAATGGAACGATTTCAAAATTAATATTTTTTTTATTTATGTAAAAAAAGCCCTTCAAAATCTCCCGCTTTTCCTTTTTGTCCCTTTTTTCTTCTATTTGCTAACAGGCTCTGCATTCTTGATTCACGTTATCATGATTTTATTATATATTTTTATTTTATTTTGTCATCTTTTCTCTTCTTTTTTTAACGGATGATTGTTTTTTGGCTGTAATTGTGATCAGGCACAACATATGGTAAAAGTTGGACTTAAAATATTAAGCTTTTATTGTTGTTGTTGTTATTATTTTTATTTTTATTTTTTTTAAGAGGAAAAACAAGAAAATGAAAGAAGTAAAAAAAATATTCTTGTAACTTTCTAATTTTAATTATTTTTGTATCTTTACTAATTCATCTTAAATAGTAAAAACAAAAGGGAAGAAATAAAGAAAAATAAAACATGTAAAAGAAATTGATATGGACAAAGAAAATTTTGAACAAAATATAATACTCTACAATGATAAAGTACAATGTTTACAGTAAATACAAAAAGTTGAAATAAAGTTTATTTAATTTGTTTTTAACCTAGTTACATCATCTAATTATCTAATATTATCATTACCTCTCTTAGTGCTATTTATTACGGATCCATTTTAGCAACATGTGATTTACGAATTTAGCTTCTTGTTGCTCGACAGCTAGCACTAAGTCAAGCGTATAGCTATAGAAACAATTTGAAGCTTTTATCGTTATGTTCATTTCTTCCTTGATCCAATCTCTCGAGCTACTTCTAAATGTATGCATCTGTTTCCTAACCTATCCCAACCATCCACGACATTATTGACGTTGGTATTATATTATTAAGAAAGCATACAAGTTTGCACATTGGCCCAAATATCTGTAGTGAACATCGAGTGAACGTGTCATGGCTGTCAGTACCAGCCACATCCCACACATTATGGGCATGAACATCTTCACATTACTGTGTGTGTGTGGACACTGGCTGGTGAGGCAGAGCATTAGCTTTAAAGCAAATTGTGAGGATATTATTGCATCAATTGCGAGCGTAAATCAGAAAGAAAGAAAACTAGAAGCATAGATAGCAATAAATAAAGGCATTCATAATATAAGAGAGATAAGTCGAAAGCAAGTCCATATTAAACTAATTTGTATGTGGCAAGGACTTTAGCCGTTCTTATGTTAGTGAATATTTTATAGCTGTATCCAAGTCTTTATTGTTAGAATTTTTCTGGACATCGGATTTCTATTGATTGATAGGCTTTTATTTTGTTAAAATAGGTTGAATTGATAGCCTAATATTTTCCTAAAAATCCATGTTATTACTATGTAATTTATTATAAGTTTGGGATTCACCATATCTTATTGAACTTGGACTTAACAGAGAGTGTGGTGGAGAGTATATGAGCATTGATTGACCTAGGTCTTTGATGAACAAAACTAAATTGCTATATATATATATATATATGTGTGTGTGTGTGTGTGTGTGTGTGCACATTATGGAAAAGATCCCCACTTCATTCTTGGCACTTTTGACGACTATTGCTCCATTGATATGGTCCTCTGTAAGGAGAAGGAGAAGGAGTGGATTCTTCTGCACCTGGTGTATACATATGCATATATTTTCTCTCTGCAACAAGATTTATAGATAATGTTCCTCAATAATATGGATGTGGTAGGTACGCACTATTATTAATTTATATTCCTATTCTATTGGTATTCTAAATTTTTAGTATAGATCTTCACATAAACTAGACTGAAGCATTGGTATAGCCATAGCTCATCATGGAGTAGGCACCTCTCTCTCACACACACACACACACACAAAATATAGTATATACACAAGCAAGTTATTACCAGGTGTTGTAATCCAAAGAAGGCACTGCTTAAATTAAAATTGCAAATTAGTCTTATGTATGCAAGGAACTGATTGAATTATTGGAATGTCCATTATGTCAACCGCTACTAAAGCATCTCTCCATGAGAACACAAATAAACAAAACAAAACATGCTTCTTGAAGAACAATTTGACCAAAAATTTGACCAAAAGTTCCAGATGTGGCTTGCCAAATTAAGTTGCTGAAAGTTGAGAGATGTACTTGGGTTGCAGGGACAATGTAGGTGAGAACAGGAAAAGAAGCTTCCTTGTATAAGTAAATTAAATGATGCTTGTAAGAGTTTCTGAATAAAGGTTTCTTACAATGTTGAAAGGGCTTATTTTGCTCCAAAGCATGCTAGATCCACGACTGCACTTACCATTGGGGTATTTACAATTTGTATTTTGGTAGATTCTATGGTAGCCATCCAACAATAAAGGATTTCAAACCTGTTTAAGGTTGTTCAATAAAATTTAGCCATTTGTTCAATTTAGTCTACCTATACATTTACATGTCAATACTTTTAATTTTATGTTTAAACCCATAATATTTTTGTTTGCTTACAATTTTGCCCCAATTCTTATTATTCTAAATCCTATTCCAAATATCTAACAAGCTATCTTATCTTGAAATTTAAATGGTTGAACAAAAAGTTATTCAATCTGAAATGTATAAAACCTATAAAATAAAATAAAATAAAAATAACACTCATCATTCCTGGAAATAACCCAGCACCATTTGTGCATCTCCAACTCTCCTTCCTGCAGAAATGATGATCAATTCTTCCAAATAAGCAAACGCATTATTTTAGAACTGCAATCACATCCAGTGTGAATACATCATTTCATACATAAGCGTCATATGGATTTATATATTAAGACACTACAAAAAAAGTGTCGATTAGCCACACTTGCAATTTACATTTAGCCACATTTTTGAAGTGTGGCTAATTGATCTTCCAACATCTACTTTTGGTGTGGCTATTACATATGTGGGGAGATGTATCATTTAGCCACATTTTTAACCTTTATTTAACTACACTTATAGAGTGTGGTTAATGTTGCTATTTAGCCACATACCCCATCCTCATTTAATCACCTTTCAAAAATGTGGCTAATGTCACTTTTTTTTTAAAAGAAAAAAAAAATTAGCTCCTAAATTCTAATACAAGGAGAAGCCTATAGGTTTGAAATATATTTGTTTCATTTCCAATTTAAATTTTTGTTTCATTTTCAGTTTAAATCTAAAACCTGTAATAATTTAGCAACTTTCTTTGCAAACTTAGAATACTATTTAAATTTCCACAATATCATATCTATTTTATTGGGGAAAATCCAAATTATATGTATTTCAACTAGTATCATGTTTATTTAAAAGAACCATTCACACTATACTATTCACTAGGAATATAACAACTGCAAACTCGATATTCATAAAAGTGTTCTATTCAAATTCTATACATAAAGAGAGTTCAAAAATAGAAAACTATACTAAACATGTCAATCAATCAATATCATGATCTACACAAGAATTTTCATTGCTCGGCTCAACGTCTCCATCATCAGCACACGCTTGAAAAGTTAACACTGAGAAAAGCCAAGAATAACAACATAAGAGAAGTTAGTTAAGAGGATTACCATTGATCTCCACCTTTTTAATTCATGCCGGCAAACCGTGCAACCCTAGGCATACTGCAACTTAGTACAGAAATTAGTTACAAAGTTTCATTATAATAGAAGGAACTGAGTATTTAGGATATTAAATTGACACATACTCTCAGAAGCAAGTGCTCGATTAAATGATGCAGAATATGATCAAAATACTGTGTGTGCAAAAAAGCCTTGATTCTTCAACATTGTCCTACCAAGAAAAGGTTTCACTGATTAAAAACTTCTCAGATATACTTGGTAATATGAAAGCAAGTCAGCGAACATGAAGTGGCTACAAATTTGGGATTTTATTTTTCAATCTCAAATCTTCCTGCTTGGTGACACTTTCAAGTCTCAAAATGATATAATTTTTAAGCTTAGGGACAAACTATGATCCAACAAAGAGTAAAAACAACATAGTATCACATAAAAATGTATACAACATAGTAAATAAAGGTCATTCCAACAGATATATATATCGACCATAGTTTAACCATGCAGTTTTGTGATCTAAAGTACTTTGAATGAAATAAATTAAAGAGACTCCATGAATGTTAGCTTTAGTTAACCATCTACTTACAGTTCCTAGAGAAATATAGTGCAACAAAGAAACTAGAAACCATAATAACTAATAGATATATCAGGACTCTAAATGGTAAATATTACAAATATAAAGCTGGTAGATTGAGGTTCTAGCATATCCTAGTAGTCATTGTTATCTTGACTAGCTAAGGTACAATTAGAATAAACTGATTAAGCCAAACCTAAAAAAGAAGACTCAGCAGAGGTCTATTTGAAAATATGAAACAAAGACAGATTTCATGGATAGACTCTACAAAGAACAATGAATTTAAATAAATAAAAAGAGTAATAATAATGCAAGCTTAGTACATTGTTGCATAGCTCATGATGTACAGAGCACGCAAGTATCTTCATCACTATAATTAAGTGACACAAAATGAAGATTCCAAGGCAAAAACAACAAATCCCATACATATATGTGGATATGGACACAACACAGAGAGTTTCAATAATAATAAGCAATATTAATTAATAAAACTTTCTAAGGCACTTAAAAAAACATACAACAGAGTCTCCTTTCAATTTCATTGCCCTATTTGTGTTTGAATGAATAGCCAACCACCTGCTTCAAATGGAGATAACTATATCACTATGCATGTTCGGTTTTGATCAATTTGATCACTTTTTCCCCCCCTTACTAGTGCAAAAAAAATTATACAGTTAATTTGAAAATCCATTCAAAGGAACAAAGGAAAAGTAATTGAAAGAAAAAGATAAAATCATCACATATTTCAGTAATGACATAAGTTATTGTACGGCAATTGTAGTCATATTACTTTTTCTTATACTACCCTCAAATCTCAATGTTATGAATTGCTTACTCAACATTTTTATGAAATATTAGACAAACCAATTATCTTGACAACTTACTTAAAACCATATTCAGACATCACTGCAATAGGTTCCCCTTTTCCCATAGCAGCAATGAGTTCATTCTCAAAACTGTAAATTGAAAACTCCATAAGATAAATATAATGGGAATAAATAGGTCTGAAGGCCCTGAACTGTATGTTAACCATATTGGTTCCACCATATAATATTCATATCTACAACCAGATAAGTTAAAATGCATACCTACTGACCAATCGCTTAAATGGCGAATGGCCTTGTAAAACCTGCACAATGATCACATTTATAATGGTTAAGGCCAAGTCCTCTGCACTTTCAAAAGAGAATTTAAGGCTACAACACAAAAAGGCATTCCCTGTTGACTTCTCAGAGAGATATGCATGCAGAAAAATAGACCAGAAAATAGGACAATACAGAGGAAGAGAAAAAATGGTTAGTTAATACAGAACCTGTGAAGGTGATACATTTATATCCAAGATCTAACTTCGCTCAAAGGCCCTTTTAGCTTCGGGAAAACCACCACCTGTGTGAAAAGATAAAATTAACACTACAATAAGTGGTGTATCAAAATTCCCAGATACACAAAGCAACATGTTGAATAGCCAAACTTCATCAAATCAGTTATATCTCAAGTACCAGAGTTGGAGTGGTTTAAATTTTAATTAAGTTATTTGAATTTGAATGCAAAGGATTAAGTTAACACTAACAGAATAGCATGTATCGAACTTTTGAAAAAGAAATCTCAAGTACTTAATCTTAAAGTTCATCAAATCAGCAAAACATAATTATATAGACAAAAACCAGAGACTAAACATAATCACACAGTTTAAAAAACTTTAAAACTCAAAATCAAACATTTCAAACTTTTGAATGAAAAGGAATAACAGCCTAAAATAAACTCTTCAACAGAAAATCTAATACCAGATTTTTCAACCAGACAGAATCATTCAATTAACAACTGAATAATCACCTCTATATATTCAAGCAGTTGTGATTAAGTTTAAATATCATTATCAAATACAGCAGAAATTGCTTATAACTTTTGAAGCTTTTGTGATTTAACTTTGTCCCGTAGCTTTTATTATGAACTTACTGTGTAATTGTTATATGATGTGGATGTATATAAACAGCAATTAAGTTTAAAAAGAATTATATAGAACCTCTCGGACTCAAATCTATAGTTGCTAGAAATGTAACATCATTGGAACTATAAGACTACAAAATTTTACAAAATTAACAAAGAAAATCACACTAAAATCAACAAATTAAAGGATGAAATTCCATAATCAATACCTGGAAAAACAAATAATAGGATCTCAGAGAAAGAAACAAGAGGTGAGATTTATAATTATCAGAAATCCTAGCTAAATCAAGAGTAAAACTGAAAAATAATGGTAAATCTAGATTATAATGAAATTTCACTGTGGAAAATTCCAAAGGAGGAACAATCACAACACAATCCAAAGAGATCAGAGATCAGTAATTGTACGAGACAAAAACAAGAACTCCACCATTGGAGTGCGAAGTAGAGCTCCATGGCTCAGAATGAGAGAGAGAAACACTGTTGATTTTACTAACAAGCAGCATTATTAGAATGAGATTGAATAGAGATCGAAAGTGAGATTGACGTTGAGAACCTGAAGATTGTTGAGGTTGAGGAGCGGTGGCGGAAGGCAATGCCGGCGGTGGAAAGCAACGATGGAACTCAATGCTGGTCGCGAAAAGAAGTGGCGAAAGTTGCCGGTGGTGGAAGGCAACAGCGGAAGGCGAAACCTGTGGTGGAAAACAGCGGTGAAAGGCGGTGACGGTGGCAGAAAGCAATGGCGGAATGTGGTGTCGATGGTAGAAAGCAGCGGCGGAGGGTGGCGGTAGTGAGTTTACGAGAGAGAAGGAGAGTGCGAGTTCCCTGTTTTCGAAAAAGAAGAGGGCGATTGTCTGCTATTTTGCGAGAATACTGCCTTGTTGTGTTCTGGAAACTTTATGGGCCTAATCTCATTTAGCCACATTTTCGAAAGCGTGGTTACAAAAGTGTTGTTTTTTTCGGTTTTTTCGGTAGTGAGATCTCACTGCAGGCCATAGTTGGATAGATCAGTTGCTCCTTTATTAAAATATTTTTTATTGGTTTGGAAAAGTTGTACCTACTAGAAAAACATGCCCTACAAGGAATGTATTTTGATTTATACTTCTAAATAGATCCTAATCAAACTTAGAAAATTGCGAACGGTGTCCATCTTCTTAGTTGTTATAGTATGATTTGTGCTATTAAGGACTTTAGCATTTTTGCACTATTTCCATAGGGAGGAGAGGCACTGATTAGTGGGTCTAACGCGTCCTCGTTGCTCACATGCTTAGAGGACGTGTCCTCGATCGTTGCTCGCAGGCTTTGAAGTAGCTGGCGATTTCTATACAAAGAGACATGGGACTGGGTTGGGTTGGGTATTTTTTGGGGTTTATATATTTCAAATCGAATATTTTTTATTCAACTATTTAGATTTCACGATATGATAGTTGGTCAAATGTCTAGGTAGGAATTGGGATAATAAGGATTGGGACAAAATCATAATCAAACAAAAATATCATGAGTTTAAATATAAAAGTAAAAATATTGACATGTGGATGCTTAGGTGAATTAAATCAAACACATGACTAGATTTCTTTAGACCACCTAAAAAGAATTTGGAACCTTTTATTTTTGGATAGATACTATAGAAACCACCTTGTCTTTCAGTATGTTTGCTTGCATTAAAATTTCGCATCTCAATTGTAGTAGCACTTATTCCAGAACTGACTAATCAATGTTTCTTTCTTCTTCTGATTTTTTTATAGTAAGTTATTTGCTTTCCAATCAAATTGCTCGTATGATCCCTGTATACAAATTATATACTTAAATAGGGCGGTCTAGATCCTCCCATTGTATACAAATTGTAACACCACAAACTAATGATAAACATGCACACCACTATATCCAATTCATCCGAGTGCATGCAAACCAGTCGTGTCCCTACATATCCCAAATAAGCCATCAATTCCCTTAAATTTTACCAAATTTTGATCTGTTAAATCTGATAACTTATTTCTTTTCTTTATCAACATAGGTTATATTTTATTTCCTAAAGAACCATGTGGCGGCTAATGTCTTAATGGCCAAAAGACCAAAGGAAAAGGAAGCTAGTGATTGGTTAACAGTCATGTGAAACATAGCAACATTCAAGCATTTCATCGAACTGCCAACAACTCAAACAACTCATTCAAATAGGCTATTGAAAGCAAAATAATTGTAAAAATTTCACCCAAAAAAAAGAAAAGAAAAAGATGGTAGAAAGAGAAAACAGAGAGAGATCACCTAAACCAACGAAAATAACTAATAATACATACCTAACCAAATGAATCTTTACATGCTGCCATATGAGTTGCTTCTAGCAAGATAGCCAGTTGTGTTGTCAGTTCCTCTTAACCCGAATTTATCTTTTCTCGGAAGAATTTCCATCTTTAACTATTCACGAAAGGGATTCATAGAAGTGGGTCCTGTATATGTTACATCAATTTGGGAATATTAATGCAGCTTACTGTCAGATGTGAATGAAGAATTGGTTACTTGGTGAGTACTGCGAGGCACCCAAACTTTGGCCTTACATTGAGAGTGAGAGAGCTTACTATTCAAGGTGTATATTTGGTTTAACCACATACGAGTGAATAAGAAGAATGCACGTTTCAATAAAAGCTAACAAAGTGAAGTGCGAGATAGAAGTGTTCTAGAAAGTGATTTTTCTAACTCAAGAAATGTTGTTCTTCTGTTTGCAGCACTAATCAAATACGCTGTAAAAAGTACTTGGGAAACTGCTTGGGATGGGGTACCATGCATCATTATATGGAATAAAAATAATGAGTGCGAATATTGAATACGTAAACTGAATTAAAAATATCGTATACTTTTCAACATATTCATAGTAAATGAAGAAGCATCAAATACGTAAAAAAAATTATGATGACAAATATTATTGATGACACACGATTAGGTGAATCTCTGCTTCGATATTCCATTTAGTTTTAGGTAGTTATTAGCTCCTGTCAATGGTGGTCATGGAGGGCTCATAAGGCTATGGTCGTTGTCAATGATGTGATCAATATTTTATTTTTGTATTTCTTGTTAGAAATATCCACCAGCAGGTAAACACTTTTAGCAAAGTGTTTGTTTTATTACTAATGGAGTAATGATAGCACCTTGCCAATCTCAATATTCATGGCCTTAACTAGGGACACCCTTTCATCCATCATTAAACTACGTAGATTATCATGGTTCATAACTCTACTCGCCCCATTGTAGAAGGCCCTTCAAACATGAAAAGAGTGAAACTATTAAAGCGAGGGACCTGGAAGAGAGAGAATGTGCAATAAAAAAATTAGTTTATCAATTAATTATGATAAAATAAAATTAAAAAATTACTCATATCATAAATATAGTTCAAAGTAAAAAGAGTTGGATTTTGTGCCCAAAACAAAATGCAAATTATGCTAATCTCTATATGGAAGTCTAACGGTTAGCCGTCTCCATAAATAAGGGATATATCTTATAAGAATGCTTTTGTTGTATGAGAAGTGAGAATGAAGATATTAGTTTTTAGATCAAATGAATGGTTAAGATTACACCTATAATTTAAAAACTCAAGTGCCACTTTCAAACTCACCCTCCTATGTAACATCTTGTCAAAACCACAAACTAACATATAATTAATTTGAGATAATCTAAAATTGTAGTGATAATTATAAGGTATCTTAAGCTAATTAATCGCTTAGTTTGATATAATAATTTTAAATAAAGGAATAAATCTGGAAACTCATTAAAAATTATAGATAGGTCTTAATAAAAAAATTTCTTACCAGTTTGAGCCTAAATAATGTAACTAACTAGCAGAAAATCGATTAGAATTTTTCTAGGTAATTTAATAATTTTTAATTAATTTTAAAGAGCTTGAAATTCAATAAAAATTTAAGAAAAATAAAAATAATTCTTGAAAAATTTTGAATTTTTTAATTTATTTGGATTATTTGTTAATTTCGGGTGTTAAAAGGTGAATTTTGGCTTAAGAAAAATTAAATAAAAATACGTAAATGATGGAGAAAAATTTTGGAAAATTAGGATAATTAGAATGATCATCTATAATTTTGTGAGCAATTTTAAACAAGGATGAGTTAATTAACTAAAATTATCTTAACTAAGTCAAGCAAAATTTGTAAGGATTAGCAAATTTTAAATAAAATAAATAAATGAATGACATTTTAACTCTCACAAAAATTAAGAAGTGATCCTAACCATCCATCTAAGCCACATGTCTTGTTGAGATCAAAACTTCCTCAAGAAGTAGTAGTATTTTATTAAATTAAAGTACCATGCATAGTAAATTAAGTAGGATATTTTCTTTCTCTCTTTTGGTGGTGGTATACAAAAGAAAGAAACACTCTCTTCTCCCCCTTAGAGTGTCTCAACCATGAAGTGCAAGAGAGAATAGAGTGAATGTGTGAGAATAGAGTGAAGGTGAAGTCTTGAGTGAAACACTAGTGAGGTTGTGTGATTAAGATCATCTTATCCACTTCCTTGTGAGCTCTAACAGCTACCCTCACCATCCTTCTAGCATCAAGTTCTCCTTGTTTTCTTAAAGGTAGGAGGTTCTACTTCCCCCTCTTGCTTAACTCTTCCATTATTTTGATTGACTCTAATGTGTGTTGTTGTAGTTGTTGCATGAGAAATCTTAACTTTTTTCCTTCCTCAAGCTATGGCCTTCTTGCACCCACTACAACATTTTTGGGCTAAGGCAACATTTAGTTTAAGCAACATGTGAAAAATGTTGCCTTTGGTGTATATAGGCAACGCTTTTCCTTAGTTGTCTTTTAATTTGTGTTTTGGCAACGGTTTTTTAGGCCACGCCTGAAAAATGTACTCTTTAAGAATAAAGAGCATGCTTGCAAAGTGTTGCTCTATTATTTACACATAGGCAACATTTATTCTGATTATAATTTACGCTTTTTTAGTGTTGCCTTTTAAATTCTATTCACCTAGCCTTTATAAATGTAGCCTAAAGTTATTAGGCGCCAATCAATTAATTTTTCTGCCAAATTTTTACTTCTTCCTACCTTTACTAAAACACCCAATTTCATTCTCTCCCCAATTTTTAATCCCAACACATTTTCTTCGAAATTTATTTTCATCACATCGTCCCTGTCACCCCCTCCCTGTCTGAGCTCCCATCGCCGCCACCGCCTGTCCAAGCTCCTATCACCACTACCACCTGTCCATCACACGCTCTCTGCCACCACCGCCGGTCTGTCGTACATGCTCTCTCTCCTCGCAAAGTTTTCTGCCACCACCACTGCTGTCCGTCATACACACACACTTTCTCTCTTCTTGCGAAGTTCTCTGCCGCCACCACCGCCGTCTGTCGCATGCTCTCTGCCGTCCATCGTCTTGCATCTTCATGGTGGCTGGGCGATTTCCGCCCTCCAAGGCAACCAGCCCTTGGGTGAGTGCCCTTTCCCCTGTTTTGGTTTAGTTTCATCTAGAAATTTGAATGTTTTGACATTCAACGAGTTCATTCATACTTCACTGTTTTTGGATTATGTTGAGATTGTTCTGAAGTGTTTATCATGAGAGGCAGTCACACACTTCCAAAACATGTTTGTTGCACCTAGGTTTTTGTACTTGCACTTCTAATTTCATGTGTAGTGAAATAATGCACTCCTTCCATGTTTAGGATGACGTCTGTGCTACTAGCTGATAGTTATACTGCCAAATAATATGTACTATTAGGCTAAATTAAATGTTTTTCATTGCCCCAAAGACATTTGTGGAATGCATGGGTTACAATCTTAGAACTTTGGCATTCAGTCATACTTAAAAGAATCAAGCTGGTATTGCTGAGGCAAAAGTTAAAGCTAACTTCCAGGTATTACTTCCCAGCATATTATTATTTTAGAAGGATTTAATGTCATGTTTACATGAGAATCATAATGGAAATGCATTTGATTATTATGCTAATTTTTATTGTGATTATTTTTATTATTATTTCCCCATGATTGAAGTTTATTGTGCTTGGTCATAGATTTCTTGTTTGGAAGAATGGGCCCATCTTGGAAGAGATCACTCTAGTTCTTTGCTTGGAGCAACTGAAGCTTTGAAGGCCAGTACCCTCCGTCTTCCAGTTGTTGAAAAAGCAATAGTATGTGCTACTTTTCGTTTTTCCCCTAATACTCTGCACTATTTTAAAATAGACTGTAAAATGTTAAACTGTTATTCTTTATTAGGTAAATGTACCAAATCTAAAGGATGCTTTGGGGTCAGCAGTTGACGTAATGTAGGTAATGGCATCCTCAATATACATTCTTTCGTCAGAGGTAATTTTTTATTTTCTTCTGTTTGTGCTTTTCATTATCATCTTAGCTGTGTGTAAGGTAGCATGAAACCAAGATGTGTATAATTTTAATTTTCCAGATTTTTGTTTGATTGTTGGGTTTTTTGAATTAGAAGTAATACTTTGAATCATTGCTTTAATCACTGGTCCCTATCTTGTCGAGCCAGTTTAAGCCTTTGGCTGTAATCATTCATTGGAGTTTGGGCTATAAGTTCTTCAAAATATAATGTGTGTTTGGATTCCTATTTGGAACTCCAAAACCATGATTTGGGCAAAAGCTACAAGAGAAAAGCTTTTGCTTAAACCATGGTTCCGAGATTTTCAAACAAGAAACCAAACATGGTAAACCAAAAGTAGCATGTTGCCCATAAGCTTGTTAGATCCCCCGTCCCGCTTTCACCTCCTCTTAACTTTGTAATGGAGTTTAATTTACTAAATAATCATCTTATCATTAAAATCCCAAATTATTGTTTTTCGTTAATATAATCAATAATGAACTGAAGAATTTTGATTTAATTGATTTTTAAGAAGGAAGTATGAGCTTTTCATAAATGCAGAAACTGAAAAAACTAAGGGTCAATAGTTTTGCTAATGGGCATAAAATATGGCACATGGTCTTTATATCATAATTATCAGATATTAAGTTAAAAAATAATCAAATAAGAATACAGGATATATTGCCTAACATTCATGAGTTTATGACATAATTTCACAATTATGGTTTTGGTATTCTTTGTAAAATATAGTATATTCTTACTTATCTGTGCTTAGGCTTTGTCTATGAGGAGTCTTCTCCCTGTCTGGCACATACAATATTAAAAGGACACTAGTGAGTTCTGGCATTCATTTCAACATAAATATTAAATTTAATATTTCGCACTTGTTTGACCTACTAAGCCTTTATGACACATTCTAGGCTACTAGCCATATATAAGATTTTCATAGTAATATTTGTGGTACTTATGTTCTTTCTTTAATCACATGCCTATGCTGTTCTTGTCCTTGTATTTTAGAATTTGATGTGTTGCATTGTTTTTACCTGTGGTTGATGAAGTGGTTGAGAGTTTTAGTTTCTTTTCTCTGAAGATGCACATGGTTTTCTTTTAAAGCTTTGGATTTTGTAACCTAAGCTTCATGTCGTTGGACTGCATGTTTTCAACCTTTGCATATTATATATTTTTATTTTTTTCTGTTAATGCTTTGCTAATGCTTTGCTAGTTTTGTCTATTAATTCTTTAGTTACTTTTATTTTATTTATTTTTTCTGAATTTTCAATTCTTAAATTAGCAATGCCAGGTGTTCTCATTTGTTTTCCTAGACCTTTGTGTTTTTACTATATGTTGCGGTTCCAATTGTCCTGGTTGGAAGCTTTTGTTTTATACCCTTCAATAATAAATTATGCTTTGCCTTCCACATTCATTATCTGTTATTGTTTAGAGGTGCATGCACCTTACAAACTCTAGCGCATGAAACAAGCCAATTCAGTTTATAAATTAAACTTTTATAATTTCTTTGATAATTTGCCAAAATATTATTGGAACAGAACCTTAAACTAAATTGGCTTAAATTAAACTATAGTTACTATCCTTTTCTATTTGAATCTGATTTATGTGTTATGTTTACTTGATAACTAATTTATTTCTCTTATTCAGTTTATAGGGAAAATGTATACTTTATTGACAATGGTTTTCTTCTTACTTGTTTGTATGCAAGTTATGGATGCTATTTATCAGCTACTACATTTGTTAATCTTTTATAGTTAACTTCTATGCAAATTATGGAGGAGATAAGGGAGGAGCTCTTGTTTTTGTACAAGCACACTTTTTGGGTAATATTTTTACCACTGCACTTTTATTTTGTTCATTATCTGCTTGGTTAAAGTTAGTTTAGTTCATTATCCATATATGATGCCTTTCAAGTTGTCATTATGCATAGCCTTATGTTAAGTTTGGTAGGAAATATGTGAGCTTTATGCTTTTCTCTAATTTTATGTTATCAAAACCTCTACTAGATTTCATGAATGCTTCTATTTAGGATCTTACTAACAAATTAGCACCAGAAACTTAAACCAGAAACTTGAATTATTCTAAATTAGCACCAGAAACCTCTACTAGATTTTATCCTAAATTGCATTTGAAACATCTGGGCAATGCTGAGAATACCAAAATTATTCTACTTGCTTAAGCCTACATAAAAGGAAAAGTAACTTCAACCGATTTGCAATCGGTGTGTTTGGTTTGTCTAGGCACTACATACTATCATATGTAAAAGTGCATACGATATATACCAGAATGTTTTCGTGTAAAATTTAATTATTGCATTATTTAAAGTTTAACTCTTACAAAAAATTGATCATGTAAAGAGTAATATAAAGTTAATCAATGTTCCTCATTTTATTAAAAAATAAAGAGTTTGTCTGCTTTAGTATTGTTTATAATATTGTGCTCTAAATGAAACAATTAAATATTTGTTTGCTAGTCTAGAAATTGTACCTAATTTTATAACGAGTCCCAAAAATTAATTTTAAGTTCTTTTTAGCATATGTATTTAAATTTCAACATTTTTTTATCATCAATGCTAGTATTTTTTTGTATTGCTTCTATTTTGAGACTTTATATATAAGCTAGCTACTCCTTTGAAAGTCCCAAGCCTTATCATCAATAAATCTACCAGAAAAAAGGAAATTTTAATATGTTATTGCATAGTTATTTTTAACAATCATATAAATTCATAAAAGTACATACACAATTTGCTTACTTTAATTGTGTTTATATTTATCTCATCACTATATATATTATATGTTGCAGATTGAGCTAATATTGCAAGTGCAACTTAGAAAGGCTAGAGAGAAGAAATATGCAGGACAAAACTTGCAATGGATATAATTAGATATATTTTGTTTAACTTGTTTAACTTCTTGACTACATTATTTTGTTTAAGTTCATACTAGATGTATTTTGTTTACTTATGTACATTTTGGTTTGAATTAATGCTTGATAATATGCACTTGGAACTAAGCATATTAATCATTATATATTTGAGATGACCTTTTTACTTAATTGATTAATCGTAATTATTTTATTTTATTTATGAAGTTGATTAAATATAAAATTAAAAATAAAAAAATCCTTAAATTTGAATATAAATCAGGTTGATTTATTCTTAGAAAGTGTACTTTATAGTTTATAAAAGGTGACAACTTTAATAATTGTTGAAAGAAAAGTTAATGCTTATCATATGTTACTTTTATTAGAAGAAAAGGCAACGCTTGATTAATGTTATCTATATTAAGAGAATAGGCAACACTTATCACGTGTTGCTTTTATTACGAAAAAAGACAACATTTATACGGTGTTACTTACATTGAAAGAAAAGGCAACGCTTATCACATGTTGTTTTTATTATGAGAAAAGGCAACGCTTGACAAGTGTTACGACGAACAGCGTTGTTTTTTCCTCCCAAAAGCGTTGCCTTAGAGAAAAGGTAACGATTCTTTAGGCCACCCCCCAGAAAGCGTTTCCTTAGGTGCGAAAGCGTGGCCTTTGATCAAAGGCAACGATTTTCATATTTTTAAGCAACGCTTGATAAGCGTTGCCTCAGACCTAAAATGTTGTAGTGACCCTTGGGAGCTCTTATTTTGCTCTTTTCTTATACTTTTGAATGAATTTGAGTGAGAGTGATTTTGTTGTTTATTTACTTATGTAATTTGTGGTGAAGCCAAGAGAATGGTTTGTAATCTTTAAGGGGTTTTGCATATAGCTTTCAAGGGGAAAGCTTTTATTTTCTTGCTATGGGTAGCTTAAGTTTTATTATCTAGCTTCATCTTCTATGCTTGGTTTGTTGACTTGATGTTTTGTTGATTCTTGCATGGTGATGTTCATTATATGTGATGATTATGATGCTTTGTTGCTCTTGTCTTTATTTTTCTATGTGTTGGGACACTGAAACTCTGTGCTAGATACTAAAACAATTTCGATTGTAGAATTTTCTGACCTAGCAAATGTTGTTATTTTGAGCTGAAATTTTTATATGTTAAAGTTAATATGTTAATCTACTTATGTGCAAAATTTCATAATTTTTCAAGGTGACTTGATCTTTTTAATAATTCCAAACAAAACTTGCTCTGTTAAAGACTTGTGTTCATGTTACTAGAACCTCTAAAATTATTTGTTTTAGTTACCCTACTAAAGCTAAGAATTTTGGTCTAATTTTTGTATATGATAAATAATACCTTGACTACACTCCTCTAAATTTGTGGAATTTTCTAAAATGATTTACTATTTTTAAAGGAATTAAAAAAATTGACTTGCTAAAAAACTATTTTCTAGACACCCGAGCTGTCCTATTTAATTACCTCATAAAATCTTAGAATTTTAACCTGGTTTTTGGACATGTTGAACCTAATATCCTAATATACCTACCTATATATTTGCATAATTTTTTTATAAGGTTTACTAATTTTAATGAATTAAATTATGAGACTGGATTGCTAGATAGTTTGTTATTTTGATATACAAATCAATTTAAGAGATGTTTGAGTATTTGTATGTGTCGCGCTATGCGTGATTCGGCTGATAAGGTTCTTATATTCATAATCATGGTGCATATAGCATTTGTATGTGATTTTTGATCCCCTATGATATGTGTGCTTCAGTCTATATCGTTTCCTAGGGAATTGAAAATTGCAAATATTGTGGGGTGGAGCATTTGTGTATTTTTGGCTAATTTAAAGGAATATGCACAATTTTCATATAGCATGTGACAATTGCATATGAGTGAATCGGCACAATGTATGTGGAAGATGCTGGGGAACAACACAGTAGTGCGTCAGATGTTGGTTCTTAGGCTTGAGGCAATGGTGACGTACCGTGACAGAGTGATGGTGGGTGACTGTTGTGGCTATTGGGTGAGTGTGATTATAGGTATGGATTGCTAGGTTCTGATTTTGGGATTTTGATGAATTTTATTTCAAATGGTTGGCTAGGATGATTTCTTGGTTGAAGGGGATTTTGGCTATGGCGATGAGGCTAAGTGGCTTCTATTGTTTTTTTTTTTTTTCTTTTCATTCTTTTGGGCTGAGCAAAGATCTTGTGCGGTGGTTAATGGTGGGTATGGAGGTTGATGGGTTAAGGGAAAAGGCTATGGTGAGATAAGGTGAGTGGTTTCTACGGTTTGGAGGATGAAATGTGCTGATCGAATGAATTCCCCCAATGTTTTTGGGCAGAGGCTATGGTGGACCATATTAAGTTTTGGTACAAGTTAGTCCAAATAACAAAAAAATCTAAAATAATTAACAAAAGTACATTTATATCCTCACCATCTTTGTTCTTTTTCAACTCTCTCTCTTTTAGTTCTAAATTTCCTTTCTTTCTCACAAATGCCCCATCTCCATGCCTGCTGCCATTCATTCTAATCATAACATATAATTTTTTTCCACAAAGTTTGGCTTTTTTTTTCTAGATTTCGAAACAATGAGTCCAAACATTTGGTTTTTGTTCTTTTGTTTCAGATTTTCCAGATAATAGAAATTTACGTTCCTTGAATCTTGAGAGGTGAATTGCTAGGGGGTTCATAGAGAAAAATTTGAAGGGATTTCATTACAAAAGGTTTGGACAACAAGTTGGGCAAAAGGTGGGATTGTAGTGCTGCATCATCTCTGACATGGTGGTTCATGTGGTTTGTCATTTGTGGTTTTGCTAGAGATGGTGGTTTGTAGTTCCATTATGTTGCAGATTTGAATTAGCGACAGATTGGAGGAAAATATGAGAGAGAGAGAAAGAGAGAGAGAGAGAGACTGTCACTAATGAGAGACAGTGGCGAAGAAAGAGAAAATGAGAGAATGAGTAAATAGGAAATCTATCTTTTGATAAATATTAAAATATAAATTTAAGTTATTATAATTTTTTTCTTTAGTAATAAAAGTTTTGAATCTTAGCCACTAATTTCAATTTTAACGATTGAGATTCAAAGACTAACTTGGACCAAAACTCAACATGATCCAACACAGCTGCCATGTTTTCCCTTTTATTCTCATTTCATATGATTTTGGTTGAGCACAGGTGCTGCATTACTTTGATTTTGGTCACTTTTCCCTTCCAAGCTTTGATTCCTCTCTTGACCTTTTTCTTCTGCATTTGCTTGCTTCTCCACTTTTAATGTAATTTTGCTGTCTTCACCTTAGATATTGCATTGGATGCGTGCTTACCATTTTTGCCTAAAGGTTTTAAAGCTTCCTACCCTACTCTCCTTCCTTATTTGAGTGTTGATTCTGTCTATGAAATAGTTTCAGATCAATTCTGCAATGTTGTTTCGATTCTCCCATAGTCTCATTTGTCTCTTTTTTTTTTTTTTAAAGAAAAAAAAACACTTTCTTCTTGTTTTCTTTTTCTTAAATTGAGGATCAATTCTGCACTATGATCAATATTTTATTTTTGTTTTTCTTGTTAGAAATATTTACCAGCAAGTAAATACTTATCAAAGGAGAAATTTTTGGATGCTCCTAGAGTGTCACGTGAATTATGCTCACAATCAATAATAAAATATCATTTTAGATAAGAGTGTAAGTTAGTGGTAGATCTTATCTTAAAATACTACTCTAATATTGATTGTGAGGATATTCACCTAGTGCTCCATAAGCATATAAGAATTTCTCTTTAGCAAGTCGTTTGTTTTATTACTAACGAAGTAATGTTAGTACCTTTGGCAATCTCGAGAGGTCTGGCGTAATTAGGGGCACTATTCATAGTCTTCATGACTTTTGGTTAAAGAAAGATATAACCAAACAGGAAGAAAAGTAAAACTATGAAAGTATGTGAGAGATTCACAAGAGAGAGAATGTGTTATAAAAAACCAAACAGTAAGAATAAAACTATGAAAGCATGTGAGAGACTCTGAAGAGAGAGAATGTGCTATAAAAAAATGGGTTTAATGAAATTATCAATATCATAAATCTGGTTTAGAATAAAGAGAGCTAGATTTTATTTACTAAAAAAACAGAGCTAAATTTTGTTTCAAAAACAAAATGTGAATTATATTAATCTCCAAGTTGAAGTTTTATTTTTGGCGTATAGGTCCATTTTTTTGGTGCACATAGGTGTTATATATATATATATATATATATATATATATATATATATATATATATATATATATATATATATATATGTTTTATATACATACTCTATTGAATAATTTTTATAAATATTAAATTTTATCAATCTAATTAATAAATTGAAGATATTTGTATTTAAAATATTGACATCCAATCCTTTTTATGAGAAAATTAATATGTTATTCTTAGTTTTCCTTCTTTTAATTTTTAAATTTAATTTTTAATTAAGTAGGCATATTTTCTTTATAAATTTAGATAATTTATATTTTTTATATGTATTTTAAAAATTTTAAAATATAATTTATAATTTGAAAATATCCATGCATATATGCTAATTCAAATAAACTAAAGATATATTTGTTTCAACTTTTAAAAAAAGTGATTATGAAACTAATTTTTTATATATCTGTAAATACTGAAAATAGATTTTCTTTTTATAAACTACTTTTTTTAGCTTTTACTGAAAAGCTGAAAATAGATTTTTTTTAGATTTGGATTATTTTAAAAAAAATTATCCAAATATGTCAAAAGTGATTTTTTTTTATCAAAAAAATATCATCCAAACACTCCAAACACACCCTAAATTGTCATACCTTTGTAATAGTATAACTCAATTTAGTGGTTGTGTCCATATACTCATTTGCAGTAACAATATGTCTTTAAACAAATGCCAATAATTGAGCACTAAACTTGTTCAGTTTGAAGATTGTAGACAAAACTTAAAATTGGTTACATATTATACATCCCAAGTTTGAGGGCTAAGTCCAAATAAAAGGAAGATTCCTTAAGTTCTTAACATGGGATAATTTTACTAAATAAAAAAAAAAAAAAACCACTCATGGAGTACGTCTGCCATTTTGATATACTTAGCCACGCATAGTTTTTGTTACAAAATTAGGGATAAATGGACTTTACCCCCTGACCTATTGTCCATATGCATTTTACCCCCTAACCTTTAAAAATGTGTAATTTGACATCCTGAGGTTTCCAAATAGTATAAATAAGACCTTTTATTAACTCCTCTATCAAAAACCAATGTTAGTGATCATGTGCCTCTTACATGATGTATTATATTTACAAAATTGCCCCTAATAAAAACAACACTAGATCCTAAAAAAACACAACTACTATTCATCTCTTTTGCTTCTCATCTTGCCCATTCACCATAACATGTTCAAAGGAGACGCACCCATTGGCATGGAACCCTCTCCCATGGAACCTTCTCCCATCTCTCAAAACCAAAATGACCCAATCAATCTATCAAACACACAACAAGCCCTTCAAAATTGAAGACCCAGTCAAAATAAGCTTCAAAAATTTTTTATAGCAAAAATTCATACATATATATACATCAGCTAGCATCTCTACAACTCTTTCAAATACAAAACAACATATACGTATATTATATCAAAGTTCCACCAGTGGCAATTTCTTTTCTTTTTTCCCTTACTTGATTTCAAAAATTAAAAAAAAAAAATTGAAAAAAAAATCAAATATATTAACACGACCTTTTAAAGACAAAGACAACATAAGGTCCTCGCAGGCATCAGAGTTATAGCCATTTGGTGTATTAAGAGGGGAGTTGAGAGGTCCTCCATGTTCTTCTTCTTCTTCTTCTTCTTCTTCTTCTTCTTCTTCTTGTTTTGTGATCTTGTGGCCAAATCCACTAGTAGCCATGGACAAAAATGTCGTCCCAAACTTGACAAATCCCTTGAGAATCCTAAACTTGATTTGGCCCTTCCTCCTCTAAAGGAACGTTTGCATGTAGTTCAATCTAAGTACTATTGTGGGGTAGTATTCCATTGCGAACACGTGGTGGGTATGAAGATTTAGAGACGACAAGGAAGAAGATTGTGCCATTTGAGGAACATCGAGGGAAAGTAGGGAGCTCAAACAAGAGAGAGAGAGAGAGAGAGAGAGAGGGGGGGTGTCATGGCAGTGGATGAGTCTCCTCCAAACATATTATGGTGAGCAGGTGAGATGAGAAACAAAGGCATGAATAGTAATTATATTTTTTGGGATTGAGTGTTGTTTTTTATTAGGGGCAATTTTGTAAATATAATTCATCATATCATATCACTAACTATGGTTTTTGACGGAGGAGTTAATAAAAGGTCTCATTTGCACAGTTTAGAAACCTCAAGGTGTCGAATTGCATATTTTTGAAGATTAGAGGATAAAGTATACATGGACAATAGTTTAGGCAGATAAAGTACATTTTTTCTCACAAAATTATTACTATCTATGTTTGGAAGAAAATGGAGTTCACTCCAAATTCTTAGATGAAGTTAGTCCAAAGGCCTATAAACCCTATTGCAACTAAAAACTTTTCAAGTCTGTATTTATGCCATGGATTGCTTTAAACATGATTGGAAATTTGGAATGGTAAGGTATGTTTCAATCCAATTGAATTTTTCTTCCTTATTTTCTTGTTGTAATAGGTGGCTTAGTTCATCACTTTACTAATATAAGGGAGAGACCTTTTCTCTTATCTCTCTGTAAATGGATGCCTATTTTTCCATTGAGACAAAATGTATATTTTGGCTATTTGCTAGAATAAGAGGAGTTCTTTCTTCCTTTGATCTCCTTTGACTTGCTTATCCTCTTTCTCTCGTTCTTTCAGATATAAAGGAACGAAGAACAATTATGAATCGAGCGTTCCTTCTCAATCAACTTAGATATTTCTCATTTAATTCTATTTATATATATATTTTTTATTTACATGCTATAATCATAGTCAAAATCTAGATATGAGGGACTTAAAATTTCAACAATCAAGTCGTGAAAGCAAGTAAACATTGATTGCGTACTTTTGCTGCAAATGAAAATGACCGGCTTTTACTATATAATAATAATCCGATTTGCATCATCCGATATATTCCAATGGACCCTTCTATTGTTTTTTCCAGCCTAATTCTTCCTACACGGTTCCCAATTGCATTGACTAATGAAGCATCAAACACGGTTCCATTTGCATAGATGTGGTTGAACTTGCTCTAATTTAGGTTAAATTGCAATTTGTATTTCTTAAGGGGTTAGTTAAAGTTCTATTTCCATTACATTGGATGCAGTCATGCTTGACCTTATCCACTTATTTCAATTTATTTTTATTCGTAAAGAATTTGTAAACCCACGTTCTTGGCTAGTTGGCTTAGTCAAGTTACATATTATATTATTATAGATCATATATATGAGACCTTGATCAAATCTAAATCCTGAAATCCAACGACATGTTAAAAACACTACTATTGCATGCAAAGTTGTGAGCAACATTTGTGTGACGTTATTTAGTATAGTTAACAATAGAGTAAAATATGGCATAACCTATTAAGAGACAGAAGAATTAAATAGAATAAATAATTAGAGGAAGGAAAGGGCAGGACGGCATGGCTAAGCATGCGCACCACACAAATCTGTGTTCTTAATTCTGTTAAGGTCGCTGCCATTTGTGAGGTTGAAAGTGAGGCTTCATCCGACTTTGACACATTCTTTTTTGAATATTATATTTGCTTAAATTTTTCACCTTAAGGTATCAGAATAATAACCGGTACGTCCCCATGACCTTGCCATCCTGTCGGTGGCCTATTTTAGATCTGAGAGATATCGATTTGTTTTTATTGATATAATCTGGTTAATATAAGAAATATAAATCATAGTGCTTAAAAGTTAAAATACATGAATTTCCATGGCCAAATTAATGAAATTATGACAACTAGGACTCTACTCTGAAGTGGGAAGCATGATTATTAAGCTGTGAGCACGGACGTGGGATCCACGCGCCATTTGCATTGCATGGCTTCGATCGAATGAATGAATGATGACATGAAGTGAGTGATATATATACGTTAATCCGACGGCATTTATTCGCGCGTGGGACCCTTCTCGTCACCGCCAATCGTGCTCCCGCTGCATGTGGCATACCTCACCGCTTTTGCTTCAACGCGGAGTGCCTTCAATACTTTTACTTCTTTTTAATATAAAACAAAAACTTTTTAATATAAATGATAAAATAAAAATAGAAATTAATTTTAATATACCTATAAAATTTAATTTAAATATATTGATAATATAAAATAATTTTATATTATCAACCAATAGAAATAATAAAAAGTGCCAATTCATATAAATAATTATCCATTATAATAAAAGATTTACCATGATTTTTTATTTTCTATTATATTTATTAGTTGATATAATAAAACTATTTTATATTGTCAGTAAATACCAATTAAACTCATATCTTCAATATAAAAAATTTTTAATATTATCATTTAACTATATTTTTTAAATAAAATTTTTAAGATAATAAATAATTAAGTTAAATATTTTTATTGATATCATAATAAAAAATTAGATATTTATATAAAATTTTTTACATTAACCATAAAAATAAATAATAAACTATTTCAAGTGAATCTACCGTCAGTATCCAAGACACATAAATATGACAAATTTATAAATATATATTAATAATCAATATTTAACTAAAAGAAATTTTAATCAAATTTAGACTAATTTTAACAACTTGAATTTAATAAAAGATAAAATAACGTAACATTATTAAAAGAATGGCTATAATTTTAAAATTCTGTTGAGACTATATTTATTGAGCTCTTAATTAAATAAATTAAGAAAATTTATAATTAAAAATAGATATTCAAACAATTTTTAAATCTTCAAAACTCTTTTAACTGAGCTATAAATAAACTATGTATAATTCTATTATACAAGCAACATGTGATAAGGTTAGCCAAACTTTAACTCAAATGTTTTTTTTTATGTGATTATGATAAATGTATTTTTGATAATTCAAACTTTAAATTGAATCATGTTAATCAAAGGCTAAAGTATATCTATTAATTCATAAAAAATCATTGAAATATTTATAAATAACTCATGAATAAAAAATTAAAACTGAATCCAAGTGATAATAAAATATAAACAAAAAATTGACCATACTATATTTGTTAAAAAAGATAACTGTAGTTTATCTCTTTACACTAATTATTTGTTATTCTTGATTGTATTTTAAGCAAGGATTGTTTTCTTATCAAAAGATTTGTTATTAATTCTTCAGAAAAAAAAAAAAGTGTCCTTAAGTTTTTTCTTTTCGTTTTAATTTCATAATTTCAAATTACAAGTTTTAAAAGATAGGGGATGGTGTGCAGATGATCTAGTCAGTAGCTACAGAGTTTTGTGATTTTGTCTATTTCAAATTAATACACTAGTTACTTTCTCATCTCTCATTCTCTCACTGTAAAAAACCAAAAAAGAAAAAAAGAAAAGAAACAAAGCATAACACACATACACATTTATCAGCATAAGGCAAATAGTAGATTTTGTACCTCCTTTTATTTTCTTGATTTTTTTTTTTTTAATTTTCTTTCGACTTTCTCTTTCCCTTTTCACCTTTTGTTCTGGTGATGCTGCTGCTGTGTCCATGTTGCGAACATTGATTGTTGCCGCTGAAAGAAGCTCATAGGGTTTAATCTCTGTCTCACACACTCATTTTTATTTGACACGTCTCACTTCTCTTACTGGATCCTTCACACCCCTCCCCCTTTATTACACCATAATCATTCCTTAATTTAAAAAAAAATATAAAAAAAACTCTGTTTGGTTGCTCAGAAAAATTTATAAAAACCTCCCAAGATTTTTTCTTTCTTGAATTCTCTCTCTCTCTCTCTCTTATTTCCCTCCGCCTGGGAAGGAATCCCTGATCTTCCAGCCATTGCTGCCCCCAGCTTCATACAATCGGTAAGAGATCTTCCTCATGTAAATTTTCTTCATTTTCTTTTTCCCTCTTTCTTCTTTTTCTTCTTATCTCCAATTTTTCTTTCTTTTTTGATTGTTTTTCTATCTGGGTGCTTCCAAAGTTGAGTATTTTGAGGCCCCTTTGGTGCCCCAAGTGAATTATTATTATTAGTAAGCTTTTGTTGGTCTTCTTCATTTATGGCCCTGAAATGCGTTTTCAATGTGTGCACCTTGCATTGCATTTAGCTGAAGCTAGATCCCACATGACTCACCCTGTAATGGGCTAGTTCATAAGTGTGTTTCATGTTTTCTTGTTTTGCTTTGTCTTATTTTGTCTTTTTAACGTTTGTGCTATCGTGAATAGTACACAAATGCATAGGCTTTCATTGTTGGTCGCCAATAGAACCATGTGCTACCAATAGAGCTTAATTAAGCTCCATACTATTCAGCAGATCTGAAGCTTACTTTTAGATTTTTTTTTTCAACAGTATATTACAGACTAATAATTGCTTCATGGCGGTGATTGAAACTAAATTGAGATGATTCATTGAAGCTCGATTTCTTGCGTTGGAACTTGCAAGTTGCTAATTTTATTCATTGCAAGAAATTATTGTCTTGGCTTTTGACTTAAGACCTTTGTTCTGGATCTTGAGTGGATGATGTAGGACTTAACCTTCGGGATTTTGTTAACCTTACAATTTATGTAGTTCTGAGTAAGGACTGGTCTTTTTCAGGTTCTAAATGGCAAAACCAAGTTCAGCTGATGGTAGGACTAGAAGTTCTGTGCAGATCTTTATAGTAGTTGGTCTGTGCTGTTTCTTCTATATATTGGGGGCGTGGCAGAGAAGTGGTTTTGGAAAGGGAGATAGCATTGCATTGGAGATAACCAAGAAAGGTGTGGACTGTAATATAGTTCCAAATCTAAGTTTTGACTCTCACCATACTGGTGAAGTCAGCAAAATTGATGAGGCTGATTCAGAACCTAAGGTATTTGAGCCATGCGATGCTAAATATACTGATTACACTCCCTGCCAAGATCAACGGCGTGCCATGACGTTTCCTAGAGAAAACATGAACTATCGAGAGAGGCACTGTCCTCCCGAGGAAGAGAAGCTACACTGTTTGATCCCAGCACCCAACGGGTATGTCACTCCATTTCCATGGCCAAAGAGCCGTGATTATGTTCCATATGCAAACGCACCCTACAAGAGCCTTACAGTTGAGAAGGCTATTCAGAACTGGATCCAATATGAGGGAAATGTGTTTAGATTCCCTGGTGGTGGAACCCAGTTTCCTCAAGGTGCAGATAAATATATTGATCAAATTGCTTCTGTGATACCTGTAAAGAATGGGACGGTTAGGACAGCGCTCGACACTGGTTGTGGGGTATGTTTTCATTTTTAATTCCTTAGGGCTTATTTCAAACCTCTTTTGTCCTTATTACACATGTCAGTTTGATTAGCAGCATTATTAGTTTGTTTTAGCTTTGTATCCTTAATTTAAGGTTGTTTTTCTCAGGTTGCCAGTTGGGGTGCATATCTTTGGAGCAGAAATGTTATTGCAATGTCATTTGCACCAAGGGACTCTCATGAAGCACAAGTACAGTTTGCTCTTGAAAGGGGTGTACCTGCTGTCATTGGTGTTTTAGGAACCATAAAATTGCCTTATCCATCTGCAGCGTTTGACATGGCTCATTGTTCTCGTTGCTTGATTCCATGGGGAGCAAATGGTAAGAATTTTATGTACAGAACTGTCACTATGATCTACTTGCTGTAAATAAGAAAGCAGAATGATTTGCTCATTCGTGTTCTGTTTGGTTTGACACCTTATAACTTATATCCTATAACTAGTGATAGCAATTGTTTAAAAGTTCATTTTGCATTATTCATTTGCAGGTGGAATATATATGATGGAAGTAGACCGAGTTCTAAGACCTGGTGGTTATTGGGTGCTTTCGGGACCTCCAATCAATTGGAAGGTAAATTACAAAGCCTGGCAGAGACCTAAGGAGGAACTTGAGGAAGAACAAAGAAAGATTGAAGATATTGCTAAGCTCCTTTGCTGGGAGAAGAAGTCTGAGAAGGCTGAAATTGCCATTTGGCAAAAAACTGTAGACTCTGAATCATGTCGTAGCAGACAAGAAGATTCTAGTGTGAATTTTTGTGAATCAACAGATGTTGATGATGTCTGGTATGACACTTCTTTTAGTGTTAAATAATTTATATTGCATTATTGATATTCCTTTTATTTCTTCTACTAGCCATGAGCATGTGTGCATAAAGCTAAAGAGATAGGAGAAAATAGGCTTATAGAGAAATAAATTTTGGAGAAAAAATGGCAAAAGTGAAGAGGAAAAAATGGTTATTCTATTAAAAGAAAATCATCAATCAAGTACTTCCCCTTCAGCTTTCCAAATTATCATTGTTTTGTATATTATATGAAGTATTTCAAGAATGGGTCCATAATATTATCATCAAAACCATTCTTTCCTATAATTTCAAGGGTGTCTCTGTTTTGGATTTTATATTTCCCGAAAGTCTGAGCCATGCTTAACTTATGGTAAGAAATAAGTGGCAAACTGACTTGGAATGACTTTGTTTGTGGCACCAGGTATAAGAAAATGGAGGCATGCGTTACTCCCAGTCCTAAAGTTTCTGGTAATCTTAAGCCGTTTCCAGAGAGGCTATATGCCATCCCTCCTAGAATTGCCAGTGGTGCAGTTGCTGGAATTTCAGCTGAGACATTCCAGGAGGATAACAAAAAGTGGAAAAAGCATGTAAATGCTTATAAGAAAATTAACAGACTCTTGGATACTGGAAGATATCGCAACATTATGGATATGAATGCTGGGTTGGGTAGTTTTGCTGCAGCTATTCAATCTCCAAAGTTATGGGTCATGAATGTTGTGCCTACTATAGCTGAGAAAAAGACACTGGGTATCATATATGAGCGAGGACTTATTGGCATCTATCATGATTGGTTTGGTTTTCAAACTTCATCCTATTTTATTCATGGGCATATCTTATGTATTTAAATTTTCAACTTATGCTATCATTGAAATAAAATTTTCAACTTTCCAAAAGTATGATACAATGTAGACATGTAGTCTGCCGATTATTATGCTATCCTGTATTGAATTGTAATTGCTGTTACAATTTTTGGTAATCAGCTTACTTCTTCCTTACATGTTTCTCCTTATTTATTTATACTTGTACCTTTATGATCCAGGTGCGAAGCCTTCTCTACATATCCTAGGACGTATGACCTCATTCATAGCCATGGTCTCTTTAGTCTGTATAAGGACAAGTAAGTGTTCCTTTTTGTTAAATGGTTATTCAATTATTCTTCCTGTCATTTTAAATTTAAATTATATATCAATTCTTGATCAATATTTTTGGGCTTGCTTAGTATGCATCTATAATTTAGCCTGTTTGACCTTCAAAATGTTTGTGCATAATGTGCTGAAAACTTTGCTCAGAGTTGCAATGGAATCTTCAGTGATCATGTCAGTTGAGTCTTCATGTGGGTCTGTGCATCCTTTATGATTATAAAACACTTTGACCTGTGTTGAATTATGTGTATTTCAGGCTGTGATCATTATGTAAAAATGTTGTTTCCCGCAAGTAACGAGCATTTAGAAGTAGGTTATAGTGATATGTTGTTGTGGACCCGTAGAGTCATAGTTATGTGATTTGTTTGTCTTTTATAATTCTCCATGAGGAATCAGCTGGTGATTACTTATACCTTACAATGAGAATGCTATAACAGCTTTTATGGCGGTTTTGTTCACTGAATCTTCTTTAGAAGTCAATGTTGTGCCTGTTTAATGGCCCTGTCGATGTCTACACAAGCCTCTTTTAGAGCTACGGCTGAGTAGCTCCCAAGAATTTGGAGCTTGCATGTACATGTGGATCTATCTAACCATTTTAACCAGCATAGCTACTTGGTTTTACTTCGCTTTGTTTCCTTTTCCAGAAGTTATGTTCATTCTTGTGCCTCAAAATCTTGTGTCACAATCTAATGCAGGTGTAACATAGAAGATATTCTTGTGGAGATGGACCGGATTTTGCGACCAGAAGGTGCCGTCATCTTCCGTGATGAAGTTGATGTCTTAATTAAGGTGAAGAAATTAGTTGGAGGAATGAGATGGGACACTAAAATGGTTGACCATGAGGATGGTCCACTTGTTCCGGAGAAGGTACTAATTGCTGTCAAGCAGTATTGGGTTGCAAATGCCACATCAACACAATAACGCACTGAAAGCAAGTTGAAAGGCTTGGCCCTAGGCTACCAGTACCTTTCTGCATATGATCCTGACAGAGTTCATATGGTTTTGTCATGAGCATTTTTTGGCTTAACTGATCATCACAATTGTGGCATAGAGAGGGCGATTGCTCGAGTTATTCTCAGTTCCAATTGGCAAAGGTTTCGTATGTAGTTAATTTATTAATGAACAAATCTATGAAGCTATGCTCAAGGTTTATGGTATTAGGCATTTTTTATTTCATTACTTGATTATCTTGTTATACGATGTTACTTTCAGAAGTCAAGGAAACACTGCCTTTTTTGTTTTCAATAGTTTTTTTTTTTTAATATTTTCTGAATCTTAAGTTGAAGCCTCTGCCTACTTTTTGTAACCAGGAATAGTATATGGTACTATCTTCGTAGCTGGAAATTCATTGCTGGCTGATCAGTCTGAAATTTGAATTGCTTCCTGATTAATCACCTATGTCTGAGTTCTTTCATTGTCTGAAATTTTGCAAGAATAAATCAACATTGTTCAGTGGTTCAGCTTGGATTGTATTAGGTATTTAAATAACGTAAATTTGTTCTTACCAAAAGTAAATAGTGGACCATTAATAGATCATGCATCTAGAGCAAAGAGCTAGGGGATGAGTGTGTTGGTCAATTCGCCTGTAAAACGCCTACAAAACTGGATGTAGGGATATTCTGGATGGTGTGTCAGATTCATCCTTCCAGTGTCTTTGTTGGTGATACCTATAATTAGATTGAAGGTGATTGTGAAAATATTGGTAGTAGCTTTGTACCTAAAACGAGAATGCTATTGCACCCAAATAAAATAAAAGAATGCTACTGCCATAGGAATTTTGGCAAGCAACAAATCAACAATCTCTTGTTTTCAAGGATTCAAGTCAACCATAATTGATTTAGAACAAAGCATTGTACATGGTAAATGGATGGTGCCCACCTTTTCTTTACGATAGTAGTAAATGGTAGAAATGTCCTAAAATTTGAGAAAATAATAAAGTAATTTTGGAGAGACCTTCCTAGTCACATGGGTATTAAAGCTTTAGTACGTGCCATCTTACATATGCTTCGCAGTCAAAGGTGTGTAATGCATCTTGATATTATGATGCATCAAAGCCGTTGAAATAAGTGCTCAATATCATCAATGGCTTAAATAAAAGAAGGAAAACTTGTTTTGCCGATTAAAGTAGAGCACTACAGACTTTGCCTTACTTTTTTTTTTAATGATTGCTTTTGGATTAATTTAATTGTGTGCAAGGGAGTGACACTTCTGGAACCCTAAACTGAAGACATTCATCGTTCAAATAGGTAAAACATTGGCAGGGAGTGATGCCAATTGGGTAGTTGTTGCAAACCTATGTTGTAGATGGGAAGGGTACATGGAGCAGAGATGATGGAATGGTGAGTACAAGAGAAGAGATTGACAATTTTGCAATTTGAACTTCCTAGTTTTGGGGTTTTTGTGAAGGACGCAGCCAATGTATGGTGGTAGCTTTGTTACCTCTGTTTGTGTATATGGTTGTGGATGTACTTGTTGTAAGGGATCTTGTGTGTGTAATTTGTATTTATCACTGAGAAAACAAGAAATCAAAAGTATCTAACAATACAACAATAAATCCTCGAAGTGGACTATGAGTTAAAACAGAACAAATGGTAAAGTTCAATAATAGCTTCCAGTTGCAACTCCAGTGACTATCACACCTAAAAAAGGTTACAAACGTGAATCGGGTTCGAATTGAAAGAGAGTCTCAGATGGGAGGAAGAAGGAGTGTCCAAGAGGGAAAGTAGATTATCATACCAGACTTGAGGTCCTCAGTTGAGTGACTTTTTCATATACTTTCATCCTAGGTTCACGTATTCCTTGAGCCTCCTATTCAGGATCTTCACTATTTTCCCCTTGCCTAATCCCACTTCACTCGGATCTGCCTCCACGTGTCCCTCCCTGGCAATGGAATTTCCCTCTATTACTAATTCCGAGCCCCATGTATCCCTTTGGGCCTGTTGGGTCTATCACATTGCCTCCCTATTCGAGAACAACCTTGTCCTCAAGGTTGGCAGTTAAATTCGAGTATTGCAAGAACTGAGAGTCCTCCCAAGTGGCTTCTTCACTTGGCATCCCTTCCCATTGCACTAGCACTTCTGTAACCACCTTGTCACCACGCTATATTTGTCGAGTCTTCAAAATAGCTGCTGGCATCAAAATGGGACCTTGCTCTGATGAGGTTAAAGGCAACGGCATGTATTGTTCAGCAGGACAACCCTTATAAGGTTTCAACAAACTAACATGAAATACCGAGTGGATTTTGGAGTTCGGAGGCAAACTTAGATGATAAGCAACAGTACCTATCTTCTCTTGCACTTGGAATGGTCCAAAGTAGCATATACCCAGCTTATGGATTTTTCTCAGAGTCAAAAAATGTTGTCTATAAGGTTATAGCTTTACCAGCACCCAGTCCCCTAACTCAAAGGTTAGCTCTCTGCGATGCTTGTTGGCCTGTGCTGTTATTGGAGCTTGGGCCTTTTCCAAATTCACCTTAAGTTCCGCGATAATCTAATCTCTTTCCATCAGTAATTCTTGAATTAAAGGGGGATCCTGCTATGAGAATTCATACTTGATCAATGTTGGAGGGGTTCTGCCATACACTATCTGAAATGGTTTTATTCTGGTGTTGGTATGATGAGCAGAATTGTACCAGAATTCTACCCATGCCAAAGCTTTATACCAAGCTTTGGGGTTGTCAAAAAGTGTAGCAACGCAAGTACATTTCAATACATTTATTCACTACTTCGGATTGGCCATCTGTTTGTGGGTGATAAGTAGTAGACATTGCCAATGTATATAGTCCCCTGGATTTTAAACAAATGCTGCCAAAAATTACTTGTGAAAACTTTATCACGATCTGAAACTATTGACTTAAGAATGCCATGCAACTTGACCACCTGATTAATGAATACTTCCGCAACCTATTTTGCTGTAAAGTCACTGGGAAGTGCCATGAAATGAGCATACTTCGATAACCTATCCACCACAACCAGAATCACTGAGTACCCAGGTGACACCGACAAAGCAATGATGAAATCCATTGAGATATCCTCCCAAATTTGCTGGGGAATGGGTAAGGGTTGAAGTAAACCCCCTAGGCACATGTAATCAGTCTTTACCTTTTGTCATATTTGGCAATTCCCTACAAATTCCCTAATATCTTTCTTCATGTTATGCCAATAGAATTGCTGAGCTATTCTAGCTATAGAATGGTTGACCCCTGCATGTCTCCCCACCGGCAACGAGTGGGATTCTTTCATAATGTTATTGATCATGCTTGAGTTAGAATGACTCCAAATTCTGCCCTTCCACAAAAGCATATTGTCCTTCATGGAATATGGCATAGCTGCCAAGTTCTGTTCTTTCAATTGTGTAAAACTGCTTGATATAAAGGATTAGCTTCCTGCTATTTCTTAATTTGAAGGATTAAATCATACTTTGGCTCTGACCAAGCCATCACAAAATATCTAGAGAATGTATCTACTGATATATTTTCTTTCCCTGGCTTGTACTCAATTCAAAAATCATAGCCAAGCGACTTTGTTAACCACTTCTACTGCTCTGGGGTATGCAGGTTCTGGTCTAAGAGAGCTCGCAAGCTATGTTGGTCTATTCTTATGACAAATTTATGTCCTAGCAAGTAGTGTTGGAACTTAGCTATAGCCTTAGTTATTGCAAACATTTCAAGGACATAAGTAGATTGATGTTGCATCCACGGTGACAACTTCTTGGAGAAAAAAGCAATCAGATGTCCTCTTTGGCTCAAAACAACCCCAATGCCAATACCACTCGCATCAATCTCTAGGACAAACTGCTGCTCAAAGTTAGGCAAAGTTAAAACTGATGCCTCAGTGATTGCTTGCTTCAATGTGTGGAAGGCACTATTTGCCCCAATAGACCATTGGAATCCCTCTTTCTTCAGTAAATCGGTTAGAGGTGCAACAATTAAAGCGTAGTTTCTGATGAAGCGACGGTAGTAGCTGGGTAGGCCAAGGAATGCTCATAACTACTTCACATCCTTAAGGGTAGACCAATTAGTCACTGCTTGCACCTTATTTATCTCCATGGCTACCCCCACCCCAAACACCACATGGCCTAGATACTTAATCTCTTGGAGGTCGATCTGGCACTTTGATAGCTTCGCATACAAATGATGCACAACAATAATTGTAATACTTCTTCTAAATGACTCAAATCAGTTTGCCAAGTCAGGTTGAGCACTAATATGTCATCAAACAATACCAAGACACTCTTCCTCAATTGATGCTAGAAAACCTTATTCATAAGTGATTGAAACGTGGCAAGGGCATTACATAGCCCAAATGGCATCACAAGCCACTCATATAACCCTTGATGAGTTCTAAATGCTATCTTGTAACGATCCTCCAAGTTAACTAAAATTTGGTGGTATTCGGACCTTAGGTCCAACTTAGAAAAGTATCTTGCACCATACAATTCATCTATCAGCTCATCCACTGTAGGCATAGGGAAGTTATCCTTAATGGTTATTACGTGGAGGGCTCTATAATCAGTGCAAAATTGCCAAGTTCCATCTTTCTTCTTAACCAAAATAATGGGAGATGAAAAAGGGCTAGAACTAGGTTGTATAATACCTTCGGCCACCATCTCTTTAACCATCTTCTCAATTTCTTCCTTTTGGCCATGCGGATATCTATAAGGTCTATTTTTCACTGGGTTGGAACCTTCTAGCAAAGGAATCGAGTGATTATTACTTCGTGCTGGCGGCAAGCCTTCTGGTTTATCAAAAAATGCTTTATACGTGTGTAATAATAGAGCCAATTCGGGCTCAATCTGTTCGAACAGTTGCAACAACAGTTTGTTGTTTTTAACCGCGACTGGTGTATCCTGCTGTTGTAGCTATAGCGTAAATATCTCTGCAATGGCATCCGTATGCAGCATTTGCTTCATATGGTGGAATTCTGCTGTAGTCACTTGCCTTATCTTTGAGCCATACAAGGTAATGAACTTTCCATGCAAACAAAATTTGAATGTCATAGCCTCGTACTCAGCAATATGAGGACCCAAAGTGGCTAACCATTTAGCTCCCAAAACCAAATCAGCTCTTGAATTAGGTAAGAGATATAGTGGTAAAGTTATCTGATACCCCTAAATATCAACTCGCAACTCCTCAGCCATGCCTTTTGTTGTGATCACTTGTCCATTCCCCACCATTACTTTAAATTGCAGACTAGGTTGGATTGGCAACTTTAAGGACTTAGCAATCCTAAGCTGAATGAAATTGTCACTGCTGCCACTGTCGAACAAGATCTAAGCTCTCGAACCTTGAATTTTGTCCACAAAACGCATAGTTCCTGTTGCAATAAAACCCCTTAGTGCATTAAATGACAAATGGTGTGAACCCTCCTCTGGTTCCATGGCTTGTTCCACTGTCTTTGGTGGTTCTGGGGACTCAAGCTCTTGCACCACTGGTCCCTCATCCTCTTCAGTCTCAAACACCATCATGTGCTTATTTGGACATCTATGGTTCAGTGAGTACTTCTCATCATAGGTAAAGCACAATCCCTTGTCTCTGTGCAACTGCATTTCTAATGGAGATAGGGAAGTTTCTTGGTGTCTGGCTTGATTATAGTTTTTGGCTATCCGGTGAGGTTGGTAGGAATGGAGGTAGAGATTTTTGTGAGGTAGGATTATGATTAGATGCGCTAGCATGTGATTTAGTATTTTGGTACTTTGGAAACCAGGACATAGGTTTGGGACTTGTGAGGTACTTTTCCTCGTATAACTTGGCTAATGCCACAGCCTGGGATAAGGATAGGGGAATCATAGCAATTACATCTCGCCTAATCTCCGGCTTTGGTCCACTTATAAAGCAATCCAAAATAGCATCAGAACTTATACACATGGTCCTGTTGGCTAGTGTGGTGAATTGAAGATGATACTCCTGCACTGACCCCTGTTGGAACAGCTTACATCGCCACCCGAGGGGAATCATAGGGGGAAGGATCAGATTCCATTTCTAGAGCTCGAGAAAACAATTGCCATGACAATAAGGGATTATTTCTCTTGACCATTTGAAACCAAGGTAACACATTAGGTTCAAAATGAACACCCGTTATAGCTACCTTTTAATCCTTAGGGACTTGATACAGCTCAAAAAATTGCTCCAATTGAAAAATCCAGTGCAATACATTGGTACCATCCAAAATGAGGAAAACCCAATTCCAAGCCACGCACTTGGAAAAGCATTCGATTACTGGCACCATTGATCGGATTCAAGTTCTGAGAAGTTCCCTGGGATGTATCATCTTGAACATTCGGATTTTGATTCCGTGTCTCCAGAGCTAACTGCATCTGTTCGATCCAAAGATTTGTGGCTTGCTGCATCTTGAGCATTTGAGCCATCTGAAGTGTAAGCTATCTCACCTCACTCAAACAGCGCTAATTATCCACCGCGATTTCCTTCAATCTCTTCTCGTCAGCCATGGAGTGTGATGAAAGCACAAATTATAAGGGATCTTGTATGTAATTTGTATTTATCAATGAGAAAATAAGAAATCAAAAGTATTTGACAATACAACAATAAATCCTTGAAGTGGAGTATGAGTTAAAATAGAACAAATGGTAAAGTTCAGTAATAGCTTCTAACTACAACTCTAGTGACTATGACACTTGAAAGAGGTTACAAATGTGAATTAGGATCGAATTGGAAGAGTCTCAGGGGGAGAAAGAAGGAGTGCCTAAGAGGGAAAGTAGATTATCATACCAGACTTGAGGTCCTCAGTTGAGTGACTTCTTCATATACTTTCATCCTAGGTTCACATATTCCTTGAGCCTCCCATATGGGATCTTCCCTCTTTTCCCCTTGCCTAATCCCACTTCACTCGAATCTACCTCCACGTGTCCCTCCCTAGCAACAAAATTTCCCTCTGTCTTACTAATTCCAGGCCCCATGTATCCCTTTGGGTTTGTTGGGTCTATCACATTTGTGTAGAATGTGGATTGTATTTGAGGAACACTTAATAACACAAGAGGAAGAAATTAATGGGTTTAACAAATGTTGGATTTTTGGTGTATGGCAACCAATATTCAAAAGTAAAATCTGAAGCTATGGAAGAGCACAATTATTTTTTTGTGAAAATGAACTAATCAATTTTAAATTATTGGTTTGAGTTGCGAAAAAAAATAGCAATGAAGTGTATAAATTGGGTGTGATTTATGTTTAATGGACATTCCTACACAACCACACCTCCCATCCGCATACACAGTTTCGAAGATCACCTGAAAATTAGTCCTAGCCTCACCGACGAAGTAGAGCACAATGTTGAAGCAAAGCACAATCTCAAACCAAGTCACAACGGAAAACTTTACCAAGGTTAATAGTAACATTATAAAATAAGAAAAAGGAGTAAAAATTCAAATATTAAAAAATAGGAAATCGGATAAAGTGGGGGAGTGACCTCCAACTACTAGTAAAGTTTCATGGTGCTGAGTGCTTATTGACTCACGAAACACATCGTAGAATGCGCCCTAGTTTTATTGTAATGTCTGTGAGATACTTTGGTCAAAATACCAAAAAAGATAGGGTAACCAAGTATCATTTTGCAAGTTGATAAATGTGCTGTTCCATGAAGCAAGAGCATAAGCAGATATGCTCCATTACTCCCCTTACTACATTTTTTTTTTGGGGGGGTCTGGGGAAGGGGTGGTTTGAGAATCAAACCTTGGTGCTATTTATCAGAGGCGATAACTATTGCCACTATGCCACAGGCCTCAACTGCACTCTAGCACATGTTTAAATTTCCCTTTAGCACTCTAAAATCATAATTTGGGCTAAAGTTATAACACGAGCTTTTGCCCAAACTATGATTTTGAGGTGTTGGCTTAATGGTAGATCTATCTATCTCTCACTAATTGTACTTGGGTTTGATACCAGACAAAGTTCGGTTTGTTATATATGAATCCTCCCCTCTCCCTATGAAGGCGTGCGTGCGTTGACAAAAAAAAAAATTAGAAAACAAAACAAAACATGCTACATTGCTACTAGCATTCCTGAAGTGATAGTCTTCTTGATCTTTTCTTAACTGTACCCCCTCATGAAAATACCACAAAATTGAATGTGCAAAGCAAATTAGCTATTAGTGAGATGTAAATCGAGTTACCATAGAAGCTAAAAGAACAAAATAACGTGCTAGATTATTCAATCATGGATCAAAGCCTGCCATCCACAGCCTCAATGAGAAGACTACTTTGTCCTGAAACATTTCCAATACCTAAGTTAGCTCTAAATAAGGTCACGGGCTTAAGCCTCCCCACAGATGCCCTATGACAGATTATTTACCTCAATGGCTAGTATAGCTCGCCTGTCAATTCTAGACAAGTACAATGCTGTGAATCCATGACAAGCTAGCCAAGCTAGTCCGTGGGGGCCTGCTTGCTTGCTTGCTTGCTTGCAAGCTCATGCTACACAATAGGCTAGCAAGCAAGGTTGGTCTGAATTGATTGAAAGGAAAGTTCCGGAAAGTAAGTTAAGGGCAGTTTCTTGGATACCCTCAATTTTTCAAGGTGCCATTACTTTGTAGTATAAGAAGACTATTAAATTCGGAGAATTATTGAAAGTAATCTAATAATTAGAGATAACAGAAAAAAAAAAAAGAAAAAAGAAAAGAAATCATAAGAGAAAAATCACTAACAAAGATTTAAATTTTAATAGTTTAACTATAAATATAATTTATAATAAGATATTTAGTATCGATTGATCTATATAATCTGACTCTATTTAACGAGATAAAAATTGATTGTTGTTTTGTAAGTACTTCAAAATGATAATATAAGAAAAATATGAGGTATTAGTTCTCTTATCACAATCAAGGATACCAAAAGAATATGTTAATTTAAGATGTTGGACGTGGACGCTGGAATGCACTGGTAAATTAGACAGGCTAGGTAAGAACCCAAGGGGTTTGGCCCAAATAGCTACGGAGAGATGAAGATAACTCACGTTACAACCTTGGGTCAGCAATTGAGGTATTGATTTAGTGGGAAATTTGTCCTCTTTTCACTAATTATACTTGAGTTTGATATTAAGTAGAACTTAATTTGTGGTATATAAACCCTTTCCCCTTTTCATGAAGGTATGCATGCGTTGACAAAAAAAAAAAAATACTTGGATCAGCACATAATTAATTCTTTTAAATTTTGCAACCAATGTTGGAGGTGTAATTTCGGACTTGTTTGTTTGGGGTTTACTTTTTTCAGGAAATGAGTTTTTTTTTTTCAAATTGAAAATTTTAGAATAGTTAGATAATTTTAAAAAATAGATTTTTTTAATGAAAATATTTTTTTTTGTAAACATATGTATTAAAAAAGCTATTGAAAAGAAAAAATAGCTTGAGAGAAAAATGTAAATAAAAGATTTATTGTAGAATTTTATTTTATTTTTTTGTGATAACACGACGTATTCTTACAAGTTCGACGCATTTGAACTGTCTATAAGATTAATTCTCAATCGACTGAAGGAGTATAATAGTTATATATTTTTCCCACAAGAGTTGCCTCTTATAATTTGAATTTGCATCCTCCTCTTAGAAGTTAAAACTGCTTACCACCTCAACCAATTTTTTTTTTTTATTGTTTTTTCATCTTCTCGGTAGGTATAAAGCGCCTAAAGCTCTCTAAAGAGAGGAGCAATACAAAACAAGGGAAGAATGAACCTTTTTATGAGTTAGAAGCACTTTTTTTTTTATTCAAAATGAATGCATCTTTTAAATTATTTGAAAGAGCACTTAATCTCGATTGGTGCAAAATTTAACTTGAGAATATCCTCAATGATTGGAGATTTTGTATGTGACGGGGCCATACTATTGAAGACATAGAGACACAAAATTTATTATGCATGTATCTATTATCATGATGAGTTATAAGGTCTCTCAAAAGGCAACTGGAGAGGATCCATATCTTACACAATGTATAAATAAAATAATAATCAATAAAGGCCACTTAAGTTGAGGAATGATGGCTAACCAGTTATACAACTTGATTAAACACTTGTAATTAACCTGTTTAACATCAAGGTATGACTTGATAAGAATTTCCGTTAACTGAAGGGCCACCTCCCTTGTCAACATTAAAGCCACCATAACTGGGGTCCGGGGAAGCTATTTGTTGTCTATCCTTCATTTGATTTTTGCATGAAGTGTGGTGTATAATAACCATTGTGAAATCTTGTCAATATTTTGTGTCTGGTTTGGACTTATATGGTTGACATGATAGACTAATTAATGTCATTGGTAATAAATATGTTTGCTTTGTTATTACTGCAAATTTTGTGTGGACAGCATAACTTTGAATCAAGCAAACAAAGTTTTTGCCGGGTAGGTTGTTCTCTAAGGCAGTGGCTTTTGTGGTTTAGGCGTTCCAAGCATATTGAACCATTGTTCATTTTCTAAATGTGACCAACAAACCATTATCCCCAAAGCACCATCTTATCCCAAACAGTACAGTTACATTAACTGCATTCAAGTACCAACTGTTTCCTTTGTGTCCATTCTGTTTAATAATGCCTATCAATTAAACCACTTTAGCACCTTTGATTATTTAATATTAGATATTGTATAGAAGTATTAACTGGAATGGACTATTCACTGGGTTATATCCAACCGTTAAAAGGATAAAGGAAATATACTTTTAAAGTGATGGGACTATAGATTATCCAATCAAAGTGGTTTGTGGAACATGTTTCTCTCTAGTAGTTGTCACCCTTTCTCCTGGAAGGAGACAAATCAGAGGGTGTCCAATATAAGGGATGTGCAAACTGTTAATTTGGGCAGATAAACTTTCCATCCATATTTTGTCAGGAATCTGTGATAATGCATGTTATTAGGCACACTTGATGAAAAAAATCGTTATCAGTCTGCAATTTCAAGAAATTTCCGCGTGAAAACTAATAGATGAAGTGTCAATTAGGCTAAGAAGCACATGGCCCTACCTTACTTGACATTTTGCATATTTCACTAGCCTACTTATAGAGCTCCTTGTAAATATGCCAGGCAGCCATATTCAGCCCTTCATTTTTAAATTCTCTCTTTTGCATCACCACTTCCTTTCCCTCTACCTAGCTTTAACCCTTGCCTTCACATAATTATAAGTTTTCCTTTCAAGCTTGCTACTACTTGAACACCTTTCATTATTCTTCTGTTCCCTCTTGTACTAAAATTTTCTCGATATCAATTCTTTTAATTCTAAGTATTTCATTATCTTTGTCTTTATATCATTTTCTTTCTCTCATTTTGTTCCTCTTGTGCCTGTTCTACTATAAGCCAAGCCATTTTTTCTGTGAGTACTTTGCAGTTATAATTTTCCTCTAACCATGGTTATCACAGCATCCACTGCCAACAGCAATCTCCCTCAGTTGCAAAATTTAAACTCTCAGAGTAACAACGGCAACCACCTCCGTGATGCTTCCTTCTCTTCATACTTGAACAGCAATGAAGAGACTTTTGCTCAGTCAAGCCAAAGCTTCAACCCCCTCATCAGCAACAGAAAGGACCCTATTCACCAGGGAATAAAGAAGGAAGAAGATGGAGAAATTGGGGTGTTTGAGGCTGAAAAGTACTTCAATGGAGGAGAGTTGCTGAGTCCAAAAAAGTTTGCTGACATGGATGCTAAGAAGTACCAATACCATCATTGTCAGAAAGATGAGCAAACAGCTCTAGAAACTGGAAAGTACAAAGGTAAGCATGGAACTCCAAGTGTTCGCTCTGAATCAAGTTGGAACAGCCAAAGTGCACTATTGCAAAGTCATATCAGGGACTCTTCAAGGAACAGGAACAAGGTACAAAGAAAGAGTTTTCTAGCAGGCCTTGGTTGCAAATGCTCTTGTTCTGATAAGAATTCTGTTGATGTTAGTGATCATGCAGGTGAAGTAAGTTTTCACAAAACTGCCAGTGCTACTTATGGTGTGGATCATGGAAAAACAACCCCAAAAAAGCACTTCAATGCTGATCTAGATGCTAATCATTCAGTTAAAATAACTAAGCCTCATGCAGAACTCTTGATTAATAACAAAAATGTTTACTTCCAAAAGCAAGAGAAGTTGGGGGTGGGATTGAATGGAGAAAATGGTTTAGCATTCTCAACTGTGAACTCTGGCCTAGGGAATCAGCCGGTGAAAATGCAACTTCAAGAAGTAGAGAAACCAAGGAAATCATTGGAAGTGTTTGGCTCCCCAGTTTTGGATAGCAGGAGCAAGTCCTTGAGCTTTGACAAAAGGTTGGCAATGCCTTCTTGGGATGCTGCTCCTAAAATGGAGGAAATTGACTTAGCAGCAAACTCTGGTGGAAACTACAATGATGCTGAGAGTGATGCAAGTTCAGACTTGTTTGAGATTGAGAGCCTCACAGGCAAGGCCAACCCCTTGCTTGCTAGACCAACATCATGTGATGTTGCTTCTGGCTGTGCCAGCCCCACAACTTGTTATGCACCAAGTGAGGCAAGCATAGAATGGAGTGTGGTCACTGCCAGTGCTGTAGAGTACTCAGCCATGTCAGATTGTGAGGATCAAAGGTCAGTTGCAACCATAAGGAGTCCAATTAGGCCACCACCACCCTTAGCTTCCTCAAATGGTAAACCAAAAGTTGGCAAAGAGGTACATAGAAGGCGTCCCGGCATGCTGTTGGGTTGCAAGAGCCAGAAAGCTGTAGGGGTGGCTGTGGATGCCTTCACAACATGTGAGAAACCGAGTTCTAACCCGCAATTTCGTCGCAGATCGGACACCTTTGCTCAGGTGACAAGGTTTCAGGCAGAGACAAAGAAGGGAAATTTTGGTGCAAGACATGGGCAGCAACATGCTTATGCCTCCACATCACCAATGCAGCGCTCACACTCACCACATGCTTCACAACTCTTGTACATTTAGCTGAATGTATGTTTATCTTTTGTTGGATTTGGATTTTGTTTCAATTATGTATCTTGACTTAGTGTGAAAGAGTTTTATTTATTTTATTGGCTTTTATGTGTTTTCCAAAATAATGATGGCATAGGTAGAAAAGCTATTAGTCCTAAGTCCCAAAGGCAAAGAGAGCAATCTTATCCCCACCTCAAATGGAAAGTGTCTTGTGTCTTCCTCTTACTAGGCCACATGTATTCTTCTGTTTGTTTGATGTATACTTCCATTCAGTTTTTGCAGTTTCTGGTGGAAAACTTGATGAGAATGGATGCCTTATATGCATGCACTTGGTCTCATATGAAGAAAGATGGGATGTGAAAGGTGACATCCTATTGTCAAGGCATTAGAAAGTGCCTCTTCCAATGCTAGTTGCATAGCTTTTTGTTTTTTTATGCGTTGTTGGATCTGATCCTGAGCATCATAGCCATCTAGAGCAATGTATTTAGCGTAGATTTTCATCAGCTTTTTCCTTTTCACTTTTCATGATATTTTTCTTAGAGGTCCACTAGCAAAAGGGAAAAAAGAAAGAAAATATGGATGTGTGCCGTTCATTTCTTGTTGACTATTACTGCTTCCAACCAACAAAGAGGAAAAAAAAAGGGTGATTATAAAAAGCTAACCATCCTTCAAATATAACGAAACTTACATGGAACAGGGAGGAGCATTTTGCATTGTCCTTTGTTAGCTCTTCATAAAATTATGTGCTAATGACTTGCACTTTTTCTTATGCAATGGATGCAACATTTCTGCTAGGAGCTCATTCTAATCATGCGATGATTACAGCTTATATCCATGAGACATGCAAAAGATGACACCGATGAGGAGCTTATTGATGACACATCTGTCTAAAAGATAACATTTAAACCTCAAGGATGGAATGTCCTTACAGCAACATTCAACTAGAAAAAGCGACACAAAAATATGAGCGCCAAGGAATGAAGGAAGATGCATTCAATTCCAAAACTACCTCATAAATAAGGCGGTCCATCAAGCTAATCATTTGGGTCTTGTGTCATAGTCAACAATCCAGTAATCTACCAGATAAAATAGACAAAAAATTAGTTTATACTTTTATTCTGATGAGCTCAAAATTGATGCTATAATTTGAATCAATGCTTAATTCAATTAAATGCAGTACAATTCATGATTCAGATTCCAGCATACATAGTATCTGATTAAGGCCTGCTCCCAGACGAAAGCTCCATTTCCTCTAAAATGTAACAAATTTTAAACCTTTCCAGTGAATTATATCATCATTCTAGATACATAAGGTTGAATCAATAGCTAATGAAGCCGTTCCACAGAGACCTCCATAGATAATAATTGCTGATCATGCAGCCATGTGATGCTGTAGTCAAGAAGCTATTTATCATTAGAAAGAAAAAATAGGTAAGATATTAATGCATCAAAAAAGAGAAGATATATACACGCAATATAATGTTATCCTGAGAACTTTATTGCTTGAGCAACCTTGCATGTGGTACAAATTAACAGATTAATGGTCCAGTCTTGCCAATCAGAATGTTAAGCAGTTGTCATGAATTGTATGCATTAATTTTCAGTATTGACTAAAGATGGCCTTTGTGAACATGTTATGGACCACTAAAGGGATCATGGCATTTAAGCTCTCTGATTTGGCCCCAGTAGCCTTTACGTGGAGCTGAAAAGAGACTCTAAACATTTAAACTTGAAAATTGCCCCGGAAAATTTGTGTCTGGAGGTCATATTCTAGTGTCTAATATCTTCAACACTAGCCAAGAAAGTAAATAAGGAATATTTGTTCCTAGTTAGAAGATGAATACGACCTAACATACCTGATTTAAAATTCTAACCACATATTCTTTCTACGTGTTTTAAGGGTTTTAGATCATTCATTTGATGGATGGCAAAACATGTTGGCCTCCACCGAGTGCAAGTGGTTGGTCGCAATGAGAGTGAACTGCAATCCTAAACGAACTTTACCTGTCAAAGTTGGAGTCTCGTAGTAGCCACTTTGGGAGGACTTTACCTAACTGCCATATTAGTCCAAAATTGCGCGAGTAATTTATAATACAAAAAAAAATGTTGGGCTCCTATCAATAACAGTAGAGAAAGAATAACAACAGTAGTAAAATAGGACTTGAGATGTTCAACGAATCTTTGGCTCTGCTATATGTTCTATTCAGCAAAATAAATAGTCAAAACAATAATAGGTGTATGTTTGTTATGCATCTAATTCATACAGTTGTAGGAACACTGTTGTTGACTCAATCCACACTAATGCAACCCGACCTAACCTTATGGCAGAGCGAGCATTGCAAACCACTCTAGGGCACGATTTTATCATTGCATAATGTAATGCCCTTGGTTGCTAATTGATGTATAAATGATGGTTTTGGGAGAACTTTTATTGGGTTTGATTTATGATAAATTCTTGGGTGCTTTCCTACCTTAAGCATGTGAACTTTTAACATGTGTCAGACTATACTAATAAAGATATGTATTTTAATATAATCCACATGACTTAACACACATTAAAGAATGATGTGCATGGTTCGAATAGTAAACTCTCGCGCAAAACTTTCTCATTATTTAATGTCTATGCTATGTATTCACTCCATAAAAAAAAATTTAATTATTCTCTAAGTTTTTATAATTTTATTCAATTCTTAATTAGATCTCTATAATTTAAAAATTATAATTAGGTCCCTAAATTAAAAAAAATTGTAACCAAGTTGCTAGAGTTAATTACCATTATAGAAACTTATATTGGTGTAGAATGCATTTTATTGTGCACTGTCTCAAATATGATGCACCATGCACTGCCCAATCTAAAGATTCAAATTATGATGATGCATCCACATACCGATCACTCTTTATTCACACTAAAATTATCCATACTCCTTCTCCCCTCACCTCAACCACTAGCGAGCTTACTATCTCCTCCCCACTCACTACCAAATCAAAATCATACAAAGCAACAAACTAGAGTCAAAATAGAGAATGTAAAGTCACACCCTAAACTAAAATCAATTGCAAACCCAAAAACAAAACCTATTCCCAAGTCACAAGCCAAACTTAAAACAAACCAATCAAGCACCAAATTTTAAAAAAAAAAATCTATATATATATATATATACCATTTTTTTAAACTAAAACAAATTCTTTCTTCCTCCTTTCAAACCAACCACCGCCACACCACCTACCAGAGTTGTGGGCATTAGATGGTGGTTTATGACTAGCTTTGATTGGTGACTAGTGTTTGTTTACCATACCAAACAAGTTTTTGTGTACATATGATAATTTAGTCATTTGCTTTTCTCATATTTTGCATTGGGAGAAGTATTAGTTGTTATAATTAGAATGACATGTGGTACGAAATTCGGCAACTCTATTTTTGAAGGTTAAATTATTTTGCAGATTTTTATAATTTTACTCAATTTTTAATTTGATCCTCATAATTTAAAAATTTATAATCGAGTCTTTAGATTAAATAAAAATTTATAATTAAGTCCTAACAGATTTCGAATGAAAGAAATATTCTATAAATATTCTGTTTAAATTCATATTTTTGTAATGATGAGTATAGACAAAAACTTAATTATAAAATTTTATTTAATCTAAAGACCCGATTATAAATATTTAAATTATAGAACGGACCTGTAAAGTAATTAAATAAAAAATAATAATAATTGGGTTATACTCACTATATTTTCTTTGCTTGAGAAATTCTTGTAAATTAAGCCAATAAAAATATGATACTGTCAGTGCTTCTAAAAGTTTAGACCTTCTTATAAAAGTATTATATAGTAAGTAACGATAATGTGTCACTCTTTTATTAACTTGCAGGTGTAAACTTAAGTCTATAGAAAAATTTTCCCTCGTGGTTTGGGTCAAAATTAATGTGTCAGCCCCAGGTTTCAACCTTGTTACTTTTGGTGAATTCTATGGTATTTTTATAATAGTGTATATTTTATGCATTTTTTGAGATAAATGGTGAGGATCGTACCATAGATTGTGAGGTATATTAATGCATCAATTATCTATGATATATTATAATAATATCTAATTTTAAGAAAATTTAAAAATATAATTAAATATATTTTAAAAATTAATTATCATATATTGACAGTATAAAATAATTTTATATTATCAGTATAATCAAAAAATTTTATCAGTATAATTTTAATTATCATATATTGTGATGTAAAATTATCTTGGCGATATAAAATAATTTTATACTGTCAGTGTAATCAAAAAATTTTATTAGTATAATTTTAATTATCATATACTGACAGTGTAAAATTATACTGGCAGTACTATAAAATTATATTAATAAAATTTTTTTACACTATCAATGTATGATAATTAAAATTATACTGATAAAATTTTTTGATTATATTGACAATATAAAATTATTTTATACTGTCAATATAATTTTACATTGTCAATGTATGATAATTAAAATTATATTGATAAAATTTTTTGATTATACTGACAGTATAAAATTATTTTATACTGTCAATATAATTTTATACTGTTAGTATATAATAATTAATTTTTAAAATATATTTAATTATATTTTTAAATTTTCATAAAATTAGATATTATTATAGTGCATCATAGGTGATTGATACATTGATACACATCACAATCTATGATACGATACTCACTATTTATCACAAAAATATGTAAAATGTACATTTTTGCTATGATACCACATCATGCACCGTTACTTTTTCCCCTGTCGTTGATGGTACACAGCGTCCTTTATGTAAGGGTGCTTTCTCCGGTGCATTTGTATTTGGGTACATTTGATACCTCTCTTGTTGCCTTTATAATCATATCACATATATATATTATTAAATAAAGACCATCAGCGGGCGCGCGCGATTCCGTATACTCCAAGGTGGAGAGTTCAACTCTAATCCTGTGCAGTATTTTTATTGTTGATAAATTTTCATTTTTCAATAAGAAAAAATAGTTAAATTATTATTTAATATATTTAATATAATACATAAAACTATATTAAATAAATTTTATTTTTATCATCTTGATTAACGTGTTATATGTTGAATATTTCAGGTATTTTAAAAATAAAAGTTTCATTTTAGAATCTATTATTTTTGTGCTAAAAATTTATATTTTTATTATTAAACTAAAATATATTTTGATCATTCATATAAATCTAAATATTAAAATTTACTTCTCTCAATCTCATAATTAATCACTCCTTCACTTCATATGCTCTTAGATACATAAATTTAATCAAAGATATCATAAACTATTATGTACTAAAATCATAAAAATAATATATATATATATATATATATATATATATATATATATATATAATATATATATCTTTTAGTTTCAATATTTTAAAGTTAATATAATATTAATTTAGTTCTAATACTTTAAAATTTGGACATAAATTTCTTTCTTCAAACAAAGCATTTATAACTTTTGTTATGATTCATCCTAATTTGTTGAGCTACATTGCCTTATGTGTCTTCCTTAATTGATGACAGTAGATAATTTCTATCTTATCAACTTAAAAAAATTAAGAATAAATAAAATAAAAATTTCTCTAATCCCTCTAGCAATTTAATTTCTATTTTTAATTTTTCAAGTACAAATTAAAAACATGTCAAGTAAGATAATTTAATAAAATGAAGTGATAGTTATAATTTTAGAGTAAATATTCTTAGTTCTAATATTTTAAAGTTGATATCAGTTTGATTGTAAACAATATTTTGTGATATCAATTTAATTTTAACACTCTTTTTGTTTTTGGTAAGTAAACTAAGAAAAAAAAAATAGAAACTCATCTCAAATAAAAGACTCCCAAAGTATAAGCAAGAAGAAGATGCTCCAAACTCAAGGGTGGCCTCTCCTACACACTTTCTAGAATCTTCGAAGAAGCACCAAGCTTAGCCAAAAAATCAGCTGATTGATTACCCTCTCTATACATGAAAGACCCTTCATGTTCAATCCTGATTTAGAAGCTTCCTAATGTCATTGATAATGGTAGCATGGATATGAAGACTCGACGATGGGGCAACTACTAGCCGAACAATCTCAGCACAAACCAACTTCACAAACAATCTTACAAAAACCCATTTCCTAAGTTAGCTACAGTCCTTGATGCAAAGCCAACATTTCAAAATGTAAATTGTCCACCCAAGCTATATGACAAGAGAAACCACCAATCCATTCACCTTGAGAAGGCCACCATAATTGGTAATACTAGGATTCTTGAAAGAATTTTGTTTTAACACTTTGAAATTTGAAATGAATTTTTTACTCCCATCAAATCATTTGTAATTTCCTTTATTATTTATCCTAATTTGTTGAGTTATATTGCTTACATGTCTTCCTTGATTAATGAGGGGACACAATTTCTATCCTATCAACTTCAAAAAAATTTAAAAATAAATAAATTAGAAATGTCTCTAATTCCTATTTTGTTTATTTTCTATTTTTAATTTTTAAGGACACATTGAATTTATGTTCCCTAACTAGTACATATAGTATGAATTAAAAATATGTCAAGTAAAATAATATTTAATAAAATGAAGTGATAGTTATAATTTTAAAGTAAATATTCTTCTTAGTTTTAACATTTTAAATTTGACGTCAATTTGGTCTTGAATTTTTTTTTTACATCTATTTAGTCTTAATACTTTAAAAATTGACATCAATTTATTTGTTCCATCAAATTATCAATAACCTATATTATGATCCATCCTAATTAGTTGAATTATTTTGCTTATCTCTCTTCCTTAATTAATGAGAAGAGATAATTTGCACCTCGTCAATTCGAAAATAAAAAATAGAATATAAATAAAAAAATAACTCTAGATAAATAAAATCAAATGGAAAAAATGTATATAATAATGATTAAAATTAATATTTAATATACAATATATTTTTGTAATATTTAATTGAAACTTCAATTGAAAAAAGAAATTCACTTCCATTTCTTTCTTTAGTATCTTAATTAAAAAAAATCTTAAAATTAAAGTGGAACATATTCATGATATTTGTCTACAAATTATATTGTTTGAATTCAATATCAACTCTACCCTATAAGTGGTATATAAAAAAATTCAATTTTTTATCATACTTTTGAATTTAATTATATTTTATGTAAAGCTCATACATTTTTTAAGTCAAAAATTTATATTTTTAGTATTGAATATACATTTTTTAAGTCAAAAATTTATATTTTTAGTATTGAATTAGAAATTATTCAAATATCACATAACTATTTAAAAAATCATATAACTTTATTCATTTAAAATCATTTAATTTCTATTTCATTTATTTTCTATTTTTAATTTTCAACCGATGAGATGCAAATTATCTCTTCTCATCTGTCAAGAAAAAGAGTTAAAAAAATATAGTTCAATCAACTAGGACGAATCATAATAGAAATTATTGATAATTTAATGGAAGAAATAAATTGATATCAAATTTTAAAATGTTAAGATTAAATTAATATAAAAAAATTTTTAGAACCAAATTAATGTCAACTTTAAGCTGTTAACTACGCTTCATTTTATTAAATATTATCTTACTTGACATACTTTTAATACGTACTATATATATATATAGAGAGAGAGAGAGAGAGAGAGAGAGAGAATAAATTTAATTCATAATTGAAAATTACAAATAGAAAATAATTAAAATAGGAATTAGAGAAATTTTTACTTTATTCAATTTTAATGTGGATTAATGATTAAATTTAAAATATAAAGTTATATGATTGTTTTAAGTAATTATTTAATTATTTTTAATTCAATACTAAAAATTTAAATTTTAGCTCAAAAAGAATAAATTCAAAAACAAAACTTTTATTTTTAAAATACCTAAAGTATTCAACATATAGTACATTAATGAAGATTGTAAAAATAAAATTTATTTAATATAGTTTTATTTTACGTATTATATTAAATATTAAATTATAATTTAACTGTTTTTTCCTTTGATAAATGGAAAATTGTCAAAAAACGAAAAATGGCAAGGGTGAGGCTTGAAACTCGCGACTTGAAGGTTGCAAGCATCAGGTGCACGCCGTTGGAGCCAACACACTGCGCATGTCTGCAAGTCATTAGCAGTACACAAAGGAAGGCAAAATATACCAAACATACGGAAATACAAATGCACCAGAGAATTGGCCTACATAGAATTACGCAAATAACAATATTGTCTAAACCAATAAAGGTTGATCAAGTGAACAACTTTGACCGTAGCTATTGAGGGATATATCAAAAGTTCAAACCAAACCGGAAAGTGCTTATTACAAGGGATAATCTTAATATTTCAAGGAAAAATCAATCTAACATCTGCAAAGTATAGAAAAATCTTATAAACTACTTGAATCCAATTGATCTTGATAAATCAAGTATAAACTTTGCCTGTTAAACTTAAATATTTTGTCAAAACAGATTGTAGAAACAAGATACCACTATTCAAAAGATAAAGGTGTAGATACATAGCTCGGATGTATAGAAAAAAATTAGGTTCACTTCATGATTGCAGTCCCATTTTTGTGGAAGTGTGGAACCTGCTTTATTGTAAGTCTGTAACTACCTGCTTAATTTTGATTCGTATTTTTTTAACATGGAAATTGATTTGCGTTTCTTCATGCCACAAAGCTTTTTCGTTATTTTAATTATTCTATTAGAATTCAATCGACAATTTTAGAAACTGTATTGACTTTACTCACAAAGAAAAAAATTAAAAAGAAAGAAACTGTATTGACTTTGCACTCAACCATAAATTTTTGAGTTTTTCCAGTATACTTTATTTTTTAAGGGTATCTGTACGCTTAAAGAATTAATGGGTAAGATTAAATAACATGTTCTATTTTGTCCAGAATAAAAATATAGAGAAAATATATTTTAAATTAGAGTTTAATTGGTATGTACTGACAGTGTAAAATAGTTTTACACTATCAATCAATAGAAATTGAGAAAATTGAGAAGTCATGGTGGGTCCCTCATTATAATAGGTAGTTATTTGTATGAGTTGACACTTTTCATTATTTCTATTAGCTGACAGTGTAAAACTATTTTACATTATCAGTACATTTAAATTAAATTCTTTAAATTAATGAGTTCATAATTAAATATTAATTACTCATTTGTAAAAGATAAAAGCATAAAAAAAAAAACCTCCTAATTTTTTGCATTTAATTTTTGAAGAGGAGATGTTAGTGATTACATAACTACTAAGACGGATAGGATAAAATAAAAATGTTTTGGGAAGTGGGGATAAAAGGCTATAGTGTAAGAAGACTAATTTTGTTAATGAGATTTTTTTGGCAATCTTCCTTTTTTTTTTTTTGATACCTATGCCCCTTAAGAATTATTGATTAATACTTACTCATGTATCTCATTTAATTAAATATAAAATACAATAAGGTATTTTTATGTGAGTTTAATTTTCACCATCAACTGATCGTATATTGTAATGTGTTACTTTTAAAATAGTTACTTTAATGATTCTAAAATAGGTATCATTGAAGTTAAACATTGTTAAGATCGTAATAAATAATATACAATTTATTAATAATATAAAAACCTTTTACATTAATGTATTCATATTAAATCTTTTTATCATTATAATTCAAATAAATAAATGGTGCCTATAAATGTTAGCCACTTATTATTATGTTACTACACCCTCATATCATTCAGTCCCAAATGTTTTTTTTTTTTTTATGGTTTCTTTTTTTTTATCCATATTTAATCTATAACGCCCTTTCTCTTTTTTTTTTTTTTTGTCTATTTTGATTTTCACTTAGATGTGTTTTCTATGAACATGGGAAGAAACACTTCTGAATTTTGTTTTCAAAGAATGCCTCCATTTTTTTTTCTTTAGTTTTTAAGGTATTTCTACTATCGAATATTATTATAACTAAAACACCGTACTAACAATTGCCTTCTATAGGAATTGAACTCATTCTTTTCCTAGAATTACAAGTCGCTTACTACCATACCCAAGCCTTGTTGGTAAAGCGGTGCCTCCATTCGCACTCAGTGATATAGACGTTTGTGAACATATATCAATTATTAAATTTGTGCTAACAGTTACAGACAGCTCTATTGGTTCAGGAAATAGAGGCCTTAGCAATTTTGGCATTTTTTTCCCCCGTTACAATACACACCATCCCCACAAATAGTCGATAGTGCACTAGAATACAAACTGTTAGTGAATCCACACACCCATCCTATTTATTCACAAATAACTATGGGCTCCATGAAGTACATGATTAGATACAGGTCCATTTACATATACAACAATCATCTCATAAACGTTGACACCATTCTAGAAAATAGAACCAGACACATTGACACAAAGTCGGCAAAACAAATTAAGTATTTCAATATCAAAAATTGCAGGCGTAAGCAAGGTAGGGACACCAGGGAAGGGATACAAGGTATGATCAGAGTCACAGCAGCCAGCAATACACAAGGGTGAAGAAAATAAAACCTTAATAGGTAGCTTCTCAATTTCCTTATTAAGTCTATCTAGTATGGACAGAAGGGTAAAGAAAAATATAGAATAGGGCACATCATATGTACATACAAGACATGATCACCCAGGCAGTGCTGCTCATAAAAGAGGAAAACCAATACTAGTACACATAAAGAATGCTCATCAAGCTAAAAAGGTTAATCATCCTTGGAGTCTTTACAAGGTTTGGTTTCAAAGCCCCCACCTGCCCTCTTCTCCAATGTGTATGGCATGTGAGTGCCCAAAATCCGATCCCACATGACAAAGAATGGCTGTGAGAAATTGTACTTGTTGCCATAGAGCTGATGGTGTACATCATGGTAAGCCGAATTGTTTTTGAAGAATATGTGGAAAAGGTTCCCAGGGAGCAACAACCCACAGTGATCATCGACGGTTTTAATGGTGGCGAAGGAGAAGAAGAAGATGGAGGCTCGAGGACTCATACCAGAGATAAGGAAAGATAAAGCCCCACCCACAGTGTCAAGAAGAAGCCCTTCTAGAGGGTGATTGTACAGAGCTCCAAATGAGTAGGGTACAATGAGTCTGTGATGTTGAGAGTGGATATGCTTGTATAGGAACTTGTTGTGATGCATGTACCTATGCATAAAGTATTGCCATGTGTCCATTACCAACATAGCAGTAACAAACTGCCGTGCTGTAACAAGAAGGGAAGCATTCTGATTGGCAGTACTTTGGCTATCACTTCCTGTCACCTACAAAATAACAAAAGACCCAATTACAATTTTATTATCCAGACACAATCATAACTTTACAATGCTTCAACATATTAAACTCAAAAGGTACAACAGGTAGATCTATGAGTTCTACAATAAAATTTAACACAATATTCAGACACACAACATTCCACTGTTCATGAATGCAAATCAATTAAATGATTCAAGGAAGTCAAAGTAGAAGAACAACTAACAGCAAAGTTGAGCACAAGCAACAAGATATATCCACTTCACACAATTAAAGCCCAAGTGCTTCTGAAAAAGCGGCAACTGAAGCCACAGAACCCAAGATATTTTTACTTAAATTCCAAGCCAACTAGAACAATCCCGCCTTTTCTCTTCCGTTATCAAAGAAACAAAGATGGCAAAATCCATACATAAGCTCTATAAAATGGTAAGAACTGTGAACTAAGTAAGAAAAAGTTAGCCATATGTGCACTCTAATGACTTTGATCTAGAATTTAGACATCTTTAATGCTGACAAGGGTGGTAGAAATTCCTAGTCTAAGAGAACGTTCCAACAATAAGACTTGATGTATAGGACTATATGGTAAACAAGCTCCAGATGCAGCCATATCTAGCTCACATTGAGTGTCCTCTCTTGTCAACCATTAGAGTATCAAACCAATGCCTTATTTACATTATTTTTCACCTACTTACACGTGCAAATCTCATATTTAAAAGGAAGATTCTATGGTGTACCATTTGATTTGGGAAAAGATTGGGCTTTTGGTTTCTATTTGGGCACATGGGCTTTTCAGTGGATATTCCATAACAGATAATGTTGAGTGGGGCTCCATTTTTTTTTTTTTTTCATTTTTCTTTGTAGTTTTGTATCATGTTATTATGATAAGGCGGATCCTTAACCTCACATTTCTTTATAAATTTTTTTTCTCCTTATCTTAATGATTTCTTCTTCTGTAAAAAAATGAGGAGAAAAAAAAGTTAATTGTAATTATGCAATATTCTTAATTCTGTTTAAATAGTCAATTCCCTTTGTCAACTATTCAAAAGTCTTCTTTTGTTTTTTTGGATAAAAATTCAAAAGAAAAAAAAATTCAAGAAGTACAAAGCAAATAGTTTCATTTTGTTAATCTCAGTTACACTGTAAAATTATTGAAACAGGATTTTGGTTTTCTTCTTTTTTCTCCTGTTCAGCAAAGTGTCAGGTTGGTGCATTAGTTTTGAAATTCAACATGCACCACTTCAACAACTAGGGAGTCCCTCAAATAAGGATTAAAGTTTGATATGCAGTGTAAAAATTTCTCACAAAATCATCCAGTAATATATTGCCACATCATCAAAATTAATATGATAGAGTATTAAAATTAATCTCCTCAAATAATCTATTAGGATTACTTTTTATATCGGGGGGGAAAAGAACTACAATCATATTTTCTAACATTCCAGACAACCTAAAATGAATATGAAGATAAAATCCAGAGTCCAAAGTTCAGAGGTCAGGGGATGCGGGGATCACTAAATCTGCAACTTTCTAATTGGTGATCCATGCTCTTCTTTTCCTTTTAGAGTGGAAGGTACTTAATTTATTTTGGGTTCATAACATATATGGTACCACTAAGGAGTGACTATAGCCCAGCAAAGTATATACAGCTAGTCAGCTACAACTCTCCAGTATGAAGCAGTCTATGATAAATATAGGCTAAGAAACAATTCCATTATCTACACGTATTGAATTACTCAACCAGTCAACCCCTAATAGTGGATTGAGTAATAGACTAACGTATGCAAAAAAGAAACCAGGCCTTATTAAAATCTACAGCAGCTAAATACCCTTATACACCATACGCGAACAGCCCATAGTTTGCTACGAACTCTAAATTACTAGGCAAGACACAGAATATTTGCAATTGAGGGGTTAACTTGGACATAAAAATACTACCAAATAAAAAGGTAATGAAAACACTTTGTTTGTTGACCACGTCTCCTCAAAACACATTAGTAGCCAAATTAGACAGCGTGTTGGGCATTTAAACCTCCTAGAAAGCACTTTTGGTAATATAAATTAGCTAACTAACTCAATCATTGCATCTTCTAGTGGTGAATAACACATAAAAATTTATTTAAAAGAAAAAAGGAAAGATAGAAAAAAGATAGAAACTCTTTTATTCCATAAAAATTTACCGCAAACAAGAGGGTTGCAACCATAGCTTGAACTACTTGTTGGAGGAGAACTCCTTTAACCACAGCGCCCTTTGACACCAAATTCTTCTCATCTTCATCTTGCTTAGAGTGTAACCGGTAATTCTCAGAAAACGACCCAAGAACAACGTAAATCCCTGAATAAATCCAGTAAACTACAATTGGGGCAAAAGTCCCTAACAGCTCATCAGAGATCCCCAAAACCATTTTTCTCAAACTTCCACCACCCCGACAAAAGAAAATCAGATTTTTATTGTGATTTGATTGAAGAACCACCCACCAGACACGAAATTCGCATGCAATTCGAAAACAACAAGATGATGAAACCCTAACCCTTATATGGGGAGAGAAAGAGGAAAAACGGAAAATTGAAACTCTCAATACTCTTAACCCCCTAACCCCACATGAATAATTGGTTTTGCCGGCAACCCCATATTAAAAAATAACGAACCAATAAATAGTGGGTAGGTTGGGTACGTTAATCACACAGAGTTAGGGCTCTACGCAGAAAAGGAAGATTCCAAAGTGAAGAGAGAGAAAGAGAGAGAGAATGCTGAAATTGCTTGCTGGTTTGGGACTCTGGAGAAAAGGACACGCAGGAAAATATCAGGGAATCGTGGGTGCGGTGACGGCGTACGGTGTAATCGTGTACTCTCGTACGTGGCAATGGTTAAGTGTGGTTGTGTAGGTGCGGTCGGGTAAATTGACGGTTTTGATTGGATGGTGTAAGGGGGAACACGTAGATGCGTTTGTAGGGGATTGGACCCTTTGACAAGCGATGACGTTGTTTATTATTATTTGTTTTCGTTACATCGAAACGACGCCGATTTTGACCGAGCAAAGTAGTGGCAGGCTGTTTTTGAATGTTATCTGTGGGACGCGGCCGTTTGAGTTGACCCAAGAGTCAGCCATAGTAGGAATCGACGATAACATGAAAGCTGAACGGAATTGGTGGTTCTTTCTAGTAATCCATACGGAAATTGCTGGGTAGCTGGACCGGGAAATTTTTTCTTTTTTCATGATTAAAGTATGAGTGTATGAGTGTTGAACTTCCTCTTTGAATCCTTGTACCAAGAATTTAACTGCGTTGAATTAGAAGCTCCTTTAAAACCAAAAAAATAAAACTATATTGATCATTTTTTCAAAACTTCTCAAAATTAAGGAAAAAAACTAAATATAATTAGTATATTTGTCTCTTTCTCCACGGACTACAGTTTGCCATAATTACATACAAGTTTTTTTATTAGTAGAGTTTAGTTTAGGCGAGAGTAAATGTTAAGAAATTAAAAATAGAATTTAATTTAAATATACTAATAGTATAAAATAATTTTATATTATTAATCAATAAAATATTAAAAAATATCAACTTATACAAATAATCACCTATTCTAATGAGGAACTCATCATAATTTCTCATTTTCTAACATTTCTATTTACTGACAGTATAAAATTATTTTACATTGTCAATATATCCCAATTAAGCCCTTAAAAATAATTGCTTTAAAAAAGTAACAATTTTACAATAACAATATAAACATTTGATATTTCAAAATTCAAAAGTATTGGAATATTTTTAATGTTATTATAATAATAATTAAAAAATTTAATTTAGATTCATTGACAATATAAAAATTTTATATTGTTATATAATTATATCTTGCCACATTAATAAATACGATTAAGTCTTACACTGACTACTTGAATGATTATACAAATAAAAAGATATAATTGATTGACTGTATAAAATTTTTTTTATACCACTAATGTGTCCAAGTTAAACTCATAATTAAATAGAGATGATATAAATAATTGATAAAAGTTAATAATGTATTATTTGGTTTTCTAATGTGTGCTTTTGAAGATAGATGATAACAAATTTCTCATTAGAAAAATATGGGTTTCGGTTACTTGTGCAATCCCAATTAGATAGAGGCATAAAAATAAAAAATAAAAATATTTTATAATTTAAATTTAATTTTGATATACTGACAGTATAAATTTTTTTTATATAATTAATCAATTATATCTTTTCATTTATATAATCATTCAAATTAATCATATTTGCTGATGTAATAAGATGTGATTAGATGATAATATATCAAAATTAAATTCTTATAATTTTTAAAACCCACAACTTTTTATTTTTATTTTTGATATAAGTATAAGCCATGCTTTTGAACAAGCGGAACAAGTTGACGATGGCCATAAAGGTCAAATCTGGTGGGGGCGGGCTCTAATTTGATCCATTCCAGCTTCTGGACAAGATGTTTTTTTTCTGAGTTACACATCTGCTCAAAGTCTATCAGAGGATGATCTGGTCCAATTTTGCAGATATTGACTCTAATCTCCCAATTTTGAAATTTTTAAGGTTACCCCAATGCCTATACAAAATATTACTGTGACTCACGTTATCGAATTGCTTAGAAATTAATTATTCGTTTGCTATGCAAAAGTTTAGATTGTGGAAGAAATTTGACCTAATTTAATGTCTCTAGACTCAGTAGCCACTTAATGAAAATATGTACAAAATACTCACTACCAGAAAAACACGTTTTGAAGCCAAATACCAATAAAATTTAAAAATTAATGCCAGTCTGTACAGAATTCTTGCTATAATCTAATGCTTGAATAATTGCACAGGAAGACAACTTCAACAAAATTTAGAACGCTGGCATGCGGATAAATCAACCAGAGCATTTTCTCGTGTTGAAATATCAGTTAATGCTATCTCTTTTCATCCTTTTCATACTGTGCTGAACTTTATGCAAAATCACCTATCATCATAAAACAAGGCAATAGCATATCACACAGCCTCCAACTTCTGCGTCTCGGGGGCCTCCTTGATAAAGTCGAGGCGAGTCTGCTTGGTTCGCTTGCAAGGTGCTAGAGAAAGTAAAAGATGGTCAATTGTCTTACGATGGCTGAGTAGTGGAAGAGAAGAAAATGCGAAAAACTCTCATTAATACCTTCTGTCTTGTTTTGGTTGTTGGATGCAAGCACAGAAGATTTCCACTTCTCATATTCACCTTTTTCCATTTGTTTGCGTTTTTTATAACTTGAAAGCTGGAAATACAACAAATATAAGTTTAATTCCATACTCAATTTTAACAACATAAAAGCGAAGACTTCAGTATTCATACAAATTGGAAGAGTGACTTTTCAGCATAATGTTAATCCAAAATACTAAAGCAAATATATAACATCATAACAACATATTGATGAGAGTGAGAGCAAATACAGTAAGAGGGATCAAAAGGCAGAGCATGGTGGCCTTGCATTTAACCGTAACTCATCATCACTTCTTAAAGAGAAAACAAGATGGGAACTAGATTGGGGGTAATTTACTTTTGGCAAATTACAGAAAGAATTCAAGTGCATTTACTAGTCAATTCATGTAAACCCATATTATGCAAAGACTTAAAGTTCACTTTATATTCTAAAACCAAATAGAAATTTAGTTGAATCAGTTAAAAATGACCCTATGCCATAAAGAAAGGACACCATTCAACGAGCAAATGCTCATATATAGGAGACATTGTCCTTGATTAGGTTGAGAAAGCATACTAGTCTCATCTTATAGAAAATTAAAAAAATTTGAATGGCAAAAGTTAAAGCCAAATTTTGTGGCTTTTTAAATATCTAAGTGATTAATTTAGCTCTATCCTCCATTTCATACTTGACTTGTTCTCCAGTTAGTTTATTGAACACTATGCACCTACAATTCCGCAGCAAGTCAAGGAAGAACTAAAGAAAACAATTAACTTGTATGTGTCGGATTGAAACTACAAATGGGGAAAATATGGTAAATCATTTATCGATATAATAAAGCTATACAAAATTGGACTTTGCATCTACATTTCGAAATGAAAGGCTCAAATGTTAGAACATTGAAGCAGGAAGAGAAAGCAACAGATCAATTTAATTTTAGGCAGCATCTAACTATCACTAAATCTAACATTACAGCTACAATAATGGTTACAAAATAATTGACAGAGAGCTATGATAATGTGTCATTGGACTCTGATCAAAGACGGAAGCGTATCCACAAGGATCAGTGTGGTGTCCCCGTATAAAACCCATATATAATGGTGGTGAAGAATTTATAGTTTAGTTCTCTTTGAAAATTTACATAAAAAGCATGTCCCTCAATTTTTTTGCCCCAGTTTAAAAGAATAACAAATTGACTCCAAAACAAATGATTTACTCATCTAAGTTTTAATGAGAGGTTCCTCATTAGTACCTCTGGCCCTTCATCAGACAAATAACCACCATCCTCAGATTTCCTTTTACCAGGCAATTCATCAAGCAAATCTGCACAAACAGGGAAAGCAGAAAAGAAACTACTTAGCGCAAAATACATATTATTTAAAAAAAAAAAAAAAAAAGAGGTAAACAACTGAATCTTCAAGCAATACATGCGGCTCAAAATGATACAGCAAGATCTTTATCAACAAATGAGATGTACCTCGATTTGACTTTACTTCTCTAGGATCTTTCCTCTCCTTAGCAACCCCAAAAACATCATGACACAAGTCCTTCATAGTAGTAGAAACCTGCAGCACCCATCCACAACAAATTCAAAACCGTCATTGACATTGTACACAAAACTAATTAAAAAACGTCATATATCACCCATTAATCATAAAGATATATGCACATATCACTTACACTAGAAAACTCAGATTCAGATGTACCACAAAGCTCAATTAACTTAATCTTGTCAACTTTGAGCTGCAAAACAAAACAGGACAAGCAATAACAAATGTCAAATCGAATAAGAGGAACGGCTCATATCCCACACATTACACCACCACAGATCACTTCGAAAGCTACCTTGTGTTTCTTTGCACATAAATAAAAAGCAACAGCAGTGAACACCGGCCGACTAAAGTCAGCACTCGCCCGACGAGACACCGGCAATGACGAAAGAAACCGGTCCTTATAACTAAACACAAAGAAGAAACACCTCATCAACGCAAGCATTCACAAAATTGAACCATAAACAAATGACATTAATTGTTTCTTGTTGCATCATAATTTCAAAAGCATTTTCTCAAACACCTAGCGGATGTTACTAACAGCCCAAGGAATCCGAGGTACTTACAGCTTGAGACCATCGCGAACAAAAGGGATAATCCGAACACACCCGAACTGAATGGCTAGTTCCCTGACATCCAGCTTCATCCTAAAACACCAAATTAAGAAAAAGTTGCAAAAAAAAAAAGAATTGAAATTAAAAAAATAATGAAAACAAATAAAGAAAAAGAAAATTCGAGAGATTAGGAAGGAGAACGCACTTGACGCCGAGGCCATTGTGGAGTGAATTGTAGGATCGGATGTAAGCTCTTTCGGACATGCCGCTGAGCCTCACCGCACACGATCGATCGAACAGAACCCCAAGCCTGCACGCCAAAAATAAATAACAGACGCTATCAAAACCCATTAAACAGATTCAATCAAAAAACAAAAATAAATTAAAATAAAATAAAGGAGCAGGTACCTGGTGGCGGCGATTTCCAAGCAGATGAGAGCTTTGGCAACTTCGCCCTGCCAATATTCAATTAAAATAAAACTTAAAAAATAAAATAGGAGTTGAGTGTTTTTTTTTTCTCTTTTTTTTTTTTTCGGCAATGGATTTCGGAATGGAATGGAATGGAACTTACGACTCCGATTATGGAGGAATCGAACTGGACGTCGGCTAGGCGACGGAGTTCGGCGGCTTTACGGACGACGAGTTTGGAGTCTGAGAGTCCAAGCTTCTTTGCTAACTCTGAAAGATCCATTTTTGTGTTTGTTTCTTTTTTGTGTGCGGTGTGTTTGGGGGAAATGGAAATGGGAGTTGTTGGTGTTGGTGAGATTTGGGGTTTTGAAGGAGTGAGTGAGTGAGTGTGTGTGTGTGTGAGAGAGGGAAATGGTGATGATGATGGTGGAAGTGATGGGCGGGAAGAAGAGATGGATTTGCCATATTCGCGTGTTTTTCTTTTTATTATTGTTGTGAGATTGTGATTCGTTTTTTTGAATATTCTGGCGCCCACTGTTTGCCGGGAAAGTTTTTGGCGCCCTCGTGAAATTGTCTGGATGGCGTTTCGCGATTTTAACGTTGGAACTGGATGGATATGAATGAACATATGATGATGGAGGCGCTAATGCAATCACAGTAAGTTTGGTATTTATTTATCAAAAATGATATTTGTAGATTACTCAGGTTATATTGACACATCCTGTGAGAAGAGTGAGTTTTGAAATACCTGCTAACACACATTTTTAAGTGTTTTTCTAACGAATGTATTAAGTAAGGTGTGTGTGTGTGTCACTGCTTATGATATCATGGTAAAAATCATAAGGTGTATACATTGTAATAATTCTTCAATTTAGTCACACTTCCTAAATATGTTTTAAAAATAATTAAATTTTATTTATATGATCCTAAAATTAAATAAAATCTTTTACTATTACAAATAAAATTTGATCATTTTTAAAATTTAAAATTTAAAAATATAATTAAATATATTAGAGAAGTGATTAAATTTTATCTGTATAAACCTAAAATTAAATAAAATTTTTTGGAATATCACAAAAATAAAATCTAATCATTTTAAAAAATGTGACTCAACCATAAAACTGTTATGGTACATTACATGTGATTTACCACAAGGAGTGCCATACACCTTACAGCAGCATGCACCAAAAAGGGTGTCATGATGAATGTCAAATTGGAAATTGGAAAAGCACAAATAACAAGCCTCTCTATTCATGTTTGCAAATTCCAGAATTCACGTACTACGTGAGCGTGGAATTGTTTGGGCAAGTTTCTTACTATTTATTATGGATTTAATTTTTATGCATGGATAGTGTCAATGAAAAATAATTTTACATAGTTAACTAATAAAATTAAAAAAAATATTAAATTATGATGAATAACTTTAGCTATCATGATGAAAAATAATATTGTCAGTATATAGAAATTAATCTCACTCATTATTTGAAGAATTGCTTTCTAGAATTTAATTTCAATATATGTGTAATATTAAAAAAAAAATTAGTTAAAACTAGTTTTTGGTCCCTACACTAAAAATAATTTAGTTTAGGTCCCTACACTGATATTGTATTAAGGAGTTAGTTCTTGTTATTAGGAAATTATTACAGTGTTAGTTTTTGCTAATGTCGCTAACAAGATCTGACATATGTGTAGTATGTTATAGTCCTAAAACGACTTAGACTTATTTCAAAGTTTGAAATGACCTTTTTTCAAAAATAGAAAAATAATCAAAATAGTACCAAAATGATTTTTTTGGGCCAAAACGACCTCAACCAAGTTTCATTATATTTCATGCCAGCTCTCATTAGCAATGTTAGCAAAAATTAATACTGTGTCGTAATTTTTTGATGGCAGGAACTAACTCAATACTACTATAGGGACATAAACCAAAAAAATTTAGTATTTAGGGACCTAAACCAAAATTTTTTTAGTATAAGGATTAAAACCAAAATCCAGAACATGTATAGAGATCAAAAATTAGTTTTAACAAAAAAGATTTACACTTATATTTAATCATATATTGTTACACATTAAAATCATTTAACTTTTATCTAACCACCTTTGTCACACAAAAAGATAAAACGCAGTTTGTTAAGAATGTAAAATACTTTACACTAACAGTTTATCAAAATTAATCTCTTCTTTTGATATTCTTTTTTGTTTTTTTTGGTTTATTAGAATCAAAGACAGTGAGGCTTGAACCTATAACCTCATATAAACTACCCAAACTCGTCACCACTAGCTCACCCTAATAATGTAAATTAATGGAAAATGTGTTTGAAAAGTATTTATCATTATCAATAATTAATAATTATGACAAATTTTTGTATGCTCTCATAATAAGAAAAAGTACTTTTCTTAAAAATGTAGTAAAATTGAGAAGAAATTAATCTCTATATATTGATAGTGATCAATAGAATTGCAAGAAGGTATCAAATCAGATTGGATAACTACATTCTATAATAATTACCCACCATAATTTGTCATTTTATTACAATTCCATTGACTGATAGTATAAAGTTTTTTTTATATTGTTAGCACTAATCTCAAATGAGAAACAATAATAACCCATAAAAATATAATGTCAATTTATAATTGAAATAAAGTAAAACTTTTTCTTTTTTAAAGAGCACCTAATATTTCTCCGATAACTATAAGGTACTAACACTGTTGCAATTTAAGGATACCTGAGAAGCCACATATTACAAAACCTCAATTTAAAATTGTTAGACCAAGTATTCTTTTTCTTTCCTTTTTTTTTCATGTGTACAAGTCAAACTTGTTGAAGTAACCTATTAATCTGTTAAACTAGATGAACTTGAAGGGGTAGCACAAGTAGGGATGGCAATAAGGATCTATGGGGGTAGGGTACCCTTTGCACCCCATCTCTGTTTGGAAACTTGCCTCCCATCTTTGTCCCCATCTCCATCCCTATCACAAGTCTCCATTCCTTATTTCCCACTAAGGTTCAATTCTCCACAGATATCCATGGATTTATGCAAAAATTCAAAAAAAGAGAAAAAAAATACTCTTAAACCTGAAAAAAAAAAAATAGACATGAATATCTATAATCCATTATAAACACTAATCACATAACACAATCCAAAGACTATGTATACATATGCATAAAGGGGCATTTAAATAAATTCATATACAAGAAGACTTAACAAGTCTCCATGGGTGGGATCTCATCCTCCAGCCCCACTCCATTTAATAAATGAGGACCATATCCATAGGGATCAAAGTTGTCCCGTATCCGTGCTCATTACGAGTAATTCTCATTGATATTCGCCTAAATGGATCTTTTCGCCATCCTTAAACACAGGGGGGAAAATCACGATTGATATATAATTTGATGTGTTGAACTTGACGTATAGTATTTTTTGTTTTAAGGCTTATAAATTTGTCTTTAGGCTTTGGTGGCATTTAAGATGAATCACCTAAGAAGTGATCCATTTGTGGACCACCATAAAATATTTTTTAAGAGTCTATTTATTCTATATAAATGCCTTAAAACTTTATAAAAATCACATTTTAACCTCTTCTATTGTCATCCTCACTAATAAGGGTGTCAAATGGTTAGGCTAGCCTGTTTAAACCCTATCCGTCTAGACCCGCAAGCTAAATGAGTTGGGCTAACTCTATAGTAAACAAAAACAGGTTGTAATTTGTTGACACGACCAATTTAATATTGGCATGTTAACCTAAACAATCTGGGTTATATATCTTTTTAAAAGAAATGAAAAGAAAAAAAAAGCCAATGGACTATAATTCAACTAAGCTACTAGACTTCATAATGGGCCTAACAAGTTGTTGGACATTTTAATTGATAATGAATTAATGGGTTAGGTTAGGTTGGATTAATAGGTATTGAACTTTGGTTTGATATGATTGCTTTCTCTTATACTCTTTTTTTTCCAAAAAATAAATAAATAAACAAACACATAAATGGGCTAGTTCGTTTACCTGTCAGGCTAGCCTATTTAACGCTCGAGTTAAAAATGAATTATTTAAACAATTCAAGATTTTTTAAACCTTAGCTCACTTAATTTTGTGGATAAACTAGAAAGCATGATATGTTTGACCCGTTTTGATGATCTTACTCACTAGTGAGGTGGTGACCTTGGTCGGTGATTTGGGCACTTTAATTGGTGCTTAGGAGGTTGAAATAAGCCATAACCATGTTGAAACTTCTTGGCCCGACCTGACCTGACCTGAAGTATATTTACAAAACCTACATTTTAAAATACTTTAAATAATCTAACAAACAAAATTGTTAAATCGGCTAAACACATGCTTGTGTCATCAAAGAGACCAAATGTAATGATTTTAAAATTATAAACTATGTATAAAATTAACTAACATGAAATTGTTGTGGTTTAGTGTTGAAATAGTTAATCATTTGAAAGTCTTCGATGTGTATGTGTGTATATATATAAGGGGGATCCAATTACACTGGTGTAAGTCTTTTTTCACTTACACCTAATTATAACCATCAAATTTAATTTAGTTTAATTAAATAGTGGAGATCACTCAACAATTAAAAGTCATGTGATATCTTTTCCCCCAATTCTCTCTCTATCTTTCTATGACCTTCATTTCTCTTTCTCGTTTATTCTATAAAACTCCAAGAATAAGGACGCAAAGAAAGAGGCATCACCCATGTTCACCTCAAAGTCAAAGCTTCCAATCGTTCCTCTTCATGTTCTGTAAGTTGTGTTCATCACCTTCTTCTTCTTGTTCTTCTTCTTTATGTTATATCAAACCCTACATCTTCAAATGCCACTGCATCTTTTCTTCTTCTTCTTCTTTTTTAATTTTTTTCTCAATTACCTTCTTAGGTTCAGATTAAATTGCATTTTTGGGTACCTTTTGGATGGTATAAAAGGATATGGTTGAGAATTCTATGTAGCAACTAATGGAGTACCTTTTTTCTATAGTACCTCTGTTTTTTAGGCATTCATGTTCATAATGGGAGTAAAAAAGAAATTGCCATTGTAACTTTGCATTCATGTAATAAATGATGGGTTTTTTGGATTTTTCCTTTTGGGTATCAATTTTAACTTATTTTCAGCTTTGTTTTGTAAGCACCCATTGTAAAGAGTTTATGAGAACATTGATGGAGTTGCATTTTGGTGTTAACTTAGAGGACCCACTCTTATTGTGCAAGCAACATGAGTGTGGCAGCATTTATTGATGGTTTGTATCATGTCATGGCAAGACCAATTTTTTGGATGCCAGAAGTTTTTATCGCCTAATTGATCATTGTCTCAAGACAACCAAAAAAGTACAAGATGAGAACATTATGACCTTTACGTCTGCAAGTTGGAAATGCCAGCTGATTTTACTTTTGCTAAACATTATTATACAAAGTGCCCACCTCATGTTCTATTTTTATTTTCTCAATTTTGATTTTTCTATGTGAATGTCTCCCTCGTTTTGTGATCTTGCTTCTAATCAACATTGCCAAAATGTAATTATAAGGAAATGAATGTGATATGTTTAGAAAATCAATTAGGTGAAACTTTAGGCTATGATTCTTTCTGTGATTCCATTTCTAATCTAACATTCATGTTAAAATATGAGAAATAGAAATTATCTTTTCATTATTAGATCTCCGTGTCAATATCTCACCTTTGTCTTATATTTCTTAGTGGTGAGATTTTTAAAATCAATTGTAGCTTTTGTAGTGTACAATCATTTGCTCCTTGTCAATTGTTTGGGTGAAGTTTTATATATCTTGTTAGAAGTTGGTCTTGATTGAACCAAGATGGACAATTTCTTTTTCAAACCAGATTTCAAAATGTACATTTTCAAAAAGGATCTCAAAAGTACTTAATTCTAGATTTTGCTATGCAACGAAAAGGATTCAAAAAGTTCCATTTGAAGGCTTTGTTTTGATTGAAATTGAATTATTTTTACAGAATTGATAGTGCTTTCTATGGCCTAGAGTGCTACCTATAATAGACGAACTAGGAAGAGAGAAAAGATAAGCTTTTGTTGGCAATTTGGCATAAAAAGAAAAACAAGTTGTGGCTCCCCCATGGAGGTCTTAAGTCACCATCAAAAGTGAAATCATGGCTGCCTCATAGTTGAAATAAGCTCCAAGCCAAAAATGGATTCGTGGATATATCCAATCATTCTCCTACGATGCTTTCATTCACTCAAGTTCACTTCTCTATTATTTTTTTGGTAAAAAAAAATGTAATGTACTTCACTTCTGTGAGAGATACTAAGCATATTCTAATATATTTCACGTATCCTTACACATGTTAGAGCTGAATAGAATGTTTATTTATAAATTTGTCTCACATAATTCATATTGACTAATCTCCATAGATGACACTGACAATGCATGTTATGAACATCAAACCATACCACACTTATAATGTCATGTGTCCATTTAAGTTTTTTTTTTTTTGTTTACATCTTGGGTTTCATTTTCACGAAAGATTGACAAATTGAAAGTCGTAATGCAACAAACTAAAATTATTTTGTGAAAATCAACTATTTAATTTTATCATCTTATGTCTTCAAGAAGACATCACAAATACGTGGAAAATAGTATTTATGCAAATACAAGAGTTAGCAGGAAGCATTTGATATTTGATAACTAAAACTCATCATGTGGAGGAAAAATTAAAAGACTGATCAAAGTACTTTCTTTAAGGGACATTAAAAACTACCCACAAAAAATTTATTGTATAAGAAAAATAATCAAACAACTCATAAACACAAGTTCTAGTGCTGTCACACTAGCTAATGCTTGATAACTGTAAGTTGTGCAGCCAAGCAATCAGTGCAAACAATTCAGTCAATTTGCCAACTTTTCAAGTTGCAAGGACAATGTAATCTCATTCTTACAAAAAGAAAAAAGAAAAAAAAAAGCTTGCTTTCGTGTAATATTTTTAAATGAAAAAAATTTACAGATAAATTTGCCAGATTTTTAAACTAATTTCATGAAACATAAGAAAGAGTACAACTATAGAAGAACTTACACAAAGTTGTCTTTTGTTTGCAAGTTGATTGATAGTGACCATATTCTCTACAAGATTTGCAGGCTCTCCTTTGACTAATGATTTACTTATTGACAATTCAAGACCACTTTTGAACCTTCCTGTTTGACGCTTTTTCTCAAAATCTTTTCTTCTATCTTCTGTTTGTGATATGTCTGGATCTTTGATAATGCAATTTGAACTTTTGTCACATATCAAATTTTGCTAGTTTGACTCTAGAAGAGATTCATTGACACTAGGCATTTTCGTTTCTATTGTAGCAGTTATGTCATAAACACGATCAAATTCTTTCATAATAAACTTGTATGCATCCTCTGATTTTTTAGCCAAGTCAGAAATTTTTTTAAATTGACATTGCACATGCATACTTCTCAAAACATTTGATTCATGACTCTGAATATCAACATCACAAACCTCAATATATCTATTGGCCTCCTTTGTCCAACACTACAAAATATAATGGCTAGGAATTTGAATAGTATTTTTTGCTTGAAAAATCACCAAAATATGCCTACATAATATTCCTATAAATTCATAAACTGACACCCACATGTAGCTCTCTTTGACTATAAATTTATATTAACAATGAATGCATCTCCAATATTAAAACAACTAGATACTCGATACTTACATTGTGGTCCATTTTTCTCAATCTTCTCCTTTATAAAATGGCTAACACTTGCAAGCTCATTTGGAAACTTTCCAAATACATTTCTAATATAAACTACTATAGCGTGCTCCTCAATTTTTGAGCCAATATTTAGGATGTGTGATTTGTGCCTAGATTCAAAGTCCTCTCTTTTTTCAGCCTCATAACAATTATCAATTGCCTTTTAAAATTTTGCCACAAAATCTCATAATGTTGTGGTTGAACCAACAAATGAGCCAAAAAAAGAATTTATACTCTCACTTCTTTGAGTGTATTCATACAGGCAAAATAAGTGCTTCTATTATAAATTGGACAGTTAATGATTCTTGAATACACCTATTCAAATCACGATTGAAAGCGGAATCTTTATGGTATATATGAGAGTTTTTCAGGAAACTTTTTCCTAATATGCCATAAGCATAGATGATGGTGAGTTTTTGGTAATACTTTGGCCATAGCAACTCTAATAGCTAAATCATGATTAGCTATAATAAACACCGGCTTCTTTCCATTCAATGCCTTAAGCCACGTTTCAAATAACCATACAAAAGATGCCTCAGATTCATCTTGTAATAATGCACAACCAACTAAAATTGATTGCATATGGTTGTTCAGTCTAGTAAATGGGACAAAATGGCATGCTATATGTGTTGGTTTTATAGGTGGTATCAAAGGTAATGACATCTCCAAAATGTTGATAAGCTAACCTTGATCTAGCATCCATCGAAAATAAAATTTATCATTCTAGCATCATTATCACATTGTATTGCATAGAAAAAATCAGTATTTTGAGCTTGCTTTTGTTTGCAATAATCAAAAACAGCTTGTGCATCTCCAACATTCAAATTCTTCATTTAATCATGTTTCATAAGATTCCAAAAGTCTCTACTAGAAAATATTAGATCACTACCATTAAACAATCTAGCGAACTTTCTAATAAGTAAACCTTCCACATTAAACTTTTCAACAAGGTCTGGTAGCATGTAATATCCCGTTTTATTATCAGGATTCAGGAATGTTAAAAATTCGTGTATTTGTGCTCTGGGTTGTTTTCAAAATGAATGTTACTATGTGAGTAAGTGAATAATGTGTCCCTAGTTGAATTTTAATTGATATTGCGTTAGGTTTTCCTTAAACACTTGATTTTGATTGAATTAACCATTTTGTAACAAGAGTTATGTGTTTTACTTTGAATCTTGGTGAGTTTTAGAATGCTCACTCTAGAAAATTGAATGTTGAATGTTCACCCACTTTTACCTATCGTGACCAAGTTTTGGGGTTTGGGATTGAGGGTCTAGGCTCTGGGGTGCATGGTAGATAGTCCATGGTCAAGGTTGTGTGCTGAAAGCACAGTCGTATAGATGGAATGACCAAGGGTTGAATTAAGGTCCTAAGTTTGGGTTCTGCCCTACCATGCATAGGGATGTCTACACATTCTGGGTTTCCTATTGTTGTTGTTGTTCTGGGTTCCAAGTTCACACGATAGAAGATAAGGAAGCTGAGGTTGGATTTGATGCGATTTTTGAGTCCCTCTTGGATTCGAGTTCCAAGTTCCTCTTTGGGCAAAGGCAGTAATGGCATCCTATCTGCTACGCTATAGAGTAGCATATTGTGCTATAACGCAGCCCGCTCTATGGATGATGGCTTAGCCCCCATTTATGCAATGGCCTTTCTCTCTCTAGGGTCCAAAACTCTCTCCTTTCTCCCTCTTGAAATTTCTCTTCACGTCATCTTCTTCCTCCACTTCATTTAACTCCTCAAATCCTACTCTTAATCACACTCCTTCTCCCACTTTCAACCTCAATCCTCTTCTCCAATCTTCATTTCCACTTTCACCAACACCTCCACTGTTGAGATTGGAGCTTAGGGGAGGCGGTAGCAAGAAACCTACTCTTTCCTCCTTCCTTTCAACCTAGGGGTAATTATCCTAACTTATTTTCTTCTTTCTTTCCTTTGAATTCTTGTTTCTATCAATGTATAGGTTGTTGGTGGGTTCTTGGGAACCCTAGGTTTATGGGTTATGAGAACTTTGGGTTGTTAGGTTGTTTTGTCTTGGGTACTAACTCACAAATGTTGTTATGGTTGTATTCTTGATACTAGATTCCTTTGAAGACACAATTCCTGACCCCGTGGCTTTGTGGGATAGAGATTCCATTGTTAGGCTTAAGTTGTGAATGGATTATTTCTCTATAACTTGTCTTTTTTTCATATTTATTCACAATTATTTTGCACATGGACATTGGATTAAGCTATTAGTATGGGAAATCATGGCTATATTTTTTATATTTTTGAAAACCCATGTGCCAAGCTCTTAAAGTTTAATGAAACTAATTTAGTATATACATGGAATTTAGTAAAAGGATTTTGATCATCATTAAAGGCATTGGAAAATTGTTTTCTTGAATATTATGTTTAATGAAAGTTTTAAATGAGAATTGTTTTGGAAAAGATGATTTGATGAAATTTAGTTGAAATTTCGAAAAGGCTTTGGATTTTGGGCTATGACCCATAGTTTTGATATACTCTATAATTGATCAAATGTGCATTTATCACTAGAAATGAAAGGTTTTCTTGGGGAAGTCTATGACAAGATCTATATGCTAATGACAGTAGACATTAGCCTAGGTGCATTTTGTCCCGATGATTTCGTGGCCACTCACGGGGTGGTTCTTGCTTGTTTTCAGGGTCACATGAAGGAAAGACCACCTAAGTGTGATTGATTCCTACCTGTTTATTCTGGATTAGATAACTCCCTAGCATATTTACAAAAATATATAAGTATATATTAATATAATTGAACCAATGGGTTTCTTGGATTATATATCTTACATAATTAGATACTATCCTTAATTTTTTTTTGAGTGAAGAAATGGGAAAATTAAACTTTATGTCTAGAGCTTTGTTTGAAACTTGAACTCCTTTCTAGTTTTGTTAAAGGCGGTGATTTTCAGAAAGAGAATAAAAAATATTTCGCAATTTATCTAGTTTGTGTTTTCTGAAGACTCCTTTTATTTGAAAAAGCAAATTGATTACTTGGACTTATATAATTATATTGTTTATTCAAGTTCTACTATTTATTTTTATGATCTTGTCCCACGCTTGTTATAGACTTATTTTCCCTCACCAAGTCGGTTGGACTTACTGCTCACCTTCTTTTCAGTTGTAGGTGTTGTCTGGTGTCCCTTGGAGTTTTCTAGTGACTCCTATGATAGCGATATAGCACTCCATTACCCACAGGCAAGGTCTAGCTTCCGCCGATCGAGTTGTTGTTTCTCTTTGGAGGCTGTATGGATACCTTAGTATGGTGTGCTAGACTTGCTAGGTGAAGGGTTTCCTTTATGTGCTGATCATGGCTCGGATTGGACCGTGACACGGCTATATCTATTTTTCTATGACAACTCAAATAAGCAATGTTGCAGAATACTTTAAAATAGTCGTCGTATCCGTATCCAATACTTGTTGTATGAGATACTTTACAGATACTTCTAGTTATATTTTAAAACTTTTTGCTTTATTTTTTGACATTTTTATCCTATATAAATGGAAGTTCTAAAGCAATCAATAAAATAAAATGTATTTTAGTATATTTACAAGAATTTATGCTAATATTCAAATCATTATTCCTCTATTTTAATTTAAGATTTATGTTTTTATGTTAAGTTTTTACTAATTTTATATGTCATATTATAGCCATATCGTGTTTTATAATTTTTAAACGTTATCGTATCCGTGTCGTATCGTATCCCGGTATCCGTGACGTATCATATACGTATATTGTATCTATATCCATGCTTCATAGCAAATAAGACACACTCTTATAACTAACCATGTTATGATTATGATTATTGTCAAAAGATTTTATGACCCATATGTCTTGTTTCTTAACTTTTGTCACAATAAGTGATGCTCAACATCCAATACGCACGGTTGAACACTTCGTCTTAACTCTTCCCCCATTCTCTTAATTTCTTCATTTTCATGACTTTTAATCTTGTGTTCACCTTCCCTATCACATACAAAAATGCAAGAATCTTGTTTACTAGAGTGGATGCAAATCCCAAATCCTTTTGCCTTAGCAAATAATTTATAAAATTCTCCAACTTGTTTTAGAAAATCAAATTCCATTCCAACATATGGCTCAATATTCAGTTCTTCAACAACAGGAGAATGTGGCATATCAAGAAAGTCAGATTCAGTTGCCTTTGTAATTTCTAAAATGGGAGCACTATCCATATTCTCAACGTTGAGTTCTTCAGCTAAAGATTGTTGCATATTAAGATAGTCAGATTCGATTACCTTTCTATTTTTCAAAATGAGAGCACTATCCATATTCATGTGAGATAAGTCAATAGCATTTATATCTATTATGTGCTAACCTGAAATTATAAAATTAAATAAAATTGAATTAATATCAATATATCTTGTATGAACAAATAGCAAGATTGATCTCATACTAAACAAAATAAAATAATTAATTTTTTAATCAATATAAATAACAAATTCATTATATTATTGTTTGACATAACATGTAAAAGAGAAAGAGCAAAGTTTGAAGTAGAACTAATTTTTCAAAAAGAAAACAATAATAGAATTAGCACATGAGTAATATAGTTAAAGAATTAAAAAAAAAATTAAAGAAAGATGGTTACAAGCTTTTTCTTTTTGATGTGAAATAGTAGCTACAAACTAAAAAGAGGGCAATACTTTTTCATCCTTAGAACTGGGAAAAAACCAAAAGATCAAATGCGTACAAGTCACGTGAAAAACAAAGAGGCAATATCGAAAAGAGCAAACATACAATTGTGGGAAATTGTGAAAGATCTCCTCTTATTCTTCTTACATTTGAAAGAAAAGAATAGCAAGGAAACTGTGATAAAGAACCTCCGTGAGAAAGAAGGAATTGGTGAAGAAAAAGGGAAAAGAATTAGGGGTCACGTGACTTTTAATTGCTAAGTGATCTCCACCATTTAATTACATTAAATCTTATGGTTATAATTAGGTGTATGTGAAAAAGACTTGCAATGGTGTAATTGGATCCTCACTCATATATATATATCAACATGGCAAACTTCACAAACTTTGTTGCGAGTTTAAGCTTGGCCTAAAGGTAAACAAGCATAAGTCTGGTTCTACTTTTAAATAGGTAAGGCCAAGTTAGGCAATGGGCCGACTAGCCTATTTGTACCCCTATTGGTGACCAACACATTCTACCTTTTCACATTGCAGTGTACTATCCCATTCGAATAGAGGTAGTTCAACCTTAGCAGGATATGGCAAGCATAAAACCTTACCAATGCCTTTTCCATGGCACTATTAAACTCACAACTTGAGTCGCCTAGCATCTCGTGAGGTGTGTACTATACTACAATGTGAAGAGGTTGTACTAATGTGCACCATTCAACACTGTAGTTTTATTATGCCACAATTTGAGGACAACTTAGTTTGAAAAATTAATACAATTTGTAGAAATTTCCATTATTAATTAAATGACCAAATTTTATTAGGATCTTGAAAAAAACCAGATACATACAAATAACTTATATTAATCATGCCATGGTTAGCTAAAGTATCTTCATAAGCAAAATTTGCTTCTACATTTTTCTCATTTTCTTTTATTGATGCTTGATAAAGATCAACCAAATGTCTCATTATATGACAAGTACGCATCCAATGTCCTGTTATGCCACAATGATGGCATTTATTTTTTGAATTGTTTAAAAAATATTCTTGCTTTATCCATTCTTCTTTTTCTTTTTTTGTCGTCCCAATTCTTATGGGATTTATTCTTATAAAAAGAGTGAGAAATACTATAGAACAACCTCTATTCTTACCTTGATCACATTTTTTATTGGAACCATGACCTTTGCCACCTTTGGGATAATAATTTGTCACATTCACTTCAAGGAATATAGTAGATCCAATTGCATGCTTCATGATTTTTCATGAGAGCAATTTATTATTTTGTTTAGCCGCAATAGAAGTCATGAAATTAATTCAAAATATTTTGTAAAACCCTTTTTTCAATATTGCTATGGCAAGATCACATTCGGGACAAAAAGAATTCGATAATTTTTTTTCTAACATATTTCTTTTAGTAATGTTTCCCCTACATAATTTCAATTTGAAAGTGATTATAAACATATTATGGTGTTATATTTATTTATAGATTTGAAATTTTACAACGACAAATGCATCCATTCATAACGGACCAATTTTTGGAAGTATTACTTTTTTGGTGGCCATACCTCTCCTTTAGACTCTTCCAAAAGTTGACAAGATCTTCTAAAGCATGATATTTAGATTTTAATCTTTTGTGAATGTTATGGCAAAAGAAAATCATACTTTTGCATGATCTTTGTAGGATGTGACATTTCATTGTTTAATGATGTCTCCAAGACCCATTCAGTCAATATGAATTCCAACATCTAGAATTCAAGACAAATAGTTATTCTCTTGAAATATATCAAGGACCACAAACTCAAGATTAGAAATGTTTGACATGGTTAAAAAATCTTACCTCAAGTCTTCACTTAGATGGTAGAGCTTCATGCTAATGTGTCATAATAATAATAATAACAATAAAGAAAATAGCAATAGAGAATAAGAGAGAATAATATAATTGATAATCTCAAATGTGAGTGTTACATAGGCCACCTGAAAAGTGTGTTTATAGCTTAATTAAGGGTGAGGTATGCAAAATCATATAAAATTTTTTATCATATCAAGATAAGATGGATGTTCCTATCTTTTTCTGGTAACAAGAGAAAACAAACCAAAAAAGGGTCTTTAGTAAGGCAACACAAAGTATCCACAACAAGGCCATAGATGAACATCAAAATGGCATGAATATTCCAAGTGTCCTCACAAAAAATACATTGGTTTCTCCAATGTCAGAGCCACCACAAACCAGCAAAAATAAGGTTGAAAAAATCCATTTAGGAAGCCCTTTTGATCTAAGACCGAATATCATGCTCCTTCCCACACCAAGATGATGCCAAGTCGCTAAACTAGACCTGCAATCTCTTAAGCAATTAAGCAAACTCTCCATCTGATCCTAACATTGAGGGCAATGAGAAAAATTACCCATGTCTTTATTAAAGTAGAACAAATTCGTAGGAAGAGCCTCCTATAAAATCAACTAGGCTAGAACTCGAACCTTCTCTAGAGCAGCAATACACTAGACCTAAGCCCCATCATTCGTAGGACTCTAAGAAGCTCTTTGAGTCGATAACCAATAATAACCACTAGCCGCAGTGTAAACTCCCAAAGCTAGAACCTCTCCAAACCCAGTTATCAACATGATCCTCAAAACTAGGAATAGCAATATCCATTATGTTGATCCTCAAACCATCCAAAAGAACTGTTGATAATCCACCAATGTCCTAAGAATTCCCATTATTAAATCAATGTCTGAAATATCGACAAAGTAGGTAACATCACACAATCAACTAAATTCAGACCAAGGAACATCCCAAAAAGAGGACTGCATTTCCCAGCAGCTACTTAAAGCCACTTCTGCCAAGCCTAGGAGATACTTATCTAGAGGTAGGATGCATCAATAGAAGCAGAGAAAGGATGCCCATTACTTTGAATCATGTACTTGAGGAACAAGACGTCACCCCAAAACCTACCTTCCCTAATCAAGATTTTCCAAATGAGCTTGCCAATAAGAGTAATGTTCACATTATGAGCACAACGGATACCTAGCCCACCAACCTGTTTGGGACGAGTGACACACTCCCAATTCACAAGATACAGGACTTTTGAGATAGACTTCCTATTTGAAATAAATCCCCAGACAGATTGATCAATAGTATTGGAAATACCTTGGGGAATCTAGGTAGTTTGCATTTGATAAATAGGGATAAAGGAAGCACCGATTTCACTAAACAAATATGACCAGCTTGGTACCTTTCCAAGCCACAAGTCGGCTTTGAATTTTCTACTGGATCTTATAAAATGAGCATCTATACACCCTTCCTCAGCAAAGGTACCACCAAGTACTTGCCCAGGTCAATAGTAAATTTAACCATCGAAATAGATGTAAAATTCTCTTTTCTTCTCTTGGAAATATTCTTGGAGCACAAGGCTTTGGATTTATCAAAATAACGATTAAACCATACGTAGAGCAAAAATCATGAACTATTTTTAATAGAAGTCAAACCTAACATTCCTCGCTTTACAGAAAAGAAGGACATTGTCCGCAAAAAGCAAATGAGAAATAGCCAGCCTTCCTCTCAAAATATGAACAAGACACCACTGACAACTCTTCACCAACTGATTAATATAAAGGGATAGCTTCTCTATACAAATGAAAAATAAGTATGGAGAAAGAGGCTCCTGCTGATGCAAACCTTGAGAAGGAGAGAAAGGATCAAGCCGAACTCTATTCTAAATAACAAAAAGGGATAATGCATGAACACAACCCATAACCATTCTAATAATACACACAGGGAATCCAACATCAATAAGAGTGGCTTCCAGAAACTCCTAATTAACACTATCATAAGTCTTCTCTAGGCCAAGCTTGAAGGCAATCACCCCTTTCTTATCCTTGGTTTTATGCATGAAGTTAAGCACTTCCTAAGCCCCAACAATATTATTAGTAGTCCCTTGCCCAAGAACAAAACTGCCTTGAAGAGGGCTAATCACCTCATATAGAAATGAGCACAACCTATTAACAAGAATCTTAGTCACAATTTTATAAATCACATTGCAAAGAATAATAGACCGAAAGCTCTTCAGATGATCTGAGTGGTCAATCTTAGGAATAAGAACAATCAGCATCTCCACAAGCTTGGGATTTAACACACCCGAAGAAAAATATCCCTCACCAAAACCAAACCTTATCCCTTATAATATACCAGTACTGTTTAAAGAAAAAATGTTAGAATCCATTAGGCCCTAACGCTTTCAAAGAACCCATGGACATCACAGCCAACCTAATCTCTTCCCTAATGATAGGAGCCATGAGAGAATAACAATGCATACTACTCAAACTGAGTTAACTTGAAATTGGCATAACATGCAAATTAGCTTTCACGGGCCTACAAAATAAATCTCGGAAGTACCGTAAGGCTTCATCCCATAGACGTTGCTGATCCATCACCTAAGAACTATCATCCAAAAAAAAGATCATGAATTCTATTTCTCTTCTTGTGGACTAGAGTTTGAATATGAAAGAACTTAGTGTTCATATCCCTAAAGTACACCTATTTCTCTCTAGATTTCTAGAACCACAAGAGCTCTTCCTATAATGAAACAAGATTAAACTCCTCCTATAATTCCTTCGCCAAATGATCAAGAGCACTAGAATCCACAAACTCCATTCTTCTCCAAAGACCTTTAATCCTGGCCTATAATTCTTTCTTCCTCGAATGATACTACCAAACACGTCTTTATTAAAGGACTTTGAGTTTTCCCTTACAAACTTTAATATGGTCAGAACATCTGAGTCCTCCTTCCTCTAAGCTGTGTGGACTACCTGCTCATAATTTGGATGTGTTGTCTAGGTAGCTTGAAAGCAAAAAGGTCTCTCCCCTCTCCACAAGCTTTGGCCACCACAACAAATGAGAATATAACAATGATTAGAGTGCAAGTGGCATAAATATTCAACATAGGCTTCAGGAAGCTTTGCCTACCAATCCAAATAGGCTGAAGCTTTATCCAACCACTTAGACATAGGTAACTAACCATACACCTTCTTGTACGACGTAAACAAGTTGCCAACTGCCTCCTAATTAACAAGGCCACATGCACCAATAGTCTCCTCAAAACGGGAAGCATGGCTAGATAGAAACTGCCACCCTAAACTTCAAAAGGAAGCAAAACCTCATATAAGTCACCAAGCATCAACCAAGGTACATCCACAACACTTTTAATCTTTACCATATGTGGCCGTAGCAGATTTTGCATCAAAGGGGTAGGACTCACATGAACTGCACTGCAACACCATGAAGTTGCATTTCGTTGGACCTTAATTATATCCAAACTAAATCAGGATAATAATAATAATAATAATAGTAAGGGTAAAAAATATTTTACCCCCTAATTTATTAGTTTAATTGCATTTTCTACCCTTATTTATAAAATTAAGTATATTACAGTCTAATATATCACAATATTTCGCAATGTTTCATTTCTACTCGTTAATTTTAACAGAGTTAACTATACGCATTATACACATGATTTTTTTTATTATAAATATATATTTAAAATGACTAAAATATCCTTATATCATAATTTCTCAAATAATAAAAGATCAATTAATATACGGCAACTAAAACTAAAACTTTACCAGCTCTTCCTCTATTCTTCAAAAGCTTGTCGGCTTCTTTCATTATGTACTAACACATCATCAAAGCTCAAAAGATAGATCCCACAAACCCCCCTAAGCTCCCTCTCTCTATCTAACCTTCCAGTTCTACACACTTCCCTAATCATGCATACACTTTTGCCCTTGGCCAAATGCCCATCATTCCTTGCTTCACCATACTAAACTTCCTCACCATTTCCTCCGTGGCCTATGTGACTAAAACTATGGGTGTGAACTGCGGCACTATGGTTTCCCACCACTTGCAACACCTCAATGTGGTGAAGCTCTTGAAGTCCAGCATCAACAAAGTCAAGATCTTTGATGCCAACTTTGATATTATCCAAGCTCTTTCTTGGTCCCACGTTGTTATCACTATGGGCATTCCAACATTATACTTAGAAGCTTGAACATTTTCAAGAAGGCTACAAAGAGTTGGGTCCATGATTGTAACCTGCTACACATCTAAAGGGGCAACAAAACTAGAATTGAGTAAATAAGAGTTTTTGGGGTTCTGTTTGTTGCCCCTTTTTTTCTTTATTTTGCTTGTTCCTTTGTTTTGCTTATGCTTTCTTTTGAGTTGCTTTGATTTGTTATTATTATTCTTTTTTTTTTATAACTTAATTCTCAATTCATGGTTACCTATTTTGCTTTTGATTCATCTTCTTAGTTTTTTTCAATTAACTAATGACCCTAGACATTCTAGAGGTGTTATATTCAGTTTCATATATGTGATTATGGCCTTTGATGATGTCCTAGTCCAAAAGTGATGATTCATCTTCTTAGTTTTTTTCAATTAACTAATGACCCTAGACATTCTAGAGGTGTTATATTCAGTTTCATATATGTGATTATGGCCTTTGATGATGTCCTAGTCCAAAAGTGAAAAACTACATATCATAGGCATCAAATTACATGGGTTTTCCATAACTACATCAGGATTGTCATAAAAATAAATAAATTATTTTTGTCAAATAAAAGGAATGAAATAAACAATCACAGAATGCCAGAGTATGTAGTTGGACCATTGAGAACATATGCCACAAAGGAAATAAAAGATAATGCCAAATTCATCAAATTTGCTTCTTTCACTAAGATTGTGTTTCTTTACTTTGTGTATTAGCTTCCTTGTTTCATTACATATGATCCTTTCACTTCCACTCCTACTGCCACCTCAAGTGGAGTTTTATTATTATGATGAAATATGAGGACGGATATCGAATATAGTGGCTTAAAAAAGTCTTCTCACCGACCTTTAGATTTGAAGTCAATTGAATATATAATAGTTTTACTAGTATATGCAATGCAATTGCAATTAGGGGTGTCCAAAACCGAACCAACCCGAATAAAAAATCGAAACCCAAACCAAAAAGCTTAAAATCGAAAAAAATAAAAAAAAAACCAAAACCCAAAAAACCAATTGGTTTGATTTTCGGTTGAGAAATTTAAAACCAAACCAAGCCAAACCGAATCGAAATATATAACATAATACTTATTATATTATATCCTTACTTCATATTATGCGTGAAATTATCTCATGCGGCCCACTAACCCAATAGCCCATTCCCTACTCTAACCCAATAGCCCACCCGCTAAAATAACCCTAAATAACACTTTACCCACCATCTACCCCAACCCTCTCCTCTCTTGCATAGTGCGCTGCAACAGCAACACACATTGCTCACAGCATTGCTTCACATTCTCCTGCACGCACTCATTCTTGCATCTCGACTCCTTCTTTCACTCTCAAGGTGTCGTTCTTCTTCTCATGTCTCTACTTGGTGCTTCTATTGTCTTCCTTCACCAACATCAACCTCAGATCTCGGCGTCCTCACGTTCTCTGGCTTTCAAGGCGAGATAAAGGTGGACTTGGTGTTAAGAGCTTTAGCTTCCTGAGCTTCAATTTTTCAGCTAAGGTCCTAAGGAAGCCTCTCTCAACTGAGCACTCTCTCAGCTTCTCTAGTGTCCTCTATGTTTTTTGGTCTTTTACAAGTTCTTATTTTTCATAGAATCCCTCTATGTTGTTTGCTTAGCTTTGATTTGCTTATTTTTCATTGAGCTGTTGAGAATTTTCAGATTTCACAAGATTGATAATTGGTAATTTAGTTTGTATTTAATAGTTAATTGATTTGATTTGCTAGATATTTTATTTATTTTTAGGAGCTGTAATTTTTTTTTTTTGGTACAAGGGAGCTGTATTTTAAATGTATTATAAATATGTTAAAAATAATATACAAATTTACTTCCTTTGTATGTAGATTTGGTTTCTTGATTTACGTTATTAGATCCTTAGACTACATAACTTATTTGAAATATGCAGACTTGCTTCTTAATTTATGTCATTACGTCCTTGGAGTACATGAAAGGAGCTTTATTTTATATAATAAGTGTTTTTCTATCAAAACCGAAAAATCACCGAACCAATAAAATTCGGTTTGGTTTGGATCGATAGACCAACTTAATCAAAACTGAATGGATGAGATAATGTAAGAACCGATTGGTTTGGTTCGGTTGGTTTTTACCCCAAAATCGAGCCAAACCGGACTGCAAACACTCCTAATTGCAATATGGTAGGCAATATTTATGGTTATTTAATCAATTTATGCCAATGATTGTCTTTTGACATTTCATAATTTACTTTTATGCTTTAAAATTTCTTCAAAGGCAACTCTAAAGGCCTAAAAGGAAATAGATGTAGGCATGTTCCCCATATTATAATTCCCACAAAAATGAATAACCAAGCAATGAGAGTTTTCTTCATCGAGATATCTTGCTTTAAGCCTAGATAATTATTCTACTAAATATTGCATCATAAATTATATAATCATTTGGCACTAAAATAATGTTGTATTTGTATAAATGGTTTAGCTGCTTTTTGAATAATTAAGTAATGTATTTTTACATGATTTCATATAAAAAATAATAAATGCGAAGTGAATTTTATTGCAGGTAAAAACTACTAAATCAATTGTTGGGTTGTCCTTGTTCATGGAGAATTCCTAAACTCTCACAATTTCTTGTGGCTACTACAAATTCCCAGATCCTGAACATGGGACTATTAGGAGCTCTCCCTTCATGCATGCTGTTAAGATGTACTTTGGTGAGCAATGAGATGTCTTTTATTTTTGGTAAAAAAGTCTATGTTCCAAAATAGTATCAGACGTTGCAGGTGCAAATTCAGGTCAATAGTGAAATATCTTGAATTCACAATTAAAAACACAAAAAATATGAAAAGTACATAACATAACTAAAAAAATACAAAAAATTAATAAAGGTACTTAACGAACATATCTTTTTATTGTGAGCCCACTATGTGTAGTAAACTACTAAGAAATATGTTCCCATTTGCATTTTGCAAAATTTTGCAAAATGGCAGAAAAAAATATACCAAACTAGCAACTAATAATCAATTGCATAATAAAAAAGGTATTAATATGAAATTTGTAACAAATCTTAACAGCATATTACTTTCGAATAGTTTGCAATTTCTTATTTTTGGATTCCATTCTATTGATGGCTGCAGCCACAGTAAGAAGCACCACATGTGCACTTTAAACCAAGTTAGTAATCGGGCGTTAATGGTTTAACCATAAGTAAAGCTTGCTTGCAATATTCCTAATTTTGTTACTTGTTCTTGTAAAGCATTTGCAACATCAGCAATGCTTGTTGATAATGCTTTTCCTCTATGTCAACTATGTGAAGAACCACTTGTCCATTGCTTTGTTTTTCCACTTGACTATAAGAAATAAAACAAAAGTATTAATAATAATAATGAACAATCAAAACAATCTTACATAATATAAAGGTAGAAAACTTACTTTGCCTCTTCCAAGTGTGTTAGCACTGCTTGATTTTGTATTTTTGTTCTTGTTAGGGCATCTTCTACAATTATGACCTATTTAACTGCATTCACTGCATCTCATGACTTGGTCAAACTTTGAAATATTGTAAGCATTTATAGGCTCATCGATAGCCCTCTTTCTTAGCTTCCTTGGTCTAACAAGTGTCTTTTTTACAATTAGTGATTCAACTTTCTCAAACACAGAAACTTTCCATTGCCGTTCATCTGGTATAGGATAAATTACTAGTTCATAAGCTTTGAAACAAAAATCTTTAAAATAGCACTTTTCCACATATTCCTCAAGTTGTGCACCATGCATCCAAATGCAAGAAATTGCATGACAACAAGGAATACCAGTTATATCCCATCTTCTACATGAACATGTAACGTCCGAAAAATTTTATCGTTAGTAACCGAGTTGTTCGGTTTTTATCGAATTAGTGGGTTTAATCGGAATTCGAATAAGCATTTACTTAAAGCCAATTAAGTGTGATTTAGAAGTGATTAGATTTGATGGAATTAGATTAGGAACATAGGAAACCTCACAGAAATTTTCTAAAATTGGTTTGCCAATTTAAGAGAAATTGGTAAGATTTCGGTAATTTAAACTGTCGGAACCGAACCAATAGAACTTACATTATGAATGCCCTAAGATGAATAGCTAGGATTTAGCCAAAACACCCCTATATGTGGTGCCACCTTCAGCCAAGGATGGCAGCCACAAAATTAAATTGAAAGCCCAACACACATCCACCAATCACACAACTCCTTGCTCTACAAGTTTGTGTTCAATTCCTTCTTTGCCCTTGTGAATTTCGGCCAAGATAAGGGGTTGGCTCCCCTTCATTTCTCTTCCATTCACACTCTTCTCTACTCCATCTTCAACCTCTCTTCAAGTCTCATCAAGATTGCTTCCATCTAAGACACCAAACCAACAAACTTTCAACTAGACAAGGTAGGAATCCTACTTCTTTTCTTACTTTCTTTGGCTTGGAGCTATGTGTAGGTCTTATATACATTGTGATACTGAGGTTAGGTGGGGCGATGATGATGGTTTATGACTAATTTTGCATGTGTGTTGTGATTGGAATTAGAATTGGTATGAAAGAATTTGAAGAAAGGAGAAAACTCAAGAAGTTGGTAGGGTTTTTCCTCGATAGTCCATACGGCGGAGTGCACGACTCCACCTATAGCCATTTAAATTTTATGAATATATTTTTATATGAAACTAGATATTCAGGACTTTCCATACATATATAATATAAGGCTATTGGATCAGTATAGAGGTAGTTATGAATTTTTGAAATATGACCTAGAAATCAGGACCTTCATCTAGGCAGTGTGAGTAGAGAAGGGTGTAACTCACCCTACACAACTCCAAATTGAGTGAATCCAACGTTGTTTGAAAGATAACATATGAGAGAATATTCCATAAAAATTTCAGAATCAGATTCGTTGCCAACTATCCCTAGTACATTAATGAATTTACCTTAAGTTCAACCCGGGCTGGAACAGGGTAGTCCAGTAGGGTCAAGTTTCAGGGCTTATATCTCGAATTATACTCATTCAAATGATATGCAACTTATTTCATTTGAAAGCTTGCTCTGTTAACTTTACATTGATATAAATTTCGCATGATTTCACCAAGATTTCTATTTTTAGTGAATTTTCTCTTATAAGAGTGCAATTCTGGTTAGAAGTAGGGCAGTCTGGGATGAAACACAAATAACATGAGTTAATATCGAAACTTAGCAGACAGAGAACTAGGTCAGGTATACTCAAGATTGAACTCGAAACTTAGCAGATAGAGAGCTAGGTTGGGTATACTTAAGGTTGAACTCGGAACTTAGCAGATAGAGAGCTAGGTCGGGCATACTTAATGATTGAATTCGGAACTTAGTGAATAGGAAACTAAATCGGATATAGTTAATGTCAGAAACTTGGAATTTAGGAAACACCCTCATAAAAGTCTTGGAAGACCAATGGTGGGTTAAGGTCGGAGATCAAACATAATCCCGGAAGTCAGAAATCATATAATCTCGGAACTCGGACCCAATTCAGTCTTGCAAGTCGAACTCGGGAATATCAATTGAAGTTAAAAGCTTGCAAGATAGATTAAGTATTTTAAGACTTGTACCTATTGATATTGTTGTATTCTTGATATGATTATGATGTTCTATATTGGGTTTGCTGTTTAATTAAAATTTCCTTGTTGTCTGGCACTATTCATGGAGAAGCGGACATGATCCGTGATGCTGCCGACATTTCGGCAAAGATTGCAATTAACATGAATTTACAAGTTATGCATGCATTGATCAAAGTATAAGATGAGCAATGCTACCCTTATAAGAATGAGGAAGGATTTCCATATGACTTGGACCAGCCCTTGAACAAAGTTAAAGGGAGTAGATCAGTGGGGAAGTTGGGGAAAGTAAACCCAGCGACCCTGTATAGGAATGAACTCGATCCTGAAAAGCAGACTATTACTCAGGAGTTTTATGGCCAATATACTCCCAGGGGACCAAGTATAAAAAAATATGAGTTAAGTTCAAGTGCATTATTTTTTGAGCATATCCACAATTTCTGTTATCATGTATTGAGTTAATTGCACCATTGGGTATTATATATGTATATCATTGTTCACTTTATGATTGTTACTTAATTATATCAAAAATACAGGTTTGGTTGCTTATTTCTTTGTTTAATTTACTTTATTTTCTTAAGTAAAATTAAGCTGTGTTTCGGGCTATGGGGTCCGTTTGGTTAAGATTTTAGGAGAAGTACTTCTTGAAAAGTAGAAGTAGAAGCGAAAGTAGAAGCAAAAGCAGAAAATTATTTTACGTTTGGATATAATTGTATAAGTATTTTTTATCAAAATTAGAAGTTATTAAATTATTAAGATGTGATAACTATAGAAGTATTTTATTTAATAAGATTACAATTAAGGATATGGAGAGAGAGAGAATGAGAGTGAGAAGAGAGTAGCAGTTTTTAAAAGTTTTATGGATAAAATCATAATTGAGTAGGAAGAAAGTGATTGCGAATTTTAAGGAGCAACATTCTCTCTCTTCTACTGCTTCTGCTTCTGGAAGAAGTAGCTCCCTATATGCTTCTCAAAAAAGCAGAAAAATTGATTATTTTCTGTTTCTGCTTTTTTTTGGAAGCACAAATAAACAACATTAAAAATTTTATAAGTACTTTTTTTAAAAATTTTTTGAAAAAAAGTACTTTTTTTTATACTAGAAGCACAAACAAACGCACCCATGATTTCTATAACAAATCTAGTAGAATATCCTGTTGAGGTAACATTTTCTTGTAATTAACCAAAACCCGAAACAATTGAGAATGACAGCGATGGTAGATATATATAAACTTAGGATCCCTACTGAGAAATCTTTATTTCTCACCCTATTATATGTTTCCGCGTCATTCTCATATCATGGAGAACGCAGCCACCGGCATCCTGTTCATTGAGTTTCCTGAGCTCCGCATCCACCTGGATCCGTGTGTAGACTGTATATATGTATTTGGTAGATGTCAGTTCTGTTTTTATTTCTTCTTTCATAGAGATTTTGTTGTTCCCTTACTCATTCACTCTTCGACCCCACCGCACCTTACATTGCTATCCCACTACACATGGCCCATCCTTTTCCACCACCACCCGCAGCAGCAGTACTAGCCATGGATCCTCCAGCCTCACCACAGCAGCAGATCCCCTCCGTCTCGATATATGAGGAGGATCCGTCTGAGATAGTGAGTTCATCTTCCTCGTCCTCTGCCCTGAGCGTAGACTACACTCCCGCTGACGCTGGTATGGCGAATGGATTCCTTTCCTCGGAATCCATCTAGAGTGCTTGTGCAGCGCAGTAGGAGGATATGTATAGGATGACCCTCTTTTGGCATTTTTGGGCTATAGGCGGTAGCTTAGTGGATGTTATATGTAGATAGTTGGTACATGAAATGTCCCATGGAGACCAAATAGGGTTCTGATTGTAGCGACAAGCAAGTGTTATTTTGTTTTAGTGGCCCCATTGTTATACCCTGTACCAGTTATGTACTTTTGAAAAACTTGGAAAAGCGACATCTATTGTATATATATATATATATATATGCAATCAGATAGTTTTGTTTATTCTGCAAATTTTCTTTATTTATTGATTTATTTTTTCTGATTAAGAACTCATTGACAAATTAAATAATTAACGTTCTACGGATAACTATTATTGAATCAAAATGTAACATAAGCAGGTAACCTTACGTAATAACTTATCAGGTAATATATTATGACTTAAGCATAGTATTTTGTCTGGTAAGGTGTTACAGAACATGTCTTTGAGGTTATGCTGACAATTGAAAATTTTCCATTAAGACTGATTTGGTAACATCCATCACCAGCATATGTGGCTTCACAATCAAAAGACTTATCCTTGGCTTTCTCAAACTTCACTTGAATTTTAGGACGTATGTTTCCCCCATAATTCTTCATTCCTTCTCTTTTTAGCTGAAATCTTTTCATTATTCTCATCCTGATCATCTCCATCATTGTCCATAGTAGTTTGTCTTTAGTTTCTAGAATGTAAGCATTGAAGCTTCCATTAAGGTTACTCACCAGCAAGTCATACTTTGAGCAAGGACTAAAATATGCCTTACTCCATATGGTTGGATTAATAGTAGCAAGATAATTGTATGCATTAACTTCTTCTCTTTTAAGTTGATCCATAACATCTAAAAATTCTCCCTGAGTAGTGGCAGTTGTTGCTACCCACAATTTATCTATCTCTAAAATTAGCATATAAATGTTTGGCATATATTCTGTGGTCAGCATTTGGGCATATTTTGTCAAAAGCAGGTAGTGGACCCTACAAAAATGGCAGCAAAATAAATACATTAAAGATAATATTAAAATAAGAAAATAAAAGGAATGAACTTAATATAAAATAATAACCTTTTGTTTATCTGATATAATGTCCATCCATACTCGTCAACATGGCCAATATCACCGAGAAGAGTTTGCAAAAACCAAACCCAGGTGTCTTTGTTTTCAATCTCCACTATAGCAATAGCTATTGTATGCAATTTGTCATTGCCATCCCTTCCAATAGTAGCAAGCACCTGTCCTCCAAATGGCGATTTTAAATGACAACCATCGAGAACAATGAATCTCCTGCAACCTTGCTTGAAGCCAACCTTCATAGAATTCAAACACATGTACATTCTTTTGAATAAAGCTATATGGCCTTGAATTGGTCTCTCCACAGATATTTTCACACAACTACCAACATTAAACTTCCTTATCGTTTCAGCATAGTCTCGCACTTTTTTGTATTGATCCTTCACCTCTCCAAAAATTATCTTTATGACTTTTGCTTTATCCCTACATGCTTGGTATATTGACACATCGATTTTCATTTTACTTTTCATATTTGTCAGCATTGATTTCAATTTCTAAGTAGGGTTCATTCTTATTTCCTTTGAATACATTTTGGCCAAGTATTTAGAAGCCACTTGACTCTTCTTGTAAGCCCCAGTACAAGTATGCTTTGGGTAATAACTTCTTACTTGGAAAGTGTTTTCCCCTTTCAATTTTATCTCATATATTCTCCATAGGTAATTAGCACTTTTGCACTCCCTATTAACCATTTGCACTCCCACATGCAATGCATTTGTCTGGCTTATTCTTCTTCGACACAATATCTTTTCTATTAACCATATTATACTTCGTAACTGCTAATCTAAACACCTTCACATTTGGAAACTTTTGACCTAACTTTAACTTAACATTATTCATGTCTCTTTCCTATATGAAATCAGGAAACTTCAAGCTAAGTGGATCATGTAATTCACCATTGGAGCTATCTATTGGAGATTAAATCTCATCACTTTTACATATATCAAAAGGAGGATCTTCATCCAAGAAATGTTGTGGGATGTTATTTGCAGTTGACAATGCTTTCTTCTTTATTTTCTAAACTTTTCTTAGGATGGCATATCATATATTTCTTCATCACTTGATAACCGTTCTTTCCACCACTTTTCTTCTTTTAGATTGTTCCTTCCTATACTATCATTTGAAGACTTTCCTTCATAACTTTCCTCTTCTAAAACATGCTCTACTTCTTTATCGACCTCATAATCTCCATCATAGTTATACTCTCCAATAATAGGAACCTGAAGGTAGCTGTTAATATTTATGTCAACATTTGGATATCTCTCTTGTGTACCTTTATCATTGGTAGTATGAGTAATTGGAAGTTTGTCTATATAAATGTGTGACACCAAGTCATTACTGTACTCTCCATGTAACTCAATCATGCATGATACATCTGTGTCCGAGGATAAAAGTTTCAGCCCATCATTAAAGTCACATCCAGGGATCAAGTAGTAGACTAAATCCCCATATACGTGTTGATACTTGGCCAAGATATCCAATAATTTAACATAACTCAACCCTTTAGCTTCTAGTGCATGCAATCTAATCACATTGCCATCTTTATACTTAGGTTCATCACCTCTGATTAGCTTCCCACCATAATGCACTTCCAAATTTATGTGTGTATCAAATGACCCTAACATATAAGAAAACAAATATAAAATGAAATAAACTTTTATGACAATTTAATCGTTTTATTTAAATTCTATAAACCCCATACCTGACTTTATCATCAAAGTTTCAAAATTCTTTTGTGCCATTCAAAATCTCTGCTTTAATTAGAGAAAGTAGGGCAAAAGAAGGAGCCATAAACTTTTGCACTCTACTTGTCATTTTGAAGATGTTCTGCAACTACTTCATTCTGGGTCTGGATGATGCACGATAGAAGCTATTTTGGTGCATATGCTGAAAACCCTATCTGTTATTTTAGAACCTATTATTTAAAATTAAATTTTGATAATAGGACATTTTAGTAATTTTATGTATATATTTGTATTCAAAATTCATGTGCTCTAACACTGTTGAAATTAATAGTTAAAAAGGTGAAGTTTCAAAACATCGTGTTAAATTAGGGTGTAATATGCTTAATTTTATAAATAAGGGAGGAAAGTGCAACTAAAGTGCTTTTTACCCTAACAATAATATATGATAATATTTTTAAACTCCAAAAAAAGATTTCATAACAGATTTAATTTAATTAATCTATACATATGCTATTTAAGAACCTTAAACTTGGAAACTCTTTGAAAAGTGTCGCATTCTTATGAAAAAATTTTCCTCCAAAACTATTATTTTTCTACTTGTGGAAATTCTAATTATAATAATAACTATAAGATAATTAAAAGAATTTTCTTCCACTATCTCTATTCTCATAATGCAATTATGGCAACCTTTTCTTTTTACCACACTAAAAATTCACATTGACCAACATTTTTAAATGTTCTTTACTAATATTTATCAATTAGATTTATTTATATTTAATACACTATTCAAATTTCTAGATTAAAAAAAGCATTACTCAAATTTCATTTGCAAATAGATTTATAATTTGTTGCAAACAGTAACATTAAAAGTGCAATATATAACTTGTTACCTTCTATATTATTTTTCTTGACATTAGACAACAATTGTTACACGACATAGGGGAGGCGACAGGGAATTCATAAATGATTAAGATAAATTCAAAAGATTCTTTTTTGAGTTGTGCATTCTCGATTTTAACTCTAATTAACTATGCTCATAATTCATCCAAAGGCTTTTGTTATCTCGTTATTGACCTGCAGGAAAATTTTGTGTGATGTATAAATTTTGTTTTTGATTATAAATGACTTATCAATTTTGTCCAAATTAATCTTAATTATGATAATTGCTTTTGCATGCAATATTTGTTATTTACAATTTAATTTTAAAAATCATTTTATTATCCTGTGCATAACACGAGTTTAAAATGCTAGTTTATCATATTACCAATAACACAAGTCATGCTTTGGGACCTCCATCGGGTTGGGTCGGGTTGGCTTAGTCGAGTACCTAATAATAGGATTGGGATACTGATAGTTCTATTGACATAATAATAAAGAAAGAAAAAAATTTAGGTTAAGTTTCTATTATCCATTTCATTCATATTTATCAAATCAAATAATGACACGTAAATATTTTTCTTGATATGAGTGTACACTTTAACCTTTTAAATTACTCATTTCAAAACAATTATATATGAATCATTATTTGATTTGAAAATTGATTGAAATGGATATAGCAAACTTAATACAAGCTTTGTTCTAATAATAATGACACAAGTAATGCATATCACGTGGTAATTAAAAAATAATAATTTAAAGTTCCAAAACTCCCCACACTAGCCCACCGACAATAATAGCCATGCACCTGTGGGTCATGCTGCAGTTCATGCTTATCCAATCCACCATTATGGTTAAATGATATTTTTTTTGGTAAATGGGGGAAAAAAATGAAAGCAAACAAACCAGAAAACAAATTAAGATCAAATTCTAGCAAAGCTTAGGCCATCAGCCAAGAGAAGAAGTTGAGTATCTAATGGTGGAGAGCTCCAAAGATGAACACCTTCATTCTGACCAGTTCCAATTTTTGCTAACGAATATTCAGCACAATAATTCCCTTCCCGAAGCACATGAGTGAGTCTCACCAACCAGTTCCTACTCATAAGAAATCTGACGTCTGCAATGAACGCACCATAAACATGATAACTATTGTTTTCATCGTCTGATAGGAGTTTAAAAACCTCTATAGAATCTGTCTCACACCAAATCTGTCTGTATCCCAGGTCCCAAGCAATTGCCAAGCCTACTTTGATACTAAGTAACTCAGCAATCAAGATCTCTTCATCACCTATAAGACTGGCGTTTTTTCTTTTTCTTTTTTAAATAAAAATAATATCATTTTATAAAAAATGTATTATTCAAATTTTTTAAGTTCGTCAAAAAAGTAAAATTAAAATTATTAGTTTTTATATTGCTTATAAACAAATAAAGAGATAATTCTATTTTTACTTCTTTTTTTCTTATAATTTTTGCTCTAAAAGTATTTTAAAAAAAAACTTATTCAAATGTACTGATTTAAAAAAAAAAACTCTAATGAAATATTAAGTAGAAAATGGTCCAAACATTCATGGCATGAATATTTTTAAAATCTAAAAGGTATCTCAATTCATAGATAAATTTCGAAGATATTTTTCAGTCTAAGATGTATAAATATCATATAAAATAGTGTATACTAATATAAGTATAAGTAAATATATTATTATCGATATGACATAGAAATATTATATAACTATATGAAGAGATATTAGATTTGGTGTCCCTATTTGATTTTCATAATATCAACTCTCTTAAACTTTAGTTTAGCACAGCTCTAGATCCATGAAAAAACATAGATACACTGATATTCTCGGAGAAGTTTTTTATCATTGGATAATATTATTTGTATATAATAAGTAGACATAGTAATAAATATTTATAAAGAGATAGAAAAGTACAAAATTTTGACCTCAACGACCACCATAATATATTTTGTGACATGCTCTCTCTCCATAAAAGTTTACTACTATGTCCATTTATTATAATATTACTCTTTTCCACTGCCTTGCCTTCGAGCTTTCCCTCTAGCTCTCCTCCCACTCCCAACCCTATTAGGATGGCCACTTACAAGCTTCATTAGGTCTCCTACAAATTAAAATCCCACCCAACATAGGAGTTGCAAAAGAGTCATGTTATACATTAGGATTCAGAGTGAATTTTTTATACGTATCAATATATCTACTATCAATTTTTATAATATTTATGTATATATAATTTTATATGATATTTTTAAGGTAAAAATTTTTTTATCTCTATGAACTATAAGTTATATACATTTTATTATGTAAATCGACCTCTAATATTTTCTAATAATATAAATTGACTCTTCTATTAGTTTTTTATCTATTGTTAATAGAAAAGCACATGTTCATGAAAGTTTAAAGTATCGAGTTATACGTTGTTTTTTAATTCAAAATTTGTGGAATATAGTGCACTTATTTTTTTGTTAACAATGAACAGAAATTAAACAAATGAACTAAAGTGCATATATAGGAAAGTTTAAGGTTGATTTGCACTTTTTCAAAAATTTGTGAATAAAGTGCTTATAACCTATAATTTATGAAATGTGTCTTTTTTTCTTTATTTTAAAAAGTGTATATATTGTTGCAGATGGGAAAAAAAAATACATGAGAAAACTTGAACAATATAAAGTAATAAAGAGGCTGAAAGTATTGAATTCATTGATAAGAGAAAGCTGATACATATAGCTGAGTTAGTTCCTACAATCAAGGAACTAAATCTGAAATTGAAACACATAATCAGATAAGATTCTAAGCTATCAACTAACAGAATCTAATACTGATACACTGAGAAGAATATGCCAATAACAGAATATACAATGTTTACACGGTTTTGACTTATTCAAAATAATAATTCAAATTAAGCTTAATCTGATGTGGCACCATCTGTTCTAATAAATAGAAGATTTGAATTATTAGTTAATTAATTAATTAATTAATTAAAAACAGATTCTCAAGTGCATGTCAATATCCTTGCTTGATTGATTCAAATGATTGGATATTTGTTTCACTTAAGTAAAATTTTATATTCAAATCTTATAAATAGATTTTTTTTAAAAAAGAAAAAAAAAAAACAAAGGTGGCTACAAGTGAGAGATGCGGCCATTTATCTAAATATTCAGTTAATTATAAAAGAAAATCTCCTTATAAACACAAGGAAGGACTAAAGTCCGAGAAAATGTATTTGTACATTTGGAAGAGGATGGACACCACCGACATATAGAAAGATAAGAGAGGGAGAGTTATAGAGAGAGAAGGGATGGAGTTGATGGTGGGCCCGATATTTTTATTTCTAGCTGCTGAGGTGAATATATCCCTCCCCAATGTCAGGGCCATGTATCATTAGCCACATTAGCTAGAGACTCATAGAGCTGTTGGTTTCTACTACTAGATCAGTTTAGTACCATGACAGATTTACAAAAGAAAACAAAATCCATGGAATTATGTGTATATCTCATGGTCATGGCACTCAAAGAACTGACAACCCCGGAATTTATTTTCTCGAAGATCATAATTAAGGCTTGTCGAGCGGAACTTGAATCAATGTATCAAGAACTAGTAAACAATTGGCTGCTTGCACCACGTTGAAAATTATTTTCCTCCTTTGTTTTATTGAAGGGTTAATTACATTACTCCATATATTATAGATCATATATATTTTAATTTTTATATTTTAAAAATATATAAATTAATATTTTATATTTTTTTAATATATATTTTACTCAGATTAAATGTATTATAAATCTTAAATTTTAGATCATATGTAAATTAATTCGTTGAACCATCTTAAATGAGCAATTATATATCTTACACTTTCTTAAAATGAAGAAAAAATTAACTATTTGAATAAAATACATATTTAAAAAATATAGAATATCAATTTATATATTTTTAAAATATAAATATTAAATACATAATTTATAATACAAGATAATAAAATATAATCAACCCTTTACTTAACTCTCAACGCGTCTCACGTTATTTAATATTATAATATTATAACAAAAGAACAAGTTGAGAACTTGAAGATATCTAAAGAGCACAACATTGTCACATTAATCACAAGCGACAAGATATATCCGATATATATATATATATATATATATATATATATATATATATATATATATGTATATATATATATATATATATATATATATCTATATGTATATATATATATATTCCCAACCACCAAAATCAATTCGTCATAGCCAAAAAACATTGATTTACAATGGCGTCTCAACCCAAGCCTGATGATCATAACCTAAAGGTTATTTTCCTTCCCTTCTTAGCAACGAGCCACATCATTCCCATGGTGGACATGGCAAGGGTATTTGCCATGCATGGCGTGGATGCCACCATAATCACCACCTCAGGGAATGCAGCCATTTTCCAAAGCTCCATTGACCGTGACTCAAGCCATGGCATCCCCATCAGAACACACGCTCTCAAGTTCCCAGCTTCACAAGTTGGCCTCCCAGTTGGTGTAGAAACCTTCAATGCCGACACCCCACTTGACATGTCCCCAAAAATCTACCAGGGTCTTGCAATTCTAAAGCCAGAAATAGAGAAGCTTTTTGAGGAACTTGAAGCTGATTGCATAGTGAGTGACATGTTCCACCCTTGGACTGTGGACACTGCATCAAAGCTAGGCATTCCTAGGATCATTTTCTATGCTGCAAGCTGTCTTTCACGCTGTGCAGTGCACTCATTGGAACAGCATGATGATCACAAGAAGGTTGAGTGTGATGATGAGAAGTTCATACTTCAAGGGTTGCCACACATGTTGGAGATGACTAGTTTGCAGCTACCAGATTGGATTAGGAAGCCAAATGCATACACATATTTGATGAAGGTGATCAATGATTCAGCTAGGAGAAGCTACGGGGCAGTTTTCAATAGCTTCCATGAGCTTGAGGGTGCTTATGAGGAGCATTACAGGGAAGCATATGGAACCAAGTGTTGGAGCTTGGGACCAGTTTCATTGTGGGTGAACCTAGATGCTTCAGATAAGGCTCAAAGGGGACATGTCAAAGCAGAAGAAAAGGAAGGAGAAGGAGAAGAAGAAGAAGAAGAAGAAGAAGAAGAAGGGTGGCTTAAATGGCTTAACTCCAAGAAAGAGGGTTCTGTTCTCTATGTTAGTTTTGGGAGCTTGAACAAGTTCCCTTCTTCTCAACTAGTTGAAATAGCTCATGCACTTGAATCTTCTGGCCATGATTTTATTTGGGTGGTGAGGAGGACTAATGAAGGTGAAGGGTTCATGGAAGAGTTTGAGCAAAGGTTGAGGGAAAGCAATAAGGGGTATTTGATATGGGGTTGGGCTCCACAGTTGTTGATTTTGGAGAATCCTGCTATTGGGGGAATGGTGACACACTGTGGCTGGAACACAGTGGTGGAAAGCATGAATGCAGGGTTGCCAATGGTGACATGGCCCTTGTTTGCTTAGCATTTCTTCAATGAGAAGCTTATGGTTGATGTGCTGCGAATTGGGGTGCCAGTGGGGGCTAAAGAGTGGAGAAACTGGAACGAGTTTGGAAATGATGTGGTGAAGAGGGAGGAGATTGGAAGGGCTATTGCATTGGTGATGGATTGCGGAGAGGAAGCTAAGGAAATGAGAAGAAGAGCTAAATCTTTGAGTGATGCAGCAAAGAAAGCCATACAAGTTGGTGGGTCTTCTCATAACAATGTCATAGAATTGATTCAGGAGCTTAGGTCACTCAAACTTCGAAGGGTCACTGGTAATTAAAGTGACAGCAAAGCTTAAGATAAAGGATCTTGGTGTAAGGATCTTGGAAATTTGGGAAGGACTTTTGACTTTTGAAGAAGAAGTTGACGATTAAGTGGACAAGTTATTTTTAATGAAAAAGTTGAATGAATTTTATGTTCACTAGTTCAATTTATCCTTTGGGGTTTATTATTCAAGGAAGTAAAGCCATGCATGCTTAATTAACATGGGATATAGATAATTGTTCACAGCAGCATATTTAGTATGAATAGCATTGCCACCAATGAAAGGTAGATAAATCATGGGAAAACAGAAGGCTGAGATAAAATTCACGAAGAGATATTTGTAACTTCATTTTTTACTTATCCACCTAAACATAGTAGATATCCAGAGTTGAGAGTTGAGAAAGTGTTAAGTAACAATAACAAGATTGTGTAGACCCCATTTTTTGTGCATGTCATGTTCGCTCATACGTTTAAAATTATATATACAAATAATACAACCCTTATTTAAATATCACATATCAACACTAAATACAATACTTTTCTTATATAAATATACATAATATCTCTCTCACTTCGATACTCATGTATTTAGATATTCACCTACATTTGTATTTGTATTAATATATGGTGTTTATATAGTATGAGTTCAATTTTTTTTCTTTTTTTAATTCCCATGTGACAAATCAAGTATTGGAAATTTGAGTAAAAATGTGCATGCAGGCATAAAGCATGATCATTTGGTATATAGCTCTAGCTTTAGATTTTTGTGCTTTATGAGTTCTATTTGTTTGGCTGACAAAACCTGATTAATGTGCATCAGGTATTCTTTATTTCTGGACATTATATCCATTACGATTTTGCAAATGACGTGTTTTTTTTTTCCTCCAAAATTCAATAAAGAAGTGGAAAAAAAAACTGCAATACTTTTAACTTGACGGTAGTATATCACTTACAAATGCTTGAATTTTGTTGACGAAATTTTCGCACCTAAAAATGCTAGATACATGATTAGGCAGTCACATTGGAGCATTATGGATGATGATTATATATAGGGAATTTGTGATGTTAGTGATTGTTGCTCGGTTGTCTGAGAACAGAAGCTTTGATTGCATGTTCTTCAGCTTATGGCCATTAATGGGTGGTTTCGTTTTGGGTTTGGATGTGATTTCCTTTCATTTGAAGATGGGTTAAGGTGAAAAACGTAGAAGAAGAATGATGTGGGGAAAGGTGTAGCAAGGATTCTGTTTCTGCACGACCAAAAAAAAAAAAAAGGACCCCGTTTGTGATTGCCTTAGCAAAGTAGCCGTGTGGGTTATATGGCGGAAAAAAATTGCATATGTTGTTTACGTGTGAATTTTCAATGCGAACAATACTAAAGTAGGTTTAGTGGAAAAAAAACAAAGGAGAGGTCAATTAATACAAAATCTGTAATTCAGCATTAATATTTTTCTTTTTTGTAATCATTAGTATCTGAAATATATTGAACTCCAACTAACTTTGTTTGAGCCGGATCATCCCACTATATATGCAGCAAAGTTCTTCAAGTGGTTAATTCTTTTCCTATTCATAAGATTTGAATTTGAGACCTTATATTTAAAGAGAATAAGTGTTGAACCATTTGAATTAATTGAAAACTAAATTTAGGCCCACACATTGTGCAAGGCCGAAATGGATATATTTTTTTTTTAAAAATAATTTAGTAGACGATGCTCTAATAATGTAAAGTCTAATAATTATGTAATAGAAAAAATATTCTTTAATTATGAAAAATTGGTAGTTTAATAATATAAGCAAAATAAAAGTATATGTTAGCCATGCATTTTGCATACATTGAAATCGCATATATTCAAATGAGTTTTATTTTTTTGTTTGCCTTTATTCTTATCTTTTTTTGGTGCTCATATCTTTTTTTGCACTTGTATCTCCTTTTCTTAATTGTGTTGTTTATAGGTTGTGTTTGTTTGGGAGGTGTTTCTCCTAAGGCTTCTTATTAGGATTGACTACTCATTCGATAATAATGTGTACTTTTTATTTTTCTATTGTCTTGAAGTATTGGGGAGAAATGTTGACAAAGGGATCATTGATTTCCATCACCAAGTTGAGAGCCAAAGAAAGAAAGAAAGAAAGAAAAATCCTTTTATTGTAAAACTTTTTCAAATAAACCATTTTAAAATTTCTTATGGTGTAAACTTTTTTCCTCGTGTAAAGGAGTTCCATGTGTAAATGTGTAAGAGAAAAGAAAATAATTCATAAAGTAAGAAGAAATGGAGCTAAATTATTTTCTATAATATTTTGTATTTTGAATATTATTGTGTACTTTATTTAAAATAAAATAAAAGGAATATAAATTAAGGTACTATTTATAGTTGAATAGTAAATTAAGAAATGAACTTATATCATTTTAATTAATTTAAATTTCTCAATTTTTAATTATTAATATAATAAAAAGGTTATTTTATTAAAATAATTTTAAGTCTATATTATTTTTTAATTTTGATTGTAATTCGTTATAGTAACATATTGCAAATGATAAATTATGTGATGTGAGAAATAAGTAAGGATATATTTGTAAAGAGTAATTATCTATTCATCTAATAATATCATTTTAAAAAAATGGCTTTTCTTGATTTTCTGGTATGAAGACTTCTCAAGATACTCTATTTTTTTGTTGTAATGTAACTAATCTAATTTAACTTTTACCAAATTTGCTGTTATCTTTTAGGTTTAAGACAATGAATTACTTTTTATATCGTGTTATTGTTGGTAGCTAAGTGTAGGCTTCTATTTTGTAACCTTCTATCAATTATGAAATGAGGAATTAATATCATTTAATGTGAATATTAACAATTATGCCATTAAAAAAATATTAACAATTATCATTTAACGGTAGCACCTGGTTTCGATAAAACTTCAAGGGAAAGAAGTGATTCTTCAATTCATCAAATAGTATTATAACAATAAGATGATAAGAATGTAACACTCATTCATAATAAAGTTAATGGTACAAATTTACATAGAAAATTTAAAGTTGAACATCAATACATATAGATATAATACAGAGTTTAGGAGCAAAAGTAAAGTTCTACTACCTATAGGCTAAACATTTTTGGGCCAGTAAAGAAAATTGCAATTTATTTAAATATAGGTTTACATGTTCCTACAGTGGGAGGAGTCTATTTTTCTTCGGGCCGTTCATTTCACTAATCTAAAACCACAAGAAATAAAATGACAATTGAAAATACTCAATAGATAATGATTAGTTGTAAAGCATTTGAACTATGGTGGTTCCAGCCATATTTTAGTACGAAAATCTATATGGCTACTGTATTATAAACTCATCACATTACTTATAAGCAAAACATGCTTCATAATATTAGGAATAGTAAATGCTAAAAGAAGTATATACTATGCAATACATAATGCAGTAATATGATTATAATCTCTTTACTTTAAGTTCCATTTTCTTTTGTCTGCTTATCTCATATATATTCGAAGACTTTCTCTTAAAAAATTCTTATTCTTTGGTGTTATTCTTAACATTATGAAGACAAAGCAAAACTTTTACGTCACACTAACTAAGGCAAGTAATAAAAAAGAATTGTCACGACCTAACCTAAGTCATGACCGGCGCATAGGGACACATCCCTTGCAAGCCTATTTAAGACTTTATTCCAATAGAAAATCGGGCAGAGTTTCCTTTGTATTTAGGACTATTCGTAAATAAGGATCCTCGCTGTGCATAAAACACATAAACATGCAAAATCATTGGGGATCCAGGCATTCTCCGAATGCACCCCACAGCACACAAAATGAGAATTTAAATCATAATCACTTACAGAAAATATGTTTACATAACTATTCAAGAAGCTTAAATATATAAACATTGAAATTTAAACTAAGTACATATAATAACAGAAGACCCAACACAGGGAGGACCCTGCTTGTAGGTTATTGGAGCACTTCTAGAGATTTTACATTTAAACTTAGATGCTGAAACTTTTAATTAGTTGTGGAAGCTTGAGCACAATCTCGCACCTGTCTAAAAACATGAAAAGGAAGAAAGAGTGAGTCATACAGACTCAGTAAGGCATAATATATTTATCTTTAAAATCTCTTTATGGCTCATTAGAGCACCTTTCAATTCAATTGAATATAAACCTCATTATATCAACTCATATGTATCCTTGCTCATGACTTCAAACATATGATAACTTCAAGGAATTTCCGTAAATTTCAATTTCAACTTCACCTAAATACAGTTTCAACTAGTAAATAAGAATCTTAAACATAAATGCATAATATAGAAATACTTTCTCAAAATATAGAAAATAATTACTTGTTCAACCTCATGAAAAACTTAGGGGAGGATTCTATTTCAGAAAATAACTGCCTGACTGGACTTGTGATGGCGATCTCACGCCTATGCGTGACTATATCTACCGGACATGTTGGCCGACATGCCGGGCTAACAATTACCCTACTAGCTAGGTTATACGAGGTGCACCAAGGTTAATGCTACTGTCATTAGCAAATAGTTTTGTTACGCTTCTCTAGAAAGGCACTCACTTCTTTGGGTCCTTTGCCATGCCTCATGTGAGTCTCTGAAAACACATTTTCTAACTCCTTGACAATAACACTTTTCTTTATTTCAAATCATATAGTTTCTTGCTTATAACTTTAAAAGGATAATAAGATTCAAGAATCTTCCGTATTCTTAGTAAACATAGTTATCAAAATTCACCAAATATACAAAATAACTGTACTATCAAATATAGTTTCAAAGTATAATACTTTCAAATTAAAGCATCTAGAGCTCTTTCTCAATTATCGAAATGTAACTGTTCTTTCTATCCAATAACTCAGAATATTGACTTTAAGAACATAAAAATTTCTAATAACTTGAAACTTCATATTATTTAGATACTATAAATTAGCTTCTATAAGAGCTTGTCCCACACTTCTGTGCTTAAACATATATATATATATACACACACATAACTATCATGATTATGTCAAGAGTCCTATAAATATGGAGTAAAACATATTAATTCAATTCTTTCATAAGCTTCACTAAATTACATTTTTGGCATGTAGATAGGAAATTAAGAATAAGAACAAGCTATAAATATACTAGCACTCACATATCAAGTTTGGAAAGAAAGGAGCCCAACTCTATGAAGTCTTAGAGCCACCAAGAGATTCCGGAGAGTATCTAACATCATAAAGAACACAATTCAAGCACTAATTAGTTTCTAAAGCTAAGGATTAATTTAAATTACCTCCCAAGGTACAAAATCCCCAATTTAAAACCCTAGGTTCCCAAACCTCAACCTTAAACTTAATCCTCCAAGAAAAACCTTTCCTTCCCATGAAATAGAAGAAGATTTGAGCTTGGAGAGTTACCTTGGGTTGCAAAAGAAGGAAGAAACTTGATGGAAGACTTGGGTCTCCTCCCACCTTAGTTTCTCTCTCTAAAAGAGATGAGAGAAAGAGAGAGCTTCAAGGAAGAAGAAGATTGATGATGATGATGATGATGAAGAAGAGGGATTTGTGGAGGATTTGATTAGAAAATAGTGAAAGAGTCATGGCATCCATGAGGAAAGAAAGAGAGAAGAGATAGAAAGAAGAGAGAGAGGAATTGAGGAAGAATGAAGAAGAAGGGACGAGATCTTTCTTTTAAATTTCGAAATCCAGTGACGCTTTGGCGCTAGGAGCCTCCTGCCTGAAAATGCATCAGTCGGCCAGTGTACATTGCTTCTGGCGCTATCCTTGGGCACCTAGGCGCCCAGCACCCCCCCTCTTTTTTTTCTCTTCCAAACTCTTCTCAAACATCATCATATACTTATTTACATTTCTTAATTTAAAGTTAATGTCCTCATTTATTTTACTCTCCATTAACTTTAAAACATAAATGTAAATAAGAGAATATCCCCCATTTGAATCCAATAAAAATATTGGAAAAATCAAACTCCTTAAGAATCAAAATCCAACTTTTGGATTTTAGTACAAACTTCTGAAAACTCGCATTTTCTTAAACTTCAAGCTTGAAAATGAAATGGTTAATAGCCTCCAAAAATTCGTTAAAAATTGCTTTTCAATTCTTTGATATCTAAGGAACAATTACCGGGATTTTTGATCCCATGAAAATGTCTCAATGATATAGCCCTCCAAGGAGGCCTAGGGTCCAGACTTGGGACTTCGCGGGGTCCGACATAGCAGCACATCACGATTTATATATTCCTATACTTGGTTATTACAAGAATCTTACATCTTATCTTTCTATTTTCTTGGCAGTTAGCGGCAAATTTTAAATGTCTTTTTTTCAAATTATTTACTTATCATTATGCATAAATTCACAATAAATATAAAGATGCATAAACCTAAGTAATAAATATAACTTAAATAAAAGACTCAAATAACGTAAGATAAGCATTGACTTGAATAATATAAATTCTTTACATAATAAATTAAATAATAAAACATAAAATCAAGCAATAAATTGAATAAAGTGCAAAAGATATAAAGTAATTCATAAGTTTAAAACAAATAAAGTGCACAAAAATTGAGATAATATAAGCTTGAGTAAAGTAAATAACATAATATTTCAACAAGATTTCTCAAAATATAGAATTGTCAAACGAAATGTTAATTTTTATAGAGGTAAAAAAATTTAGTTTTATTCAATTTCTTTTTAAACTCTTTCATCATGGTCCACGAGTTTGTCCTTGTCATCTTGGCGTATTTAGCGCATATAGGTCATGTCCTTGCAATGATCACTATAAATTCATAATAATATCCGTAAGTTAAGAATTATTATAATATTAATAAGTCAAGGTATAAAATTTCAAACAAAAGTATAAATAATTTAATAGTTTAGATTCATACATAGTAAATTTCACTTATTTTAAGTGTTGGATACAATATTTTACTCTTAATATTGGTTCCTTAAAGAAATTATCATAAAAATTGATGACTCAAAATAGTGTATCATTATATAAATAATATCTGAATAATAATAACAATAATAATAATATTAATAATAAGTAATAGTATAAAGGAACATTAAATAAATTAACTTGAAAAGATAAATAAAATAAACTACCATAATAATGAGAAATAATATAAATTAACATTATTACAATGATAAATAATAAGGAGTAATAATATAAAGGAACAGTAAATAAAACAATTTGGGATGACAAATAGAACAAATTACAACAAGAGTAATACTGAGCAATTTTAATAAATAAAATAACTTGGAACATAAGATAAATTGTGATGGTAAATAATAATGAGTAATAATATAAAATAACATAACTTACAATGAGTAAATGTAGCCATGATTTTACTTTGCAAATAATTTTATTATCTACCTCAAAATTGTGTATCCACCAAACTCCTTGTCAGTCTCTAACTCTTCTCTTTTCTATTTCTTTCTCTTCTTTGTCTTTCTCTCTAGCCTCCTTTTCTCTCGTTGCCAATACTCGAAGGTGGCAAAATTACTCTATATACTTCCTCCCCTTTCTTTTTTGTGCAAGTAATTTCACGTATCTATATGCTTATTCATAGCGTGAGTTGAAGGGATTGTTGTGGAAAAATTGGATGAAGGTGTGTTGCAATTTCTATTACTATCATTTATTCCATATGACTTTATGGTTATCTTGCTTAAAAGTTCCATGATTACCATGACTTTACGTTGCTACTATTTTATTGTTATTACTTACTTTTGTTTACTTTCTTATCTACTTACAGACGTATAGGTTTAGGCACCTTTATCTGCCAAGACTTTCAAGTCTTGATTGATACAATTAATTTTTTTTATTACATTTTCGGGTTCCAAATTTCGAGTTCTGAGTTCACTTCTTCTTTATCCAAATTTCTGAGCTCCGAGTTCCGAGTTCCGAGTCATAAGAGAGTTCACTTTTGCCTTATCTATATTTCCGAGTTTTGATTTCCAAGACATGAGAGTTCACTTCTTCCTTGTCCAAGCTTCCAAGTTCCTAGTTTCGAGTTGTGAGAGTTCACTTTTTCTTTGTTCAAGCTTCTGAGTTCCAAGTTCCTACAGAGAATTCACTTCTTCCTCATCCATGTTTCCGAATTCCCAGTTCCTAGGGAGTTCACTTCTTCCTTGTTCATATTTCTGAGTTCTGAGTTCTGAGAGAGTTCACTTCTTCCTTATTTGGTTTTCGAGTTATGAGTTCTGGTTTCAAGAAACATAGATGCACTATCATATTTTAGTCTTTAGATTACAAGGTGTGTTGTGTATCTTATAATGTGAGGTGCACTATAACCTTCACCATTATTCTTCAATAAAATTTGGTATTATAGCATAATATATTTTGAAATTACCACTACTAATTTATAGTCTTACTTTATAAAGTTAATGTCTAAGATTTGACTATTGCCCCAATTTTATACTAATCACTGTTACAAAATTATTTCATACGTATCAACTAAAATATTTGGATAGAGTAATTGAACCAAGGTTACAAAGTATTTAATGAAAGGAGGATATTACAAAGGATACATGCCAATTAATTATTGGAAAGAAATACAAGAGGAAAAAGAAAGCGTGATATAGTTACCAATGTATAATAAGCTAGTGGGAACAATAAATCTTTACCAGAGGAATGAAAAAGGAAAAGAACCAAATGGACACTACTACATGTGTTGAATTAGTATTGTGGTGCTCTTACACATAACTCCATCACCCAATGATCTATACCTCAATGAATAGTGAATACCATGTGCAGCCACTAAAACTTTAGAATTGCACCACTATTTGTCTCATGCATGACTTCCCGACTTTGGAACTGCAAAGAGAAAGGAAAACAATCAATCGTGAATCTCCATTCACTATGTAAGGGATATATCATTCTTTGCATTCCTCCTATGTATTCATTGCTACATAAGAAAGCAGTAATAATGTAGAAAAAGTTGCTACGACTTTCTTGATTGATATGATTATATTTGCATTTCTCTGATTATATATTAACTAAAATTATCAGTTAAAGTGATTGTTGATCTGAAAAGATGAAGAAGGAAAAAAGAAAGAAAGAAGGAAATGTGCATGCTGAAACACAAATAGTAGATGCTGAGAATTAAGGTGAAAAGAATGACTATTAGTTAACAAAATGAACCTTTGAAGAAAGAATAAAATTAAGCAACTGGAGCAATGAAAGCAGTTGCAAATTTGACAATCATTCACTGTGAGCTTGTAGAGAACATGCACGATCACCATTTTCTATATGCACCATTCCACATATTCTCCGGTGATGTTGGTGGCATGGAGGAGGGTGAGTTGACAGCAATCAATGAAGGGAAAATCGGGGAAAAGGTGGTTGCTTATGGAAAAACTAGAAAACCAGAAGGGGAAGGGGGAAAAGGGTGTGAGTGGCATGAGTGATGTGGAAAAAATAAAATAAGAGACAAAGTGAAATTATTAAACCAACGTAGCTGCATAAACTAAAAGTGAGTAAAGGAGAGCATGACACCTTTAACAATAAGCTGATGTGACAATATTATAGAATATCTAATGTGTTATTATCATATTCTACCATAACTTGGGTTTTAGCTTTAATATATTATAATAGATAGATTAGTTAGGATTAATAATTTTAATTAAAGATGTGCTTAACATATTGAAAGTTGATTGTTCATCGAAAAGCAAAAGTACATCATTAATAACATCATAAGTACATGGTATATGAAGAAGATCCCGTTATTTGGCCAACATTTTTATGTATCAATCGATTACTAATAATTTATGTACAAATAAATAGGAAATTCACCTGTATAATTGGAAAACCAAGTCAATGTGGTGATACATAATAATACTATTACTCGATTCCTCAATTATATACATGAATTCTCCCATTATTTATACATGAATAGTAATCAATTGATACACAAAAATATATATCTAAATAACATCTTTTGTACTTAAAACTTGCAAGAAACTTCGTGTTAAAGTTACTTATATTTTTTATCACCAGCTTCCTCAATTGATACACAAAAATATATATCCTAAATTTGCATTATTCGTACTCTAATCTTATTTAATCTGCACACTCTTATATATCTTGAATGGGTAATGATATAGCTCCTAAAAATCTTCCTAAATATTCTCCTAAATACTAAATGAAGTGAAAAGTAGATACAAACAATGTCTTGGAATCTTAAAAAATAATTAATTCTTCCTTCATTTACTAATTAGGAGGATGTTTAGGAGGATAAATCATTTCTCATCTTGAATAGAATAATCTATTTATACAATTCATCCTATTCATTGAGGAAAGCATTCATTTGTGCAAGTTTAATGGCATGGCTCACAATCAAACATCACCAATCTACCCAAGAAAATTTTAGCCTGTGAGATAATCTTTTATTGCCAATAAATAAGAGAAGATTTGTTATGTTATGGTCATAAGTCCATTCTTTCATTGGGATGTTGAATATGACTAGATCACTTTATGTTATTCATATTTAATATCGTGGTAATTCCAATTTTTAAGAGTAGAACCCATGTGATGTAGGTGTCATTACCTCCACTGACCAACTCGTGGCTAACAAAACCAAATTTGAAACTAATTTACAAAGTATGTAGCAACTTGTTACAAACTTCCTAAAATCTCTCTATCCTTTTGTTACTTTCGTTCAAGTCAAATGGCCTTGTATCTTGTATTATATCAGTGTTGTATGGTGTCTATTTTCGAATTAATGCAATTGTGTTACTCAAGTCTTTAGATGGTATCGTCAAGCCACCTGCTTAATAAGCAACATTCATTCCAATGGCTGCCAATTCCACTTCTGCCTTTTCACCCGTTGTTGAGCTTAACACTACCACTACCTTACCCATCAAACTTACTTCAAATAAATACCCCACCTGGTACAAACAAACTTACATACTTCTCTCTACTAACAACTTACTTGGTTATGTGACTGGCTCCATCAAATGCCCTCTTACCACTCTTGGGTTTGGTGCTAACACCACTGATAATCCTACTTTCCTTACTTGGAAATGTCAGGATAATTATGTGTTTCTTACTCTTTTGGGCTCATGTGGACTTAATGCCCAACTTGTTATGGCCTCTGCCACCTCTTCTGCTGATGTTTTGTCGAGATTGACAAAGGCATATGCCAATCGGTCTCAAATCTGTGTCACATGCCTCAAGGAACGCCTTGCCTCCATCACTAAAGGAGAGACAAGTGTTAGTGACTACTTGTAGTCTATTTGCTCCATTGTTGATGAGGTCGCTCTTATTGGTCATCCTATTGATGATATGGATCTTGTGATTGCCGCCCTCAATGGGCTTGGCCCTGTATTCCATGAGTTCAATGCTTCCATTCGCACCCATGATTCACCTTTATCATTTGATGAACTTTTCTTCAACAAGAAGAATGTCAACAACAATCATTCCTCACCATTGTCAACCATGTCTCTCATTCTAATGGTCGATCCAAATGACCCATGCCTTCTTAGTCCTTATAGTGCTAGTTATTCTACCTCCCATGGTCAATCCCCTGCGCCATCCAATCCTCCTAGGCATGGTTCATCCTCTGGTCCCTTCTTGATTTGCCAATACTACGATAAGAGGGCACACACTGCCAAGACTTGCTATTGTCTCCATGGACATCCTCCTAATCATCCAAGGTATCAAGCCAAGTTGACCACCAAAGACACTTCATTAGAACCTACTTGGTTATTTGACTCTAAAGCTTCTCACCACATCATTCTTGATTTAGCCAATCTCTTTCTGACTAATAATTATACTAGTAATGATCAAATTGTGGTTGCTAATAGTAAGGACCTTCCCATCACTCATACTGGTTCCACTCACCTTCCCATTTCATCCACTATTCCTCACTTAACCAATGTCCTTTATGTTCTTGACATATCCTAGAACTTAATCCCTGTTTCACACTTATGCCAAACTAACTCTATTTCCATTGAATTCTTTCCTTGGCACTTTCAGGTCAAGGATTTGAGCATGGGGGCGATTCTGCTGGATGGAAGGAATGAAGATAATGTGTACAAGATCTTATCTAAGGCCCCCATTCTCACATCCACCATGCCTGTTGTCAAACACCTCTTTTCACCTGGCACATTCATTTGGTTCATCCAGCCTCTTAGAGTCTTCAACATTCACTCAGGAACCATGACATTCCATTTTCCTCCTCATCAGTTCAATGTGTCAATTGTATTGCCAATAAAAGTCACAAGTTACCATTTTTAAGTCTAGTTTGTCTAGTTCTAGTCTTCTTGAACTTATTTATTCCGATGTATGGCATTCTACCCAAATTTCTTCAATAAATGGTTTTGTCTACTATGTCATCTTTATTGATCATTTCTCCAATTATATGTGGCTTTATCCAATTAAACACAAATGCAATGTTTCACAAATATTTCCTTTCTTCAAAGCATTAGTTGAGAATCAATTAAACACAAAAATAAAAACCCTTTCCACTGACAATGGTAGTGAATATCTCAAATTATGGCCTTTACTCCAAACCCATGGCACTTCACACCTCCTTACACTCCATAGCACAATGGCCTATCCAAAAGCAAACACCGTCACCTTGTTGAGACTACCCATTGTCTCTTATACTGAGGCTCCCTACCTCTCAAATTTTAGTCCTACGCCCTCTAAATTGCAGCTTACCTCATTAACTTTATGCCTACACTTGGCCTTGACATGAAATCACCCTTAGAAGTCCTATTTCACTGCTCACCCAACTATATAAAAGTTCATACCTTTGGCTGTTTGTGTTTTTCTTGGCTCGACCCATATGTCTCCAATAAACTACTCATAAAATCTCAACCGTGTGTGTTCCTTAGCTACTCACCAACCCAAAGTGCCTATTTATGCTTTAACCCCACATCCGAAAAGCTTTACTCTACCCACCACATCCACTTCCTTGAATCTATTTTCTTATTTGCTTCTTAATCAACAACTGAAACCCACACTCTCTCTCATGTACCTAGTCCCATACTAATGCAACCCACGTCAACATTAACCAACTTTCATTATTCCTTGTTACTTGATCCTACACTTGCAAATATCTTTTAACCAAACCACTCATATTTCAAACCAAGACCTATCCACCTCATCATCATCCTATCCTCCCTCAACAAACGCATCCCCAACTGATTCACCCATCGAAAACAACTCTCCTCAATTCACTTCAAATTCAAACCAAGACTTATCCCTACTATTACACACACTAATCCAATCCCTGAAACTCCATCGCATCAACCACTCCCCCAAACCAAGAGATCCTATGCACTGATTCTTCAGCTTCTAACGTCCTAGCTAGATTGCAACTATGCTCGACCAAGATTGCCCCCACACACCACCTGATGATTACCTGCTCTAAAAATGGTATTTTCAAATCCAAACACTCTATTCAGTCAGCAACTTTCCTTACTTGACCTTGTTGAACCCTAAGCTTCATGTCTCATCCAAGCTTTAAAACACAGTGAGTGCTGCTAAGCAATGTCTGATGAGTTCAATGCTCTTCTTGCCAATGGAACTTGGTCTCTTGTTCCTAAGCAATCGCACTTCAACATCATAGGCAGCAAGTGAATCTTTCATATCAAACCCAACCCCGATGGTTCTATTGCTAGGCATAAGGCACGTCTAGTTGCTGAAGGGTTCCATCAACACCCTTGTGTTGACTATACTGAGACTTATAATACGGTAATCAAGCCTCAAACCATTAAGATGGTCTTTTGCATTGCTCTTTCTCCTAGGTGGCCCCTTTGTTAGATGGATGATAACAACGCCTTCCTTCATGGGAGCATATCGAAGGATATCTACATGTCTCAACCATCAGGTTTTATCAATTCCCAGTTTCCTGATCATGTTTGCAAGTTACACAAAGCATTGTACGGTCTTAAATAGGCACCTCATGCTTGGTATCATGCACTAAAGGTCTTTCTTCTTGATTATGGGTTCATTAATTCAAGGTCTGATACATCATTGTTCATTTTTCATCAGAATAGTGTACTTGTATATTTTTTAATTTATGTGGATGATCTTCTTCTCGCTGGGAACAATGCTAAATTTTTGGTAGCGTTGAAGGTGGCACTGGCACAACAATTTTCTCTTAAAGATCTTGGCACTCGACATCATTTTCTTGCATGGAGATCATTCCTACTCCTGAAAGTTTGTTCCTTTCTCAACATCATTACATTTGTGACCTTCTTCACTCCACTAATATGTAGGATGCAAAGCCCATTTCCACACCTCTCTCCACTTCATGTGATTTAACTTGCTCTGTGGATTCTCCTATTTGTGATGCTAAAGAATTCCACCACATCATTGATTCCTTGCAATATCTATCGTTAACTTGCCCAAATATCTCATTTCTAGTTAATAAGTTATTTGAATATATGAAGGCATCAAGTAAAGTGCACATGTAAGCTGTTAAATGCTGACTCAGATATGTAAAGAGCACTTCAACTCATGGGCTTCATCTCACCTGAGTCAATAATCTCTCTCTCACTACCTACTATGATTTGAACTGGGCTGGTGACACTCATGATAGGAAATCTACAACTGCATTCATCATTTACATAGGACCAAATCCTATCTCATAGTCTTCCAAGAAGTAGTCCCACAATAGCTAAATCTTCCATTAAACAAAAATATCCATGCATTGCCTTTACTTCAACAGAACTGTTTTGACTTCAACAACTTCAAAAAGAGCTTTGCTTTCCTCTCACCAACCCACCTGCACTATTCTCAGATAACATTGGTGCCACCTATCTCTGTGCCAATCTGGTAATTTATACTCACGTGAAACACTTGCCATTGACTACCATTTTGTTCGTGACCTTGTTGCCAGCAAAGAGTTGCTTGTCTCTCATGTGTCATCTAGTCATCAATCGGGGGATCTACTCACCAAGCCATTGTCTTCCACCCAACACTCTTTTTTCTTTTTGGACAAGATTGGTGTTCGTTGTCTTATGGGGGCGTGTGGATGTCGTTACCTCCACTAACCAACCCGTGGCTAACAAAACCAAATTTGAAATTGATTTGCAATGTGTGTAACAACTTGTAACAAACTTTGTATATCTCTCTATCCTTTTGTTACTTCTATTCAGGTCAAATAGCCTTGTATCTTGTATTATATTAGTGTTGTATAGTATCTATTTTTGAATTAATGCAATTGTGTTATTCAAGTCTTTACACATCAAAGTTTCATGTAATAGTATTAGGGGTGTTCACGGTATGGTTTGGATCGATTTTGGACTAAAAAGTCATCCGATCCAAACACTAAATTTTTTTGCGGTTCGGTTTGGATTGGATGATTTACACTTTGTAAACTAATCCAATCCAATCCAATTTACATCATTTTAGATTGGATTGGATGTGCGATTTTCACAAATGTTTCCTAACCACCCTCAGGTTGTACCTCAAATAGAAAGAAATGCACCTTTTGATAGTATAATAAGGCAAAGTGAAAAACGAAAAAACAAAAAAAAAAGGATATTTAACCAAACTAAGGAAGAGGTTATGCTAGAAGTACCTGCTCCTAACCTATGCCTAACTTATAACCTAAAATTCTGAATAGCACTAAAACTTCAATGTACCTATGAAATCCATAGTAATATACTAATATTTAGACAAAAGTAAAGGATATAGTGACTACCTCAGATATTGGGGATGACATTGGTGATTATTGCTATTTCTTACTTTTAGAGAGTAGAAAACCTCAATTTTTTTTTTCAGCTATTGCAGTCTGTAAATTTAAATAAAATTAACCATTATTAACAAATATAGTAAGAATAAAAATAATTTGATCTAATTAAGTGACCAATAATTATAACAAGAATAGAAATAAAAGTAAGAACAATAAAGAGGTTGATGTAGCAAGAACAAAAATAAAACCAACAATAATAAAGATAAGAAGTTAAGAACTCCATAAATAAACCAATGAGCAATAGTAAGCAGAGTAAACTTACCAAAAGCCCAAAACTAAGGAAGAAGTTATCTGCACTATAGCTCAATGCCTTGAGTTACCGAGACCGGCATGCCACTAGGAGGTGAATGGAGCGTGCTGCCAGAGGTGGGTTATGATCGCCGCACGCTGTGTGAGACTGTGCGAGATGGCCAAACCATGGGTGAAGCCGTGAAGGTGCACAAACCAGCTATGCGAGATGGCTAGAGCCACTAAGATCTGCGCCGTTGCTGTCGAGGGCTGCAGGCGGCGTCGGCTGGAAAAGAATAGAGAAGTTGGTGGGGCAGGCATCATCTGGGGCTGCAGGCTACAGTGGAAATGTTGAGGCAAAGAGTTAGAGCTTCAAGGTTCAAACTTCTATTTTGAAAGAGATACTGAGAGAGCCAAAGGCAGAGAGTGAGAAAGGGGTGTTCAGGTGGGATTGTGGGAGTGGGAGGATAAAAATAAAATGTGACTCGATGAATTTTTTTTTGTTTGGTCTAATGACAGATGACTCAAATTGAAGTGTTAGTCAATTGTCACTTAGTCTTATTATTTTGGGCTGATTGTGTTTAATCGCGGCTTACAGACTTAGTGTGAAGTGAAGTGTAGTGGGCCTTCATTTTTTGTGGGCCGAGAAACACATTATTTTTGCAGTATAAGTATAGTAAATGGACTAGATTTATATATATATGTAATATATTACTTACTATTTTATATATATATATATTAGTAAGTAATATATTATGCAGTTCGGTTTGGCTTGGATTGGTTTGTAAAATTGGAACCAAAAACCGAATTGAACTGCACAAAAAATCGAATAATAAACCAAATTCAACCAAAAATTTGCAGTTTTAATCGATTTTCAGGTTGGATTGGATCGGTTGAGCATTTTTTTTGGGTTGGATTGGATCTGAATACCCCTCAATAGTATCACATTAATTATATCTCATATTGATATTTATGATTTAGTAATTCATATATTTAATACACTTTTATATTAAGTTATTTTATATTTAAAATATCTCATAAAGAAAATTTTATTGAGATAACTTATGAAAAGAAAACAGGTGTTTTTAATTCTAAAATCCAATCTTGCTACTAAATATAAAAATAAAGTGGATGCACGATTGAGTACCCATATATGATTTACACACAAAGGGGTGTATTTTGAATTTTCTCATATTTTATACGTGTGATACATATTCCCTCCATTTTTTTGAGAAAACTATTTGTATCACAATACCTATCATATTGACTTGGCCTTTTTCAAACGGAGAAAGAATAAAGCATCCATATAATGAAGGCACTTCTATCTATCTAATCTTGATTCAACTCACTTTCATTATAGTGTCCAAGTAGATATTCTTACTTTCTCTCGAACTACAGTATTCTATATAGTTCTATTATTAATTATTATTAAGTGATACACAATTTTGATTGGAAACATGGAATCATTAGTAACTGCCGACTATGGTGGTGAACCTGTTCTTGTATACACCACTCATCACATTGTGAGAGTTGGTCATGCTGGTACCTTAAAGACAAGGAGGGGATGCCGAAGGCATGGCCACTGATTAGAGTGAAGTCCTAATAAAGTAGCCATACTAGCATGTGTGGCTAGATCACCTCCTTCTTAGGGAGAGCTAATATTTGTTGGATAGTTTAGTTTGATATGGCTTTACACACAAAAAGAAGCTAGCTATGCCTTAATAAAAATTGGAGATTGAAGTCTTTTTTCATTTTTCAAAGGTGAAGTAAGAAAGTAAGTTATGAGCTTATTATCCTAAATGAAAACAAGTTGATAGGAGTTTTTTTTTTTTTTGCCTCCATGTCAACGCACCGGCTGAAAAAAATTAGTTTCATAAGATTTGTTTTCCTTTTGAAAGAATATAGTTTTAATATATTATTAGTATAAACTGTTATTCAATTATATATTATTGTATGCATGACATTCGAGCTATAAAATACAAGAGTCAAATATTTAGATTTTATTTATTGACAAATTTTCAAATTGAGAGGAAAGCTCAACTCATTCTAGATTCAAGACATACTTTTATATTCATAGAACTCTTACAGAAATATTTATAGATCATATACCAACAGAAAATCCCAAGAATAGAACCTAAATTATAATGATATATAAGTAAAAAATTGACGAAATGAACCAATCAAATATTTTAATCATATATTAATATATAATTAAATAATTATGTTAAAAAATTTTATATTCGTAATATATCAAAATTAAATTATTTTTAAAAGAGTTTAATTGGGATGTACTGACAGTGTAAAATTTTTTCACACTGTCATCCAATCAAAACTTTTCATTTGTATGGCCATTTAAGTAGTGGGTGGTTATATCAAAGATTTTTGCTGATGTGACAATATATAATTGGATGTCTGTATAAAATTTTTTTATACTGACAGTATATTTAAATTAAATTCTTTTTAAAAACTCTTTTGAGTAAGTTCAAATATAGGTTATTTGAACAAATTAATTTTTAGATATATCATATAAAATCAATAGGGGTTAGATGCACTAATAAATATCCGAGGTAGAAAATTTTAAAGGCAATTTTATAATTACAAGTTGGCAGCACATATAAATTAAACTAATTCTAAAATATTCTTTCCATAATCACCTCTCCTGTGTGTTGAGGTGTAGGATTTGTCATATGCAAAGCTCGCTTAGTACTTGACGATGGGGACTGGTGCCTTGATGAGATGCTCTCACTGCAGTGCTCTCTTCAGAGCCCTTAAACCCAAACCCCCTAATCCCAAGTTTCCCACTTCAATTCGACTCTCCTCAACGCCCATCGACAAGGGTCCTCCTTTCACCCCCTTCGCTCATTCCCTACTTCCTTTTCCTTTTGTTTGCAGTTACATTACACGAATAGATTGTTCCTTAATAACTCCGAAATGGGTCGGTTGCTCTTGCTCACAAAATTTGCAGCATGTTGAGCACGTGGGCATTTTTTTTTCAAAAAAAAAAAAACTTTTTTTTTATCTGATGTTGAGTTGAACTCTCTAACAGGCACAGGTGGATCGTCAAGTCGTTGTGGAAGGGCATATGATGCATTGCTGTTGGATGCTGGAGGCACCCTTTTGCAATTGGCGAACCCTGTTGAGGAAACTTATGCTGCTATTGGCACCAAATATGGTTAGTTATTATTATTATTATTTTAAATTTCTTATATTGTGCCTGTTAATTTATGACGCTTGCACTGCAATCTTGGACCAAAACCAAAATTTGAATCAAAGAATCTGGAAGGCTTAGCAATTAAAATTACAAGGCTAGGTTTCAAACATTTGCAGTGGACTTTACAAATTTTTAGAGATTAATTTTGATATATTGCCAATCAATATATATTAGTATATAGGTGATTTTAGAGTTAGTTATTGAAAGAGTCAAATGCTTTTAATGATGTGATAATATAATTGGATGACTGGGTACAATGTTTTTAAACTAAGAATACATCAAAATTAAATCCAATTTTTATACAATAACAATGATGTGACAATACAGGTTGGATGATAATGTAAAAGACTTTTATACTAGAGGCAGCACATCAAAATTAAATTCTATTTGTGTTACTTTCCGATAATTTATTTTAAACTGGCTTGTCACAAGCATCGGTAGTAAACATTTCAAGGCTCTCTGTTAATGTTAACAACATTTTCCTTTTGAATGTTTAGCACTCTGAATTCCGGATGAATGTGTTTGCCATCTATATGTTCAGGTTTGAATGTGACTCCAGCTGAGATAAAGCAAGGATTTAAGAGGGCTTTTTCTGCTCCATGGCCTGAAAAGCTACGTTACCAGGTCTATGCCCTACATTCGATAATTTTTCTTGTAAATGTTTTGCATGATATCTTAGCAAGTTTGGATGAACTTCTTCATTCTGAAACTGTTCTCTTCTGATGAATTTTCTATTGTGAGTACCATTATTGTCAATCGTCCATTGAGCTATGTTTTTATGACCCGCAAGGACAGTGTATAGCCATGTCTATCTTTCTGTTGTCTAGAAAGGAAATAAAGAGGAAAAATGTTGTATAAATACAGTTTGTGGAAAGTTGTAGTGATTTCATATATAACATATCGGGCTTATAGCCATTATCTTTATGGTTTATTAGAAAACATTCCAACATTTCCCGCTAACCTAGTGGGACAAGCCTTGATTGTTGTAGAAAACATTCGTATGCAAATAGGATCTTAGCAGTTTCCATATGCAAACTTGTTCTTTTACTGAAACCATTGTACAGGAATTTAACTATTATGATTTGCAAATTGGCATACTTGTGTAGCATCTTTGTGTCACTTTTGGAGCCAACTTTGTCTTTGTATTACAACCATGTACAGGATATTGATGTTATCATGGTTTTCCATTTATATACATAGGCTTTACATGAAATCTAGTCCCAGCATTTAATTTCCTTGGAGAAGATAAGTGAAACATAAAGCCATTTAATGGGGAAATAAGAATGTTTATATTGGCATTACTAAAAATGTTGTATTTGCTACAGGGAGATGGGAGGCCATTTTGGAAACTTGTGGTTTCTGAAGCCACTGGTTGCAGTGATGAAGATTATTTTGAGGAAGTTTACAAGGTGACATTTCTTGAATGCAGACTGTTGTTATTCCATCAGTTCCAATTTATGGTGATTCTACCAACCTAAGTTAATTTATCTGTAGAATGCTAAGATCATTTTGGAAAAGTCAGTCCATACCTATCAAAATCTTGGAACGATGACTCTAATATGATCTACTCATTTTAATGTTCCAGTTTCTGATCTCCCTTCTTGTTGGTTCATGAATATTCATCTTGTTATTTTTATTATTCTATATATTATTGCATACTTACCAAGGAAAAATAAATTAGCAGGAGAGTGTTTTAAAAGTAGCTAACACTAGCTTTCAATTTTCAAATTAATAATGTGACAAACGCTTATGTCTGAACTTCAAGTGTTGTCCATGTCAGTATTATGCAAAAGGTGATGCGTGGCATCTTCCAGATGGAGCTTATGAAACAATTACTCTTCTCAAGGATGCTGGAGGTCTTGTGAATCAAATATTTCGTTTTTTTTGTTCCTTAACCACTAACATTCTTAACTCCTTAAGTTGTCTGCATTCTTTAAAGTTTGTCCTTGCTAACATGACAAGCACTGACACAGTTAAGATGGCCGTTGTATCCAATTTCGACTCCCGCTTAAGGAACCTATTGAAGGATCTTAATGTTTTGAATCTGTGAGCATCAGTCATTTGTGTTACTCAAATTCTTGCTTTTTTAAGCATTTTATTGAAATCTTTGCAATAGTGTTCATCTAAGATTGCTTGTTGCACCTCTTAATTTGCAGAAATCTTACAAAGTCTCATGTATATATACGCCTTTCATAATGTTTAATGGATAGTTTTCTGGTTTGACATCAGGTTTGATGCTGTTATCATATCGTCTGAGGTTGGATATGAAAAACCAGACCCAAGAATATTTCAAGCTGCTCTAGGTATGTATGTCATTAGTTACCTTCTCGCACTCTTAATTTGCAAGCAATATGTCAGATAGTTTATATTCTACTGAGCATAAAATGATACTTATATCCCCCACCCTATCGTTCCTTGGAGAAAGCAACAGAATTGTGAAGCTTAGCATGTTTGTAATTAGCTTTTGGCTTTCTTGTGGAGCTATGAGAAATGGTAGATAATCGTCATATTTTCCCTGAGTTACTATTAAGTACCACTTTTTACAGGATTTTCTTTTGCTTCTTTCTGCATTCTTTAATTTCTAATGCCTCCAGCGTGTTTGATGATTAGATATTCTATCTGAAAAAATTATCATCAAAACTAAACATCATAGTTTTGGACTTAATGAGAATCAACAGTTTAGCACTGCCCAAAGGAACACTAGTTAGAAACTTCAACAACTATAGTGCCTTATCCTACTCAGTGGATCTTGTAAGAAATAATAGTAAAGTATATGGATAAGACATGAATTAACCGTTTTTGGACACAATCCTAAGTATTTTTTTCATCTAATTTTGTTCTAAACAAAGCTTAGAAAATATCATATCTATAAGAATGCAGAAGATTATTTTCTTTTGTTGGAATTTGAGGAGAAAAAAATGGCACTGTTTCCTGTTATGTGAACCTTTGTTATTGCAATAATGCTTGAAGTTAATTGAGTCTAATGTTTCCGTTTCTTAGATCAAGTAAATGTAGAAGCTTGCAAAGCCTTACACATTGGAGATGATCAAAAGGCTGATAAACTAGGGGCCAATACTGTGGGGATAGATTGCTGGTAAGAGCTTTCTTATCTGAAGTGGTCATGGCTAGTTTATATTGACACAAGTGTCTGTGTAGCTTATCATTCTATGTAATTTTGTTTTCCCTCTTTTCCTTGAATATGAATTGATTTTTTTTATTTACTTTTTAAATAAATGTTTCTACTTCTAAGCTAATTTGTTGATGCAGGCTGTGGGGGGTGGATGTGAAGTCATTCTCTGAGATACAAATCTGCATTCTCAATTCAAAGGCATAGTCCTACTTATGAATGGGGCAATCTTGAGGTTTTGTTTTTTCCTTTTTGCCCCCTCGATTGAATCATGTTTGCAATTGGTTTACGTGTGATTTGTAGCTCTAATTTGTTTGCTTGGGTGGATGAATAATGTTGTTCTCCTGATTTTTCATAGATGTTAGCACAAGCATTGATATGATAAACTTGATTGCAGCTGAAGTTTTACTGAATAAAGTTGCAACTAATTCCTGCCTCTTATAAAAAAAAAAAAAAAAAAAAAGAGGGTTAAAACTGGTTTTCTGTCCATGCGTCCCACATGTTGGTTTTAGTCCCTACACTAAAAATTTTTTGCTTTAGGCCCATATAGTGGTACTTCACTAAGTAGTTAGCCCCCGCTGTTAGAAAATTAATAAACGATGTTAGTTCTTGTTGATGTGACTAATGGGATTTGATATAGATATCATATATTGTTATTATAGTTTTGAAACGATCTCTTTTAGGCCTGAAACAACTTTTTTCAAAAATGGAAAAGTGATCGAAATAGTATTGAAATGGTCTTTTTTTTTTAAACCCAAATGATTTCAATCAAGTTTTGCAATGTTCCATGTCAATTTCCGTTTACCACATCAACAAAGTTGTATATGGATAATGCCCAAAGTTGTATATGTTAGTTTAAATATTGGGTTGACCATGTCTAATCCGGTCATTAATTGAACCATTACAGAGTTGAGTTTAGGTGTAGTTGAACCTAATCCAACATGTCCTTTGTACAGTCCTAATGTATAGAATTGTATGTAGTGGATATTTAATGACCTCATCTCCCCCTATATCCATGATTGTAACCACAAGATTATTGGATTTTTGCGAATAAAAACAAAAGGAAAAATCTTTTTCTACAATACTATATTATCATTATTAGAAAGGATACAAACAAGATTTTGTTATCGAAACAAGATTGTTACATGTGTGTTTCCTTTGCCTAACCCACTTCTTGAAGCACCTCAAACAGAAGTTGTAACTTGTAAGTTGTCACCAGTAACCACAAAGGTGTCCCCAAGAATTTAAATCCACAAATCAAAACAAAGCCCCAAAGTCAACTTTAAATGTTTAACATGATTCTACAAGATGAAAAGCATATGGAAATATGTAAACCGTAATGTATCTCCTTGACAACTTGATGGAGTAGTTCAATCTTCCATCAAAGATATCAACCAACATGTTTCTACTCATGGGCGCAGCAGGTGGCTTTGATGACTCGATGAGCTCTTGGCGCTTCTTCACCTTCTGTTCCTTGGTCAGTGAAGTGTCCACCTGAATGGCCCGAATTGCCGCGGGGAGGATGCCAAAACCAAGAAGATAAGGCAAATATGTCATCGCTTAGACATAATTTGTTATTTAACTCTTATTTTCTTTCTAATATCTTAGTGTTTGGGTCACTGTTCTTTTATTTTGTGCTCTCATTCATTCAAAAGCTTCATCCAGACAATTATTATTAAGTGTCTCGTGTTTTAACCCTACATTATTACTATAAGAGTGTGTTTGGTATAGAGGTTAAAATTTTATGAATAAGATTCATGTGTAATTTTGTTCATAAATCTCATTTATAAAATATTTTTTCTCATTTTTATCCTCATACCAAGTGCCCTGTAATGATGAAAACTTAGAGAGGAATATAATAAATAATATTTCTTACTTTAAAATTGATGACCCTAACCAAACTAACTCAATATTGGTTAGACTGATTTGGCTTGGGTTAGCCAAAAATAAAATAGAATAAAATTAAACAACACCAATATAATTAAATTTGATCAATTTAAATTTTTGTTTATCTTAAACCAGAATCAGATCAATTCATGAACCCCCAAAATTGAGTGAACCAATATCAAGGCTTATATTAAGCGATGAAGCCAACACACTAGGTTAAGTGATTGTTTGTTAAGGGAAATTTAAGTTGGAAGCTAATTATCTATTACTCTATGGGTTGGTTTAGCATGGCTACGCCTATTTATAGTTGCTTTACATCGTCAATGGTGGTGCAAAGTACAGACATGGCCGAGTGTGTGGTGGGGATGAAATTCTAGAACCTTCCTAGCTAACTTTTAAAATATTTAGATATTTACAACACCTATAAAAAGTCTTCAGCAAATATCTTAGGATATTTGCAAGTAGGTTTGGTTCCTTTAGAGCCTAGTTGTTTTACTCAAGACTGCATAGTATTCTTGAACCTTTATAGTCTAAGAATCACAAATACATCAAAATGTCTACTGTGCAGTCAGACTTGTAATTATATCAAATCCTTAGACACTATCATATATTGTTATAATATATCTAATAATTATTTTGTTTTTAATTTTTAAATAAATTATTATTTTAATTCTAAAAAGAAAAGGCTGATTTTAGTTTAATTTTTAACAGATTGTTGATATTAATTTAGTCTATAAAAGGTCAAAGCATGCCTTCAATTTAATCTCTTTGTAACAAATCGTGAAGACATCATTTAATAGAATCCTATGTGGTTCATTAGTTGTTATGTGGCATGTATAATCCACTATGGAGGATACCTAGACATCTTAGGTGGAGCTAAAGTGGCCATCTTCTAATAATGTGAAAACCCTAAATTCAAAATTACTCCTCCCTCCATTACTAAAATGATTACATTCATATTCTCCCGATCCTTGCATCTTTTAAATCAAGATCCCTAATGAAACAAAAAGCTCCACATCAAACTCTTTCTTTCATTGCACAAAGCCCCCAAAACAGAGCAAGTTATTAGAAGCTTCATCAAGACACCACAAAAAATGTTGTAAGGGGTGATGTGAAGCGGTTCAAGTTCGAAGGATATTGGGTTCTGTCTTGCAAGGAATTGGATCTGTTTTGCCATTGTTCAAGAGCTGGCTTAGCTTTTGACCCAAAAAACCAAAAGTGGGCTTAGCTCATTGCAAGGCCTATTGATATGTCTCATTGGCAGCCCTAATGATACTGAAAATCTTCACTACAAAACTAGTTATTTCAAGCAGTTATAATACAACATTATGACTTACAAAGATTCATCTAGTCAAAGGCTTATTGGCAGTAAACAATTATCTTAATAATAATCACATTCAATTGACTAATTCTAGCCATAAATTATAACAAGATTGAATATGCACGGGATACTTTATTTTGAATACAGTGAGATTTTTAGTGAAACCTCCAAGCTGTGAGCAACAAAATTCTCAGGATAACCTTTGTATTAAAACTTCAACACACTGAACTCCTACATAAGTGGAAAGGGATGTGCTGCAGGCAAAGACATTAATATGTTTGGTGATGCGGATAATAAAATAAAACAGCAAGACCAATAGGAAGAACAAATTGATGTACATTAAGAATCAATGGATCTGTTACAAGGTTATTTTTCCACCTAGTTCATAAGACAACATTCGTATCACTGTAACTTCACTGAAATCAACAAGCTTACCAATTCTAGGCAAGATATCGATACAACTTTCTGTCATTATCATCTCTCTCCAAAAAGTCCCTCTCAATGAGAGACTCGATCCGTTTCTTTACCTCTGTTGGATTCGCAAGGAATCGCGACTGCAACTGCTTTGTGACCTCGGCTATAAGATTGTTATGATCAAGGTGCTTCCTCGATTTCATGATCCTCACTATCGCCGCCTCGATCTGTGGCTTCCTGTCCTCCTCCACTCTCTGACGAGTTTCCTGTTTCTCAGGTTCTGATTCCTTTTGTGCAGCTACAGTTCCTATTTTTACCTTGTATAGTTTGCTACAGAACTTGTCATTAACAAAGAATGCATCATCCTCACCAACATCTTTACTCATGGGCTCCTTCCTAAGTACATTTCTTCCCTTAACTAAAGCCAATGATTGCAGGCACCTCTTCAGATCTGAAGCCGGAATCTCGGTTGCTTGCTCAATCTCTTTGTAGCTTAGTCTATTGGCATTGTTAAACAGCATGAGGACACACATTTGGTAAGTGGAGACATTTAGCTCATGCTTCTGACCTTTACCAAAGGTAGCTTTTAAGTCTGCTGTGCCCATGTTAGTTTGCCAGGACAATCTCCTGCCAGTATGAGTGCCAAGGTAATATGACCGAAACTTCTCACAAAGTGCAGACATTTCGGCTGGCAGGTTGCATGTAACACTAGATTGAGTTGGCCAAGACCCTGTTGTTAGAACCTGCACCGTAAGCGTAGGACCATCAACTAGCTCAGGGTGGCTGGCATAAAAGCCCTGCATTGTGTCTACAGAGGTTTTCATGTCCGTAAACATGCCCTCTAATTTAGAGGTAAATTGGTAACCGCATTCTGTCTTGAGCTTAACTATGAGACTTCTCTCTGCATCATCAGAAACTGTTTTTCCAGACAACAGCCGCTTTGCCAGATGCTGTTTGTAATACTTTTCAAACACATCCTTTTCTTGTAAGTACCGGAATAGCGTCATCACCTTGTCAAGTGTAACCTCTACATCATCCTCACTAACTCCCTTTAGACCTTTTCGAAGCTTATCATCTACAAATAGTGAAATAAACTCTGGAGAACGAGGATTCAAATTAATGAAGAATTCAAATGAGGAATTCAAAGCATTCTGGAATGTCTTGTCATTGTTAAATGCCAAGTTTATGATCTTGTCATATTTATCTTTCTCATCTAAGAGCCTCTGCACAAATTCAACAGGATCCTTCAACCTTTCTGGATCAGTAACAAGCTGTTTACCAGACTCTCTGATGTGTGAAGTCATCACTTCACGTATTCTTGAGAGACCATCAGTAACACGACGGAACAAGTTATAAATTCTACCCAAATCTTCATATTTATCATCACAAAGCATGTTTACTAACCCAGAATTCTCCATATGGATTAATCTATGCATGTGATTTTCAATCATCTCCTTTTCCACCACATTAGTAATCTTCTTTTCAGTCCTGGGATCCAAGTAATGGCTCACTCTATCCATTTCTTCATTCAGACGCCTCTCAGCTTTCTTCAGATAATCCCCACAATCACAACACTCAATGAACTTCTGAGATTCTACCCTATAGAACTCAGCTGAATCTTGAAGAAAGTGAATCTCAAATTCTTGCTCATAAACAGAAGGACCTAAATCCATTAGCATCTTTGTTATATTTCTCATCAGTCCTCTATCAATAACTTCACCAGCACGTTCACTTTGTACCAATTCCAAAAGCGTATTCAACAGCCGAGTCCATATCTGGCTTGAATAAATAACATTTTCTCTCCACAAATTCAGGCCAAGTTCATGAACAGGGGTCTTCTGTGCACTTGGGATGTAAGTCCTATCCATGTACATCAGAATGTCTCTAATCATTTGTAATGCCTTATTATGGTCATTCCATTTCCTGTTCATTTCTTCCAGAAAGGCACCTCCTTGAGTGGCTTCAATAGACCTAGCTATCTCTTTGAGATGTCCAGTCATGGTGGCAACCAGCCCTGAGTACAGCTTCTCACCAAATTTGTGAAGAACCAGGTTGTATGCATTTCTAAATCCACACAATAATGAAGGCAAAAAAAATTAAAACCATAAAGTCCATTTTCCCTAATGAAAAGGGAAAATATAAAACACATCTTTTTCATGTGCACTGCAGATATCATCACAAAAATTCAAATACCAAATTCATCTTGTATGCCGAAATAATTCATTGGTTCAGAATGTATAAGCTATGCAATCAAGGGGAGGATAAAAGGGAAAGAAGGCCACAAACTTCAACCAATATCCAACTACAGCTTGCGCATCTCACTTAAAAATAATATTAGAAGAAGAAAAAGAAATTAAATTGTGCATAAGAATTGTCAATACTATTGTGTTCCACAAGATAAGTTCCAGTATTAGGTCCTACCCTTATTTACTTGAAGCAACATGTTAACTTTTATTTATTTATTTATTTTTTACATTAATACGTCAATTCAGTAATTCAATACATTTCCACCACATAATTTGCAACCTGTTCAACATCGCTAAATTTTGTGATACACAAAAGTAAGTTTCATAAATTGATGTAAATTCTGATGAATAACTCCATATCATCCTAATTAATTAGCCTAATAATCCTCGTAATTACTTAACAAAGAAAATATTAAATGCATTTTGAACCAATATATTAAATGCTTTTTACTTTTCCTTTAAGACGTTCTGCTTTAGGTAAGAAAAATGCCAAATTGTATGAAATGCTGTATTATGAATTGGTGAATGAGTATAGGCTGTGTAGCATCTTTAAAATTGAATGTCAGCTTAGTGATGTTGTCAAAAGCAAACAGCTTCATTCATACAAATCCACAGCCACATCATTCATAGTTGAGTTCGTGAAAGTGATTTCGTGTGAACTAGTGGAGAGTAATTAGGAGGATGTGGAGGATATAACATTACTCAATTCTGATAGATCCCTATTTTCTTTTCTTATAGTCTACAGCCTTCATGCAAGTTGCAAGGATATGTTAACATCATTTAGGCCCATGGCTTGCCGCAAAAGGGATAGCTCCAAGCAAGTAACAAGGTACTCTAACGTATGACACGATGTCAAACATCAACAAGACATGTATCTCTTTCTCAATGATTTTTGTCACACAGCAAATTATATGCTAATAAAATTCCACTTATCCAAGACAGAACTTCGGCTAAGCATCCTGCAACATTGTTCAGTTTCTTAACACAGCCGGTTAATGAGCTCCTAACAGCAAATTCTCACAAAGTAAAATTCTATAACCTAAAAGAATATTACAGGCAACAGAAGATCACATAATTTCGTAAGAGTAAAGTATACGAAACAAATGAAGGCAGTTATGATGAAAGCTATGGGGCACAAATAAGTAATGAACTAGTCCAACAACTAAGAAATGCAAGCATGCAACATCATAGTAGCTGATCCCCAACACCATAACAGCACCATCATAGACTCAACAAACATGCCACATATGCATGTCATGTGCACCAGCCAAAAAAAAAAAAAAAAAAAAAAAGCAAGCTCCAGAAATGATAGAATATGCCTTTTTTGGTTCCAATTTGAACATTCCAAAGACCCCAAATCCTATGAGCACTGCACCTACATATCTATATCTTCTCAAACAAGCCAAATAATTGCACAGCTATGATCAAAACCAAACAGAATCATATCAAGTAAAGACACAATTTTCCAACAAGCAACAACATCAAGGTGGCAATGACGGGAACCTGTAAAGCTCTTCAAAGCTGAGACCACTGGCGTTGTGGTTGTATATCTCATGAATTGCATGCTCCAGAATGTTCCATGTCTTCTCAGCGTACCTCGGATCCATGACCACCCTGTGCTTAAAAGCCTCTATCTGAAAATTCCTCTTCTTCTGGTTACTCATTTTCCCCAAATCCAAATACCCACAATCCAAAAATGTAACTTTCTTCCAACCCAGAATCTAAAAACCCTTCAGAGTGAAGAAAACAGGAAGATCTAGGAACTCGCAGGAAAAATCGACATGAAAAATGACTTTTTTTTTTAATTTTTTACAGAGAAACTGGTGGAGGATGATGAATCATTGGAGGGAATTCAAGTGATTGAGTGAAAAAACGAAGCTTTTTTATAAAAAAAAAAAGGGTTGGGATTGGTTTCGAGCAGTTTCTTCTGGTTTCAGAGTGGAATAAGAAGATGATGATGATTTTGATGAACGAATGATGAGGCTCTGCGAAACGTTTCTTTTTGTCTTTTCCTTTCACGTTTCGCAGTTGAATATTTTCAGCGCCTCTATTATTTTTGAGCTGCGTGCAACGCAGGATTGCATTTGCACCGCCAACAAAAATATATTAAATTAAATAAAAAAATAAATAAAAGTTTTGTAATCAGAGCTGTGTAAATTAAGATAGATGTTGATAGGTGGATTAATTTAAATTTGATTAAAAATGAATTGCAAGATTTTATATGATTCCCTTGTATCATTAATAAGGGGAAAGAAAAACTAAAGAGATTGACGATAACTTGCTAGCGGTGAATCATAACATTCCCACAAGGCCACAACTCTTTACATGGAATCTTCAGCTTGTCTTCGCAGACTTTATCTGCCTTCCGTATTGGATTTGAAAAGGAATCAACATACCGAAATGTGTAAGTTTGCAAATCTACGTTGATATTGTAAAATAATTTCTACTTATGCTTTTAATTTTACTTTTAAAAAAGCACTTTTCTAAAAGTATATCTATAACTCATTCATATGCCCTGTTTTAGAGGCATTGGCATTGAGAGAAAATTAGTAATTTTTTATTTTGGAAAGTACGGATTAATGTATACAAATAATAGTACTAAAATAGAAAAATTAGGGTTAATATTTTTTAATTAAAATGTGGGTTAATATATATAAATAATAAGATGAAATAGTATATTATTTATTACTTAAGTAAATAGGCAAGCCTATAAAAACTAACATGTCTTTTTAAAGGTTTAAAATATGATATCGTCAATTAAAAAGGTTTTTTGAAAAATTTTGACTTAACTTGATAATTATGTGTCAAGTAAAAAATATAGTCATTGAACCCTACATAGAGACTTCAAAGAACATGAGTGCTTTGTCGCATCAGGCCTGCTAATAGTGGTGGTGGGATAAAAAAAGTGTTGTTTCATCTAAAGATAAGCTATTAGGAGCGAAGCAATCGATGCCAACACGGAAACGAGTTGATTTACTTCAAGAGAAATTGGCTTGTTTGGAGTTTTTGGGAGGAGATAGACTCTATCCAACAGTTTCATTCAAGAAAGAAGTGTTAGGGAGGTTTTGTGTGCCGTGGAAGGATGCTTTGGTTGTCAAATTGTTAGGCAAGTATATTGGCTTTTTAGTGATGAGAGATCGTCTACAAAAGCTGTGGATGCTTGTTGGAGGGTTTTATATTATTGATTTAGACTATGGTTTTTTCCTAGTCAAATTTGATGAAGAGGAAGATCATGCACATGTGATGAAAGGTGAGCCAATGATGTCGTATGACCATTATCTTTCAGTGAGAACATGATCTAGAGATTTTGTAGCTTCTTCTACGAGAGTTGAGAAAACTTTGGCATGGATCAGGTTCCCTTGTTTGAATATGGATTACTATGATGAAGAGGAACATTTTACTTAAATAAATCCAGCAGGAGTTCCAGTTAAAATTGATTATAATACATTACAAGTGTCTCGTGGTAAATTCGCTTGCGTTTGTGTGGAAATTGATCTTACTAAATCAATGGTGGGACGAGTTTTTATAGAAGGTAAGTGGTACAAGATTGAGTATGAGAGTCTCCATATTATTTGTGCCCAACATGGATGTTATAGTCACAACACTAAGGATTGTTTAAACCCTAGGAAGGAAGGAAACACGCCTGATGGAGAACATCACGAGGATACAACACCCCAGGTGGTGCAGTATGTGGTATTAATGGTGGAAGATAAAAATCCTAGTGTTCAAAATTTTCAGGATTTTGAAATCCTTAAAAATTCTCATGGGGATTGGCTAGTGGTAGCTAGAAAGCCTAGAAATCATAACCGTGGAGAGGAAAGGGAAATTTTGATTGAGAAGGAGTTGAAGGCTAATGAATCAAGGAACAGATTTGATAATTTGATCAATAAAGATACAAAGGACGTGAATGTCTTGCAGGAGGCTACTATCATGCATGAAAACTTGGGTGTCACGTGAAGTTAGTAAGGAATCTGAGTAGAGGCCCATTGTGGTTAAGAAAAAGGTGGTTAATCTAATTCAGGTTCATCTAGCTAAGAAGGAGAGTCTAATTGATTTTGGGCCTATGTCAAGCCCAAGTTGTGTCTCCAAACAAATGCTTACAGACCAATGAGCCTAAAATTTTTTTTGGGCATAAGTTGGAGAAAGGATCTTGTTCTAGATCAAAGAAAAGACAGAAACTAGCTATTAGTCAAAGAACTCAAAAAAAATGACGACTGGTTAAGATTCCGATGAAAAATCGTGAAATCAATGAGGGTGTCAAGAAGCAGTCTAGCAATGTTAAGCGTAAGCTTCTAATGGGTTTGAAAACATTGAAGAAGTTCTCACAGGAAGCCTTTATCACTGGGCATTCTCAACATTAGGGAATGGAAAGTGCTAATCCTTGCGTTGGGGATAACTTGATGGTAGGGATTAAGACCCATCCTCCAAATTCTACTGCCTTGATGGTCGAAGATAAAGTTTTGAAGGATGATGGGGTCAAGAATGACATTGGAAGCATGGAAGTTGAGCAAATTTCAGTTGAGAAGATGGAGGAACCGCCTAATGTTTGTTAGGTTTTTCTTTTTCTTTCTTGTTGTTGTTTATAGCTATGCCACTTAATGCTATGATCTAGAATTGTCGAGGTGCAACAAAGAAGAACTTTGGGGCTTTTCGTAAAGACTTAAGGAGGTCCTATGATTTCTCGTTTTTGGTTCTTCTCAAACCCAAAATTAGTAGAGTTAAAGCAGATAAAGTGGTTAAGAAGTTTAGGTTTAATGGGATTTTTTGGGTTGACTTTGATGGATTTATTGGTCAGATTTGGGTTTTCTATGATACTTCTATTTGGAGGGTTGATGTTCTTCTAGCAGAGAAGCAATTTTTGCAATGGTGATTTTTTGGTCTAGTGGCTTATTCTGGGTTTTTACTCCTTGTTATGGTCATCCTCAAAGAATGCTTAGAAAAGAATTGTGGCATTCTTTAAAGGAGTTGAGTGTTTCTATTAATGGCCCTTGTTTAGTAACAACAGATTTTAATTTAGTTTTGTTTGATCATGAAATTATTAGGGCTGCTAGTTATCACAAGAGTTATTCCTCTTTTAAGGATTATGTTGATGTTTGTAATCTAGTGGATGCTAGTTTCCAAGGCCTTTTTTTTTACTTGAAAGGGCTCTAATTAAAAGAGAGGTTAGATAGGGCCTTGATTAATCAAAGATTGCTTGATTCCTTTAAAAAGGTGGGGGTGGTTTACATGCATATGTATAACTCTTATCGTAGCCATTTGTGGATTAGATATGGTACTGATATGGTTAATCTTGTTAAACCAAAGCCTTTTAAATTTTTATCTGCAGGTTGAATCATGAAGGCTTTGTGGAGTTGGTTCGTTGAATTGGGATATGCGCAATCTTGGGAAGAAAATGTTTCTAATTTTTTGGCTACTACCAAAGTGTGGAACCATGAGGTTTTTGGTGGTCTTTGGTTATATTCATAAAAAGAAAAGTCATTTGTTGATTAAGTTGCATAGTATCCATAAAGTGCTTCTTGATGGTTCTAATTCTTTCCATGATATTCTCTAGAGATAGCTTTGGTGGGAGTATGAGGTTGTTCGATTTGAGGAGGAGGCTCTTTGGGCTCAAAAAGCCTGATGTTATTGGCTTTTTCAAGGAGATAGAAATACCAACTATTTTCATTCTATTACAATGGCCAGGTGATGAAGGAACTGTATTTTTGCCCTTAAAGACAATGGGGGTAATTGAGTTCATGAGAATTAAAAGATTCAAATGATCGTTTGTGACTTCTTCATGGATCTCTATTATGCTGAGAATTTGTGTGCTTTTCCAATTTCTGGTAGTTTTCCTTGATTCCTCAAATTGATTGGAAAGCTATTCACAGACCAGTTTCTACGAAGGAGATTAAAGAGACTTTTTTTTTTTATTTGGGTGCTCTGAAGGCTTCAAGCTCAAATAGTCTTCATGCTTTATTTTATCAAAGTTAGTGCGAGGTTGTTGGAAAGTCTTTGTGATCTGGTCCTTAACATTTTTCATAATCTAGAATTGATTCAAGGTATTAATCATACCTTTATTTCTCTTATTCCCAAGGTCGACCATCTTGAATTTGTTAAACAGTATAGATCGATCAGTCTTTGTAATGTGGCTTATAAGGTTGTGACTAAGATTCTTGCTAATAGATTGACGAAGATTATGCATGTGGTTATTGCTCCAACTTAGTGTGGTTTTATTAGAAGCAGAAGTGGCTCTAATAACATCCTTATTGACCAAAAGGCTATCCATAAGATGAGATATGCTAAGGGCAAGAAAGGATTTATGGCCATTAAAATGGATCTTGAGAAAACGTATGATTGTCTGGATTAGAACTTTCTTGCGAATTTTCTTAAAGGTTTGGGGTTGAATGATTAGTTTGTTTCTTTGGTGTGGCACTGTATCTCATCTGCGAGTATGAATATTTTATGGAATGGTGAGTATACAGGTGAGTTCAAGCCTAAAAGAGGTATTCGACAGGGTGATCCTCTTCACCCTATTTTTTGTGATTTGTGTAGAGTGGCTATCTCATCTCATCTAGATGGCTGTGGAACATGACTTGTGGAAGTCAATCACCATCTCTAGAGATGGCCCTCCTATTACTCACCTTTATTTTGAGGATAATTTATTCATTTTTATTAAGGCTTCTTTGCAACAATTTGACATTATTAAGCACTATCTGGAGACTTTTGCAAGTAGCTCAAGGCAGAAGGTTAGTCAAGAGAAGATGAAATTTTTTTTCCGCAGAATGTACATCATTCCAGAGCCTCTGAATTGCTAGAGAATTTGGTTTCTCTTCGACTGGGAATTTAGGTAAATATTTGGGAGTTCCTTTACAGCATAAAGGGGTTTTCTTTAGATCTTTTAGTTATGTCACTGAGAAATTGTTGCAGCATATGAGCTCTTGGATAGCAAGTGCCCTTTCTTTGGCAGGGAGGATTACGCTTTGTTCCTTTGTGTTGATAGCCTCACCTATGTATGCTATGCAAATAGCATGTCTTCCCAATCCTATTTGTGATGATATTGATTGTATTTGTAGAGGTTTTTGTGCGGAGGGATAGAGGGTAAGCGGAAGCTCTACCTTTGTAATTGGAAGAAAGTTTGTCGTCTTGAGAGGGCAGGTGGTCTTGGTTTATGTCATGCTAAGGACTCCAACTTAGCTTTTTTTTATTTAAGGTGGATTGGGTTCTTATTCACCAGAGGGATGAGTTATGGGTGACGGTTCTTAGGAGCAGATATGGCTGTGGGAAGGATTTACTTCCTTCTATTTCTTTGAAATAGGGTTGTTCTAATCTCTGGAAGGGTGTTTATCAGACTTGGCCTCATGTGTGTGACAATTTAATTTAGTACTTAGGTGATGGCTAAAGTGTCAAAGTCTGGACTCATAGGTGGTTGCCTCAAGTTGATTATCTTTCCTCTCATGCCTTAGTTCCTTTAGTAGATAATAACCTACAAGCCGTAGTGGTTGACTTTGTGTTGGAAAATGGGAACCGAGATCGGCAGCACTTGTTGTCTGTTCTTCCTGCCAACATTTGGGAGTTTATTCTAGGTATGGCTCCCCCTACAAATCTGGGTATATCAGATACAATTGCATGACTAGATAGCATTCTAATGCTAATTTTTCTATGAATTCTACTTATGGTTGAATAACTCAGTCTAGTCTTTTGCCTGATGATCCTCTTTTTAAATTAATTTGGAAATGTGAAGGTATGGAGAAGATTCATGTCTTTCTTTGGCAAATGGTTGTTGGTGCCCTCCCTACAAATCATTACAGATTTTCTAGACATATTACTGATGATCCTACTCATTCTAGATGTAATCTGCATATGCATGAAACAACTCTCCATGTGTTACGTGATTGCCCTCTTACTGCTAAGTTTTTGGGCAGATTGATAGATGTAGAAACTTATCCTGCTTTTTGCACTTCTTCTCTAAGAACATGGTTTCATTGGAACCTTGATTTTAGGAATGTGGTAGCTGGTTAGAGTTGGTTGCGTGTCTTCACCTCTGCCATTTATTACCTTTGGCCTATTAGGAATCAAGAAGTTTTCGATGTTTTAACTCCCACTCATGATAATATTTTTTTAATCATTTCTGGCTAATATTGAAGCACCAGATTTCGTATGATGATCATTTTAGGAGAGTTATGCAGGTTAGGTCTCCACATATTCAGCATGTTGCTTGGAGGTTTCCTGATGAAGGGTAGATTAAAGTTAATTCTGATGATTCTGTTATCCATCACTGAAAGGCTTCTTGCAGGGGAATTTTGCATGATTCCATGGGTCAATTTTTGGGTGGTGTTGCTACTAACTTGGGGTTCTATCCCATCACATTTGTAGAAATTTGGGGAGTTTTTACTTTCTTCAGTTGGATTAGCAGCAAGGTCATAAGAAGATAATAGTGGAGATTGATTCAACTACTACTGTGACCCTCATTAATAATCCAATTGACTATAGACATCCTTATGGTGTTGTGATATACTAGGTGCAAGATTTGTTACATAGAGATTGGTATGTGATTGTTTCTCACATTTTTTGTGAGAGTAATAGGGTTGTCGACTGGTTAGCTAATTCGGGTCATTCTTTGAATCTAGGTATTTGCTTTTATTTGCCTCCCCCTTCTGGTTCAGGTGATATTTTGAGAGATGATTTGGTTGGGGTCTTTTTGCATCAGCTTATGACTTAGTTGTTGTTTTCTTTGTTGCTTCTTTGTCGATGGGCTCCTGACCAATTTTTTTTATATTTTATTTTAATTATATTTTTTAAGTACATATTATTTTATTTTATAATTATTGCTTATTTCCAAAATTCTTTACTTTTGCTTTTACCTTTTTATCTTCAAAAATTCTAAAAATATCAAAAGCAAATTAGAGATACATAGTACCTATCAATTCTTTAGTCTTTTATTAATGATAACGAAGGATTATTAAATAACTGATAAAGATTATTCGAATAACTTAACATAGTAAATTTTCAAATTTCAAGTTTCAATATCAAATTTGGATATTAATTACTTATTTAAAATTTTACTAATATTTCAAATGCAGTTTATTAACTATTTAAATTTTCAAAATAAACACAAAAGTATATTTAAACAGTTTTTCCTTTTTTTTTTGTGGTCGTAAAAGTATATCCCAGCAGTTGTCATAATCCCAACATGATAAACATAACTATAGTAATGATAATATGATAAACAATTATCGTAATATGAACAACCATGATAATGTTAATAATTTTCTTTTCTCTTTATATGATTATGATCATGGACTTTTTTTTTGGTCCGGATGATGAATATAACTTTTTTTGCGTCAAAAAATGATAAATAGAATTGGCAAGAATTTCCCCTTTTTGGTCTTTTGGTCATGAATGGTAAATAAGTTGCATCCTGATACAACACTCCACGCTCGAATCTGCAACACCTGAGCCCAAATTCCCAATGTCGACCCGTGAGACAAGAAGTAGAGATTTTAGAACCATTGGGCCAAATAATGGGCCGGAGCACTTTCACAATGAGGTAAGAGGGTGAGAAAACCGGTTCTAGATTTTCATATCTTCGGACCAAAAATAATAATAATAATAATAATCATACCGTTTTTTTGACGCGTAGTAGATTATCGTATCGCATTACAACAGAAAAAAGATTTTCATATCAGAGGAACAATACAATTAGAACTAGAGGGAAGTTAGCCGCAACATACATCGAACAGTACAGAAAATACAAAGGCTTTCGGGTTTCTTGAAGGAGACTCCGTTTTCTCCATTCTCCACCATTTTCTTGTTCAGTCTAGAGTGTTAATTCTCCAAAAACAGAGTCTTACACTTCTGGGGGTTCATCACAACCATTGCTATTAGTCTATAAACTTTTCCCTCCCCCCACAGAGAGTTCGAAAGATCATCAATGGCTTGTTCCAAGCCCGTGGTGGTGCGTGAGGTTTGGGCCTCAAACGTGGAGTCAGAGTTTGCTCTCATTGAAGGGATTCTTCCTCGTTACCGTCACGTTGCCATTGACACCGAGTTTCCCGGCTTCATACACGTCTCCAAGGAGAAGTGCCACTACTCAAAGCTTCTTCCTTCCGCCAACTACAAACTCATGAAGGCCAACATTGATGCGCTGAAGATAATCCAAGTAGGCCTTGCACTCTCGGATTACGCTGGTAATTTGCCTGATCTTGGAACTGAGTCTTGCTATGTATGGGAGTTTAATTTCAGGGACTTCGATGTTGAGCATGATAGTTCTGATCCCGTCGCCATCCGGTTACTTCAAGCGCAAGGCATCGATTTTTCCAAGAACAGGGCCCGGGGAATTCCATCTGAGGCGTTTAGAAGGTTGTTTCTGAGCTCGGGATTGCTGTTTAATAGGCTGAATGTCACATGGGTCACCTTCCACGGTTGCTATGACTTTGGTTATATGGTAAAGATCCTCACTGCTAGGAAACTGCCTAGTAAGATTAATTCGTTTAAATTTCTTGTCTCCGAGTTATTTGGGCCGGATGTTTATGACATGAAACACATGATTCAATCTTGTCACGGCCTCAACGGGGGCTTAGAGAAATTGGCCAAGGCTTTGAAGGTTGACCGCACTGCTGGAAAGTGTCACCAAGCTGGTTCTGATAGTCTATTAACTTTGCAAACGTTTTTCAAGCTTAGAGATGGTTATTTTAGTGGAGATTGTGACGCAAAATGTTTGGACATCACTATGTTTGAAAGCAAATTATATGGTTTGTAGACTATTACTAGTAAGGCACTGTTCTATGATTTCTTTTGGGTTTGTCACTTTTGCTGATTTACTTTGTAACAGAATTTTAGATATAAAAGTATTCGTTCTGTTCTATATCCTTTGATTTGTTTGAAAAATTATGAGTGCGTTTGTTTCATATTTCAAAAAATATGATTTTGAAATATAAATTTATATATAACAGAAAAAAATTAAAAATTAATTTTTTTTTATAAATTATTTTTTTCAATTTCTTCAAAAAAATTAAAAATTGATATTTTTTCAATAAAAAAATAATTTTTTACTAAAAAAAGTACAAACAAACACATCTTATATCTTTCATTATCGTGCTTACCACTTTTAAGCTTCGGGCTCCATCAATGTACACGACAATAAAAGCTTTTAAAAGATACAGTGGATAATTATAATTGCCCCTGTATACTCTGCCGCCAGCGCATGCACATGCAATGCCTCTTTGACCAAGTAGTGCCTATGCTTCGGGATAGTAGTACAAGTTTAATAGCGTGTAAACTTGACTCAATATATAGATTTGTCCAAAAAAATTTGAAAATTTGAATTACATTAAAAGAAATTAGTAAATTGACTGAGATGCTTCTATATATATATATATAATTTCAATAAAATAAAAAAGAAAGAGTAAATTACATCCTCTCTTTTGAGAGATGTACTTATTACACAACATTTTCTCTTGTTTTTAAAATATATACTTAATACATATTTTTAATAAACTATAAAAGTTAAATTGTTTGTTTTTATTATGTAAGTTATACTTTATTTATGTTTAAATAAAGTAATTATTATAAAATAATAAAAATAAAAAATAATTAGTTCGTTATATATAACCTTTATTCCAAAAATAAAAATAAAAATAAAGACAAACGCTTGGCGGCTGGGGTTTTGGCTGCTTGCAATTTTTTATTTGTTATTTAAAAATTTTTAAATAACCACTTGTTAAAATGACTTCTTAAATTTTAAATTTTTCGAATTTTAAAATTCCTTATTAAATACAATTTTATGCCTTTTAGAAATAAACTTAATATTTCAAAAACAGTGAACACATTAAACCAAAATTCACTCATAAGTAGTTGGACATACTAGAAGTAAATTGCAACTTTAGTCACCACTTCGAAAAATTTTTAATCTAATCACTATCCTAAACTCAAAACTGTGTGGCCAATTCAGCAATTCTCAAGGGGGTGAAAAAGGGAAAGAATAGAAACAGAGTTCTGCTATCTTTAAAAGAAACATAAAAGATAAGTGCCTAATGAAATGATTAGCTCCTCCTCAGTCCTCATATTTGGCACCTGGAAGTGTGAATAAAAATTACAATTCTTCTTTTTATTTGTGTTTACAGCTAACAAAAAAAGAGGATAAAAACTGTAATTGAGAAATTGAGAAATACAATAAATCAATTAGTCCATTCTAGAGTGCTGAAGACCACCATTATTTTCCCTTGCTGATACGAAAAGTTTAATATCTTCCAGGGAAGCATTCTACTAGCAGAAGCAAGATTCAAATTCATACAGATGGACTCAGATATATAAAATCCCACTCTAGCTTGCTTAGAACAACAACTAATTTCCATTAACAAATATAGCTTACTATGAAATCTAGCTTGCTGAAAATCACCATTATTTTCCCTTGCTGATGCAGCAAGATTAATTTCCAGTGAAGCATTCTACTAGCAGAAGCCAAATTCACTCTGATGGCCTCAACTACATTATTAACCAATTATAGCTGGCTGAAAATCACCATTATTTCCCTTTGCTGATGCCACAAGATTAATTTATTCCACAGCATGAAGCATGCATTATACTAGCAGAAGCCAAAGTCATATTCATTCTGATAGACTAATTACCAACAAATCGTAACTCATAAGCCTTCACCTCGAATATCATTGTTGAGTTTTCTTTTTATTTTTCAGGCACAAACAAAAAGGCTTGAAATATCAATGTGCAATAATTTCATCCTCTCTCTAAAGTCTAAACACACCCAGAATGAAAGAAGTCTGCTTAACAACTGATATGAGTAGAAAAATGCATCTACAATTTGATGGAATTCTTCTTTCTTGCATTAAGATCAACCAATGCTGTAAGTTTCAGAAGCTAACAGCTATGCTAATGGAGGTCAAAAGGCAAATATGATCTGAATTTTGTATCGATGCAAACTACATGAACTGTAATATCCGGATCATTGTTTCTACACCACACCTAACAAAAAGTTACTCCATGTCCAATTCAGAAATGTTTTTTTTGTTGTTGGGGGGGGGGGGGGGGGTTCTAATAAACTGACAATAGCAAGATTACAAAAAATAAAAATAAAGTGGGAACAGAAATTGAAAGCCTTCTCAAAATCCAACATTTCAAGTGAGAAATAACAGGTTAACAATAAAGAAAAGAAAAGGTGAAAAAGCAAATTATGATCTGAATTTTGTATTGATGCAAAGTACATGAACTGTAATATCCGGATCATTGTTTCTACACCACACCTAGCAGCAACTAACTCAATGCCCAATTTGAAATGTGGAGGGCTAATAAACTGACAATAGGAAGATTACAAAAGAAAAAAAATTTAAAAATAAAAACAAAAAAGCATAGGGGAAAAAGACCTTGAAAGTCTTCTCAAATCCAAAATTTGAAGTGCCTCAGCCATGAGTGTTAACAGCTTCCCACAACAAATTCTTAGGGGCAGGGTTAGCCAGGTCCCTGGCCTGCAGTGCAGCAGTCCTTAGTGTCCTAATTGTCCACTGATTTGCCTCCCAGAAAGACAAACTCCTGTAAGGCAAATCATGCTTCTTGCAAAGGTCCCTCACCAAAGGGGAAATCCTCCTCAATTGGCACCTTGGCAGCCTTGGGAACAAATGGTGCTCTAGCTGGAACTGCAATCCACCAAAGAACCAATCCATCCAAGTGGAGCAAGTGATGTCCAATGTCCCACTTGTCTGCTTCTCAAACCAGTCATTCCCACTTGGCGGACCAACATACACATTTGCAGCAAAATGGTTCAAGCAAAATTGTATGTGCTGGATGGAACAAACAGCAAAGGCAGCAAGCACAAACATAACCCTTTCTGCCACATTTGGCAGGCATGAAACAAGTAAAGGGAACCAAGTCCAAAACACAAGGATTGCCAAAATGTTCAAGGCCCTATCAGGCACCCTACGGTTCTTTGAAAACAACATCAGAAAAGTCTGAACATACAAGTTGATCCTTGCAGTGCACATAACAGGATAAAAAGTCCAGTGCTGGTAACTGATCAAGAACCTAGCCAAAGAATCAAACTTTAACTCCCTACCATAGAAGCGAGATGTGATTGAATTGAAGAACCTTGAGGACACAGCAAAGACTGGCATGTGCTGCAGATCAGGGTCATGGTCAAGGCTATTGCAGGCAATGTGGTGAGCATTGTGAGTCCACTTCCACCATGCAATGCTGATCCCAGTGAGGCAATTCCCAGATAGGATCTGTGCAAACTTGTTGAACCCTTGGCTTGTCATGACCACATAGTGGCCAGAATCATGCCCCACATAGGCACTTTGCATCCAAAGCAACCCCAACAGCATCCCAGACCCCAAATGTGCCCACACACTGGTGCACCCCAGGACCCCATAGAGAACAATGAGGAACATGACAAAAACAGATAAGAGAGTACAAGAGGTAACATGCTGCTTCTTGTCAAAAAGGCCTAGTTTTGAGAACTCAGATGCAAGCTTCCTGTAATCTCTGGACACCTCAGAGACCTTGAAATCTTGGAGGTAGTAGCCAGTGAAGAACTTGTCAAGTTGCTTCCATGCAGTGCCTGGATGGTAGGCTATGAATGCATCTGTGACATCCTGGCCAGCAAGGCTCAATATGGGGACATCACCACCAGGGTGCTCCTTGGCCCAATCTGTGACATTGTAGACCTTTCCTTGGATTGAGATCCACAAATCTCCCGGCTTGTTGTGATCTCTAAGCTCCTCAGAGGTGATGTACTTCTTGTTCTCAACAACCTCCATGATCTCCAACACAAAGACAAAACAAAACAAAACAAAACAAACAAACAAAAAGTGAATCCAAAAACACAATGGGGGATGTTTATTAACAAAGGGAATGAGAACAATGAGAGGGGTATAGGGTGCGTTTATAGAGATTGGCGGATGGAAAAGAAGGGGCTGGCGGCTGGTATCTGATTCTGCAATGCAAGCAAATTCAAAACCAAGGAATCCCCTTTTAACTGAAATGGGGCTGTTCAGAATGACAACCCCATAGACAGGGATTTTTTTTTTTATTTTGATCTGTTTGAGGGGATTGAGGGATCTAATACCCTTTCAGTTTCAGCCCCGCTATCTCTATCTCTATGACTCTAATCTCGAATCTCTCTCTATCTGTTAGGAGGTTGTACTTGTGGTAAATGTGGGGAGAGTTTGTTTGAATGTTTTATGGTGCCACAATGCACGTTACAGCCAATAAAGAAAAGGTTTAGGCCAATTTTTTTTTTAAAATATTATTATTTTTTCAGTTCAAAAAGAGAAAATATTGTTATTTTTTTATGTAACAGCAGCAAAACCAAGTTGTTATAGTTAAGAGTCCCAACCCCACAAAGGTGTGGCTTGTAACATACAAGGACAGCTTCCCAGCGGTAAGTAAATATGATTTGGGGTCCCTTAATCGTGTTAACGGCTCTTACAGGGCAGGGCACAGCGTGTTAGGGTAGGTTCCACTGCAGAAAGATAATTTTTTTGGGAACCATGAATGCGGTTTAGCCTCACATGGGGGATGGTTGTGGAGAGGAGTCACTGCGGTGTCAGCCTTTGTTCGACAAATTCGTACAGAAAAGTTAATAGAAATATGAAATTGGATTTGCCTTTTTGTATACTCTCATTAATTTTATATTATTAGTTAATAAAATTTGAGAAAATTATTAAATTATGGTAAATAAATATTTATTATAATAATTATTAAGTTTAATTGAAATATATTGATAGTATAAAATTTTTTTACATTATCATCCAATCAAAACTTTCTATTTGTATGACCATTCAAGTAGTGAGTGGTTATATCAAAAATTTTTACTGATATGATAATACATACTTGAATACTTGTGTAAAAATTTTTTATACTGACAATGTATTCAAATTAAATTCATAATTATTTATTATAATTTAGAATTTAATTTAAATGTATTGACAGTATAAAATAATTTTATACTGTCAATCAATAAAAATAATAGAAAATGTCAACTTATACAAATAACTACCTATAATAATGAGGGATCCACCATAATTTTTTACTTTTTCAGTAATTCTATTGATTGATAGTATAAAATTATTTTACACTATCACTAAGAGTGCGTTTAGTTGGTTTTTATTTAGAAAAAACACTTGTTCTAAAAAAGTGTTTTTTTTATAAACTTTTAAGTGTATTTGGATACAATTTTAAAAAATTGTTTCTAGAAAAAAAAAGTCAACTTATCACTTTTTTTTTTTTTAAAATTAGTAGCATACAACTTCTGAAAAGAACAAAAATAAAAGTAGTTTTTAATAAAGGATCTGTTTGATTAAGATCTTAAGAGAAGTACTTCTTCATAATCAGAAGTAGAAGCAACATTAGAAGCAGAAGTAAAATAAATTTTTATATTTGAATATATAATTGTATAAATAATTTTTATTAAAATTAGAAATTGATAAACTATTTGAATATAGTAAACATAGAAGTACATTTTTTTGATAAAAATATAATTAAAAGATATGGAGAAAGAGAGACAGTGTGTGAGAATGAAAATGAGAGTGAAAAAGAAGTGCTTCCTAAATTCGAAGAATAAAATTCACTCTTTTACTTTTTTTTCTTAGACAAATATCTTCTTATATGTTGTTCAAAAAAGTAGAAAATTGATTATTTTTTACTTCTATTTTTTTTTAAGAAGTATAAATAAATAATATTAAAAATTTTATAAATAATTTTTTAGAAAAACTTTTGGAATAAAAAAGTATCTTTTTGTGCTAGAAGTACAAATAAATACACCTAAAATTATATTTTAAAACCCACTTTCATTTCTACTTTTTTAAAAAAGAGGGTATTATTAACTTTTATTAAAAAAATGGTAAATTGGCTTTTTCCTACAAGTATTTTTTTTAAGTTGTATCCAAACATATCTTTTAAAATTTATAAAAACAATTTAAAAAAAACACTTAAAAAGTGTTTTTTCCCTTTAAAAAAAATCCAAACATCTCCCTAATAAATTGGGGTAAAGTGTATATTTTATAAATAAATGAGGTGGAGTATTATTTTTTAATACCTCAAAGGGATTAAGTGTATTTTATTCTTTACTTTTTAATTCTCAAATAAAAAACTAAACATTTAAATTAGAAAATAAAATAAATAAGAGAAAGAAAATACATGACCTAAGTAATCTAAAAACAAAATAAACCTAAAATTTACTATTATTTTAAATTAAAATTATTGTATAATTTAGAACTTTAAACTTAGATTTAGACTATTAAATTTATTTTAAATTTGTTATGTAATTTCATGTATCAAACTTAAAATTTAGACTTTCAAATTTAATTATTTTATAATATAATAATATTATACAAGTTTGTGATTTTGAAAAAAATAAAAAAATCAGTTTATTTAGGTCTACAAGACATAATATCTCTCTTAAAATTGATAAATATTGCTAATAAATTGTAATTCAAATGATATCTATGTTGATTTTTGTGTTAAGAAATTGTTTGCGAAAATTGGGAGTTCAAGTCCCGTATGTCCATCCTTTTTCTTATCTCTTTAGCTCCATTAGATGCTTCTTAAAATAAAAAATTGACTATTTATTTGGCCAATTCATGAGCTGACCTATTTTATAATTTACTCATAGTTAGCTTTGTGTGATGAAAAAGAAAATAAAAGCTTCATATGACGAAGAAATAAAGCATGATACTTAAGAGCTAAGATTTAAAAATAAAAAAAAGAAGGAGAGGAGTGGACGGGACTTTGGGATGCTGCTTAACGCGGTCCTTTCAATTTGACCGGGCCATGGGTCAACCAAAAATTGATGGCTTGGTTAAGCTAAAACAGCTGGCGAGATTCAAACGCGCGAAATAAACAAATTGAAAATAAGCAACTCACGAACACGAGTGAAATAATCAAATCAGAATTTATCAAACGATATTTGTAAATATATAAATTTATCATATAATTATTTAATTATGTATCATCATATATTAGTAATGATATTTAACTTTTATAATTATTATTTTAAAAATCACATAAATAACAATATATAATTAAATTACAGCATAAAATTCTTTACATTTACCATATATAAAATTTAATCCCATATAGTAATGCAGTAATATCTATGCAAAGAAATGCACTGTAAGTATACCAAAAAAAAAAAAAAAAGAAATATACCGTACTTGATACGGGACAGCCTCAACTTCCAGCATGCAAGGGTGTTTCAATTTGAATCAATGATTCCAATATTCAGAAAAAGATCACATAGGCCCACCTCACGTGACGGTTGATTGAAGTTTACACCCGTCACTTGTGGGGCATGCTTTTTTGGTGAATGCTCGTGGAACATGCTAATTCGTTAATTGCTAACCTAAAAGGATGGTATTAGGAACCGAATTTAATTATTTATTGATGTCTTAATTTCAACACTTTGCTGTATTTTACTACTAAATTTCTAATTTCTAATTTCAAGTGCGGCAAAATACGCCATCCTTTACCAACAGGAATTGAATTTAGCAGAAGGAATTAGACTCCCACAACACCATGAATCCCAGCTTGAGTCCTGGTTGAGAGAGATCTTCTTTCTTTCTTTCTTTCTTTTTTTTTTTTTTTCCAATAAGTAGTGTGCAGATACCTCCAAGATGAGTATCCCATCATATGTGCCCGAACCAGTGCCTTCAAACAAGATTCTGAAAGCTGTTGCAACATTTGGAAATAAAAATAACATCCCTGATATTTTATCCAAACTGATCCGTCTTGAAAACCAATGCCAACCACCTTTAATATTTAACCATGCTTCAAATACGATTTGCCTCTAATAAAAAATATCCGCACAAAAATCAAAAAATAAAAATCCATCCTTCAAAATAGGTTCGAGCTAACCAGACTTAATCAAACTTAAATAAATAGGATCAAATTAAATTAAATATATAAATATAATAGAATCAAATTTTAAATAAATAATATTTGATAGCTATCAATTTTTATAAAATTCTAGGATAAAATTAGTTTAAAAAATAATTTTAAATTAATTTTATCTAGTTTTATTTTTTTTCTCTCAAAATCTTATCTAATTCTACTTTTTTTTTCTCTCTTTATCTTATTAAAATTTATTTTCAAATTAATTTCAAATTAAAGACAGTTTAGTTTTAAACTAGTTTATTTTTATATAAATTATAATTAATTTTTATTTATACCATACCAAATTTTTTAAGTTTTCAGGAATTTTTTTTTTACCTTTTTAAGTCCAAAATATGAGAAAATATATCAAAAATAAAATCATTATTTTAAAAAAAAATACTAAATGCACATTATTTTATGAAACATGACTCTCATGCTTACATATAGTATGTTATAGAATCATGTAATGAGGCGATTTCAATTATAATTCAGTGAATGAAATTTACAGGAGTATAAAATAATATAAATGTAAATACGTATATATGACATTATCTAAAAAAAACTTTTGAATTCAAAACCATGCCAGTCCATGCATTCCTGCCTCCCTTCCACCCATGCTTTCAAGTCATTCTTGTACAGCGCAGCTATGCCATTGGGGAAATTTCTACCATATAGTAGATTATTTTTGGTACAGCTTAGAAATAAAAGAATAAAAAATTAACTCTTAATAAATGGAATTTGCCTTTTTATACATTATTAGTATATAATTGCATATATTATTAGCTAATTATATATTATTATATATGTAATTTTTAAAATAATTATTATAAAATTAAATTTTTTACACAGCAAAAGAATAAATTTTTTAATATTATGATAATATATAATTAAATAATAATAATTTTAAAATTAATATTAATATGATATTAAAATTAAATCAATCTCCCATAAAATCAGCAAGAAGCACATGCCCTATTGGCGTGGAAGGAAGGTCTCAAGCCATTTGCTTGCTGTTGGCTCACGTGTCAAAAAATAAAACCATTAGCCTGTCATCACCGACAGCCTCATTTTTAGCCGATATGAGCTACGAGCCTTCTTTTAGATAATTTGGGTGTGGTTGTTAATATTCTTATTTGTTTATTTAATTTTTGTACGAGTAAATTTGTATTTTGGCCCCTAAAAGATATATATGGCATTAACTTAGCTCCTAAAATTTTTTTGACATCACATTAGTTTTTAAAATTTTTTAACATTAAATAGGTTCCTTTATATATAACATTTATTTGATTTCGCAAAGTATGAGTTTTCAAGAACTTATTCGATATCAAATAATTTTTCAAAAAATTGAAGTAATATCATATTTTAACTTTTAAAGACTTATTTGATATCAAATAACATGTAGGTATTAATGTGATATCATATGTTAATTCTTCAGAACTTATTTGATATCAAAAAAGATTTAAAGAGACTAAATTAACGTTACATGCATATTTTAGAGACCAAAATGTATGTTTACTTATTTTTTTAATTGTTTAAAATTTTTATTTCCTAAATGATCATAATTAATTTATCTGTTTAATAAATTAAGCTTTTAATGATTTATATGTAGATTTTATTATTTAAATATTATATTTATTCTTTATTTACTTTTTACTTTTAATTTGTTCAATTAAAAATAATTAAAAGACACTTTATCTTCTTAAACTATAGGTTATTAACCATTGAATTTTCATGAATGTACACTTTAATCATTCTTTAAAATTTTTCATCCATTATTAACAGGAAATAAGTACAATATACCTCCTGAACTTTAGGTCATATATATTTTAGTCTCTAATTTAAAAAATAATATGCAACCGCTACTTTAAATTTTCTTGAATATGTATTATTTCTATTAACAATAAATGAAAACTTAATAGATGGATCGATTTGCATGGTTAGAAAATATTATGTGTTGATTTGCATGTTTTCAAAATACTGAGAATAAAGTGCACAAACTTTATAATTCAGAAAGGTAAAATACATTTTTTCCTTAAAATAGTTTATTTCTTCTTAATATTTCACGAATAATAGTACTTCAAATGTTTAAAGAATTACTATCATTAAATTACACTTAAATAAAACAAAGCGAAGTATTATAATATGTTTATAATGTTTTGGATTAGACTTCTCGAAAGTAAATTTGTCTCTAAAGTAAGAAGTGAAGAATTATTCATTATTAGAATATTTAGTGGGGTTCACACATAATAATACACTTTATTGATCGAAAAGTGAATACTCTTTTATTTTCTTATTTTAAAAGAGTTTTTTCCCCTTTTTTAATCTTTTTTAACATTATTTTTAAAATTTCACTCCATAATTTTATGTATGAAAAAATTATTTTGTAAATTCTAATTTTTGTAACATATGAATATTTTGACATGTTTTCTTGCTTCCAAGGAGTTGTTCATTGGTTTGAACTCTTCATGAATTTGGTAGGAGACCTGCAAAAGACTTTGATGCTCAAGTCAAAATGAATTACACATGGGGGCAAGTGAAAAATGGATTATTTACTTACCTCTTGTTATGACCCAAGTTTATGAATAGAGCTCAACTCAAAATATTAGCTTATTTGGTAGAAGAGCTTCATGGCTTAAATACTATATTAAACTTACTTTTTGCTTAATGTAGGACTTGTAACACCTCTCCTTCGATAGGAGGTAATCGAGGATCGGGCCCTAGGAGCTTGGGAGTTGTTGTGGTTTGATTTTTCATTTTCCAAGTATCTCAGCCAACTTCTTTTGGGGGATGATTCAAACGACAACCAAACGTGAGTTAGCATAATTCTATGGATATCCATCGAGACATCCTCAACCGAACACCTTCTCGATGATCCTAACCCCCTGGGCTATTGGACCGAGTTATAAGCCTGATAAAATGGTTCAGTAGAATGAATAATAAAAAAAAAATCTTCTCAAGAAAATAAGTCAAATTTAAAAAATATTAATATAATTTACATCCATAAATTTTATTTTGTTTACTTTTAAAATTTACCAATGTCAATTTTTTTTCACGTGATTTGATATTTTAACCATTTATGTTGCTCTATATACATACATATATATATATATATATATATATATATATATATATATATATGTGTGTGTGTATGTATGTATGTATAGTAATCATTTTTTATAATTTTATTTTCCATTTTTAATATTTTAATTATTTTTTACAATTATATAGTAATTAGTGATAATAAAAAATAAAAATATAAGTATCAAATTTATAAAGTGCCATTACATAACTAAAAATATAAAAAAATAAGAAATTTAAAATAAAACATTTTTGTATTTAAATTTTTCGTTACTTAAAAGTTGAGGAGAAAGAGAGGTTAATAAAAAGTTTTGATCAACAATTATACATTAAGGATGTAATAAAATTACCTACGACTTAAGAAATTATTGAAATATCTATTTATATGAAAAAATTTTGATATTAGTAAATCTTAAATGTAATAAAAAATTTTAATTTAAGTATATAAACTATATTAACTTTTAAATATTATTGAAATCCCGAAAGAGTATTTTTTTATATTTCATTAATATTAGAAAGTAAACTCTAAAAGCATTTTTTCATATAAAAATTCATTGTGTGTAATTTTGAAAATAAAAATAAGAATATTAAAAGTATAAATATAATAAAAGACTAATTTTTTGTTTTCTTTAAAATAATTTTTTGAAAGTGGTTTACCTCTAAGTATTTGATATTAATATGTTTAAAAAAATTTAATAAGAGATAAAGCATATTTTTTACTTAAATGAATTAAAATTAATAAATAAATAAAATAAATTTAAAAATAAGAAATACAATTACATAATTAATAGCACGACTTGCATTAATAAAAATTAATTAACATCAGTGTGTGTGTGTGGGGGGGGGGGGAATTTTACTTCATAATAAGTCGATTTGACTATAACCACATTAGTTGGGCTCTATTAGACTCCAAATATTGATGGTTTAGACTAAAAAATAAAGATTACTCAAAATTAAATAAATATAATATTTATAATTTAATTTGGATATAATGTCATTATAAAATATTTTTTCACACAATAATTTAGTTATATATTGCTATATTATTACAAATCTAATAAATACTTGAAAAGTCATATAAAAGATAATAGAATTAGGGTATCAAAACTATCAATATATTAGTTAAAAAAAAATATCAATATATCAAAACTAAAATGAGATTAGTGTATAAGCGTCTGTTTGGTTCGATTCAAAATAAGAAGATAGAAAACATGGAGAAGAGAATGTATTGGGAGTTAAGCTTCCACCATTTGGATGAGGATAAAAAATGGCGAGAAGAGAAAAGTAATCTGTGGGGCTTACATTCAAACTTTTCTCCTCTGATTTACACAAAAAATTGAAAAGAGGAGGAGAATAAATTGAATTACAATTTTGCCTCTATCAAAATATTAAATAATGATAAAGTTTTCTAAACTTATAGTTTTTTTATGAGTAAATAATCATTTTAGTCCTACTATTTTAAAGGTAACATCAATTTGGTCTTAAAAAAATTTTTGACATTAATTTAGTCCTACTACATTGAAGTTGACATCAATTTGGTCTTGAAAACAATTTTGATATCAATTTAGTCCTAACACTTTGAATTTTGACATCAATTTAGTCCTAACACTTTGAAGTTTAACATCAATTTTGTCTTAACAAATTTTCTGTAAAATCAAATTTTTAATCAAATCATCAATATAAGACTAAATTGATGTCAAAATTTAAAATGTTAGAACTAAATTGATGTCAAAATTTGTTTTAGGACTAAATCGATGTCAACTTTAAAATATTCGGAGTAAAATAGATATTTACTCTTTTTTTATTTAACAAATCATTTTTAAATAATTTTTATAATTTAAATATTAATAAGCAAATATTTTATTAATATTATTATTGTAAAATTATTTATTTATTTAACTTATAAAAATGTTTAAAAATTAAATTAAAGTAATATATTTGGATATTATAACAATAAGGATGTATATATCATTTTAAAATAACTCTTATTTTTTTTCCTTTCATTTTTTCTTCATCCAAATATATATGAAAAAAAAAAACACACTTTTCTCTTCATTTTTTTTTTCTCTTCATCTTCTTTCCTTCTATTTTCTTTCCTCTCATTTTCTCTTCTCATTCAAACAAAGCATAAAAGATACATTTTACACTTAATATTTCTTGATTTAATAGGATTATCATTTTTTTTCTCTAGACATTATATATAAGGCTGAGGCTCTAATCTTGTTTCTTGAAGTTAGAGATAATGGCAAGTAGATGGAAATCTTTTCTAAGTTTATTACTCATTTTTTCAGAGGTTGATTCCATTTCATTATGGAGGAGAAATTTTATTTGAAATATGTGAGAAAATACAACGGTTTTAATACTATTTATATGAATGTAAATATAAAAATATAAATCTTTTCAAAGATATAGTACCTTCTTTTACGTGGTTCCTATTTACATATCCAAGCATGAAGGTAAAAGAGGAAGGTCCCCATCTAAAAAAAAAAAAAAAGAAGTAAGAGTACATATATATATATATATATATATATATATATATATATATATATATATATATATATATATATATATATATATATATATATATATATATATATATGTGTGTGTGTGTGTGTGTGTGTGTAAAAAATTATCTTTTAAGAATAAGTTGTTATAAGGATTGGTCGTATACATTTTTTTAAAAAAAAATTACATTAATAGGAATCTAAAGAAAAGGAAGGAAAATGTAAATGAAACAATTTTTTTAAAGCTGTTCTATAATTAGTTAAAATTTTGAAATAGATATTCTTATAAAAGGAATTATACTTTTAATAATGAATTGATATATGAAGTGATTTTATAAAACATTTTTCTTTAAAACTATTTTATTATGAGATTGAAGAAAGAAAAGGAATTCAATCCTCGTTTAAAAACCATAAGTATTGTTCTTATAAAACAAATTATTCTTTAATTGATGACTGTAGTTATACTAACAATTTTTTTTTATTCAATTTTAGTCCTATTATTTATTAGCTTTGTAATTAATTATACCTTATTATTAATATTAAAGGTATATTCAATTAGTTTTCTACCATTTTATATTTATTAACCATTTTGCCATTTTTTCATCAAATACATTGATTTTTATAATCTAATAATTTGATCACATTAATTTTTATTATTATTACAATTGAAAAAAGTTACTATGATGCATAAAATGCTCTAATATAGTTGTATGAGGAACATTTTTCCAATACCATAAATTGTTTGCTTGCTTCAAAACCGTGAGAGTTAGCCGTTGGTTTTTCTTAAATATAAATATAAACGTACAATCATTTGTACAAAAGTTTTTTTTTTTCATTTTTTTTTTAGATCATCAGTAAATATATTATGGAGTTGGATAGTGAGATATAATAGTGTCTCATTTTGAAATTTGATTTTAACTTTAGTCACTTGTTCTCTTCTCATGGCTATATCTGGAACCAGAAGCGAATAACCTCAACGGTCAATTGGAGAAGAGGCCAGCTTTCCTTGCATTCTGTGTGTATAAACGAGAAAATCAAGAAGAAATGAGTGTTGTGTTCAATCTCCAACTTGTTATTGATGTCAATCTTTTGCTTTCAGACGTTGAAATAATTCCAAAAGGAAGCCTTCAAAGTTCAAATGAAAATTTTTATATCCCTTCCTCTATCCAATGTTGCAGCTTTAAATAATGCCAACTGTTATATTTTCTAAGGTTTGGCACACTAGGGATTCGTTCATTCTACTTCTAATTTATAGTTTATACGGAGGAATATAGTTTAGCTGAACTTGTACTGTTGTACCGCATGTGATCTTAGCACTGTTGTTGTTTGAGCTTTTTTTTATTTTTTTGGGTTCGAATCACATTGTTCATAATTTATTGGACTTGGATTACTCTGGTTAGAGCTATCCACTATAGTGATAAATCTCTCTTATTTTTAATTTATTCCATTCACAATAATCAAATACGAGGCTTTATCATCAAATCATTGAAGTAACAAGACATTGGTGGGATTCTGTTCAAATTTACTCATTCGAAAACTCCAATATGAGTGTCCTGGAATTAGATTTGGATCAAGGATTATCTATTTCCAGCAAAATTCTGACTAGCCTTAATAACATGACTCCAAGAAATGACAAACAACTGTTTTAATGTCACTTCTCAAATAAAATGATGGATCTCTCATTTGGATTGATTAGTGTTCTCTTTTTCTTTTTTTAATCAGGTATAGTTATATTTTTAAATATGTATAGTTGTCTAATAGAATCAACCACAACTTTGGCTTTTACCTGTCAACTATAACATTATTATTTGGTCCCATTATTTAGGATGCATCTTGAATGGCTGTGGTTGATGTTGCCCATTTGTTCTGTGAAAACAAAGAGTGGTAGTTGGGAGGATGAATAGAGTTTGGTTTAACAAAGTTAAAAGTTCAATAGTGCATGTCTTTGTCTTCAAAGTAAGAGGCCTTTTCTTTTCTTTGTAAAATTGTGTATGAAAGTGGTTGTCTCTCAACTAAGATTATAACCTCTCTTTTTAGGTGTTTCTGCTGTTTTATGCTTCTATTTATTCTGTTTGCTTGAAAATATATTCAATATTATGGGACAAGTTTTTCTTCTGGTTTTGGTATCCTTTCTTTTATAGGCGTCCACTTGTGTGAACAAGTTGATGCTTCAATAAAGGCCGACCTTATTTCTATTATAGAGGGCTTCCCACAATTTCTAGTGATGGTGATTTTAAATCTTTGGTTCTAAAATTTTAGGCCACCTTATCAGTGTGTACTGAAAAAGACATCAACACGGTAAGGCTTTTATTCTTTAAATAAAAATTTTGAGTTGCATACGAGGGCATTCCATTCCCTTCTCATATATATAACTTAATCATGTGCTCCTCATGATGGTAATTAAGTTAGCCAGTGCTCAATGATTAGGATATTTCTTCAAAATTGTTGTGTGAATATTTTACAGTGTATTCAACTAAGGATATTTTGTATTATAATTCCAATAATTTTATACCATATGATATTTCAACGCCATTTTGCATCATAAAACATGGCATGCATCATGCTCTTTTTTTTTTAAATATACATACATACGTATATATATATATATATACATACATACATATATATATATATATATATATATATATATATATATATATATATATATATATATATATTTGGTGTGATTGGTTACGTGAACTCAATCCCTATTTTCTCACAGTGGTATTTTTCATGTTATGTCTGTCCCTTAGAGATTGCACACAAACATTAACTATACAGATGAGAAAGCAAGCTAAACTTACTACTTAAAGTCAATACATTTTTGCATTTATGTTGTTCCATTTGTCCCCTACTTGACCTTGATAGAATAGACAAACTTTCCCCTTGTGGTCACCATTGTTTTGTCACTATAAGCTACCAATAACATCAATTCTTTTCCTTAGAGTATATAAGTTTTTATTCATCATTACTTATGCAAAATGGAAACATCAGTGCCAATAGCCAGTGATAGTTTTTCATACAGTTGGTTATCAAACTGTAATAAATCCCCTGTGGATGGCCTTGAGGAGCCTCTCAGAAAATCTAGTTACAGTTCCCATGAATGCAAAAACTTCAATTTTGATACTTCTATCACTCAATCACCTATTCTTCTTGTCCATGCTGATGAGATTTTCTCTGATGGCATTCTCAGACCTGTATTTGTTGGCCCTTCCAAAGTAGAGTCCTGCAATACCACCCCAGATCTTACTCAAACCAAGCTTGGTTCTTCTTCCTTTTGTTCTAGAACTGTTTCTCCAAGAACTGTGGAAATTCATCATGGCTTTCTTAAAAGGTGGAGAAGATCAACATGGAGAACCTTGGTATACTTTTTAAGGTATGTCAACCGCTTAGGCCAGAAAGTAGGGTGCTCAAGGAAAAGTACCAGAGTTGATGATTTTGATAAGACATATTGGCAAGTTAGAAGTTTGAGCAGTTCCCTGCAAGCATCTCCAAAACCAATTACAACCCCTCCTATTGGTGATTTGCAGGATCATGAGAACTCAATTTATGAAGCAGTCCTCCACTGCAAAAGATCAGTAGGTATGGTCATGCTTTTCTTTTCTTTTCTTTTGTTTTTTTAAACTATTTTTTGGTCTTTATGGTATCTCTACCTTTGAGCACTGTCACAATTAAAAGGCACTCCCAACAATTGCTTTCTCCAGGGTTTGAACCTTGGTCCTCTCATTGAGAGTACAACTCGCTTACCCCTACATCCAACTCTTGTTTGTGTCATGCTTTTGTTTCTATTTTAGATGTTTGTAACTCGCTTACCACTGCATCTAACTCTTGTAGATGTCATGCTTTTGTTTCTATTTTAGGGGTGTGCCTATGTGTCAATATATATAAATACTGATTAACCTTAGCAAATTAAATTCCTCCTCTTGCTTATTTCAGGAAAATGATCTTTCCTCGGGTAAAGAGGAGAATTGTAGAAGAAGGAAGTGGACAGCCCCTAGAAATGTATGGTGGCTGCTTGAGCATTACAACTTTTACTTGGTTTTGGTGTAGTTTCTCTCTTCTTTTCTCTTGAATATTACCTATATTTCTCTGCTGAAACAAACAGTGTGTTGTGGTAGATACCAGCTTTTAAAATTCAAATGTCAAATTTCAGGAAATGTTGGATCTTTGGAGATAATAACACAAACTATGTATGTTTTTCATTTTATACTAGACAATTTTTCTTTCTCCTTCCCTCTTGTTTATTTATTTAAATGTCAATAAAATTTATCTCAAAGTTTTAAGTGAACTGTTTCTAAGAACAAGGATACCCTAAGCAATCAATTTGACACTCATATAGAACATGATCTCAGCAAGAGAACATAGGATGTCCAATTTGTGAACCATGACAAGATTATCAAAGAGAAAACCAAAAGACTTCAACAATTTGAATTTATGAACATAAAATACCAGGGCTGTAGGCAATAAAGAGCACCAAACGCCCATACCTGGTCCTTATGTTCTCTTGCTTTCTTTCCCTGTCAGTGTTATTTTTAGAGGTAGGGAGCCTCTGAACTTAATACCTTATGCTTTTGAAAGAACCTGAATTTTGTGCCTTTGTGAATTGTGAGACAAGGTATCAATACATAACGTATTACAAATACAGGAGGGTGGCATTCCATGCAAGAGTGGTTCTCAGTGGCTACTAAATTAAGTATTCGTAAGCTTATCTAATTGAGAGATTTTTGCATGGATACAAATCTAATGCATTATATTTAGGTACACTTACTATAACAAGAAACTACAATAATTTTGTTCAAGATACACTTACTTGTTTTTAGGTTCCATAAATTTTATTCCGAGTATATCCAAATATAAGATATTAGATTTGTATTTATGTAATAACTTTTTTATCTGATTGGTTCGCTGTCGGAACCTCTACCAGTTGATGTTTATGTTTTAAACCTCGCAGCACATAAGTGCATAACCACCAAGGCACCCTGTCAATTTAAAAATGATATATTCTTATCCAGTCATGAAATAGCTAGGGAATATTTGCTGTAGAACACCAAATCACCGGAGAAGAGTCTACTCAACTTTAGTGGACTTGGTAAAAAGTCAACCTGAAAATTTTACAGAAAAGTTGGTTTTGTTTCCAGCTCTATTATTGATGTGTTGATATGATATATTCTTTTATGCTATTGACATTTGCTGAATTTTGGCACAAAGAGGGAAGGTTCTCATGTGCCAACCTTTGAAAATAAGCCAGACAAGGAGGGCACAAGGGACAAACAATGTTTGGAGAAAAGCAAATTCGTAGCTGATTCTATCACCCCCTTATTCCTGCAACAAATTCTTGTTGGAAAGATGTTCACTCCTTATCTATGATGAACCACTAGAAAGTGACCGTGGTTATCACTATGATCCTTTCCAAGTCCATGAAACGTAGCCTAACTAATGAGGACAAGATGTCATTGCACTGCATTTACTTGTGCTCATTAAAACATTGCCCATCCCACTCAAAATGTGGCCTCAGTTCAAGACAAAGAAGGGCTACCCAGTGGTGGAGACAAGTGGCTGGCGGTTGCCATGGCCCCAACAACAGTTAAAGCTTTATTCTCAAATCTAATAATTTGTTTTATAAATATTACTTTAATTTGTGACCTAAAAATTGTTAGCACGCTCAAAATTGTCATTGATTTTGACTAGATAGAGCTAGAGGAAATCTAGAGAAAGTAAAGGTGAAACTACTAAAAAAGACTTAGCTTTTAATGGTTTAACATAGACATGAGTTAGCACACATCATTATGACATTGTTTGATCTATGCAGTCGACCATATTTAGTACCATAAGGCCAAATTATTTTTTTTGTATTTTGTGACCTAAAAAATAAAAATAAAAAATATTGTCAATTTAAATTCATTAGCCCCTTCAAGATAAAATATCTAAGTCCCTTCATGGTTCATGGAAGCCATGAAAGAATGGAGGTAATAAATATCTAAAACTGTAGGACTTTCTTATTGCTTAGTGATGCCTGTTCTTGCTTATATCACAGCTCAAGCAGTGTGAACATGAAAATATGACTAGTCAGGGGTCCCAGCTGGTTACATTGGCACATTGTGACTTATGATTGATCCTATTAAAGGACAGCTAAAAGTATATTTTTCCTGAATGTAAATGTACGTCTATACCAACAATATTCGTTTCAAAAACTGCAAAAAACAAGTACATTGTTCACTTGTTGCAAATGCATAGTGAAATTTCAACCGTCCACGTGATGTACATGTGCATTGCCAGCAAATTTGGGATTCACACAATCACAACAAAATCCTATTATTCTTGAAACATTTTTTTCCTCTTCAAGGGATGGACTCTTCGACCTCTTGAAGGGTCCCAATTTGAAAAGAACAGCTTGGGGACCAGTTTCTTTTGTGCCACCTCGATGCTGGCTCATGTTATCATTTTCTTACAGTTATATATGAAGTTGCAACATAAGATAATTAGCCTTGGCTGTAGCACTTTCAGCCAAAAGAGAAAAATGCTTACAGCTCAATTGGAGGTAAAATGTTCCAATAAGACAAGCTAAAGAAATGCCCCTATTGTAATGGAATGTTCTGTATTATGAGGTCCTTGATTATTATAGAATTTTCATTTTTGTGTACGTACTTTCATCCTCTTTCTTTTATTTCCTATTGTGTCATGCTCTTGTTTCTCATGTGTCTAATTCTTTCCCCTACATGAACATGCTTTTGTCTATTAATTTTATGATTGAAGTTTTACGATTAGTAAAAGAAGAGAAAAAGAATGAGCGAAATACACAGGAATTAGGACTTGTTCATAATCCAACTCCTCTCCATGAAGCCCTTCTTAAGGAAAGCAAAGTGTTAATAATTACGCAAAGCTTTTGGAGCATCAATTCTTTTTCAAAGAAATGAACAACTTATATAGATATGGACACCAAAATTTTGGTCTCAGCACAGCCTAAAAGCTCATTGTAGGCCTAATATATGTTGGATTGGTGAGATTTAGATTCTCTCTCTTTATTCACACAGAAGAGAGTCGTATTATAAAAGAAAAAGTACAATTTTTGTTATTAAAAAAACTCTAATATTACATAACAATTCAACATTGCATAAGCAATGGCTCGCTAGTTTTATACAAAATTAATTTGTATACGTCTGTCTTTCAAATAGGACCCCCTGCTCTTAATAATAAATAAAAGGAGAGCATCTATGTTTGTAGTTTGTAGAGAACGTTGGAGAATTAAGGACTGTTTAGATATATAGTTTATTTAAGCACTTATCTTAAAGTAATCTTTGAAAAGTAATTTATAAATAAATTATTTTATATTTGAATATATAGTAATAGAAGTACTTATTTAGAGTATTTTAAAAAATATTTTTTGATAAGTTAGATATTTTAATTGAGTTTAATTGGTATGTACTGATAGTATAAAATAGTTTTACATTGTCAACTAATAGAAATAGGAGAAAATAAGAAATTATAGTACATCCCTCATTATAATGGATGGTTATTTGTATGAGTTGGTACTTTCCACTATTTCTATTGGTTGATATTGTAAAACTGTTTTACTTCATTAATACATTTAAATTAAATTTATTTTAATTTTTCAAAAAAACATTGGAATAATTTTTTGGGAAGTAACAAACTATAATAGCCAAATAGGATAAAAAGTTAATAATACGATTTTTAACCTTCAAAAAGTTAAAAAAAAAGTGTGATATGATCCAAACGAGCGTTAAGTCTAATTAGCTTGATTCATTAATTGTCATCCAAAATGCCACTGTTTCATTTTTCTAAGAACTCACTGCCACTGTTTTTTTTTTTTTTCGTCTTTATCATCTTCGTGCCACTATTTCTTTTTGTGTACACTTCATGCTACTATTTTTGACTTCCGTAATGAATGGTTTTAAAAAAACTCTAACATTACATAAAAAATTCAACATTGCATAAGTAATGACTCTCTAGTTTTATACAAAATAATTTGTATACGTCTCTCTTAGAAATTGGACCCCCTCCACTTAATAATAATAAGTAAAAGAAGAGCATCTATGTTCGTAATTTGCAAAGGTCGTTGGAGAATTAAGTCTAAGTTGTTTGATTCATTAATTTTCATCCAAAATGCCGCCGTTTTATTTTTCTTTTTCATTTTTTGAAGAACTCATGTCCCATGCCACTCTTTTTCCATATTTTGTTTTGGTCATTTTCATGCCACTATTTTTTAATTTTTTAATATATTTTTTTTAATTTTTGGATAGAGTGCATGCTACTTCAGTGATGAATGGTTTATTTGGTCGGAATGGTTTCAGCCTTTTAGGCAGCTTTAGTGGGTTCCCCAGCTTCAAATTGGTTGTCAATGGGCCCAATGGGAGAGTGGACAGTTGAAAAAACCCATAGTCCAATTTTTAAGCCCAACCTTTAAAAGAATATAGCTTTAAATTAAATTGTATAAAATGTCAGAAGTGGGATTTGAACCCACGCCCTCTCACGAGGACCAGAACTTGAGTCTGGCGCCTTAGACCACTCGGCCATCCTGACTTTGATGCTCCGTATGCGATTTTAATCAAATTATTTTTATTACATAGGATCAGAATTTAGCATTCTATTATTGGAATAGTGGATTGTCGCATGGATAATTTTCTAATTTTTTTAATATTATTTCTACAATTTTCCAATTGCTTTTATTACGCATTTTTCTTCTATAAGTGCTTTGTATATTTGAAGGAGATTCAGAACCCATACCTTGTAAATACTTAAAAAATGAAAAAGAAAATAATTGTTCAAATATTTTAATTTGCTTTGCTAATAAAGAAATGAATTCACGTTTGCTTTTATTTTTTTAATCTCTTGTCAGTGAATGATAAGATGCAAATTTTTTATAATCTTACTTTCTTTCCACTTTTCTTTTGGTGCCAAATTATGCCAACAATTATTTTTACCCATTATTTCTCCTATTTACCTACTCCCTTTCCTACCACGCATATGCTAAGGAGTCTTGAAACTTCCCCGTGCCTCTCACATAGAAGGCAGCAACTACCTCCGCACTATTTGTCTATTTCTTGAATGATGCAAGGAAAAACCATTGGACTAATTGATTATTGAAACATACAAGCATTAAAATTAATGTGAAAAAGAAATGAATCATATGCATTGAAAACCAATGAAGCCAGAAGAAATCAATTTGTAAATGGGGAAGTGAAAAAAAAATGCACCTCAACTCAATAAGGTGCTGCATGATTTACTGAGGCTCTAAACCAGCTGCGTTACATGAACATTACAAGTCGACGTTTCTAATCGACATTCTCCCAATCAAAGGTCCAAAATATTTATAATTTATCTTCTTAATTTTTTTTTCTGAAATGAACGGTTAGATATCACATCATGTCATTTATGTTTCGATTACAAACGTACAATTTATCTTTTCTCTAAACTAAACTGCTAAATGAAGCAAATGGACCATTTCTTCATGCAAGACACCGATATAGTTTTCTGTCAATGTTGTCCCTCTTCAAGTAGTCCCTCTTAATTCTTTTCTTAATCTCACTTGGGCTAGCAAGGAATCATGATTGCAATTGCTTTGTCACCTCTGATATAAAATTGCTATGATCAAGCTCAGTTGATCAGCATTGTTAAACAACATCAAAACAATGAAATAAACTCTATGGGGAATGGTTATTCATGTTGATGAAGTACTCAAATGAGGAATTCGAAGCACTCTGTGTAGGGTCCAGCTGTAGTAGTTGAAACGAAATGGAGACAAGGAATTTATTACCAGCAATAAATTTGGTTAGAGGTATAAAAAACTTGTTGCATGCGTGAAGTAAAATTTGCATGGTCTAAAGAGAAATTCTTACATGTTCCGGAAACACTACGTGGCTGTGCTTCTGGCCAATCATATAAATGCATTTTTATGGAATTGTGTGTTAATGGTGGGTCTCATATAAAATACACTTATATGATTGGTCTGGGAGCATAGCCATGTGATGCTCTTGGACCATATAAGTATTTTTCATGGTCTAAAATACAATAGGCTGGCAATAAACGAGGCTGAAATTTCAACTCATGAGCCGGATTATTGTAGTATTTTCACACTGTGAGGAACCTCTATTAATAGAGGTGAGTTTGCCATTCAGTGTTGCAAGCAAGGCAATAAGAAAGAATTAGAGCTGAAGAGCGGAAGCCATGTAAAGTGAGTTAACCTCTAAAAATGAGAAGAAAAATAAAGAGTGTGGGTAAATCCCAAAGAGTGTAGGGTGTGAGTAAATACATCGGGAATATTTTTTGTTATTATCTCTATTACTTCTTGATATTGTAATTATCATAAAATTGTAGTATTTGAATAGGAGAGTTTTCACTGGGAAACACTATATTTACATCTTGTGTAAGAAAATATGGATAGAATACCTTGTTATTATCCTAAAAATAGTGAAACATTTTTTCAGAGTTTGTCCCATAATTTTTCCCTATATATTTGGGGGTTTTTCCACGTTAAAATTTGGTGTTATTTTTTCTAAATGCTTTGCACATATTTATTATCGCTATGCTACATGACTTGGTATATCTAATTCTATCAAGTCTATTTTAGTGCTCATTGCCACGATGGCATCATTCAATTTACATTGAGAATCAATCCCAAAGCTTAACAAGTGGTATCAGAACCAAGTTGAGCTCTGGGTTGTGCTGTTAAATTAAATGGAGGAGAATACGGGCATCATAATCAAGCTAGCAGCTGCAAATTACTCCATTTCAAAGCCGAAAATGGAGGATATCCTTTACTACAAGGATCTATATGATCCTTTGGAAAAGGGAGAAGCAAAGTCGGACAATGTGATAGTAGATGATTGGAAAGGCCATTAGATTAATCAGGCAGTGGGTGGATATTAGTGTATTCCATCATGTGGCCACAAAGACAGATGCCATACTCTGTGGAAAAATTTAAAGGATCTCTATGAGAGAAAGGCGACACAAAATAAAGCTTTTGTAATTAGGAAGCTGATGAATCTCAAGTATCGAGATGGAAGGTCTATTGCTGAGCACTTCAATGACTTCCAAAATTTGGTAAATTAGTTGAGCACCATGAAGATAGTGCGGCATGATGACTTATAAGCACTATTACTTTTGAGTTCTTTGTCGGATAATTGGAAGACCTTGGTGGTGTCACTAAACAACTCTGCTTTGAAAGAAAAATGTCTTTAGTTCAAGTCAAATACAAAATGTTCAATGAAGAAACCAGAAGAAAAGACTTGGAACAAATAATTCCTAAGCTCTTATCACAGAGAATAGGGGGAGAAGTAAAAGCAAAGGGTGGTCCAGGAAATCCAAAGATCGATTATAATCCTAATCTAGAAGAAAGTTCAATTGCTACCATTGTGACAAGAAAGGACACATCAAAAGGGATTGTAAAGCTTGGAAAAATAAAGACAAGAAAAATTAGAGCGAAAATACTACAACCCTAGTGACAGACGGGGAAGTAGTGTTGCTTTCTATTAGAGAAGAAGAGTGCTATATTATAGATTCATGTGTTGAATAGGTCATTGACTTAGCAACATCATATCACGTCACTCCTAATAAGGAATTCTTTACTGCGTATAAAGTAGGAGACTTTGGCAGTAAAAATGGGCAATAGCAACAATACATAAATTGTGGGAGTTGGTTATGTATGCATTTAGACTAACATTAGTTGCACCCTGACATTGAAGGACGTGCAAAATATGCCAGATCTACGCCTAAATATGATCTCCTTGCATGCTCTGGATCTAGCCGGATACCACAGCTATGACTTTGCTGATGGCAAATCGAAACTTTCCAAAGGCTTGATAGCTGTTGCTAAAGGAATGGTGTACGCCACACTATACAAGACTCAAGTCAAATAGATAGGAGGATTGAATGCAGTAAAAAATGATGTTTCGCCAAATTTGTGGCATAAAAGACTGGCTCATTTAAGCGAAAAGGGATGCAGATTTTGGCTAGGAAGTCCCTCATCCCTTATGCCAAAGATATAAAGCTAACTCCTTAGGACCATTGTTTGTTTGGCAAGCATCATAGGATGTCTTTTAGTGAAACATTGAAGTTGAAAGAGAATATTTCGCATATGGTTTAGTCTGATATATACGATCCCATGGAGGTGGAGACTCTGGGTAGTAGCAAATATTTTGTGATGTTCATTGATTATGCTTCACTGAAAGTATGGGTATATTTTTTAAAGAGGAAAGACCAAATGTTTCAATACTTCAAAAGGTTTGATGCTATGGTGGAAAGAGAAACCAAAAAAAGCTTTGAAGTGTTTTGGCACTAACAACGGGGGGTAAGTGTATTTCCCATGAATTTAAGAAATAAGGTAAATTACACTGACCTCCCCTGAGGTTCAGTGTAATTACACTCAGCACCCCTCTAATTCACTTTGCTCAGTGTATTATCTATAGACAGAAGGGTGCCGAGTGTAATTACACTAAATTTCAGGGGAGGTCAGTGTAATTCACCCTAAGAATTATTATACTACATGTGACATCAGGTATGAGAAGACAGCTCCTGGCAACCTATAGCATAATGTGTGGTTGAAAGAATTAACAGAACAGTTATGGAAAAAGTCAAATGTATGTTGAGAATGGCTAAGCTGCCTAAGCCATTTTAGGGTGAAACTGTTCAAACCGCATACTATCTGATTAATAGTTCTCTGTTTGTTCCTTTGGGTTTTGACATTCTTGAGAAACTATGATTCGAACATGATATTAGTTACTCTCATCTAAAGGTGTTTGGATGCAAAGCCTTTGCTCATATAAGTAAGGAGTAGAGACAAAATCTTGATGATAGAGTCATTCATTGCATATTTATGGGCTATGGAGATGAGAAACTTGGTTGCAAACTACAAGATTTAGAGAAAAATAGAGGATTATTAGAAGTAGAGATGTAGTATTTCATGAGCATGAAACTATGTTGGATTCTACAATTCCAGAGAAATCCAATAATGAACCTGGTGGTAAGGTTGATTTTATACCAGTTTATTCTCCAAGAGAAAATGCCACAGAAGGGGGAGAGTTACTTGAACATAAGGTTGATGATGAGCTAGCCATTTATGATGCTAAAGATAGAGGAGGTGTTAAGCAGGAGGAGCAAGCTCTTATACCATAGCTTCAAAGATCTAATAGAGAGCATTGTCCATCTAGTAGGTACCGCAGTTCAGAGTACATCATTCTCATCGATGAGGGGGAGCTAGAGAGTTTTGCAAAATTTCAAACTCATAAGGATGAAATCTGTTGGATGAAAGCATGAAAGAAGAGATGGAATCCTTAGAGAAGAATGATACTTATGAGCTTATGGAACATCTTGAATGCAAGAAAGCCTTGAAGAACAAATGGGTGTTCAATCTTAAGAAAGATAACAATAAGTTGGTGAAGTATAAAACTCACTTGGATGTGAAAGGCTTTGAACAAAAATGAGGAATAGATTTTGATGAGATTTTCTCTCCAGTTACAAAATAATTCTATTTGAGTTATAGTTGGATTGACAACTAACTTGGATTTGGAGCTTGAGCAATTAAATGTGAAGACTGTGTTTCTCCATGGAGATTTGGAGGAAGAGATCTACATGGATCAACCAGAAGGATTTGAGGAGACTAGAAAGGAGCACGTGATTTGTAGATTAAAGAAGAGTTTGTATAGATTAAGCAGGCTCCAATATAGTGGTACAAGAAATTTGACTCATTCATAATGAGTCATGGATATACCAAGACTGATATAGATCATTGTGTATATGTCAAAACATTTCCAGATAATAAGTTCATCATCCTTCTGCTATGTAGATGATATATTGATAGTGGGATAGGATGCGAAGATGATTGGTGATTTGAAAAAGGAGTTATCAAAAACCTTTGATATGAAAGATCTAACACTACAAGAAAATTGGCCAATTGCAGTGGACTTTGCCCCTGCAAATGAGCCAAAATCGGCCACAAAAAACATATTTGCTGCAGACATTAATCTGCCACATAATCATGGGCTACTAATCGTTTGCCACTGCAAATACTAGCGGTAGCCTTGTCCCCTTTTAATTTGCGGCGGCCTTCTCCTCCTCTACTTTGTGGCGGCCTTGTTCCCCTTTAATTTGTGGTAGCTTCGTCACCCTCTAATTTGTTGCAGACTTTGCTCCCCTCTAATTTGTGGTGGTTAAACAACCAGTTTAAGAAAAAAAAAATTAAATCCTCAGATTCATACAAAGATCATATAACAAAGCAAATCCAATTCAAAAATTTAACATCCATACAAATAAACAAATAGATGGCTTAATAAAACTTTGGAACCCATATTTTCAACAGATCTCAAACTATATCTGGTTTATCTCGAAGCCATTGAGGTTTATTTTCCTCCATTGAATGTTGAGCAACTTCCAATAAGTTTTCAACAACTTCCACTGAGTCTTCAATAATTTCCATTGAGTCTTCAACTTTGTCTAGTGAGTCTAAAACAACTTCACCCGACTCTTCAAGATTTTATACTGAGTCTTCAACATATTCATCTACCTCCTCCAGTGAATCCTCCATTACCTCTATTTTTTCAAATCTATCCATGAAATCTTTAACAAAAAAATACACAACAATTATTAACAATATCAACAATATTAAAATTAGTAATATATATTATGAAAAAATTAAAATCAGTGAAATAAATTTTTTTAAAAAATAAACCTGGTGGCTGAGGTGAAAAGTTGGTGGCAGCAGTGGCAAGCTGTCAGCAACGGTGGCGATGGCATAGTCAGTTGTGGTGATTAGAGGTGATTAGAGAAGTGTAGAAAAAAGAGAGAAGGTGCAAAAAATAAAAAAGAAACATAGAGAGGGAGAGAGAGGGGGGAAGAAAGAACAAGAGATGGAAAGGGAGGAGGAGGAAGAAGGTGGTGGATGGAGGAGGAAGAGAGAGGATGTGAGAAGAAGACGAAAAGAGAAGAGAAGAAGGAGGAAAGAGAGCAGAAAGTGTAGCACGTATGTGTTTCGGTACTAATATAAATTTTTTTGTGGCGACAAAAGGCCATGACACTTTTTGTCATTAAAGTTCAAGTAGCAATTTGCTGCCGCAAACTTCTAAACAAATATTTTTTTTTTGAAGTTCACGAAGTAAATAGTGATGGCAATAACCGCTGCAAATATTTTTTGAATTAGTGGTGGCAAATACTATACTTAGCATTCCCTATTTACCATTTCGCGGCGGCAAAAGCTGCCTCAGATGCTATAACCATTGCCGCCGCAAATTCTAACATCAGGTTCAACAATGCCATCGCAAATGTATACCAATTAGTGGGGGCATTTGCTGCTACAAATTCTAATAGTAGCATTTCATGTTTAACACTTAGCAATAGCTTTTGCCGTTGCAAACACTTAAAAATGCCACTACAACTACTAAATCAAGTTCAACAATTAGAGGCAGCATATGCCGCCACAAATTCTAACCATAGCATTCCTTGTTGCCACCGCAAATGCTATACCAAATGCCTCTGCAAATGCTTAAATTATAATTCCCTGTTCAACATTGAGCGGCGGCTCGGAATAGTGGGGGCATTTGCTGTCGCAAATACATAAGATTCAACGTTTATATGCCGCTGCATATATATATATATATATATATATATATATATGTTTGTCCAAACATATATATTTGTCCCCTGTTTGGCTCACTTTGTGGCTATATTCGGCCACTAATTTGCCAGAAATTTGTGATGGATAGCATCAGTCGCAAATATTCCGCCACTAATACACCTTTTTCTTGTAGTGTAGGCCTCACAAAGCAAATTCTAGGCATGTTGATTTGGCAAGATTGGAAGGCTAGAAATTGCAAAAGTGTGTTGCCTTGTCCACTACTGAAGCAAAATATATTGCTATGACCAAAGCCAGAAAAGAAATGCTTTGGTTGAAAAGGTTTCTTCAATAATTGGGAAAGCAGAATAGGTCTGTTATCCATTGCAATAGTCAAAGTGCTTTGGATTTAAGCAGGAATGCGATATACTACTCACATACAAAGCATATTGATGTTAGATATCATTGGCTATGCCAAGCAATGGAAGAATAATAGTTCAATCTGGAAAAGATTTATATTGATAAAAATCCTACTGATATGATGACAAAGCTTGTGGCACGAGACAAGTTGAAACTTCATGTCGAGTTGATCAGCATGGATCCCATATGACTGCTTCCAAGATTATTTCCGCAATGGCTGGAAAGAGAGAAAAATTGTAGTATTTGAATAAGAGGGTTTTCACTTGAAAACACTATATTTACCTCTTGTGTAAGACAATATAAAAAGGAGATATTGTAGTTATCCTAAATATAGTAAAATATTTTCTCAGAGTTTGTTCTGTGATTTTTTTCTCAATATTTAGGAGGTTTTCCATATTAAAAGTTGATGTTCTTTTTTTTTTGAATGCTTCATATTTATTATCATTGCACCATGTGAGTTGGTAGATCTAACTCTATCACGTCTATTTTAGTGCTCATTATCACTTGCTAATCCATTTTTTTTTTACAGTAAAATTTGCTATTATACATAAATTTCTCACAACCAGATATGGTATCACGGATTCTAATGCTACGTCTATTTACATTCTTTTCAAGATTACTTTATGTTTGTTTTAGACTTCCCTTGCTGAAAACAAGTATATACATGCTTCCCAATTGCGTTTATTGAAAGCAAGTAAAGAATTCGTTTTTCAATCAACATCTTAAGCAAACAGGTCCTAAATTATGCAGATATCTTGCTATTTGGCAGTTTCTGGGAATGCTCTATAGAAAGGGAGATTACGACAGATGTGTCTAATTCCGTAATATATAATGACACTCGTTTTGCTTGCATACTGCAATTTAACATGGTTTATGTGTATCTGTGGACGAACCAACTTGCGTTGAAACTTTACCTAAAGCGAAGTGCGCAAGTCAAAGTTCATGTGCCTTGGGCTTCTTAACTATTAATTAGTGACAAGTGACAGGAGACATGTTTTTGCTCTATTGCCTGGACGGTTGTTGTTAAGCCTTTGTTGTACACGAATGGCTCTGATGAGTTGAATGGTATAGTCTATATTTGAAGGTCCCAAAAATCAGCTTCTTCCTAGATTAGAAGAAACGAAGTTTTGTTGCCACTCTATAGTCTCTTTGAATAATGGACTGCGCGTATTGCCAATCTTGACTAGCCGCTACACTAATTTATCAATTTAATACCAACTAAAAACATGGGAGAACTTTATAATGCTTACAAGTATGTTTAGAGCATGTGATGCAAACAAGTTTTGTACTCCATGATATATATTTATTTACATGAAATTCAGTATATTTATTCTGTACACTTATTTGATCTCTAGGAAATTTTCCACATATAATTTTTTAGTGCTATAGAAAAATTTATGAGCATATTGTGAGCATCGCATGCTCTGACCATCATTGTGAGTATTGTAAACAAAGCCAAAAACATAAAAAAAATGCCACAAAACTAGCTGAAGTTTGAATTGAATTGTCACTGTCAATAGAAATTGAAAACAAAAATTTAGAAAAATTAGTGAGTAAAACAATTTCTATATTATTTTTATTGCAAAAATAAGTAAGGATAAAATAAAAAAGAAGAAATAATTGAATTGTATTTATCCGACTTTAAGCACAAAAAATTTTGTCTTGTCTAAGATTAAGGAAAAAGCATACTAGGGCATGGGCAAAAAAGTTTATTACTCTCTAATAACCTATTATGCGGCAACTAGCGGAGATGTTACTTGTATAAGCACTCTGACATCTAAGTAAAGGTGTACGAGAGAGATGGTTCTTACTTTGACGGCTGAACCATTTATATAGAGATCGAATTGGTTGTTTTTGGAAGCACTCCATCTATTAGTTTCTCTCTTATTAGGAATTGAACGATATCATGGAGAATTGAATGATATTAGTAAGAATTTGAGGGAGGAGATTTTATTCCTCTATTTCCTGATATGTGGAGATTTAGAATTTAATTTTCCTCTTACAATGAAAGAATGATTGATATTATGAAGTGTTAATTTGAGGGGGATTTTATCCCTTTATTTCTTGGTATGAGGAGTATTAAAGAGGCATATATCCCTATTTGATTATTTCTTAACGATGTGACTGTTGTATGGTGCGATTAGCGTAAATGCTAAAGGCTCAAGTGATAACCCAGATGAGTTCATTTTCTCATACCTAGCTCACTCTCTCTTTTTTAAGCTAGCAAATAGTAAACTGTCTTTTTTTTTTTTGTTGAATTGGGTTGAATTTTTTTTCCTTTAAGGATCATGAAATATGGGCTAAAAAGTGTACCGTTCCTCTATTTTTGATTATTTTTTCAAAAATTAAAAATATTTAATTTCATTAATTTAAAAAATTAGGTGCCGATAATTCACACATAAGACTATAAAGAGAATCTCATTTTAGTGTCTAATATTTTTTCCGGAATTGCCACTATCAGTTAAATATTGAAATATTTAAAAATAAATATAAAATAGATAAAATAATAAACATTTATAAGACCACGCTTCTCTTAATTAAAAAAATATTATTAGATTATCACATTAATATGTTATTGTCTTTAAAAAAGATATCTCCAAAGTATAAGACACGTCTCCAACAATTTATCATGTAGGTATTTAATAATTAACAATTTATAAACTTTCTAAACAAAAATTTATAAATAAGAATTTAATTTTTTTGGTGCATAATAAGAATTTAATTTTAATATATCATTGATGTAAATTTTTTTGTAATATTAATTATATATTATTATATCATTAATTGTTTTACTTTTACAATAATTACCTTAAAAATTATGCATATAATAAAATATAATTAATTAAAAATATATATATTATACGCTTATAGAATACATTAAAATTAATATACATTCAAAGTTTAACTAATTTGTCTAGAAGTGTAACCAATTTGTATAGTATATACTACGTGCGTACACACGGCACACGGACACGGCAGTGAGCACGCCACTCACGTTTTCTTTCCTTTCCTATTCCCGACTAACAACGTTACGTGGTGCCGTCCCATGCTTCACGAGCCATCTTTGTCGGGGCGCGTGGCTCGGTCCAAAGTCCCAAACATTTTAATCCATCTTTTCCTTTTCCTGTTCATTTTCCCTCTCTAGTAGTAACTGTTCTAGTTGTAGCCACCTTTCACTACAATTTTAATTTATATATTAATAGTATAAAATAATATTATAATTTAATATATCTGTTTTTTTTAATTTATCTATTAAAAATATATCAAATTATTTAAATAAATGAATAAAAAAATAAAAAAATATTTATAATATTTTTATTAATTAATAATATAAAATTATTTTATATTTCCAAGACATACAAATTAAATTCTAATATTAATATCACACCAACCTAAACCAACTTGGCATTCTTTTCAATCTCTCTCTCTCTCTCTCTCTGATCCGTGAAGAAGAAGAACAGGAAGAGGAAGATGATGGTGGATCTTGAGTCGCTGGCAGAGGCCACTTCTGGGGCCATTGGATCGCTGCTGAGTACCACCATCCTCTACCCTTTGGACACCTGCAAGACCAAGTACCAAGCCGAGGCTCGTTCTCATGGTCACCAAAAGTACAGGTACGACCGTACAACAACTACCTCGCTTTTTTATATTTTATTTTTGTCTAATCCTTTTTTCTTTCTTTGCAAAATTGCCCCGCTTTTGATCCCTTCCCCTTCATTCATAATTCACTTCTTGTTCTTCATGAATCGTTAAAATCCAATTTTCTTGTTAATATCGCTTGAATTTAATTGGGCGTTGGTGGGTTTGCTCTGTTGAAGTTTGTCAACTGGTCATGGTGGGAAGGACTCTTAATCTCTTCATATGATTGAAAATAGTTTCCTTATGTTACCCTTTTTTTTTTGTTGGAATTGAGTCTTTGTATTATGGTTATTTTGTGAGGATATGGTGATCAGCTACCTGCATAATTGGCATGACTTTCGAGTTTCATGTATTTGCTTTGTAGCATTAGTACCCCATTTTCTCATGCCACGTATCCAATGAGTCTGTAGTTTGAGTTTTCATTTTTTTTTTCAAAAAATATACTACGCGTTTTGGACCTTGAAAGGTGCAACTTTATTTGATTAAGTTTTCTCAATCAAATTCTTGAATCATTTTAATTGCGTTTCTTTGGTCCTTATTTTGTAGCTACTGAGTGTTGCACTGAGAGTAGTGCTTTTGATACAATCGGTTCTGGCATAATTCATAGAAAAAGCTCCTTTGCAGAGTCATCGGTTCACCTTGCAAAGGTGACTTATTGGAAGCACTGTAGAGAACTAGACTAGAGATCCAATGGTCCCTCTGGAGGGGTGTGCTTTTAAAAAAAAAATGGTTGTCTAACTAGTCTTGATTTTAGATTTAAATAAATGTACAGAAGCACCAAGCTGGATCAACATTGATCATTTAAGCATTCGATTGAGAAAATTAGAAGTAGAGGGACCAAACTGAGAAAAAAACTATGTCTTATAAGGACCAAATCAGTGTTTTAGTTGTATTAATGATTTTATGTTTCTTTAAGTGAATTAAGCATGGGAATGGAGTGTCATGCATTCAAACTTTACAAATGACAAACCTATACCACATGTGGCATGCCAAATTGCATCAAAAGTATCATTCTGTAGTTATCAGAATTCCCCAGGCTGATTATACAGGTTAATTGATCTTACTCATCTTACTCATTGACCATTGCGTAACAGGACTATCCGGCAGAATGTATGTCTTTACTCTTTAGTATATATATGTAATTTCATTTTTTTTTCTTTTAATTCAGGAATCTTTCTGATGTATTTTGGGAGGCCATACAAACCCGTCAGGTGTTTTCGCTTTACCAGGGCCTTGGAACAAAGAATCTTCAATCCTTCATTTCACAGTTTGTCTACTTCTATGGCTACAGCTACTTTAAAAGACTGTATCTGGAAAAAAGTGGCTACAAATCCATTGGAACAAAAGCAAACTTGGTAATTGCTGCTGCTGCGGGGGCTTGCACAGCCGTTGTGACTCAGGTGAGGCAGCATTAACTATTCCAAGTTTTAACAGTGCATTTGAAACCTTTCTTTTAAGATGTTTGGATCAGGAGCTATTGATACCAAGTATTCATTATGTTTGTATTGATGTCTGGGTAATGTTGAAATTGTGATTCAAATCTTTTATGGTTATGCTTTATGGTATATGATGTGATTTTTGATGATTCATAATTGGAATGTAGAACCAAAAGCATAGGATCTAATGCATCTCGGGAACAAGGCATGTTCGATCATTTTATACAGGAAAAAATCTATTAAGCTTGTAATGCTTAATCTAGTATGTGTTTGGTCTAGAATCCATGATGTCAGGGAAGGATCAGCTAATACATCATGGGTGTCTACTCAATTTTTTGTTACTATCTATAACATTATTTTCTGTTTGTCCTTTGTTATGGTGTGCATGAGAGACAAGGTATCTTATCCAAATTTGTAAGTTTAATACAAGGGTATCTCATTGATGACTATGTAGCCCCTGGATACAGCCTCTTCAAGGATGCAGACGAGTGACTTTGGAAAGTCTAAAGGGCTTTTGAAAACCCTTACAGAAGGCACCTGGAGTGATGCTTTTGACGGCCTCAGCATTTCCTTGTTACTGACCTCGAATCCTGCTATTCAGGTAAATCAATCTGTAGTTTTATAAAGAGTGGAATCCCGTATCATGTTTGTGTGCTTTCAGTTATGATACATTTCATTTAGAATTCTCAATTCGATCTGAGACCAAAATAGCTTAATGTGGAACTACCATGTCCTTCAGTATACAGTGTTTGATCAGCTGAAACAACGAGCACTGAAGAATAAACAAAACAAAGATGATAAAGGAACATCTCCAGCATCCCTTTCTGCATTTATGGCCTTTCTTTTGGGTGCAATTTCCAAGAGTGTGGCTACCTGTTTAACTTATCCAGCTATCAGGTGTATAATTGTTCATTCCTACTGTTTTTGGCTTGTGAACTTGGTTTCTAGGACACTTCTGAAATCTCCTTTTTGCATATAGGTGTAAGGTCATCATTCAATCTGCAGACTCAGATGAAGCAACCTCCAAAAAAGAGATAAAAAAATCACAGAAAACAGTCTCTGGAATATTCTATGGAATATGGAAAAGGGAGGGCATATTGGGATATTTCAAAGGATTGCAAGCTCAGATCTTAAAAACTGTTTTGAGCTCAGCACTCCTCTTAATGATCAAGGAAAAGATATCTGCCACTACTTGGGTGCTTATACTTGCAATTAAAAGGTATCTATTACTCCCAAGGGGTAGGGTAAAAAACTTGTAAGTTATGATAGCAGTTATTGGAGGAGGAAGCTTCAATCCATTGTGGATAGTGGATTTGGTTTGGTGCAATGTGTGCATTTTAACGGATACATCCATTTCTTCTGAGCTGAGACGAGGTTGAATTGTGGCTTCTGTTTGGTCCTCTTTCCAGAGGTTTTTGATGTAGAATGACTAGTCCAAGAATTTACGGAAAATACTGATATAGATAAGCAACGAAGAAAGTCTTCACAATAAATGCATTGTTAGTGTTGATTTGTTATATTTCTTCTTTTGGATTTTGGTTCTTGTATATGCTGTGGAAGCCCACATCAGAAGGGTGTTAGTAAGAGTAGCTTAGGAGCTTTATAAATAAGCACCCTCTTTTATGTATGTACTCGCTTCAGCTTCAGATTAATAAAGTCTGAGTTATTCTCCTGATTTTCAGGTGAGATAGATTTCTTTTGAATCGTTTTTAAGACATGAGGGTGATTGCTAGTGTGTTACTTAGTACCTTAAGTTCTGCATCATTTTTTCAAGTGAGTTTCTCTATCAAATGGAGATGCCTGTTGTACTGATGAGTTTCTTTAATTTTGCTGCTTTCCTGGTTCTTGTTGTTTAGGGAGGATAGCTTAGCCTACTCTCCAATTGGTCACTTTTTCTCCTTAAATTCATCCAGTTATATTAATAAAAATTTATTTTACCCTAGGTCGCTCAGGGTGGATATATTGACCTGCATCTTCTCTTCTATCTTATCCCTCTCTGTTTTGTGTGCTGTGTCCTCATTGATGTATTTAAACATGACTTTGTTGTGTGGTCGTTGGACATGTGTGGAGGAGACCTATAGAGGCCCTAGTAAGGAGAATGGATCAAATGGAGGGTAGTCTTGTAACTAGAGGTAGAGGGAGACCTAAAAAACTATAGGTGAAATAATTGAAAGAGATTTAAATGTTAATGGTTTAAACATAAATATGATATATGATAGAGCACTATGGTTTTGTTTGATCTATATAGCTGACCTAATCTAGTGAGATAAGGCTTAGTTGTTGTTGTTGTTGTTGTTGTTGCTGGTGTAGTTGTTGTTGTTTGTTGTGTGGTAGTTCTGTTCTTATGATTGTTTTAAAGTGCTCTTTTGAGTTGAGTGATTTATTTTCCTTACGTATGATGTTGGATTGGATGTCATTTTGAATTACTTGATTGTTTCTGTGCATCTTGTGTTTGGTTTTGCTTGTATTTTCATAAGTTGTGCAAAACCAATGGCTGGTTAGGAAGGACATATTACAAATTTGATATTTATTTTAGCTTTTGCAATATGATTGGAATATGGTGACGAAAAGCTAAGGAATCACTTTGGTAATATTGTTTGTGAAGTGATATAGGTGTGATGGCCATGGGTCTCAATCTGCGGTGTTTTGTTTTGATTTTCCCGTTGTATTATTTTTGTATGATAGATCATAATGCATTTATGCTAGACTTGGAATTTTGTTTCCATCAATTTTTTCTTTGGTCTATAAAATTGAAAGGAAGGATAGTTTACTTCAAATAGCATTGTCTAGTGTCCTAAGGGGTCAAATATTGGCTTAGACGATTACTCTTAAGAACGTTTCTTCAGAGGAGGCTACTCAATACTCATAGCCTCTATCGTTACACATTAGGGGCTCTCCTTAGGGAAAGATAACTAACTATCAGGTGGGATTAACAAGGAAAACAAGTAGACACAGGAGGGAATGTCTTACATGGATCCGTGCAACCGGACAACTGGTTGAGTCAATTAAATGTGTTTCCAAAACAGTGTGCTGTGTGATTGATTGACTTGACTTGGAATTTGTTGCTCTTTGGTTTAATTGTTGACGGGAGTTATCAAATGTGTCAATTTATTCTGGTATATTTGTGCTAAGCTAATGTGACTAATTTGTGCATATTATGGAAATTTTGCTGGTTGATATTGTATAAATAATCTTGGTTTATAGGGTCAACGTCAGGAGATTGTGGGATGTTTTGTGCATTATGTCTAAATTTTGGATTGTCTTATTTGACTGCGGTTGATTGTCCGTTGAAGTGGTTATGCTTCGTATAGTTTTTTGTTGCTTTATTAGATGGGCATTGCAATGTTTCTGCCTCAATCGATTTATTGCTTTTCTGCCTCGGAATGCTAGAAAAAAAATTGTTTATTAGACATATTGTGGATTCTGTTGGAGTGAAAGCTGTGTTTCTTTTGGTCTGAGACCCTCATCATTTGTTATCTTGGTCAATACGATCCTCAATACTCGCTTTTTTTTTTTTTTTTTTTTTCCTTCTTTCGCCATTTTTTCCCGGTCACACACCCACCTTTAGGGGAGGGGGGCAATTGTGCAATCCTCATTCCTCAATCCTCAATCTCATGTTTTTCTTTTTGGGTGAAGTCAATCATGTTGATATTTTAGGCATCAGTGACCTTATTGAGCCCATGTGTTGGGTCTCTACGTTTTGGGTGCAATGCTGGACCTAGCTAAATGGGCAATCTATCTATCTATCTTCGCAAAACTTTATAATACACACAGTTTTTGGTCAGGACCCAAAAAAATGAAAATTGGGTCCTTTCGTCCCTATGTTCTTTATGCCCTGCCCTAAATCACTCTTTTCCGGCTTCTTTCTAAATCTGATTTCTTTTTCTTATTAAAATCCAGACAGGATAAAAAGAAAAGAAAACCTCCATTTCAAAAAAAAAAAAAATGCCCTTATGTATATGTATATGTATAGAGAGATTCTTTTACCTTCCGGGAGAAAAAACTTGGTTTCCTCCACACTAGTAGAAAAGTGACATAGAGATTTTTGGGGCCTACGCAATTTTTTCAATTCAAAAAATATTTTACTCATGTAATGAATCAACATTGGTTAACATCGGTGAAAATTTCTACTGTGCACCAAAGGTAAATGGGACTCTCATTTATTCTTTGTATATCTTTTTCTCCTGGTTTGTGTTTTTTGACTTTCTTTATATTTATTATTATTTTTTCGGGTGTATCAAAATTATTTTTTTTTCAATTGTGTTTTCATACAACTACCGTGATAAATAATCTAAATATATGATTTCTTTTTACTATTTATTGAAGCTAAAATTACATGCAACAAAATTAATGGAAAAATAGAATTACCTTTATATATATATATATATATATATATATATATATATATATATATATATATATATATATATAGACAATGCACTATAATAATTTGTTTATCAGCATCGCTATAATAATTTTGAAAAATGCTACCAATTTTCTAATGCATTCTTAGCCAACTGAGTCAACTAAAAAAATATTATTTATATTTATTTTAATATTTATTATAGATATATAATCAATAATAAGTCTATCTATTTTTTCAATTCTGATAATATATCTTTCTCTTTTATCATGTATTTATAATGAGTCTATAAATAGAAAATAAATAACATTTTTTTTAACCTATAATCTATTTGTTATTAAATTCTTATTACCATTTTTGGGATTAACATTAGGAGATGACATTTTCTAAAAATATCTTTTATAATGTTAGCTTGGTTTTCAAGCTCATTGGTTCAAAAAAAAAATGGATAAATAATTTTTGAAAAAGGAACAGCTTATATTCGAAGCAAAACGCTGCCTTCAAATAGCACAGTAAACCGAACACTCGTTAGAGATAACCAGAGCCTTCTCCTTCATTGCTATCTTACTCTTACTCTCGGCAAGATTTGCCGCCGCCAGCCAGGCCGCCGCCGCACGTGACCAACGCCACTTCCGCCGCCGCCGTGCTACTGCTACGCGACTCCGCCTTCTGGTGAGTCTCTCATGAGTCCTCTCGAGGCTTTTTCCATTATCTGAAAGTTTTAATATTTATGATTTTATAGATGAAAAAACTGTAAAATTTAAATGCTGCATTGGTTATTGTTCGATGTTTCATAAGTTTAAATTGAATAAAGGAAAAAAAGAAAAAGAAAAAAACTGTGTGGTGCGGACCAGCCTTCTAGTCCGCGGGTTCAAGTGTGGCTTCGAAATTCTCAAACTTTTGAATTAAGGGGTGGCTCAAGAAAACAAGAATCTTGAAAAAGCATTGATTTTTGGGTTCTATTCTATGGGCTCATATGAATTGCTAACATGGGTGGTTGTGATTTTTGCACTTTTGATATGAACTAGGGTGGTCGTGGTGCTTTCCTCTGTTATCTTGGTTGGTACCAAAAATGCCAGAAGATGCTGTTTACGAACACCCTTTGTTTGGGGGCAAAATATCAAGCACGTTCCCCCACAGGTTCCAGGTCATTGATCATTTTTTTTTTCTCTTTTGGCATTTTTAATAATTAGTTGTTGTTATTATTATGATATTATTTTCATGTAACCCATGTTCTTTGTGTAACTATAAACCGTTAGAAGACGGTGTGTGACTTTAGTTTTGGTTGCTGAAATTTAGGTTTCTGGTTTGTTTCTTGTAGGATGTCAGCAACATTCGAGAAGTCCCTGATCATCAGGTTTGTCATGCTTGCTCTTTTGATTATATTATGTGTTCTGTCTAATTCTTTTACTAACTTGTTTTTTGGGCCTTGTTGGTTTTTTATAGGAGGTGTTTGCGGACCCAAGCCGCGATGAGAGCTTGATCTTTGAGCTTTTAGAATTGAAGCATGATGTTGCTGATAGTGGAAGTGCTGTGTGGTTTCTTCAAGACCTTGCTAGTGAGCAGGATGCTGAAGGAAGTGTGGTATGCCTTTGTTTCATATCAGTTTCTTATGTTATAGGGTTAATAGAATGTGGCAATGTAATTGGTATATGGAAACTGGATTATGTTATGTTTCAGCCTATGCACCAGTCAAGAATATTATTGGAATGTGTGGATGGTGCTGAGATTTGGCATATATTTTGAATTTTTGATTGTTTTGCTGTACTATTGGGTCCAATAAAAAAGTGCTAAGCTGGCTTGGTTGCTTTAGTTCCACTAATCGTTATGTCATTTTTTAGTACAAATAATTTATCAAAGCTTCCTTGTAGAAGTTTATTGGGTAAGGTAGTAGTCACATGGCTTAATTTAAATGTTTAACTTTGGCTGTAGTATTGGCTATCTATCATAGCCAGATGTTTGGTATTATCATCTTTAACTTTGCGTGAATATTTTCTTTGTGGATTGGGAGATTTAGCAGTCATTGATTGGCGGACTCCATTTCCCCTTTCAACATACTATAACATTGCAAGTGATCTTTTCTTCCTTTTAATGCCTGGTTGATTTGATTTAGTGAAGCTATAACTCTACTTCAGTCATTGTGTGTATGTGTGTGTACAAGTATTATCTCCCAACACATGGGAAAAGGAATTTCTCTTGGAAAGGATAGCTTTCCTTCATTTTAATTCATTTAATGTCTTATTTGATGCAGAAGTTTATTGTGTCACATGATCATCTCTTCCTTCTAAATTATTTCAGGTTATTGAGCAGTCTGGAGTCCTTGAAGCACCTGGTTTGATGTACAGAAATACACCAGCCGTTGTAACAACTGCAGTAGGCCAAATGGTAAGGCTTTTATACTTGTTTTGACAATGAATTTGTGTTATCCATCATTTCCTGCTCATCTGAGTCAGTTACCTCAGGATTAACGCCCACAATGTCTTATATTATTATTAGACTTCTCTGTCTTCCCTGTTATATATGATAATCCACTTACTTGCCTCGTTATTTGCTAGTATTCACTATTTGCAAAGATTGAGGACATGCAAATACAATGTTATGACTACAACATTTAATTGACTTACTTAACTAACTGCTTAATCAACAATATTCATTATTTGTTACTCTTGATATTATTTGATTACTGCTGTATTAATTGACTACCTGAGTAGTATTAGCCTCTTTCTTTTCCTTGTTTAGTGTAAATTGTATCTCCTATTTTAACTTTGGCATCTTGGTGGCCATCCATTCCATCCTACTTAAATTAAAATGTGTCCAGTCCAGCCTTTTAAAATTTTGTAATAAGTATGAGCATGCTTCCCTGCCTATTCTTCAGAGGCAGTCTGAGATGTCATATCCTCCTTAGGGATGCTATGAGGACTGTTTTACAGCTGAAGCATAGTTTTTAGCCTGTTCTACTTCTACAATGTTGCCTTAGATATTGACATTTGTGTTGATCACTTTATTGTTTACCTATTGCTGGTAAAATTCCCAATCTAAGCTTATAATTCATTTGTTTTGAGGATTCTTCTTTTATTGTCAAGAAGTTGGGCTTCTCCTAGCGGGAATGATAATTGCTATTTGGTTGGTCGATGTCTCTGTCTATTTCAATATGGGATTGTTGGATGAGATATTAGGTTCTATGAAGTGTCCAATTTGTAGCCTTCGTGAATGAGACATGTGAAATGTTTCTCCATGGTTATGAAGTTACATACTGTAATTGGCCCAAACATCAGATCAGTATAAGCTAAAAGAGAGGTGGTCAGACCTAGAAATTTGTTGTGTGAAATAATGATATTTTTGCCGAACTGTACACAATTTTAAAGGTTTCACTTGTGCCTTTTGTTGTATTATTAGTGACCTGATGCTCTGTGCCCTTTTTAAGGCTTCCCGTTATTTTTATTATAAACTAAAATATCGCAGAGAATCTGACATTTCATTAATCTCTTCTTTGCCCCACAAGTTGTTGCCAGAGTTCTCCTAATTTCTTACTCTTGACTTGTGAACATTAAAAAAGCTCTTGACTTTTTGTAACTTCAGGACAAATGAAACTCTGGCATTTTATATTAATTTCCTGTAAAATTGTCATTTGGATTAATTAAGATTTCTATTAGATGTTCTTCTTGAAGCTGCATATGCAGGAAGATACATTCTGTTCACTTTTATTGTAGGTCTGTTGATTCCTGTAATGGATTTTTCCTCTACTAGTTAATTACAATATTCTTTGGCTGTTCACATTTCAAATGATATGGGGGGTAGATCCACTTATTTCAGGAATAAGTATTGGCACTCTTATTCCGTTGAATAACTTTTTGTAAATGTTGAAATTTTTATCAATCTAACCGTTGAGTTTAAAGCTCTCACTAACTAGATCAAGTTCATAAAATTTCTTACAGTTTGAGAATAATGATGCTTCATCAGACCACTTTATTTTGACATATAATGATGTACCTATGAATGTTAAATTTATCTAAAATTTGGTATACTTGATCGTGGTGATAATATCACATAATTCAAAGGTTGGATTGATGAAATTCAATATTTCAAATTTCAATGGAGTAAGTGTACAAACCCTATTCTTGGAGCAAGTAGATCCCTTCCTACATGCATATGTATTCTTTATTTGTTGATAGTAGCATCTTTCATTTTCCTTCATAAGCCCTTTTAGAGTGTTCTTCATATCTATTATATGTGTGTATGTGACCTTTTGTAAGAGTTTTTGATTCCATTACATTCATTTTTACCCCTCACTCACTCCATCATCTATAATCATCGCTAGGCAATCTCTAAGGGACGGCAAGGAAGGGAAGCACAAAATATCGTTAAAGTAAGTTCTGTTTTGCATGGAATGTTGCTAGTTTGACATTGTTCCAACATTGATTGGTCTGTGGATCATTCCAAAATTTGTTCATTTCTTCAGGTGTATTTGGCAAATTTGCGTCTTAAAGGAGTTGATACTGATGTACTTGTCACTGCATATGAGCCCATTGTTATAAAGTAAGTATGTGGAATATCTTTTTCATAGCAATAAACACTTTGGGAAATTGTATTGCATTTGGGTGCTGTTCAATTGTTGACCGATTGGATGAGTTAGGTTGAATTTTATGTGGAATATCTTTTTCATAGCAATAAGCACTTTGGGAAATTGTATTGCATTTGGGTGCTGTTTCAATTGTTGACCGATTGGATGAGTTAGGTTGAATTTTAGATTGGTGTTCAGGTTTGATTCAGTTTTTCTTTCAATTTTTTTGGCATCATTTCCCTTTCCTGTATATATGTTAAAGTGCAATAGGTCAAATTAGAAAAGGAAATGGATTAACATATGCATTTTTTATTGCACCGATTTTGTGGAAGCTATGACTGTGCAAGACAATCATTTCCTTTTTGTGCCTGCAGCCCTTTGAGTGAAAGTGCGGACGCGGTTGGTGCTGGCATGGCTGTTCCTGCTGCACAAGCTGGCTGTATGCCCATGGATGAGGTATTTAGACTAGCTGTAACAAGCTTCAAGGTTTATGACTGGGGTCTTTTTGGTGCAAGACCCTAGGTTTGCTATCTAGGAGCAAGTTGACACTTAGCTATGTGGAGTTGGGACTTCAAAACATTGTTATTTGAGTGGAATTTTGAAAATAGGTGCTGTTCACATTTTGGTCATTGTATATTCCTCACAGGTTTTTTCTTTGGGCCAGAATTACTTACTTTCCCCCATTTGCATTTGGTTATATTCAATCATGTTATTAACTTGGTAGGCTTGTCAGGTAGCTAGTATCTGGAGAGAATAACATGCTCTTTAGAAATGTCAGTGACTTTTTCAGTTTTGGAGGTGCTGGATTGTAATGTCCTTTAGTTTATCCTCTTTTGGTTTACATTTCTTTATATGCTGCTGCTTTATACCCAACAAGTTGGGACAGCAACAACGTGCTTCCTGGAAAACTGCGACTGCAGCACAAAGGGCCAAGCCACCAGCTTGTACATGGTGGGGTTATGTTTTATTGAATTTTGGCGGACAAATAGTTATATATAAGCAAAATGAAGTCCTTAAAAGAGAAATTCTTTTTGTGGGGCACTATATATTATATACATTGAATCCAACAATTATCATGCGTCAAGTTGTATGGTAAGTTACAAATGTACTTTTTAAAAGATGTCTCTGTCATTCGTCAATTCGTTAATTTGGGTACTTGTGGTAGATAGTGTTTTAGCTAAAAATTTCTTGTCTTTGAAATGATTATCAAAGGTAAACCCTTGATGTTTTCATTTCATTTCAAGCGGCCACAGCTGGCCATATCTAATCCACCAAGGATGAAAAATATGAATAATTGGCACATGAAAGGGGCTGCTTTCAAACTTTTAAATTGCCCCTTATCCATTTCAATTGGTTGCCCCATCTTTTGATGGTTGAGTGAGTGATCAGTTTTCTTCATAGCATAAGCATTGTTTGTCTCTCAGAGAATGCTGCCATTTGCCAATCGTGTCCACTGTAATGGATTGCTCCTAGATGGCATCTCTCTTTCTCACAGGTACGCCAGATCAATGATATACAAGCATGCTTCAATGCGTTTGCCCCCTCTGAAAGCGACATGTAAAAACTATGGGTTGAAAACTGCCCAAGAAAGCAAGGCAGCGACCTTAAACCTCAAAAGGCCCAATTAGAACCCAGTGCCTTAGTTTTCAGCCATCGTATTCCACAGAAATTCCATCCTTGTCTGAAGGCATACATAGTCATAGCGGTATGTCCATTTCATATGGAGTAATGAATGAACTATCACGCAAAAAGGGGTCTAGTTGGTTTGATGTATTCCCATGATTTGAGTTTTTATTTTTGGGGGAGGGGGAGGTCTGGGTGTTCCATGAGTTCGAAGGCATATGATACTTTAGATTGGAGTAGTTCTCTAACTCAACCAAACTTTTAATGTTTTTTTTTTTTTTTTTGGGTCTATACTATTAGTACTTGAAATCCACTAGATTCTAGCTTGAACTGGGTCAATTCACTACAGATGTAAGTGTTGGTTTTTTTTTTCATCCATAACACTTGAATTTGAGATTTTGCTTAAAAAAAAGTAGGTATTTAATCACTTGAACTAACTAAACATTGATAACCTAAATTTCAATTTGAAAATGAATGATATTATCACACTAAAATATAATGTTGATTTTCTCCTGTCAAATATAATGTTGATTTTCATATTTGATTAGTTATGTAAATTTGTTTAATTAATTATGTATATTTAATATAAAATATACAACAATAATTAAATCTTATCGCATTAGGTGAGATTAGTTACATGAATCAGATGATATATATATATATGTAAAGTTTATAGTTAAATCATTAAAATCTTTTTTTTAGTGGTTTCATTATAATTTTTTATATCTTTGTTTACCTCTAATTATCGGGTCGTCATTTATCTAATCTACTCTTCTCACTATGGTTTTCATAAGTCTTCTCTATATATAACCAAATCACTTAAGACAAGATTTTATCATTTTTTTTTTTTTACAGTAAGTGTACTTCAACTTTTTATTTAATAGTAGTAATACATTCATTTTCAAATCCTATCTTATTTAGTAGGAAAATATATCTAATTAATTAATTGTATTAATTATAAAATATAAGTAATTAAATAATTGTGTATAATTAAATAATTATATCAATATATATATATATATATAATGTAAATTAATATGATAAAATTGGTAAAAATATATTTTTTTTATAAAAATATTATTTATACTTATTTTAGAATTCATTTTAAAGAGACACATTAAAGTATCTCTTAGTTATTAATTGAGAGTAAATTTCACTTTTTATCCCTATCAATTATTAAAAAATACCTTAATATATTCCATTAAAATAAATACAAATAACCCTATTATTTCTTTTGAATGTAGCCAAAACGAGCACTGTACAGAGGTTTTCATTTAAGGGCTGTGTGAACTGATAGAATAATGTTTTGATGCAAGCCGGTGAGTGACCATTCCATTAGAGGTGGCACTCTTAGGACCCGAAACGTGACGACAATGAAATTATGATGAGTCAATCACGTGTCATGCAACTAGTTTGAAAATAATGCATTCAGTGGGCCCACCCCAATAAATTATAGGATATGGCAGTCCTCTTAGGACATATGGTTTCACGCATTGTGAATGCAGAAAGGAAAGCTGCCGTAAATTATTGGTGAGCAATCAACGTCAAATCATTGCCAAATCTTTCTAGATCGGCTGCTGCCACACTGACATGGGTTTAAGCACTCTGTTAATGAAGAAATCAATACTAAAATCTACCAATAAACTTTCATTTGAGGATTCTAATTTTATTGGCAAAAGCTTAACGTGAGGAAAAATTATCCTTATTTTAAGGTAAATGACTTATTAGTTTTTAAAAAAAATTACACTTTTATTGCAACTTATTAATTTATTATTAGTAAAAGGTCAATTAAGTTAAGGATAAATTATGAATAATCTATTTATAGATTTGATAAACTTATAAGTTTCAGTATCCTATAATTCAAATTAAAAGTATATAATTCCAAAAATGAAAAAAAAAAAAGCTTTGATGCTAAAAAATATATTCTACATGACATAGAGCATTTAACAAAATTTAGCATTTTTTCACTCTAACCCTAATTTCAAAAAATTATGTATTAAGAAATTTATTCACCAAAGTTAATTCTGACTAAAACAACAAGAAGATTATTTATAATTTACCCATTATACAAACTACTATCACCTTCATTTGAAAACTTCAAATTTCATTATAATTTTTAAAATAATTCAAATTTTATACAATTATAAGAATTATTATCCCTTCCAACCAGTTGACGTGCCGCCACTCATCGGCAAAAGCATTAACCATGAAGAAACATCTTTCTTTTCCTTTTTTTGACGGGAATTAAGAAACATCTTTCTTATGAGCATAATAAGCAACGGTTTTGGTTTCGATAAGTATACACAATAAGATCATTTTTGCAATCAAGGACAAATTTGCTTTATGTTCATAATTAATTAATATTAATCAGAAGGAAAACAACAGGAGAAAGAAGACTCTGCCGACATTGACGACTGTGGAGTCAATTTAGCACTCTAAAGTCGTGTGTCCATACTTCAAATATTCCAACAGTTTCTCTGCATTTTATTTTTCTAAAAAGAAAAGTTAAAAATGACAAGAGGGCACGTAGTAAAGCATTTTTTTTTTTCAAATTTGAATAAAATGTGGGCCGTACAACGAGGCAGCTCTCTCTCTCTCTCTCTCTCTCTCTCTCTCTCACACACACACACACACCCGATTGCCCTCAATTTAACTTATAAAGTCCCAAATTAAAAGAGAAATGATTTTTATATCATCTAAAATAATAGATATTTATATATATTTTTTATTTTTATCCACCTTTATTTTTATGTGGGTATTTATAATTGTCGCTAAAATTGGATTTAAAATAACACAACTCTAAGTTAAAATATTCAGTAAAAATCATTGGGATCCTCCATCAAAGATCTTTAAAACATAGATTGCTAAGTAACGATGGGCTGTATTAAGGCTACTGGTGTCCGTGATAAGATAAGGTAAGGTGTGATAATATAAGATGTAGTAGTATAAAATTTGTTAAAAATTTAATATTATATAGTGATCGATATATTGTATAATATATCATATTATATAAAATAATCATATTTATATTTTGAGTTTAATTTATATGCACTCTAATCAATCATATTCTTTCATTAATATAATCATTCAAGTAGTAGATATGAGATTTAATCATATTTGCTGATATAACAATATATGATTGAATGATAGTATAAATATTTTTTACACTTATAATATATATAAATTAAATCCTTATCTTTTTATTATCACATATAATTTCAGTTACAAGTAAAAACTTAGTAAGAAAAAATAAAATTATTTATAAGAAATATTATTTGTTATTTATTTTAATAGTTATTGCTTATTAAAATAACATATAAAAAAATAGAAAAGAGATCAGATATAAAGAGAGACTTTATATATTAAGAGCTAATCAGAACTCCTAATTAAATTACACATAATTTTAATAGATAAATGGGGTTTAATAGGTAAGTTTATATATACATTTATTGAACCAAACAACTAACAAAACTAATGTATTATATTAGTTTATCTTATCGGACCTAATATAAGATGTCAAACAATCTCAAGATCCACATTAAACATTATTAATTTGAAGATATATTGTAAATGTCATTAAAATAGTTTATAACAAAGTTCACATTGAACTTAAAACATGAACTTTTCATGTTTAAATTTACGAGTTTTATTAAGAAGCGCACTTAAGAATTCAAAAATGAAAAGTATTACTTGAAAAATATTTAATACACTGAAACTTAAAATTCACCCTTTTTACTTCTTAGGAAAATTTTAATTTTAATATATTATTAGATCATTTAAAATTTGATTATTAACAACCGCACAAGATATGAAATTTATTAAATTATGTAATTACATGTTATTATACGTAAGTTTAATGTTTTATACTAATGATGCATCAATAACTAAGTTTAAATCTTTATATATATAACATATTTTAAATTTTCTAAAATATAAGGCAGCCTTTGAAAGGCCAACTTTATCATTACGAATATGAAATTCAATCTAGGGTTTTCTTAAACCATCCCATACACACAAGAGAAGGGTAACTAGTTGAACTAGTAGTACAAAAATGGCAAGATACTAGCCGAATCCAGCACTACTGAGTGTTTAGTAATGTTCATCTTCTCATTCTAAGTGTAAGTCTTGTATACTTACTCTATTGAATAATTTTTTATAAAACTTGAATTTTATCAATTTAACTATTGAATCATATAATATTATCTTGAAGATCTAACATTCTAAATTTCAGAAAAATTAGACATTAATAAATATGTAATTTAATAGTCAACATTTACTTATATAAATGTCAAAAAATATATTATATATCAAAATAAAGTAAAATAATAAAGCATTAAATTATTTTTAAATTGTATAAAATTTTATAGACTTGACCGGGGGACAACGGTTCATCTTGTGTATTACAAAGGGTGTTGTCCCCCCAAATTATTTTTGTTTATGTAAAACTTTTTACTTTTTTTTTTTTGTGTACTTGGACCCCTCCAAATCTTTTTCATTCTTACACTACAAAAGATAAGAGGTTAGCTATCCAAAAATCTTGCAGACAAAATTAACTAGTACTTGAATATTACAAATGCAATTTGAATATTTGAGGTAATTAGTTTTGTAAACTCTTTACTTAATTGTATGTTTAAATATTATAATAGACAATATGTTGTGTATATATCTATGTCTCTTGAGTTTTGTTATGAAATGTTCATTTTCTTTTAGATATTCTGACTAACATCTAAATTTTTATATGAAAGTAAAATTACAAAATATGTGTATTACTTTTTTGCATAAAATTAACTGTTAAGTATTGGCTTCTCTTACAAAAAAAGTCTAGCTCTACCCCTAGACTTGATCTACTTACTAAAAACTTTTAATTTGATGGTTAGATTAATGAAATTCAATGTCTATAAAAAGTAATTAAATAAAGTAAGTATATCAAGACTTATTTTTGACATAAGTGGACCTCCACCATATATATATACACGCTTAACACACTTAAGCTATTTAATAACTTTCTATAAAATATAATTTTTATCGATTCAACAATTGACTTAATTATGATTAGCTATCATATACATCATTTGTGTCAAATTTTGACAAAATTAAATGTAATAAGAATGTAATCAAATAGCTTTTATTTTTATATATTTTAAAAAGCATATATTATATTCATTTTGATATGTATAAAAAATAAAATAATTTTCTATTAATATGAAATTCTATAAATATAATTTATAAAATATGAATTTCCATTCTAACTACATGGACTTTTACAAAATTTCACCAATAAAAATATTAACAGTGTAAGAATTGTTTTTAATTTACACTAATATAACTTGATTATAATAGGAAGATATTAATTGATTTCGGTATGTATAAGGCTTGTCACATTTATATCATTCAACCTCCATCCTAAAATAATTATCTATTTTCAAAATTTTATTTATCTACAAATAATTATCTATTTAGGAAATTTAGGCAATGTTAATTATTTTTTTCTTAATTATACCTCTATTAAATAGAAAAGAGAGAGTAAGTGGAAAGAGATAATTAACGAAAAGAGAGAATTAAATAAGAATAATTTTGTAAAATATACATAAATTTCTCTAATATTAAAAATTTTTCAATCATTTTTTTAATTCATATGCGTATTTAAAATTGAAAAGTTATTTTAGGATGAAAGTGGTATCATTTTTTTCCATCCAACTGTTAAGTTATAATAATCTATCACATAGATCATTTATGTTTAAAGAAAAATATAAATAAGAATATGACCAAATATTTCTTATTTGTACATATTTTTAAAATAAGTATTACGTTAATTTTAGCGTATATAAAAAAATTATCAAACAATTTGACAGTAGTGTGAACTTGTATATACATACTTTAAGATATTAACATTCAATTCAAAAATGAGTTTTATTAAAAATTTCTTCTATAATTAAAAAGTTATTTAATAGTGTAAGAATAACTTTGGCTTATCAATATTTAGTTAGTTCAAATAATTAAGCATTTATTCTTTTTAAGTAAGGTTTCGGATTTAAGTCTTGCGGATGTAAAAAAAAAAAAATAATAACATAAGAAAAACTTTACCTCCATAATAATTAGCTAACCTCATTTAAATTAGATTAGTTAGAGTTCAATGAATTTTAAATATTAATGATTTAGAGGCAATTTCTTAAATGGGAATTAAGAGTTTGTTATCATATAGTGACTAGTAATTAATTAAAATGACTTTTTTAACCCTTGACTTATTCTCTCTCTTCTCCCTCTCACCCATCGCGGTCCACACCCAACACTACGCCCCCTAACCCTCAATGCACCCACTCTGCTGGCCGGTGCTTCTTAGGTATTGGGTTTGATTTTTTTCCACTCAAACTTTTCAAGCCAAGAGTAAGTTCACGGCGGGGTGCATGTAAAATTCAATCTAACTAACATTTGATTGTGTTTTCGTTTTACCACTCTTGGTACTTAGCATATAGACAATACGATAAACAAGATTTAACTATATAGTCCAACTTTTTAGTCTTATGACTGAATGGAAATGGAACAACGATTTTTAATTCTCCGAGGCCACCGACAAGAAGCATTGGTACAAGAAGAATCACATTGGTGCCTCACAGATGCAGTTTCTGTTGAGAATGCGGTTGGGGGCTGTGGCAGAGTGGGGGAGGGGGGGCACAGTGGCATGGAAGCGGGGCATTGGCGCCGGGAAGGAGGGGTGGGCGGCGGCAGCACCCGGAGGGGAGTGGGGCGGATTTGCTGGAGGAAGGAGTGGTATGGTGGATGTCAATAGGAAGGATAGAATGGAAAAATGAAAATTTAATTATTTATTAAATTATTTTATAACTGTTAGATTCAATGTTTAATGGATAAGATTTAGTCACCATGCCGGTGACAAACTCATCTTCCCCACTTAAGAACTCCCCGTGATTTAGATAAAAAAAAATTAAAGAGTGACTTTGACTTGCTTTGTTATCAATTAATCCCTTTATCACGTAAAAAAAAAAAAAATTAAACCCTTTATGTATAAACTATTTTGTGTCAACCATTTCATGTTTGGGTGTAAGTAAATAAAACTGATTTTAACCACTGATTATTTCATTTACACGATGAAATCACTTCTTTTAAATACATTTTGCTTATACTCATCTCTGATTATTTTGTACAAGAAAATATTTTTAAAAAATTCATCCTATTTTTATAATTTAAATAAATTATTTCATATCCACTTCACTAACTGATTATCTGAAGCAATTTTTTAATACGGTCCAAACAATTGTATTGAAATCTCGTTTCAGTATCCAAACACAAAATTGATTTATCATAATTAATTTTCAAAAAATCAATCATATATCTATACTAAATATAAAGGAGATTTTTTTTTAGGTCATAATTTATTTTTATTATTAAATTAAAATTATAATAGTATGTATTACATTTACCGTGATCATTATTAAGTAATTATATATATATATATAGAGAGAGAGAGAGAGAAAGAGAGAGGTTTAACTGAAAAGAATAAATTTTGATTATTAAATTATATATAAATAGTCAAAATTAAAATATAAAATAATATATATTTTTTAAATGATCATATGATATTTAAATAATTTTTAATCTTTAACCATCTATATACGATTATACAACTCAAATTTACTTCTTTCACTTTCATAATAAACCAATTGTATATGTGTGTGTAGTGAGTTGAAAGTACATTCTGAGTACTCAATGAACATGGAGGCCAAATCCTCCGGTTATTTTCAAACCCATACTTCCGCTTTTAGTACTAAGACTTGAGTGTCATGAGAGCAATTGTAATTAAACCACTTCCTATATTCCATGCTCCTATGCTAGCTATGACACTTGGAATCAATATTGTAGTGTCCGGTCAATTTACCTGACATCTTGCGCTTCCTTATCCCAACTCAGATAGGTATTCGATGAATTTCTAGTAGTGCTATATCATTAGTTAAGGATCATCATTAATCCGGACAAAATTTTATTATTTTGTTATAAGTAATTTGTGAATTTCTAGTAGTGTTGTATTACATTTAAAGATGAAACTTTTTTTTTAAAAGAAATTGTTCTATTTTTTGGTAGAAAAAGATTGTTTTAAAATTAATCCTTCAAAAACAAAATATAGTAAACATCAGTCAGGTATTAATTATGCAAACGCACCATATGTTAATAACTTTACATAAAATTGAGCTTTAATGGTTTGAAATAGTTTATTTTTTTCCTCAACAAAATCGTCTAATTAACTATGTCAATTGATTATAATCTGCCAACCATAAACCAAATTTCACTTTCCAACATAAATTTTGGCACCAAATCCCCTGGCAGTGCACAAAAGTCTTTTGCGATATGACTCTTCGGGAGTCCGGACCATGCACCGTTGTTCATTATACCATCACTCTCAATTCTAATTTTACATAGACCCACCCTCTCAGTGACATCCTGAAGCATTTGCTTTGCTTTTCTTGTGCTGTTTTAAGTCTAAAATCATTCATGTAAACAAGAGTCAAGCAAAGGGCGAAGTAGAGTTTTTGAGACTGAAAAAGAAACAAAATTGAAAAAGACAATAAAAAGTTTCTCTTTTAACTTGTATTTTTTTATCAATCATGTCAAAATCTCATCCTTGTTTTTGTCCTTTTCTCCTTTACCAGAATTATTTTGCATGCTTAAAGATAATTATATGCTTTTCATAAATTATCTATCTTCTTGGAGGCACTTCTCTAATCATATTGAGAAGCATTATTGCTAAAGCTGCATTTAATTATGTCCAAAACCATCTTGGTGTATGATGTTATGATAGCATATAGATAATCTAATCTATGTGTGCCGCAAAAAAGGATATGAGCTCAATCTGGAAGAAATTGGAGGCGAAGGGATGGATATTGGCATCTAGTGCTATTATTGCCCACTAATCATTCAAAGTAAGATGCTGGGTTTGTCACATTACCACCTACTTTGTCTCTAGCCGAAAGAGACTTAACAAAGATATCACGACACTAATGGCTTATAAAATTCGAAGATAATTAACTAATATGTAATCAGTGTGTCAATTAAAAATCAAAAGTCTCTTTCTTAACTCTCTCTCATGTTTGATTGGCATTAATTCTTCCTCCATCTTTTATAAAGGGAGAATTTGATTTTAAACTCTGAAAACATTATAAATATCATCGTTTTACGAACTAGACAAGCTTCATAAGTCTTTTAGTTTGAATTTATGGTTCGGATAATTTTAAGTGTGTGTTTGGATTAGAGTTTACAAATAGGGATTTATATTAACTTAATTTTATAAAATTAATTTTGATTAAAAGTGTATCGGTATAAACGTGATTTATGTTTGGAAACTTTTATATCAAAAGTGAGTATGGTAAAATAAATATTGTTTGAATGATGTTAATCAAAATCAATTTTATATGTGTAATTATTAAAAATGGCATAAATTTTATATTTTACTGTTAGTATTATTATTTTATTTTTAGATATTTAAATAATTATATTAATATTATTATTAACAAAATTATACAAATACTATTTTGAAAATTATAAATAAAATTAAATAAATATTTTAATATGTTATATAACTGATGTGACTTTAAATTTATAATAAACAGTATCAAATTTATGTGTAATATCAAATATTAACAAACACACACTAAAATTAAGTGTATGGTTACTGGAATTACACCTATACAATAAGGATAAAATTGGAAATATACATCTCAATATTTGAACGCGAAGCTAATAAACGCAGAAGCAACAATGACTTACTTCAAATTCTTCGGGAGTTTAAAGCCCAAACCGATTTTGATATAAAACACCCAAACATCATTGCACAACTTTGAATACATTTTTATTCCCTCAAACTTGCTTTTGAAGACTACAAATGCCGGCCCAAACACACTAAGTCATTAATTAATGATCTATGATAGATATAAACATATAGAAAGGGAGATTAAATAAATTAATTAGTATAAGTTTGATTTAAGTTTCTCAAGATTAAATCTTTTTTTTTTTTTTATTGTGTAACATTACTGATCATAAGTGTTTCAGTGTTTGGCCATTAAAGCTTGCCCATTTTTAAGGAAATTTATGGATGCATAGTTGGCAATATGCATCCATAAATTAATAAGGTAATCAAAGAGTTACGAATATTTATTGTGAGAAGGTTCTACTAAATAGTACGTCGCAATTAATAAGGTAATCAAAGAGCATACGGAACCACTGGCATAGTCAACAGGCAAAGTCAATATCATAGTTAAAGAATAAAAATAAAAGGGCCAAAAATTAATGATACCCCAGTTGATTCCTAATTTACCCGGCCACTAGATGTTTTAGAGTTAGATTACGAAGAAATATTTTTTTTATTTTTCAAATATTTTTACAGATATTATCATGAGATTAATCTTACATATACTATACTAACTAAGAAGTCCTACCAATAATGTCATGTGATATATCAAACTGGATTGCACTTCACTCTGTTTGACTGAGCAACATTGTTTCTTAGTATACTTAAAAAATCTGCATACAAAAAAGGAGTTGTACATATACAATTTAATAAAAGATTTATTTACTAGATATAAGAGGTATGTTATTTTTTGAAACAACTTAAGAAAATTTTTAAAACTTGTAAGTATTGCTCCTCTATTCCGCGAGAGTTTTGAGCTTTTTCTAATATATCTTTTTTTTTTTTTTAAAGGATGGTTCTGTTAGGGGGTCACGATCAAGGGTGCATGTGGTGGTGTTATTCAGGATGCTTATGGGAAGTTCATGATGGGGTTCTCTTGCAATATTTGCAGTTGTGAATTGTGATGTTATCCGTCATGGGGTATGTTAAAGCGTGCACAGCTTTGACTTGCTTTGAATCAAGGTTTTCCCTCATTCATTTGGTGAATTATGAATGCTACTCTATCGATAGAGTTCAATCATGTACTTCTTGAATGAAATTGTTGTGTACGTAGCCTTGACTATGTTGGTGTAATCTTTGCAAGATTGTGTTGCTTATTAGTACCCCTTGAGTTTTAAAAAAATAAAAATACAAAAGTTGATCGAATTTTAATTTATATACTATATAATAAAGTAAGGATGACACTCTATCTTAGTTAGGATCTAGATATTTAGTTTATTAGGATTTTGATTCTGTGTAATCTATTTTATCCTTAGTTGTAAGTCTTATTTTTATCTTTTAATTATCTGTTGATTTTATCTCCTATTTTATTGTTATTCTTATAAATATTTTATTTATATAAGAAATTCTTGGTATGACTCATACTTGAATTCAACGAATCTTTCATTCAAAACATCTTTATAGTACAGTAGAGATGGCAAAACGGGTCGGACCCGCCTGGTTGACCTGCATAACCTACAATTTTTGGCAGGGTGGGTTGGTATTTTCAACCAGCATAACCCACAGGTTGAAACAGGGTGGGGCAGGTGGGGCAAATTTTTTTTATTTTCTTCTTTTTTTTCCACACAAAGCCTTTTCTGTTGGTGTTTATGTAATATTGGTAGACTCCATAGTTTTTTTTTAGGACTATATTATTGATTATATTTATGCTTTATGGACTATGTTATTATCTTGTTGATTATGAATTTATATTTTATTATGAACATGGTTAATTTATAGAGTGTGAATTTTTTAACGTGTTTGGATTTGAATATTGGCTTGTAAGCTTCTCTGTTATGGTTATTTTTGTTAGAAATTTCATCTTATTCTTATTGAGAATTATAATTTTTAACCATTTTAAAGTTGAGTAAATGGTTTAATACTTGATGAGTAAATGAGATAAGATTCTTTGTATGGATGTGCTTTTATTGCATTTAATTAAAAATTCTTTTATTTTTTTAAAAAAATTTAGATGAATTAATTTATGTAAAAGAATATTTTTTCTTTATTTTCCAATTTTTTGGCTGGCCAACCCGTCAACTAGCTAACCTGGGACGGGATGGGGCGGGTTGACATATTTAATCCAAATTACTAATGCGAGTTGGCCCGCTCCATCCCATTTAAAGCTTGACCGGCAGCAAGGCGAGGCGGGTTGACCCGTAGCAAGGCGGGATAGGTTGACCTGTTTGCCATTACTATAGTATAGAGCCTTTTATGGTTAACACCAAATCAAACATCAGAATATTTGGTATCTTTTTTACTGTAGAAACTCCAACGCCCCTCGACCTTGATGACTTTATTGGAGAAACTCCGGCGTCCCTCTTAATAATCCCTCCCCTCAAACGCGCATGTAACCAGGCAAAAAGTTTGATCATCTTATCTTTGGTTTTTGTCATTGGCGCATCTCTTTTTATCTTGTTCGATCATGACTCATAAATCATCTTATTGAAGACATCCCGCTATCTGGCTATGGACGTAAGATTTTTTCAAAAGGTTTCGTTGATACTCCAATATGTGTTTCATGTCTACATCTAGTATTTCAAGACCAAATGTGATGATCTTATGGTTGCTGGCAAGCTGCTTTCTAACCAAGATCAACTTATTCACCTTCACCGTGATCTGAATTCACCACTCGTTTTCACTGCCATCATTATCCAAATATGGCCTTTGCAAGGCGACATCCAGTTTAAAGAGGGTGATAAAGCAATGATGACAACCTATCTTAGTTAGGATTTAGATACTTACTTTATTAGAATTTTGATTTTGTTTATTTTATTTTATCTTTAGTTGTAGATTTTATCTTTATCTTTTTATTATTTATTAATTTTATCTCTTATTTTATTCTTATCCTTTTAACCATTTTATCTATATAATAATCTTTCTAGTATGACTTATGTTCAACTAGTCTTTCATTTAAGACGTCTTCACTTTGTATTCTTCAAAAATAAATAAATCAAATTTGATTCTTAACTTATTGTACATGCAAATTTATTTAATTAGGTGGTTAGCCTCCATATACCAAGTGTGTTATGCTCTAGTATCATCACAACTTCACAACCTTGGTCACTATTTTTGCCGAACAAAGTAGAGGCTTCATTTTCCAACCATTGAATTTATAGTCTATAAAAATTTTCTACGTGAAAAAGTTTCCAATCCGTGACGGCATTATCCCAGCCATTTCTTTTGTTTTTTTTTTCTTTTGTTCATAAAAAATATAAAACATGATCTGTTGAGAAATTACAAATTTACCATTAAGGTAAAGAAAAAGATTAGACGCAAATAACACTAAATATATTATTGATAGATAATATGATACCAACCATTAGTCTAATACCTATATTATACTAATGGTTAGGTCAAATAATAGTGCTACTAGTATGAGCCAAAATCCACAAACAAGAAGACTAATAACCATAATTAAACAAATTAAGAATATAACAAACCATGAATCCTCAGATTTGCTTCCTCAATCATATGATTAATTGAGAATTGAGTTCACAGTATATTTTGAATATATTTTATATTAATTTAAAGATATTCCTCATATTCTCTAACACTCCCCCCTCAAACTAAAGTTTATAGCTTGTTACATATATTAAACCACAAACAACCCATTTTAATGGAACTTCATAATATTGAGCTAGCAACAACTGGAGTACATAGCCCTGAGAAGTCTTCAACCTCTCTTTGGGCTCCCTTGAACTTCTTCCAGCATCTCCAGAACACTCGTTCCAAGACAAGATAGGCTCCATGGCCTCTAAATGCATCACATAATATCAAACAAGAGCTTAACTACTTAAGCAGAAGCCAAAATTTATGATTAACCACTTGGTAGAAGCACAAAACTCATCAAATGATAAACAACCGCAAAGGCTTAATTGCCAAAGGTAGAAGTTAATCATCATGCTTAACGACTCGAGAGAAGCAAAAAGGTATGAATTACCAAATAATGACAAAGATTTAATCAACAAGAACTAATGTTAAACTTCACTTTCAACCACGGAAACAAATAATCAAAGGCTTGACATGCATCTCCAACAATAACACTATAATAGAACTAGGAAGAGTAAATTATGTTAGAATATTGGACCAATAATAGGAAGTCAAAACCAAAAATAGAAGAACAGCAACCACTCATAAATCACCATACTATAAATTAGAGTTCGAAGAACTCAAACCAGTAGAGCAGAAAAACTCTCATCAAGGTGGGTGGTACCACTCTGGCACCATGTTGAAAGATTACAAATTTAGGATTAAGGTAAAGAAAAAGATAATACACAAATAATATTGAATATATTATTCATAGATAATAGGATACTAATCACTAGCCTAATATCTTTATTTATACTAATGATTAGGTCAAATACTAGTGCTACTAGTATGAGCCTAATTCCATTAATTAACAAGAAGTTTAATAAGCCTACTTAAACAAATCAGGAATATGACAAATTATGAATTCTAAGGTTTGCTTCCTCAATTATATATATGACTAATTTAGTCCATAATAAATTTTGAATACTATATTAATTTAAAGATATTCTTCATATTCTCAAACATGATCATTATGAATTTTAAAATAATTTTATCATAAAGTATTATTGTGTAAATGGTAGTTTCCAAACAATACTTCATAAACCCAAATTTCGGGTTATAAAAGTTTTTCATGCTAGTTCAATAATTTATTTTCATCTGACAATTTTATATTGATATTTACTCCTGCACACTTCGATCCAATTTTAATCAGAAGAAAAGGCAGCACATAAGCGACGCCATTCAATTAATAATTCAAGAAAAAGATTTATATAATTAGGTATAATAATGAACATATAAGAAATATGCCGCTTCAAAAAGTCAAAAAAAAAAAGAAGAAAGAAATTATAAAAATATCATCACTGGCGCCATGAGTAACTATTTGACTAATGTCTCAAAGGAATCCAATTGTCTTGACTCTTGAGATTGAGGCAGCAAGAAAAAGCCAGGGCAGTTCTCTGAACCTCCGAACTTGTTTGCGGTTACAAAGAGAGTTCACTAATTGGAAGGCACAAAGGATCCAGCGTATGAATGACCCCACTTCCTGTACTATACCAACATGCATTACTTTTAGTGCAGGGTACGGTAGCAAAACACCATTCAAATCTAAAGTATTTCAATTTTCAAAAGAAGGGGCCTTTCTTATTCTTTTCTCATTGGCTCTGGCCCAAAATTATAGCAAACTGATAACGATACAGCTTGTTATGTTAACCTACCTGTCTATCGTTTTGGTTTTCTTTATGGTTCTTTTTCTAAAATTTTGGTGGGAATAGCCTTGGAAAGGTCGTTCTTGCCCTCGGAATTTAAGATTGTGCACTCCAAGTCCAACCTGTCATTCCTTCTTCTACTTTCTTTGATGTGTGTGATTACCTCCCAATTTATATTCTTTCTACCTAATCATGAAGCATTAAGAGTACTCAAAAAAGGGTGTTTCTTTCTTCGTCTTTTTCTGGCATGTTCCTGATGTTACTTACACAATTTCTTGGTAACAAGATCTTTTTTCTTTGTTAAATTCAAGTTTATTGTGTGAACTCTTGTATGAATATGTATATCCCAATAATGTTTTATAGTAGATTAAACAAATTCAAGTGACGATCAATTTTCTAAAGAAAATCCTTATGATTCTTTAAATATTAAAATAATTATAGTTTAAACATTTAACAGTGTATCTAATAACGTGTTATTTTTTTTTTTTTATCTCCACAACTAACCTAATTCCTGCAGAGGACGGTATTATTGTTGTTTTATGGACGAAGAAACCATGTTACATTAATAACCACTGCCTTTGCCATTAGGGGTTTGTTCACTCGGTTGCCATCTACTCATATGTCACTATGACATAGGTTTAATTTTTGAGTTCCTGTATTAATTAGTGAGTGATTTATAAATATCCCCATAAATATTTCATAATCCTAAAAACATGTCCTGATCCTAAGTTAGTCTTCCTTTCAATCTAAACTTAAACCTATCAAAAAGGAAAATACAACATTTCCTTTTGAAAAGTTCAGTATCTGCTGCCCCATTTTCATCAAATTAATAATTACAAGTGCCGTATGGTGCACCATAAATCTAATTTTTTGATATATTATCCAAATATTATTAAAAATATAGCGAGCGATATATGATATGTTTATTAATTGAAATAATCTTGTATGTATAGGCATGAGATTGAGAATTACTGTACAATAATATATAATAATTAAGAACAAGACTAGGCGTTAGATTTGCACCTTTCTGAATGAGCAACTGGCTTGACCAAAAATGGGACGAAAATGATTTATTTATAGCTCAGTAACCACCAATATTCCGACAAAATTGTTGTGCATGATTGAGCTGATATGGATGGTAAGCCATCCTCATCACCGGCATATATAGGTAGCACAGCACGTGATCTACTTTAATTTGGCCAAAAACTGTGGTTTGTGATTATCAACAAGTACTAGTCCCTTGCCCCATGATGAGGGCACTATTTTACTGTCCATTCACTTTTGACTCTAAACTAAGCTAGTATATATGTCTCAAAGGGGAAAAAAAATCGGAAATCAAAATTTCTTTCTATTTCTATGTAAAAAGGAAGGGGGTGTTGGGAATTTCATAAAAAAGGTATTGCATGTGGCATATGCAAGGCATTCATAATATTTTCATGCTTCATTAGTATAGTCTACTATTTGAGGGCCAAATTTATAGTTGGATGGGTGTGCCACCCCTCTAAGAATAGAAGCTTTTAAGGGGGTAGTAAGATATATATATATATATATATATATATATATCACCTACATCATCAATATTGGAAATAATATCGCATTCTGATTTACTCATATGCGGAACAAATCTCTTTGTTATCTAACATGAGTTGAATGTGAATTGTTGGTTATAGGCTAGCATCTTACCTTAGTAAGGCTTAGATGGGATTGGAGTGAGATCAGATCATAATACTTGGTAATGAATTTAAGTTAAAGAAGTTGCGCTATGACTAAAAGATATAGTTTTCAGTCTAATGATAAACTCTCAATTCAACAAAAATCATTTAAACATGTGATTACATTGTTGTAATTCGTTCTTCACCTGAACAGGCTTGCAGATGGCTGTTACGCAGGCAAAATAATGATCAGCCCCATTAGGTTTCTGAATAGAACGTGGTTGTGTCGTTAGCTATAGTGACAATGCATGAGATCGCCCACAAACAGTATTGATTCTTTTCTTAGAAATAAAAGTGTGCGTTGGTTACATGTGAATGAATCAAAAGCACCAAGAATCGTTGGCATGACCATGGTGAGTTAAAAAGTGCATCTCCAATGTATAGGGAAATGACAAGACTAAGCGTCATTTAGAACCGAGCTAGTTAATTGTGACACGAATCAGAAAAACATAATCGGAAGATCGAGACACAAATCGAGTAGGGGATCATTGCCATTATCGAGTCCAAAACCTGCCATTAGTGACATGTGCGAACAATGTTACATCTTAATTTATCACTCTCTCATAAACCATATAGTACAGTGTATATAATTGCAGTGTTGGATATGGTTTCATCATTTTGTTAGGTATGTTGGTTGTTGAAATGTAATTGTACTATGCCACTGCATTGCGGTGTCCTATTATTTCGATTTTTTGTTCCCTTTAAAGTTACACTAGGGGCTTTTGGCCACATGGAGTGACACGTGCCATGCTTCAATCTTCTCTCTCATGAATGTTAAGTTTTGTATAATTATTATAATTTTTCTAAGTCAAGTTGCAATTTTTCTAGCTAGCTATGGAGTAAGGGAGAAACGGTATTATATGGAAACCAATTTTTGGAGAAAGTGGAATACATTTTTTATTGTTAACCACAATGTCGTTGATAGGCAATGCCACAACAATTCTTTGTGACGTGAACTTTACGACTTTATGGAAAAGGCAGATCTTAGTATTTTGAGGTTTGAAAATCGAAATTTTGAAGGACCACATATATGGTGCGTTGTGACTTACATCTATAGTAGGATGAAGACCTAGTTTGGCAATGTCAGTAATATCTAACATAAGATTTGACAATTAGCTTTGAAAACGCATCTACACGACTTTAAGAATATATAATTAGGTACCAATAACCCTCGATTGCATGCACTTAAGCATATAGTAAAGATTAATTTAAAGATAGAATTGAAATATATGTAAAGACGATATATAGCCAAAAACTTTTATTCTCTCTCTCTTTTTCTTTTCTCTTATTCACTAACAAAACTAAGGCCGAGAGAAGTTAGAGGAAGTTGAATCCCATATTTCTTCTAGACTTGATCCAATTTTACCTAAAGCGTCAGCACTAATATATGGTTAAGTTTCTAACATCATGTGCCACAAAGAAACTTGCCAGTGTATTGCATAACAGCATAAATATCCAGAGCGATGCTATGAAAAGCATGTGTAGTACAATAGTCTTGCAGCACGAGCCTCACAGCTTGAGAATTCTTTTCATAGATCAGTATCTGCTTGTTAATCGGAGATAGGGTAAAACTAAAGTTACATCCGTCTGTATATATTATTGATTTGATGAGACAACTAGCTACAATATAATTATGCATATGGATATATATACCATGTTGCTTTTAAAAAAATATTGTCTACTACAATTAATCACGGCAACAAGTAAAAAGATTTATATAAGATTATGTAATTTAAATTATTATATCCTTTTCTGATTAAACCTTCTCGTATTTACAGGTATGTGAAAAGAGTAATTTTATTTATACATTAAGAGTGTGTTTCAATGAAGTATTCTTAGAGAGTAATGTATTTTTTTTAGAGAATTTCAATTGTTTTATCCTAAAATTTTTTATTTGGATAATAATATAAAAGAATTTTAAAATTTCAAGTATATTTTAGGGGGTATTTTCTAAACTTCAAAAGGGAGGATTTCAATTTCCATCTCTTTACAAAAAATTCTAAAATTCTCTCTCTTTTCCACCTATTATCTTTTAATTCATTCCTTCTACAAATCAACCATTACCTGCCAACCACCCACCAGCCCCGGCCACTTGTTGCCTGCCACCCATCAACTGCCGACTACAGCCTATTGTCCACTGCCATCTATCACCACCACCCACTGCCCATTAGTGATAGCGACAGCCCATCGTTGACTGCTCCCCGGTGACCATCGTCCTCAACCAATCGCTCAAAGAGAATATAATATAATTTCATCATACAAATAATATGTTTTATAAATGAAGTAATACAATCAATTTATCCCAATAAAAAATTTAAAAAATGAAAGAAATTAAATTAAAATATTTAAATTTTTTTGTGTTTTAAATTTCCTAAAATTTGAGAACACTTTATTCAAATACATTCCAAAAGTGAATATTTTTTGTGCACATTATAAAAAAAAGAAAGAGATGAAGTTTTAACTCTACTAGTTACCATTAAATATTTTACATTTTTTTTAATATACAAACAACAATAATCATAGAAAAAGCAAAGAAAATGTGCAATGATAGAAAAGCAGAGCAGTGAAAAGAAGAAATAGACCTAAAATGCTAGTGTTAAACCTAGAGGTGGGGAGTGATCAAGGGAATTATGAGGAAGGAGAAAGCCCAGGGTGAGGGGCAAAGGAGGAAGGGGAAAAGGGCAATGATGAGTTGAATGAGATGGGATCCACCTGATTATCTTTTTATTTGCCTCGGTTTATTTTTGACTTGGGTGTTTGGGTCCCATTTCCGGCCACCACTGTCTTTACGGATTGAATGATAAAGAGCACCGCACGTGGAGTCTGAATCAAGGGACTGTCCATTGTCCAACCACAATCAAATGACACCCTGTATTTATATGTACATTTCATTATTTTCTATCTCATTTCATTTTCTTTCCCCTTCCAAAATTAATGGCAAGCAAGAAACAAAGTAAACCTTTATTTCGAATTTACAAAGCAGTCCTCACAGAGTTCATGTATTTTAGGGATACAGAAAATTTCATTTACACATATACTCATGAGAATTACCTACAACAGAGCTTCGATCCTCGTAGAATAGAGATGGAGTCTTATTTACCAAATAGGGTGGAGGCGGGACCTCATTTCCTGCCTCATAAATACCCAACATATTTCCATCCTTATATATATATATATATATATATATATATATATATATATATATATATATATATATATATATATATATCCTTTAATATTAGTAATTTGGATATTTATGTTTATGTTTATGTTTATCTTTTATGATTCTATTTATTATTAAAATTATTAAATTTTCATCTTATACTTTTATTATTAATTTGGATTATACTATATCAATAGTGAATATTATGTATGCTTTGTTCAAATTTAAGAATATTTTTTATAACTTTTTATGCAAACTTGTGAATATATACGAGAATTTAAATCCTTCTAGAAAGCATGAGGATAGGATTGGGGATATGGAGGTAAATTTTTCAATGAGCCGAGATGAGAGATGGGGGCATGCCTCTCCCCATGGATAGCCTCTGTGTCATTTATAATATACTCTGCCCTCAATTGATATTAATTCTTTTATTTAACTAATAATATTTAAAAGTTATTGACCTTTAATTAATCTAATTCGAATCATATTGATTTATTATAGAAATAAAATTATTTTAATATTAATTTTTTTATTCATAAATTTTGAACTGAGTATAATTAAAAAAATAAAACAAGTGACAAACCATCTTAAATAACTAAGTTTTAGTATACTCATCTTTTATATTTGCTTGCTCTATAAATATTAAATAATTTTCTTATGTGTAAAAACAACATTTCATATATTTTTTATGAATGCATTTAATGTCTTTACTTTAGGTTTAATAAAATAAGAAAAAAACAAATTTGAGATAAGACTGTTGAAAAAAAAATGGAAAGAGTCATAACATGAGAGAAGACTAAAATGACTCCAATAAAAAAAAAAGAATGAAAAATAACAAAAAAGGAAAGAGAAAACCTGTGCTCTTTTTTAAATTTTACAGAGCCCCTATTATTCCCACTCATTATTTTTGTTGCTTAAAGCTTGCCTTCGTCTCCCTTATCCGCTATCATTCATTCTCTCTCTCTCTCTCTCTCTTTCTATCTTTCTCTCTCTCTCCACAGAGAACAACTCAGCTGCAATCTCCCATCTGAAAGGAATTCCATGCTCCACAAAACACACACACACACACAAAAAAGAGAGACCCACTAGCCCACTAAGCGATAGAAATTGAGGGTCACCTCCTACACACATAGAGGGAAGAAAAAAAAATCTAGTGGCACTACTACTACTACTCCCACTATACTTTGCTACAAGATAGAGAAAAAAAAGTTAAAAGAAAAATTTTATTTATTTTTCAACAAATAAACCCCACCCCAATTTTTTTTAGGAAAAAAAAAAGTGCTCACAGAGAAGCTTGGTTATATGATCACAGCCGCAAGATCATCATGGAATTGGAAGCTGATCATCATCATCAAAACGGCATCCGAAGCAGGCCCAATTTCCCTCTCCAGCTCTTAGAGAAAAAAGACGATGACGACGCCTCGGAGCAACCGTGCTCCACCTCCGCAAACGACGGCGCTGGCGCCGCCGGAAACAACAGCACCCTTGATTTCCCGGAGCAGCAGCAGCCCAATAAGAAGCCGCCGCCGAAGCGGACGTCCACGAAGGACCGGCACACGAAGGTGGACGGCCGCGGCCGCCGGATCCGGATGCCGGCGGCCTGCGCCGCCCGGGTGTTCCAGCTGACGCGGGAATTAGGGCACAAATCCGACGGCGAGACGATCGAGTGGCTCCTCCAGCAAGCGGAGCCCGCTGTAATCGCCGCCACCGGCACCGGCACCATCCCCGCCAACTTCACCTCCCTCAACATCTCGGTCCGCAGCACCGGCTCCACCGTTTCCGCCCCGTCGCACTACTTCAGAGGGAGCTACTTCAACCCTAGCACCTTCTCCGCCGCCGCCGCAGCAGCCAGCGGAGGCGGCGGCAGGAGCCGCGGTTGCGATTGGGACCGGAGTATGGGCATGAACATGAACATGAATATGAACATGGGGATGGAAGATTCTAGAAGGTTGTTGTTTCCCGGCTCATCCGAGAATTGCTCTAATTCCATGGTATTGAATTTCAACCCTAGCGTGAATGCCATTCTACAGGCGAAGCAGGAGCTCCGGGAAGATGGCGGCGGCGGCGGAGGTGGTGGAAGCCTTGAGTTGGTGGGTGGTGATTGTGATGGAAGCTTGGGGAGAAAGAGAAGGGTGGAGCAAGAGGTTTCACATCATGTGGGAAGCTACTTGTTACAATCGAGTACTTCAGGGTCACTTCCGGCGAGCCATGCTTCCAATCCGGCGACGTTTTGGATGGTGGCAGGCCACCAAGGCATGAACGGTGGCGGTGGCAGCGGAGTTAGTAATGGCGGTGATCCCATTTGGGCAATTCCCTCTTTGGGGACTAGTGGGGTGTATAGAGGAGCTATGCCTAGTGGTGTTGGAGGGATTCATTTCATGAATTTTGCTTCTCCAATGTCTATTATGCCTGGTGGACAACTTGGTTCAGGGATGGTTGGCGGTGGTGGTGCAATGCTTAGTGAAAGCAACTTAGGTATGCTGGCCGCCCTTAATGCCTATAGGCAGATTCCGGCCAACGGCGTTTCGGAGTCTCCGGCTAGCACCGGGCATCAACATCATGGAGGAGATGATGGGCATGAAACAACCAGTCAACAACATTCGTGAGGATCGAATAGTTACAACATGTGTATGATCTGATCATGCTAGCTTCCTTAATTTTCTTTTTTGTTATTAATTAATTACCGCTACTACTACTATTAGTGCTTCTAATGCTCTCAAAAATATATTTTAAATACATATATATTATGTCCATTCGCGAAAGACATTCAGGCTCAAGTTTGATTGCCTTTGATATGTTGAGTTTCAATATTCGATTTTGGTGTGATTATGCTGAGGATCATGTTAATTAGGGTTTGAGAAGAAACATACGTATATTTTAACACGGGTATTTTATATATCATGGATTTGTTGCTCGGCACTGCACTTTCTATCACCTATGATCATTTGGTTTAGTGTATATATACTTTAACCTTTTTTAATGGAGTAATTAATTTTATATTTTAATAATAAGGGGAGACGCTATGTTGGGTTATTAATTAATTATAGTCTTGGTTAGAGGAAAGCTGGGTAGGTTTAACAAACTCATTATAACGATCTATTATTAACTGCGGCAAAAAATTATTAAGGTACGAATTTGATCTTTTACTGCATTGAGTTGAAAAGAAGATGCTGCCCTTCTGGTGAGTACTGCAAACACTGTCACATGCATGATGCATCCCTTATTGCTGCAGTTGTGAATTATGTATGTGTACTATATATATATAGCTAGGGACCAATATATGTAGATGCTTTGGATATATATATATATATATATATATATATATATATATATATATATGTATATTTGAAAGTGCCCACTACTGAATCCTGATTGAATTTCATTAGGCCTTTGAATTGTGGCTCTTAAACTTCAGGTGGTGACTGGTGAGCCCCTGAAGGTTGGCCATTGCTTAAAATTGATATACAGTCACTGACTGAGCAACAGCTTCATTCTTTCTCTTTCTCATATAAGAGATGGATGCTAGCTTGGCATTTTAGTTCATTATATGTGGAACAGTGCGGAATAAGTAGTAATGATCTTCTAGGCTGAGAAGTCATCACTCATCAACTATTTTGTACCCTTTGCCTCTATTACTCTGAACTGTTGTTTTCACAAATTAATAAGCTAGCTATTCCACGAGCAGGTTTTTGTGAGATTGTCAAGTAAATTTGTACAGTGACTCTCAGTTTCAGCCCCACATTATTATTTTCTTGCATGAGAATTAAGACGTTAGGCCTTTAGATAGCTTCTTTCTGCTTTTCCTTTTGGCTTGTTGCACATACAAATCCTAATGTTAGACTCATGGACTAGAATGTTTTAGATGTTTTAAGAATAAGAAAAAAAAAATAATGATGTATTATTTCATGGGTGTCACCTCAAATAAAATTGAAAAAGTTGTTAAAGTAGAAAGCAATAATAACCTATATGGTTGATCTGGCAGACATTAAATGGTACAATGTAAGAAATTTTTTTTTTAATACTGAAAGCATATAAAAATATCTTTGGACTCCTTTACATAATTGTCTTTAGACATTAATTGTGTGACTAAATTTTCTTTATATGAATTAAAAGAACATTAATATTAGACATTGTCACTAAGTTTTCTTCACATGATTTAAAAGCACATTAATATCATTTTTTGAGTAACATTTTGCCATATAGTGTATTTTGCATATATAAATGAAGGATTCAAATATCTTCTTCTGATTTTTATTTCTTTAATTTAAATGTTGACGATGAAAAAAAAAAATCTCTTTTGTTCTCTTGTTAATCGACAGCTACTTTTTTCTTGTTTTTTAGCTTTTTTTGTGAGTTGTCACATTTAAATAATAACAAGATAAGGGATTGGAATTTATAAAGGAAGTGGGATACTTATCCATGATGAATTTAGACTTGAGAGTGAAAATAGAATTGTTGGACCTAATTAATTAAGCGGTAATTTTGCCACTAAATATTGCCTCAACGATTGCATCAATGCATAAAGGATTTGGGTTTGATTCAAGTCCTTGCTAAGACTTATGGCATTACTTACATTGAAATAGGGTAAGATCTCTTCTGCTAAACTATTCCATACATGAAAATACATTACTTGAAGTTTTCTAGTCATAGAATTCTAATTATTTACAACTCAATTTGCCACCTGTCCGTGTATTTTGATTCTTTTTTTTTGCTGATTTTTCACTGGGGCAACGTTGTGTGACACATTGAACATGTGAATATAAATCTTAACCAAAGATTGTTATTAGTGTCCACAAACCCAAAAACAAAAAATAAAAATAAAATTGTTGTTGGTATCCAACAATATTATCAAATATCATAATTATCGCGAGTTATATTATTTGAATTTATTTTATCTTAACTTTCATACTGATTTATTTTTATTTATTATTAAATAAAGTGTAAAATTTATTTAATTTAAGTCTTATATACTATTCATAAATGAAAATCAATCAATACAAAAGTTGACATAATGGGAGTTCAAATAATTTTTCTCTATTATCAAGACCTCCGTGCATTATATTATGGACCAGAGATTTATATGCACGTTTCCATGCATTAGTTAGCAGTGCATGGCGCAGTACTTGCCTATAGGGTAGGTTAGGAGCTATGTAAGGCAGATTGGGGACCTTGTTAAGTAAACGACGAGTCTCCATCCGAAAATGAAAAACGCGATGAGTACTCTCATGTGCGTAAGCCTTGTACGTAATAGTACATAAATAATCATCAACTGCCGGAAGTAATTATTATTATTATTATTATTATTATTATTATTATTAAAGAGCAACAAACGTTATTATATAATTTTGTATACGATGCATCCATTTTCCAGCTTTGGAATTTCTAGCAAAATGGACGAAATGAAATAATATTCCAATATAAAGATATCATGCATGGTGCGGGATGAAAGAGGCAAGATCCAATAGGTTATAAAACGATCAATTGAAAGCTTTTACCGATGTCAATTTGGAGAATGTTATTACATAATGATTGGTCCTTGTGTAAATGCTCTGTTAGCTCGAAGCTTGAATTTAAGTTATTAAGATTTGATTTAGTTATTATAAAAAATATGGGTATCAGGATTAAATTCTTAAATATTTGACTCAAATGAAGATTGTATATATTATCATGTTAGAAATATAAGCCCTAAATCACACGATATACGAATTGGTTTAAGTACTTAAACGCTTGCTCCACTTAATTACGAGTTTAAAGTCAAGTCTTATCAATGTAAAAAAAAAAAAAAAAGGTTAATGTTGTAAGGGTTTTATTCTTGTAATGAGCTGGCCTCACCATAATTAATTAATTAGATTAGTCATATGACTGTGCTAAGATTGTGGAGAAACAACCAGCAGGAAGCTTCTGTACGTCGTTGATTGATGAGTGACTGAATTCTAAAAAATGTGAATAATATCCTAGCTATATCAATTATTTGGGGCCAAACTCCAAGAAATATTTTTTTGAATCTTTTGTTGAATTGCCGTTAGTTGAATCCAGAAATAAGTTGACCTACACCGTCCGACCACAATTAATTAAAAGACAAAAAAAAAAAAAAAAAAAAACTCTTGAAAGAATCTAGTAAAATTTTAGCTTTATTATCGTATGTCTTACAAAAATAGAATACGAGTACTATATATAATGTGGATTCTTCATGGGGGAAAAAAAGAAGTAAAAGAAAGGATAAACAATCTTATATGTTTAATTAGATAAAAAATATTGAAAAGGATGAAAAGAAAATATTTATTTCATTTTTTAAATGGGCTATCATTCTATATCTTTCTATTTGAAAAGCATGATTTCACAAAATAAACATAATTTGCACAATAGGAAGGGATACATATCTACACCATAGAGTACGGAAAATATTTATAATTTCTCCTATCCCTTTACGCAACTTATGCTGCAACAAAGAATTCAAAATGCGGAATTCCAAATGAGTAAGACTTGTTATACACTTCTCTTTCTTTTCTTTCTATATTCAAATCACTGCTTGAATATACTTGATGCTGTTAGTTTATATTGACCCATATTCCCTGACAAACTACATAACTTGTTAGATTTGTCAACTTTTCGCATCAACATATTTGAGTATGGATTACTATCTCTGAGCTGTGTTAAGTATATTAACAAGCTAAGAAACATATATGTACCAGTTATGAGGAATCTTTTATCTTTAAAATTTTCCACAAAGTGTTCAATGTTGTTTTCATTCAACAGATGTATGGAAATAAATATTAAATGAGTGGAACACACGAGTTTACTTGCAAAAGGCAACTTAATTTCTTGAGAGTTAAGAGTTCAATCAAAGTACCAAAGTCATTACGTAATATAAAAATAAAAAATGGTAGGCGCAAGACCATTCATCCTTTTTTTTTTTTTTTTTTGCCCCCATTAAAAAGATTGATCTTTGAGTTTAACTTTCTTACTTTTAGAATTATTCACTCAATTTTGGGTTACAAGTGATGGTTAAATAAAACTTTAGAATTTGAACACATGATGTTAGGATAAAATTGGCTTGGAGTTATAGTACGTGTTTAGTTTTACTTTTGTAAAATTGATTCTAGATAGAATTAATTTGATTAGAATTAATTTTAAGATAAAGTAATTTAATGTTTGATAATTCCTCTAAAAATGATTCTAGCAGAAAGTAAAAAGTTTTTATTTATTCCAAAATCAATTCTATAAACAAGAATTGATTCTTGAAATATATAATCAAATAATACAAAAATTCATCAAAATCAATTTTTGTCCTCCACAATTGATTATAACCCGAGGAGACGTGTTTCTAAACACAGGCATATCTACTTTCATTACAATCAATTACTTTTTGGGCATCTTTGAGTTTGATTTTCATAAATATTAACCATTTATATATTTTCCATTTTATACATTTTTAAAACAATTATAAAAGTTAAACATTTTTTTTTAATGAATGTGGGGGCTTAAGGCCCAAAAGAAAAATAACTAGCTTGATACATCTATTTACTTCTCTAAATATGTATGAGGTCCTCACTCAGTAAATTTCTATCAGCCACAATCAAGGAACTATACAAATGTGTAACTGGAACATCTAGCTTTATGAGGTTTAGAGCACAGCTAGAATCAGTTTCTAAAACAATGTTTGCGTACCCCAAATTACGGCTTAAGAGAGGCCCCAAAACACACCCCACAACTCCACCAAAGTGATGGTACAGGCTCCTAGGTTGCAGCTCCAGACAGCAATGAAAGCACCTTTGTGGTCTCGGCTGATACCTCCACACACTGCAGTTGACCGATCCACCATTACTGAGCCATCGGATAAACAGTTTTAATGATGTAAAATACATAATTAAATAATAATGTAAAATTTTTTTATAGAAAATATACTAAAATGAAATTATGATTAAACTAATTTATTAGTCCCTATAATTTTTCAACATGTGTTTTAAAATAGACCCCGAGCTATACTTTAAAATTTTTTAATATGGTCCATATATTTTATAAATTTTGTAATGGATCCCTACTGTCAATTATTCATTAATTCTTCTTTACACCATACACTTCAGTTGTTAACCATGCTACATTACACTCTATATATTAGATAGATCTCAATTAAATTTGCTAATATCGATGTTATTATTTATTTTCTATCTAAAATATTATTTTTTTTATCCAGTTGCCTTTCTCATACATGTTTTAAATGTATTAAAACTCATGATATTTACTTTCTATGCATAGCATATTATGCTCTCCTTTTTTAGTTCCGTTCAGCTCACTAAATCTTAATCACCTCAACATAGTTAGTAGTCACGTGTATATCGTGTAATGGAGAATTGATTATCAAGTAATCATAGGAATCCATTACAAAATTTTTTAAAGTATAAGAATTTATTTAAAAATATACTGAAACTATCGGAACTCGCAGGTTAATTTAACCTTAAGAGTATGTTTGGTACATATATTAAAATAGAGACAAAAAAAAATTCAGGAATTAATTTTTATACAATTTTACTTATAAATCGAATATATAAAAATTTACTCCCTATTTTAACTCCCCTGCAAAACTGACCCTAAATTATTAATCTTTGTACATATAAATAAGCTCCAGTGAAACTTGAACGCCTTGCGTTTTATTGTTAAGTTGAAGCTTGATACCAATCTAATTTTTCACCATTTGTCCATTCACCAACAGGAAACGCATTTTGTCGCGCGTAAGGAAATGTTTACATTTGAATTCTGATCTCACAAATAGGTCCAACTGTACTGCTGGTCTTCTTTATTCTGCAGTAGATACCCATCCTTTTTCGTCAATGCTGTTACTGTGTGAAATTGAAAACAAACTTGAATACAAACAGAAACTCATTAAGGATCGCCCAAATAAACGGTTAGATTGATCAGAACGTGGGACCTAGGGCATAATTTCAACATTCATCGTGCATATATGTATCTGTCTCCAACCAACCCATAATTCAATCTCCACATACGAGATAATTTGCACAATTTTTTTTTTCCTTGCTTTCTTGATACACATTGTTCATATATATAAGTTAATTATTTGATCTCATAATATATATATAGCTACTGAATATTTTGGGTGGACATGGAGCCAACAACAAAGAAAGTAACAAAAGTATATTGCCAAAGCTGGGGTTGTTGAAGGAAATAATTAGTTGCGGATTGGTGTACGCTCTAATTAATTAAGGTTGCAAGCATTTGGAGCTAATTATTATTTTGTTGATTTTTCCTTTTTTTTGGGTCAAAATTATATGTACCTTTCTATCAGAGACAATTTTGTTCGAATTAGATAGAATATCCAGGCTAATTAAGTCTAATTATTATTTTGTTGAGTTTAACATCTACTTTACAAATTGTGTGTTTAATTAAATCAGAATCCTCTAACTGCAATTCCTGTTACAGTTAAAGAAAGAAAAGAAAGACAACAAATGGGTCCTATAATTTTAAAAATTGGGACACTTTTATATTTGTGTATTTCTTTTCTTCTATAATTGCACCAAGGACTGAACAGCAGAAGATCTGATTCTGATCCATGCTTTTTAGTTGTGATTTATGAAGATGATATAGCTGGAAATCATTTAATTACTTAACTTCGGTTTATTAATCACCAGTCAAATCGTCGTAGGTCATGGAAGGGAATGTGAACAGAGGAAGGAATAAAAGTAGAAATACCTGAATATACAACCTGGCTGTGTACAACTCTTCACTGTGATAGTTGAAACTTGGTTGTCATGCGTAATTAGAAGAAAAAACCAAAGGCGGTGGTTGGTCTTAAATAAATTGTATTTAACAAGCAACATCTTATTAGTAGCTTTTACGCAGGGACATTCCCTCATAAAAGAATTCTTCAAGGTTGCACACGACACCAACATGATATAATATGGTCACAGTCATAGATGTGAAATCCAACTGTTGATTTTTGCGGTGATCATATTTTGCCAATACGGTCTATTGCATTATTAGCATATTGTCCTCTCAAGGGTGTTACACTGTGAGTGAAGACAACAAACTAATAAATTTCTTGATTGCATCACTCTGATATCACCGACAACCACTTTTTCTTTCAATACCGACAACTACTCTTAATGGATGGAATTGAAAAATACTCTCTACTCTTCTTTTTTCCTTTTTATCTTGGTCAATAATCAACACTCTTTACTCTCTTTATTACTCCATTATTTTTGGTCAACATGCTCTTTTTTTTTTTTGTGCACGGTCAACATACTCTCTACTTTTTTTTTTCCTGATCAAAACAAACTCTCAGCTCTTCCAAAGATTATAATTCACACATGATGTCCTCTACTTAAACAAGGGGTCCAGCAGGCCCAGGACCAATTATCACTAAACTACTTCTGGCAGCTTTAAACACAGCTGATTTATAAAATCCACGAGTCAAATTTTATAGGCCCAACACTGATTGGAGTAGCCCAAGATTGTCCCAGCTAAAAGAAGCAACCAAGTGTATGCTCTTTAGCAATTTTTGTCACGACCAAAAAGAAAAAGCATTTTGATTTGTCATTTTGCTATCACTTTCAGTTTCATCTTTCCAGTTTTTTTTTTCCCCCCTAATATTTGAATATTTGAATATATGTTATCATTTAAAAGATGCATGTTAAATTGAAAATAATAAAACTTTAAAAATTAAATATCTGACGCAATGGATCAGCAAATAACTAGTATGTAATTGATCTTATAGTGTTGCAAACTTATTGCAGTACAATTGCAGTTATAATTTAGGTTGCTGATTATGGGCTTGCATAGAATTGTCATGGTTTACACCCATTTGATTAAAAATGAACATGACCGTTGTCCGAAAAAAGTTGTCTTTGTTGAGATTTGGAAACTACAAGATGCCGTGAGTGCCCCTATCCACTTTCTTGCATCGTCTTTCTCTTCTCTCCCAGCACAACTTTCGCCTTCTCCCCCTAATATTTTTTCTCTCTTTCTTTGTTTTCCCACCTTTTCACTGCATGATTGTTTGTTTGATATCACGTCTAGCGAGCCCCTTTGATGGTAGGATGTTCGGATTATGTGAGTAAGTGTGAGGCCAAGTCATGCGTTTGGGATCTTGTGGTTACTGATACATACTGAAAGTGGAAGATGTCAGATGATAGATTAGCAGCCTTTGCTAGGGAATATTGGTTGGAATTTTGTTTGATGTTAGTGACTGCATATCTTCTATAGCAAAAAGCCTCTATCTATAACACTTGACTATATTTTGGGACTTTGGTGATCTAATTTGTACTACGGTGTTGACTATGGGTGTGCTGATGTATACCCTAGTGCAGGCTTAGATACCCCCTATTTGATATGTTGGATGCCCTCATGTCCAATGTTTTAGTTTCTTATAATTTGTGATTGTGATTTTTTAGCCAGTGCTCGAGTCTTGTGTTAGCCACCATTTTGTCTACCTATACAACTTTTAAAAGTGGGTTTAGAACTAAGATAAGAGATCTTAGTGTGATGAAAAATAGTGTATATTTGAAAAAGTTGTAAGATTAAAATTATTTTAATAATCGCTTATTTGTATAATCGACCTTTTATATAATTGATTATATGAAAATCAATTTATTTTTGGGTACTTTAGTTAAAAAGTGGTTTCTAAAAGGTGGAGTGTGCAGAAAAAATTACTTTTATACGGTAAAATTACTAAAAAAAATGAAATAATTGTTTATATTATATAATATTTGATACTCAAGATCAATTTGTTATATGAAATAATTATCTTCTACTTATAATCAAAAATTTCAAAAAGTTGCTTACGACTATAATAATGTACTTGGTTTATAAAAATATTTTCTATTTTCATTTTTTATTTTCATTTTCTAGAAATAATTTTCATTTTCAATTTTTCAATTTTGAAAATATGTTTGGTTTGTTGTTTTCATTTTCAAGTTTTTCATATTTTAATGTGGGCTCTAACCATGACTCACCCTTTCTCAAACCAACTCTTGCCCCTAAATATACATGCAACCCTTCGCTTGCTAACTAGGAAAATTGCCATTTGTACCTTTGTCTTCAACCTTAAAAATTAGAAAATAAAAAGACCAATAAATTAAAAATAAAAAGCAAATGTAATAACAATCAGATCTTCCTAATGTTAACTTGAAAGATGCTTGATCTTATATTTCTATTCATTGAATACAATCTGTCAAAGAGCTATTTGTAGCAATTATGATTCTGATTACTAACCAGAGATTGTTTAGCATATTCCAAGATTGTTGAGCAATGATGATGTTTTGGGGCATTGATGCTTTGGGAAATAGAAATATAGAACTTATCGAAGCTTGTCACCACCATTGTCACTATTGATTTGCACTATCACGCTGCCATCCACCACTAGATCTTCATGCCACAGCCACAGAGCATAGAGGGGAAGGCTATCACCACAGAGTAGAGAGGGGAAGACCGCAGACTTTGTATTTGACTGCTACAAGATGAAAGTGGCTATGTGACTGTGTGGCTATATCTTGTGAGATAAGAAAGAAGTGAAAGATGAAAAGTGGCTAAAACTACAAAAATGCCACCATGCTAAAAGTGAAAACATTTTCTAAAATTGAAAATGAAAACGAGTAATCAAACTTGTTTTTTGTAGCAATTTCTATTTTTTATGAAAATGAAAAGAGAAAATAAGGAAACCAAGCATGCTCTAAGCTATTTTTCAATTTTAAATTATAATTTTTGCTTATAATCAATTTCAAGTTTTTTACCCAAACATGTTAGATTGTTTAAAACAACTTTTATTCAAGAAAATAAGCTTTTTTATGAAGTTCCCAAACATGCTCCTATAGAGTATGTTTTGATGCTTCATCTAAAGTTATATATATAGTTTTCAATCTTAGACTTAGTTTATATTTTATCATTTAGTTGTACTAGTTTCCCTATTGTAAACAAGTTATTACCCTTGAAAGTTTGTTGAAAAAAAAACCTAGGAGACATGTCGATAAAAAAAGAAAGAAAGAAAAGTGTAGAAGAAACATTTCTTTAACTTCACATTTTGGAAATTAATTTCCCCACATAATAATGATGATATGATGAAATTAAACTAGTAATTTAGTCCCTCAAAGATGAAAGATACACTTGATATCAATTTAGTCTCTGAAAGATTTTTGACATCAATTTAGTTCTTGAAAGATTTTTTATATTAATTTAGTCCCTAAAAGATACATATGACATTACTTTGATTCTTGAAAGATACATGTGGCATCAAATAATTTTATGAATTTATAGAAAGGGAAGGATCAAATAAATATCATATGCATCTTTTAGGGACTAAAGTAATGTCATATTTATTTTTCAAGTACTAAACTGATGTCAAAAATCTTTTAGGGACTCAACAGATGTTATGTGTATCTTTGAGAGACTAAATTGCTAGTTTAGTCTGATATTAAATATGTACAATTAAATGGCTAAAATACTAATTAATATAGGAAAGTACTTTAAAGATTTCTTAATTTTGGTTATAATGTAGTTATTATATTGTTTTTGGTATAGTGGAAAAACAAAAAAGACACAAAAACTAATAATGAAGATAGACAACTCCCATTGCACCTATAAGAAGGAAAGGTCTCAAACCAGCAAGAGCTTAATCCAAAATAACTAGCTTTTCATTCTGCTACATTCCCAGGTTGGAAGCATATATGATCAGCACATGAGTTAGCTTCACAAAGAACATAGGAGATGGAGACAGACCATGCTCATTTAGTGATGGTAATGATATTGACAATCAAAGCTCCATAAAGGTGATAATTAACCATTAGATGACTATAAGGAAGACAACACCTCAATAGAATCTATCTAACATAATATACCTCCATAACGCAAGGACCAAGGATGAAAGAGACCTTATTTAATGCTAGGATGTTTAGCTTGCAGTAGATCAACATCCTTAGAGTAGCCAAAGATATCAGAGACCCACACTTTATCTCCCACTCTCAAAATACCCTCAAACCTAGATATATTATCTTGCTAAATACAACTCTCGTTAGTGTTTATTTTGATGACACTTTCACGAGGAGGGGTCCAATAAACTTCACAAGCCAGGGTGATAGTGTCACGAGGGAAACCAAAAAAAGTTTTGAACTCACTAGTAGACTAGGAAATACACTGTAAAATAAAGAGTAAGGATTAGGGAAACTCTCAAAAACTACATTGTCCCTCTAACGCCACACCTAACATTAGGTAGCCAAGATGCATTGGCCTTCACCACAAACTATCAAGGACTAAAATCATGAATAGATCACCAGTATAAGATAGCAGTTTAGAGAAATATCTAACCTTATCCCATACATGACAAGAAAAAGGACAATCCCTTAGACAGTTCAATGCATCATCCATTATTACCTATGATAGCGTGGGTAGAGAGGGGATGGGGTAAGAACATGTTTATGAAGGGCTAGCCACAAGAAAAGTCGAATCTTCTCAAGGGCTTTAACCTTCCAAACCCATCTCTAAGCTCGAGATTGATCATATCAGAAAACCTTGATTTGAGAACCTCGATTGAGAGAGGAATATGAGAGAAGAAAGAATTTGAGAGCAAGAGAAGTTTGGGAAATTGAATATTCCTCATCTGAGTAAAAATGATGTATAGTGATGGTATATATACAAGTTCTTAATCAATTAGATGACAGCTGGCATGACTAATCTAATAACTAATTCTAACAAAATCACAACTAACTCTTTCTAATCATATAAAGCTTAAATACAAATTTAGTGAGCTAATTCAACTTAACACCCCCTCAAGTTGGAAAATGGATATCACACATTCCTAGCTTGGCATGTAAGAGGCAGAATATCTTAGGAGGCATAGCCTTAGTACACAAATCAGCTACTTGTGAGTGACTACGGATGGGCAAAAGATGCAGTAACCCAGAGTGAAGTTTTTCCCAAACCATGTGGCAATCCAACTCAAGATATTTAGATTATTCATGGAAGATCGGGTTGGAAGCTAAGTAAAGAGTAGAATGGTTGTCGCAATAAAGTAAGGCCGGAGACTTGAAAGAGACCAGAAGATCCTAGAATAAGTAAGTGAGCCAATGAGTTTCACAAGTGGCGGCCACAATAGCACAATACTCAGCTTCGGTAGAGGAGCATGAGATAGTATTTTGCTTTTTGGATTTCCATGAAATCAGGGAATTGCCAAGGCAAATGCAGTGATGACAATCTAGTATAAGGACATATAGCCCAATCATTATCACTAAACCCCTTCAAATACAACTGTGAATCAGAGGGAAAAAAATAAGCCCAAACCTAGAGTGTTCTTCAAATACTTCAAAATTCTCAAAGCTGCCAAGTAGTGAGTTGTCATAGGCTTATAGAGAAATTAATTAAGGCTATCAAAGCAAAATAGATGTTGGGACGGGTAGTAGTTAAGTATAAAAGTTGTCCAACTAGCCACCAGTAAGCACTAGGATCAGAGAAGGGCTTCTCGTCATCCTTTCGCATCCGAAGGCTTGGGTCGATAGGGGAAGAGATCGGTTTACATCCTAGAGACTAGTATGTACAAAAGCTCCAATGTGTACTTCTTTTGACACAAGGAAATACCATGAGAACTCTGGCCAACCTCCAAGCTAAGTAAGTACTTCAAATGACCAAGATCCTTGATCCGAAAGAAGTAATCTAAGGTGCGCTTGACAGAATTGATCTCAGCCTGGTCATTACTCGTAAGAAGCGTATCATCAACATAAATGAGCAAAGCTATGAAAGAACCAATAGATTTCTTCTTAGTGAATAAAGAAAAATCGACATGAGACTATATAAAACCTAAGGATAATAGCACATTGGACAACTTTTCATACCATTGTCAACTAGCCTGCCAAAACCCACAAAGATACCTTTTCAAACCATAAATCTGTCCAGGCTGTGGAAGAACAACACCCGGAGGAAGGTCCATGTAGACCTCCTCGTGCAAATCACCATGTAGGAAGGTATTGTTCACATCTAATTGCTCTATAAACTAGTGTTGAACAAATGCAAGAGCCAACAAAAGCCTAACTGTACTAAGCTTAGTACTGGAGAAAAAGTCTTAATAAAATCAATGTCTTTGGTTTATGTAAAGTCTATAACTACAAGGAGGGCTTTGTACCTCTCAATACTCCCATAAGCCTTGTGCTTAATTTTGTATACCCACTTGCAGCCCATGGGGTGTTTCCCGAGAAGCAAGTCAACAAACTCCCAAGTCCAAATTTGCTTTAGAGCATTAATCTCAGCCTCCATGGTTTCCCTCCAGCACTCAAACTACACTGCTTGGTGATAAGACTTAGGTTCTTCGTGGAAGGAAATTGTAAGAGTAAAGTGTTTGTGAGTGGGAGACACGTTGGAATATGAAAGATATTATGAAAGATGAGATAACACCCTATCAAATGAGTAGCTTGCTGCAATGGAGCTAGCCATATGACAATGGAAGTCTTGAAGGTAAGAGGGTGATTTTCGGGCTTAGGTTGATCGTTTAAGGGGAGAAGGAGAACTAGAACTAGTCATTTATGCAGGGGTAGGGAAGAATCCTTTGGTGTGGGTGAGGAATGTAAAGGGAGAAGAGCTAGTAGTGGAGAAAATGTATGAGGTGCAGAAGTTGAAGGTGTATCTGAATGGTGTGCAGAATGTAAATTCATGTAAGATGCAAATTGAGATGTGAGGGGTACTCTCGGATGTTGGGGGAAAAAATAGGATCAAGAAATGGTAAGACCGATGCAGATGGAGATGGGATAATGATATCAAAAGTAGAAGTAATATTGTGAAAAGGAAAAAGCAATTCATGAAAAACCACATGTCTTGAAGTTAAAATTTCTCTTGTCTTAAGGTCAAAACAAAAGAACGTTTGACACCAAGTTTGTGTCCAAGATAAACACAATGTCTAGCCTTTGGGTCTAGTTTTTTGCGGTTATGAGAAAGGGTTAAAACGAAACATTGACAACCAACAGATTTGTGTAAAAGCTAGTAAATGAACTTATCTTGTAAAATAGAACTAGGTATCCTATTAATAATGAAAATAGCATGACAAATAGCAAAATTCTAGAAAATTTTTGGAACATGAGATTGAAACATTAAAGCTCGGGCAACATTAAGAATATGTTGTTGTTTGCATTCCACAACACCATTTTGCTGTGGGGTCTTTACACATGATTTTTGATGAATAATTCCTTTTGAATTATAAAATTTAGGTAAATGAAATTATAGACCATTGTCCATTCTTAATTTTTTAACTTTGCAATCAAATTGTGTTTCAACTAGAGCAACCAAAAAAAAAAAAAAAAATCAACTTTCTAACTTCATATTTATGTTTTAACATGAAAATCCATGTGTGCCTTGAGTAATCATCCACCACAGTCAAGAAATATTTATGACCATGGGCAGATGTTAAAAAGAATGGACCCCAAATATCCACGCCTACTAACTAAGAAATATAGGAAGAAATAGAGGTGCTAATGGGAAAAGATGATTTTTTTTGTTTTGCAATAGGACAAATAGTATGAGGAGTAGTACAGTTAGTGAAAGGAATAGATGGATACAATTTATTCAAAACATGCATTTTATTATTAGACAAATGCCTTAACCTATAATGTCAAACATCTAAATTTGAGGAGACATTGGAATTTGCATAAGGCATGGATAGAGGGAAGGAATCAAAACCTTCCAAGACATACAACCCATGCTCCACTTTAGCAGAACCAATCATCCTCAAGGTAGTTAGTTCCTATATTTCACAAACACAATCAGTAAAAATTAGACGGCAAACATCTTGCTATCAAGGCTTTTGGAATGTCATTATTTTCACTCATAAATTGTCTCTCTTGTTGCACTGTTAGGCCAAACACTTAATTAATAGGGGGAAATGGATCCATTAACAATATCTGTGACCTAACTCCAGAGTATTGATTATCTAAACCATTCAGCGATCACATAATGTGATCTTGATCTCGATACAACTTGCAACTACACTGAGCTCCAAACACATAGGAAGTATAAGGCCTAAAATATTCTAACTCACTCCATAGAGTCTTCAATTGTGTAAAGTAACTAGTTGTGATGAGATTACCTTGCTTCATCACATAGATTTCTTCCTGTAGAGCTACAACTCTCATATAGCTTCCATGTGCAAATCTTAGCTTGAGCTCAATCCATAGATCTGACACTGTAGTGATGTCCATCACGCTCTATGCAATCTCTATGGATAGGGATCTCATAATCCATGCCAACACCATTGTGTTGTTGCACTCCCAAGCACGTCGAAGTGGATGATTGATCGACAGTTTTAGAATTCCATCGCTGATGAACCCTAGCTTGTCCTTGGAATATAATGAGATTCTCATCGCCTTGGACCACACATAATAGTTTGTTTCCATCAATTAAGTGGAAACTAAAACCAATCTCGAATTCTCACCAGGATACAAGTAGAAAGGGCTCATGATATCCACCAATGGATTCACTGCAGGATTCGCCCTTGCACGTGCTTGATTTTGCACTGGCTGCATAACCACTTAAGCACCTTCCAGCTCATCATTCATTGGAAGAACCTTTGGAATTTGTTCTGCCATTATCGTAGCTCAAGAATCACTGAGAAGAACTTTGTGAAGGATACGCTTAGAAGGAGAAGAGGAAGAATCAGAACCAGGTTTGCAATGTTATAACAGAAAACCTTGATTTGAGAACCTCGATTAAGAAAGGAATATGAGAGAATAGAGAATCTGAGAGCAAGAGAGGTTTGGGAAATTGAATATTTCTCATCTGATGAAAAATGATGAACAGTGATAGTATATATACATGTTCCTAATCAGTTAGATGATAGCTGTCACAACTAATCCAGTAACTAATTCCAACAAAATCACAACTAACTCTTCCTAATCATATACAGCTTAAATACAAAATCAGTGAGCTAATTCAACTTAACAGATCAGTCATTTTATTTCTTTTGAGAGGCCAAGCATAACTCTATGCTATCATGTAAGACCTAGAAAGACTACCAAGGCAAATCCTAACAATTTTCAAGCAAACCCTTTGAGGGGAAAGGTATTATGGAAATGTGGTTCAGAACGTTACTAGGGATTAATGTTAGGAGTTAAGAGGATATGAAAGCACCAATCATCATTTCACTAAAAGTCTTTAACTCTAAGATTAATGTTAAGGATATAATCTACAATATCACACAACCTACCTAAAGGGGACCAAGTATTGTACCTTTACCCTCGCTTAACCTTCAACCAAACCTTTCTTTGAGAACATTAGTTGCGCTCCTTGTGATCTTTGAACTGTAAGATGCATCAGGAGGGGTCACTCCATCCAAAACTGAATGTCAAAGAAGATATTTATAAGAAAGCATGTTCACTCAAAATTTGTCTTTGTCATGTAGGAGACTCCAAATTAGTTTCCCAAGAAAGGCAGTTGTTGGATAGTCTAAATTCCCTCAAGCCTAGGCCTCCAAATTTCCTTAGTGTTGTAATAGTCTCCAAGTTCACCGAATGACTCCGAGTTCACCAAGTTAACTGCTTGTCCCCTCTTTCTTGCCCCACAAAAACTAGCACTTGACTTTGTTTATTTCATTGCAAATACAAAAGAGAAGTCTACATAAAAGGATTCTACACTTTTTTTTTTATCGCATGATTCTATACTTTAATGTTTATTTTTTAGAAGTATGTCATAAATTTTCAAATAAATAATTTTATCTTGAAATTATATCTATTGTTTTTATCTTTTAAATAAATAATTAAACATGGTTGTCTAACACAAACTAATAACTCAAGTAATCTTTTTTAATATATTTACTATGATATTGTGGTTATGCAGTAGATATTTGATCCTTTCAGCTCTAACATTTTAGTCGATCCATTTAACATTTGCAAAATTTTTTGGAGTGCACTTATAAGGGTATCTACCTAAAAATATTTTATTTCCCAAATTCATTAAGACCTAAATAAAAAAAATTATGTGATCAATTTTTATGTATTAGTAATATAAAATAATTTTATACTATTAATCAATAAAATTTGAGAAAAATGATAAATTATAATAAACAGTTATTATAATAAATAATTATTTATCATAATTTAATATTTTTTAAATTTTATTAATTGACAACATAAATTTATTTTAATCATAAATATATAGAAATTAAATCTAAAAACTATTGCCACAACTCATATTGCTAAAATGCCACACCTTGTTTTAACAGATTGATTGATATTTAGAGTGCATTTGTTTTAGTTTTTTTCTTTCTTTTTAAAAGTTATTTTAAAATTAAAATTTTATATATAATTGAAAAAATTGAAAAAATAATTTTTTTTAAGTTATTCTTTTCAATTTCTTCTAAAATGTTGAAAACATATTTTTTTTAAATTCTGATTATTTTAAAAAAATTATCTAAATATATAAAAATTAATTTTTTAATAAAAAATAATTTTTTACCAAAAAAAATTCCAATTAAACACAACTTTAATGGAGCCACCTAGGAGAATCAATTTAGTTCTGGATTAAAGATCACAACGGTACAGATTATTTTATTATGGATTGAGGATGACAATCGTGCCAAATTGTTTCACAAATGCCAAAGCTTAATTCATGTCTCGAGGAGCAAAAATTACATGGCGTGTACGGTCCACAAGAAAAATAAATTGTTAAGAAAAGAAATATATATATATATATATATATATATATATATATATATATATATATATATATATATATCTCATTTTATACTGTCTTTATAAAAAAGAGAATCAAGATGTTTTTATATTATTCATTAATATAGGAAGATTATATCATAAGAAAAAAATAAATAAATTATTGATTAATTTAAATAATACCATCTTATATTAACGTGTAATCTAAGAAGATTCTAATATAATATTTTTAATTTTTGGTTCCCTCAGCTATTTTGACATTTGTTGAAAAAACACAGAAAAAAAAAAAATCTGATTTCGGTGCCTCTTATATTTCGTGTGTAATAAAAGATTCTCCGAAAAATCAGTACTTTCCAAGGGCCCCTTTGCCAACATTTTCCCACATTTTCTTTCTAGCTTTTTATTGCCACCCCTTTTCAAGCCCCACTGTTCTTCAATCTTCCTTGCCTCCACTTCAAACCCTCCTTCTCAGTTCCACACTAACAAGAAAGTTTAGAAGACACAACACCATTGCAAGACATGGGTAATTCTGGCAACAACTTTCTCCAAGTGGTCGCCAAGAACTTCGATGTTCTTGCACTGTATGTCTCCTTTTTCCACTATACCTCTAAGCTTTTTGATGCCATTACATGCTGCAGATTCAGACATATTTTAGAACTACACTGAATTATTTTGATCTGTTTGTTACCATTTTTTTCCTTTTCAGGCCCTTGGTCACCCTCGTTTACCCTTTGTGAGTATGCTTTTTTTATTTTGGGATTTTTGTCCCAAAGTGGAGCAATGTGTGTCTCAATTTTTGGTTTGTTGACATACCCTTTTGTCCTTTTTGATAGATATGCTTCAATCAAGGCCATAGAGACCAAGTCAACGACTGATGATCAACAATGGCTCACGTATTGGGTTCTCTATTCTTTGATAACACTCTTCGAGCTCACATTTGCCAAAGTTCTTGAACTGTAAGTTTTGTTGTTAAGAGCAATGCTATTGAGTATTGGAAAAATTAGTTGTGGAGTTGATTATAAACAAGAAGAAATGTATAACAATACATGGGCAGTCAAGGAAAAGTTGATTTGAAAGCAATTACACACATCTATCATATGCATCCAACCAATTATATCAATTTTTATGGATTTCATGAAATGCTTTTCATGTAATTCAGATTTTCCTATTGTTAATGAATGAATATGGAAATTTTATGCCATATTGTTGCTAACTTGCAACCATGTTATGCTAGAATTTGCTCTAGTCCACAAGCTTTTAAACACTGTAGACAATGGTTTACCTTCACAAGTAGTGTTTATTACGTTGGAAATTTTTCATTTTTGAAACATTATAATAGTTATGTAGTCTAAGCAAATGATTCCAGTGCTGAATGTTCTCTATCCTCTTCCAAAGGACAGAGGCTACCCTGTCCGCTGCTTTACAATGGCTTCACATTTTTTAAGAACCATCAATGTTAGTCAAACTCACATGATGGTTGCCTTTTTTTGTTTTATTGTTTGGTAAAGATGGCAGATTAACATGATTTGTCCTTAAAAGTGTTTTCCTTTTTCTTTTCAATTTTTGTTTTGGGAAGTTCGACTCTAGTCTCTAGTGTAATTATGGTGCTAATTTCAGGCTTCCCATATGGCCGTATGCCAAGTTGATACTTAGTTGCTGGTTGGTTCTTCCACACTTTAATGGGGCAGCACATGTTTATAGGCAGTACATTAGACCATTCTACATGAACCCACAATTGCCACAATTGCCACAGATGCCACGAACTTCTCAAATGTGGTATGTTCCAAGAAAGAACATATTCAGCAAGCAAGATGATGTTCTGACTGCTGCTGAGAGATACATGGAAGAGCACGGAACAGAAGCATTTGAAAGACTCATAAGCAAGGTACAGATACATGACAAAGTTGTGCTTTGGGACTTTTCTATTTGCTTATGTTAATGGAGAGTTGGATATGGCACATAATTCAAAACTTTCCCACCCTTTGGCCTGGATAATTCAAAATGTATAGAACTCATTTTTAATTATGAATTCAAAATAGGACATCGATCTTGAAGAACAAAAAGCACATTGACAAATTATAACTCCCAAGAGGACAGGCTGGACAAAATTGATATTACTGTCTTCTGGAGTATGTTATGTTGTGAAGGAAGAGATATATCTATCTTTTTATTCTTTTTTGATATATAAAGAGCGTTAGAAAGGGGAGTTACCCTACCCGGTAAAACGCCATTGCCCTTCACGATGGATCTGACCAATCATGGATGCATACGGTGCCACCCTGCCAAACTACACCAGTGAAAGACCACCTAGGCAGCAAGGGATCTCCCTGCTCAGAGATGCCTATCAACATAGGACTTTTGTAGCTTGGAGTGTCTGGGACTCCAGCCACCTGTACCAGCCGACATTGGCGAGGATTGTCTCGTTAATAATCTGTGTTTGATATTAACTTTTACCTAAGGCATAGATACTATGTATGAAAACTTGACTAAAACAATAAAAAGAAACATTAGAGCTTGTTGATAGCGATCAAAATTTCAGTCTTATATTACATGTCGGTCATTCTCATACACTGAATTTATAGGGTGTCAGTGCCCATTTTCCAATGCAATTTTTGCATGAAATATATGCAGCCATGCTTATTTTAATCATACAAAAATAGTTAACACTTATGCATTGTTGATATGCAGGCTGACAGAGAAGCTAGAGCAAGGAGCCATGGAAATTACATGATATTTAATGATGATTATATATATTAGACTTTGTTATCACAAATGATTCCTCATTTGTGGCAGTGGCAGTTGCTAATACTTCAATAGTTGTATAATGGTATGACTTACAAACACTTCTACTGACAATTTCTTGGGCATCAACTTTCGGTAGACATCTACCTAGTCCAAGCTGAGTTAGTACATTGAGTTAGCTAAGTGCATAAGCAGAAGGGATGAAAAGGAAAAGGGACTGGGAATGAGGGTAAAGCATGCTAATTCTGTCATGCATTTTTTTCCCTCCTTTCTCCCCTACATTAGTGATGTTCGAAATTGAGATATTGGAGGAAATCAAATTCAACTCTTTACAAAAGTTCAGAAGTGGAATTGATTTCCAACAACTCTCACTTGCGGATTTCACCTTTTACTGAAATTTCTCCAGCTTGCTCAGAGCTCAGTGGAAGCCGGTGGTGAGATATTGAAGGAAGTTAAACCCAATGCTTGCTTGAATCGACATGGTTGGATTTAAGTTCCTCCAATACTCAGCTCCAGCACAGCACGAATCAAATTTAGTAGCAAGAACTATGGCCTTTTTTGGCTTCATTAGGATATGCTTCAAAGAACTCAGGCCAAAATGGCATTCTATAGCAAAAGGGCATGCACATTTCATGACATCCTACCCTCTAGAATAGGAAGGGGCGCTCAATGGTTATGTGAGTTTGTTTCCAGGGTCAATACAGGATGTACTCTGGCCAGCTTAACAAATTTAACTGTCCCCTAGCCTGTAGGGGCCGCAGGAATTATATTGACTAAGTTGTTGAACAATTAGGAGTTATAATCTCACATGGTGGGTCATTGGTCTTGGGTGTGTCATGCACTCATGGGTTCTAGATTGTCTTTTCTTAGTGAGAGCCTTTATCAGCTTATTACCAGAAATCCTAAATATGCCACTGGCATAGACCGGTTTATAGTTTAATGTTTTCCACGTTGTCGTTTAATGGGTGAAAATGCTTGTTCAAAATGATAGTTACTTGGTCTTGAAAATCAACCACATAAAATGACAATATTTTATATTAAAAATATACAATTACAAAAAGATAGAAGTCATTGTCTTTAAAATCAGCCAAATAAAGAGGGAGAAAAAAAAAAGAGTCGGGAGCATTCACCAATCACCACCTGGCCAATGAAAATTTGAAATCTCAATCCCTACCTTTAAGTAAATAGATATGCAAACAATGAATAATTTTTTGAGCCGACTAATAACAAATCGACAAAAATTGTGCATATATTTTCAATTTATACTAAAAGAGATATGCTTCCAAGAGCTCCAATGCAATGTCTGAGGATTATGACTTTTTGATTTGAGTGAATTATGCTTGTTTTCTTCTCGACTATTGACTTCGGCTCTATTTTTTACTTTTTAAGCTATGACATTGAACCACATAGCGTATTTGATCCAGTAACCAGTTTTACCTAATGAGGAAAATACTCGGTTGTTATCTGTGACATTGGAAGGGAAATTGTGACAACACGATCAATGGTGGTTGGTCATTGTTAAAAGACTCCGGCCATGATTCGTGACTATTCACTAGCAAGTCAGTCAGGAAAACTGTAGACTTATGCCTCTTCTTTTGCTTCCAAAAATTCATTAATGCAAGCCCCGCACAAGTTGGTTTCGATTACCGGAAAGTAAGAGTGCGAAGTTGGTACGTTGATTTTGATCCCTAAAATCCTTAGACTGCAACTCAAGGTTGGCACATTGGGCCATATGAAGGAGCATCTCTGGATTTCCAAACTTTGCAGCACCGAACAGCAGGATTTCGATGGCCTTGTTTGTGAGCTCCGGAAGTGACATTTAATGACTCTAATGTATATAGTTCTCCCAATGGATAATGTATGCAAAGCATTTCTCATGTCAAATTTATCAATGAATAAATGAGCAGTAAATAAAAATTATTATATATATCAATCTTCTGTTTTATATACATTCAAGGTTTTAATAAGGATGATTACTCCTTTGGCTTAAAAGGTGGTTGCTATGTAACTTCATCTTTATTACAAGAAATATTGTTACATTGGAAATATTAAATTTCTAAGAGCATTTCTCTATTTCTTTCCTTCTTTTCTCACCTTTTTTTATTCTGTCAAATCATCACTTGTTCTTTTTACTCCCTTACCAGAATCAATTACTCTCATTCTTTTTTCTCTTTATTAACTATTTTCCCTAGAATATCTATAACTACTTGATTTTTTTCGTCAATTCCCATATAAACAACAGCAGTGATCTGACATTTCTCATGAATTTCACCCCACCTAATTCCAATTGCCAGTTTATAAATTACTTTCTTTTCAATTCAAATACCTTAGACACAAGCTGTTTACTGAAACAAACAATTTTCACTTGTGAGGTTATTACCCATTAAAAAACCTGACAAATAACTAGCTAACTTAAGACTATGCCAACACACCGGTAGGACGAATATATTGCAATTTAAAACAAAACCATGCAATAGAATGCATACATTACAAATGATCAGCAGAGCGGGACAACTTTGAATGAAAATGCATAACTTCACGCAGGGTTTTGAGCATTAACCAAGATTTCATGAAGTGCATCGGTTGTCAGCAAAGGTGAAGTCGCTAAAACTGTCCTCTTATCTGCCAATATTTGAATGAAATGTGACCAATAGACACTGTAACAAGAGAATACATGATACTAAATAACCAAACTACCTTCGTTCGAGGGGAATGTAACTCTTGTCAACCAAGGTCTTCTCCTCCTTGAATGGTTGAGTAGAAGGATCAGATAGACCAGGTACCCTAGAAACACTACCCTTCCCTCTCTTAGCATTTGGTCCCACCACCTCTATCATGTATTTCCACCCATCAATTGGCCTCCTCCGACTAAATATGTGAGTCTTGATAAAACTAGCGATCTGCATACCAGTTTCACAAGGTTGTGAATGATAAAAGCAGCAAATAAAAACTGAGGAAGAAATCCCAAGATAACTGACATTACAAAACCAGAATATGTTCATGAACTTTATTATTCCCAAAAACAATATCGATGCTTCGTTTTGGGATTAGAAAAGGCAACATTTCAATCTATTTTTAGATGCACCTGAAACTTGCTATAAGCAATTCGACGCTCAAATTCCTGGAGAAGTATATCCTCTTCTCTCTGAGACATCTCCCATATATTTCCATCTTGAGCTTTTGATATTGTTTCCCACCCATCGGGCATGCTTTTGAACTCAGAAGTTGGAACTTCTGCGCTGTTCAGATCATTGTTGCCAGAGTCGAAAATGCTACAAGTGTTCAGAGCATTAAGTACAACATGCACAAATAGTAAAGCATATGTGATTTGAGAAAATTGAGGATGCTGTAGCTATAACGATGATGCTGTTAGACATGGATGTGTACAAAAATCAAAGAACAATAAACCAGAGAAATCCAAGGTGTACACAACACAGCATGGATGTACATCTATATCAGTTTGTGAACAAAAATAGGAGAACAACATCAAATTATTTTTTTAAAAAAATAAATAAATAAAAGTTAAACAGCCATAAGTTAATATAGCCAACGTAGAACTTTGTTGAATCTTTATGATATGGCCAACTGAAAGAAAACACATTCATGTTCCCCACAATAAGAACCTATAAAACAATTGTACTTATTTATATATAGTCATTTACTACCTTTTCTCCACAAGGCAATAAAACATTGTTGGCATTTAAAAGAAACGGTCCATGTTAGAGATATAAAACCAATTGCGAGCCTTCACCAAAAGCTTAAGCTATTGGGAGGATTGATCATTAACATAGTATCACACCCATAGCCTGCATGACTAGATGGCCATGGGTTTGATTCTTACCACCCCATTTCATCTAAATAAAAGTTGAATTTCAGTACAAGGTAAAATACTACAGTGGGTGGGTCTGTAGATTGTCTGCAATTCAAGCCTAATGGGATCTTCTAAAAACGGGTGTGTTAGAGAAATAATCATAAACAAATCACGAAGCTTCACCAAAAGCTTAAGTTATTGGGAGAGTTGGTTATTGCCAGGACACAATGGAATAAACACAAGAGAGGATCAATCACTTGAAACCGATATTATCAAACATAGTGCTCCTTGCTCACTTTCTTTACATATTACACATTACGCTTTACTAGACACGTGTAATCGTCCATTTATTTCATATTTTCCCTTGAGAAAGTATAGTTTTATATTATAAAAGATATATCTGTCAGCAGCTAAGCTATGTTTTAGATATAAAACCATCCTAAACACTAACATTTCAGAGCAACACATAGAGGTACATTCCCATTGTTCAACACATTCCACTGAAATTTCACATGCATTACTATGTCAAAAATAGTTACACATTGAGAGTTATAAACCATATTAAGGCCTCATAGCTTCACTAACATTGTCCAGCTACATCTAAAATCCTCATCAGAATGAAGCAATTTAACATGAAAAAACCTATAACAACTTAACACTAATTTAAATCCAATTAAAAAGGCATCACCATCACATCATGCATTAACATCAAAAAACCTACAACAACTAACCCTAATATAATAAAACCTTAAATACAGAAAATCCAGAGTTTCAACACCAAATAATAATATCACAAACACACACACACACACACGCACACAAACACACAGAAAGAGAAAGATAAGGGCATACTCGGAGCAGCTATCAAGCAATCTCTGAATGTCATCCCCACCACCAACAACCGAATCCCCCAACTTGGCTTCCTCGAGCTTCTCAATCTCCTTCACCCACAATCCAGCGTGCACCCTCTGCTTCCTCAACCGGTAATCCTTCTTCATACTCTCCACGCTATAAACGGCACCGTTTTCCACCTTCTTCTCCTTCTCCTTCGTTCCCTTCTTCCTCCGAACCTCCCAATTCTCGTTCATCTCCTCCACGAACGCCTTCGTCTCCGCGTCAGGCTCCGCCGACGCAACGCCGGCGCCGGCGCCGCCGGACTCCGGCGAGGAGGAGGTGGAAGCGAAGTTGACGTCGGCCTCCCATGGTGCCCGGGCCTTCGGCGTGAGGTCCTCCGGCAGCCACGCCGACTCCCATGCCTCGTTCCACTCGTCTTCGCCGTTGCCGGAATTGCGGCTCGACGACCAGAACCTCGTCGCCGGAGCTTCGCCGGAGAAATTGAGATAGGGTTTCGCGGCAACCGTGAACGACGATGCGTTTAATTGCTTTGATTTTGAGATTGAGATATATGTTGCGATTCTTCGAAACGCTTGCATTTTTTATTTTTTATTTTTTGGTGTTTTGAGGTTTTCGATATTCTTTTTCTTTCTTTCTTTTTTTTTTTTTTTAAGGTGGCAAACTGCGAAGTGAAGCGCTACTCAGGGATTGAACTAGAGAAAAATAAGAACATGGCGTATTACAGTATTTCACTCACTCTTCTCTGCTGCTCGCACAACACAACGTGGGAGAGAGAGGGTAGAGGAGAGTGTGGGTTGCTGGGCCTTGGGCTTTATATTTTTTGTTATGGGCCCATAGTCTCCCAATCCAGTTGTATTCAACCTCGCCTGACCTATAGGCAATTGCTTATTAAAAGCCCAAAAATAAAAAGGAGGCCTACTTAGAGCGGGTACGACCAAAAAAGCGAACGGGTACTACGTTGTCGACAAGGCATTGTGTTGGTCGATAGATGTTTACTGGACTAAAAAAACGAGTGTTTCTGGATCCAACTTTGGTGCAATTAGATCAATAATTTCACCTTTTACATGAAATAAGATGCAAATCACGTAAGTCAGATGGGTGGAGGGCCACAGGTGAAGCATAGCACAAGTTAAGGGTGTGCACGGTATGGGTCAACCCGCGAACCCAAAAACTCGACCTGACCCGTGTGCAAAAAATCGGTTCAGGTTGGGTAATCAAACCCGATTAGACCCGTCCAATATTCAGTTCGGATAATGGGTTTAAAAATTAAACCCGTTACCCGACCCGAACCCTAACCCCAATTCCAACTTTTTTTTTATATAAATAATGACTCATTCACTTATATATAATATGCAAAAATATAATTATACATATTAACTCTTAGACTCTAATAATATATTAATGTATAATTAGATTTATTAGTGATTGATATTGTATAATATATGATATATAATATATTTCATGGTTATGATTATGAAATTATCAATTATGTATGTAAATTTTTTTAAAGTATTTTGATTATATTTAGATTTCAAAAACATAATTTAAAAGTTTCAAAATGTCACAAAGTAGGGTGTTTCAATATGTTTTTCACCCACAAAAAAAAAAGAGAAATTAACTGCCTACCTAAATACCTGACCTGATCCAACCCAAAAGTGTTCGGGTTTGGTTGATTCGAGTTGGGGGGGAAAAAAGCCCAAAACCCGACCCGACCCGACTCGTGCACACCCCTAGCACAAGTGGCAGAAGCATTGGCCTTATAGTAGTTGCACCTGGGCCCTGTGTAAGGTGTCGTGTGCTCAACTTGTGCCCCCTAACTAACGAAAAAAATTACTTGGAGGGCCATTGTGGTGTAAATAACTTGTTTTGATTCGAGTTTGGGAGAAAAATAAATTTTAAACAATTGAATTTAATTAAATTGTGTTGGTTTATTTTTGAAATATTTTTTAGCAAATTTAAACTAAACTAATCTAAGTAAGATTGGGTTAGTTTGATTTGAATCATGGGATGAAATACAAAATAAAAGTTTATAGTCTTTATTAAACATTTATCTTTGTGACAATCAATAATAGTGTGACATTTGGTTATAAGATAAAAAATGATGTGATTAGATAAATACCTTAAAAATACAAACAAAGAAGATAAAAAATTATCTAAATACAAAATGCTTAAGTGCAAAACTTTAAGAGCTGAAAACTAAATTTAAAAACACAATTGATCAAGTGATCGCAGTAGATGTTTGCATTTTGTGTTGAAAAATAAAAAAATTCAAGAACCAAAATGACGTAATTGGTCAATCCAATCCAGTGAACATCTTTAGCCATTGATGGTGAATGATAAAAGAAAGAGTTGTTTAAAAAAGAAAAGGAAAAGAAGAACGAGAAAGAAAGGTGAATAATGAAAGTTTTTTATTTGAATTAATTATATGTAAGTAATATCATGGTAGGAAAATTTATATGAATTATGAAGGTAAGTAATGAAAGTTATATGAATTATAGTAGAAAAAACTATATGTAAGTAATGATTTATATTGTAGGATATCTCTATATAGCTTAATTTAGAATATGACTTTTATATGCAAAGAAGTTTGAAAGAAATATATAAAATTTTTATCATTGATTCCTCAACTTTGGAAAAAGATTTAGTACCACAAGTGTGCTTAACAACTAATTTTTGTCTACTCCTTGCATTTCCTTTCAATTATACTCTATTATTGGGATAGTATTTAACATTAAGCTTAAAATAATTTGAAATTTTCAATTTGTTATACTTGTAGATTCACCACCAAAATAATATATTAAACACTTCCAATACTATGTATCAATATCAGTTAGTTGATTGGCTAATCTCTCCTCATTGGTATGAAAATTTGCGTATTCTTGATACAACCAGGGTTCTAAAAACCAAATTGGTCAGTGCCCTGACCGAGAAACTGATTCAAACTTTAATGGTTCAATCATGGTCGAATTGGATTGAATAAATCTAGAGTCAAATTATATAATTATTTAATATATGATAAAAAATTTTCCAAAAGGCAAAAAAAGGCATACATACATAAATAACATAATATCAAGTCATTATTATATCTAAAATCACATAATCTTCATAGTATAGGTTCACTATCATAGTTAAAATTCACAATCATAACTAAAACCTACATAATCCACATAGTTGAAATCCATAATCTACACAAGTACAACAATGTTCTATCAAAAGCAAGCAATCATAATCACAAATTAATTAGGTCATCATAATCAACATTAAGTGGCCCTATATCTCCATCAAAGAGAGATTCAAGTCCATCTTCACAATAATCATCATCAAATGAACTCACATTTGTCACTTCAAGTTCAAATTCAAGCATACTAACATCAGGTTCAACCTTTCCACCATAAACACTAAGTTAAAATGCAGTAAAAAAATTAATAAATATTGCTTTATTATATAAAACCAAAATCTCACTTACCAACAAGATATGAAGGAATAGTATTGTCATTATATAATAAAGTTTCAATATCTTCATTGGCAAATTCTAGGTCAGCATTATCTTCCATTACCCAAAAGTAGGAGTGGAAACAGGTCGGGCAACCTGACAGGGACTTATAGCCTAGCCTAGCCTATTTAAAAATAGGATCAGGCTTAGGCTTATCTAAAAACCTGTTTAATTTAGTAGGCCAAGCCTAGGCTTGATGCAAAGCCTGTAAAGCCTGTCAGGCTGGCCTGCCGTCCTACAACTATATATAATGTGGGAGTTGAGTGTTGAATTAATGACCTTTGTATAAGGAGTGAGACACTCAACCACCAGACTAGAATGGCTTCTTATTAATTATATACCTAATTTATTCTTTTATTCCTTATGTTACGCGACTTGCAGATTCAATTTAATAGCCGCACAGTATCACTCATTTCCTATTTTTATTCCCCCTTATTCCTAATTCACTCTCTTCTCTAACCCTGGCCGCCCTCCTTTTCTTATTCCCCTTAATCTCTATTCACTTTTTTTCTAAAACCCTAGCCAACACCATTAGAGCTCACCTCATTCTCTCATTCCTTCATTGTCGCCACCTCTCTTTCTCGTCGTTAGTCACAGCACTGGTCCTCCGCTGGTCCGCGTCTAATCTACCATCCTCATATCAGATGGAGGTGTTGCCTGTACAATCATCGGCAAGTCAAATAAAACCTTTCTGTCTCCTTTATTTTTTTTCATCTTCTATTATTTCTTTTCTTCCACTCTCTATTTCCAAAGAATAAGAACAAAAACGAAAGTTTTATTCCACTCTTTGTGTGCTGCCTTCACAATGTAAATACTATGTTGATATGAGATTTGTAGTGTTTACATGACACACTAATTTTTCTTTTAATCTTTTTTTTTCTTAAAAAAATTTCTACAGGTTGTTGTGACAGTCTTTAGTTTTAAGAAGTTGTTTCTATGGGCTTATTAGATTTTGATGAATAGAATTTACTGATTTTTAATGTTGCGAAAACATATTATGTAATTTTGATACCAATACTTGAAAATGGTAATTAATATTTTTTTCAGTAATTTCTTAGCTCAACATGAGACTCATATGTTTGATATATGATGTATGCTGGTTAGCCTATGGAATTAGTTGAATTGGATGGCCTATTAAACTTATTTAAATTGTAGGCCTTCTGAACAAGCTCCAAGCTAAACCAAGCTTTTGAACAAGCCAGGCTTTGGCTTAAAAAAAAGCCTCTAACAGGCTACAGGCCAAGCTTAGGCCAAGAGATTGCAATACAGGCTTAGCCTATTAAGGGTGAAGCCTTGCCTGGCCTGTTTCCACCCCTACCCAAAAGTCAACCATGTTAATGCTTCCAAAATCAATTGGATCATAATTCCTTTTCTTGTGCTGCAACCTAGAACAAATAAATAAAACATTACAATGTTTCAAATTGGATAGCATGAAGTTCTAGTAATCAAACATAATCCATGGCACTAATATAAAAATATTAAATCATTGATATACCTAGATATAAGATGCAAGTCATAAGTCACATAAACAATAACATTAAGCCTTTGTTCCTCCAACTTATTCCTCTTTTTAGAATGAATTTGCTAAAAAAGACTCTAATTTTTCTCACATCCTTAAGTAAAGGCTATTCGATATGCTATTTTAGGTAAATTAGGAGCACCACCACCAAAATAGCCTCCACCATTCACCTGCATAGATATAAATATGATTTATTATCAACCATCAATTATAAGTCATTAGTTTCATTCAGTTTAAACAAATAAGCATATTAAAAGAATTGCCAAGTTGGAATGGCTTTATCGCTTTCAAAGCACTTGGTCTAATGAAACTTTTCTTACATTCCTAATACACTTGTATCTCCTTCATTGCTTTAATCGGATCATTGTGAAAGCCTTTTATATCAAGCAAATCAAGTAAAGCTTGCACGACCCTATGCTTCTTTATGAAACCCTCATCATAGACAAAAGCAAGACTCAAAAAGTAAGATGATGCATGGAGATTGCACTTCAAGTGCTTATCGCATCGAATCTTGATGACTTTTGTGTAAGGCTTGCATGAGTTTTACCGATTTTTAAATATCTTCTTGACAACATTTTTAACTCTTTGGATGCCTCCATACACATGTCCTAAAGAATGTCTCTCATTAGCATCTACAATCATTAATATTATAATTAGAGGGCCAACAATTTCACCATGGTGAAGCAATCCTGCCAAAACTTATTATCCAAAATAATAGAACTAACGAGTTTCCTACTAGCGCTTCTTCCTAATCTATGTCTAGTGGAATGTTTGTTCTATCAAAGCTTGCAAATCTTCCTTATGTTCATAAATGCTTTTCAAAGTAATGAAAACAGTGGCAAGATAGATGGCTCCTAACCAAACAATTTCTTTCAACTTGGCCTTCTTATAAGCCAAGACAAGATCATATGGTTGAAAACAAATACAAGCATGAGATGCAAGGTCAACTACAAGAGGCATGCCAGCAACATCTTTCAAAACAAGATTAATACAATAGGCAGTACAAGGAGACTAAAAAATGTGGTCATACTTTCATAAATATTTTTCCTAGCTAGTATGTAATTGGTTGCATTGTCAGTCACTACATGCACAGCATTACTAATCTATGTCTAATGCAATGTTTGTTCTATCAAAGCTTGCAAACCTTCCTTATGTTCATAAATGCTTTTTAGAGTAATGAAAACAGTGGCAAGATAGGTGGCTCCTAACCAAACAATTTCTTTTCAACTTGGCCTTCTTATAAGCCGTGACAAGATCATATGGTTGTAAACATATACAAGCACGAGATGCAGGGTCAGCTACAAGAGGCATGTCAGCAACATCTTTCAAAACAAGATTAACACAATGGGCAGTACAAGGAGACTAAAAAATGTGGTCATACTTTCATAAATATTTTTCCTAGCTAGTATGTAATTGGTTACATTGTTAGTTACTATATGCACAACATTACTAGGCCCAGCCCATTCAATGATATCAACAAACAAATTAAACAATGTTGTGGCATTTTTCACCATATTCGAAGTGCATTGCCTTTGATCAGTCTAACCCTGCCATAAGCATACAACCAATTTCTTTCCATGAGCTTAGTAACTATTAACAAGTAGCTGACACTCTTTCGTAAGATTTCCTAATAAATGAACCCTCAATTCATCATATGATGGTCCATTCAAACTGGGTCCAATGGCAACAACACCGTCTAAGGCAAATTGAAAATAAGGTGATTGAATTGCACGAAATGGAATGCGTGCATCAATAATGCATCTAGCAATCCCCAATTTAGTCTTTTCTCTCTTTGCTAGAAAAAACACTTTTTAAACTTGGCTGAGATTCTGGAGTAGTACGTAGGCCAAAATAATTACCAACTATTTGAGAAGCATTTGCTTTTCTCTCTAACCCATTGCTTGGAGGTGGTGGAGTAACTTGTTGATCCCCTTGTACCTTTTATGTCTCTATTTCATCATAATCATCGACAAAGCCCACTTTTTCATTCCTTGTTTTCTTCACTTGTTCCAAATGTGCTAACATAACATCATAACTAACCTTTTTGCATGTTGTTATTTGCCCTTTTTTTCCTATAAGATGTATGCAGCATAATCTGATTAATCCACCTCTTTTGTATCAAGTTAAACAAAATGTACATGTGTATATTGGCTTGCCATTTTCATCAAGTAAATTAACATATTGCCATGCCAGATCAGTTTCCCCACAAGTAGAGGCTGAAGAGGATTAGTTATCGACAGTAGAATCATTAGCATTAACAACATTAGTATATTGTGATTATTGATTATCATTCATCCTAAAAAATAAGTGAAAAGATTGTCAAAATTCACATTAAGAAATAAGAAAAAAAAATAACATTATAATTAATTAATGGTCTAAATATATTTTTAATCCTTATAAATATGAGTCATTTTGGTTTGCTCCTTCTAAAATTTTTGTTTTGATTTTGATCCCTCTTTTTCCTATTATTAGGTTTTTGTTTTCTACCATTTACATTTAGTGTTAAGTGATGATATTTATAAATGCCAAAAGAAGAATCAGAAAATATTTATAAGTATCAAAAATAAAATTTTTAATATTTGTAAGGCCAAACGTATATTCTAAAATATTTATAAGGACCAAAATTTAGAATGATGGGGAGAGACTAAAAAAAAATGAGGAACCAAAACCAAAACAAAAATTTAAAGGAACAAAAATCAAAAGAGACTAAAAATATATTTAAGCCTTAATTAATTTAAACAACTTAATCCTTCCCACTAAGAAAAGCTAACAACAAGTTGCTGAACCATTCACAAATTATAAAGAGATAAAAAAGTTGGCATATCTAAGGATAAAAATACTAAAATAGTAAGAAAACGGAAAATTAGAATTCTTATTAATGTTGGATTCTCTCAGGTGTAGATTCTAAGTCCCAACAAGACAAAAGGCATGAATGAGTTCATAAAAGATAAAATTACTTTTACTTACCTAAGAACTTCTTTTATTTCTAAAGAAAGCAACTCACTGGTTTTCCATTTATTTCAATGTATAACTATTTTGTTATCAAAAATTTTGTATTTATTTTAACTATCAAAGTTAGTTCCCATTGTTTCAAAGATTTGAAATTAAAAATTTCATTCGTAGAGAAGGAGCTAACAAACAAAAAAATTGTGTTATGCATGGTTTTCGATGCACAAAAATTCACATATAGGATATATCCGTTGTCAAATCATCTGCAATCCATCTTCATTATTGTCCGCAATGATAAATTTTCAAACTTGATTTCAATGTGCTCTGCATATGATTTATCTACATAACCCTTACTTGTATAATACATCTATTCCAGAAACTAACAAAAAAGAGCTCATAGTCACAAAAGATAAAAAGATTGAAGGAAACATGTGTTGCAGATGATGGCTATTGCGGTTGGTAGGACTAACGACAAACAGATGGCAACGACGATGAAACCAATGACAACAATAGTTGTGTGTCCTTTCACCCTTGTGTTTCCTATGTTTCGGCCTTGAATTGTTGCCCTATGAAAAGAACCCCATATTGTAATTTTTGTTTTGCAGCCACTATTTTAGTTTTTATATTTTAAAGAAAAATAAAATCCAAATAAGGTCATTTTGAAGCCTATTTTAAATTTTTTTAACATCAAAATGACATTGTTTTTTGAGTTGGCATTTTTCACAAAATAGTAAACCGAAAAATTGGGTGAACTGGTACTAGTCAGAATATTTCACATGTTGTTGACCAATTTGAGTCAGTTTTCACTGAGTTTTAAAATAGCAATCTTTTTACCAAGATTGGACCAGCCTTGCACTGGTTCCTAGTCAGACTGGATAGCCCCAGTTTGATATTCGGAACCATAGATACTACTTACTTCTCCAAGTTCTGTAAAGCCTTTGCATAGTAGCCAAAATAAGTGCATTCAAATGCCATACAAAGTTTCACTAACCTTGAACTTTTCCTTTAAAAAAAATGCATAAGTTAACAATTTTATTTTGACAATAAAGAACACATTAGAAAATCTATTACCTTAATCTTCATAAACAGTTGCTCACCAACTATGTTTGTCACTTCTTTCTTATACTTTGTTTTCAAGAGAATGTTTGTCCTAGCCATCCATTTACAATAATTCACAAGGTTTATAGTTTTTTCTCCTACTACCCTTAAGAAATCATCGAGAATATGAACTTTAATTTTTTACACCCATTGTTTTCATGTCCAAGTTGATGAATTCATATAACCCTCCTCATTTCTTGTTTGGATTACAAGAATTTGTAAAGAATATGAAATAAGTTAGCATATTATAATACCTACTATACTAGGCATTAAAACATTATTTCCTCCATCATATGGTACATTGTTTTCTTTTTGCTTGCTGAACTGAATGTGCTATTAAATCAGATAAATTTGTTAATAAATTTGTCGAGCACATGAGTGTTGTACTGGCTACACACTTCATCTTGAAGCACTATAATCTTTCATTCCTCAATCATTCATAGATGAATATAAGTTTACTTTCCTTTATGCATTAGCACCTCTTCATCTATGCATTCTCTATAAAATTGATAAGAAAAAAAAATTAATAAGTTCATTGATTCTAAAATCATAATTTCCAAGTATCAATAATACAATCAAGTGTAAATGTGAGTAAATAACATTTTATTTTATTTTTTTAAAAGTGCAGTAAAATGAATTCATCTAATTTTTTAATTGAAAATATGTACTATCAATTTAATTACTTTTCTCAATCAAATCCTCATCCAAGTCATTCATTAATAAAATCATCTTGCCAATTATTTTTTACCAATTGTTCTCTTTCACACCTTGTCCTTTTCAGCTCAGTGTCATCTTTATGCAATACTACATCGATATCATTATTTATGATATTAATATATAGGAAGTCATATTCAATCTCAACTTCTTGGTAAGCATCATCTTTATCAACATATGAATCACCATCCCTATATCATCATTTTTATCTTCCACATGAAGCTTATTGTATTGTAAGCTATTATTTCCTAGGGTTCTTAGTTCAATAAACTACCCTTCGTAGTATATAAAAACCTGAAATTCATGATTCTACAAAATAAAAAATAGATGCAGTTACTAAGATCTATGGATAAGAGCATATGATAGAAATCCTTTAGAACCTTTCTTTCTATTTGTTCTTTACTATAAGTGATAAGAAGGGGAGAAAAAGAAACTTAATGATTAGGAGCAATACCAGAGTTTTCCTGATAACTTAAAAACTAATTCCCATCAAGTTCATTATTTTCTTACATAACTCCCTTTATATATTAAATTCATAAAATAAAAACACATAACTTATGCCACGAGACATTATTTTATATTCGCCCACTTGGCTCGTTCATGTTTATCTTGTTTCATGGTTTAATAAACATAGGCAATTACATTCATTACATTATTCATCATGATCAAGAATAAAAACTAATATGACTAATGATGGTTTTATGTCATTTAACCAACATATTCCTTTCTATGTACCACAAAGTTAGTTTTTTTAACATGGTCTATAATTAGAAAGCGCATAACTGGTCCAACAATAATATCTTGTTCAAAGACAAAACCTATTATCATTATTGCGATTCTATTATATATACAAACTTGAAAAATAGGTCATATAGAAACACGTCTATTCATGAGCTTAGAGTGTTAAAGTACATAAAACACAAACATCATTGTAATAAACAATAATGTCAGTTTGGTAACAATGTCTATACTCTCCACATGTCAACTAAATGTTGTGGGCAATAATTCCTTTGTCAACAGATCAGTAATTGTAAGGTTAGAGATAATGTGTTTTATTGACACTCCATGTTTTTGAACTTTTTTATTAACGACAAGGAATTTCAATTGCATATGCTTACCACCTATAAGATACTTGTTGTTTTTAGGAAAGAAGCTTGTTGGAAAATTATCACAATCAATTTTTAGTGTCATTCCAATACTATTGACAATTCCAAACCCTAAAAGAAAGTTCTATAACCACTTAGCTTAAACCACAGCTAAAGCATGTTACAAATTCTGCTTCCATAGTGGAAGGAGCAATACTGACTGCTTCTCACTCCTTCATGATATCACTCGCCCAATTAAAAGATATAAATAACCAAAAGTGGATTGTTTTATATCTACACAACCAGCAAGGCCTAAATCTTAATAAGCAATCTCCTTAAGATGTCAAATCTCCTATAAGGAAATATATAATCATTCATCCCTAACAAATATCTTAAGATTTTCTTTAATTTGTAGCTTTCAAATGATCCAATCCTATGTTACTCTAGTATCTTCCCAATATATTAGCTACAAAATTGATATTTCATCTTGTACATGTTTAAGCATAAATTAAACTCCAACAATAGACACATACAAAATTTTTTCTATCTATTTCTAGTTCAAATCATTCTTTGGGATTGCATGAGACTAAACTTGTCTTGTTTATGAATTCGAATGGATGCTTCTATTTTGAATCTCTCTAATAGTTTGTTGATATATACCTTATAAGACAAGTCTAATAATCCTTGTGGTCTATCTCGAAATATTTCTATTCTAATCACATAGATTTCCTCATCTATATCCTTCATTAAATTAATCGCAAGGAAGATAATTAGTTATAACGAAATTTCATTAACATATAGAACTAGAAATGTAAAATACACATATTAATCTTTAGATATATGCACCGATTAATGATGTTTTTCTTAAATTCAAAAGACATGATGGTACCATTAAACTTAAGATACCATTGATGGGAAGTTTTTTTAGATTCATTTATTGATTCCTTCCAAATTGCATTGCAACTTGATGATTACGCAATTTCAATGCCTTACATATATAACAAGTAAATAACATGAATTGATTCATATATATATTAAGTAAATTAAGTGACCGTAAAAAATGTATACATATACCAAGCAATACTTGTTTCCTTTCATTAGATTTGAATGATTGTGGAAAATTTGAGCTTGAAGGTTGAATAAGAGTACCACTTCACACATTAGATATACAGAAAGTGTTGTTGTTGCTCTTATTTTCTTCAAAAGCTTGTACAACTTTCCTCTCACATATTTTATCTTTTCATTACTTGTTGAAAGATCAATTTTTGAAAAGCAATACTCTAATGAACTAAACTTAATCAAAACCACCCCAGCTCAAGGACAATATTACATTCATTCCAATATTTCTTATACTTTATAAACATTCTTTTCCCCATGCTCTTTCTAATCTCATCTTCGTTACTTAAGCTATCTTGCAAAGGGCATTAAATTTTCCAAACTTATAAAAAAAAATGTAAAAAGTACGATGAGATGTGCCAAAAATCAAGTAAGTAATGTCATAAAAATATAATAAGATTCACATATCTTTTCTACTCTTTTCCACTCATTTACCAGAGAACAATATTTATAATTATGATCTTTTATTTAAAAGTTAGCAAATGCCCTTTGATATTTGACATCATTTACATGTATCAAATAGGTGGAATTCAGTCAAGTAAGAACATCTAGACATAACCCCAGTATCTATATCACCAACTATTGCAACTAAACTTTGTCATTTTCACCCTCTAATACCATCACATATTTGACACTTTCTCAAATCTTTTACAATGCATCATCAGCTACTTTTAATCCTTCTTGCATGATAAGATTCAATATGTGTGCAAAACAACGCAAATGAAAAGACTCTCCACCATATAACAACCAATTTTTCATATCCAACTTGCTTTTCAAACTTTCTTGCATCATATCATTGACTGAAGAATTATCCAAAATGAGAAAAAACAAATTTTTTTGCTATTTTCTAATCGCTCAAAAATTTAAAAGTTTTTTAAGACAACGAAATTCTAGTGTAACAAGGAGACACATGGCAAAAATTGAGATCTTACTATTTACCTTCTAATTTGAATTTACAATGTAATGTTCCCTTTTTGTCATAAAGTATTTTGTGTAGATCTGCTTAATTTATTTGATTTGTTTAAGTTGATTTTGTAACAATAATTGACTAATCAAATAATTATAGACAATAACTTTTTAAAGTAAGAATACAAATTAATAATGATAACTTCAAAATATATTACCCCATTTAAAATAATAATAATAATAATATTTATTAAGATAAGAAATAATATTGTTAATTAAGCACTTCAGAAGATAAGGATTAATAATAAGTCCTACTAAACTTTTAAAAGTCATATACATGTGATACAAAATAAGAATACAATAAAAAAAAAAAAGGACCGTAAATAGCTTATAGGTCAAGCCCTTGTGAAAAAAATGGTATGTCTTAAAGTCAAGTGTTGAAAATAGTAGTAGTAACAATGATCACACTAAGACTACTAACAGTAAAAAAAAAACATAATTAGTGACGTAAAATGCAGTGTTTAGTAGTCTATAAATAGGATAATGGGTTCGATATTTCACTTCTCACCATAAGCAAAGATAGAAAATTGAGAATGTGAAACATCTAACAATATTGCAATAGTCCAACAATTTTTGCTTCTCCAGTTAAATGGATTGACAAGTGAATCATTCCATTAAAGGTTGGTGGAAATATACTCTCCAATTTGTATAAAGTTCTTACATTATTCCTCCAAACTACATAGTTCTTCAAATCACAAGCACTTTTAGCATAATTTTTTAAGACTATACTTAACTCTATCAAAGCTTCACAAACATCCTCAAGTAATCAACCACACATTATAATTAGAAGAATATGTTAAAACATTATGTGATGATCATGGCACTTTAGTCTGAAAATCTTTTTGTCTTGAACATTTATATATCATGAAGCGATGATGACCTATGTATCAAAGTTTACTCCACAAGCTACGAGAGTAAGTATCTATATGGCAACAAGTACAAGCAAGTTTTTCCTTTAATGGACCAACCAAATAAATTACTATATATAGGAAAATCATCAATTATCCATAAAATAGTTGCGAACATTTTTAAAAGTTTTTCTTGTAGAAGCATCATATGTTTCCATGTCTTTTTTGCATAACTCTTTCAATTCTTCAATAGATGATTGTAAGTAAACACTGATGCCATTTCCTAGTCATTTAAGACCTAGAATAAGAAGCGACATCATAAAGTATAGGCCTTTCATGTACTTCCATGATGGCAAATTATATGGAACTAGAATCACTGGCCAAAAAATGTGAGAAGTACTCATGTTTCCATAAGGTTGGAATCTATCACTTGCCAAATCCAACCGTACATTCCTACGATCAATAGCAAATGATGGGTGATTCTCATCAAAGGATTCCTAAGCTATAGAATTAGTTGTATGCATGAATATTTTATCATAGTATGTTCCTCTTTGTTCCATCTCAATTCTTTTGCAATGTTTTTTGCCATGTGTCAACACCCAACTTGATATATTCAATGACATAAGTATGAAAAACTTACTTTAAAGTTATTGACAAAATGCCTGAACAAATGCTCTAGCCAAAATACTCCCACCAATCATAACTAAGGTAATAATTCTGTTTAAACAATTGTGTTAATATTCTTGCTAAAAATATAGGGATTTCAAATAAGGAATTACATAACGAACATATACTGATAGCCAATTCCAAGGACTTCCATCCAACTTAATTACTAGGCCAACCTTACTAGTCAACATATATTGAATATTGAAAACGTGTTTGACTATCCTTAGAATCACATAACTAGAAATTACGCAACATTAAATTAAATGAGCTACTCTACTTCATATTACTTGAATAATGCAACAAAATATTTTAATACATGTTAAATTAAAGAGAAAGAGAAACAGGATGCAACAAAATATACATGGGTGCATGTCACGACTCACCGCGAGCCATGACTGGCGCATAGGTAGGCATGGAAACAGGCCAGGCTTGTATCATAATTATTGGGCCTGAGCCTGGCCTGTTACCTGTTAAAGGCTTTATTTTTGGCCTGGCCTGACTTGTTTAGGTGACCTAGCCTGGTTTGAACTCTGTTAATAAAGCCTGCTGCAAAAAAAACTCTCTCAATAAGCTATTAGGCCTAGGCTAGCATGTAGGCCTAAACAAGCCCGGGCCTTTGAATACACTACAAATAGGCCTTCACAAAAACCTTCAAAAAAATTTTTAAACCAGCAAGATTAAATGATAAAAATGATGTATCATTATCTATACTATGCCACCAGCCCATAACAAAACCTTCAAACTATTTATCAAGACAAGTTCTCTAGCTTATGAATATATTATCACCACAAGTCTAATGTGCTAATGTTTCATAAGTTCACAATAAGAGAAATTTAATATCTAACAATCCACAAATCCACAGCAATACAATAATACAACAAGGATAAGAAATAAGTGCACCAATTTAAACGAAGTTCAACAATCAACAACAACAATCCAATAATATTGAATCACCAAACTAAGTCAAAGTGTAACATCCAATGAATTAACGAAGCATCAGATCTTCAAAATGATCTCCTCTTCTTCTTGAAGCTCAAGCACCTAGAGAAAAAAAAAAGAAATTATTTATATTATTAGATCATGACATAATTTAACAAGTATAGGAAAAATTAAATTTTAATATATAAAATTTATACCTTTTGCATTTTCTTCAAATTATACTTGTTGCGGAGCCAATCCCCGCCACAAATAAGTGTTGCAATGGATTCTTCATTCCATCTCGAATGATATTCATCAATTACTCTTCCTCCAGCACTAAATATGGACTTTGATGCAACTGTTGAGATCGAAATAGCTAGAATGTCAGCAGCCATCTTTGACAAATTCTTGTACTTCAAGCTATTATTTTTCCACCATTTCAAAGCACTAAAAAAGTTAGAACTAGAATCAGGAATATAAAAACCCTCCTCAAGATAAACTTCTAGCTCATATTTCATTGGGGGAATAGCTTACTTTTCACGAACAATAATCATAATTTGGTCAAATCCAGTAACTATGCCAAAATTAGGCACAAGGGAGGAAGAGTGGTTGTCACTATTATCAACTTCACCACTAGCACTAGCAGATGCTCTTCCTTGCTCAATTCAACATACTTTTCATAAAGCATCTCCAATGAAGTCATCACCATATCCACATTCTCTTTAGCCACATATTCAAGTTTATATGGCAAGGGAAAACAATAATTGACAACATGAAATTTGCACCTGGTATCCAAACACTTGCAATGACCATTAGTAGATTGCATTCCCCCCAATATTTATCAAACTTTACTTTCACTGTCGCTGCCATTTCTCTCATGAAGTAGTCTCCATCCTCTATCACTTTATCAATTACTTTTTTAACCCTCCAAACTTCGGGAAGATACAAATTTACAGTTGGATAGTCACTACCAGATATGACATGAGTGGCCAAATTGAAAACCTCTAAGAGTTGACAAACCTTCTCAACTTTTCTCCAATCTTCTTGAGATGGTTCATAGGTGTAATGTGGCTCTCTCTCTTTATAAGCTGGAAAAACAATCTTAAACTTTAAGGCAGCAGACAACGTCTTGAAAGTTGAATTCCATCTTGTTGGACAATTAAGGATGAGCTTTTTTTCTTTCAAGTGTTTCTGTTCAACAGTATCATAGAATGCTTTCAACCTTGAATCGTTGTAATTAATATATTTGACACTCTCTCGAATATTGTGAATGATATCCTTTATTCTACTAAGTTCATCCTGGACTAATAGATTTAGAATATGAGCACAACATCTGACATGAAACAACTTACTATTAAGGACTAACCTATTATTGAGTGATAAGCTGTCCGTAAGATTCCTCCAACATGAATCATTGTGGGAAGTATTATCAACAGAAACAAAAAAAACTTTATCTTCAATCCCCCAAGCTTTAAGACATTTGAAAATAGCATTTGCTACATCTATTCTACTTCTAGGAGCAGGCACTTTCACAAAACTCAAGACCCTCTTCTGAAGATTCCACACTGCATTAATGAAATGATCAATGAGAAACATGTATTCAGTTACTTGGTGAGTCGATTTCCACATAATTGTAGTCAAGCTGATCTTGCTCACACCTTTCAACAAAGCCTTCAAGTTTTTCTTCTCTGCCATATAAATTTTTATACAATCACTTCTAGCTGTTTTGCGAGATACTTTGCTAAATTCAGGATTTGCATGTTGGAAGCCCCACATCCAAACTTCATCCTCGACAATGTTGAAAGGGTACTCATGCAACATGATTACTGTAGCCATTATTTCTCTCATCTTCTCATTTGAATATCTCATACTAGGTGTCACAAAAGGGTTGACTCCTAAGCTAGACGGTTGAAATGGAATGGTGGGCTATTTCTTTTGTGAGGCTATGTGTAACTTCCTTTGCAAGCAATTCTATGCATGTCTCCTTATATGACTAGTGCTAGCTCCCTTCCCTGAGTAAGAAAAATGACTCTTACAATACTTGCAAATAGCTTTTGTCACTCCTTCAGAAATTTCAGTCTCAACAAAATCATTCCAAACAGTTGATGTCTTCTACCTCTTCCTCTTAATAACACAATTCTCATCATTCTGATCTTTATTTTTATGACTATTATCTTGAAGTTGGCTTGAATCTGTTGGTGCTTGTGCATTAACTTCACTAGGAGGGTGAGTGCTTGATGACATAGTTTCATTAGCCACAAGTGGAGAAGACATTAATCAAACCTATAACATAAAGGAAAAATAAAAACAAAGTGAGATTAAAGAATAAAAATAACAATTCTAATATAACTATTACAAATAGATTCAAAATTGTAGGAACTTAGAGAAGTTTTTAACTCCCAACAAATAACTACGGTAATAACTTGAACAAGTTAATTAATGCATATCTATTATTTTTAAGATTGGGTATAATTAAAGATGTTTTACCACTTCCTGCCTTGTTCAAAAGAGAAGTAATCCTGTTCAAAAATGATTACCTATTTGTTCCACTTTTTCATTTGTCTAGTATGTTAGACAAATCATTCAAAATAATGCAACTTTCAGGAAATTGGGAATACTATAAAACATAAACTAGGAAAGTCTTATGATTGTTAGAGTTGCTCTTGGGTAAGTCATCTCCTATGGCAGCGATGCATACATAGAACAATTACATTGAGCATTACAGTAACACAAGTAGAGAAGTTTATATAATAAAATTAATCACTCCAATCAATAGTTTGTTTCACATCATTGATATTCAAAAAACAAATACATATATTTCTGCAATATCTTAAATTAGCAATGTCAAATTGCAAGGTAAGCTCATAACAGTATCTTTTTTTTCCAAGCCATGTTTTGATAACTAACCAGATCTGAGCTAAAACCGGTGGCGGGGGAGTAGAGCTAGGGCAGCGATGGTGTCACGGAGCTAGCGCAACTAAGGGGAAGGCTGGATGCAACGACAGAGTGGCTAGATACAGTGGCAGCGTCGCTGATCTAGCATCATTGATTTGACATAGCGGGCTGGTGGAATGGGCTGGACGCGGTTGCTAGCTTGCTACTGAGGACTGAAGTAGGTAGTGGCTAGGGGGACAGCACTGATCTGAAAAGGTTAGGGTTTTGGGGATGGTTCAAGGCCAAGGAGGGTTTCTATGTGAATGAGTCTGTCTCTACTTTGCCTCTTTGGTTTCTACCTTTGGATGGTGGAATTATTCTCGAGGGTTTTAAGTTGTATAGTGATTTGTGATTATGAATTTTTTATTTTGATTGTGAAAAGAAGTAACAAACAAATATATTGAATGTGCAATAATAACTATAACAACTAATCGTAGCTCAGCGATATAGACAATTGATACTTAAGGTTAAGGGTGCATGTTCGATTCTTAGGGAAGCTCAAATAAATTTTTTTACAATAATATATATATATATATATATATATATATATATATATATATATATATATAAACAGGAGGCTTGTTAGGCTTAACAGGCTTCGTAAGAAGCGTAGGCCTGGCCTATTTACTTAAATAGGCCTTAAAAAGGCCTAAACCTACCTTATTTATTCAATGGGTCAGGCTAGGCCAGGCCTACAGCAGGACAGGCCACAAGCCCCTGTCAGGCCGCTTGGCCTGTTTCCATACCTACGCATAGGGGAAATCCTCCCCTTAGTAAGCCTAACACACCATTCTTTGAATGTCATACAATCTCCAGAGCAAAATAACAATTCGATCAACGGAAGCAACATCCTATCTGTGGGTAATGGAGCACTATATCGATACTGTAGGAGTCACCAGAAGACTCCAAGGGACACCGAGCAACACTTGCGACTGAAAGAGAGGTGAGAGGTGAGTCGAGGGAGTTTAGTGTATAATAAATGTAAATTGATTAAGTTGTTAACATAGTCCACTCCAAAAAGCAACTACTTCCAATAAACATCAATAACAAAGCAATGTGCTTAAATTATCAACTAAAGTAGTGAAACACCCCCTAGTCCCTATAAATAATGGATGTTCTATCCTAGAAAAGAAAACTTCTATGGCCACCTTTATTCATGTACAAAATCCAACTACTACCCAGGATAGATCTTATCGAAGAGCTTGCAAAATGACATTACATAAAGATTGATAGAATTCAGAAAATATGCAAATAACTAATGAAAAATAGGTTAACAATAATCACAATTTGACTATTCTATCAAGCATCATGCCAATCCAAACAAACTATGTGTGTGTGTGTGTGTTGAAATAGTGAAATGTCATTCTTTCAGGAATGAAATGAAATGGTCATAAGAAATCAGTAATCTATTGGCAATAAAGTCAAATTACATATGACAAAATCAACTCATAGTTTTCCTTTTAAATATGATATTTTATTTATATTGCATTTGTGACAATGAGTTAAGATTATCATTGTTTCTTTTCTTTTCTTTTTTGAAGTAATGACTAACAGTTGTCACAAGCGGTATTTATTGATAACTTATAACGTTATTATTGAAAGTAATTTTATTATTCCCATTATCCAATAAATTTTCCCTCCATGTCTTTAGTGACAACATTAAGTACTTTACAATGGTTACAATAATGTTATCACAAAATTTATAATTGTTTATATGATGACTTACTTTTATAATTTTCACTGAAGTTAGGTCTAGTATGACAACTTTCATAAGTTGTCACTAAAACCTAGGTCTATTATGACAATTTCATTAGATGTTACTAAATACAGTTGACACTATAAATTCAGTGAGAACTAGGAAAAGTCATCACAAAATTTAAAATTATTTCTGTAATGATATGTATAAGTTGTTGGTAAAAGTTAGGTCTAGTGTGACAACTTATAGAAGTTTTCACTAAAAATTAGGTGCATTACGTTATTAGGTTGTCACTAAATACAAGTGACAATTTGAATTTAGTAACAACTAGCAAAAGTCATCACAAAATTTAAAATAATTTTTATAATGACTTGTATAAGTTGTCACTAAAAGTTGGGTATAATGTGAAAAATTTTAAAAGTTGTCACTAAAAACTAGCTAGGTTTGATATTATGACTTTATTAGTTGTCACTAAGTAGAATTGACTATTTAAATTTAGTGATAACAAACAAAAGTTGTCACATGAGTATCACTTTTAGCGATATTTTTTAGTCATCTTAAAAAAAAAAAAGTTGTAACAAAAGTTCAAATTTTTTGTAGTAGAAGTTAATTTAACATAAATAAACTAGGTTAGCTTCCTTAATTAGTTGATTTGAACTTTATTGACAAAGATTTAAGGGAACTGATTTTATTAAATACCAAATTTAAGATGTTTTAAGAAGAGATGAACAGATATTAGTCCAAGCAGCAAGGATTTATTAGGTTCTTTACATATGTTGCTTTAAATTCAATTTAAGTGTTTTTTTTTTTAATACTCGTTGGGGCCTAAGGCCCAAAGAAGAAACAATTACACATTTACAAATTTTAGTACTAATATGCCTCGAAAGGTTTGTCAGATACTCGACAGAAATACAAGATGGTATATTATCATAAAAGGTAAGCCCCAAAGGTTATCCATGCCCAACTCTTGCTAATCTATCCACACCCGTTAGGCTCTCTAAATATATTTCTAAGCTCAGCAGTCCAATCCTCATCAAGGAGACACTTAATTGCATTAAATAGAGCTATATGAGAATGAGAGGCTACAGTTTCCTAGCTAATAAGATGGAGGACATTAGCTAAATCCAACTCCAAATAGAGATTTTTAAGTCCTAAATTGTTATGTGTTTCTTTAAAAAGGATTTGTCTCATTTTTCAAAGGTGTGAAAATATTTGTGATTAGACAAAAACAAATAATGTGAGAAGAGAATTTATTTTTGTTAGATGTGAAAGCTAACAAATTTAAAATGCTCTTAATGTACAATCCAAGAATATAAATAAGTTAAAATTTGAAAACTCAGCTTATAAGTAGGAGTTTAACCTTGATGTATTATTATTGTGAGTTTTTTTTACACTATTGTTTAATTATATATTGTTATAATCTAAAGAAGAATGACTTTTGAAGTAATTATTATTAGAATCAAATCTTTTAATAACTTGATGATACATAATATTAAAAGAAAGACTAATAATACATCTTAATTGAACTCTATAAAAAATTATAACAAACCGGAATGAATTTCACTATTGCCTTTTTACTTAAATTTAAACAGAATTTTAGTTTAATGCATTATTATAGTTCTTGTGTGTATTGGCGGTTGTTATAGTAATTTGTTGCATTGATGCCATGGGAATTTTTTGTTAGATTATTGAGATGTTATTGTTTCAACTCATTTTACTTTCTAATCAATTTTGTTTTTTTCTAATTTTAACTTATAAACATACTATATGGAAATAATTTTAAATTAAGAAATTGGTAGTCAGCATCACATGTTGTAGGTGATAGCCATTACCTAGTTTGAAAGCACCCTCCAGAAAAGATGAGTGAAGAAGTAAAGTATGAGAAGAATCAGGTTGGAACTTTGGAGCATTCAAAGATAGATTTTTGGTCAATAAGAATTAATTGCATAGCGGGCACGGCACGGGCCTTTTGTGTTCAAGGCTTGTGGTCTTGGTAGACTCTTCGTTTTCAATTGCCATAATGGATATGTCAAGAAATCAAGCACATCTAGACTCTACACTATGGAGTTGGACCTAATCAATTATCTTATGGACTCGAGCCACTTTCTTCACGTACCTAAAACTTCATTCTTGTTAATTCTAATGACTTTGACGCAAAACCGTGCAAGCTTTTTGTTTTTTTTTTTGTTCTAGTAATTACTTATATAATTTTCACTTCAGAATAGTGATTAGGTAAAATAATTCTTAAATATTTCATAATATGAACTCAAAATATTATATGTAAAATTTATATGAGATCATAATCCACTTTTATGCTACCAGTTACTTTTAAATAAACATATTCACAGTATATATATTGTTTTATTTTATAAAATTACAAGAAAAATTCAATTGAAATATAAATTAAGATGTATGCAAATAAGACTTTTTGTATGTCAATTACAATACTACATATTTCAAACTTATATGACTGCACATATATAATAAAATTCAAAAGTAAATGAAGATAAATTAATTACAAAAATATGGAGGCACCTTACATGTCTGGACGTGTTCAAAATTTGTACTGTACAGTCTTCCTTATCGTTGTATACATGCCCACTATTATATATCTTTGGTTTTATTTTTATAAAATTAATTTTAAATAAAATTAATTTTATTAGAATTGATTTGGTAAGAATTAATTTTAAAATAAAATAATTTATATTTAATAATTTCTTTAAAAGTGATTCTGACAAAAAAATAAAAAATTTCACTTCTCTTGAAATTAATTATAAAAATAAGAATTAATTCTCATTTTTTCAAATCAAACAAAAAAAAAAAAAACTGACACAACCAATTTTAAATATCAAAATTGATTTTATCTATACGTAACACCCTCCCAAATATCCGCTTAATCCAGAGGCCATGGTTTCGACAGCACACATTCTCATTATATATGAGAATAAGGATAATATGACTAATGATGATGTGAAAAACTCCTATTATTCATTATTAAAAAAATATAGACAGGACAATGACTAGGCTATTAATAGGCTTTGGACAGCCAAAAAAAAAAATTCCAAAATATGCATGCCGTTATCAGCAAAAGAAGAAAAAAAAATGCATGCCGCTACTATAAAAAAAAAAAAAAAAAAAGTTGAAACAGTTTAATTTAATTTTCCACATATTTATGAATTGAAAATTTAAAAAATTAACTAGGACTTGGACCAGCAATTACGAATTACGCTGCAAGCACATGGCCCACTTTTAGACCAAGGGCCGCACCCTATTAAAATTACACTAAATATCTGGCATATGTTTCATTTTTGTCTTAATTCTTCTTTTTTTCATTTTATTCAGAGACTGGCTTTAATCTTGAAGCAGCTTATCGATCTGTCCTTGACCCATAGGCAGTCATTGCTGATTAATGTGTAAGTCTCCGGCATAATCAAGCAGCCTCACCACTCAAGACAATCCTCTTAACGACAGACAACAAGTGGACTCGATTTTCGCTTGATCTTCTTTAGAACCAAACTTCATAACCATTTCTTGGTACCGTCTTTGATGGGGAGCTTTAAAACAAAAAACAAAAAAATTAACTCCTTAAACACGACTTCCATGCCCTTGCGTGTATTGTTAAAACTATGACAATTGAAATTCTAAGTTATATTTATGTCTATGTACTATTAAAATTATCTTAAGAGGAATTACTAGAAGCATTAAATATAAAATAGAGGAAAACTGCAGTTTTGTCCCTAAAATATGGGGTTGTAACAAATTTGCTCCTATATATATATAATTTGATCCATAAATTGACCTATATTAGAATAAATAAATCCTTTTGGAGGACTATTCTAACAATAAATTTTGGAATCAAATTTTTACATAGATTCAGGGATCAAATTATATATATTTTTTTAATTTTGGGGTAAATTTGTTACAACCCTAATATTTTCAGGAATAAAATTATTTTTTTTTTATAAAATAATAATATATTATTATCATATCATAAAATTCATTCTTTAATTGGATAATAAAATTATTGTTTAGACCAACTTATTGATTCAAATAAAAGAAATTTAAATCCCTTAAATATGAGGTTTTGGATTCAACTTCATAATTTATATGTAATAAAAAAAATATCATTGGAAGAGTCTTTGCTTGACCCTAAACCATTTAGAAACTATTAATAATATCATCAATGCAATAGCGCAAGCGATGATAAAAAAAATATTTAGAAGATAATAATGCAGCACAAATTTGAAATCAATTTTTGACTTGCATCATTAATTGTGAATGTTACATTGTTGCCATCGGGAGAACTCCTTTGGACAAGCTCAAGCGCCGCTACAATGCCCGAGAAGTTGATGCCCGTAATTTGCCACAAACAATTGATGTACATGTGGCAAATTTTGAGTGGTTGGATGAATATTATAGATGGTTAATAAAAGTGTAATGCTTGCTAGAACGAAAAAAATTTCGCGCGTGTTGTACGAAACATTTGATTGGTTGAAGTTGTAATAATATTTAATTTAATGTCTTTATCCTATCATATTTTTCGTTTCATTTCAACTTTACACTTTTACCCTTTAGTCATTTACATCATTCGTACCCTTTCATTTCATAACATGTAGCATCACTGTTACTAAAATGAAAATGCTCCTATTATTTTGACAGCCAATTTCTGGCAAATTTTTTGGCTGACAAGTATTTTCCTTCTAATACTTAATTTAGAAAGTGCTAAATGAAAAAACAAATACACTTAATGTCTTGTGAACATAAAAAATATTCAATATTTTTATTATTTAACAATTAAAATGATGATTTAGAAGGATTTGGTATTTCTGATATGTAGATATAAAACTTTTTTAAAATTATAAAATATGACAAGGCTATAGTATATGTTATATAAATTTAGTATAAAATTAACACAAAATATATTTATTTAATTATTATAATTTTTTCATTTATATAGATATAAAAATTAAAGTAAAAATTTATAAAATTCAATTAAGTATATCTAATAATATCACTGAAATGTCTGACATAAATAATTGCCCAATACAGAAACATGACGATTACTTTGAAGTGTCTATACTTCTTATATTATAAGTTTTGAAAAATAAAATAATCCCAGAAAAAAAAGTACAAACAAGATAGTTAATTAATTATAATGATGTGTGCAGTTTCGGATCTTGCGATTCTTCATAGAGGAAGCCTATTGTAAAATTAGTAATAAATGTCTCTAATCTTATAAGAGAGGAATTATTATGGCTTGGTTAGTATAAATGGCTTTACACTTATTTTTTTTAAATAAAATATTTAGTTCAAATCTTGTACATTATTTTTTTTTTTTTTTAAAATAATGCTAAAAAAAGGCTTTATCTTTATAGTAGATTAAATCGACTTAAGCCAAATTAGTTAGAGTCTATGTTAAGATTTAAAATTATTTATATGCTTCTATTTAATAATTTAAATTTTTGAGAGAGATGATTCATAATATAATATAAAAGCCTCTATATAGAAGAGGTTTAGAGTTTAATTCTTATTTGTCTCTACTCTTTTAAATAAAAAGTTAAATTTTAGCATAAGATATGGTGGATTGGTGCATAATTCAGGCTTTAAGTTTAAAGAGACTCTTGTATAAGGAATTGTATTAAGATATAAAATCATTTATATACCTTTACTCCCAATAACTTAAACTTTTGGGGGAGATAATTTATGACAACTTACAACTTTTGGGATATGCTAAATTTGATAAATCAAACAATTCGATGCATAGAAAAAAATTTCTCATGAAATCATAGGTTATGATGGAGGATTTTTATGCAAGATTTTTTTTTATTACGAAATTAATGTTTTATAAGTTTAATAAAAATAGGTTGATGAACGATTTATTGGAGAGTTTGATTAAGTGAGAGAGATCCACAAATTATTTAGAACTATTACTGATGTAATTGGATTGGCATTTCAATCACGTTAGCACCCTCACAATCACGTTGATGGAGGAAATTTGTCGTTTGGCAATGTCCATGTTGGTCATTCGGTCGCCATGCTTTTGCCTCAAACGTAGAAACAAGTTTTATTGCGTACCAAAATCACGTTAGCTTTTACTTTCTATTTAAAACGTATAAAATTCCCGTTATAACATTTACTTACATTTTTTTAACTAATTTTCCCCACATTTAATTTAAAATACTTTTACAACTTACTATTCTTATATTTTATTTTATAACTTTTTCTACATGTATCTTCCATATATATATAATCAATTATTTTATGTAAATAAAATAATCAATTATATTTATTTTTGTATGTTACTGTTTATTATATAAAAATATCACGATTTGATTAATTAAATTAAATTATAATTTTTTATATGTATAATTTATTTATAGTAGATTTTTTATTTTTAATTTAATGCTAGACCAATTTTTTTTAAAAAAAATATAATAACATTTACATAATTTATTAAAGTATATTTAAAAAGTAACTAAATGAAAAAAATAATATTAACTTTATAATATATACTCTTTTTAATAATTTCACGAGTAAAAATAATTTTGATCAATGTCATCCAAATAATATTTAATTTGTTAAACTCATTTTTAAAGTAAAAATTTCAAATATAAATCATATGTTATATTAAATTTATCAAAATTAAGTTTACAAAATTATATTAATTTAAAATCAAATGTACAAATTCCAATTCAAATACGCAAACTACGTCTTATTGAGCTGACATATCAGGTAGCTTTAGTGGTCACTAGAGTTGCCATCGCTAGATATTTATTTAATTAACGGCTAAATCTCCTCTCTATTCTTTAACACGGTGCACTATCTAGTGAGAGCCACAATTTATTTGGGGACCAAAAGAGGAAGACTGCTCAAATGAGATCATTCTAATCATATATGATATCTTAAATTTCTTGCATTTTAATCCCATTATTATTATTATTATTATTATTATTATTATTGGCCCTTCTCCCCTTATTCTGCATCGTCTATAACCCCATTTTTCAAGTTTGAACGAATCATGAGTCCTTTCTCTAAATCAAAAAGTCATCGCATATACTGCTGATTAGATTTTGAATGAGTCTCCGATCATGTGGTAGAGTTTCAACATATCTCTCTATTCCTACTATCTCTTTCGCTTTTTGCTATCAAATTGTAACATCAGCTTGTGAAAGGTTAGTTGCCAATTGATGATTATTCCACCGAACTACAGTTTGCCCATTTGCGTCCGGAATGCGACATTGATTTGAATAAGGGCTGATTATATTTAAATTTAAATATAAACTAAATCAGATACAATAATAATTCACTAAATAAAAATAAAATTAAAGACAATTTGTAATTAAAAATAATAAAATAAAATAAAATAAATTGTAAAGAAGATAGATTATTATCCTTTCTATATCTGATTAATTATGAGGTCTACTTTAATTCATATCCATGTGAAATCAATTCAAGAGCGGACAAAAACTTCTGGTATGCTTTAATGTGATCCAAGGTGAGCTACGAGTCAAAGAGCTATTTGCTATAAAACTACGGTCACGAGAGAAGGATTGTGAAGAGAGATTTACGTGGAAAAAAGAAATATCTGAAGGATTGAGTTAAAAAAATCTTGTATATAATAAAGTCACAAATAAAAGATAAGTTTCGATGAAAAGAAATTAGGAATCATGCCTCCGTCAGGTTTCATTATGCACTGGGTTCATTTGTAGATATTATCATAATAATGGTTAGCTATGTTAGGTAGTTAGTATAATTTTTTTAAAAAAGAAGAAGAAGAAGAAGAAGAAGAAGAAGCTATGTTAGGTGGCTATGAGATAATTAAAATCATTCTTCTTATTCAACAAACAATAGATCTAAACCCTATTAAAAAAAACAATAGATCTAAAAAATACAAATAATAGATCTAAAATTTTTTTTAAAATTGTAATAAAAATAAAAATAACAAAATATAAAGGACTAAAGCAAAGGAGAGAAACATGCGCTGGGCAATAGAAAAATAGTCAAAAGAAGGAAACAGAACTACATAAAAAATGAAAAATTACATAACTCTTATTATTACATAGTAAAATGATAATTACCAAATTATAAAATGCAAGTATTAACATTTTCCATCACCAATCATACCAATTTTACATAAAAAGGATATATAGTACTTAAATTTAGATTTGTTTATTAATATTAATTTAATATATATTTTAACTTGCAAAAATATAATATACTTTATTCTATATGTTTTGCTTAATAGAGAAAAGAAAATATATTTTTTAATCATACTAAAGGCATAAAATTTTGATAAAATAAAATTACCATGAACCATAAACAAATTAATGCTACACTTTAATTCTTAAACATTTGCATCGATATTAATACTGAGAAGCTCCTAATTCCTTAAAAATAGTTTTCTCTTTTTTTCTTTTTACTATAAACCATCATTGTCCGAAAATTTATTAGATTTCAACTAATTTAGTTTGAGTCGGGCCAACTCATTATAGGAGTAAAGTTTTTCCAGAACTAATTTCGTTCATTTACAAGACTCTAACCCAAGACCTTATTTAAGAGGAACAAGTATCGAACTACTTAAATTAATTAAGCATCGATAGCTTTCTCTTTTTTTTTTCTTATTTGATTTTAATATATTATTTATATAAAAAATTATACAGATATTTAATTAAAATTCGTCATGTTAAAAAAATTTGATATATTTTAAAAATAATATATGATATAAAATATTTTATATTAACAATATATAAAAAAAGAGTCTATTAATATTAGTATAAGATGTGGCACATTTAATATTTTTAATAATTTTTTATAGAATATAATTTTATTAAATTATATATCATATTAAATTATTAAATTATAATTATATATCATATTAATTTTTTATATCAAATTTTAAAAAATTAAATATCAATAAAAATATAATTAAATAATTTATTTTTACACATATTTAAAAAAATTACTATACTAATTTAAATATATATAAAAAATATAATAAATAATTTTAAATTATTGTAAAATTTTACAAATGTAATCAATTATATATAAACTTTTAATTTAATAATATAAGATATAAATTTAACTTACATTAAATGGCCTCTCACACTAATAAAAATCGTACTTAGTAAGGGGAATAAAGTTTAGAGAAAGAAAAGAAGATAACCATGATGTGCATAGGTCATGTCACGTGGGTATGTCGTCATGAGAGCCAGCTAATAGCGATCAACAAAATCACAAAAACACATTGATGTTTATTTAACTTTTTATTACTTTAAATTACTACCAGGGAAAGAGTCTAGTTAAAATGGGTCACGATTTGAATTTTAATGGAAAACTATGCTTATATTTAGTATCTAATTATACTTGCTATAAGATTGCCTGTGTAAGATGGTGTAAGAAATCCCAAAAAAGAGAAAAAATATTATCTTGTATCTATTTTTTATCATTTAATCATAATTGAATTTATTTATTTTAATTATTTTAATTTTATCACATAAATAAATATATTTAATATTTAAATATTAATTTTGATATATTATTAATATAAAAATTTTTATATTATCATTTAATTATATGTACTTAATTGTAGAATTTTTAAGATAATAAATAATTAAATTAAATATTTTTATTAATATCTATATCTATATCTGTATCTATATTATTAATAAATAAGACTTAAAATATGTAAACTTATGTTATGTATCAGCTTCACATCAATTCTAATCCCCACTATTTTCTTTAATTTACCATTAAAAGAAATATTTTAAATTTCTATTTATTAAAATAATTAAAAAAATTTAGTTTGAAAATTTAACTTATAATCTTCTGGTTTTTTCTTCCACTAACTCTTCTTTTTTTTTTTTTGTGGATTCCACTAACTTTCCTTAAATGATCCATTATTCAAATATCTCTATGTAGTTTCACTTTAATCACAGAAAGTTGATTAAATTCATTTAAATAAATTTATATTAAACTTTTTATAAAATTAAAATAATTTAAAATAAAAAGTTTAAATTTAATAAGTATTAATACAACTATTACTAACCTCATTACCCTTCTACTAATTCCTTTTTAAAAGGAGGTGCTACATTCACATTGACATCAATTAGTAATAAAATAATATTTGTATTTATTTATTCTTTATCCTCAATATATTCTAAAAGTATGTATTTTACTTTAAAAGAATGCATTTATTTATTTTCTCTTAAGTAGTAATAGAATAATATATGTGTTTGTTTATTCTCTCTTTTTAGTTTGAAACAAATTTTATATGAATTTTATTTTTATATCAAGCATATTTTTTGTATTATGAAAATCAAGTTTTGAAAAAACAAAATTCTCATAATATATATTCTTTAAATAATTCCTTCATTTTGTTTTTGAATAGCCAATTTTTTAAGAATTAATTAATATCAATATAAGATTTATTCAAATTCCTAACATTAAAATAAATGAAAATACTAGGTTATAGTAAACATATAACTCGATCTTTTCTATTTGTAATAGAGTGTATGAAAATTATATAAATTATAAATTTAATAATTAATTGTTTGCTTTATGTGAATAATTAATTGTTATATAGAATACTTTTATATAATTTTATCTTTAAAATTAATTTACTGGAATATTAAAAAATAGGGAAGGAGAAAAAATGAAATTTTTTTGAGTTGTTTGATAAAAATTGAAAGTAGATAATTTTATTTATTATTATTTAATAATTTATTATTTATTATTTTATAAAAAATTTTGAATTTTTAATTGAATATCAAATATAAATAATTTATTTTAGTATTTTTATGTTTAATTTTTATTATTTTTATATTAGACTTTATTTATTTTTTTGAGCTATTGGAGTTGTAATAAAATTGTATATTATATTTTATATTTATCAATAAAATTGTATATTATTTTTATATTAGACTTTGTTTATTTTTTTTGAGCTATTGGAGTTGTAATAAAATTATATATTATATTTTATATTTATCAATAATTTTGTTAGTTTCTGAATAAATTATATATTTTTTATTTACAATTTATTTATTATAAAGCTTTAATATTTATCAAAGATTTTACAAAAATCTTTTAATATTGCCGAAAGTTTTTTACTCCACACGTTAAACGGGTCAAAAAAAAAATTCTAATAGTAATATATAATTAAATATTTATATAAATATTTTTAATACTCAAAATATATTAAAAATTAAATTCTAACATTTATTAATAGACATATATTGGCATAGCATGTGTTCGTAAAAAAAGAAAAAAGAAGAAGAAGAAGGCAGAGCATGTGGGGAGAGAAGCAGAGACATGGCAGACAAGGTAAGGCAATGCCTCGTCGACAGGTCAATGTCGGTGTCATGTGTCATCTTATCTCATTCTCATCCTCAGCCTCAACCTCATCCTTCCGATTTAACACGTTTCCACTGTTGCTGGCTAAAAAGGGCTACGACTGAATAAGTGCCCTATCAAAAACTCGAAAGCTCAACTTATTTATAATTTACTAGATCCATTTTATTTGTTACTTTTAAAAAAAAAAAACTGTTTATAATATTCATTACTATTCTTATACATCAGTAAAAAGTTAAAGTTGATTATTAACATTTTGTTCTTTGACTAGCTAGACACTTTATTTTTTAAATTATATTTATTGAGTTTAAATTTTATTAAAAAGACTAGCATCGAAAGAATTTAGATTCATTTTTTTGGTGGAAGCAGGGGCCGAGGCCCAAAACAGCAAGACAATTACACTACCCGAGGAATCGTCACACCAAAACCATCCTCGTTCAGAATTTAGATTAATAAAAGTTTAATAAATTATATATATTAATTTAGACTAAAAAAATTATAGTTAACATTTTAATTTTATACTTCATAATAAGGACTAATTAAAAAATGTAGTGTAATACTAACAAAAACTGAGTGCAAGTATTTTTTAAAAAAAAAATCATAAATGAACATAGATTTTATGTTTTTTATGAGTTTAATCGGTACTATCAACCAATAAAAATAGTAAAAAATAAAAAATTATGATAGATCTATCATTATAATAGATAGTTATTTATATAAATTGGTACTTTTTATTATTTCTATTGGCTAATAGTATAAAACTATTTTATACTATCAATATATTTAAATTAAATTTATTTTTTATTTAGCATGCATTTTGGTAAAGTGACAATTAAAATAGGCAAGACAGAATAGTTTGATCTAATTTTTGATAAATTAGTCAAATGTAAGCTTTTTAAAATATTTATTCAATTAAATATATTAAAACATAAACTTAAAAATACGTAATCTTTTGAGATGATATATTTATTATTTTAAATATACACTTAAATAATTTTAATGCTTATGTAATATATAATTATATGTTTAGGATATAAAAAGTAGTGAATGGAATGGAATGGATTCCATCATATTTCCTTATTTTTCTTTTCTCCCAATTTGGGGGGAATGAAATAGGATCCTCACCTTTTAATTATAGTCCTTTTCATTTCATTTCTTTCCATTTTAATTTTTAAACAAAGGAGTGAAATCTCCAGTCAATCATTTCACACCATTCTATTTTATTATATTTCATTTTCTATTATGTTGATAATTAGTTATCCAAACATAGCCACAAGGATTTTAATGCTCAAGTTAGTGAATGTTTATGAAATGGTACATGGTTAAATTTGATACCTAGTTGAGACGGATGATTCGCATTTAAAATTGAGAGGAAAATCTAGTTGTTTTCAAGGTTGTTAGCTTAGGATGCTTTTGAATTTTTTTTTGGGCCATTAGCTTGAGCTATAAGCTCGGAAAATAGTCTAGTCTAAGTGTTACCGTTCATTTAAATAATTACTGTTAGGCAATATATATATATATATATGAAATTACAAAATTGAAAGCCTATTTAATTTGAGAAAATATTTTTTGTTTTCATTTTCTATTTCTAAAATTGATTACAAAAATGGCCCATTATTTTCATTATTTTCCATGTTTTCAATATTTGTTTTCAGGATTTTGTGAGGATAATACTAAAAACAAAGGGCCTACTTGGTTCTAGAAAATGTTTTCTATTTTTATTTTCTATTTTTTATATTAATTACAAAATTATCATTTTATTTTCTATTCTTAGAATTTTTGTGAAAAAACACTAAAAAAACAGATTTTTTTTTCTATCGTTTCTTTTATAAAATTCTGAAAATAAAAAATAATGTAGTAATATTGAAATTAAAATAAAAAATAAAAAAATCGTAGAATCAGATAGGCTCTAAGCGTTTTTAACTTATTTAAAGACATTATACGTAATATCTATTTTTAAATAAACTCTTAAATCAAGCATATTGAAGTATATTAGCTCATGTCAATCTTTTCCCTTGAACGGGTATGTCAATTTTTTTCTTCTTCGTCCTTTATCTTTTTCATTACATCTAAGATTAATATTGGTATTGGCTTATGTGAAATTCTTGTATTTTGTTGGCAAAATGCTCAAAACCCTTTTTAATTATGGGTCACATAAAGAAAATGCTATTATTCTGTGAAACTAAGTAACTTTTTTAAATTTGATAGATCTTACATTTTTGTGGGTATGTACATTTATTTTTGTCTAAATAATCCATCATCAATATCTGAAGTTTATTGGCCTTTAATTAATCTAACTAAAACTATCAATTTACTATGAGATAAAACTTTTTTAGTGCTAATTTTTTTCATTCATAAAATTTGAATCCAAAATTTTACTTAAGGAAATAAGTATCGAACTATTTTATTCAACTGTTTGTTGCGATTATATATTTGTAAAGACGTTTTGAATGCAAGATTGGTTGAACTCAAGTATGAGTCATACCAGGAAGTTTATTATATAGATAAAGTGGTTATAAGGATAACAATAAAATATGAGATAAAATCAATAACTAATAAAAAGATAGGGATAAGACCTACAACTGAGGATAAGATATAATAAATAGAATAAAAAGCTTAACTAACTAAGTATCTAAATCCTAACTATAATAGGGTGTCATCTTTGCTTTATCGCCTCCTTCAAACTGGACATTATCTTGCAAAGGCCATGTTCGGATACTGATGGTAGTAGAAACGAGTGGTGAGTCCAGATCATGGTGAGAGTAAATAAGTTGATTTTTATTAGAAGGCAGTGTATCAACAATCATAAGATCATCATATTTGGTCTTGAAATACCAAATATAGACATGAAACATATATTTGAGTATCGACTAAATCTTTTAAAAAAATCTTATGTCTATAGTCAAATAGTGGGGGGTCTTTAATAAGATGATTTGTGAGTCATACTCGAACAAGATAAAAAGAAATACACTAGTGACAAGAGCCAAAGATGAGATGTTCAAACCTCTTGCCTGGTTATTCGTATGTCCGAGGGGAGGGATTATTGGGAAAGATGCCGGAGTTTCTCCATTAAAAAAGACATCAAGTATTCTAGTGTTTGATTTGATGTTAACCATAAAGGCTCTTTACCATTAAGACATTTTGAATTAAAGACCAGTTGAACTCAAGTATGAGTAATACTAGGAAGTTTATTATATACATAAAGTGATTACAAGGATAATAATAAAATAGGAGATAAAATCAATAAATAATAAAAAGATAAGGATAAGACCTATAATTAAGGATAAGATATAATAAATAGAATCAAAATCTTAATAAATTAAATATTTAAATCCCAACTAAGATAAGGTATCATCCTTACTTTATCAATTTGTACATATATGTGAAGTGGATATATTCAATTTAGTGAGTTTGAAAAATTGTATTGGTGAATTTCGGAATATAGAAGAGTTTTTTTTTTGTGTGCATATAACCTTCAATGAGAGAAATTTTTCATAATTTTATTCCGTGACATATGATTTTTTTTAGCTAAATTTTTTTAAAAATATTAACCTAATTTGAAATTTTATTTTGTATTAAGATATTTAAATGAGTATTTAATCTTTTCTTTAAATAACTAGCGAGCACAAATTTTTTTTCACATAGGACCCACTCTACAGGTCTGGTAGAGAGACCTTCTAATGAGGCTGCTAAGAAGACTTGTAAAGGAGTGTGGGAAGAAAAATTGGAATTGGGAGTATCCAACGGCATTAAACTCCGCTACTCTCCTTATATATCCCTTGCTTCTGCTAACCGAGCTATTAACACAGGATAGTGAGTATGAACTTTTTTAACCTGATGCGTGTGTCTGTGTGTAGTCCAATGAGCATAAGCCCTTATGCTTCTTTCGTTCTTAGTATGGGTTGAGGAAAAAACTTATCCAATCCAGGGCAAAGTATATTTTTGGATTTAATGAACGCTTATAAAATTATTTACAAGGAAAAAACTCTTCTAGTTTAAGGGCTATTATAGTTTAATAAAAAATTTTGTGTTCAAATTTTGAATACACAGTTGTGTAAAAATTAAGAAAAAAGAGTTTTATCATTCAAGTAATTATATTCGACTCAAGTTAAATTACTTTCAGTAAAAGAATCAATCAGAGGCACCCGCATCGAGTAAACACGCCTTTAATAATAATAAAAAAAAAATTCTCGTAGTGGTGGTAGTGTGGGGCATTACCATGGACTTTAAAGCTGTGATTGTTGGAGTGTAAAAGAAAGATGATTTTATAATGCAAAATTTCCAACTATTATTTAGTTTGTAAAAGACATTAAAATATTAAAATATTTTCTGAAAATTTGAATTTGTTTTCCAAAAACAATTTAATTACTTTCAAATTGTTTTATATATTTTTTTGTAAAAAATATTGTTTTAAAATTAAAATTTACGATACCAAATTGTGTATGCTCATGATCTTTCCATGTTTAACACTTCATTATACTTTAAACTCATTGTATCAAAGAATAAAATATACAATTTTAATTATAGATAAAATTAAATATATGATTTATTATATATGCATATCTTGTCCTTCAAAATTTTGCATCTTATAAAATTACAATTCTTAATTTTTGCTAATAATTATAATTATGTTATTTACCCTTTAAATACACCCATATAACACGAGCAAAATCCATAAGCCAATGACTGGAATTGCAATTGTGAAAAAAGATACCATTATATAATTGAAATTTCAACCAACGGAATATTAATGGAGATTTTTTATTTCGCTGGTATTTTAATAAATAAAAATTTTGGTAATTATTTCGAAATTTTAGTTTATTTTAAAGATTAACTAATATTCTTGTTTGGTCTAATCTCTCATATTCCCCTTTTCATTTATATCTAATAAGACCATTAAAAAATGATATTTATATTAAAAAAAAAACAAAATACCATGAAAAAAAAAACTAGAATGAACATGTCAGATTTACTTTTTCATTTTTGTTTAATGCGAGTGTCTAATTAATTTTTCTACTGTAGTAGTACAGACTGACCTGCTGGTTGAGGGCACTGCCCAACGGTAGGTGATAAATAACATAAGAGAGCATCCCATGATCTTTACAAAAGAGAGCTTAAAAAAATTGAAAAAACAAATTAAAAAAATGCTACCATTTTCTATGTAATCACCTTCGTTTCTTTTTTTCTTTTTTTCTTTTTTTTCTCTTTCTGGATTTCACTTCCTACTGCCCCCACAGAAAGAGTTCAGATTGTAACAAAGCATAGTAGTTAGCTGCCTCATCTTCAAGCTCCCATAAATTGTCACATAATGAAGAAAACCCATCTCCATCTCCATTGTTAAATCCACATTCACCAAAATCTAGTGACCCATCACCAGTGCTTGGAATCCCAAGTTCATCATCAGAGGCTTGGAGAAGGTGTCTCATGACCCTTTCCTTATCATCCACCTCATCTTCCTTCAAGGCATCATGAGGGGTTGAGAAACAAGTAGAGGTTGATGAACCTTCATCTAAGTTGGCAGTGAAATTATTAGTTGTGAGGATATCTTGGTCATTTCCTTGAGATGGGCACATCAAAGGGGTAACCGAGTTGTTGTTAGAAGAGGCACAAGTGATTTCTTGTTGGAGGGTTGTCATCAAAGGGGAGAGGTCTTGTGTGGACTCCTCTTCCTCTGATTCAAGAAGTGAGAGTATGTGGTTGTATGGCTTGTGCCTCTTTGGGCATTCTTCAAAATCCACCACATCTTTACCCACTTGGGCTTCTAATTCTTCTCTAGGCCTCTTTGGTATCACACTTTCCTCCATTTAATTTCCTAAGGGGAAAAAAATAGAAGAGGATGAAGGAGGAGGAGGAGGAGATGAATTGAAACCAAATTGGAATAAGGTGTTGGCAAGTGAGAAGCAAAGCAGGCTGTAGGAAGGAAAGAGAATGAAGCTAAGGATGAGGAGAGAGATTTGCGGGGGTGGGAACATTATATAGGGGATGGGGAAGAGGGAGTAATGGTCAAAATAAGGGAAAATGTAAAGGATGGGGAATAATTTAATTGGGGAAACTTTGTAAAGTCAGTTTGTTAGACTAGACTTGAGTAGGAGAGGGAAAGTTGCCTAGAAGATTTCAAAAGGGTAAAAATGAATTAATTAATGAAAGGGGAACGGAAGAAAAAATAAAGCCAATTCTTGGACATGTATTTGGAGTGTTGTGTCGCCTCTTTTCTAGGGTTAGTGCTCCTTTTGGGTTAACACCGTTGGATTAGACGTGAATGGAGATCCGTGTAGCCTCAAGGCACCGACGGTGATGAGTGGCAATGGGAAAGCGTGGCGCTTTGCTTTTGCATGAGATGGAAGACATGAAAAGGCCCAAAGACGGTGACAACTCATGGAGAAATTTTGCGGTACACTACTTTTTTTTTAAAGTTAATATATATTTTAATCTTGAAAGAATCAGCATTTAAAAGATTAGTTTTTAAATAAAAAATTGATAATACATTTATCTTTAAAATTAAATATATTATAATAAATATTCGTAAAAAAATATATTATAATGAGTTAGCCTTTTTGTTAACCTTTTTGTTAACCTTTTATCTATTAAACTCCATATTATAGCTAACATAAAATCAATTAAAACGTTACATTTCAACAATATATAAAAGAACATATTAATAAAAGCCCAAATTACCAAGGACTTACTATACCGTATTTAACTTAAAGGTAAAAATGTTACTAAATTATTTTAAGGGATTAATCTATAAAATCCTAATCCTTTCAAGAATCAAACTATATATTAATTTTTTAAAATTGTATCATAGTATTTCCCTAAAAAATTATAATATAAGATATAAAAATTATAATTATAATATTAAAAATTAAAAATATTAACAAAATTTCTTTTATTTATACATTTATTTCTGTTTTGTAATAATATTATATAAAAAATTAATATGAGAAAATTTATTTTCTGAAAGCAACCTCTGCATTGATAAACTACAAATTTAATGTAAGTAAATAAAAGTTAATTTTTCTGTGAAACAGAAAAACTTAAACGGATGTAAAAAATTTCAGCTCTATATAGTTCAACTTTTTATGTAGAGTTAATTAATATGAAAATTAAAGTATTAATTGCTTAATATATAAATTAAAAACAGATTCAATCTTAAGATGTGCTGTGACTGTTCGGATGTTATTTCCGTTGATCTACAACAAAAAAATATTAATTGTTGTAATTACCTTCAATTTTCTTTAATAAAAAACTAACGTTAAAAATATTATTGAATTAGAAGCCTACTTGTCGGGTAACTATCGAAAACGCTCTCGTAATGTAAGAAGAATGACAGCAAGATCTCATCAACTAATTAGGGTAGCACACTTTGACAAAATTCTTAAGAGTTTTTAAGTTATTTAGAAATGAAAGTTTTATAATTACAGTGAGTAGCGTTACAGTAATATTAATGTTTATCTTTCAAAATATTCCATCATTGACTTTTGAACTATGTCATTTGGATATTATTTTATAATGTCAAATAATTTTTATAATTACAAAGCGTGAAAAATATATATAATCCGGCGTTAGAAGTTGATTATTAACAACCATCTGTTAACTGTTTCTTCTAGGCAACTTTGACTGGGCCATAAGAAAACTTCTTGTACTTTTAAAGGGATTTTCCTATCAAAAATAAAATTGAAAATAATAAGCATACGTCCAATTGAAACAAAACTCTTTATGAAATAAATATTCCTATTCAAATACAATTATTGCAAAGTTGGAGTATTTACAACACACTTGTGAGATATTATCCAATAAATTAACAACATCGTTGCAATCCTAATCTCATACACATCCGGGTCATCATCAAGGAGCTGGCTTATGATCAGAGCCTCCAATGACTTCATCAGGAACAAACTTGGTCTAGAATCATTGTGACTTCCACGCTTTGTTCATTTCTTCAATTAGGACGCTCTTTGTCTCGGGTAAGAGTAATGCAATGAAGTTGGTCATGATAATCACAAGCCCGCAAAGAAGTAGAAGAGCCCAAACTTCAAGCGGCAAAGCACACCAACAAAAACTTAAGCAATGGCAAAGGTGAACAACATGTTCACGGCAACGTTGGTGGTTTGGCCTATTGATCGAACCTCAAAATGAGCATATTTCACTATGTACTAACCAACCCAAAGAGCCACAAGACCACGCGAAAGCTGCATCATATGTATAGATAAAGAACAAAAGGATGTTGTCTTCTCCTTTGCTAAATGAGCCTTTGCCATTCACTCCAAACTTCATAGCAATCATGATTCCAGTGGCAATCTGCATGCAGTAATTATGGCTTTTAAATAAGGGTGTATTTGTTTCAATTTAAAAAAAAATAATTTTAAAACATAAATTTTATAGATAGTTGAAAAAGTTGAAAATTGATTTTTTTTTAAGAAATTATTCTTTTAGCTCCTACAAAAAATATGAAAACAAATTTTTTTTTAGAATCTAATTATTTTTAAAAAATATTCAAATATATGAAAATTAATTTTTTTTAATGAAAAAAATAATTTTTGCCAAAAAAATCTCAAACAAACACATCCTAAGTTAGACTGATTGATCATTGCAAAAATCTAACGTAGTTGAGTTATCATTTTCGCCTAGCAAATAAGCATTTGGATGCCACCTTCAAGAAACAGAATCCTTCTTCCAAACTTGTCCATAGTGAAGATGGAAACAAGTGCGGCAAGCACATTGACACCTCTAGAGATAATTGTGGACATAAGAGAGGCATCATCACCGAAACCTAGAGTCTTGAACAGAATGGGTGCATAGAACTTGATGACATGGATGATGGTGAGTTGCTGAAAAAAATGGAATTAAAGAATAGAAAGTCAGTTGTGGCCTGTATTTTGGTTGTGTAATGTTCTTCCATGGATGATCCACTTTTCTTGCAGCCTCACTTGCATCAACAAAGATCTTGGTACTCCTCCTCAATGTCATTAGTGTCACGGATCTTCTGTAACATTGCCTTGACTTTTTCATGTTGGCCTTTTTCAATAATAGAGTTGGGTGTCACCTAGAAAAAGAGATCCCAAACATAACATAATCGCAGGAACAACTCTAACATCCAAAGAAATTCTCCATCCATTTTCATGTTTGGTAATCTAGTAATTGGTGAGCTTAGCACACAGAATGCTGATTGTGATCATCATTTCAAAGCTGATGTTAAGTGCTTCCCTTATCTTTGGTGGAGCTATTTCAAACAGATACATTGGAAGAAACTGTTGGAGAAATAAAGAATTTTTGAAGCCACTTAGTCTTAAAAGACTTATTTGAAATTGAACATTGAAACATGAAAGCTTACAAATGGTACTAATTCTTACCTGATTTTAGTACCCCACTTTGAAACCAAGCAACAGTCGACTGATGATAAGCATTTCAACATAGATAGCAAAACCATTCAACAGCATACCAAATGTAACACCCTTTATTATATAAGCCATGCTCGAGTCATGGAGTTATATTAAAAGGTTGTCACTGTGCTAAGAAAACTTTAAAATATAGAAAATATAATATATGGCCCTTTAACTGCACACTTTATTACTAACTAATAGTTCATAAACTTCGTCATCTCTGATACATAGAGGATAAAATAATTACAATTTAAAAGTAATTGTGATTAACATAATACACAGAACTTGCTTTCAACTTATCACTAGCTAGCTTCAATAGTCTCTTGGTCTGGTTTGCATTCGAGTCTTGCTCAGAAAATGTCCCAGTACTTTGCCTCGTGCTTGATTTCCAACTTGGGTGCTGGAATGTTTACGGAAAAGAGAAACATACAAGCAGGCAATGAGAACCCAAGGTTCTCAGTAGGTAAATTCAAACCAATCTTATAGTGCCATCATAAACATTCCAGCCACTTCGGTTTATTATAAAAATATGAGCACATATAAATAAATAGTGGTTTAATTTTAAGTTGAAAACATCTTTCTCGAAGCGGGTTATATTTTAACAACCACTTGCCATATCATATGACAGACATAGAAATATGGATAGTATAATATGCTTCAACAAGGATCATAATAGCATTATGACTTAACTAGATAATTGAAGATGCACATATAGATGCTTATACTTGAATGTATGCAAGTGCATTTGACTTAATTCGTATCTTTCTTTAACTTACAACTTGATCTTGCTCTTTTGTACTTGGTCCCTCGGAGGTGAATGGCCTTTCTCACCCCTGGTAATAGCCTACTTTTCAGGTCTGAGCTCGTACCTATACAGGAGTGACGGGTTTACTTTCCCCAACCCTCACACTAGTCTATTTCCCTTAAATCTGGTCGAGGGCTAGCCCAAGTCTTAGCCAGTACCTCTCTGGCCCACGCTAGCTGGATCTATGCCATGCCTCACGTGGTAGCTTGGTACGTCTTTCTTGCAAGTTCTCATAAATCTTATTCTTCTTTGGATATGATTATATATGCATATGCTACAAGCAATAATTCATATACTTCATATCATACTTAAATCATTCTTGTATATATGAATCTCATGAGCATAGCATATAAATGTATAACATTCATATAATTCACATATTTCTGCCGGAATTTTGGCAGCATAACGGATCGAGTCCGCTTCCCCATGAATAGTGTCAGACTACCAGAAGGATCAATCAAGCAGCAAAACCAACATAGGGCATCAAGTTTTCTAACAATAATATCAATCATATAACATGTCAACATAAATACATAACTAAGATTTTCTGCTCATTCTACTCAATTCTACCCGATTTTGTAAAATTCACCATAATTTCTATTCAATTCAGTTGGACCTAAATTTCGAATATGTTATAGGTATATGTGTCTAGTTTTCAACCCTTTTGGTCCCATCTTATTTTGATTTATGTAGCTCAAGTTATTCAAAGTTTACTTCTGTCTGCCCTACAACTAACCAGAATTGCACTCTTAGAAGTAAAAATTCACTAAAAATAGAAAACTAGGTGAAATCATACAAAATTTATATAAAATTAAAGCTAACAGGACAAGCTTTCTAATGAAATAAGTTTCATCTCATTTGCATGAGTATATTTTGAGATATAAATCCCGAAACTTGACCCTACTAGACTACTCTGTTCCAGCCCGGTTTGAACTTAAGTCAATTTTATTGATGTGCTAGGAACAAATGACAACAAATCTGACTCTGAAATTTTTATGGGATGTTTCCTTACATGTTAGTTTCACTCAATTTGGAGTTGTGTAGGGTGAGTTATACCCTTCTCAACTCATACTGCCCAGATGAGAATCCAGATTTCTAGGTCAAATTTCAAAAATTCATAACTAATTCTATACTAATCCAATGGCCTTATATTTTATATGTATGGAAAGCCCTGAATGTATAGTTTCATATAAAAATAGTTTTATCAAATTTAATTGGCTGCAGGTGGAGCTGTACACTCCGTCGTACGAACCATCGAGGGGAAAACCCTAACAGCTTCTTGAATTCTTCTTGGATTTAAGTTTTACTCTAATCAATCCATCCAATCTTCAATTCAAACTCACATATACACCTTAAACCAACCTTAATTTATCATCATCACTCAAGATAGCATCAGAATCTTGCAAGAAATTGGGAAGAAAGTGGAGTCCCAATCAACCTAATTCAAAGAAAACAAGAAAAGAAGTTAGAATTCCTACCTCTTCTAGGTGTTGTTGTGCTAGATTGGTGCCTCGAATTGAAGGAATCTTGATGAAGCTTGAAGAGTAGATGGAGATGGAGTGAAGATGAGTTGAGATAGGAGAGAAATAATGAGGGTTCAACAGGTTATAAATCCGAAAATAATCAAGGGAGTTGGAAGGAAATAATTGGAGACTTTTGGAGCAAGATTACATGTGATTGGTGGATGTGTTTTCCTTCTCCAATATGATTTGGCTACCTTCTTGAAGGCTGATTGTGGTGCTACTTATAGGGTGTGTTGGCTGAATCTCAGCCACTTAAGTGAGGGGTTCCAGTAGAAAATTCTGCTGGCTCTACAGATGTGGGGATATAAAGGTCATTTTATGAAAAGTTCTAGGATTATTGTGGGAATAAGTTTTTAGGGTCAAAACATAATTTTTAAAAATTCTGGGCATCACTGCAAATAACAAAAGTTTACAGGGGCACTTTTGTCATTTCCTAATTTTTAACATACGGTAATGCCATATTTTCAATGGCAGTGTTACACTACCCTATAATTCCAAGTGTGAGGATCGTCATGGCATAGCGCTGCCTGAGAAATCCTCACACTGCTTAAGGAAAATAATTCAAAGTTCCCATTATGTTCTGCTTACGAAAGTAGGGATGTTACACGAAAAAGGAAAAACAAGCCATGTACAAATCGAGGTCTTGCAGCCTAGCGCTCTTGTGGTTGAGGAAGCAAAGAAAGAAGCCACCAATGCTATAAGGTATAAGGAAGATGTCAACAAAGTAAGGAGTTGGTTGTCAAATTTGAAGTACTCACTCTCTTTACCTGACTCACCTTTCATTTTTTTATGCATAGTCGGGAAGAACTGAATCAAGAATAGTTCCATGAAGCCACAACTCTTGTGATACCAAAATCATAACCAAATAGGAAACCTCCTATGGCAGCTACAAAACATGTCACTAACACAAATGCTGTGACTTTCCCATCATAAGGCCTTCCATCTCCTGAAGCAACAAAAGCACCACTTGTCATCTTTCAAACAATTACAACATGAAGAAGTATCTCTTGTACACTAGTGCTCTCCTCTTATTCTAGTTATAGCATTTGATTTTGCATGGTAGAAAAATAAAAGTATATGTAAGAGATGAAGTGCATTTATAATATTGGAAAATATAACTATATCTTGATTTTTAACATTATAATTTTAGTTTATTGGACACTAGGGGTGAAAATAGGCAAGGTTAGGGCAAGCTTTCCCCTTAACAGGCTAGGCTAGGCTTTACCCGTAATATAAGCCAAGCCTGTATTATAGCTACTCAGCCTGAGCCTAACTTGTGGCTTGTTATTGGCTATTTTTTCAGCCTAAGCCTAGCTTGTTCATAAGTCTGGCCTTGTTTACAAGGCCTGTTACCAAAATAACACCAAACACAAAAATGATCACAACAACTTCAATCAAAACAAAGTGCATTCCAAAATTAACTAAAAGTTGTCATAAGCTCAAGCAACATAGGACAACATATTTATAAATTCCAAATTGACAAAAGCTCTAGCAGCAAGCATAGCACAACAAATTTTTTTTCAATAGTATGTTAACATCTAAACCCACCCTACCATGGGGAGAAAAAAATATACACAGTTGAAAGCACAAAACCAATAGCACACTAACTCATCTATAATATATTAAACTAGCATAATAAAAGACGAAAGCTTCAAAATCATATATTATAGCCTTCCTAATATCATGGTTGAACAAATTAGGAGTCTTCTTAACAAGTTAAATTCCTTATCTAATGGCAATCAACTAAAATTAATGAAATGGGCTGGAAATGAACAATAGCATCACTAATTCATACACACAATAAAATATGAAAAACAAGAAAATAAGAAGAAGTTTGCAAGCCGAGGTTTGCAAATCACAACTCACAAAAGGAGATGTGAGTTAAGAGAGACCGGGAATAAAGAAGGTGATCGGTGAGGCAGTGAGGATGCAGAGAGGGTGGCTTTGGTGTAGTGCAACTCTAGTGTGATGACAGCAACTTTGCACGATGTGGTAGCTCTAGTGCGGGCGACTTTGCACGGCATGGCAGCTCTGGTGCGGCTCTGCAATTGTAGCGGTGGTGGCAATGGCAGCTTCATGAAGTTGCAGCGCTAGATGATGGAGTGAGTGAAGGATGGATGATGGATTGAGTGAGAGTGAAAGAGGGAGAGGGAGAGAACAGAGAAGACATAAAGGTAGCAATGGTAGCAAGTAGCAACTAAAGATTTGGGGGATTTAGGGTTTTCAATTGAATTTTAAATGCACTAGTAAAGATATAAAAGTAAAAAATATGCATAATATTATCAAAGGAGTGTGGTGGATTGGTGACAAGGTTGCTAACTATTTCTCAAATGGTAAGGGTTTGAATCCCATGTTTGAAATTTTAGTAAATTATAGAATATATGTATTATGTTCAAAATCTTAACAAGCTCAGGTCGGCCTAACAGGCTTGATAGGCTTTCTATTGAGCCACTAAGTGTTAAAATTTCTACTAGTTGTGTGTGACTATTAAGGGGTGTTTGAAAACCTCAAAAATCAAGTTAACATAGTATACAAAAATGAACTAATTTTTAATTAAATGTTATTTAGTTCTATAACTTAAAAATTGGTTTTAATATGAGTTTTTCTTCTTCTTTTGTACCTTTTTCTTTTCTACTATGTTATTAAAGAAACTAATCTAGCAGATGGTAGTAGACGATGGTTGCTGACGATGGCAGAAGGTGGTGGTCAGTGGTGGCAAATGGTGGCAGCCAGCGACGAATGACGGCAGGCGGCGGTGGTGGCGACAAATGGTGGTAGCTGACGACGACAAACGGTGGCGACTAGTGGAGACGGATGGTGGCGGTTAACGGTAGCAAATAGTGGCAGATAGGGCTAGTAGTGGTAATTGACGATGGCCAATGACAGTTGGTGGTGGATGATGGTGGACAGTAGCGGAGGACAATTGACAAGTAGTAAAAAGATATAAAATAAAAAGAAAAAATTTTGAGATAAAATAAAATCAATTTAAAATTGATTTTTTTAAGAACTGGTTTTAGGTACAAATTGGTTCAGATAAAAATTAGTTTTAAAATATTTAGGTAGTTATTACACAATATTATTAAAAACTAGGCCCTATTGTATTTATTTATCCAATTTTTCTAGTTTACCAAACACCCCCTTATATTTGCCAATTTTAATTTAGTTTGAAGTTATGGGTTATATTTCTTCTCTATCCAATGAGCTAAATCCATCAAAAGCCTTGATCGTGTAATAACCATTAGGGTCTGTTTGATTTATCTAATTAGATAAGGCCTTATAATATAAGATTTGATAGTATAAGGTCTGATAATATATAACCTATTAAAATCTTAATACTATACAATGTTAATATTATATTATAAAATATAATATTACCTCTTGCTATCATAAATAATCTTAATTATAAGTGCATATTTAACAAAAAAAATAATAACAAAATATTAACTTTTACTAATTATAAATTTGAATTGTATTTATTATAAATATTTATTAATTTTGATTATTTAAAATTTTAATAACCATTTCTTATTTTAATAAAATATAAAAAATTAGCAAATATATAATAACGTCTTTCCATTATATATTTTAATATTTTTTGCTTGTACTTTTTAATAATATATATAAAAAGTGAATTATTATTTTATTAGTTATTCAAATTTAATTTATAAATAAATGTTATAATTAAATTAATTAATTATTTTTATTGTATAGAACTAAATTTATACTAAATATTATTTATTGTTTATTTATTATTTTAGTAATTAATTATTATTTATATATTAGATTGAATAGTTATTTTATATTGAATATTATTTATTAAAATGTTTATTTATTATTTATTTTAAAATTATTTTTATTTATTTATATAATTGTTTTTATTTTTTATTTAATAATTATTTTTACTTTCATAAAAATATAATTAAAATAAAAAGTGAATGAGATCTTGTATATTAAAAGTTAATAAGGCCTGATTCTACTTCCTTAAATTTGATTAAGGTATTTATCATTTTAATAGATAAGAAAGATTTTATAGATAAACTTATATAATACATTACTTGCACCAAATAATTGATAAAGTTATAGCATATTGTATTAGTTATTTCCATCATATCTAATACAATATGCCCAACATACCATTAGTTAAATTAAGTTTTAAACGTTGGATATTGTCAAGTTTATTTATTTTCTTTCAAAATTGACATATTCATCATAAATTTGATGAAATAACGTGCCTTGTACACGTGAGAATGAAGAAGTCTACCTGCTCGCATAGTGGTGATGAGTGGGGGTTTCTATAAAGTAGTTAGTGGTGGTGGTGGACCAATGAATTTTTCTTGGGTCAAGGCGGAAATTACATAGCAATAGCATTATGGAAAGCATGGAAAATGAAATGCCCGCAAGAATACGAAAAGAGTCACAGGTACAGTTGAAGAAAAATGATGAGTGTTGGGAAGTAGAAAATGACAAACACGAAGAACATGAAATAAACATTTTTCACTTTTTAGATAGTTGAGCACTGAAGTGACGAATGCGGATCACTCATGGAATCAGCTTCAAATATAATTATTCCTCTTTATAAATTGCTTTTAACAAAAACAAAAAATCTTTATAAATTGCTACAACTGAGTTTGATCATCATAAAAAAAAGCAGAGTTACTTAAACTCAAATAAAACCCCTTATATGTTCTTCGATCACACAAATAATAGGAATTATATAACCATTAAAGTTAGTTGTAATTAACATGGCTAAAATTTGGAAAGTTACTTAGATTTTTTTTTTTTTGAAAAAAATGTTTTATATACTCAGATAATAATATATCAATTATCAACTACCAACTTTTGGACTTATATGGGATTGGTCAATATAATAGTTGGGCTTTTTTACTATTTTAAATTAAAAAAATATTATTTACGTATATACTCCATTTTATCATTATTTTTCAAAATATCCTCTTTTTGTGAATAGTTGTGAAATCGATTCAAGTTGAATCGAATTCACTACGGCCTAAATTTCATATCGAAACCATAGAAATTGATGTAAGTTAGATCGAATTATACACTGTTAATGTGAATAGTGCATAAATTGATATAACTTAGATCAATTTAGCATAGATGGCCAAAATTTTGGGAGGAGTTTAGGGTGAACTCTAATATTTTGGGTCAATGGTGGATCTAGTGTAGTTAAATGACCAAAAAAGTATGATTAATTATCATACAAATGTGGCTAATTGCCATACAAGGTGTGGCTAATTTCCAAGTCAACGAAGGGCCGAGGTCCATCGTAAAATACGGTAACTATTAGATCTTGTTCTTTTTTAAGACTGTAAAGAAATAAATGAAGATAATATTTAGATTTGTTCTTAGAGACTTAAAAGTCACAATATTTAATATTTAAAAAATATAAACTTGTGATATTTCTTAATTAATTACCATTACAATAAATTAATCAAATTAAGTTACTGCTTAAGTATATTAACTAAGTTAACATACTCTAAACTACTTTATCGACAACCCAGAAACTAGTCTAGAGTATGTTAACTTAGTTAATATACTTAAATAGTAACTTGATTTGGTTAATTTATTATAAAGGTAATTAATTAAGAAATATCACAAATTTATATTTTTTCTCTTTCAGGTGAATAGTAATAAATTCAATCCAACTTAGATCGAATCCATCACTGGTACAATATAAATATAAAAAAATATTAAATTTAGATATAGTGAGAGAATATATAAACACCCACAATTGCATACATAAAAATAATATGTATGAATTTTTTAAATATTAAATATTATGACTTTTAAGCCTCTAACAACTAATCCAGATAACATCCTCATCTATTTTTTTACAGTCTTAATAAAGAGTAAAGTCTAATAGTTATCATATTTTAGTGACAATTAGCTACACTTATATGGTAATTAACAATACTTTTTTGTCATTTAACTACACTAGATTCACCATGGACCCAAAACATTAGAGTTCATCTTAAACTCCACCCAAAATTTTGGCCATTTATGCTAAATTGATCTAAGTTAGATCTAATTATATACTATTCACTTAGATAATATATAATTCGATCTAACTTAAATCAATTTCTATGGTTCCGGTATGAAATTTAGCCCATAGTGAATTCAATTCAAATTGAATCATTTTCATAACTAGGACATTTTGAAAAATAATGTTAAAATGGTGTATATACGTAAATAATAATTTTTTTAATTTAAAATAATAAAAAAGCCACAATAGATGCAATAGTTTCTTAATCAAAGATTTTGGGTTTGAGCTTTAAGAATGGAAAAAATTCTTGCTAACAAAGTCTATCCCCTTTAGGGACCTTTGTCTAGTTAAGCCGGGCCAAATTAGTCAAATTCTTGATAATAGAACTCGAATATCAATGGTTCAATTGAGACCAAAAACTACTAATATTTTGTTGGTTTAAATGGATCGGCAATTGTTTTCCGTAAGCAAAGTTTTAAATTCAAGTCCTATAGATGGACAAAAAAAAAACTAGTATTAGAAAAGTTTTACCTCTATAATGGACGATCCAATTTGAGCTAAATTAATTAAAGTTAATAGACTCTAGATACTAGTAGTTAATTCAGAGGGCAAAAAATAATATATAAATTTAATTAAAATTAAAATATAATATTTAATATAACATTCAATTTTATAGTTACCTGCGATTGAATTAAAAATGTAAAATAGAATTTCAACGTATGTGGCTTGCTGTGAATTGAAAATATAAATGCTCAATGAAGTAACAAGACGGCCGCAAATGGGTTTTATCCCCCCCCCCCTTCCTTTTCTTTTCTTTTTTTTTTTTTTTGATAAATTAAGAGATTTACCTTTATTGGAGAACCCTTTCGATCACCTGATCATATCATTGAATTTAACTTGATAATAAGGTGGGGGGTTTAGGGATCGGCCATTAGTGATGCTATGGACATATTAATATGCTGTCAGTTTGATATTAATTCAGTGAACACGCCAGCATTTCAATATGAACAATGTTTAGTGCTTAGGCAACGGCCTGTTTTCGGTTTGATTATGGGCCCGTTTGGAGTGCAGTTTGCAGCGTAGAAAGCGTGGAGAAGGAAAATGACTGCGAAATGGTAGCGTTTGTTGTAACTTGGCGCCACGAAAAAGCGGGAAGATATCTGGTTTTTCATTTTAGAAAAAGGCCTTTTGAAAAGTAATTTTACTATTACTCTCACATCAACAACCAAAAGTAATTTTACTTTATCCTATCCAAACAAAACTCATTCCCCTAAACTTACTTTTGACATACTCAAACCAAACAAAAATCATTCTTTTAAAAATAATTCCTCTAAAAGGCCTTCTTTCAAAAGACCTTCTTTTAAAAGATCTTCTCCCAAAAGTTACACCAAACGGACCCTATATATATTTAGCGGGAAAATACTATCAGAAAAATTAATTTTTTTCCAGTTATATTATGATAAATATCCCTTTAGGTATTCGCATGTTTCTCATCTCTCTTTCGTGTTTTTGTTTTTCTAATTGTTCAAGTGAAGCAATGCTGGTTATATACTTGGTGTGTTGAGACAATGCTGGTTATATACTTGGTGTGTTGAAACAATGCTGTAACAACAAGGAGCAAACTTTACTGAAAAATATTATTTGCATATAGTTATTTGGGGTGTTCACCCATATTAAGGATTCATGTGTGAATCAGTAGAAAATTCATGTATATGATTAAAGAATCAAGGACTGTATTAATGATAATACTGCCATCTAATTTCTTAATCATATGTATAAAATCATCAATCATTTGTATATGAATCTTCAGTTGTGGTAAGTAATAATATTGCATTCAATTTTTTAATTATATTATATATATAAATTCATTATTTATTTACACATGAATCCTTAAAATTGATGAACTCACTAAAAAAGTATGTCCAAATAACAGAATTGAAGTTTATTTATAGTAGTTTCTTCCCATGGAGAGACTATGCGTAGCATTGAATTTACAGGTTTTTCTTTTCAAGGAATTTATAAGTTTTTAAACGGGTAGATGTGACCCAATCTGTTGTTGAGTTTAAAAACTGCCAAGCCTTTTTGTCCAACTTCTTCATAAATGTGACCTTTTTTTATCATTTGGTTATAACTAGCATGGGTTGTGTCCCCCCCCCCCCCTTCTCTTTTTCTTTTTACTTAGGATGTATTTAGATAGTATTATTTATAATTTTTTTAACTTTTTAGTACTAAAAATTATTTTGTATTTATGTGGATTAAATTGTTGTACAACTTATAACTTCTTGAAAAGTTATTGTTAATGTTTTATAAGAAGTTGAAATATTTATCTTTTCAAAAAAGTTTCCTACAATGCTTTCCAGGAGGAAGCATTATAGACTAAAACAACACTTGTTTTTTTTTTTTTTTTTGGGTTCTAAGGAATTTTTAATGGAGCTAAGAGATGGTAGAAAGGATAGGCATATGAGGGATTGGACCCCTTACCCAATGCCACAATCCCTAAATTAAGGCAGATGTCATTTGAGCTACATCTCATTAGCAAAACAAGCACTTTTATTATTACTTATTCAAATAAGGGTGTGCACAAGTTGAGTTGGGTTGGGTTGGGTCGGGTTGAGAGGGAAAAAAAACCCAATCCAATCAATTGAAATCGGGTTGGGTTGGGTTGGGTCGGATTTATGAAATTTTGACACTCAACCCGATCTTCTACGATTTGGGTCGGGTTGGGTCGAGTAATCGGGTTGTATATCTTTTGAGGAAAGAAAAAAACATTTGACGGGAACAAATGTGAAACCCCCCCAACCTCTCTAAAAAAAAAAGAAAAATAAAAAAACCCAACCCTTCACCTCAATGCTTCAATTTTCAAACATCCTTCAAATACTCATCGTACTCTCAAGCAACAATCAATAAATGTTCATTACAGAGAGAAAGGAGAATATAATAGCAAAGAAAAGAGCAAAGCCTAAAATAAAAATATAAGTGCCTTTTGTTCTTATTATAATATAATGCTTCCTACTTCTCTAACACAACAAATTTTACAAGGGATAAAGGAGTGAGCTTTACAGTGAAAATAAGAGTGAACTAAGAGGGGGCTTCTTCTTGGCTTCTTGTGGTTGAATGGGGGCAACATCCTCTATTATTCTCGCAGTTTAACAAGAGGTGGAAGCAGCGAAGCACCAAAGTGAAGCAATGACTGGTGAACTAGGAAGGACACATGGCAGAGGAACAGCAGTTGCAGCGATGTGGCGGCACAACAACTCCTTTAATTGGTGACGTTGAAGAAGGATGAGAAGATAATGGCAATGGTTTATGCAAAGTGGTGATAATTCAATCTCAATTAAGACAAGGTGGATTATCTTGTAAAGCACATATAGTTTGCTTCACCATGAAGTGGTGAGTTGGCCGAATAATAAGGTAACAATTGGATGGTGGGGCATGTAGCTAATCAAAGCTGATTAACATGCATAAGAGGATTAGTGGAACCCATTGTTTGGAGTAATCGACCACCGAAATGCACCGTTTATCCTTTTCTCCACAACTCTGTCGAGGCTCACCATCATAGACCAGCTATGAGCCCACTACCCAGCAAAACCCGCGCCACCCTCAACCATTGTTCCTCTTCCAGACTTTGTTGTAGTTTGCAAGCGCCACCTCTATGGCCTGCAAGCTCATCGCATGGCGGCACCCAACGTTCGCCAAGTGGCTTTCTCCACCATCCTACACCATTGCGAACTGCCACCTCTACCCCTCTGCCCCAACACCACAGCCCCTCTGTTCCCAACCTTTCTAACTGCGACCTCCGAGCACACTTCATGTGGAGTGCACATACAAACACTACCCGCCACTTATCTCAGGTTAATTTTAACAGCAGATAATGAATAGAATTGTTGTTGCTCAAAGGTGTGAAATGCTTGATGAAGGAATTTTTTTTCCTCTAGTAACAACATCATCGCAATACCCAAAGCTAAGAGCATCATTCTCATGTGTTACTATTTATCACATTCAAAAAATGCCATTTCAATTTCAAAAACTTGGTACCCACTTAAATTTAACCCAAACAACCAATAACACAACCAAACAATTTTTGATTTCATTCCAAAGTGTAATACACACTACAAGTTAACAGATCCATAAAAATTATTTAAAAAGTTGAATGTGAAGTAAAGGGGTACCACTCATACAATGCACCACGATAGAAATCTTGATTTTTTGGGGGTGAAATGATTAATCAAAATGCTAAGTTTCAGACATGGATTAATCAAAACAGTGTGTTCCACTAATCCTCCTATGCTTGTTAATCACCTTTGACTACCTTGTGGCCCCACTATTCAGTTGTTGCCTTGCTATACGCCAAGCTCACCACTTCAAGGTGAAGCAAATTATATGTGTTTCACCAGAGCAAGCATCTTAAGACAAAAAACCCAAAAAATACTTGTACTATACAATTAAAAGAACCTATATGGACGTAGGGTCTATCTACAATGCGCCGCCTTATTAATGGTGTATCATGCACCAGATGATCCAATACACAAGATTTAATGGTGCATTGGTGCACCCATTACTTGTTGTCAACCCTAATCTTCCCTCCATCTTCTACCTCACACCTTCTCCCTCTATCTCATCTTCCACAGCTTCACAAATGTCATCCACTACCACCAATCTTCGGCAAACTCTCCCAATCAGCAATTTGCACAGTCAACAAGCTCATCTTCACCAGCATTACTAATCTACCTTTGACCTCAGTTCACCAACCTCCACGATGCATGCAGTGCCTCCACAAGGAGATCCTTTGGGACTGCAACACTCATTGCTCTGCATAACTTGATTGCGACGTCAGCCAACATCTCTCCACCAATCACAACCGCGACATCATGGGAACTCCATAGGTTTTCCTTTTTTTTTTTTGGTCGTTAAACTGCTTAACACCTTTTTTCTTTTTAGGTCCTACAAGAGCTTTCATCTATTGTGGTGTGTGCCATGGACGGAGATTGGTGGAGTCTGTGGGGCCAGGGAGAGCGAGAGTGGCTAGAGTGCGAGAAAGAGTGCGATCGACATTGAGATTGCAGTCATCAACAGACATGCTGAAGGTCATCAGCGGTAGGTTGCGGTGGTCGGTGGAGGTGGAGGTGGAGGTGTAGTAGTGCATGGTGGTGTTAGGGTTAAAGGAGTGGAAAATAGAGTAGGCCGAGTGGAAGGAGAGAGAAAAAAAAATTAGAGTGCATTATATGTGCTAAAGTGCATTGATACATTTTTATATCTAACTTTTGGATAACAATAGCGTGTGATGCACCATAATAAACAGGGTGCATTGTAGACAAATCCATGGATGTAAACAGTAAATTTTGCTATAGATTATCCCTGACTAAATTTCAAAGTTTCTGCTACCATTATCATTTATAGAGGCTTCATAAATACGAAAGTAGTTATAAATTTGTCACGCTTTTAAGGATTTAAGAAATGATTCTGTTGCTAAGCAAGGTCATCTTTTTGAGTTATGCTGAAAGTGTTCCATACTATTCCTCACTTTCTGCAAGCTCCCAAGATAGCTGATATACATGGTAATTTGTTTGGTACGTAGTAGGTAGTTCCTTTTCTTGCTTCTGTTTTTAGGCTGCTTGAGGGCCTGAGCCCCATCTATACAATGAAAAATTGGACCCCCAAAAAAAAAAATTGAATTAATGTGAAGGTTGGATTAGAGTTATACTCACCCATTAGACTTTGATTTCCCTTAATGAAATGTTTGTATTTCTAATGTAAGTAAAGAAAATCCAAAAAATTCTATAAAAGGATAAAACTTTGGATCAAAGAGAATAAAAAGAATTTGAATTCTCTACATGAAGTGCACATTAATTGAATTATATTCACAATTTTTATACTGTCATAAAGTAAACTGTATCAGGTAACTTATTAAAGTCTTTTTTCAGATAAATATGTATAAAATTTGAAATCAATTTTACCTTCATTCTCCTCTTTTCTTTGTGTGAGTTAAATATTGATTGAAATTTAAAAGTTCTTTAATTTTATTATCTTTAGAAAGGAAAAAAAAACGTAGCGAAGGGCCAAATGTGTAATGGTCTTATTGTAAGAAAAAATGTGGCATGTGTCTTTATTATTTTATCATATGAAGAAAAGAAAAAAAAATAGAAACAGTTGTCAGTACTTCTCTCAAAACCAGGCATGATTTCTCCAAGCAATTGATTGAACAGTTTTTTCGGTTATATATTATTATAAAACTCGCATCTAGCTGTGAAATCCTCCCAATACCTTAACATTCAAAGACAAACTTTCGAGTTCCCCAATTAGCGCTCTTTAATTTATTGCTAGTTTTTGTCCCGCATATTTTGAGTTGCATTTGCCTAACCAAACCTCAATATATTATGGGGCACAGAACTATGCGCCTTAATCATAAAATGGTAGTTCATGTACCCAAAAACCCAAAAGTATAAGTGAATGGTATTTCATCAAACATGATCAATTTGATCTATTCATGCTTAGGATCTTAATTCACGTGTGCTTGTCACATAAAATCTGAACCAGAACAACTAAACTAGTTATATTTAAAATTTTGCCTAAACTAGTTATATTTTAAATTTTGCCGGGGTTAGGTTCTAGATGGTGACCATATATTAATAAAAGGCTATAATACCGCCACCCTGTTAGAGTGGCAGTATCTTTCTTGGTGTTGGTGTGTATGGATTAATAATGTGTCATTTCAGAGTGTTAGATGAGCTAAACTGTTTTATTATGTCTATGATAAAAGCATCCTAAGCAATTATGAAGATTAAGAAATTCAAAATTGGGAAACACCCTGCGGGAATTTTGAAGCCGCCTTGTATGCATTCTGCCTGATCCATGCTTAGCCTCCCCATAAATAAAGGTGCTATATGTGCATTATTAAACATAGGAGTATTTTTATTATTATAATGCCCACCAAACACATATAACAGTTAATACGGTCATTGGTCAACATTAATTTAATATTCTCTTCTAGTCTACATAAAACAAATTTAACAGATTCGTTGGGTTGAACGCCGTGCTCCTTCCAATGTTAAATCTCTGCTGTTTCAATTTGATTAAAAAGAGGAAAAGAGAGTGCACCTGTAAAAAATTTAAGGATGGAAGATTCGAGTTTCTCTTCTAAATTTGTCTTGCCTTCTTAGTAATATTTGATTTTAAATCTCTGCGTCCACTAAAATAGACTATTTAATATTATGTATCAGTTGAATTTAACTGGAATAACTTCAATGGTTATCATCAACATGCTTTGTAGGAAATGTGATCTATACATCATTATTAGAGAACATCAACTGGCATCAACTAAGAACAGCAAAATTTTGTGCTTCAAATCCATGACAAAATTTCTCCTATTCCATTCTTGAATAATTGGACGCTGTTAGTTACATGCAGAAACAAAAATTGGTTATCGACAAAGCTATCACTCTTCTTTAAAGTTGTGTCCGCGGGCCCAGTCTTCCGTCAGAGTGTGCTAACAGCTGGCTCAGTCCTTTATCAGGTTGTACCCATAGGCTAGCAACGTGTTTGAATTTCTGGTTTGTTCCTCCAAAATCAATTGTGAGACACTAAAATTGATTTTAGTCTGTTTTTAATCTGTTTAATTTCAAGTTGAACCCATATCAAAAATAAAATTTAGGCTTCAAAACCAAATTTTAGATAAAAATTAATATTTGTTACTTTAAATAAAATTATTTTTTAAATCAAATTATTAAATATAAATTATTTTATTTTAAAATTAATTTTAATTTAATTAATTCTTATAAAATTAATTCTATAAATACAGAACCAAATATATATTAAATTTTTATATTAAACTATTGCTTGGTTCAGCTGTGAAAAGAATAAGAGAAAACATAAATAAAAAATAAAAGAAAGTAAATTAAATATAATTATATACAACTAACTCTTTTAATTTTTTTATGATATAAGAGAAGTGCATAGTAGGGTTGTAACTTTATGGCATCAATTTATTCTCTATCCATTTTTTTTAAGGGTGAATTTGATATAGAAATAAAAATGAAGGCAAAAAATTTAGGTATGAGATTTTATATAATTTTACTCATAAATATAATTCATAATTTTTTTTATTTTTATTCTCATACTAAAATAATTATAAAAAAATAAAATTTTGTATTTGACCATTTTTTTCCTTTTATTTTCTCATGTCATCCAAATAAAAGAAAATCATATATTTTATCTATTTCCTATTTCCACATTTTCTTTTCTCTTAATAGCAACCAAAGGATAAAGTCAGTGACAGATCTAGGCATAAGATGTTGGGAGCACATGCCCCCACAAAATAGATAGATATAAATATATATAAAATTAAATTTCATCTTATATTAAGATAAAAAATATTTTATTAAGTTTAAAATTTTTTATTATATTTATATATTATTTTCGTTTAATTAATTTGTAGGTTCCATAATTTTATCAAATTTTTAATTATGTCTCTATAGTTTAAAAGTTTTTAATCAGGTCCGTACATTAGATAAATTTTTGTAATTAAATCCTTAGAATAACCTAATGTTATAAATTTTTTAAAATTTTATATAGTCTAATAAATCCTCACCTAATTTTATAAACTCAAATATAAAAATTTATTTAATCTAATTGAAAATGATGGATTATTTCAGGGATTTGTTTATAAAAATTTATGTAATATAAAAACCTGATTAAAAAATTTTAAACTATAAAGATCAAATAAAAAATTAGGTTAAATAATAAGACCTATAAATTAATTAAATTTATTTTTTTTCATTACCTAAATTTTTGCATCCGTCATTGCATAAAGTCCGCGACAATTTTATGAATTATGTTCATTAAAGCTCACCCACCATGTTGAAGGACAAAATCAATCGTCAAAAATATCGAGATATGATGAATAAAGGTAGGAAAATTAGGCCATGATCATGTGCTACTTAATCAAACGTGTTAAACTTGGAATCCAGTTCCAGTGAACCCGAGTGCATTTTTTAAACTAACTCGAGTGTTTTACATGTGGTAACTGGTAAGTGGACCAAACTTGTGCTGCTTCCCTTGAAGTTATGTTATTTAAATATAGTGATTTATTTAAAATAAATTTTATGTTTAAAATAAGAAAGTAAAATTATATTTATCTTTAATTTAATAAAACTTATCATAATTTTAACTCATTAAATAATTTAGAAGTTTTATACACTTATTTTTTATTTTACGAACAAATTTATTTTGAACTATTTTTATAAAGTTAAGTCCACAAATTAATATTACTCATTGCATATATCACTTTATTACTCACTTGGATGTCTATCAATTCACATTTTTTATTTTATTTAAATTTAAAAGTATTAAGATATATATATGAGAAAATAATTAAAAATAATTTGATATTATGAATAGGACAAAAAGATGTTGGTGACTCATAGTTATTGAGTAGTTTTGAGATGTAGATTTATTTGGATGAGAAGAGAAAATAGAAAGAAAGAAAATGAAAAAAGAGAAAATAGAAAGAAAAAAAAAAGAAGAAAACTCTATTTTCTCTCCTATTGCTTGGAAGAAGAGAAAATGAAAAGAAAGAAAATGTAATTATAATAAACATTTTGATCCTTACTGCAAGTTAATAGTAAATAGTAAATTAGGATAAATTATTATTTTAAACAAAATCGCTCTTTTCTACTAGTTTGGGGGTGTTTAACAACTTGAAAAACTAAGTCATGGTATAAAGTATAATCAATTATGTTAACTTGTATAAATTGTGTGTTTAGTTCTCTATTTGTAGAATTAATTCTAAGTAGAATCAATTCTATCATAATTAATTTAGTTAGAATTGATTTTGAAGTAAAATATTTATGTTTGGTAATTCTTTTAAAATAATTTTGACAGAAAGTAATAAATTTTTACTTTTTCCAGAGTCCATTCAAGAGATAAAAATTGATTTTAAAATCTAAAAACCAAATATCATAAAAAATTGCTAAAATCAATTTTGGAAGGTCAAAATTGATTCTAATCCCCACAAATTGAAATCCAAACATAACAAAAATGAAATATTTTTTTAATTAAATATTGTTTAATTTGACAATTTAAAAGGTCAATATGACTCATTTTTTCTTCTAATAAAACACAATATACTAGTACAATCTTAACTTATGTTTTAATAGGCGAATAACGGCAAATGGTGGTGCAGATGATGGTGGCAATTGGTAGCGACTGACAGCAGTAAGTGGTAGTTGGTGGTGACAATCAATGGTGACAATTAACAGTGGCAGACGGTGGTAGATGATGTCAGCAAAAGGTTAACAACGTCAATGGAGGGAAAACAAAAAGGATTAGGGCAAGGTAAAAAGAAAATAGTGAAAAGAGATAAAATAAAAGGAAAAAAAATGGATAAAAAATATTTTTCTGGGGTCTGCATATATATATTTTTCTCTTTATTTTCTCTCCCATCCAAATAAGTGAAAATATCAAAATCTTTTTATTTTCTTTCTCTATATTTCCTTTTAAATCAAACAAAAAGAATGAGTTTGTGACAGCAAAATTGGGTAATATATATGATATTATAAATTCAAACTTGATTTTCATCAATTTTTAAAAAAAGAATACAAAATATTTTTTATAATTTTATTTTTTCGAATTGACGAAAATATATTTATAAACTTAAATATAAGTTTTAATCTAATTAATGAAGACCAACAAGCAGTTCCAAAATAGAATCTCCACGACACATGGGCATCGATAATTCCGAATGAGTTTAAGGAGCCTTGCATCAAGTACAGTCACAGTACTCTAACTTCAAGCGCCTTAGCTGGCACATTGTTTAAATTATTTGGTACAACATGAATGCTTAATTTAAAGTCATGCCAAGAAAGACATGTGCGTTAGAATTTGGTTGCAAGATGCAGTTGTACCTCAACAACTAGGCACTGCACAATTAATTTTTCACTAGTCAATTTGATTGCAAGGCCACCCTCGAACCTCAATCATGTCAGTACCTTTCATTAAATTGGTTTTCTTTTGTGTAAGCATAACGATGTTGAAAGGTGCTTCCAATTACGAGAGAACCACTCCTTTCTTTCCGGCTAAGATATAATATCAGAATAGCTTATTACCATAATGTGCGAACTTCAATGGGCAATTTCTCCATTGTCCTTTTTCTGTTACTTTTAACTGTCATAGTCACGGTCATAAAAGGTGCAAGTAGTTCAACTTTTGAAAAAAAAATAATTATGAAATTAAAATTTTTTATGTAATTAAAAAAAATTAAAAATAATTAGAAAAATTATTCTTTTTTAATTTCTATTAAAATATTTAAAATGATTTTTTTATATTTTAATTATTTTTAAAAATTTATCTAAATATATTAATAGTGATTTCTTAATAAAAATAATTCTTTTGGCCAAAAAGTCTTACTTAAATGCACCCAAAATAGAAAATAAGTTAATTTAAAGCTAGCTTGTTGTTTAAAAATAGGCAAAATGATAAACAACTTCTTGTCAACTTTGGTACTTTCTTAAACAATAATAGCAAAATGGATTTTTAAATCCCTTTAGTTATTTTTATTTTTTGTTTTAGTTCTTTAATTTATTTTTTATTTATTTTAATATCTTAATTAATTTTTTGTTCATTTTAATTTTCTAACTCTTCATCATCAAATAATTTTTTATTTATTTTGATCTCTTAATAATGAAAAGTTAAGGGACAAAAATAAATAAAAAATTAGTTAGAGCTCCAAAACATAATATGAAAATATATTAAGGAATCAAAAGCTTCATTTTGCCAAAAATAATACATTACAAGATTTTTTTTTAAAAATAAATATTTATTTTGACCCTTAAAATTATTAAATTTAAAAAAAGGTAAATATTTAATGGTACAATTTTTTTTTTCACGAATAGTACGAATGTGTATGTTAAGTTTCAAATATTCTCTCTCTTGTTTTCTTGTGAGTTTTTATTCTTTTACTTTAACCTTCAACCGGTGATGTCCGTGTTGAATAACCGTTTTTGTATTGTTCGTTTTGTGTCACATAGCATATCTCTTTAAAAAATAGATATAAGTAAAAGGAAGTTATAAAAGTGGGGGAAAAAATATGTGTGCAATAATGGACTTGAACGGATTATATTTATTTTAAGATGACAAGGTTCTTCGTTTTGATTGATCACAAGTCGGGGATTGTCTTCCATACTCAAAACAAATGCAAGAAATATTGTATACTCACAAAAAAAAAATTTTTTTAAAAATTGTGCCAATAAGTTAGTGAGGATGTTGGTATAAAAGTCAAGGGATTGTCAGTTATATTTTTGGGACTGAAGCCCATTTTCTCTTTAACTTTTTGCATAGTGTACAATTGTTTTATTGAGGAATAATATATAAATTTTGACAATTTTAGTATATTAATTGAAAATATAAATTTTTGTTCTCTTCAAAATTTTCTTTCTCTTTAAGTTGGAGAGAGAAAATTTTATATTTTCAGCTGATGCTAAAATTTCCAAGAACTTTACATATGGTTCCCTGTAAAATAATGTCTAGGATACAAAAATTGGATAGAGAGATTTTTTCAAACTTTTATTATATAACTAAAATCCCCCCAAAGTTGAACAATGATTTCCACTGTCTTGGTACTCACACGAAAAAAAAATTTGTGAGTATGATATTCTAAAACTTATTTGTGAAGACCATAGAGTTCTCCCACAAGTTGTCTGCAGTAAGATTCGCAGCCATGTAATAGGATGGGTTTAGTTACCTATTTTGTGAAAGTCAATTTTTCATTTGAAAGTATTATTGACAAATTTTTAGAAAAATTAATGCTGTTAGATATTATAAGCAAATAAACCTTCATCACTTTTTTAACATCATATTAGCACTTAACAATTGCTATTTTTGAAATGAAATTCATATTCATTAATAAGATGAACATGAAATTAGTTACAACAGAAAAAGCCTCCTGGCTAATAACTGCATAAGGGGCATCTTTAACTCGATTCAAACTTCTTGGAAAACAGAAGCAAAGCTTCCTACTTATTCCCTTGCCTCTAACAAACTGAACAGAAAACAACCTGAAAAGCTCTTTTAATTCCATTACAACTGAAAAGCTTTTTCAATTCCATTACAATCTTCAACAACTTTAACTGCCCGGAAAATGTAAAAAGTTTTTTTTTTAAAGAAGTTTATCTCTAAATTGATAGAGTAATAATGTATATATTCTTACATCATGTACTAAATTATAATTACAATAAATTTTATTGATTTAAGAGTAAATATATTCTTAGTTCTTACTCTCTTATCTTACAAACCCACTTTGGAGAAGTCTTACTCTTATATTCTATGGTATACATGAACTTGGGAGGTCATTCATCTGCATCCCGTAGATAAGTGGAGGACAACCTCATTCAGCTGGTAGTATCTTTGGTTTTCTATTTGAAAACCTCTAAATCATGATTTGGGTAAAAGTTTCTCTCTTATAACTTCTGTCAAACCATGATTTTGGAATTACAAATGGAAATCTATACACACTATATAGTATGTGGATCTAGTTCTGTTTCTAATGCTAGCCTCAAAACTAATGCTTCTGCAAGCTATATTTCATAGCCACCTGTAACTCCAAGCCATTACGGTTCATTCAAGAGAGTTGAAAGAAGACCCCATTGAATCATCGTAGCAGTAGCCCAATGAGGAACCAACCTAGACCCTTGAACCATCTGACATATCATCAAAGAAATGACAAATCGTGTTTAATAGCACTTAAAAATTAGCATTATGCAGGATGTTAGTATCTAATCCCAAAAGAATAAATGGAAGATGCCAAAGCACGACATTAGTTTGGAATTAACAAAAAAAGAAAGCAAATATTCTCGATTGTATAAGGGCAGCATTTTAGAATGCATTATTGAACCAGCTGTTTAGGCTCCACCCAAAAGGGGTCTCAACAAAATCGTAACCAAATATGCGATTTTATATATATACTCGTAGTTTTAGAACAACAATTAAATATTTTAACATTATATGAGGTCGATTACGTGAATCAAGCAATACTATTGCGTCTTATCATAAATTATATCTATAGAAAAATTATTATAATTTAAGCCATTTTTAATATGTTTGTCTATAATTTTCCTTTTAATCTTCCTCTACCCTTATTTATTGGATTATTTTTCATCTCATCTACTCTTCTTAATTAGTGAGACTTTACTCCCTGTATCCAATTATATGAGCTCCACTTTTTTGAAAAAAATAATTTTAATAAAATTATTATAAAGCAAAATTCAATTTTTAACCTTCCTGCTAAACTCGTTGAAGAAATTCTCTCACGGCTCCATCAGAGAGGTCTCTCTGCTGAAATTTGGTGAAGTCATTGATGTCCCTGATTTGTGATCTTCATTTTATGAAAAAGAAATTCATGACTTGTCAACTCAGCACCAACAACCCACCATAGGATCATATATTCACATTAAGTGCCACAACCACTGAGTTCCATATCAAGTCTCGTCCTGCAAGCTCGCTGTTCAATAATCTCAAATGGGGACAATAGCTTCATGATGGAATCGTTGGCTACTTGGCTTGTGCAATGGATTGCTTTGTGTTGCAAAGGGCACTAAGAACCACCCGTTACTGTCTCCAAAAAATCGCCACCTTTGAGTCATAATAATTGGAGGCTGCTGGGAAGTTATGATGCTTTTGCTTTGGTTATGTTCATGTCATTGACCATTACAAGGTCATGGTGGACATGTTTGAAAAATGTTAAAGACATGTATTTGAGATTTGTGGAATGTGTTGAAATGTGTAAATATGTGATATGATCAAAATTATAAAAGGATTTAAATTTTTTTTTTTTATTTCTCACGGGTATTCTCCGTTGGTGACAATCTTGTCCGAGGTATGATCGGACACTAAATGTAAACCTTTCTTCCATCTAAATTAAAATGATTTAGGGAAAATTAATATTACCTATCAAATAATATTTTAGGAGAATGACCAAAAATCTTTGTTTAGATAGACAATAATATTCTTAGGCCAACTCTTAATCTATCTTTTGTTTTTTACTTGTTCTGCTGAGTGTACTCTCATTCTATCAACCCGAGCTCTTGAACCCTCATTGCTATTTGGCACACCTCTATCTGTTGTGTAACACCCTCTTAAGTACAACACCATATTTAAGTCATGATATCGCACTTAAGAGCTGCTAATAGTAAATTAGCGTACCTTATTTTATTACTTATCGTGCTTTTGGGACAATATCATACTTATTGTCCTGTTGTACTGAATAAAATTTAAACAAGCAAATAAAAAATCTATAAACTCCACTTGAAGACATAAAAAAAAAAAAAAACCACATCATGGTCACATTCACAAGTTTACATAGCCAAACTTCTTGTCTTACTCAACAACATTTCAACATGTATAAAAGAGTTCCACTAAGTGTTGCAGTGTAGCAACACATCCTCCATCGCAGCACCAACCTCACGTTCTTAAATTTTGTAGTCTCTAGCATCGGCAAACCCTTCTTGTTAGGATGCTTCAATCTCGATCACACAACTCTAGGAGGATCACTGCTATGGCCAACTGAGTAGTCTGGAGTTGACATGAGAACACACAAGAATGAGAATTATAAATTTCCAGTAGGCAGTCCTAAACTAACATAAACAGTGTCATTGTCGTCACCTCTACCACTTCAGTTTATTATAAAATGGTAATCACATCATAACAAAATAAAGATTCCATGTTATAAAGTTTAAGATTATCCTTCCAAAGTGGGTTTCATTTATTCAAGCATTTAATCCAAGACTCGAAACATTCACATAAATTACATTAGTACATATTTAAAATAGAACATAATACTGAAAGTGAATGAAATTAAATATTTTTCCTAATATATGTCTCTATACTCTTTTGTTGCAGTACTTTCTTACTTCCTTAGCTTTAATACTTACTATTAACTTGTTGTGCCTTAACTTGGGTCAGACATCTTTCTTTGACTTAAGCGAAGAGATCTAGTTACTGGTCAATTTCACTCCCTAACAATAACATACCTAGGAGTTGCATCTCACCGTTCCTAGGATGCCAACATTATCTGCACTTAAGTGTTATATATTATCGTTCTCAGAGTGCAGTCTTAGGCTTGCTTCTAATTAGAGAGATCTTATCTTTAATTAACTACCTCCTATTAAAGGGATCTCACAATCATCGATAACACACTTAGGCGTTACGTTTCGTTGTCCTTAGGGTGTCTATATATAACTGCATTTGAGTGTTACGTGCCGCTGTCCTCAAAGTGCAGCCTTACACATGCCAAAGTGTTACATGTCGCTATCCTTGGAATGCAATTCTCTTCATATGACTGGGTGTTACACTCCGCCGTCCGTAAAATATTAGCTTATGTTTACTTGAGCATTATGCATCACCATCCTTAATAGGCCTCTTTACATGACTGGGCGTTATGCTCTGCTGTCTCTAGAATAACTTTACATGTCTGGGTGTTATGCTCTGTCATCCCCAGAATAATAACTTATGCCTGTCTAAGCGTTACATATCGTCGTCCTCAATAGGCAACTTCCATCATACGTGATCGTGTCGTCTTAGCCCACTACTTGGTGGAAGTCGGCACATTACTTGTGATCGTATCGTCCGAACCCACTACTTGATGGAGACCCGGCACGTCACCTAATTAAGTTGTGAAATTCTTATGTTCGTGCTATATACTTTTCATGTAATTATATTCTCACATAATGTAATATAATTACATCTTACACTTCTATTAAACCTCATGAGAATTATATTTCAGAAGTAAACTTGGTGGGGTTCCAGTAGCATGACGACTATGCTGGAAAGTTCCCCAAAATTTGAAATAGCAATAACCATCCAGAAATCCAAAGAATCAATTCCATGCAATGTACATCACAAAATTCCAACACAATTATAGCTACGTAAGGCATAAAGTTGGCCAAACTTCTAAACTTCCAAATTAATAGCTATTGCATATGGTATATACCTAGATCATACAAAATAAGTACATTATGTAAGACTTCTCAATTAGATTTGGCCCCAAGTCTTTTGGAGACCTCTAGATTGATTTATAGTCGCTTATGTTACAAATTAGGTATCACTACTCAATTTTGCCTAGAAATTAAAAAATGCACCAAAATGTCTAGTTAATTTGTTTTGTTCTCAAATTTTACAAGGGTCATGTCTACTTGTCTATTTTCAAACCTCTTTAGTCTTACTCAATTTTGAGGTATATAACTCAATTTATTCATGTTTTCTCTACAACTATCCTGTTTTGAGCCAGACTTGAGCACGTGAAAGTGGAAAATCACCAAAAATCCATCTTACATCTTTTTGCCCTGATTTTCATCAACATAAATTTCTTGAACACTCTTTCAAAGAAACTAAGTCTCACTTAATTTGGCTAAACAAAGCTTAAGTTATAAGCTCTATATTGAGGCTAGCCTGTATTGACACCTACAAAGCATGGGATAACTTTGTAAAGTTATTGGGAGCAACTTACTAAGAGTTTAGCTCTGAAAATTTACAAGATTATTCTCCCATTTGTTAACTTTTTAACAAAATTAGTTGCACTCAAGTTGAAGGTCTATAGGGCAAGTTATGCCTATTAGAACACATGCTACTCTAATCTATGTTACTCTGCCTACAACCTACTTAAAAAATTCATAAAATTATCATTTAAAATTGGTTTCACTTCATTTTGAATTTTCTATCTAAAATTATAAATCACGAATTCATGACTATCCAAACACTAGTTATAAAATCACTAGAATAATGGCATATATCATCATCATCATCATCATCAACCCAAAACATGTAGGCTGCAATAAATCACAAACTTTAGCTTCACGAGAGCAACTCAACATAACAAGAGTCTGAGGACACCTATCGAATCAATTTCTTGTGTTCTGAGAAACTATTTTTAAAATTTTTATGATATGGTTTAAATTTTGTTTCCAACAAAATTCTAACCATGTACTATTATTCTACACTTTCATCTCTATTTTATAAATTTAGTATTAATTAATCTCTAACAATATTAATTATAGACACTGCTAAATCGGGGTATTATATGTTGCTTATTTTACACAGTTGTTTATCACTTTGCGCATACTTGCTTCTGCAATTTCAATTTTCTTCTGCCATCATTTGTAAGTTCTCCAACAATTCCTTTCACTTTGAGCTTCATGATTGTTTTCCTACATCTTCGTATCTTGATTGGTTCTCTTTTCTAATTTGGCTACTTAGAATATATATCCCTTTTACATTCAAGAAATTAGCTATGTTCTCTCTTTAGTTGAACTAAAATTGCTAAAATTAGAATTAAAAACATAGTATTTGATTAAAATTTTTCACTATATTCCCATAAAGCTTTATATGCACTTTTTCCATCAGGTACGAGTTTCCACATTTTAAAGTTTATTAATCCAATTTCTTTCTTTAAACATATGTTTGGCTAATTCTTTTTTATCCAATAAGTAATATATTCCTCGAGAGTTGATTGAATTCTACATGAATAAACATGGAGATTGAGAAAGATAAAGCGTGCTTAGCAAGAAGATAAAAAACAAAAAATAGATTAAGGAACCACCTAAAGGTATTATTTGAATAAAGTGCCTTGATGTTTTTGGGGAGGGGGGTTGTTTTGGTCTATACCAAATGATATCATGACTATGTTTGAAGCGTGGAATGAAGCACAAGGTGTCAACATCAATGCAAGAGCTTGGTCAACAATATTTGCTATATATGGTCATTTGGACAATGTGGTGCACTAGGAATAGGAGAATTTTTGATAAGTTGAAGTTATAAAGGATGAAATATGGTGGCAGATTCGAAGTAGGGCCAAAGAATGGTATTATGCAGAAAAGAAATAAGTAGAAGATTGGAAGAATATTTACAAGGGGAGTCATATTAGCAACCAAGTTATGAAGATGAGCAAGAGATCGAGTAATAGGATATAAAAATGTTTAGTAGCAGTTTGCTTAGCAATTTTACATTACCTTTTTGAGGTTTTCTTTATGTATCCTATGTTGGATGTGGTGAGTTCTGCTTTATGTGGCTGAACCCTTCTGTATTGGCTTCTCTCTCTTGAGTGTTTACAGCTTTTGACTATTTACCAAAAAAAATTAAAAAAGGAACAACCTAAGGTATTATTGTTTATCTAAAAATTTTTTTCGATTATTCTCCTTAAATATTATTTAAATAGATCTTTTTTAATAATTTTGATATAATTGGTTCTTTTTGTTAATTAATCCTTATTAATGGTCTTTAATATTAATTTTTTCAAAAATGTAATTTTAATATATTATTAATGTAAAAATTTTTAATATAGATATTTAATCATATATTATTATATCATTATAAATATTCTACTTTTTATAAAACTATCTTAAAAATCATATGTATGATATTATATAATTGCTATACAGTATAAAATACTATATATGAACAATATATCAAAATTAATTTCATTAGAAAAATATAACGTGACGTGTGTAAAAGTGAAAGTAGAAATACTAGCCGACTTTCGTGTGTGCTTAATGTATTTTTCACTTAAACTTTACGACGTAAAACCTACAATTGATACTAACAGTTCAATAACATCCACAAATGGTTGAGATGATATGTAATAGTTGCACTTCAAATTTTAAGGAAACAACTTTTCTGGGAGCCAGCTAGAGTTGGCTCACCTGGCAGCCTTCCCGTTATATATTACCATAACTTGAGTTTGATTTTCGGATTTTCTCTTTTGATGAGTAATTTATAAGTATCTTTGTAAATATTAGATAAACCTGAAAACATGCATTAATCTTGAATTAGGGGGGAGTCTTTCCCTCCATCTAAGCTTTATTAATAAAAAAAAATTATGGAAAAATTGCATTACCTTTATACTCCCATATTCGAACAAAAACTACTCTTGTGGCTAATAATAATAATAATAATAACTAGTCTTTTGAGAACTCTCTCCACAATTTCACCTTAAAATACATTATAAAAACAATGGAATTTAAATTTTAAAATTTGTTTCAAACAATAATAGAATTCATTAAGCAATAGAATTCAATTTAGGATAGTTGAAAAAAGAAGTGAATTAAATTCTTAATGCATCCCGATCAACCCCTTCCCAAAATCTACCGCGACTCACACCCTACCAAACTTTTGAGAAATTTTAACTTGATACCCTCAATTGGGCGGCGAATTGAGAGTGAGAACCCCAGGGGAATACAAAGTTTAATTACCCTAATTGTTTATGATGTTCATTAAAACTTCGATTGAATTAGCCTCAGATGTAAATGTGATTAATTAGAGTTAGAAAATGACATTGACATGTAGTACCAATTGTGCTCTCAATTGATTAAGAATCAGAATACTTCGCTTGTAAAGGTTCGATTTATGTTGTCGTTGTAATCCTCTTTGTTCAGATATGTAATAAAATAGTTTATAACATGTAATTGATGGTTGTTGATGAAGCAAACGACCGATGGCTTAGGAGCTGGCTGCTGGTATAAGTCATATTCCAATGCTTTAATTGCTACATAAATTAGCTTTCATTGTGCGAACTTGCCTGCCTTTATCTCTTCTACTTTACATTACGTAGCTATGTTATAACATATCAAGTTAGGAAAACCACTACCACGTACGGTAAGTGCCACCATTAATTTAAATTATCGGTCAACTTAAAATTAAATAAGATTGACTGATAACTTTATTAAAGATCCCAAATTCAAATCTTACTATAAAATAATACAGTATAATAAAGAAAACTATATATCTATTTTTTTTTTTTAAAAAAAAGTTGCACGCGTAATTTTAAATTATGAGTGAAGGTTAGGTTTACTTTTTTTTTAAAGAAAAAATAGAGACCTCAGAATTTAAATTTCCTAATATTACAAGGAAAGTTTTTTTGAGTAGCTATTCATTTTCACGATCAATCATTTTTTTTTGAGTAAACAAATTGGATTGGATGTAACTATGAATTTTGATTGAAGTTAAAAAAATTTACCTTATTTTAAAATAGAGCTATCCTCACCCTAAACTTTTTGTCAACTAAAAAAAGTCAAGGCATTCACGAGAGATGCTTAATAGACTATCAATAGACAAGAAACGCAATTCAAAGTCAGAAAGCTAAGAATCTGACATATATAGCATCATATGATATTTCACTTTACAATAATTGAGAGCTTCAATTCCAATAAAACAATGGTTATAAGAATTCCACGTTTATTTAAGTTTGTCCACTCGAAGAATAATTTTGAGTCAGAACATATTGTTTATTGATCTGATTGCTTAGTTTAATGAATGAATACTGATTCAATGAATCCTAAACTTATTCAGCATATGATAACGTAAGCCTAGTGAGTGTTTGTGAGAAAATAAACACAGGAAATAAAAGCACATCCAAAATCCATGCCCACAATTCACCAATTACTTTAGCTGTAGTTATCGTAACACCATTATTATGCTTTTTTGAGGTTGCTCTAGACCGTTCATGTCAATATCAATTTCAATTATTTGCCTATTACATTTTTTAAATAATTATAATGCTTAAGAGTATCGTCTACCCGTATCATATCTTATACAAGATCTTCCTCCTGTAGTGACCAAACCTAACGAAAAGACGCACCAAAAAGTTTTTATATCTTCCATGTGCTTTTTAATAGGAGATCATCACCTATAGTAACCCTACCTATGGTAAATTCTATTTAAGGATATTTACGATTTGGATTGATTCAATTTTGAGAGGAAAAGTTACTCGAACCAATTAATTAATTGACTTTGTTATATTGAAAATTGATCGATTCAATTTCAATTGGAGAAATGACCCAAGTCAATCAATCATAATTAATTTGGCTCGGTGTATTCCAAGCAATTTTCTTTTCTTCAAAAAAATTAAGATTTAACTTCTCTATCATATAAATATCAATAAATTGCACTATAACCATATGTAAATTATGAAAACTAAATATATAATTGCATAAATTCATTTTGGGTTGATTTAATGTAGTTTTAAAAACAAAATTAAAATCAATTCAATTCATTGCTCTCCATAAAATGAAAATCAAACAAAACCAAAACGAACTGGTTTAGTTTAATTTTTTTCATTTTAAATTATTGTGGTTTGATTTGATTTTTAACATCTCTAATTCTACTTTTTTAAAAACTCAATAATGAAAGCCTCAAGTAGGCTTGTTTTAAAATAATGTATGTGGTATCCATTGTATAGGCTCAAAAGGGGAAGCTCTTAGAGATTTTTTCCAATTGATAAATAAGCAAACGCTTAAAAAACCTCTCAAGTACAGAGGAAAAGATCTTAGAGATAACATTATGATCCTTGTGATAAGGATAATCTTGTACTATTTGGCGAAAGCTGAATTGTGATAAAGTAGTTGGGCAATCAGTCATGTGACTTTAGGCATATACATGCAATGTTTTGTGATGGTTTATAAGGAGACAAAAAAAGTTGTAGTGATGTTGAGATAGTGGATGGCCATCATAGATTGGACATTACTGGGGCATCAAAAGGAATCCGAGTCCAATATATCCCACCACTCAAGAGATTTAGCTGGCAGTGCACTTTATGCTGGTTTTATGTGCCACTGGCTCTGTGCACTACATAAAAAAAATTAGGGATTGTTCCCTAGCCATGATGATCTTGTTGTACTGGTCAATTCAAGTGTAAGAGCCTCTTGATTTGGTAGAAACCCAAAGAACTGAAGAACAATTGGGCAGCCCAAGATTCCTAGTAGATATTAGGGGAAACCTTGTTTGACACCTGGGACAGAGAAAAGGGGGGAAAAGTTGTAGCTCCACAAGCTTTTAGCTTGATTACAGATAGTGGATACCACGTATTGATCCTCTATATGAAGTTGGCATTCTGAGTTCGGTTCTTGTCCTTTGTGTGAGATGCTATATTCATCAAAGTGACTAGCTGCAGAGGAAAAAAAAACTAGCATAGTGGCATGAAAAAGAAGGTTCTGCGGAATAGTTTATGTTCGCAAGACAAATTATTAAGAGGACAATTATTTTGTGTACGGTGATGATAGACATTCATTTTGACATTTATAAAATTATGTATTAATTAGAAAAGATTTGGTGAACTGTCTATAAGAATATGTAAAAAATTATATATTAATAATTGTAAATTTTAATTATTTAAGTAATGAATTTGGTGAAAGAATTTATCATACATATCAATTATTTTATTATATTAATCAGAAATATAACTAAAATCTCTACTTATTACATATGAATCTCCATATGTCTAAAGAGATATTTAAAATCTTTGTGCAAATAACATTTTATTTGAGTAAATACTATTTCTTATAAATATATTATTATATGTTAATTTGTTTGGAATATTAACTATTTATAGGAGCATATTAATTGAGAGCAGTAATTAATTGGGAGACTGAAAGGAGAAATCTTGATTTTTAAATTTTACACCACTAGTTAAGAATATAACATAAAATTATATAACTTTTTTAAGTGATAATTTTTAAATAACTTTTAATTTTAACTATTTATATATGGTTTAAAAAGTTAAGATATGCTCTCCCCACATCTCTCATAAACATAACTCGTCCATATATATAGAAGATAAATCATGCTTACTTAATAAAATTTCTATACTGATACTTCAGCTATAAGAATATGTTTAATTAATTCATTATATAATTTAGAAGCTTATTCTTGTAGTACTATTATAATAAATCGTGCTTATTAAACTCTCTCTCTTTCTCTCTCCCCACTGGTAAGCAAACGTTCATTCATCAATACATGGAGAGTCAAAAGGTCCATCAGAGAAATATGTATTATTTAATTTTGATGTATTATTAATATAAAAAAAATTTTATACAGTCATTTAATTATATATTATTATATTAATAAAAATATTCAACTTGTGTTTTCATTATCTCAAAAGTTATATACAAAGAAGTATATTATTGAATAATAATATAAAACTATTTTACAATAATAATATATCACAATATATATATATGTGTGTGTGTGTGTGTGTGTGTGTTGTATCTATGTATGATGGGTAAAATATATTTTTCCTTTTTAAACTTTACTCCATGTGTAATTTATCCCCTAAAGTTTGAGAAGATGCAATTTACCCTTTAAAGTTACATAATAGTTCTTATACACCTCTTTCACATAAACACCATTAAAAGGTATAGAAATCACATCCTTAATTACGCTAAAATTACCAAAACCCAATTTCATAAATCCCCATCATATTACACTTTAAATTCCGCAAAATTACCTATGATGAAGATTTTAAGCTTCGAATTCTAAATTTTTCTTACTTGTACTCTCATTAATCATTGCGGAGCAATGTTCGAACACCCACAAATCTGAAAAATTTTAATAATTTAAAGTGAAGGTTGGTGGGGTTTAAGAAATTGGGTTTTGGGAATTTCAGCATATAAAGTTGAGATTTCTATACCTTTGTTAAGTTTGTTACCTGTAGTTATGTGAGAGGGTTTTAGGAACCATTCTTTAATTTGAAGGGGATAAAGTGTACTTTCTTAAACCTTAGGAGAAAAATCACACATGAAGTAAAGTTCAGGTGGGTGTATATATATAAAAAGTTTTTTGACATAATTAGTTAATCATATATTATCACATAAGCAGAAGTGTTTGACCTTCACCTTCACTATCTCAAAAGCCATATATAGAAAATTATATGATTGAATAATAATATAAAATTATTTTATATTAACTATATCACAACTAATCTTTTATATATAAGGGAGTATTTGGTAATATCAAAAACCAAGTTAACATAGTACACAATAGAATCGGTTATGTTAATCAGTATGAAAATGAACTAGTTTTTTATTAGACGTTGTTTGGTTCTATAACTTAAAAATTAGTTTTAACATATGTTCTTATTCTTCTTTTGTACCTTTTTCCTTTTTACTACATCGTTAAAGAAATTAATCTAGCAAACGAAGGTAGACGATGATGGTCAGTGGCGGTCGGGGGTAGTGGGTGATGACAGACCATAGTAAGTGGTGGTGGTGGTTAGTAGCAAATGATAGCAGTCGTAGTGGGATTGTGGCGGCCGATAGTGGTGGTTAGCAGCGATGGCGATGGACGGTGGTGGCTAGAGGTGATAATGAATGGTGGTGGCTAGCGGCGATGATGAATGGTGGTGATTGTCGATGATGGATAGTAGTAGCTGGCTGCAATAGCAGATGGTGGCAAATGATGGCTATCAATGGCAGTAAATGGCGACGAATGGGGCTGATGGTGGTAATCAGCAGTGGCTAGTGGCAGTCAGAGGTGGATGATGGTGGACCATGGTGATGGACAATGGTGGATAGCATCAAAGGACAGTTAACAAGCAATCAAAAGATATAAAACAAAAATAGAAAAATTTGGGATGAAATAAAATTAATTTAAAATTGACTTTTTTAAGAACTGGTTTTAAGTTCAAATTGATTCAGATAAAAATTAATTTTAAAATATTTAGGTAATTACCAAATAATATCTATTAAAAGCCAGGCTCCATTGTACCTAATTCTCCGATTTTTCTAGTTTGCTAAACACCCTCTAAATATCCTAACTTATCAAGCCTAAAAAACTTAATTTGCACCTAACTCAAGTTAATTCGTCGAACTCAAGCAACTCATGAGCTTCCGGTGTTTAGGAATAAGGTTCATTTGTTATCAAATTTGAGCTTGAACTTTACCAAATTCAACTAAGGTTGCCTCACTTCTCAGGGATATCACGGGTGTTTGGACCAATAGCACAAAGAGATATTATGATACACTTATAATAAAATTGAGTTTTATCAACTTTGTTTAAAATACACTCACTTACTTTTAAGATCACGTCAATTTTATTGTGAATCATTTATATAAAGGGTTAAACATAAAGTAACAGATTCTTAAAATCATTCAGTCACAGAACGGCAACCTTTTGGTCGCACACTAGCTTATCTTCGATCCGAACAACATTTTTCTTTCGAGAAAAATCTTTAGGTGTTTGCTCTATCAGAAACAGTGGACATGAAAAAGAAAGTATACCGATTCGATCTAAAGATGCACGTGGATAACAAAACTATAGCTGCATTAAAGTAGCATCGTTAAGCATAATGCTACTAATAACGTGAGGAGCAGCCATAGATTGCAAAGGACACTAGTAGGATCTTATCGGAACTGAGTGCGATTATGATCTGTCACCAAAAGCATAGCATCTCATACTGTAAAAATCTGTGTACTGTTAGCCTAACCAATTACAAAATATCGAGGGCCAGAGATTTGCCCGCAATTCCGCATAATCATTGAGGCCATGTTTGCTAAGCTATTGAAGCTCTAAAAATATAATGGGTAAAGCCTTATTTACATCTCTCATATTTTAGAGTGATTTTAATTTAGTGTCAAAAGTTTTTTTTTTTTATTTACATTCTTAATATTTTTAAAATGTTTCAATCTTGTCTTTTTGATCAATGACATCCAAATTATAAAAATAAAAAAAAAATCGATATTAATGTTGAATTTCAATATTAGTGATATCCAAATACCACCAATAGATATTGTTTACTTTCAATTCTCCAAGGTAAAGCTTCATATATGAGTTTTAGTAGAAGAAAGATTAATTGAGCTTTAAGGGGATTTAGATTAAAAAGGAAAATTTTCATATCCTATAAAAATATGGGGAAAAATGATGGTAAACAATATCATCATATTCAGATAAGTAATTAATATATCATCACTAATATTATAACTTGACCTTCGTATAAGTTTTTTCTGAATATAATTTGAATGCCGAAATGGTAAAATTAAAACATTTTAAAAATATTAAGAAGGTAAATAGAATAAAAAAAATTTTGAGACTAAATTGAAATTACTATAAAATATGAGAGACATAAATGAGACTTTTATCTAATTATAATAGTTTAAGTTTATGTTATGTCATTTATTTTTTATATATGTTTAGTTTAACATATATTATGATAAAGTTAAATAGCTTTGACTCCTTAGGAGAAGGACATGAGTTTAAATCCTATGGAGAAGGCAACTCTTGTAAGAAGAATCCATAACTTTTGTATTCTCATAGTCAAATGAAGATTAGTCTTATGGATAGTTCAAACGGCCAAACCTATAAGAATGGCTTGTGTTCTACCAAAAAAGAGTTTACTTGTTTCACTCATTTTCATTCTATTATTATAGAGTAATTAAACTTCAACTTATCAAGTCTCTTGAGGTTTGGTAAGGCCTGATAAGATTATTTTTATATCAAATTAAATAAAAGTTAATCATTTACTTTCAAATTTATTGCAAAATAGATTTTTAACATTTTTTGTGTATAAAAATATTTCATTAATTAAAATTTAATGCACAAGTATTACATGGCATAAAATTATATAATCATACGTACCACATTAAGAATCTATTGGACAATCATCATAAACCAATTATTTTTAAGTATTGGGGTGGGTTATATATAAATAATGTTTGGTAACTACTAAGATCTTTTAAAATTGAATTTTATCTATACTAATTTTAAGTTAAAACTGCTTTAAAAAAATTAATTTAAAATTAATTTTTCCTAATCGCAATTTTTCTCTAAACTCCTTAGGGTTGTTGATCACGGCCACTGTGACCCATTATCAAGCCAGATGCAGACCCATTACAGTCCAAGTATAATGAAGACTAACATTTTGCTAGCCCAGCTTGACTCTATGCGGGCTGTGGGTTATTCAAGTTGGCTCGTTGGCCCCTTTTTATTAATGGCATTAGTGTCATTAACTTTAGCTTTCATAACCCAAAAAAATAAAAAGACAATTAGCACTTAATTCAGACCCCAAAAATAAAGCTTTTAATAATTTATTTTATTATTTTATATATATATAGACGCACACTCACACGCGTGGAAGGATCCGGTGATACCGATGTAAGAATGTGTAAGAATTGATATTCTTAAACCTTTAGTAATTTTTAATAGAATATTATTTTTGTTGATCCAATTATTGAATTATAAGTATATATCATGTTGATTATTTGTGCCAAATATTTTTTTAAAATTGAATATCAATTAGAATGTGATAAAATAGTTTTTTTTTGTATTTATTTAGGAAATATTTATTACATTAATTTTGATGTGGATAAAAAGTGTATTAAATAATTTCATATTAATATAAAATTTTATAGACATTATTTATCACATATGAACTTTTAATCAAATAGTGAGTTTTGTAAAAAATTTCTTTAATAGAAAATTGATCCTTTCATATATGCATTTATAATATGAGATTAATTTTGGTGCGTTAATAGTGTAAAATTTTTTTGCATTGTCATCCAATCAAAACATTTAATTTGTATGACCATTTAAATAGTGAGTGGTTATATCAAAGAGTTAGCTGATGTATCAATATATAATTAAATGTCTGTGTAAAAAAATTTTATATTAACAATACATTCAAATTAAATTCATATATTATTCAAAAAGAGGGTTTATGGGTAGTGGAATTGGTGAGGTGGCATAATAAGGTTGATTTGATTTCCCTCCAAATTCCACCATCCATAATGGCCAATAAGGATTTATGTGTTTATTTTTATTTCTATTTTATTTTTATTTCTTAAATGTTAATGACTTTTTGCATGCTTCCTTCATACACTATCTAAAAATGAATAAAACATGTTTAATAAATTTATCCAATCAATAACAATAACCTTTTTTTTTATTTCTACAAAAACTCTTAATTCTTACTTGAGAAGATTTATCAAAGCTTTAATGAGAATCTTTTATCTATTTATCTTCTAATGTCTCTCTATCTACCTTTTTGTTATTGGATTATCACTTAAAAGTTAAAAGTAAATATCTTCATAAAATATATTATATTTTCTATAATAAATTGTTATGTAAAATAAATTCGTTGATTTTTTTAAATCGCCTATCTTGTTCATTAATAATTTAAAATTGTACTTTTTATTTTTATAATTATTATATTCTAAATATTTTCATGTTTGTACTTAGTCTTTCAATTATTTTATATAATTATATCTTAATATGAAATTTATAATTTTTTGTTATACACATACTTTATATTAAAATATCAATAATAAATTATTATATAAAATATATTATATAGCGCACAATTCATAACCGTGCATCGCATGATTTAGAACATCATATTACACGGGCAATGACAAGAAAGGCATTTTTGTGTTATTTCTTCAAATACAGTACTAACTACTGATTATTACTTTTGTTATATATTCAAATTAAAATCCTTTTTAAGATATTAATATTTGCATGACAAAAGAAATTAATTATAAAACAAATTTCTTACTAATATTAGTACTTTAAACATGTGATATGAAACATATAAATTGCATGGGTAATACAAAATAATCACATTATATGAGTATGATTTATCTACCTCACAATTGTTATAAATTTATGTTAAGTTTAAATCAATAAATTATATCAATTCACTTTTTGAACTCTAAAACTTACAACACATTCTAAAGTATATCAATTTAGTTTATTAATTAGTGATTTAGATCACCATTAATTAATTTTTCCAATCTTACAACACCCAAATTGTAGATTTATATCATATAATATCTGTAAGATTAGATATTTGAAGATTTAGTATGCAATATTATTAACTTTTTTATTAATAAAAATGTCATAAATTTACTAACCTGAAAAGCAGGGGATGGATAATTTTATAAATTGTTTAAGACTTACTCACATAAATTGAAATTTTATAAGATCCTTAGACAACTTATGGAATTTTAATGATAAAAATAAAATTAGATATAGAATGATTTTCTATCTAATATTTATACATCAAATAAGTGATGCTAAATATATATTGCTATTACATACATGATGCAAATATATAAATTGCATGGACAATAATTAATAAATATTATAATTATTCAAAATTAAAATTAAATTTAAAATTAAATATTTAAATTTTAAAGCATATAGTATACTTTAAAGTTATATCAATTTTGTTTTTTTATTTAGCAACTTGGGTTACTACTAATTAATTTTTCTAATCTTACAATACTTAAATTGTAAATTTATATACTGTATTTATATTTATAATCTATAAGACTAAATATTTGAAATTTTAATATAAAATATTGTTTGCTTTTTTATTAATAAAAATGTCATAAATTTAATGGTTTGGAATGCAAAAGATGAAGAATTTTATAAGTTCTTTAAAACTTACTCATAGATTGAAATTTTATAATATTTTTAAATAATCTAAATAATTTTAATGATACAAAAAATGATCAATAGATTGGTTTTGTAATTAACATTGATACATCAAATATGTGATACTAAACAAGCATTGCATATGTGATGCAAATATTAAAATTTCACTTTAAAATGATACTAAACATATATAACATGAATGATGCAAACAAATAAATTGCATGAATAATAATTAATATATATTATAATAATTAACCATTACAACCAAATTTAAAATTTAATATTTGAAATTTAAAGCTTATAGCATACTCTAAAGTTATAGTAATTCAGTTCTTTATTTAACAATTTAAATTACTGTTAATTAATTTTTTTAATCTATTCATGATATGAATTGACTTTTCTTAATAGAGTTTCAATTAAGCTATTTTTATAATAATATAGTTTCTTTATTAAAATTTCCATTGAGTATAATGTCTTTCATTAGCTAATGCTAGAAAGTTTGATTTTAAGATTTCTATAACTTTAATAATTTATGAAAAAATACTATTGATCAAATTTATACACGGTATATAATCATAATTACAAACATCATATTATTTTAAACATATATAATTTTATTCAAAACTTAAATTATATAAAACAAGTATAAATAATGATTATATATAAAAATTGATCCAATATTTCAATCATATAAACTTTTATATATTCAAATTGTGTAACTTTTCCCATGCATTGCACGGGTAACTACACTAGTATACATTAAAAATATAGTTATGCAATAAAGATCTTTGTATTGTATTTAGCTCAATCCTTTAAATAAAAGATTGGGTTAGTTTAATTACAACTAATAGAACAAACGGTAATTCCTGGATTACAAAGTATTCATTGCTAGGAATTGAAATTTGATCTCCTTCCATACTTCACAAGTAACAGCTAATTTAGGAGTCCATTTACTAGCCTCAAAGATAATTTCATTCCCTTCACAAGTAAGATCATGATCCTCATTTTGAGCTTAATGTATATTTTAAATTGGTCCCTATTAAAAATAACACTAGACAAATTGGTGCTTCAAGGGAAAAAAAAACACTTCTCGTGGTTCCTCAATATTAAAATTGTAGGACAAATTAGTCCCTCATCAATTTTTTACTGGATTTATTTGTCTTATTATATTTTTATTAGGAACTAATTTGAACTATTTATAAATCGTTAGAGATCAATTTGTCCTAAAAAATCTTCAAAAATATTGAGGAGAGACTAAGTTATCTAACGTTTGAAATTGGCAGAAACTGCAAGTTGAGTTTTTTTTAATTTTTTTAAGGGATCAATTTGTCTAGTGCAAAAATTAAGAGGACCAATTTGGGGGGTTTAGTCTAAAAATTTAATGTAAATTACAACCCCCTTCCTTGAGAGATGACATCATTATATATATCTTCCCTCTATTTCTAGGACATACATTTCTCTCTCCCAAAAAATTAAGATAGGGAGTATAATACAATCCCCTTCATTGATAGATGATATTATTACACTTCCCTCCACTCTATTTTTAAACCATACACTTTAATCCATTTCAAGTTTTTCATTAATTTTCTATTATCTCTTTTTTTTTTAACCAAAATACCCTTTACTAATAGTTATATGTTTTTTTTTTTACAAAATAAAATATATATGGCTAATAATAATATAAAATATATATATATATATATATATATATATATATATATATATATATATATATATATATATATATATATATATATATATATATATATATAAAATTTAATTTAACTTTTAAATTATTACTATATTAAGAGAACAAATTATTAATAGTAGCAATAATTCGTAATAATTATTTTTCAAAAATAAAAATTACATATTTTCTCATTTATTAATTCTAGAATATTAATGTATATAAAAATGAAAAATATTTGTTATATCGTATATAAAGATGAATTATGAAGAAGATAACAAAAAGAATTTCGTGGTTTTATCATAAAAAATATATATTAATATTCTAAAATTAATGGACTAGAAAATATGTAATTTATTTTTTTAATATAGTAATAATTTAAAAATTAAGTTAAACTATATATATATATATATATATATATATATATATATATATATATATATATATATATATATATATATATATATATATATATATATATATATATATATATATATATATTGTTTTGACCTGGTTTATGAGGGCATCTAACGATGTCCACTGCAAGTTCAAGCTCTTTGCGTGCTCCTTTAGTAAAGGACCTGCAAATGACTCCAACGCTCAAGTTAAAATTCTATTCCACTCAAGTATGAGCAAGAGGAATTAGTTACTTACCTTTGGCTTTCCACAAGCCCCTCCTTATATTCTAGTTCTTGAAGTGTCTTCCCCTAATTCTATGGTAGTTTTTCATCCTCTTATTAGCGTGAGGATCCTCCATGCTCGGTTACTACCCTCGATGGGTTAGCTACTTTTATGCATTGATTTAGTTTGAGCATATTCAAAGGGAATTCCTTTTAGAAAGGCCATTTCTGAGTTCCCCTAGGCTAAGCTCTAAGGCCCAGTAGATTTGTTCGATCCATAGCCCCAAGCTCGATTGTTATTATTGATAATGATCTAAGTTTATATTCGGGACTTCCAACTCTGAGCTCAATTGCTGAGCTTAAGCCTTCCAGCTTTTCTTCCAAGCTTATATTATTGACAACATTCTCGAGATGTTCCAATTCCTTCAAGGCTTATGGGAAGATGTGCATGGGAACATATCACGTTGTGGAGCCCCACTATCACGTCGTTGCTTTGTAGTAATCATTATAAATCTTGCTTTGAATTTCGATCGTTAGATCAAGCCCCTAGTCGTTGATTCCTTTAATGGTTGAGATTTATTCTTAATAGTAGGAAACTCCTTACTCTATCGGATTGTTTCTAGTGCTCTGAAAAGGGTTTTTAGTCCCATTCTTTCACATTTCTCCTTATGAACTCATTTTTGGATTTCTCAAGCCCTGGATTCCTCTTCTTGTGTTTTCCTTTATTGCAACTTCTTCTTGTCACAGGTTTTTCGTCAGTTCCAATCTTTCAACGTCACTCTCTCCTTTCCTAGGATTTTTCCAATAAGTACCATGCATTCCCTTTCAGTTTTCATTCTTTGAGTTTTTGTGGTTTTGCGTTGGGAACCCTAGGATAGTAGATGATTGGTCTCCTTTCTTCTTGTTCCATTCACTATTAGTTTCTATCTCTAGCCCTCAGTTCCTTCATTGTTAAAGATGGAAAAAGACTCGTGTGAGACTATTAAGAATGTTGGAGTCCTTTCAAGAAGAAAAGGCCATCAGACATTTATTTCTGGGTTGTAGACGAGGTCAAGAACTCTTAATCCCTTTACTTTGATCAGCAAATATTAGGCCATTTTTTTAGGGACTATATAGGGTAGCTCGCCCTGAATAGGAACATTTTACTGGGTGCCTTACCTACAAAACTAGCGACCGAGCTTGTCATATAGCCAAGGTTTCTGTTGATAAAGAGCCCGTTTTCTTCTTTGTTTACGACGTCCCTTTTCCACCCCGGGCATTAGGCTTCCTTTTACCCCGTTTGAGGTTGAAAGCCTGGATTTTATTAATTTAGCTCCAACCCAGCTCCCTAGATAAGTCCATCAAAGATAGAAAATGACTTCATCCTTCAATTAGCCACCATTTAAAATTGTGCTAATGTGGCACGTTAACTGCTGACCTTGGTCGTTGCACCATGTAGACATTGCATTAGTCTCCCAAATATCATTATAACCACATAAGTCCCTTAAAAATCTAAAATGTCACCAAATTCTACTTCCACCATTGTCACCATAGCCAAGGTCCAAATTGACTTTCACCACCATCACCATAGCCAGTCACCTTTTTCAACAGGAGGGACACTAGAAATTTAACACCAAAGATATGAGTTTGTTGAGGTTGGTGGATATCATTGCTAAGGACACACTTGAAGCAAAGCATCAGCCAAACCATCAATAGCTTTATGCATCTAATCCATACCGATTAACATCCCTTCCTTTTTCTATCTTGATATTAATACCACCATCATCACATTTACATTCACAATCACAATCGCAACAAAGATAAATAGTGAAAGAATTGAAGAAAAGCCAAAAAAAAAAAATGGCATAAGTATAACCCAAAGAGAAAATCCATGACAACCTAGAAAATGGTACCTAACAAATTGCTCACTCTAATTTTAAATTCAATGCGCAAGCACCTAAATTTGTGCCAAGATTGCATAACAAGATGGAGCTACTAAATACATCCAATGACTCCTACTAATGCGCTCCACACACTGCCACATGTTGCTTTTCTCCTCTATCTCACCATTCTTCTTGATCTCCACCTTCATTCCTCTACCAAGAGTGTTTCCAAGGGCCTCAAGATTTTGCCTCGATTGGAAATGTTAATAGATGAGCAGGATGGTGAGAGGTTCATGGTGTTGGGGTTTGTGTTGGAGATTGGTGAACTTGGTAGAGCAACCAGGGGGACTATAGGGGATGTTGGTGATTCAGGGACAAGGAGCATGGTGGTGGAGGTGGAAGTAGAATATGGTAACGTCTTGGATCTTTAAGAGACTTGTGTGGTGATATCTTAGATCTTTAAAGGACTCACAACCCAAGTTAGCATTCAATGTGCCACATTTGCATAATTTTCAAATGATGATTAATGGAAGGATGAACGTGGTGACATTTTCTATCTTTGAGAGACTTATCTAGTGACAAGAATCTTTGGAGGACTAATGTGGCAACTCGCATATCTTTCAAGGACCAAAATGGGATTTTACTCATTTATTTAACTATTAGTTCCATTATTTAAACATAGTTATTCATGCAGCAAAATATAAATGTGGTGATCGTAACTCCATTATATACAACAGAACATTTCTCAATTATTTCTATATAACTTACGTGTTGTGATGTAGCAAACAAGTCAAGCTGTTAGGATGAAATTTATTTGGTTTTACTTTCTATTGTTAGGTGACAAATTAGGCTAGTCAACCCACAAGTTCACTTGCTTAACATGCCTTTTTTTACTTCTACTTTTGGTCAATTGACCCATCAAGAACAAGAAGTCATTTATTTTATTTTAAACAAGCCAATTTATTAACTAGAGGTGAAAATAGACCAAGCCAAACTAGTTTTGCCTTAAATAGACAACCTGTTTTCTAAATAAATTATTTGAGCCTAACTTATTTATTTGATATAGCTCTTGTTTAAGATTTTATTTGGCCTTTTCAAAAATTTGATCTAACTTAAAAACCTAATTGCAAGATTATTTAGGGTGCATTTATTTTAGATTTTGAAAAAAGTGATTTTAAAATTTAAATTTTATATATAATAAAAAAAGTTAAAAATTAATTTTTTTTAGAAACTATTCTTTTCAACTTTCCAAAAAAATTGAAAATTGATTTTTTTGAGAATCTAATTATTTTTAAAAATTTATCCAAATATATGAAAACTTATTTTTTTCAATAAAAAATTAATTTTTTGCTGAAAAAAGCACAAACAAACACATTCTTAGTAATAAAACTTTTAAAAAAGTCATTAGGTCTACCACTAAATAAGCTACTAATTTTTATATAGGCCTAAACCTTTTAAATAAACTAACAATTGAAGCCTCTAGCTTTTTAAATTAAATATATATTATATTACATGTAAATTTATGAATTATTATATAATAATATGTTATGCATGATTTAACTATATAAGCTTGCCTAAAAGCCTATAGTCTGACCTTTTTAATTAAACAAACATTTAATTATAAAAGTCTTGGTCAGTTTATTTATTAAAATAACCAGATCAAACCAAGTCTAGTGCAAGTTAGGCTATAATAAGTTGTTTGACTTATTTCTACTCCTACTACCAACCCAACATAAAACAGGATAATTCAATTCATCGAACCTACAAAACTAACTCAACCCTGGCAAGTTAGCATAGATTAACCCATGTTGACATTTATAATCCCTTCTTGTTATCAAATTCTTTTCCCTTTTTTGACAATATAATTTATCTTTCCAATCTTGCCTGGTATTTGGAATAACCATCTATTTTTTGTTTTTATTTTTTTCCTGAGGGAATGGTAAGCTGCTAGGCTTTGCTCACACCAGCTGCAAACCTGAGATCGGATGCCCATCCAAGTGAGTGGCCATTTAACTTTTTCCCATTGGTCACTTCCCAAATTGTACAAGAGCCCAAAGGGCAAATTTTAGAAACATGAGAGAGGGAGATAAAGGCCACCTCAAAATTTTTGGGCCATTAAAAGGCCACTTAATTCGTTCTCGGGTCATAATGGGCCCAAAAGAAAAGGATAAGACAACCATTAAAACCACAACAACTGACCCAAAAAAAAAACTTAACATCCGACAAAAAAAGACCTTAACAGATAATTATCCTTGATTTAATGGTTTTCTGTCAATTCCATGCAGACACGGACCGGCGCAAGACAAGCCCGTGTTGTAGTCTGACCTAGGCTCTCTAAATATACAAAGCCAAAAAAAAAAAAACCTTTCCAGATAATATCTAAAGGAAAGATAATACTTATAAATGTTTTAAAAAAGACTTTTACCACAAACAATTTTTACTTACTTTTTAAACTGATAAAAATGCAATTATTTCTTATTTTATATTTTGAGAATTTTATCCAGTCTCCATATTTTTAAGTACCTTTTTTATTTGAAAAAAATGCTTATTTTACAAAAATGAATACAGACAGACGCAGCCAGTAATAAGCTATCTATAGAAGTAACATTATTCACCAATAGCCATTTAGTACGTGAATTCAAGCAGGATTGCAATAAGCCAACAACAGACGTAATATCACACCACTGACCCAAAGTCTTTGGAAGAGTTGGGAATTGAGCGGAACAAAAATTCTGCAATGGGATAGACATGCAGAGAAAGAAAACATATACACAGGCCCAGCAAAATGGAATTGGTAAGAGGCAAATAGGAGCAAAACTAATCACAAAACAAGACATCATTGCTATTTGATTAAAATAGTACATTTGAAAATTAACATATCAATATATTTGGATGCAAATGTACCATTTTAGTTAAATTGACATATATATTAAAATTGAGGGAGTAATGTTTTACCTTTAATAAAATATGTCAACCCAAAACTTTTATCAATACCTAGAAAGTAGAAGCCTATACATTTAATCAACAAAAAAATAATGATACTATAATTTCGAATTCACCATAAATCATACACATGGTAAAATCTCAACCATTTAAAATATAATTTATAATTATAATATATAAATACTATAAAAATCACTAATTGATATATTACTGTATGTCAAATTTATTATAAACTCGAGTCTATATTATAATTTTTCTCAACAAAATACCAAATCATCATTTTTTGGGGGAAAAATTACATAGAAAGCTACACACGGAACACACACTTAACATTCACACTCTGTTGTTTTTTTTTTTTTTTTTTTTTCCAGACACTTATCATTCATACCTTAGCATGATAATTTGAGACATAGGTGATATGTAAGACAGTGACTTAAGTTGATACAAGCTTCCCTTCATAGTACTCCACAATTTTTAAATCAGTGCTTTGTTATTCTCTTAAGACATGTTACGTCAAGGTTCCAAGTCATACTTCCAATTTCATTTCATTAGACAACCCAAACCACTAGCTAAGATTTTTTTTTTTTTTTTAAATAATGCGAACCAGACAATCTGCCCATGTCGAACTTTAATGCACCATAGTTTTAATAAAAAGGTTAATAGGAAATACTATAACCCACGATTTTCATGTTGGTTTGACATGCATCATGCTCATAATGTACTTTCGCTTCAAATGTCATCACCAGTTGGCATACTCTACTCAATTATTGTTCTTAGACTTCTGCATTAACAAAATAAGCGAACTGTTAAGGAGCATACTCAAATACAATCTGTTATCATGCAAGGTCTAAGACTGCTTAAGGACTTTGATGTCTAATAATGGTGACTCAACTACCCAACTATACATTTAAAGCAACTCTGCTGTGCCAAGTCTAAGGTGTGTTTCCACTATAGTCTTGACCATTATGACATAATCACAATAAAAAAGATCCTATATTTAATAAGGTTAGGACTAATTAGATGTAAGCGCATTTCAATTTCAAGTTGTCAACTGCGTCAGCATGAATAAAACACTCCTGAAAATAAAGGCCAAAATATGGTTCATGCGGTTATGAAGACAGAAGACAACAAAAAAGCTTCTTTGCTGAAGAGCCTGTAAATCAACATAGTGATCATGGGTGAATGATGCCGTAGAACTTTCCCTCAGAGCCTCAAAATAAAGAATGTTGATTGTAGTTCCAAGCATTTATCTCTTAACACACATTACCATAGATTTAACAATGATTTTAAGAAGAATGATGCCGTAGAACTTTCCCTCAGAGCCTCAAAATAAAGAATGTTGATTGTAGTTCCAATCATTTATCTCTTAACACACATTACCATAGATTTAACAATGATTTTAAGAAGAACAAATAATCAATCAATATGTATTGTTTCAACGGAATGAACAAATTTATTTTTCCATGAAGTTTTGCAAGGTTTAAGAATGGAAATTTTCCCTCATTTTCAGCTTTGGTATCTATGCATTCTTGCGTCACAAAGATTAAGTCCGTCATCCAAAAAATATAAATAGAAAAATCTATTTATGATCCTAAGTTAGATCTGCAGCAAATAATAAATGGAATGGTCATATACTACTCTCCAGGCTAGAGAATGCTCAAGATATGCAGTCCATGAATTCAAATGGAAAATTGGACTGATACATAATCCAAAATTAATAAAACAACTCTCAGAAAGTAATTTCATTTCTTCAAGCTAAGAAATTTGTGATCATGAAAATCAAACGTCTAGTTGTGTGTTTTCAGAAAATCTTAAACAAACAAGACCAGTAACCTACATTTGTTTTGGAACTTCAATTATTTAACCTATTCCTTTGCTACATGATACCAAGCTTTTGAAAATTTTCATGTCAATGAAAATGGGGGAAGATACCAATCTCAATGGAACAAAACAGTAATTGAAATTGTAAACATAAAGATGAAAGACTGATGAGCTCCTCCCCAGAAAACTTTTTCAGCCAATCTTGAGTAATATCTGAGTCTCTTCCCCCATCCTCCCCCCACCTTTGAAAAGGAAATATAAAGAAAGAAGGGGAAAGTACCAATTAGCAAGAATCCTGTGTCAATGGATGAATCATTGTCGTGCAACTCATAGGATTTGAAGCATCAAAATGTGTAACTTCCACAATTCAATTCTTCAGCACCCCATCACGGCACAATTATAGACAAAGTTACCAGACCGTTTTCTGGCAAGTAGATCCCACTGTGGAGGACCTTCACCCGGCACCCACGAATTGAGTTCAATGAAACCCTCACCATGAGTTCTAGGTCCACCAATGACAATAAGCCTATTTCCACAGGCCCTGAATGCAAGACCCCAACCGTTCATTGACACTGCTTGTTCCGGTAGTCTCCCAATGGTGAGCCACAATTTTCTGTCTTTATCATATTTTTTAACCTCCATGTCTGCATAATCAGCAGCATACAACTCATTATTTACAACCGCAACCAGAGGTGGTGCCTCAGCTGTTGCAGGCATCTCGGACCCCCTACTGCTACGTCCAGGGGACATGTTAGGAATCTCTGTCCATGTTCTAGTCTGCAAATTGTACTCCTCACCACAGGTAAGAAGTTTGGAATCAATCCCCCCAATTCCCCCTATAACATAAAACTTTCCATCCATAAATACCCCAGAACACATCTTCCTGGGTTTTTTCATGCTTGGAAGTGTTTCCCATGTTTGAGTCTCGGAATTATATAGTTCGGCAGAGTCAAGGATACGTCCCTCAGAATCACACCCGCCAGCCAAAATTGCAATCTCTCCAAGGCTAGCAGAGCCAAACAAGCACCTTGGAGCATTCATTCTCATTCCAGATGACCATGAGTTTGTCAAAAGACTGTATCTGTAGATGACATGGGACCTCAGCTCCCTCCCAAATACAAGAAGTTCAGTACCTACAGCTAAAGATTCCTTATCTGAGCACATGAAGCACTCATTAGAGGCCATCCTTGGCAAATGCATCCACCGTTGGCGAATTGGATCATAGGCCTCCCATTCAAGGAGGGCACAGGAAAAATAAATCCAATGTTCCATGATGCCGTGTAGTCTCCTCCATGTATAGAGCTCGCCACTTCGGATTATGCTGCGGAAGCTCCTATTCAGTGAGGCAAGGGAACCATAATCCGACCTTGAGCAGCGGCTGAGACAGGCAATTGAGCTGTCTCGGTTCATGCGTGGCAAAAGAGAGCTGGAATCCGATGAATCCCCGGCATGGTGCTGCTGCTGGTCATCAGATTGCTGGCCACTGGAATCCAATAAATTCACAGCATGCTGCAGCTGCTGCTGCTGTTCTTCGTCCGATTGCTGCACGCTGGAATCTAATGAATCCCCATGCTGACCCTGCTGCTGTTCTTCATCAGATTGCTGAACACTGGAATCTGATGAATCCCCGTGCACACCCTGCTGTTGTTTATCAGATTGATGCTCACCAAGTTCCAGTGAGTCATCATCATGATGCTGTTCTTGCTCTACCAATAACTGGTCAGCCGAATCACCAGCTGCTTCAACACCTTGGCAAATACTCAATTCCTCAATGGTCTCCTGATCTATTTGGGGAACAACAGAATCCTTAACCTCAAAAGATTGCTGCTGAACAGAAATCCGGGTCGTCTCAACTCCATGGCAAGAGTCCAACATCCTAGCACACTTCCTTGGATGGGGCTCATCCTCGGCATCATCGATTTCCCTAGGGCGCTTTCCATTTTTGATGTCCAGCTCGGGCAGGTATTTCATGTAAGGCCAGTTGTTCTCTGCCTGGCAAGAGCTGGGAAACAACCTTGGAAACAAACAGGAACGACCTTCCAACATGTCTCACCACAGAGAACAAGAAAGCAGCAACAGAGGCACTCACAAAGCCTCAATCCAACGCCTTCCGTTCTTTGTTCAGAAGTGACAAATTCACACCAAAAATCAAGAGCCTGTCCAAACAGAATCGATGAAATTAATTCACAGATTCCATTTTTTTTTTCTTCTTCTTTGCAAAAAAATCTTAAACGCCCATCACAGCATGGCCAAAACATAATCAATACCCAGAAACGTATCAAGGGAAACAAAACAAACATGATTTCAGATCGAAATCCATTCAACCAAGTACTCAGATAAACCCCAAAAATCGCATTTCTTTTTCCCTCATGATACGTCTACAAACAAAGATTAAATCATTTAGCAGAGGAAACCCAAAAAAAAAAAAAAAAAAAAAAAATTGCCTAAGAGAGAGATCCCAGGAAGCAAAACAACAGAAACAACACCGAGTTCAATTGAACACACCAATGAACAAACGAATCCAATACAATCCAATGCAGAACCAGAAATTTTAAATTTTGAACAGAACCCAGTAATCATCACATAGACAAGTTCAGTAAAAGATCTCTATAGCAATCTTCACATAGAAAAAAAAAATCACAAACCAAAAAAAGGAGCTAATTTAACAACTAATCAGCTCATTCAAATAGAAAACTTGAAAAGACAGGGAGACAAAACAATGCTAGAGACTTACAAGGTTGGATTAGGAACCAAAAAAACCAAACCTAAAAAAGAGTAATAAAAAAAAAACAAAAAAATAAATAAATGGGTACTTGATGGGCAATTTTCAAATTGAACAAAAAACAATCTTCAACACTTTATATCTATTATATCTCCATCTCACTATAGTATTGCATGTAGTACTCACAGAAAGGAAGCACTTTCTCTCTCTCTTTCTCTCTCTCTATGCACTGTGTCCTTTGGTTTGTGGTTGGTCCTTTGTGAAAAACTCTGCAAATCAGGTGAAGCCTTTTTTTTGGGGTCGTTCTGATTTTGGAGCAAAATCTGAAAGAGAGGACCTTCACTTCCATGCCCTTATCTCTCTTAAATCGTACCTTAATACCCCAATTAAATAATAATAATAATAATTCCTTTTTTTTTTTTTTTGGTTGAGAATTTTTAATATTAAAGAAAAATGATTTTTTTGAAGGAGGGTGCGGTCGTGGTGGTGGTGGACGGTGGAGATGCGGTGGCGGAAGGTTGTCGTGGGGTCCACCAAATGTTCGCCGTGCTGGTCGCCGTTACGAAACCGGTAACCGGTGAATGCCGGTGGAGCCACGTGTTTAATAGAGAGAGAAACAGATAAACACAAAGAGAGACTCTGTTACGTTACACCTACGTCTCTGCGCCGTTCGATTTTGATTCCAAAATATCGGCTGGTCAATTTCTCGTGTGTATTGAGGGGGAGGGATCCTCTGCGACGCGCGCATGTTTGACGTGGCGGGTCCTGGTTGGTCGGTGGTGGAAAAGGTTTAGCCGTAAAATCTCTCTCCACATTTGAGAGTTTTGACCGGTCAATTTTGATGTGTTATATGATTATTTATTGGTTTTTATTAATCCTCACGTTATAAAGTTTTTTTTTCTTTTTTTTTGGCCTTTTACTGTTATGATAATGTTTTAAGTATGATCATGATTTATGATTATTATTAGGACTGCTGAACAGGAAAACACGGCTTGTAAATCATGCTTAGGTTCAAAAAGGCAGATTGTGCCTAAATTTTCCAGGCCACAATCTCCTGTTTTGCCCTCCCCTCTTATTACTGTTTGATGGGATTTATATCTTTCTTGTCTATTATAATCTCATATTCAATTATTGTTATATTAAAAATTAGCCAGTCTTAAAGCTCACATTTCTTTGAAACAAAATTAGTATTTCCACAGTTTAGAAAGGTATTAAATAACACATCAATCTTAAACAAAACTAAAAACAAAAGTATTCTTGATTTAATTTGTTTACTATTCATTTTGATATATCATTAACCAAAAAATAAAATAAAGTAAATTTAGTGAAAAAAATCACTTTACTCATGAATTATAGGCTATATATACTTTATTTTTAATATTTTGAAAAAGTACAAATTGTCTTCTGAATTTTTTTGATTATGTAAATTGATTATTTTGTTAATTTTTTCATTTATTATTAATAGGAATAGCATCCGTTTAGGAAGGTTTAAGATATCAAATTACATATTTTTAGTTTAAGGATTAAAGTATATATAATCTAAAATTCAGAAGATATAATGCACTTATTTTTTGTAGATGGAAATTTAATAAAAAAACTAAAGTGCATTTAAAAAAATTTAGAAGTTGATTTGTATATTTTCAAAATGCTGAAAATAAAGTACACATAACTTATAATTTAAAAAAAATTATTTTTTCCCCTTAAATTTACTTTTGTTCAGAATTGGAATAACTATGCTCAAATTTCACAAAAAAATACAGAGAAATGAGCTATAATATAGAAAGAGCTATTAGTTCGAAGTAGAGGATAAGAAGCATTATCCTTACTTTCGCAGCCAATTAGAATTAAGCCATTGATTCCTGTAAATACATGCCGAAACCACTCAAGTTTATAAATCTAATCTCAATTCATTCTCTTATCTACTCACATATTGACTTAAGTATGGAAATTACGGGTATATTATCGAAATCAACATCAGCATCATCTTTAAAATCCTTAATAAGGTACATTTGTATCCCAAATTTTGGAAATGAATAATATTCAATAATGCGTGATCTCATTATTTAATAAGCTTAATGATATATCAAACTCATGAACAAGACTAAAATAAGCATAATGATATTAACAAGAACATAATATATCAAAATCATTAACTGAGATGAACCAACATACAAAAATGATGTTACCATTGTGAAGTACAAATAAGGTATATCATCAAAAGAGAGATGGCCAGTTCAAATGATAGGCAAAAAGGAAAGTGAACCCCAAGCAGCGCAAGCAAAAGCGAACAACACTCGAATGGATGACAGGCGGTAAAAAACAAATGGCATGCAGCAATGTAAGCTATAGAGATTCTTTGCCCCTTTTGAATGAGCAGGCAAATGCATATCTCATAATGGGTATGATTAATTAGGCTTAGAAAATATTACTAGGGAATGAAATCACTAAAAAAATAATAAAAGTTAGTTGTGTGTCTACGTGTATCTTTAAGGTTATTCATGTAATTTAACATCGACAAAAATTATACGATATGAAGGTTATATGATCCTCATCCCAATACTCAAATTGACTTTAGAGAAATTTTTACCAATATTTCTATCCTTGAGGGAAAAACCTCAAATTCAAGTCCGTGAATGCAGTAATTTTCATAAACATCCTCCAATTTTGGGATTTTTGTCAATCTTATAAGGCTCAAGTACTTCAAAGGAAAAGATGCAAGATTTTTTTTTTTAATTAGTCTTTCATTGATTTATTCTTTTGTTTACTAAAAATCAATTAAATGATAATGAGGCAATTTCTTAAAATTTATATAAACATATTATGATCAAATGGATTCAAAAATTACGTTTATTGAGTTTTTGGTTTTATGTTCAAACTTTATTGTATTCGAATAATTGCTTAGGGCAACCATGATAAATAGTACCAATGTATTAGATATGTAATGGGTGAAATCAAGGTTACTCTTCGCAAAATGTCAATTACGTCAATTATATATATGTCTATAAAATGTGTTACTTTATAATACATGTATTATTATAACAAGTTAAGACTTATAAATATTACTGCTAGTCCATCAAGTAACAAGGAGGAAGAAAGAAAAGGAATATCATGTTTCTAGTATATATATTTTAAGAGGGTATTAGAGTCTATCATGTGCTTATTATTGTGCTAAACGAAATGTCTAATATTGCAAATTTCATATTCCAGATATTCAATCCTAAGCATCAGGTGATATGCTAAGTCTCACATTGCTTGAGAATATAACCATAATAACTTTTATGAATGTTTGGATAATCCTCCTCTCATAAGTTTGTTTTTGTTGTTGAATTAAGTTCACTCAATTGTAAAGTATGTATCATACTTGTGGAATTCTTATATGTACTTATATTAAGACCTAGCTTATCAAAAGGTGTACAACTATCTTTCATATGGTTAATATTATAGTATCATATATCTTTATTTAAAATTTATAAAAACATGTGATGTGATTTATCCTACAAGAGATGGACCAAAAACTTGTCAATCCTATTACAATGCCAAAATGGGTTTTTCGGACGTATTTGTGAATTGAGGTTTTAGAAAGGAAGAGAGGGAAAAAAAAAGTTTAAAGGATAAAATGAAATCATAGTTACTCTTCAAATTTTTTATTTCTCTCCTTTTTCCTCCAAAATCTCAACTATAAATACATCCTAAGAAGAAGAAAGGAAAAAAAAAAAGGGGGACCCTAAAAAAAAGAGCTACTAAGAAGGGAAGAATATCTGTACTTTTTAATGAAGGAAAGTTTGGTATCTATAAGCATTGAGAATGTATTAAAATTATTAGTAACCTCCTGTGTTTATTGTGTCTAGAAGATTAATTATAAGGTTTTTCTTTCTCAGTTTGTATACTACAATGATTATAAAATTTCATGATATAGTCTACACTAAGTGAAACTAATTTAAACACTGAAAAATGCTATACATAAAGAATATAATATATGTGACTGTAGAAGTTGTTAGTTATTGAAAATTCTGAATTTTTCTACTCTAGGTGATATATATATTAACAGGCGTCTGGTTTTCAATTTTGAGATGGCGTGTTCAAAACTCGAATGAACTAGCATACTCTAAAATAATTATATAGATGGAATAGATTAGTTACAATAAAAAAAATCAAACAAATCAGACTTTCTATGAAACTTTATACAATTTCGTTTGAGTTTAAATTATTTTACTCATATTTTGAGTTAACTTAAGTGACGAAAGCATATATTTATGTAACACTGTGAGTACTACAGCCATTGTTTAAAGTAGACAAAAAAAAGAAAAAGAAAAAAGAAAAAGCATTATTGAGAAGATTAAGTTGTGTCGAGTCTCTTGACAAGAATGAGAGGCTGGCATTGGGACACATCCACAAATGAACAAAGAGATTAAGTCCAAATTTTGTTGCTATCACAGTATTGAGATAGTGAAATTCATTATTTAAGTATTAAAAATCATGTCAGGCTTTTAATTATACTTCCAACTGTCACTACTCCCAATCTAATCTTGTAGGCTTTGAATTTGAGAGGTAGGATATTGCCTTTTGCACTTTCGTGCCCTATCACACCCTTCAATTATAATCATCTTCTCTGCCAGCCTCTATCCCTTACTTTTGTTTCCCCTCATCAACTCGACTTGTTTATTTTCTTATTAAAAGTATAAATATTTTGGTGGCCTGGAGTATTATGTAATTGTATTTAGGGTCACAATAACATAATATTTTAGATAAATTTACTATTAACTTGTGGGTCTTAATTAAAATATTATAATATTATTAATTATAAATATAATCACATGACATTCCAGAATCACAAAATATTTCAATATCAAAAGCGCAACCTTTGGTCGGCATTTTCAGTCAATCACAACACTTCCCACATCGTAATCATCTTCCAGCTTCTTCCTTTTTCATGCAACGCTATGATTAGGTCCTTGTTATTTTTAATTGTTGTTGTTCCCGATTTTTAAAAAAAAAAAAATAAGGGGAGAAAAAATGCTGTCTGTAGTATGTATTTCTCGTTTAATTTTCTTAGACATAACTTATGATGGTTACTTTGGTTATCCATGGGCACCTCAGTCCATTGTTTACATTTTGTGCTAATATAATGCTGCATGCTTTAATTGATTAATCACCAAATGTTCCATGCTTATACATTTTTTCTCTGACAACTAGAGAAAGCATAAATGTTAAAAATATCAGAACAACTTTTAAGGGTGCTTTCTACCATTAAAAATTAAAATAAGGGTGCTTCAAAAGACTTTGTCCTGTGATTCAATTCATTTGTCGTTGTTTTGCTTTTATTAACTTCTGGACAATATTAATTTTGATTGACTTGTCATCGTTTTGTTTTGTTTTGTTTTTTATTTTTTTTGTTGTCCTCTTCAGCTATTATTCCTTTTTTCAGTGCAAACATTGTTATTCCTTCTTTATTGACGCGAATAAAAGCATACAACATTCATACCAAAAATAAAGCATATAACGTTGAATCGTTGCTTAATGCTTACTTGATATAACTGTTGCCCATATAATTATAAGACGTCATTGGTGACTGCAACAAATTGGACGGATGCGATTTCAACAATCGTCACTCACATACATTCCGGCGGTGGCCCCCGCTCACTTTCCTTGTTTGATTCTAACTCATCGCACGGCTCATATTCCACCGTTTGTTTCACGAGATTTTAAGTTTTTGAACTTGCAAAAGAAAAAGAAAAGGAAAAATTAACGGCGATTCTTTGGGTATTCTTTTGTTAGAAATATAATTTAACACATTTTCTTTTATTTTGAACTGAAATACATTGTATTATAAAATAAATTATATACTATCATGTAATAGTGTAGTATTATATTGTCAACTTAAATATGTTTTCATTCTTAAAAATATACTTAAATTTTGACTTTCATCCTTATAAAATTTTACATTTGGTTTCAATCCAAAATTTTTTCAGAATTGTCTATTCTAGTTCCCGTCATCAAGAAACCTCTGTTAAGTGATGATGTATCTAACGAAAATCCAAATAATAGTATATATATGGCTTCCTATTCCAACGCAGTACCTAAATTGTCATAACCTCTTTTCTCGTTGCTTTTAGTCCCTCCCCCCGCTATATTTTTCACCCCACCACTGTCCCTTACCTCAAGTCCCCATTTTCCCCTTCAGAGAGACCCTTCACGGTATCACCTCACCTCAAATCAACGACCCAAATTAGGATACCAAACTAAATCCAAAGCTAGAAAATCAATTGAAACCCAAATATCGAATCCTACACAATTCATTTCCAACCAGAAATCACAATAAAGGGATGAATAATACAATAAAAATCATGGAAAAAAATCAAAATCTTTGACCAACTCGGGATGCATATTTAATGTTAATATGCAACAGTCAACCCAAACTCATAGCCTAGCTAAACCCAAACCAATAAAAAAAAAAAAAAAGTTAGAACATAAATCATGAAAGACTAAAAACAATCTCAATCTAGGAATCAAGTCCCCTGTAGCACCACCACTCTTCATTGAACCACCATGTTTATAGTTCTTACAACTATCACCACGCCACCTTGAATTGCACACCACCACCTAAGCCTCTGTCGCGCCACCTGCCCTTCACATCGTTAACAAGCACCACCATCAAATGCAAACTACCATCACCAAGCCCCTACTGTAGCCATAATCCATGCACCACAACCAAACCACGCCTCAATTATTGCCCCATTGTGTTCCGCGAAATCAAAACTTGCATAACCTTAACCCATGCGACCACAAAGCGGGAATGGCGGTAATGACCCAAGCTCCCATAGATTCACCCCTTCTCTTGGATTGCTGCCCATAATTTTGTCATGTTGAAAAGGTGACGTGTTTGTGAGGGAAAGGTGGGGCTTTGAAGGAAAGTGGTGTGATAAAGTGAAAGGTGTGGTTGAGTGAGGAGTGAAAGTAGCGAGAGAGGAGGTTCTTGAAGATAGGTGCCATATTGCATTACGATGCCACATATGCAGTGTAACTTGAACTTTCATTAGACACATCATTAATAAAAGTCCTTTAACCATATGGATTATAAAATAGACACTTTTTTTTAAAAAAATTGGATTAAAACCAAACCTAAAATTTTATAGGCCAAAACTAAAATTCATTATTTTTTCAAGAATCAAAAACATATTTAAGCATATACTATTTAATAAACTTGATATTTAATATAATTAATTTAAAAATAATATATCAAGATAATACTATTAGACAGTTTTATGCTAGTAATAAAATAAAATAATTTTTTTTAAACAAAAGTACAAGTCTTTTTTAGTTTACTTTTGAATTAAAAATTTTAAAATTGATTTTGGATGAAGTTAATTTTATGAATTTAATTTAAATACACAATATAAAATAGTTTTATACTGTCAACCAATAAAAATAGTGAAAAGTGCCAATTCACATAAATAACTACCTATTATAATGAGGGACCCACTATGATTTCTTACTTTCCCCTATTTCTATTAGTTGATAGTGTAAAGCAATTTTACACTGTCAGTGCATACAAATTAAACTCTAATTTTATCTCTTAATTTGATTTTGTTCATAAAAAAGCAATTATTTGTTATCCCTTGTCAACTATTTGTTACCTCTTGAAAACTTAATCTAGATTCTCTAAAATCAATTTTGAACTTGTTATCCCAGCATAAAATTTGCCTCTTCAACATATGCAAATGCACTATTAATAATTAATAATTTGTCATATATCTTTAAATGAAAAATAAATTGTCATATTGTCAACGCTCAACTCTCAAAATGGGAGGAGAGGATTTTAATACATTTTAGTACAAAAACAAACAGAACATTAAAAAATAAAAAATGGAATGGATCTTTTTAAGTGGAAATCTCACATGACATGGTCATATGAGATTGCCACTTGAGGGGAACCATTCCCAACAAAAATATAGAGCAATACAAAGCATCATTGGATTGGTTGAGTATACCATGAGGTTAGATTAGTACTATCCTAATTCTGTATTGCATCATTCTAACACTCTGTGATAGTCTTTATACAACTTTTCCTGTAAGCAAAAGTCAAATCCTTTAAATGGTTCTTGATATTTTGCAATTTGTTCCATGCATAATATAATTCCCAACTTAATTCCTTCTCTAAGCCTAACTAAGAGATGATCAAATTAGAGAATGTAGGTACCATAAGAGCTGAACCCTTTAGCCACTTGTGTTGATAAGATAGTAGGAGCATGTTAACTATTGCCACAAATTTTGTTCCAATTAGAGATTTACATTCTACATATTCCATTGTAAAGCACAAAGAAATCTCCTAGTTATTGTAAAGCACACCCCCCACTCCAATAATCCACCTTCATTTTAATCGACATCAACATGTCCTCCTAATCTATTTGAACTTTGTAAAAAATTATCCTATTCATGCAATTCCATACTGACCACATGATAACTAAGAATACAGATAATCAAAGCTTTTTTGGGAACTTTTTAGATAAAATGACTCCAATGATTCGAAAAATTTCCAACCATCACAATGGCAAACCTAAGAAAAACCCCACTTGTCCAAGCATGCATAGTAGTTTCCATGAGAAATGGCACAAAAAAAAGTAACTGATTCTCATCCTCCACAAATTCATTACAAAGAACACACCTTATTTCTTCTGCGTTGATTATATTCAATCTAGATAATCTATTCTTAGTATCTAGCTTACCAAGAATTACAAACCAAGCTAGTAATTCAACTTTAGGAGGGACAAATAATTTAGAACAATCAAAGATTCATGATATCCAAATTTGGGTCTATCTAACTAAAAAAATACCTTTGTTGTCAAATCTCCAAAAAGCTTTATTGTGGAACTCCTTTGTGAGAGACACCTAAAATTAGATTTTCATTAGATCATATAACAAATTTGTCTTCTACTCAAATAGAGATCTTCTCTATTGCAAATTTTATATCCATATTGCTTCATACCAAATTCCACATTCTACAATAATCTTGCTCTCCTGCATAGACAAAAATAACAACCTTGGAAATATAATTTTCAGTTTCTTTTCCCTTACCCATTAATACTCCAAAGGAGAGTTTTTTTTTTTTTCTCATCCTCGACATCATCCAGATTCCTTTGAATCAGATCAGACAACGCCAAGTTTCCAACATGAATATAACAAATTATAGCCCAAGGACCACCACCTACTAAAATTCTCTATTTAGCCATTAATCTATTAGATATCAACTTATAGCAAGAACATACCACCTTTTTTTTAAGAGGATTCTCTTCCAAGGTAAACCTCTACCACTACTAGAAGAGCATAGCCATACTTTAACAACCAAATCCTCATCTCCTAAACCTCCTTGATCTTTTGAATTTTGGATAAGCTCTATTTGACTAATGACACTCCTTTCTTGTCATCTCCATTCACCCAAAAGAATTTGCTCTGCAAGGAAATAATCTTCTTGACTTCCTCTTTGGCATTTTGAAGGTACCAAGGTAGTACAAACGGCACTATTTAAAACTATTTTAATGAGAACTAGTCTTCCATCTTTACATAGTAAGTTTGCTCTCCAACTGTTTAATTGTATCCTTTCAATCACCAGCCTCCATGTTTCAACTTTCCTTGGATTTGTAATAGGATCTCTAAATATCTAATAGGCAGTAAAACCACCTTGCAATTTAACTTCCTTTGCATTATTAACACCTAATTATCGCGGCATTTAAAAGGAATAAAGGCATATTTATCATAGTTGATAATCAAACCGATGATTACCCCTAAAACATTCTATAATATCCTTCTATAATTCGAAATTATTTTCTTCTCAATTGAGCAAAATAAAATTGTATCATCTGTAAATTGTAAATATGATAGTTCCATTTTTTCTTTTCCCACACAAATGCCTTCTATCAAACCCAAATTCTTAGGTCTTGACTCCAGTCAATTGAAAACATCTACTACCAAAATAAAGATAAACGGGAATAGTGGATCCCCTTGCCTTAAACCCCTTACTGTCTTGACAACTATCATATTTGTATGTAGTGTACTAGTACAACTAGTATGGCTATAAATTCATAACACCATACTTGAGCTATTATGGTTACTCATGACAATTTTTCATAGTAAATAATAGTAAAATTTAGGTGACCTATTTATTTGCCAAACCATTTAACTCTCCTTTAATTAGCGCTTCAAAAAGCCTAAACAATTTAACTTTCTCCCCTTGTTCTCATTTCTTAATTAAAGCTTCAAAAAGGCTGTTTAAACACGATATGTAAATGACTTTGTTATGGAATACATTCTATCCTTAGACCACATGCTCCTCCTAAGCAATGTCATTAATTTTTAAATTTTTATTGCTATTCAATCAATAGATTATTATCATTGCTAGTTTAGTATATGAGTCTATGTAAAGTATTATCATTGCTAGTTAATGTAAGTGTTAAGTAGTTTTGATGACATAGGAATACATAAGTAGATAATTGTATCAAAAAGTTTTACATTAATAGTATATCTTTTTTTTTTAAACCAACATATATTAATAATATATCAAAATTAAATCTAAAAATATTATATATATCACTTTTTATATAGATTTTTTTTCGTGCATGTATAGTACTTTCTAGGCTTTTTATTATTTTAAAATTAAAAAAAAATATTATTTACATATATATGCCTTTCGAAGATTGTTTTCCAAAATGTTCTTTTTTTGGATTATAGTGAAATTGATTCAAGTTGGATCAATTTGATTATGAGGAAAATTTCACACCGAAGAGCGAGAAATGCATGGAAATCAATTCAACTTGGATCGAATTCATCACTATTTAAGTTAATAGTGATAAATTCGATTCAACTTGAATCAAATTCAGCACTATTCAAATGAATAGTATTCGCAGGCTCAGGTTACCCCCTCATCTGTATTTATAATTTCACCATTATGATAAGTAAGTATATATCTCAGTCATTTTTTCACACACTTTCTTTCAAAACTCATACACAAAAGACTGGCCAAGTAAGATTCGGAGTAGGGTTTAAATAGGGCAGTGGTTTAGGGTTAAAGTTTAAATAGTATTGAGTTTGATCTAACTTAGATCGAATTCAATGCTATTCATTTAAATAATGATGAATTTGATCCAAGTTGAATTGATTTCCATGCATTCTCACTTTCCAGCGTCAAATTTACTTTGTAATGAAATCGACCCAACTTAACTCGATTTCACTATAATAAAAAACATAACATTTTGAAAAATAATCTTCAAATGATGTATATATATAAATAATATTTTTTTAATTTTAAAACAATAAAAAAGCCATACTTTCTATATGAAGTACACTTTCATATAATTATATACAGTACTTTTTGTGTAGATTTTTTGTTCATATATAGTACATTTTATATGAAGTACGATTTTATATAATTATATATACTACTTTTTGTATAGATTTTTTGTCCATATAGTACTTTTATATGAAGTACAATTTTATATTTTTTTTTGTTTAACCTTTTTAATTTAACTATTTAATCTCTGGTCACTTAATGATATGACCTTCTAATTAAGTGGACTTTCAATCTAAGTTATAAATACAACTACAAATACAAATTCATGAAATATTACTAATTATTAGTTTTAGTGATCCTGAATATATGTCACTTTTAAGGTTTAAGCTCGGTTTAGTTTATTTATCTCTTTAAAATATAAAGGTATTATCAATATTCTTTTACTTTTACCCTTACAAGGTATCCTTGTTAAATATATTTAATAATTACACGTATTTTTTAAAACTCATTTTCCTACATGCATGTATTTATTTATTTGTCATTAGAAACTCTTTGACTTGTTACATCAACTATAAATTCGGCTTAAGATGCCTCCACAAAACTTCCTCTTAATTAATGAATGTCACAATTCACGATTATGAGGTAATTTTTGTAAATATATTAATAAAATCAACGGAGTGAGTGAAATATAAATAAGATTGTAATTTTAATAAAATGATATTTTTATCAAATTAAATTATTTTTACTATATTTAGATTATTCATTTATTTATTTATTTTATGTATAAACTCTAGAATAACAAATATTTAAGATTAGAGAGAAATTGGGAAGTATTGATATTTTCAAAAAAAAAAAGAATATTAAAGAAACCTCCAAATACAATATGATCCTCGATTATATATGCATACAACCTTTTTACAAGTGGATAGTTATCTCATGATCAAAAGGAAAAAAAAAAAAACTTGAATTTATGGAGTTTTTAACATAGAGTTTAATTTTAATACATTGACAGGGCGAGAAATTTTTATACAGTCAATCAATCATATTCTTCCATTTACGTAATTATTCAAGCAATGGGTATGAGATTTAATTATAGAGTTTAATTGATATGTACTGACAGTGTAAAATTATTTTACATTATCAATCAATAAAATAGAAAAAAATAAGAAATTATGGTGGATCTCTCATTATAATGGATAATTATTTATGTGAGTTGATATTTTTTATTATTTTTATTGACTGACAGTGTAAAACTATTTTACACTGTCAATGTATTTAAATTAAATTCTTAATTATATTTCTCGATATAGCAATAGGTGATAATATAAAAAATTTTGATAATGATAATATGTATAAATTATACCCTTTAACATATAGTTTTGACTTTTGATGTTATAATTGGATGGTATTGGGACGTGTTGATAACTGTTGGTTTGCGCATATAGGCCTTGACGACGTCGTTCAAATCACAATAGATTGAATGAGTCACGAGCGGCTGGTTCACGTGGGGCCTTTGATCTAATCCAATAAACCTTTATTAAAGCACAAGGATTATGCTTAATCTAATCCAGAACACGTGCGAGTGCACTCCGCAGGTGCCGGCGATGGTTTTTTTGGGCTGAGCGCGTGACCACCAACGATGCCTTGGAACTTTGTGCCACATGTCGGGCTACGTGAGTGCGACAGAGCAAATGAGGGATGTTTCAATAAGCCTGCACATTCATTATTTTTAATTTGTTATAAAAAAAATGATTATGCTCACAATTATGAATTATTATTATTGTTATTATTTGTTTTATCTATCACTCTCAAATTTTAATGAAGCATTTATGATAAATTTTTTAAATATACTCTCCACACAATTCTAAGCATAATAAATAATAGAATACCAACACAATAAATTAGTTATTAAATTAGAATATTTTGGTAAATTTTTTATAATCAACTCTTGATTTTGGATTCTTTAATTAGTGTACAAATGGTTAAATTAAGGTGACAAATAATTTGAGCTAGATGAAGTATATGATTTTTGTATACATAAAATTTAGGTTGAAGAGAAAATTCATCCCAATACAACATCAAGACATGCCTCCAAACCCAAAAATCAAACTTAAGCTATGATTATGTATGAGCGGAAGATCAACTAGGTAAGCCAACTCTGTTGGCAGAATGGCAACGTGATATATGATAATATAATGTTATTAAAACTATAAATGTAATGATATTAAATGAATTTAATTATAATGCACTATTAGTATAAAAATATTTTTCACATATATCGAATCATATATTATCACATCAGTAAAAGTGTTTAATTCACATTCACTACCTCAAAAGCTTTTTTTATTATAATTGTGATTAGATGACAATATAAAATTCTTTTGTAATACTGATAATCTATTAAAATTAATCTCGATATTAAATTGATGTAAATGGTATATACAACAAAATTAGGAAATAGTTTTTCTTTTTTTTAAAAAAAAAATGAAAATTACGGACATGTCTAAAATTACACCCAAAGAAAAAAAACTAAAAACACATATATGTCTTAAATCATGTTGTACCAAACAAGAGGATTTTAAACATCATTCTTGGGCAATTTATACATAGAATAAACACATTGAAAATGGCCATGTCGACTTGAATATTTTCTTAAGAGTGTTTTTAGGTAGAGTGTTCTTAAATTTTAAGAATTTAAAATACAGAAAAATTTAAATGCTTTAATTCAATTATTTTTATTTTTAAATTTTTTATTTAGATAAAGTAATTATATTATTTTATTTACAAAATATTTTGTTTGCATAGTGAAATTAAATTACATTCTTTTTGGGAATTGGAGGCGATGAGCGCTGGACAGCGGGCGAGCACTGAGTAATGATCCAAAGTCAGCAATCAATAAGCAGTGGTTAGCATGTGGCTGGCAATGGGTGGTGGGCGGCTTGTTATGGTAGATTTGTAGGAGGAAGGGGGTTAAGAGACAATACATAGAGAAGAGAGGGGATTTTAGAAATTAGAATTCCTTGCGTGGAGATGAAAATTGTCATTCAATCTTTGAAGTTTATAAAATACCTCATAAAAGTACTTAAAGTTTTAAATTCTTTCACATATTAGTATCCAAACAAAGAGTTTTAGGTTAAATTAATTGAAATGCTCTAAAAAAATACATTACCCTATAAGAATATTCCATCCAAATACACTGTTAATGCATTGGAAATTCAGAGTAATATAAACAACAAATCACCTTTATAAAGTAACAAAAGGCAGAGTTAATGCATGGTTGATTTCAGTAGTTCAACACTTATTTTTCTTAAGTACAGTACCATGTTTAAGTCTTGTAGATTTTACAAAGAAAAAAGAAAAATGTTACGCAACCAAAATTTTTACCTGAACTTATTTGTTTGAATAATATGGCATACATATTGACCTCTGGATGGATAAATAGATCATACCACTTTATTTCATTTAACAATCACTATTGTTTTTTTATCAAAGGTTCTGGTAATTTTTTTTGGCATCGTAGCTTTGCCCAGGAAAATAAAAGTAATTATGAGAGAGTTGAAATCCAAATAGTTAAAATCCAATAAATTTTAAATATTGGTGGTTTAAATAAGAAAAATAACAAAAAAGAGAAAACTGTTATGATGATTCATTATCTGTCTGAACAATTACATTATTTTTGTGGTTTAAAAGAACTATTATTACTGTATTACCTGGCTAATTACTATTATATTCCACATGTCATCAAAGAAAAACTCATTACAACTTTTAACCAAACTGAGAAACCAAGTTTTCTTGTAAAAAATTTAAAATCAAATTGATTCCTACCGGTATTTTTTCCTTTTTCTTTTGTTTTTTTGATTTGGTGATTTCTAGAGATTATTATTAGTTTCTAAATCATATATAGCATATGACATAGAGATGAACTCTTAATTCATATCAAACACTAAGTTGGTGCGGTTCATTTACTTACATAATTGCTACAAGGCCTGATGTCCAAAAATAAATGTTTTTAAATAAATTTAAAATGCACAGCAGCAAACTAAAATATCAAAAGTAAAATTAGAGAGAAAAACATTATTTAAACTAATATTTTCTCGATTTTTACATAGATTCACTCTCATCCACTATTGGATGGGATGTAGAATTCACTTGATTTATGTCCTACACTACATCCAATAATGGATATAAATAAATCGATACGAAGGCCGAGAAAATATTAGTTTACGTACATAACTCTTTTAATTATGACATGGGTATCAAATTTTTTGTTGGAAATATTTAATCGTATTTGCTGTACTTTTGTTAATAACTACCAACAGCAATTAGCAATTTGCCGGTGGTGCGTACCTGTGATGTAAATGGGTCTTTTTTCTCTTTCTGTTTTAATTTTCCCTTCCTCTTTCGGGTGGTGAGTTACTGAGTTAGCTTTTTTAGGCGAGGGTAGTCTAATCAAGTTAAATACAAAGAAGTAGTACATTGAAATTGGGAGGCCATTATCAAAGGCATTCATGTTGATATTATTATTATTATTATTATTATTATTATTATTATTATTATACATAGGAGGAATTGATTCACACTTATATAAGATTTAATACACTTATATTTTTAATATTTTTTTATAAAATATAGTTCTTATTAAATTATTAATCTAACAATTAAATTATAACTACCTATCACATTGATAATTTGTGCCAATTTTTTTTTTTTAAATTTGACATCAATAAGAATGGTATGGAACAGTTCTTAATTATTTGTATATATTCAAAAACTATTTATTATATTGATTAGATATATATAAAAATTTTATGAACAATTTGAAATTAATATAATATTTTATAGATATGATCTATAATATATAAACTTTTAATATTCTAATAGTTGGTTTTGTAAACTATTTTTTCAATAAAAAAGTTATTTAATAGCGTAAGATATATGTTTAATTTATTGGCATAAATTGATCTTATATATATATATATTATTATTATTTTTTAAAAAAATTTAAAAAAACACAACCAAACTTTGTTATTCTAAGTTTGTAACTTACCTTCCCTCTCACTCACTCTCTAAATATAGCTGCTAAATAGCCCCTAAACCCACCCCTAAGCATATATTCCTTTTTGTAGGTAAATTGAAGTGAAATTTAAGTTCAAGAATGAAGATTATGAAAATATTTAATGTCTTATTGATAATATTTAATGTTGTTGAACTTTTTATATTTCATTATTGTTTATTTTGGTGTTCTTATAATGGTTGTAACTTGATTCAATATTTGAAAATTTGATAATAATAATGTAAGATTAAGAATCTAAGACCTGGATCAACTTTATTTTATAATTTTTAATTTAATTACTTAGATGAGATTTCTAGATTTTTTAAATTTATTTTGGAGCCTACTCGGATCACCATGGATGTAGAGATAAGAAGAGAATGGACATGGAGGAAACTTTTACTCGCCACAGGGAATGGAGGGAACTTTGGAGGTGTAAGGGACTACTCCTTGCCCCCACGCCCCATTGCCATCCCCTAGAGAAGATCAAATATTGAGAATTAAATCATATATTAATGGTCAATTGTATATGTCCCCAATCTGTTTGTGTTTATTCTGCATGTAGTTTCTTGAACTTTGCTTGGTGCTCCTCTCTAGGTCTAGAGAGTTTGAGCAAGAAATTAATTATAAAAAAATGTCACATAATCAATTAAAAAAAATCACATAATTTTATGTTTTAATCATGATTATTTATATAAAATAATGGTTAAAATTTACTCTTTTTACTTTTATAAGTAATTACTCCTTTCACTATATACGTATATATGAATGTATATATGTATAAAGAGAGAGAGAGAGAGAGAGAGAAAGAGAGAGCATAGAGGCAATTATATATGAGAGTGAGAGGAATAAATGAAGTTTCAACACTAGTGTCAAAAGCATTACAATTGGAAGTTTGTGAAAATTGATACTCTTATATGAAATTTTTACATGGCTTGATCATGTGTAATTTTTTACTATTAATTCAAAAAATAGAGTTTAGACAAGGCACATGACATAAGAAAAATCAAAGTATAAGATTATACATGATCAGGTCATGTAAAAATTTTATATAAAAGAGTCCATTTCCGAAATTTGCTGCATGAGACTTGTGAAGCTCATCTATAATATCCATGATTTGTACTTTTTAAGTTTTTTCTTTTTTCAAACGAAGTTTGCGCTCTTCGTTTTGCCTCAGGAGAAGGTATACCAGGCCAACAAGTTTCGTACTCAATTGACACGGGCATTAATTTCTAAAATTAGGATACAACAACACAAACACGGTGTCAGACATACGGGCATACGTTTATGGTCATCTATTTTCTGTTGTAAACTTGAATAAGACAAAGGGAAAGACGACAAAGTTTTCTCAAGTATCCAAAATAGTTTATCTAGCTAGTAAAGAACAGAGTACTTACTTGATTCACGTTATTTCATTACCCTATGAATTAAATTGAAGCCGTAGCTTATCATCTTTTGCCGTCAAGATAATAAGATCAAAATCATCTGAGGAGAAGGGTTGCAATAACACTTTTGATATAGAAAAGATGTCTACCAGTAAAATTACAATATGTTGGATCAAACAAGCATTTTGGATATCTTATTAATTTACTTGAAAGAATCGCCAAATAAAAAAGCTTATTAGGAAAAAAAAAAAAAATGAGAACATGTCCGTGTGCATGAGTCACCTTAGAAAGAGATATAGAAATAATTGATATTTATACATACAAATAAATAATTTTTTTAGAATAATAATAAAAACAAACTTCAAAACCCAGCAATTCCACTATCACAAACCTGAGTGCTATAAAAAAAGGAGATTCTTGGCGTGCAATAAGCGCTTATAATAATCCACCTTCTTCACAAACCGAGGCCACTTTTCTTTCCAATGTCACCCGCACACGTGTCAATCCCTCGTGTAAAGGCCTGTGTTCGTGTGAAGCATTATTGGACGGTGAGAAAGGCGTTAATGACGAATTGCGATTCACAAAAAAACACACACTAAACAAGGAATATTATTATTAACTATGATATATGCTTAAGCGAAAGGAGGAAGGATTAAGAAAACGCTTTGTGTGAAAGGCTGAAAGCGGTATTCTTTATCATATCTTGTCATTGACTTGAATTCTCAAAATCCTCCTTACCATTTTGCAACTGTTGTTCGTGCATGTATCGGGTTGATCATATCAATTTCATACATATCGGTAATGTTGAAATCACATAGACAAATATTTTCGGATTTCATAAATGATAATCATGAATGTTACAGAAAAAGTGAAAAGTGTGAAGGAGAAAACAAGAAAAAGAAAAATGAGGAGCTTGTGAATTCTGTAAGAAGTTGTTTCTATATAAATGAGAATTTTGCTAACCAGTATTCTAAAAGTATTGGTTAAGATTTTAATATATAGTAGAAAGTTTTGAAATTTTTAATGCATTGAATGTATTAAAGACTTAAAATTTTTATTTTTTCAATCAAAATTTTTCACCATTAAAATCTTAGTGCACTAGTTAGCAAAACCATATAAATAATGTACAACAGCTATCTTACATACGTTACATAATAATAAAGCATAGCTGTAAAATCTGGTTTGATCGATAGGACAAAAAAGTATGTGATTTATATTAAGTTTCAGATTGGTCCATAATTTAATATAGTAATAATTTTTCAATCAGATTAATTAGATTAATCAGATAAACAAATAACCGATTGAGTCAAGTAAAAAATCAATCGATTATCTTTTCGAATTAGTAAAAATGTTCCAAATATGAAATTATAATTATTCGAAAAAAATAGTTTTGATAGATACTTTCACCCCCTCGTTGTAAATAAAAACCTAGTGAATCAATCCTTGAGTGATTGGACATCTGGACTCAAAAACAAATTTCACAACTGTATATGTTAATAACAATAGCGACATCATCTCTGTAGGCTAAACGGGTTTGCATAAGGAGATTTTTCGGGAGTAGTTGAGTAGCTTTTTTTTCTTAGTTGAGTGGCCTTTTTTCCAAAGATAAATAAAATTCTTAAGGTATGTAAAAATGAAGGAGAAAATTTTATGGATTAAATTATGTATAAAATTATACATAAATATAGTTCATAAAATCTGCTTTCTCATTTTTACCACCATACCAAAGACACCCTAAAATAATTTTTTTTTTTTTTGGTGTGGTTTTCTCCTTGAGACTGTGAGACTCCAAATATGTGACCGGCACCTTATTAGTATTTTGACGATGACGGTGATAATAATAATAATAATGAGTTAACTTCACAATCTTGTAGCTCTGATGTGGTGCGCGTGATTCATCTTAAAGACGGTAGCTTTGGCCGCAATAGGTGACAAAACTTGGTACCTATATTGTTTATTTGAGATTGAGATGAAGTTTTATGATTTGAGCCAACTGAAAAGGCATTAGAAATAACAATTATCTATTATTGACTATTGAGTAAAAACAAACGAAGCCACGACTTTAGACTTAAATAGATGGACAGATAAAAAGAGGGCGAAAGAGGAGAAAGATATGAGAATGTGAGTGTAAAGAATGTTAAACAGGGTTGTCTTTGTTGTACATCCAAAATGTTTCCTTTTGTTTTTCCTTATCTGGCTACCTACAGTGTATGAAATAATGAGAGATTGGTTAATCATCTCAACTCAACTCATCTCTCCCATATAAAAAAAATAAAGGAGCTTGGATGGTGGTTGTGTGTTGAGCTTTGTTTTGGAGTATAAGAGAAGAAGAACAAGTGGATGGAGTGGGGGGCTACCATGTGACATGTATGTTGTTTACAGGACAAAAATTGCACGTTAGCTTGGGTTTTATCTGGCAAGGGGCCCCTTGCAGCATCATATAATAAGACCATAAAAAGTGGGTTTAAAACCAATGCACTCCATTTCCTATGTTGAAACTATATATATAATTTACTAGATTTTAATTAATTTAATTTAAGTTGGATTAATCCATTATGAGATAGAATTCTTTATATGTTAATTTTCTTTTGTTTACAAGATTTGACTTAAGATTTTATTTAAAAAAAATAAGTATCGAACTATTTTAACTAACCAAATACGAGTAATTAAAAAGATATTTAATATGATTACCGTCAAGTGTATTTTTTTTTAATATCAATTTCATTTTAATATTTAAAAAAATAGAAAAGATAATTTGAATAAAGATACCAATCATTTAATTTTTGGGGAGAAAAAAATCATTTCAGTTTGTAAGAAAATATTTCTTCAAAAATTGAAAATATGTGTGGGAAAATTGAAAGAGAATATACAAAAAAAAAGATGAGATATCCGTGTTGGCATCTCAAGTTCTCAACTTGCGAGCAAAAGGGTTGGTTGATAGAGAATATAAAAACGTTATTTTATTATCCAATAAAGAGAGATATCAAGCTGGAAATAGAAGGTGGGTGTCTTTGTTTGAGAGCAACCAAGTCAATAATAAGCATAGGGAAAAGCCAGACGCAAAAGGGTCAATTGATTGAGGAGAGACGTATTCCTATTTATCTCCTGTGTGCTATCCCTATTCCATTTCCACAAGGGAGAATATTTATTATATGATCAATTCAAAATATTCAAAACAAAAAGGAAAGGAGAGTTACAAGGAGAACAACAACACAGTTAGGCAAACGTCATCTTCAACCTTGCCCGTCTCTTTCTCTTTCATAAATTTCTAATTTTATTTATTGTACATATTATTTATTTATTTATTTTTATCTAAACTAATAATATCTGAAATCTACTAAACTTTAATTAATTTAGCTTGAATTAGATTAATCCACTGTAAATATAAAGCTCTTCTAGTAGTATTTTTTTTTCATCTATAAAATTCAAATTCAAGATCTTATTTAAAAGAAGTGTTGAACCAATTGAATCAACTAAACATTAGTTTGGTTTGCACATTGATAAGTAAATACATGTCATGCACAGTATGAAAGTATGATGTGGCGGTGTCATCTAGCTGTGGTAGATGATAGAGTTTTATGTCCTATTCACAAACAATAAAGAGGTTATGCGAGAAATCCGTGAATTTGGCCTAACCAAAGCAAAATTACCCTCTTGTTTTGGCACAAGGAAAATCCCCCCACCCTTCCAAAATAGTTCATTCAAACCACCTCATTTGCACCGTGAAAATGACCTTGCACATTAAGGCTTCGGCAAAAGATACTGAAGATGTGAGAAAACTAGAGTTAAAAAACAAGGGAAACCATATGGTACATTAATTACTGATATTTAACGTTTAAAACTAACTGTGCTGTCCCCTCCCCCTTCCCTTTCCATATAGGTTCAATTGCCTTTCTTTCTCACCATATATTTCGTTTCCCTTCTGAATTATTCTTTTTGTTTCTTTAAAGAAAAGAAATAAGAGTGAAAGAAAAAAGTAGATGCTCGTGTTATTCTTGTTGCTGTAAATGACATGACTTCAAAAACGTTTCCATCTCAATGACCACAACCATTAAGGGCTCTTTCCTTTTTTACCTTTCCCTTATAAATTAAATTTGATTAAAGCTGGGGTTGATTCCATTAAGAATCTTCACGCTCTTAATTAGAACCCTAAATAATAATAAATAAATGGCTCATCACCAACCTCTCTTAATCATAGCTTGGTAATATTATCTAATTAATGGAGAATCTTTCTTGGTGAATTACACAGGCGCGAGCATTGAATTTTATTCAATTTTGGTAGCTGATGAGAAAGATTGAAATTGATGAATGTATCTGATTATTCCCCTACTCTTTTATGAAAATCACTTTCTTTCTTGTGCTTAGAGAATATTTCAGTTTCATTGTCAAAAGTTGTATGTATCATGTGGCGTGATCGGTTTCACTTAAGAAAAGAAAAAGAAACCAAATGGGAAATTGTTTGCATCCATTGAAGTTTGCACATATGCCTTTTCATTGATGCGTGGAGTAATCAAGAAAAATGAGAGAGTGAGTGACGGCCCTCTCATGTATTTGCATATTATTATATGTCATAATTCAAGAGTAGTATATATTTGGGAGTGAAATTGAAATATTATAAAAATATTTAGTATTTTCTAATATATGAGATGAGTTTAATTTGGATATACTGACAGTGTAAAATATTTTTACACTTTCATCCAATCAAAACCTTCTATTTGCATGACAATTTAAGTAGTGGGTGATTATATCAAAGAATTTTGTTGATGTGATAATATATGATTGGATGTCTGTGTAAAATTTTTTTACATGAACAATATATTTAAATTAAATCCATCTGAGATATGATTATATTATTATCATTATTATTATTCTATTTTCGCAAAAAAAAGAATTTATATACTTCATCAATCTTTTATTTATATATATTTTTAAGATTGTACTATAGTACCAAGAAAGTCATTAAATAAATTCAATAATAAGTGGAAATAAATTTATCTGATTAAATATTTTTATTAAATTTTAAAAATATTATTATTACTTTATTAGTTTTTCCCTTGCTTTTTCATGTTAACGGCAAAGTTAAAAAAATTAATTAGTGCTTTATAAATTTTAAATGCAACAGCTACAATGAAAATAATGTAAAAAAATGGACGAATTTTAAGGGAAAAAGTAGAGAAATGAATATGATTGTCACTGCAGTTTTTATTGCAATCATTTTTACTTTTTATGGTGCAAAGATAATTTTCTTTTTGTCAATTTTGTTCCTGTAGACGGATTATCGGGTTCAATTTCAACATGATTTAAAACATGGGAATAAGTAGATTAAAAACTTATCATATGAGAAAATCTTAGGAAGAGTGCTAGTGATTTCGAGATCTTCTTATAGTAAGGTATCAGGTTTAATTCATTCTCTCCAAACTTGTAAGAGTAAGATTTTTACACCAAGTTCTTCGGAGAATTACTTAATATCGGACATAAATCCTTTTTTTTTTTGATAATTTAAAAACAAAAAGATTTATAGAGATACTTATAGAGACATAAATCTTATAGAGATGCTTTAATGTGTTTTTTTTTTTTTGGATAGACAAAAGTTTAGATTGAGGACAAGACTTATCCTAATCTTACGTCTCAAGACACACCTCTTGCTCATTAAGTGTTTACATATCACTTATCAATGATAAATTCAAAAATCAAATCCAAGTTATGACAATATATGAATGAAAAATCTACTAGGTAAATTAACTCTATTGCTTCATGCTTTAATGTTTCTATGTAACTTATTATTCTCTTTCTCATACCTAAAAAACCAAAAGATTAGAGGGAATGTTTAAAGTATCCAAAAGGAAATTAGCCAGAAAAGAGACATTGTTAACCATGTTGGAAGAAGCTTAATAGAAGGCTACTTAGCTGAAAAAAATTCACATGAAGATAGTTCATAAAAAAGAAGTAAAAGATGTTTATACAAAAAAAGTAACAGAAGATTTCAGAAAATTGATGGAGATATTTTTTTTAACCTTGCTCTAATGATTTTACTTAAAAATACATTGTTAAAATTTGATAGCATAGATTGATCTCTGTATACGACCTCATTATTACAAACAACAATATCATTTTTATACTTGAATATTTACATGTTTCTTTTACACCTTGTATTTTATATGAGAAAAAGAAAAAGAGGTGATATTTTCATAATTATTAATAAAAGTATATTATTCAAAAATAAAATTATAAAACAAATCAAACATCCCTTAAATATTTTTCTCTTGCCTTTCTCATAAAATGAAATATAAAAGTGACACATTTCAAATTATATTTTGTTAGAATTTGATTCGCTTACAATTGTAACTTTGCCAAAATAACAAAAGAGACATCGATTTTGAAAATCAAAATAACTAAATTTTTTTATTTTTAATCAAGGTGATATTAATTAACCATAATTTAAATTAATTTATTACTGTCTTTACAATTAGCATTCACATCCACATTTGGTCTTTGGTAATGTTCATGTAATTTCAAATTGAAGGTGTTGGGTAAGTTAAACTCTCTCAAATAGCGATTGAGGAATAACAAAAAAGAATAAAAATAAAATTAATAGCGTATAATTATGTAACTTTTTCTAATGCATATTTTAAGATTACTATTTAAGGAGTACTTAACTCTCTTAGAAAAGTAAATCCTTTTTTTTTTTTTTGTAATTTTAACATACTACATATTTTATTTTTTGTTAATATTTTTCACTCTTATTTCTCCATATTTTGATTAAAATTACTAAAATTTAACATTTATTTAACTTTAATTAATTTGATTCGAGTTAAATTAATGAGTTTAATTATTATATAATGGTAGTTATCCAATTAAATGTTGTGTAAAATTTTTTTATTGATATGATAATATATGATTGAATGTTTATATAAAACTTTTTTGCACAGATAGTATATACAAATTAAATTTTAAATTAATTTACTTTAAAAAATAAAAAAATTATTATTATTATTATTTGCATTGCTTGAATCAATTAAGTACCAGATATTTGTATTTTTGGTTTAAATCACTAGTATTCGAAATTTATTGGACTCCAATTAATCTGTTTCAAGTCAGGTTGATCTACTATGCGAGTAAAATTCTTCCAACAGTTAGTTTTTTCTACTCACAAGACTCGATTATAAGATGTTATTTAAGACGAACAAATACCAAATTACTTGAACTAATCAAACATTGATAGCATTGATTATTCTAATTTCTTTATTACAGACTAGTGGATTGATAGGCACTAAAGTGCCTATTAATCCACTTTTTTTATTATTAATTTAAAATTTTATTTTATTTATTTTTAAAAATTAAATTGAAGTGATTTTATTATTTTTAAAATATTCAAAAATTAGAAGAGTTAAGAGAAGTTAAAAGAAGTTAAGAGAAGTTGAGGGATAATAATAAAAAATAAAATGTGACCAAAAGGAAAGTTAAAGTGCTCCAACCTCTTTATATAGTAGTATAGATGTTCTGAACACAATAGTTAACAAGTCCTGAACTTATTTCATACAAATAGAGTACCAAGATCTGAAAATTTTGCCAAGAATGAACAAGGTGAGAGGGAGGGCCAGGGTTGCGTGCAAGTTCCTGGTGGTTGGAAGTGTTAACGCGCACAATTATGCCCACCCCTCCTTTCTAAAACTGTAGGCCGACAACTAATTAGTGGTCTATCTCTTTCACTATTCTATGCCTAACACTATTAAACATCGCCCTCATCTCCACAACGCCAGTGGGGGCATTTTCTGCTTCACCACATGGCCTCTACCAAGGTTTGCATGCCCTCAAAACTCCAAATCCCAAATTCAATTTAATTACCTTACCCCTCAACACCACAATTACATAAATGCCAATGCAAAAGTTGAATTTCAGATGGAAAAAAAAAGAAAAAGAAAAGGAAAATTGAAACATGGTTGGTAATGATCGCTAGTACCCTTTTGGGAGATTAAATAAAATAAGTTGAAAAGTGTTAATTACAAATGTGTTGTTGAATAATGCTATCTATTTTGGGCATGCAAAAGCACAATTGCGTGGATGATAAGCTCTTCTTAAAGTGCTTTTCATTTTATTTTGAGGTCGTTTTCGGATTGAGATTGTGTCTGGTTGGGGTTTTAGAAGGGGTTGTGGGTGTTGGAGACGGCAACGCGTGTTAAGATGAGTGTGTTTATTATGTGGATAACTACTGTGGTCTGTGGATTGTTGAAACTCTTTTACTTTTCCAGCTTTTGGATAATCTCTCACTTTTTTGGTCTAATTTTCTTTCCTTCTAGAATCAATGGTCGGCAATTAATTATTGTTGATTACTTGTTAATGTTTACATTTGATTGCAAAATGGAAAGCTAGGGTTTAAGGGTGCAATGTATTGTGAAAAAAAATAAGGTTTTGAAATGACTGTGGTTCGGCCTAACCCCTATAGTTTCTTAGTTAACTTTCGCTTGGAACAATTCTGAGTAGTACCCATCATGGGTTTGCGTGACTAATGACAAACCCCTGCTCCTTCTTTGAGGTCATTTAGTTTTGGCTTTATAGGTCAAAGTCTATAGCGAAAGTTAAATCACATATCATCTTCATTAAACACTATGAGAACGTATACAAGTAGCATCCATCAACATAATCCATATTTGCAAGGAAATTAGGGTAACATGCAATCTTAGTTTTGGTTCCACCATCCTTCCAAAAAGAAAAGGAAAAATCCATTTGACTTCCCTACCATTTTGAAATTAAGTTGTAGAAAAAATAGAAAATTGTTATCCACACAATTTTTTGATACAACAAATCATAATTATATATCATATCAATGTATCTTTTATATAATGTATTTTGACTGTAACATATGTCGAATAGTTGACGTAGAAATTAGTAAAAAGAATTTTTCAGTCGCTTTTTCATCTACTTAGTTTTTTCTTTTTCTGTTTTTGTTTTGAGATTTTAGTGGGTCACCTCCCGTATTAGCTTGGTCTATTCGGGAAATTTCTTCCTTAAATGTTAAGGTTTGATCTACAATAGTCAAAGTAAGAAGTATGTCTTCTTTTCCATTGTCCAAACCTTATGATATTCTCTAATCTTTGTTGATTTTTGGTTGCTATTTTGGTATTTTCATATTTTTTAAGTGTGAGATACTGAATCTTTCACTTTAATTAGAATGCAAATATATATCATTACTTAAATAAGTCTTAAGACTCAAATATAAAATATTATTTAAAAAGAATAAGCATCAAATTACTTAAACTAATTAAATATTGATATGATGAATTTTTAAAATAATTAGAGCATTAATTATATCCCAATAGGTTAAATAAACTAAATTCTTAATGTTTAATCCAATCATGAAAATTATTTTCTATTGAATATTGCTACACACATAGACAGAAAATTTAGTCTTCTCAGGGGACTGATGCGGTCTTCCTTTAATTTTGCATGATTTTGGTGAGGTTCTAGCGAGGCTTCTATGTGACAACGAAGACTGATACCAAGGAAGACGCTATGTAGTTGCCCAATGGGGCTGGGCTCTTGGGCCAGAATAATAGCTCCAGTTGGAATCAGGTTCAGGTTCTGTTTGAAGAATAGAATTGTCAAAAATAAAAATAATAATAATTAATAGGATTTATATTTTCCAATTGACAACATACCTTGCAATTACAATCGATAGAGAAAGGTGCTAAATGCCAAACACTTATTAGAGAATAAAGTTTTCATTCAGTGGGCATTGCTGGCCAAATTGTCATCACAGGCACACTCTTTAAACTTGGTACATATTCCCGCCTTTTTTAATAGAAGAAATTCTACATCTAGTTGCAGAGAATTTGGTTTGGGTTTGTAATTGCCCACTTGAATTGGTATATTCTGAAACGATTGCACCTATAACTTAGAATATAGAGAGGGAACTGTGGTGCAGTCATCTCCTGTCTTTGTTGAACAGTTTGGTAATAATGATGGGCAATTTCATGTTAATGGGTTTGAGTAGTAATTGTTGTGCTAACTGTTCTTCTTTTCTCCTACACTTAAATTGTACAAAACTGCTTTCACTCCGATAGTGGTTAAATGCCAATACAAAAAGTTTGGTTGCACAATAAAAACTTGAACCCAAGGCCGCTATTACTATCATTTCTGTGTGGAAACGTTGAACCTAAACATTAGCATGTGCCAAAAATTTGGGCTATGCCTATAAGGTTAAAGGTCAAGTACCTATAGCTTGCTTTTGAGCCGTTCAAAGTCTTTGATATAATAATCACTTTTTAGCGAAGACAAGGGGGGTTGTCTTTCAAATTTGCATCTATTAAGTTTTCTCTGGTAGGATTTTATGGTAAACATCAAAGGAGAAAGTTAAGTAAAAAAGAAAAAGAAAAAAGCTACAACATCAAATAAAAGAATATCCATCGACTTTGTGAAGATATTATTTCTTCAGTTATTTAATGAATTCCAATATGCATGCATGTCGCTTTTATTTTTGGTTCTTCCAATGTGCTCGTTTGCTAGAAGAAATCGACAATTCCCATCCAAGGCCCATCGGCCCATGAGCTCCAGTACTCAATCTGACCTACTCATCTTGAGCCCAAAAGTAAGATAAAGCCGGTTTTGTCAGACTAGACCAACGTTCTTGGTCTAAACCAACTTTTGGGCTTTTGACAAACAAACAAAAGCCTTTTGAGCCTCATCTTGCCTGTAACTATTTTAAAAAATTTAACAAATAAGATGTCTCATCAAAAAATAATAGGAGAAAAAATAATTTATTCTTTTAAATAGGTCATGTATACTTTGATTCTTATATTTTAAAAATATATAAATTCATTTGAATTTTTTCAAATGTGTATATTAGTCAAATTAAGTGTATTATATCTCTTGAATTTTGGGTTATGTACAAATCAACCTCTGAATTTTTCTAAACATATAATTTTATGTCCCAAGCTTTTTTGAATGTATTCTATTTTTTTTAATAATTGATAAAAAAAATTATCATATGGGTCATTTTGCATATTTAGAAGAATCTAGGATGTCAATTCATATCATTTTAAAATACAAATGTTAAAACACACGTAGTCTATAATTTAAAGAAGTGAAGTGGATTTTTTTCCAAAATAATATGGGCTTATCAGCCTAGTATAATAAGGAATAGTTTACATAAATTTAAAAACCTCCTTGACCAAAACAAAAAAGAAAAATAAAACATAACTCAAGAAAAAGTTAAAAAAGAATTTAGGCTCAATCAGCCTTGTCCAACTTCAGACAATTAAGCCACATTATTGTTGGGCTTGGACATACACTAGAGCCTTTTGGGCTTAATCATACCCAACAATTTTTCTCTTAGAAATTACAAAACATGAAACTTTCTGATAAAAAAGAAGAAACCTTATGTATTTGAAAAAAAAAAATTTTGGGTGATTTTTCAGCTGCCAAACAAGTGCAGTAACGCTGAAAATTTTCTACTTTGGTTTTCTGAAATTCCGATGGTTGACTCCAATCTTAGGAGGTGAAGGTGTGCTAAATCTAACGTTGGTCAAAATGTGGAGCCGAGGATTCAGTGTTTTGATCAAAAGTTGCATTTTGTTGGCCTTAATTTCTGTGATTTCTGCTCTGGAACCTGAACTTGGATCCGCTCGAGTCGTATTTCAGGTTTTTGCATCAAAATTTGCATAAATTCTTGTTTTTTCCAGTTGTAATTGCTTGAATCTGCAGTTAAAGTTCAAATCTTGAGCTGAGTTTCATCAATGTGAGTGCTGCTAATGTTGTAGTCACTGTATTTATGTGTGCTCTGTTAACATCTTGGGTGATTGAGAAGCTCAAACTGGGGATACCCATGTTTTTGATTGAGTTTATCTCAATTAGTTGTGTTCTGACTATGAGTGGAAATTGGAATCCAGTAGCTCATTCAGGGAAAAATCCCATCTTGCTGGGGAAATTTTGGTGTACATAACTTGTTTGTCAAATTGATATCAACTTTATTGTTGTTGTTGTTGTTGTCCATAGCGTATCACTTTGTTTCTTGTGTTTTTGAATGCAGACAAATTATGGGGATATTGAATTTGGTTTCTTTCCAACTGTTGCACCCAAAACTGTTGAACACATTTTTAAGCTTGTGAGACTTGGAGGCTATAACACTAATCATTTCTTTCGGGTATAGTTCTCCAGGACCTAAGCAAGTAAACATTGGGTATTTATATAGTTGGTTGGCATAGCATTGCTGTGTAAGTGAATGGTTTTGAATTCAATGTCCAGGTGGATAAGGGATTTGTGGCCCAAGTAGCGGATGTTATGGGCGGAAGAGCTGCACCCATGAATAAGGAACAAAGAAAAGAAGCTGAAAAGACTGTTGTTGGCGAATTCAGCGAAGTCAAACATGTCCGTGGTATTCTTTCTATGGGAAGGTTAGGTCTCTTTAGATGGCAACTGTGGGTTGTAGCCTCCTTGTTTCTGCTGAAGTTCTTGATTGCACTTCTTTCTTTTGTGCTCTTATGTTTCTGTCCTTGCATTTGTGTATGGTTTCATGACTTATTAGTTCCAGTTGGTGCTAGATTTAGCTTGAGTTCAACTTCTACTATGTGTAACTTTAAAAATGAAAAGATTGAAACTGAGCTTACTGGTGATTACAAAGTCTCCTTGGTTCATGATCAGTGTAGTTGTTCTGCAACTAGTTGCTTAATTTTGATATGGTGTGTTACATTTATTCAAAATATCAAATTCCCTTTGAGGGCATATGCTGAGGTTTGATGATCATATAAATAATCTCATGTCATGTTAACTGAGTGTCATAGTGCTCCTTTTGAGAAAAAAGAAGTGCTTACAGAATCTTGGTCTCTGCGGCTGAGATAGAAAATAAATTGAATGGAAAATGAGCAAACATGGGACTGATGAAAAAGTTAAAATATGCTTCTGAATTTGTTTCTAGCATTGATTTATTTTTTGGGTGAAAGATATTATTCAGGGAGAGAATGAGTACGAAGGAAATTGAGATTAAGTTATCTTTCCCAGAGAAAGCCAGAAGCATAGGCACAGCAAATACGAGCTAAGACATCAGGAAAAACTCATATAAGAAAATTCTCGAGTACCTCTGCATGTCAAACAAAAAGAATTTCTGAAAGATGCCAAGCACTGAATGCACAAACTGGCTTTGAAACAGTTTTGTCAGAAAGAAGATCCAGTGATAAACATTTTCCATTAAAAATCTCAGGATTTTGCTCAAGGCTCTAGCCATCGACACTGCAGAACAGAGTCGCTGTCAGAACTCTTTTCCTCGGTGCTTTGTCCAATGCCTTTGAACCTAATTTAATAATCTCCAAGTTTTGTGGAACTTTTTGTTTTTTGAATTAGAGCAGAACATCACGCATATATCTAGAGACAAAGCCTTGTTAGGTCTATGAAGCCACAATTAATCATATTATACAAATGAATTACTTGACTTTAGAGGACACTTTGGGTTTCTAAAGGGTTGTCTTGCATCGATTGGTCAGATACTGCTTAGTGATCCTGAAAGGCAAGAAGTCTAAAATCCATTAAATTGGGTTGAGAGTGGCTAAGATGATAATGAAATATGATTCTGTGGAATGTAAGTGGTTGGAATCTTTGAAATTTTGATGCATTTAAGTGAAATATATTAAAAATGTTTGTTTGGGATGTTAGTACTGATGCAAGTTTCTTGAAGATTGTATCAGCAGTGCGAAGAGTCCATTTATTCAGAGTCCTGTTATAGAATCTATAATCTGAAGTCTAAATGCATGTTCATAGGGAATAATCAGCTAGATAACTTATTTGTCATTATTATATTGCTCATGTTCTAAATTTCTGAAACCATTTTCTCTTTTGGTTTGAGTGACTGTTGAAAGACCTGACATATGCAAGTTTGTTCCTGCAGGTATGATGATCCAGACAGTGGTTCATCCTCGTTTTCGATACTGCTTGGAAATGCTCCTCATCTTGATGGCAAGGTGGGCTAAGCATATATGCCTTAATATCATTGCAAAGATTCGCTCAACTGTATTGCAATGTTTACAATTGATATGCTGATGTAAGTCCTTTTCAGTATGCAATATTTGGAAAAGTTACTAAAGGTGACGATACACTGAAAAAGCTTGAGCAACTGCCTACCCGTAAAGAGGGTATATTTGTAATGGTACACTTGAAAATCTTATCCATCTTGTGCATTTTTTCTCATTCATTTAATGTTCAATCATGAATTATATGCATCATAAATCATATGCATAAATTAATAAATTTACATTTCTTGGAAGCTTATAGATATATATATATATTCTTCTACTTTGAAGGTAAGCTAGTGGCTAACCTAGAGAGACTTGTGGGAGAATAGAAACAAAAAGTTGGTTGGGCGAGAAATCCTCAAAACTTGAATGCATAGATATATGTGTGGGAAAAAAAATTGTATGTAGTAATACGTAGCTTAACTCTGCCTATGTTATGCTTTGTTGCAAATCTTTACATAGCTGGTCCCATGCTCGGATAAAAGATAAGGGTTGTGTTAGGCAGTCGACGGTTATAGAAAACTTTGTTGTATCTTTACGACATGGTTGTTATTGTTGTACAATAATATGTAGCTTAAAATTTTTCACATGCAAGCTTTTATTGCTGAGGTTGAGTGTGGTTTTTGTACAATGGAAAATTAAGAAAATTATGTTCAAATAAAAACTATTGTTTACTTTAGAGGGTGAAGTGTAATTTGAATAAGAATTTTTTGGTTTTTCTATTTCTTATAGTTATCAGTTTATGTGAATGTTGTAGTAGGCATTAGAATGTTTTGCAATTTAATGGTTTCTTAAAACATTTAGTTAATCCTTACAATGATATTGTTCTTAAGCCTTTGTAGATATGTTTTGCAATTTAATGGTTTCTTAAAACATTTAGTTAATCCTTATAATGAAATTGTTCTTAAGCCTTTGTAGATATTTTGTTTTTTTTCATTTATTTCCTTTAGCCCCTGCTTTGTGAGTTCAGGTTTTGAAGGGAAAAGGAGGGAATAGAAGGGTTTGAATAGTAAAATAGACTTATAGTTACTTTTTAAACCCTTTCCTTTCCTCCCTTTCCTTCCAAAATCTCAACACACAAATATACCTTAATTTTCTTAGTTACTCGCCCATAGGGTGTGTTTGGTTAGGGTACCAAACATACCCTTAAGGGAAGTTTATTATCGTTGGTTTATGCTGTCAAGCATATTGGGACGCAACACCCTTTCCGTTCTTGGCTTTACCTCCAAGTTTTAAGTATCTCTTGTCTAATTATGAACTCTTTAAATTTTCTTTATTACTCTAATTTTAAAAGGACTGGAAGGGGAATCGCATCTAGGTTTCTGTGGTTGGTATCTATTTCATGGATTGATTGGTTGTCTAAATTGTATCCTTTTAGTTCAGCTGGCATTCTAATGGAACAAATGTGTACATGCTTTTCTTTTGTTTAGTGCTAAGTTTAAAATTACTCAATATATCTGCAATTACTTCTACTGTACTTTTATGATATTGTTTTTTTCTTTTTTCCAGCCAACAGAACGCATCACTATCCTGTCATCATATTACTATGGTAAGTATCTTTCAACCTTAAACGTTTTCTTTTTCATACTTTTAGTTAGTTTCTTTGTTGCCTTTAATGTCGAAGGGAAACATCGTCAATGGCTAGCATTATAAGTAATTTGCTTTGGAAGATGCTCATACTTTGTGTGACATCACTTGCCTTGTGCTTCTTGACCTTGATAGATCAAAGTTAGAATACAGGATCGTAGTGGAAATAAAAAAAAAATTTGCACCGGTGCTAATTTGAGGTGGCCCAAGAAAAAAAAAAGCCATATGGAGCAGCTTATGATAAACCTTATTTCTTGTGTTTCACAATAGACATTTCTCTCTCCCACAGTCATCCCTCTAGCTGTGTCTCTATCGCAACACATCAAGCTCCGCCGTCCATGCAGCCGTGACGACTATTGCACAATTGTAGTGCAAAGTTTGAATCTTGTTATGGTGAGTGTGGAGGAAGAGGGAAAGGGAGAAAGTGAAGACAGACCGCTGGAAAGAAAATGATGGGAGGGCGAAGGCTCTCTACATGCTCTACACTTTCTTTTTTTTGTCGGAGTTCTGTCTCCTAAGTAATAGCGTTGTTGTTTTGTTTTCCTTTTGGGTTTTTCCGATGGCTGCACTTTGCGACACTTTACTCAGCTGCACTTCACTCGATCATGGTCGCCCCTCCGCTAGGGAGAGTCCTCCGTAGGTAGCCTTTTCTAGTTGGCCGGCTTTCAATGAAAGCACCATTTATTATGAGCATAAGTCCTTGAGAGAACCACATCCCAAAAGCTAGCTATTGGAGTGGGAGAGCCCAAATCCTTATAAGGCCTCTCTTTCAAGGTGACCTCCCCGATGTGGGACTCGTAACAAGTCTCTTATTCTATTTGTGACTTGTGTGATCTGAAAGATTGGAAAAAGTTTGAATCTTGTTGTGGTGAATGTGGAGGGAGAGGGAGAGAGTAACTACGTAGGTGTTGTCGGAGAAGACGATGGAAGGCAGAACTCGCCGTTGAAGGTGAATGTGAAGGAGTGTTTATCGTGGAACACAAAAAATAAGGGGCACCCTACATTGGTTTAATCTAAGGATGACATTGGTGGATTTTTTTTTTTTTTTTTATATCCACTTGGGATTGGGCCGTACAAGTACATTGGTCCAAGACCTAGTAATAAGATGAAATTACATGTACCTTTTGCACTTTATTCTAAAATAGCATTCCTCTAAAATAATTAGTTTGTACTTATAATCAAAATGCTCAAAGATAATACTTTTTGTGTGTTGGCGGGGGGACTTTTTCTAGTTTAAATAAAATAAGTTGAAGATTGTAATTAGTTTTAGATATAAATATATTTTTAGTTTATAAATATTGCTCATTTTGGTTTTAGTTGGTCTTTTTTTTTTCAATATTATGTTTTTATTCTCTATCATTCTAAATTTTGGCTAGTATAAGTATCTTAGAATACACATAAATATTAAAAATTTTGATTTTAGTCTTATCAATATTTTAAGAATTTTTTTATTGATCCTTATAAATGTCGCTATTTAACAATATTGGCTAACAATAGGGATCAAAACATAATATTGGGAAAATAAGGGACTAAGAGCCAAAAAAAAAAAAATTTAGAGGGATTAAAACCAAAATAATTTATAGGGATTAAAAACATATTTGAACCTTAATTTTATCTATATTTATCAGTCATATTTAGTTAAATTAAAAACAGGTTTTATGAGAAAAAATTATTGCAATTCCAAATATGCACTTAATCTAGTTTGTTTGTCTCTTGCTCTTGTGTGAAACTTTTAATAGTTGTATGTTGGATTCCCTTGCCCCCTCTGAATCTTGCTGCCTATATTTTCTGTTAGACACAGAGACAGAAAATTGTGAGCAACAGAGATCAATCTTGAAGCGCAGGCTAGCTGCATCAGCTGTTGAAGTTGAAAGACAGGTAATCAATGTCAATGGTACCAGATTCAAGACATACTTAATAATTTAATATCATAATCTTTGTTCTACTATAGTTAACATGGCTTTCATGTGTCACTTTGCAGAGGATGAAATGCTTCCCCTGATTAAGAGCAGGATAAATGTGAAGCAGGAATTATACTACTGTATTCGTGCCTTTTTGTATAATGTCAAAGCAAAGTATTGATATTGGTTCTTCACAAGGGTGTGTTTAGATAAATTGTGAAGATTATTTCAATAATTGATTTTAAGTATAATTATTTTTTTTCTATAATTGATTATTAGAAAATTGATTTAATGTTTGGATAAATTGATGAAAAGTGATTTTAAAATAGTATGTTTTGTTTGAATTTTATAAAAAAAAAAGTTATTTTTTTATAGCAAATTATTAAAATGGATATTAAATTGTAGGTTTATATAATATAATATTTAATATTTAAAATTAATTTGATAAAAATGCCATAATTTTAAATAATAAGTTTTTGTTTATAATTAAAATGCTAAACAATAATTTTTTTAAAATAGTTTTTTCTAAAGGAGAAAAAAATACTCTACTCTATTAAATTGTAGGCTATGTGTATTTTCAAAAAATGTAAATCAGCTCTTTGAATTTTTAAAAATATGGTTTTTAATCAAAATAAGTGTAATATATCCTTTGAAGTTTGAATTCCTTTAAACTTTCCTAAACGTGTAATTTAATATTCTAAATTTTTTTGAATATGCACTATTTTTGTTAATAATTGATGAAAAAGTTAACAAAATGATAATTTATATATTTAAAAAAATTTAGGGGATTGATTTATACTTTTTTAAATTATAAGGGTTAAAGTGTATATGACATTTAATTTAGGGGTAAAGTTCTTTTTTTTTCTTATAAATAAATTAATTTTATTTGTAATTACTAAATATATCAAGTTATATTGAAAATAGAATTTTTTTTAAAATGCTGTTTCAAGAAAAAAAAAATTACCGATTCCAAACATGCACTAGTGTGAGGAAAATTATTTTCAATATGCACAGACGTGAGAAATAAGATCCGAGGTCTGTTACGTCATTGACCAAATATCAGTTAGTCAGTTTTTTAAGCTAAAAATTCCTAGTTAATCATCATTTGATGCGCATGCCAAGTCTCTAATGTTGCATGCTATTCTATTTTTCATTTAAGGATTTGCATTTGAAATTTAGGTGAAGTATATTGAATTTCACTTTTGTGAGCGAGTATTTTAAACATTACCATATTTTGAATTGGCGTATATCGCGGGGCAGCTTGATGCATAGGATCTTTAAGTTTTGCATATCTAAGGTTTTTGGTTCTTATTGGTGCTGCTATTATTATACTTACATAAATGTCATTTTATTTTTATTTTTTATAAATTTTTATTACAAAATTAAAAGTAATATTATTTAGAGTTTTTTTCCCTTACTTTAATTTTTAATTGAAAATCTTCATTGATAATTACAAAAATACCTCTTTGATTTTGTTTTATTTCTTTGTTTTAAAATCTTCATGAATGAGTTTATCATTTCCTTAGCAAACATTTGTTTTGGTTTTGGACGATCAATATGAGATACTTAAAAGTATGTGAAAACCTGAAATATAATTAGCATTGCCTTATGCAGTTAAACGTATGTTGGCATATCAAACGTGGTCTGATATATATATATTTTTTAATAAAATTGTTTACATTCCTTAAAATAATTATTTATGTTATTATTTAATTATGTACTGTTATATTATTTAAAGGAAAAAAACAAGATTTCAAATAGTTGCTATTATAGTTAAACTCTTTGATGGAAATTTTACCGTACAATTATAGAACCGACAATGTTATATACCTATATTAGACTTAATGTTTGTAGATAAAAAATAAACAAGAAAGTAAGATCGATGTTATATAGATGAGGCGTGTTAAATGAGTGGATATACTAGATAAAATATAATTAAAATTAAATATATTAGATAGAAAGTTAGTGTAGCATCTATTGTGTAAAAAGATGGTAAAATCTTATTTTAGGTGATTTAGATATATGTGAAAAAGAGCTATAAAAACTCCAATAAAGAGAGATTATATGAAGGGTAGCCCCAATAGTTAAAGATAGAGGGAGACTAAAAAGAAAATAATAAGTGAAACAATTAAAAAGGGTTTAAATTTTAATAATTTGACTATAAACACTATGGTATCATCTGATTTATATAGCTAAGCCCACCAACTAAGATAAGACTTAGTTATTATTATTATTATGTAATAAAACTCTTTTAGTAGTGTAGGTAATAGTGTAAAACAAGTTTCACGACTAGTATGAATCAGAGTTAAACTAATCAAAAATAACATTTTATATTTGTATTAAACAATGCTTTTGAATGTTTTTAAAATCAGATTAGTCTTTTACTCGCTAAGGTTCAATTAGAATTTTATACATATATATATCTGTATTATTGTCATGAAAGTAATTCGCGACACATATATAAGTAAAAAGATTAAAGAACCACAATAATATTCAATAAATAATCTTGCACTATATAAATATAATAAATATAATTAAATATATATTACACTAAATATATTTTTAGAAATTTAAATTTATTTAAATGCGTTGAATATCAAGAAAAATACGATAAAAAATAATAGTGAATTATAAGACAATGAGCATAAGTAGCTCACGTCCATCTTATCATTTACCCAAGAGCCCTGTGTTCTAATCCTTCGAACCGAAGGCCACATTCGAATAATGGGATGAGCCGTTCGACAGTGTAACATTAAATTTGAACTGCTTCAACTAGTATGGTTAAACTTGAGACTTGCTGAGTAAGCGGAACAATTAAAATTTCCTTTGTGTTGTTAAAAGAAAAAGGGTATCACTATCTACCGAGTTACGAAAAGAAAAAAAAGAACAAAAAATGAAGAAGCTATCTATACAGTTATGCAAAATTATGAAAGCAAAACTATTTATCTTCTAGGAGAATGCTCACACACTATGTAATCTAATGGCGAGATGGAAGGGTGTATCTATACATCAAATTATATGTGGTGTATTACAATATTTTTTTTAATTTAACCTGATTTAAAAATAGTGGCCAAATGCATTTCAGTAGCGACCAAAATTTTTATTTTGTATAATACCTCAAAAAATTCTATTTACTTATGGAATCACACAAATAAAATCTGATAACTTCTAAATTGATAAGATTTTATCTGTGTGATATTTTTTATATTTTAAAAGTGACCAAATTTTATCCGTATGATACCAAAAATATTTCAGTTAATTTTAGAATTACGTAGAAAAAATCTAGGAACTACTGAAATATATTTAACCGCATTTTTTTAAATCAGGCTAAAATAAGAAAATATTGTAATGCTACATACATCTCTCTCTCTCTCTTCTATCGGATTACTAATGTAGACTTGGTGTACTGCGGACACTCCCTATCTTATATAGGCATTAAGAAAACCGAACTTTGCATCACAATATTAAGATGTCAATATACCACTTGAAAAAATGTGTCAAAACTAAACTAATCAAACATTTTTTTTTTCCCGATAAATGAGATAGAGCTCTAACACATTAATATCTTAAGTCTACATCAAGCAATTAATGCTTTCTGCACAACTTTGTCTTCCTAACATTCTCAATTTAAATTTCCATTTTTAGTTCTTAACGAAAAAGTTATTTGTACAATTGTGCAAAATTATGAAAGCACTATTTATCTTATGAAGGCAATAGACAACTGATATTTTTGCATAGCAATGGTAAGATGTCGGCACACTAATCATAACCAAAGAAAGTCAATGAGTTCCAGCCTTGTGGATAAAATCGAATGGCCACATGTTACGGCACTAATGAATGCAACTGAACTTACATCATAGCTTATGTATCGGGAGCATGAATGACTTCAAGTAGGTCCCTCTTGTGTTCCACCCTCTTGTGCCTCTCGTTTTACCTGGTTGCAATAATTGTTTTTAACCCTCCCATCTCTTTTTTAACATCTTCACTTGGTTTTCTTTGTAGGTCTACTTGTTTAACAAGGATGGTTAAGATTGGAGAATCTCATTGCTATTACCCAAATAAGCATGAAAGGTATGTTTGCGTATCTTTCCACAGATCAAATCGAATATATAATTATTGAAATAATTGTTGAAGACTCAGATGGCGGGGACTTCGCATGAGTTAAGCTCTAGTTTGCAACGTGGTGAAAAAAATTTCACACTTTAACACATGAAAGGATTCCTAGTGTGAAGTGACATGCAGTGCATGAACATGGGACTCATAAAGGCATAGGATGGTGACCTCCTCAGTCCTTTTCTCTTAACGTTTTTCAACCACTGAGATTTGAAAACTATCTTTAACGTGTCTAGAGAACTTTGTTTCTATGGTTCTTCTAGACAATTAAAAACAGAACATGTGCTGCCTACCTTTTACGAAACCAAACAAATTTTCCCCTCTACCCCTTCCCCCCCCCCCCCCCCTTCTTTAGCCTTTTTGTTATGCTAATTTTCCGGAGAGTAGGATGAGAATAACAATATAGATCCAACTGCAAATTACAAGTTAATCGTAGCTGCATGTTATGTGCAACTTAAGTTTCTGATTGTCTAGCTGAGTTTTATACATATCATTTGGTATTTGTCTGATTTCTCAAAGTAACATTTCATTTACATAAAATTAACATTTAGACTACGTTCGACCAGCCTTCCTCTTGTATAATTAAATCTCACTTTATTCACTTGATACTTAGCAACTTTTCGAAAATTGGTATGGCAGCAATATTTCTAGTTTCTATCTTTAAAAGATGACTTCATTCCGCATTTTTATTGGTCAAAGTGTGTATTTGAAAAAATTGTAAAATTAAAATTATTTCAACAATCACTTATTTGTATAATCATTTTTTTATATAATCGATTATAAGAGAATTAATATATGTTTGGATACTATGTCTAAAAAATAATTTTAAGATAATCTATTTTATTTAGATTATATAAAAAAAAGTTAATTTTATATGATAAAATTAACAAAAATAATATGAAATGATTGTTTATATTATATAATATTTGATACTTTAGATAAAAACATAACAATTTCGAAATAATCTGCTTTTGCTTATAATCAAAATCTTCAAAAAATTACTTATGATTACAAGTTTTCTTTAGCTTGAAATTATTAGTTTTTTTTTATTATAATCCATTTTTATTATTTTCTCAAATATGACCAATTATTTTAAAACAACTTTATTCCCCCACAAAGCTATTTTTTAGCTTTAACAAACATGCACAAATACATCTGGTCTCTTTATTATGGTTGCATTTCTATCTTTATTAAATAAGTCAGATTACTATTACACTTCAAAAGCATTTCTTAATTTCATCTAATTGTCATTATTGAAAGATAATGTTAGTATAATATTTTATTAGAAGGAAAACATTTCCTCTTCTCTTTACATCTTAGTTACCAAACATGGCAAGAAGGTTAATGATAGGAAGTGAAACTTTCCCTTGTTAGCAGTATGACAACTTGGTGTCATGCCATATAGGAGTGAGGGCTTTGTATGTTTGATTAGATTATATGTACTAGCAACAACTTTGTTTTTATTTAATTGGTAATTCAAATAATTATCAACTGTATGGCTATGTTTGGGTAAAAAGCATGCTTACAATCTAATTGGTAAACATGCTTAATTATAATCTAAAAACAACTTTTCTTTTAGAATAAGAGTTGTTTTAAAATAATTTGTTAGGATAAATTATATTGATTTCTATTGAGATTAAGTGATATTATATGTGACAATTTCGATTTGTAGAAATATACACTAACTTTCCTTGAAATTTAAGTGATACTATAATTGATATCCTTATATTTTATGAAATGTGGCACTAACTACTCTTGTAAACATAACACTAAGTATCCCTTAGGGGATATTAGTATAAGTATGATAAATCGAGAGGTATTGTGTATAATATCATTTAACCTTAGGGAATATCAGTATAATTTATCCAATTTGTTATATTTGAGTAAATAAATAAATAAATTATAAGAAAAAAGTTTAAGTTTAAACATAAAATTAGCTTATAATTATGAACTTCTTAAAAAACTTTTGATTATAAGTAGAGATTGATAATTTTAGAATTTTGATATTCTTATCAAATTAGCCCTAAGTATAAATCATTATATAATATAAATTTATCATTTCATGCCTTTCTTAATAATTTGCCATAAAAAAGTAATTTTTTTCCGTACAATCCATACAAAATATATTACTTTAAAATTACTTTTAAATTAATACATCTAAACATAAACTTAATTTTACATAATTAATTATAAAAAAAGCAATTATACTTATAATTAATTATTGAAATAATTTTAATATCATATTTAATCTACTCACTCATAGGATTCTTTTATTTTATAATTTTCTTGGTTAGAGTATTTGACATCATAAATATATAATTAAAGAAAAAAAATAGAACCAAGATTCGGGGGAGACAAAGCTGATCTTGACATGTCATGAGACAGATCAAATCATGAGCAAGGGGCACATGATCAATGAGCAATTGCCAGCATCTCCCATCCCAGTTTTTCTCTTTTCTTTCTCTTGGGGCCTCCAATTCACTGAGAGTGTTATCATCAGTGTGGATGCAACTGAGACCGAGACCGAGACCGAGCTGACTTTCTGATGCTCTCAGTCATCAATACTCTAAATTGTCTCAAATTCCAGCACAAGGGAAACACACCCACATGGCCCAAAACACCAAGTACCCTTTAAGGCCGTGGCAGAATCTTGTGGGAAATTTGGTAAATTTTTAACCATAGTTTCTTGTTTTCCAGGTACATGGGTTGTTGCCCTCAAATTTGGTCCAATTAATGGACTTGACTAGGACTGTGACACTGTGCAGGAAACCCCAACCAAAACCTTCACATGTCAAACGATAACAAAAAGTCCTCAAACCTATCTGTGTTGTTTCAATGTCAAACCAAATTCACCCGTACGCCCCAAAGGTGAAACTGAAAAAAAGAACTTACTAAATAGGAACGCACAAGATGGCAAAAAGATTCAAAATCAGCATAAAACTGTTACTGTTCGTGGCCTAATCTTTGAATTTTGTTACCATAAAAAGCATGAATCACATAGTCTGCTAGTGCTAGACGACTCATGTAACAGTTTCATATAATACATACTTTTGGTTACATAATTAATTGGGTTTGTGAAGAAGACCAAGCATGTGTTGGTATATGAATATCCATGAATTACATGAGTGCTAGTTCAGAGAACCATTTAGTTTGTTAGAGGGAGCTAGAAACTAGTTCATGGGCATTGACATTGGAAGGAAAAGGACAGGAACATATAGCGCCGAATTGTCGGTTTGTGTAGCAAATAAACCATTGGTCAGCTGATGGGTTTGTCATGCAATTGCGAGTCTACATCCTTGTGTATTGCATTTGGACGACAATTGGCTGTGTCAAATGGATTGTCCCGTAACAATAAGGTTTTTGGCATTTTTCAATATATGCCATATAGTGCTATGCGTAACATATGGTATTTATGTGGGTAGATGGATTTTTAGGATAAAGTTGAGAGGTCACAAGGGGGGATATGAGAGCTTGATGTTGAGTGTGGCAGAAATCTTGACCGATTTGTTTGCCCGTGAAGATGACAAATTTGATGAACAAGACCAAGTTGGGGAAAGACGTGATTTCAGTGTCGTTGTTGGCAGTTATTTTTTTATTTTTTATTTTTATTCGTCGGAAGCAGTTATTTTAAGTTGGTATCGCCATGAGAGCCGTTAAGAGAGGATCCGCTCCCACGGCCTTCTTTATTGGAGAGACTTTTAATGTCATGGGAGTAAACAAAATTAGTATTGAGATAGTTTTTCTTTCATGATGGATCAATTGAACTTAGTCAAATTAATTAGGGTACAACAAATATTATAAACTAGTAGTTTAGAATAAAAAAAAAAAGAAATATGTTATTCTTTATCATTTATATTGAGTGATGCAAAATTTACGAATAATCAACTATTAACGAATTACGTCTACGCACAACAATAGATTGGTGGGTAAAAGTGACAATCAAATCATAGATGAAATTCATGAAACATTTCATACTCTAATTTTTCATATAATTTATTATTTCTCTTTATAATTTAACCCCTTAACCTTATAGACTATTGTTATTTTCTATTTTTTAATATATTTTTAATAGAATTATTGAAGTGTTAAGGTGTGAATAATACTAAATAACACTTTTTATAATCAATGATGAGCTGTTCAAAAGAAGATGGGAAGGCATTCTTATGAAATGTTTAAGTAGAAAAGAAGCCTTAAGGGTTATAAGGGATGTCCATGAAGGTATCTGCAGGCACTTCAATTAGGGCTAAAGATATGATGGCTAATAATGCATTGATCCAATTACTATTGGCCTACCATTACAATTAATTATTTCGAGTATGCTAAAGGATGTAAACCTTGCCAACACCATGCACCTATTCAAAGGATACCAACTGACAATCTCCTTGCTTGCCATAGTCAAGCCCTGGCCTTTTCAAGGGTGGGCTATGGATTTAATAGGAAAATTGCACCTTTTTCAACTAAGAGGCATTCTTTCATAATAATGGTTACTAACTTCTTTATTAAGTGGGTTGAAGCTTCGCTGATGGTCAATGTGACCTAATATGAGGTAATTAACATCATTCAAAAATAAATTATGCATTGGTTTAGAATTTCACATACCACCACAACTGATCAAGGACAATTTTCATAGGACACAAAGGCGGTAACCTTTGCAGAAAAGTATGATATAAAAATGATCCATTCTATGCCATAGTATGCCTAGGATAATTGGTAAATCGAGGCTACTAATAAAGTATTAATTGATATGATTAAGAAAGCCATTTAGGATAAGCTGAGGAGATAACATGAAGCCTCGTTTGAAGTTTGCTGGGCCTATAGAAATCCAGAAGGTATTGTTATTGGCCTAACCTTATATTGACTGACATAGTGTCAAGATGCTGTGTTGCTCTTACAAGCAATAGTTGAAAGTCCATGATAGCCACAATCTAGCTACCCTAGTTTAGCAAAAAAAAAGAGGGCTATGAAATGCTGAGGCTACTTTCCCGAACCTAAAATCCGCTAAGTCTTATTAATCAAAGCATTAGTGGATTTTACTAGGCAAAAAGAAATGGATCATTTGAAAGAACATCAAGGGTGGTGGTCTTAGGAATAATAGTTGAGGACAATTGGATTCGACTCCATTGGTGGCCATTTTCAAGCTTAACATAAGTTTATCTTTTTGGGCCTCAACTAAAATATCCTTGAGAGCTTGCCTAAGATTTCTCAGCTTTGGCTACTCCAATCTTGCTAGCCTCCAGGCCACACTCTCGTATTCTATTTGCTAGGCCAAAAGTTCTGTTTTGCTATCTAGAGTAGTAGCTTGAGTATATAACTTGATTTTAGCGTCATTACTAGATCTCACATTAGCTAGCACACTCTTTAACTTAGCCTAAGTTTAGTTATTTTAGCCTAAATCCTGATTAGAACATCCAGCCAATATGTAATTCTTGCTTGTTCTCAAAGGATCTCTTTTTTTTTCTCAACTACATTATACTGGGTAAGATAGTCCTTTTTTATTATTATAATTTAGTAACTCGATTGAAGTTCTTTTGATTGTTGTCCTTTTTAGTCTTGAACATTTGATGGGAAACTGTAATGTTAGCTAGCATTAGAGTCAACTTCTTGTAGACAACCTTCATTTCTAGAGTAACAACAATCAAATAAGCGAACTTGACCACTTTGACTAGAGATAACTTCAAGATGGATAAAGTATGGGAATCGGTAGGAAAATCCTTCTCCAGCTCATCCTCAATGAATCTAAGGGTCATGGAGATAGGGGAGGTCTCAACAATAGGAGGACTTGTTAAGGGGACTTAACTTATTGTTTCCATACCTCGTTAGAAATAGTTGGGGAATGGGAAACAGTAGGAGTAGTAATTGATGGAATCTTTGTGGTAGAAGTTAGGGTGTGCTAACAGCAGTGATAGCTTTAGTCTTTTTATGCAAAAATGAGATGAATAGTTAGTTAGTCAAATAATGTTGTTAGATGGAAAAAATGAATTCGGAGAGAGCGACTACCTTGGCAATTGAATTAGGCTCAACTAAAAACCTCTTTGGACATAGTGAAGGCACGGGATAGAAACTACCACTTATTGAGTAGAGTTACGGAACAAACTAGCCAAAATTCCTCCAAGGGATGCTTGGAATGTTCCCACGTCAATTATAGCTGTTGAAGCCTTCTTGGTCAAATTATGGAAGATAAGTTAGTAATTGTTGAAATAAGAAGGAAAAGGTAATATGTGGATCAATTTGCCTTTGGCTGAGGGAACAGAGGTCTTTGTAAAGGTCTTAGTACAAACCTTTTGAAAAGATTTTATAGGGTCTTTAGAAGAGACTCCAACAGTCTTATTCTTCTTCTTAAATGAGGTATTAGAATTTTCATTTATTATTCAAGCCAAGTAAATTCTGAATTGATTAGGGAAAAAAGATATAGGAATTGAGTGCCATTACTCAACAAAGTCTAGGCTATGAGTAGGGTTGGAAGCAAAATTTAAGAACTGAAAATTGTCCAACTTTTGCGTGTGAATGGTTCTGAGCTTGAGGATTTTAATGGATAAAAGATGAGAACAACTAAAGTAATTAGCTAAGAATTGAATGATGCAAGGATTCCTTGGACTAGAACAAACTGGAAAGTAAAGTACTAAAGGTTATGTGACTCTAGAGTGGTCTTGTTGTGCCAAGAAGTGGGTTGCATTCCACACATTAAGTCTCTAGCAAATAAGATACTATTGCAATTGAGTGCTATCTCATAAAGCCAACTAGAACTTATAACAACTAGGTTGAGTTGAATTCAAGTAGGGCCACAATTTCTTGCTAAGGAAAAAGTTGATAAGAAGTGCGAGGCAAAAAACTAAACAGTTGGTTGGCAATATCAAAAGCCAAAGCCATAGAAACAAAAATCAAATGAGAAGCTTCTCCGTAAAAAGAGAAATTGATGGTTTCTTCAATAGCTCAAGAGCCATCAAGATAGAATTAGAGAAAATACTGGTTGATCTACAAGGGTAGGAACAACAAAAAGTTAGGAATAGTATTGATGTCCTCACCATGCCTTAGTTGATCCATAATCCAAAAAAATACTTTTTTACAAAAAAGAAAAAAATAAAGGGGCATGAACCGTTGTCTAGATACAATGGTAAAAATGAAGTTAAACAACTTGGAAAGGACGAAAATAAAGTTTGTACACATGAAGTACTTACATTTTGTATTTGATGTCGATCCTTAACTACACCTTTACCTTTGTTATTGGTAGCAACAAAAGTCGAATACGATGTAGCCTTAGGAAATTTGATGTCGAGATAAGGTTGGAAATTCATCACCATTGACAATAGTCATACGATAGCAAAGATATCCGATAATGTAGGGCTCATAATAGTGAAGGGGAAAAGGAAGCTCTAGGTTAAATGAGATGTCTCTCTTTAATAGTATGAACATCTAAAAAATATCCTAGTTCTTCGAATCATTGTCGTTGTCTTTAGTCACGCGTTTAACCTATGTAGCGTATTGGGGTGAAGAACAGGCCAGGCTTAAAAATTTGTAGGGCACTTGGTGATGGAGAACCACTCAGCATGTGATTGGCTAGTAGAGACCCTCTGGCCAAATGAAATGCTCTAATATCAATTTCCTTTCGATTGGATCAGTTGATATTGGATATAGGATGAAGTTATGGTTCTTAGGGACAAAAAGAATCAGGCATACGTTGCCGAAATAGCTAAATTTGGGGAGTTAATAGACTGGAGGCTGACAAGGTAACACTTTGGCTAGAGGATTTAGCATCAATAGCAAGGGAATGACTTTATGGAATGAGTATGAAGGGCGTTAAGGAAGCAAGGGATATGTAGGAGTAAGAAAATCTGGGAGAAAAAAGTGAAATGGAAGTAATCTTAACTCAAATGAAGAGAGAAAATTTGAAAATTTGAATCCAGCAACTAAGGGGGTAATGATTATCCCTATACAAAAAGGTGACTAAAATTGATTAGGTATTAACTAACTTTGATCAGTTAGTTTAAAGATTTTTAGGAAGCAATTTTAGTTAAATTTTGGCTACGAGGACATAGGATGCATCATTTCAGCTTCCATAATAAGCTATTAGCTAAAAGATGCATCAAAGGGTAAAGTGTTTAAAACCAAAAAATGGCTAATAGTTGAAGTTGGATGATAACCAAAGATGATTAGCCAGACACAAATAGCTGAGCAAAGGTTTAAGTTATAGTTGAACTGAGCTAATGATCAAGGACATTGCCTTGGATAGTTAGGCCTTTTGCTATATATAGAAGAACTCCTTAAGAAGCTTGTTTTGGACCCTAGATAGGCGTGAGATAGATTTAAACAGTTGAAGAGGAAGATTGGCCAAGTCTTCAACTACTTCCTAACATGTAGGGCACTAATATCCTATAAAGTATGACACATAAAGGGACTATTAGCTAGCAAATACAATGAAATTAGATGCAATTATGCTTCAATTTTGTCCAAGTTAGCAAATATCATGTTATTTGCAGCTTAATATTGCTAACCACTTGTGCTGAACATAGATATGGGATAGAAATTTTGGTTAGTGAGGTTAATACTAGGTAAAATATTACTTTGTACTTTACTTAAAAATAGCCTTGTATCTTCTTATAAGGACACATGCATGACCGTTAATACAAGTAAGCCTCTTACTTCCATTTGTCTTTCTTTTACATTCCTTTACATTTTAGCCTTTATTTTCTTGCCTTTACTTTTAGCCATTTGTAGCATTTCTTTATCACATTTCTTTTATTGCTTTCCTTTACTTTTGGTTGTAATGTTCCTCCTAGTCTTAATTTTCTTTATTAGATGTTAGCCAACTCGTTCAAATATGTGGTGACCTAGTCAGTTGACTTGCATACCAAACACTTTTTTTAGTAGCTTAGAGACTTGTAATTTAGGAGTAGACTCCTTGTCTTGGCAAATTTGCCTAAGTTTTGGGATCAACTATGTTTTGCAATAGCCGAGCTCATTTCAACAAATTTGTAGAATAATTTCTTGATACATCTTTCATCAACTAAAGCTATTTTGACTTTTTTTTTAACTTTCAATGATGCGCTCATTGGTCCGAGCTCTTCATAAATCCACAACTCCAATTGGGGACTTGCAAGGGACTCCGACGCTCAAGTTAGAATGTGTTCCACTTAGTTCCAAGTGAAAAAGGATTAGTTATTTACCTTGGCCTCTGATGAGATCCTTTATTTATAATCAACTCAGGTCCTTAAAGATTTGGTGTGGTTACAATCGCTTTCTCTCTCCTCCTCTCTACTTTTCGAAAGATTCTCTAGTTCAAAGTTAAACATGCTCGGCAATTGAGATTTTCATGGCATCCTCCCTTATCATTAAAACTCAGCTCATTCTATCTAGATGGCGGTTACATATGCTCATTGGGCCGAACTCTAAGGATAAAAAAATTAGTTCAGTACATAGCCCCCAAGCTTGATTATTATATGAGGATAATGATCCAAGTTTATACGTCAAGTTCCCTTTATCTTCCTATTCTTCAATCTCTCATTCCGAGCTCATATATTCGAGCTTATTCTTGTCATTGATATTAAGGTGCAACTTTCCAGCTCTTTTTGGTAGGTATTGCGAGTCGCATTTAGACCCGTGATAAGCAATTAGTGGAAATCACTTTCACTATGATTTAATACGAATGATTGATATTGACAAATTAAATCTAGGTTATTGATGATCTTCAGATCAAGTCCCCACCATTGATTACTTAAAGGTTCATCATCTTCAAGCTAATTTCCTTGCTCATTTCCGTGTCAAGTTTATTATTCCTAAGCTCATTTCCTTGCTCAAGCTCTTTATTTTCGACCTTTAAAGTCATATTTGAACTCCTTGATTATTTAAGCTCATTTTCGTAAGATCATGTTCTCGGTTGATCATACCTAAGAAAAATTTTAAACCCTTATTCTAAGCTTATACTTTAGGCTTATCATATGTCAAAAGGAGAAAGATTTGAGTCTTTTATCTTGAGCTCATATTCCAAGTTCAAATTCATACTCCCTCATTCCTCAATCATTCCATATCTCCTATTCTCATGGGACTCAACCATGCTTGGTAAGTTACCTTTAATAGGTTAGCTACTTTCGAGCACTAACCTAATTTGAGATTATCTGGAGGAAGTTCTTTGTAGAAGGACCCTTGCTAAGATCCTCTAGGCCAAGCTCTAGGGCCTAGTAAATTTGTTCGGTCTACAGCCCCTAAGTTTGATTGTTATTATCAATAATGATTCAAGCTTATATTCCTAATTCCTAGTTCCGAGCTCTACGGACAGGCTTAAGCCTTCTGGCTTTCCTTCCAAGCTTATGTTCCAAGCTCATATTATTGATAGTGTTCTAGAAATTTTCTAACTCCTTTGGGGGCTAAGGGGAAACTTGTGTGGACATGTGAGCCATTGATTCCTCAAATGGTGTAGATTTATTCTTAATGGTGGGAAACCTTATGATTCATTAGATCATTCCCAATGTTCTGAGAAGGAGTTAAAAACTCATTTTTTCAATCATTTCCTTTCTTACAAATTCATTCACATTTCCTAAAACTCTCATCTTTCTTATTTTCTCTATTTTTCTCAACTTTTATTGCTTTCCATGACCTCTTCCTGTTGCAAGTTTTTTCTCTAATTCTAATATTTTAACATTGCTTCTTCTTTTTCAAAATCCTTTCATTGGATTATGTAACTTAAACTTTACGTATTCAAATATTAAAGCTCCGAGAGGTGTTCACCCATAAGTTTATTATGAACTTTTTCTAGCCTTATTTCCGATTCAAATTCCAAGTAGTTCCTGTGGGCTATAGGCCTTCATCTGGGCCCATTCCTATGCTCCATTTTGGACTTAATTTCACAATAGTTTTCCAAGATCCTTGCTTACAGGTGAGGTGAGGGGTTTAATCCTTTCCTGAACTTAATTTCCATTTAATTTTTTGAAGGATCCTTGCCTACAGGTGAGGAACTGTCCTTTTCTAGACTTAATTTCTATTTAATTTTCCAAGGGGTCCTTGCCTAAATGTGAGGAGATTAAGTCCTTTCCTAAACTTAATTTCCATTTAATTTTCCAAAAGATCCTCTCCTCTAAGTGAGGAGCTTTAGTTCTTTTCTGGACTTAACTTCCATTTAATTTTCCAAGGGGTCCTTGCCTAAATGCGAGGAGCTTAAGTCCTTTCCTAAACTTAATTTCCATTTAATTTTCCAAAGGATCCTCGCCTATAGGTGAGGAGCTTAAGTTCTTTCCTGGACTTAACTTCCATTTAATTTTCCAAGGGTTCCTCGCCTAAATGTGAGGAGCTTAAGTCCTTTCCGGGACTTAACTTTCATTTAATTTTTCAAGGCATTTAACTTTCCTAGGGATTCTCACCTACAGGCGAGGGCTATAAGTCCTTTCCTAAACTTAACTTCCATTTAGTCTTCTAAAGGATCCTTGTCTACAAGCGAGGAGTTCCTTATAAGTTCTTTTCCGAACTTGAGGAACTTATCTCTATTCCCTAACTTACTTTTGTTCCCTTTAACTTTTTTAGGAGGTCATCATCTACAAGCAAGGTATTCCGTTATAAGTCTTCTAAAGGATCCTTGCCTACGAGCGAGGAGTTCCTTATAAGTTCTTTTTCGAACTTGAGGAACTTATCTCTATTTCCTAACTTACTTTTGTTCCTTTTAATTTTTTAGGAGATCATTGTCTACAGGCAAGGTATTCCTTCATAAGTCTTTCTCTAGACTTATTCTAATTCCATTTAAACTTCTTTTTCCAAGCTCCAATCCAGCATGGTTTCCAACCTTATTATCACTTGATTCATTTCCAAACTCCAATCTAGGCTTGATTTTCCATCTCAGGATTCTCACCTCAATCCAAGCTTATCAGTCTTGGTCGACATCAAACTCGGCTAATTTAATTCTTGGTTACGTGAACTTTGACCTTACTCAAGGTCAAAGTTTAACTCAACTTACATTTTAGCCAAGACTTAACCTTATTCTTAGCTAAGATTTTACTTTGTCCAACCTTATTCTCAGTTAAAGACATCCTCACCTTCAATGAAGGTTCCTAATTGTTCAATTCCCAACCTTTCCTAGCCTCTAGTTCAACCCTTTTTCTAGGCTTTTAGCTCCTACCCTTTTTTCGAGTTTTGCTCTTTTTCCAGGCTTTCAGATCCAACCCTTTTCTAGGCTTTTAGTTTTTATTCCGGGTTTTAATTCCGAGCCCCTTCTAGGTTTGAATTCCAAACCCTTTTCGAGTTCTAATTCCAACCCTTTTTCGGGTTTTAATTCCAAACCCTTTCTCCATGTTTTAATTCTGAACCATTTTTTTAGGTTTTAATTCCAAACCCTTTCTGGGGGTTTTAATTCTGAACCCTTTCTCTGGGTTTTGATTTCAAACCCTTTCTCTGGGTTTTGATTCTGAATCCTTTCCTCAAGTTTTAATTCCGAACCCTTTCTTCTTTCTTCGAGTGACCATAGGTAAGGGTTTGGCCTCAATCTACTTGGTAAAGTAGTTAATAGCTACTACCAAATATTTCAACTGTCCTGGCGCTAATGGAAAGGGCCGAGGATATCTATTCTCCATTTGTGAAATGGTCAACTAGTTTCCAAGTAATGCAATTCTTCGAAAGGCGTGTGTTTCAGTTCTCCAAATTTCTTACATTTGTCACACTTCCTCACAAATCTCAAATAGTCTTGTTTCATAATGGGCCAAAGATAACCAACCCGAAGTATCTTGATTGTTAGGACTTTACTCCTAACATGGTTTCCACTGCATTTCTTCTATTATTGCTTGGGCATGTCTTCCATTTATACATTTTAACAGTAGTTGAGAATATCCTCAATGATAGAGTTTGTTTGCTACTATAATGTAAAAGCTCACCATTCGCTTCATCACTAGAGAACAGGTAATTTTTTAGTAGTCAAATACTCCATAATGGTTTGTTGCCAACCCTACATTGAGGGGGGATACTATAGATATGCTCAGCTCATCGACCATCTTCTGGATGTCCGAGCCTGAGAACGAGCAAAATATGATATGCCGAAAAATATAATAAGCATCTCCAAAAATTTCCAGCTCAAAATTCACAAAGTATGATATATTTCCAGTTAATTTAAATTCTAAAATATTCATAATAAATATTTCTAGCACTCAGAATCATATGATTTACAAAAGCCCTTCATCGATTTTGACAAAAGAGTACAAAATAAAAAATTGGGTTCCAAAATCTCAAGCTTGAAATATGAATTCCATACATGGAATTATCAATTCATAAGCACGATTTTATACAATACAAATATTAATATGCCAGATCATTTGAATATAAGGATATCATAATCAAGATGTCACCTTTGTGGGGTAGGAAAGTTTTACTGTGGCCTCACGGTGAACGCCAATGTTCTAACCTGTTTTTTTAGCTTTCGATAATATCCTTGCTGGTCCAAGCTCTTTATGAATCCGCAGCTCTGGTAGGGGACCTGCAAGAGACTTTGACGCTCAAGTCAGAATGTGTTCTACTCAATTCCAAGTGAAAAAGGATTAGTTACTTACATTGGCCTTTGATGAGGTCCTCTATTTATAATCAACTCAGGTCCCAAAAGATTAGGTGTGGTTACAACCGCTTTCTGCCTCCTCCTCTTCACTTTCCAAAGGATTCTCTGGTTCAAACTTGAATATACTTGGTGGTTGAGATTTTCATGGGATCCTCCCTTATTATTAAAATTGAGCTCATCCCTTCTAGATGGCGGTTACATATGCTCATTGGGTTGAGCTCTAAGGCCTAGAAAATTAGTTCAGTACAAAAGCCTTGGCAATCGAATAAGCAAATTAGTTTATAGTGATTATCATTAAATACCTTTGATAACTTATGTGGATTACTAAATTAATTTACTAGCTAGCTAGCTTTGGTTTCATGGTGGAGTCTATCATGGTTTTTCTTGAGTTTGGGACGAACTTGGTACTTATAATATTATAATAACAAAGAATGATAAAGTGATTCTTTTATCCTTATTAGTTTATTTCTCTTCTAACCCTATCTTTCCTTCCCTTCTCCCACCTCTTCAATTATGTCCCCTTCTCTGGCAGCACCTTGCCCCCTTTTAGTCAACAACCACCTCACCAGTTGATGGAAACCAACACTAATGCAACAATCTTGCCGAGATTTATCGCATCGTGACAGCCGTATCTTAGCCTGCATAACCACAATCGCTAACCCAGCCTCACCGCACCATTGCCTCGCGTTGCTGGCCCAGAGCCAATGCCGGTATGGCCGTCGTGGCGCGAAGTTGCTGTCACATCTAGCCATTGCAAAAGAAAGAGGAAGAAGAAGAAGGATGCGATGGTGGGAGTGAGCGGCTATAGGAAAGTTTGAATGGGTTAAAAAGAATGAGGGTGTGGCCAGTGTAGAAGGAGGAGGAATGAAGAAGAAGGGGTTTTTATTTGGGGCTTCTCTGGTAGGAACAACAAACCAAAGGAGACAGGAAAGAGAGTGGAGGGCGAGGCGATAAAATGTCTTCGACGATGGGAAGGGGTGCCATGGTCAATGCCGGGGCAATCTATCAATAAGCGGGCAGGGGAGGGTGTCAGTGCTAGTAACGGGAAAGGCGGCAATGGTGGGGTGGAGAGGTAGCACACAAGAATTATAATAATAAAAAGGATAAAATAGATAAATCATATAAAATATTTCTTAAAAATATTTTAAAATATAGAAACAAATTATTATAGAAATATTTTTTTATAGTACATTTTTATAATATAAAGTTTCAATCTCAACCATTAAGATTCAGTGATCAAATCGGTTCCAAATTCAATAGGGACCACGACAAACTCTGCGTGGTTTCATTTGCAGTACGTGGTATCGTGAGTTCTAGAACTCGTTAACTTTAGCCATCAACTTGCTTCTTCGAAAGCCACATGCTCTAAGGGGGAAATCAAGTGTACCGTACCCAAATCATATGGCTAAGCTGGGAATGACAGTTAATTAAAAAGAAATTTGCAATGGTATTCACTAATTTCGCCGAATGGTCAAGTTGATTGACGTGGTGTTTCATAGTTAATTATATTATAACGTACTATAAGAATTTTAAAAATATATACCACATGCGATTCGTGAGAATATCTTGAGAGCTTTCCAGATGCTATGCTTGCAGCTAATCTAACATTATTCTTTGTGTTACCAGTCCTATATTGCGTCCTTTCTTTTGTGATATTCTATGAAATCACGTGTATCGTACTTGTTTGCAACTACGAGTAGCTCTTTCTCCACCTTTTCGCCCAGATCAATTCACGGTCTTACCGAATTTTGAAGCGATGCCATTCCGTAGAAGAGTTGGACAAACTTTTATGTTAAGATGACCCGCCAGGGTGGCGGTCATTAATTTTCACAAGTAATTTAAATTACTCAATCCTAGATGATTACCATAGAATTAAAATTTCCATATGTAAGGTTTATAAAATAAAAATTAGCATCTTTTATATAGTATTAAATTTATATATGAATGAATATTGTTATTTGAATATCATTTTTGCAAACACTATTTGGATATATGGGGAATCATATATTAATAAATAATAATTTTAATTATGAATTTAGTCATGGGAAATTATGTATTAATAATTGAAAATTTTAGTTATTTTATTGATAAATTTGGTAAAAAAAAAATTGCTCATCCATTATTGTTTAAATTACCAAATTCACCAATAAATTAATTGAAGTCTCTAAGACTCCAATTATTAATATATGATTCCCCACATGGTGTCTACGTGAAAAAAAAAAACATTATTCATATGTGAATATGCTAGTTCCAATTTCAAAGTAGTTCACTATATCATTTAAAAGCACATTATACAGATGGTGGGGCAACTACCCGGGTGGTACCACATATATATACTGCAAACCTGTTGGGGAAAAGGAAAAAGGCAAAGACTGGACTACAATGAAAGTGCAAGTAAGTACAGGCCTTGTGATTGCCAAATTTGATTAAGGACAAATATATCAGAAACTCCAGCGGGTGGTAATCTTAATTAAGCAATAAAAGATCTATCTGCAAAATTAATGCAGCCCTTAAACTAGGTGCTGGCTTTAGTAAGATGAGCCCCCCATGATGAGAGACAATCATACATGCACTATGGCTTTCAGCTGATGTAGTTGTTTGAAAATCTTGTTGAATTAAAACTATGGTGTTGTTCCACAATGATAGGGGCTTTTGTCCCTTTTGTTTTAAGGGTATGAACTGAACTCCATTCGGTCCCATGCGTATTCGATATAATGGGTACAATGCTTATGACTTGCATGTGATGAAGCATGAGCGAAATTTGGTATCTTTCATTGTTGGTTTGTTTAATGACCTAGATTTGGTCAAACATATTGGCAGTGGGTTTGATTTCAAGTGGAGAATAGTATAAGGATATCACACCCCCTGCCCCCCAATTGAATTAACAATTAATTAGTTTCTATAATATTTTGATACCATAATACATTTAATAATGTCTGCTTCTAGTTAGCACTAGCCAAGTTGAGGTATCACAGGCTCAGCCATATTGTATTATATATTTTTATTAAGACATTATTTTTTTCCCCGTATTAAGACATTTTTTTTCCCTTTCTCTACTTGTATTAAAAAGATTATTCCGATATTATACAATGTTAGATTAATTAAAAAGTTTAACACGCAATAATCTTGCCGAGACAGATAGTTAATTGGCAGTACCACCACATGTGCTACAGTTTAATTTATTCAGAGCTTCGATATCGAGACACGTCTTTACTATGATTTATTAAATATTATATATGGATTCAATTCTATTTATTTGCTCTTCGTCCACAGGTTTACAAGGCTTCCTCTATTAATTTAAAAAAAAAAACTTTGAGAGAAAATGTTTACGTGAAACTAATTCTATTAAATTCAAGAATGATATATTTATCTCAAGCATAATATAAGTTCAAGAAGTCTATTTTCTAGTTTATACAATTTGTATTGAATAACTTTATGCAATAATTTTAAGGATTTGATTGGTATGGAGGTAATAGAAAGATAAAAGGTAAGGGAGTAAATTTTACTTAAAAAAAGTTATGTTTGGTTTATCAATAAAACAAAGGATAAGTTTTATGGTAGTCAAACTTTTCCCCCATAATGAGGGTATCCTAATTTCAGCCTAGGTAATTTTCACTCTTCCTCGCTCCCCAGCCCATCTGTTTTATCTTTAGTCTCTTTGCCCTACAACCAGACTCACTAGGCCATCATTATTGGCCTTTGCTATTCCACTATCTCTTTATTTTCCTCCCACTCACGCTAAATTGTACGCAACCTTTCCCATGTTGATTTCTTAGTGCATGTTTGGCTTTTCGTTAGAGGCTTCCAAAATTAATTTTTGACCACCAGAATCAATTTTGTGCTTTTCTCATTTTGTTTGATTTTTTATTGGATCCATTTTCCAAAATCAATTTTAGGTTTAAAATCAATTTTAGATGGAAGTAAAAATTGTTGCTTCTAAGTTTTTTTTACTCTCTTAATTTTTGTCAAAATCATTTTTTATATCAAACTATTAAATATAAATCACTTTATCTTAAAATCAATTTTAACTAAATCAATTCTAACAAAAATAATTTTATCCAAAATCAATTCTACAAATATAGAAATAAATATACTGTTAATCTACCCCACCTTCCTACTCACATTATTCGAATCACAACCAGAATTTGAACACTCGATTTTGGGTTCAGTTTCTTCATGCCCGTGAACAGTGTTGGACATATTGTAGAGGTTTGAGAAGTTTGTGGATTGAAGGTGATGCAAGAATAAGGGAGCTCCAGCCAATTGCATTTCTTTCGAGTTATCCGGATTCGGGCACGTGGGTTTTCCATGTATGAAACATTTAATTTTGTAAATCTTGTTCAAGAAATTTTTGTTCCAATAAAATTTTTCTCCTTAAATTTTAAGTTAACATCGTACATAGCCTATATCTCAAACACAGTGCAAGCGAGCATTTTCTTTTAAAGATTTATTATAATAAGTAACTTATTAGATATAAAAGTGTCTGAAACATGTTAGACAGACAAGGAGATGTAATAATTTTTTTGGTAGATATAAAGCACATTGAATTCAAACTATATTATCTAACTTCAGCTAGATCGGTCTATTATCGGGGTGGCTCTTCCAGCATTAGTTTAGAGGAATAAATGTCAAAGTCATGAGTAGATGTAATAATGAATGTACTTTTATAATGATGATGATGATAATTACAAACAGTAGCTACTAATTGGATCTTGGTTTTGCAAAGGTATATTTGTGTACGCAGGAAATTGAATGAAAAGGAAATAAAGAGTAAGCATCAGACTAGAACAAGCTAAGGCCAGGACAATAGACAATATGATAAAGAGGTGGTAGACAAAGCTACTTGCAGAACATGAAGTTTCAAAGATCAAGGAGTGAAGAGTTCACCTTTGTTCTGCAGAAGTACCAATGGCTACAATAGAAGGACTTTTGACTAAAAGCTAAAATGCACACTTAACTAGGTCCTAAATTTAATCACTTTAGGATAACAAAAAGAATATCTTAAAAAGTGATATTGCCAAAATTAGTAAAAGACAAAGATGCCTTGTACCATAAAAGAAAAAAATCATATAACACAATAACAAATGTACTTCACCAAGAATGACATGACAAGCTATACATTTGAGAGAGCTTCAAAGACTATATATTCAAGTGTTGAGACACTTAGAAGATAGAGATCTTGGTGATCATCTTATGAGTCGTGTGCCTTGCATTGTACTCCTGTATTCATCTATTCTATTCTCTAAAATATTGTGTTGTATTCTAGTGAGTAAAGCTAGAAGAAAGAAAATCTTGTGAGAGATACAAATTTGTCAAACCAATAAGAAAAGGTTGTCTTAGTTTGTGAGTATAGTGTGCTCAAGGTTATGAGCATTAAGTGTGAGTTTGAAGAAACTTGTTGAAAATAATACTTTTGATAGTGAAAGGATTAGACTTAGACTCCAAGATTTATGAAGATCAAATTAGAATAAACTTTGGTGTAATCTTTTCTATTCCTTTCCTTTAGTGTTTGAAATATACTTTTACTTATGCGCTATACTAATACAATTATAATATCTTAGCAAAAGTTTTAATTGATTAGATATGTCATATATAAGCATTCTATTGCTACTCTGTTGCCTTTTCTATAGAAATATCTATGTAAACTTAGTAGATATCGAATATTTAGTCATTAGACATCTAGTATCCAAAACATTTTGATATGTGTACTACTGTATAGAAAAAGTTTAGATTATGTGGTTTAATTCAACTTCCCTTCTCAATCCTTTAGTACCATCAAATAATAATAATAATAATAATAGTGAAAAAATAATTGATGTTAAATGTCATATTATTATCTAAACTGTATTATTTTATATGGTAATGTTAAGAAGAGCTTGAGTTTCTTTTTTCTTTTTGGATGTGAAGAAGAGCTCAAATTCTTCTTTTAAGCTTGACTGCATTCTATTTATTTTCTAAATAGTTATATATGTATATAGGCATTCTTAATCTCTATGCCGATATCCCATTCCACCACTCTTTGATGGGATGTGGCCTCCATTTGAATGGGGGTCACACCCTATCCAATAGATATTGGTACAGAGTATGAAGATGTCTATATCAAAAAATTATTTCTTTTATTTTCTTCGTTTTCTTTTTTAACTTTCTAATAAATTAACACATATCTTAAAAAATAAAACAAAATTCTAAGGTAAAAAAGTTCACACTCAAGGTTTTATAACCACTGCCCTATTTCATAAAGTCTAGCAGGAAGAGGGTAACAAATCTCTAATGTAAATGGCTTTCCATTCCATTCGAAGATAAAGATGTGGACGGGATCCAACTTTAGGTTATCGTAGCCTGCCATATGGCTAATATTGTAGGCTAACTTATATAGTATATATAATCTGTACCAAGAATCACGCCATGGAAAATACAAATGGAACGTGTAAAACATCCGATACTGTTGTCAGTCACCTGTTTGAAGAGATTCAAGTTAGGTCATGATATACTATTATAGACAATTCATCAATGTCTAAGATTGACAACTTAAACAGACCATAAAATTACCTAAGTTGGCTACAGCAATCGGATATGTGAACACTATATAAAGTATTTTATTTTCAACGGATATTGAGCAACCTTTAAAATATAATTATATCAATTGGATGTATCCGATACATTTACAACTAAGTGGTCAAAGATGGACACCTCATATCACGTTAGATTATTTTGAACTTTTTATTAGTTCTGTTATATATTTTGTCATATTTTATATAGCTGTTGGCCAGCTTGAGTTATTTGATTCAGTTTGACTTGTTTCCACTTGGTCTCAATCGACAGAAGGTGTTTAAAATTGACGAAAAGGAAAACAGATAATGATTGTGTAATGGACCAACTGTAACATGACAAATAGATATTTGGTTAAAGTGATCGATCAGGTGTGCACCATGTTTTATTTGGTTATCTAATCTGTAAAATTTTTATAAGAGTTCATATTTTTCTTTTAATGTTAGTTTTTGTTTAGTGTTTTCCATCTTTAATAATAAGAATGAAAGAAATGTATACCATCAGATGAGTTTTTTATTTTTTATTTTTTTGGGGATTTTTCCATGAGTAGATAACTACACATTAAGTGTCTGTTTCGCACTGTCGCTATTGGTTAAGTTGCAGTATATATAGTGAAAGGTTTTTATAAAACTAAACAACGTTAAATATAAGTCTTTTCTTTCTTTTTTCAACATATATCTGACAATAAATTGCTGGTAGATGCATTCGAATTAAATAGATCGAAAAAGAAGAAATTGTAATAGAACAATTGAACTTTGTTAGATATAATCCCAGTATTAGTTTGTTCCAAAAGATTGCTATATATATATATATATATATATAGACATGGGTTTTATAAAAAAGTTATTAATAAAAAATATTTAATAGGATAAGAGCTATTTAAAATTATATCGATATAACTTGATTCTGACACTAAATATTATATACATAGCCAAAATAACTGCTCGAATATTATTAATTAGTTCTAGAGGACAGAAAATTTAAACTAAGCATGCTTGTTTATGGATATACATATAATTAATTATTAGTTAAAGTTTATAAACTTAATTTTTAGTTTTTTCCTTTTGTTTTTAATTCCTTCATTATTATCCTTAAAAAAAGTCATAAGAAAGGAAAGTGAAATACTAAGGAAGGGCAAGGGGTGACGGTTTATATATTTTAATTTTCTCTAAACTTATGTTTGAATATTTTATAGTAAATGAGATGGAACGGAATATAATGTAGAATAGTATGGACAGAAATAGAATGAAATAAATGTTTTATTCCATTATTTGGATATCAAAGAGTGGAATACAGAGAAACTTTCATCCTATTATTTGAAAATACAATAAAATTTAAAATTATTTACTTTTAATACATTTTATTTTATCTCATTCCGTTTAAATTAGAGGAAAAGAAAAATAAGTACATTAAACGAAATACAATGGAATTTAATTTCATTCAATATTAGTCCATTATATCCTATTTTAAAATATTCAAACAAAATAATTTAATACCATCTCATTTTCATTACACTCGATTGTACCACTTTTTATCAATTCAAATATAGCATAAGAATTTTTTTTTAACCTGTCACATTAACTGTGGTGTACACTCGGTACGTATCGCGAATAATAATATTCACCTTTTTTCTCTTTTGTGGAAAACATTTCAATAGTGAACGGTGCGTTGAAATGTGAAATTTTCTTTGAGAAATTTTATTTATATTTATATTTTCTTAATTTTTATATTGAGTCACTCCTATCTATTCTTGAATAGGATATAAATTTTATTTAATCTAAGTCTCACATCTCCTTTAATAATAAATAGAAATGAATCGATACAAAAGCTAAAAAAATGCGAATATAAATAACATACCTCATTTTCTTCCATAGCACGATTGAACACGTGAAGCTTGAGAAACAGCTCTAACATGGATTTTAAAGAGTAGTATGAGCACTTGTCTTGAGAACAGAGCGTAAAGAGAAGGTAACACTTGAGGTGATAGTTAGTCTTTGGAAGGAATACGTGGCCATGACCGTTTAATGTTAGAAGCTTCAGCCAAATACGCTGCAACTTCGCCATATGCACCACGACTTTCTGACACGTCTTGAATCTAGAGCAATATACTAGTGTGTAGGGTATATTTTAGATAATAATAATAATAATAATAAATAGTAGAATTGTTTTAAGTCAATGATTTTCGTAAGATGCAAGTACATATGGATGATAAATTAATTTGTCAAAATATATGATACATTTAGATTGTCCAAATCTCATAATAACATGCACATATAGAAATTAGTTGATTTTGTGTAGCAATGTCCCCAAAAAAAGAAAAAAATCGTTGGAATATATTGTGGCGTGAAAAGTAAGTTTTTGAAATTAGTAAAGATGCATTCATTACCTTCTAGCATTCTTTATTAGCTCTAGAATTTTTGATTGAGAATAGTTCAGATTTTAATTCACTGATATTAAAGTGATAAAGTTAGTGTGTCGTTTACCCAAATATACATGATACAAGCAACAAAAGACGTGCTAATGTTACAAGGGAAATCGATCTTGATGCCCTGACAGACATGTAAAACGAGATGACACGGGACTTATGGGGCGCTGAGTGCTAAACTGCTACGTACCCAGAGGAGAATATGCAACTGTACATAACCACTATCAATGGCAGTGATCGAAGAACCATAATATTTGCAATCAAATTAATTACGTAAATTCTGGAGAACGTGTAGAGACTGGTCAACAATTTCACCTCTCCAATTTGGGGTGTGTCACTTTTTGAGAGTTCCGAATCAAGACAAAAGCCAAAACAACAAAGTCACTGTTCATTGCTTGGTAGAGACGCAGCCAGAGCCGGTAGCATAGCCACTTGTTTGATGCTCCCAGCTCCCAACTCCCAAGCGAGGGGTTTTTGCAGCAGGCTCAAGGGGGTACAGTTAATATTAATTGTTCTGGACAGGTCCAATCCTAGTTTTGCGAATTTCATGTCTTTGCTGAGGGATTGTTATACATTGATCTAAAACAAAGATTTTTAAAATACAATGTATCTTTGAATTCATAGCACTAGATTGAGAAAAGCTAATTGCACAATTTAAAGATGCTAAGAAAACGCACAATAGTCTGTAATGGATGATGGAATTTATGAGAGGGATGCGTGTAAGTAATATTTTATTAATTTGTCGACAAATAATATACATAGATGTATTTCTTTTCCTTTTTTATTATTAGATTCAAATTATTTCTAATATTTATTAAACTTTGATTTGTTCAAGTAATTTAATGTTTATTTTCTTAAAAGTAAAATTTTAAATTCGAGCATTGTGACTATAGAAAACTAATGAGGCTTTTGTCTTTGATCCTCATATATGTAAAGAGTATTAATTAAGTGGTCACAACTTGTGCAATTTTTTTGGTTGATTGGGGAACTACATAAGACAATTACAGGATTTTCACTTTAAGAGTGTGAAGTGAAAAATTCTCTCTCCATTTTTTTACTTATAAGTCATTATATGGTTGGTGATTTGGTTTGCAAAAGATTTTAATGTATTAATTAATGATATAAAATTTTCTTTCTTCAAGTTGGAGAGAGGCAATTTTCTCATACTCTACTCTTGAACTAAAATTTTTGGAAAATAATACTCAAATTCACAGTCATATGATGATGCAAAAATAAAAATTGAGGAGGGACAATTTTCTCACTTCCACTCTCAAATTAAAAATCCTTTAACTTTCTTACAAGGTTTCTCAATCAACCAAAATAATTTACATATATTATGAGGACCAAAGCCTTAATTTTGAATAAAATTAGTTAGAATTGAATAAATTTTAAATATTGATTTATACAAAAAATATTTTTAATATCTTTTTTTTTATTTGTAAGATGTCTTTATTTTTAGATATTATTGCAAATAAAAAGTGCTTCTAATAATTGTCTTCTCTGCAATTTGAATCTTAATCTTCTTTATGTTGATACAATTCACTTACTAATGCACTCAAAATATATATATATATAAAACAATATTGAGAATAAAGTTTTGCAACCAAATCGAGAGTTTAATTAATCTGTGTAGTTTTCATTAAATAAAAAAAAAAGAAAGAAAGGAGAAAAAACATTAATGATTCATGATTCAAATGACAAGGGAGTGGTAAGATAACATGGGCTTGCGTGCTGGGACTGACACAGAGAGGCCCCGCGTCGTTGGGTGATAAACAAGCACATTTCCCTTAACCCACTTGAACTCTAACCCCAGTTTGGGGACATTTTCAGAAAGGACAGTATGGCGTATCGCTCCCATTCCCATTCCCATTCCCATTCCCATTCCCCTCACCCTCTCTCATTCTCTCTCATTCTCTCTCTCTCTCTAAAGCCCTATTAATAACAAGCCTAGCCCACTGCTTTCTCTCATGCACTTGTCCTCTTCATCGCCCCAACACCCCCCACTCACACATACACATTCTCTCAAGCTCTCTTTCATGGCTTCCCTTTTCTCTCTCTCCTCCATCGCCTCTCTTTCCTCCTGATCACATAATCAATTCATTTTAAAAACTTAAAAAAAAAAAAAGAAAAAAACACTTTGTTTTCTTCCTTCTCTCTTTTAAATATTTATATTAATTCCTTGTGCTTTGCTAGCTCCATAATACCCATCTCTCCCTCTGATTCTTCTCTGACAAACCCACTTCCTATTTGCCCCCCCCCCCTCTCTCTGCTCAACCTTTCCAACTATATTACTTCTCTCTCTTCTTCTTGTTCATTTATTTTGCTAGAAATTAAGAGCAACAGCAAATATTTCTGACACGCGCGCACACACTCGAGCACTACGCAAGACTACTATACTACGTGTGTGTTTAATTGACATAGTCATAATGTCTAGCAGAAGATCTCGTTCGAGACAATCGGGTGTTTCCACTGAGATCACTGATGCTCAAATCACCGATCTCGTCTCCAAGTTACAACAACTTATCCCTGAGCTTCGCTCAAGGCGCTCCGACAAGGTATATATAATTGAAATCAAATGTTGCTGCCTATCTCCTTAATCTCAATCCCCTTTTTCTTTCTTTCTTGTTTTGGTACATCACCAATAAAGACATTTGAATCCCCAACCTCATGCATACAACTTAAATCTCTCATCCTTAGAGCTTCCTAATGGCTTCCTTCTTCTTTCTTTCTATGTCCCTTCCATTCTCTTAATTCGGCTCTCCCTCTCTCTCTCTCTCTCTCTGTGTCATGATACACACATTCACACACACACAGCTCATGACATTCACATACATGCACATAACACACAAGCACATTGCACATTTTGTGTTACCTTAAATTCGTTGGCTTTGGTAGATAAGTCACGCTCCTTTGAATTCTTTAGCTACAGCTTGAGGTTGTGGAAATCATACTGTTCCCTCTTGCCAGCCATTGACTAGACTGCGCTAGCTAGCATTTTCAACGGGGGAAAATAGCAAACAGAATTTTATGGTCAAAATAATATATGACATTATTTTCAATATTTAAATGGACCGGTTATTTTCACTCCTTTGACTTATATATTTACCCTTCTTGAGTCTTTACAAATTCCAATAATAATTATGGCAAATTATTCTAGCAATGTAGCATTCTTCAATTGTGCTATAAATATATAATTAAACCAATTAATTAATAATATTGATTAGTGATTTTCTGGCTTTTGTAGGTTTCAGCTGCTAAGGTGTTGCAGGAAACTTGCAACTACATCAAGAACTTGCACAGAGAGGTTGATGATCTAAGTGACCGATTGTCAGAGCTTTTGGCCCACACAGACTCCAACAGTGCTCAAGCAGCCATTATTAGGAGCTTACTTATGTAATAGTCTAATTATAGCTAGCGCATTTATATATATATATCTGTCGTGTGCATGTCCATGTCTAATGTCTCTATTATTGTATCCTCTCTTCTCTGAGTAGGGTTTGATTTGTAGACCGAGGCAAAGGGCTACACCATGGTCTCCATGTTAGTCCTTGATTAGTTTTTTATGTGACACTTTGTAGTGATTATCATCATCAGCTCTATAGCTGTAAATAAACGGACTTCATCTTGATGAGTTCTAATTAGTCTCAAGAGTAGATATATTATATATTAATTTTGTGAATTTCTGAAGAGATTTTTGATATTGTCATAATATCAAATATCTATTGCACTTACATATGTGTAGGGGATCAAATAATTTTCAAATTTGGAGGCTGCAACACTTGGATTTGATCTTAGTAATCTATCTTATGAGAGAAACTCTGCGGTTGTTTTGTGGACCCGTTAAAAGGGTCAAGCTTGAAGTTGACAGTGCCTCTTACATGTGACATTACCCCACACCATTTTCGGTTATTTGTTCTGGCCAACCCGTGATATTAATATTGGCATTAGGACCACAATATAAAATAACTAACTCATGATCCAGCCATGGCCTTGGCCAGCGTACATTGTATATATATCCCTTTATATATATGTAGATACATAAATGCACCATATGGATATGAATAATGACGAGTCCCATGTATTTCCCCCGAATACAAAAGAAAAGAAAAGCACGTTATTGAAAGTAGTTATGCTGACTATTTGATGAATAAGTGATATTTATTACTTCATTTCATTCAACAATAATCACCGTCGTTTATGTTACATTTCTATTTTGTTTTAGGCTACGTAGCCTAGCTCATTGTTATCCCTATTGAATGCAGTAAATGAAGTATCTTCATCCCCACATCTAATTCAACAGCTCTAGGAGCCGATTTTCTAGCTAGTTGGCTAGCGTTGGACTTTGCCTAGATTTTAGCTGCTTCTTTAGTCAAATTTATCTTACAGTAAGGTGAAAACAAATACCACGACCCCACACACCTGCAGGTACCATTTCCATGCAATGCGTGGTGGGGAAATGTTGTTTCAAGTTGTCTCCCGCCTCCAGAAACAGAAAAAGCTAATTCCATAGTCCAAATTTATTATAGGGCTAGACATTTAGGCTACGAAAAATTCTGTGTCATTCAAGATTGATAAAATTATTTCAATTCCGGGTAGGAGGAGTTTTGGAGCATTCTCATGATTCTCTGTTGTCACCGTATAATGTGTCTCAAACTTTAAAGTCCAAGCTTTTTAATGCACTGTTGTAGAAGGCACGTATATATATATATTCTGTCAAATAATTAACAAGTTGCAAGCCATAACCAACTTTTTCATCTACTTCTGCATGATTTAATCCCTCCAAACTATAGATTATATGCACTTTAGCCTCTACATTTTAAAAAAGTACAAATCGACCTCTTGAAATTTTTTGAATGTGCAAATTGACCCTTCTATTAACTTTTTTATTAATTATTAGCAGAAATAGTGCACATCCAAGAAAGTTTTGGGTATCTTGTTGCACGTTTAGGAAAGTTCGGAGGATTAATTTGCATATGACCTAGTTAAGGGATACAATACATTTATTTTAACTAAAATACATATTCAAAAAAGTTCAGGGAGTCAATTTGTATCATTTTAAAATATAGGAATTAAATTACATATGACCTATAGTTTGGGAGGGGGTAAAGTGTCTTGTTCCCTATAATTAATAAATATAAGTTGTTTATTTTTATGATATGTTGATGTCTTCTAGATTGAAAAACATGCTATAAGTAATTGAATATTGTCATATAAAACCATTTGATAATGAAAGAAGAATTGAGAAAGGGGTTGAATCAAGTCACCAAACTCATATTAGAAAATTAAACTAGAGTTGTAATTTTTGCATAATAAAATAATTGCTTAATTGATCAAAATGGTTTAGTACTTATTCCCTTTAAGCAAGATCTTAAATTCTAGTATTGTAAATTTAAAAAATTAGCACTAAGAGCTTTATCCCTATATAGTTGTTCAACTGAACTTGAGACAAATAGTTGAGGTCTAATGGACTTTAAATATTAGTAGTTTAGATTTTTTTTTTTTTAAAAAAAAAAACCTCTAAGAACTTAATGAGATAATTCAACCCAAAGATGAGTATATAGTATGGGAACAAAAGTTAGATAAAAACAATTTATATGTATGGGATAATAATATGAGCTCAATGATGAAACTAAAACAGACCCTGATATTAAAGGAGCAAAGGCAAGAAATATCTTGCACAAGTGGTTTTATACTATTTTAAACTCCAATATGGAATCTACATCCAATCACTACCCAAGGTTAGGATTTTCTACCATCCAATCACCGAGTAATATTTAAATCCATTATTTTCTTTAAGCTAGCTACCCCACTACTCTTCAACTTAAGCCTAATGGTCACTCTCAAACCAAACACCTCAACTCACTAGTTAGAACAAACACCCTCAAAGAGCTTAGCAAGCAATGAAGAAGGATTGAACACTTTCTTAGCGTATATTCACTCAAGTAAGCTCAAAAGTTGAATACATGAGGATTTTTCAATTAGAACATCAAAATATAGAGGTTACAAGTAGTTTTATTGGTGTTGCATTTCTCGTTGATGTATATATGCACTACTATTTCTTCATGAGTAAAGATTTGAATATTGTCAAATGTGTGCACTCAAATAAGCTCAGAGAAGGAAAATGGAAGAGGGATTTTCAATGGGCTCTTCAAATGGCCAAGGATACAACTGGTCTTGCTCTATCTTTCTTCATATTTGTAGTATTGCTTTGCTCCTCTTTCTATTGAAGAAGAAGAAGAAGAATGATGATAGAGGAGTAGAGGACCAAATTTTGAAATGAAACTTTTTCCATTTTTGTCGGAGAATTTGTAAAATGTAACTTTTTCTCTTGGTCCTATTGTATTTTGCAATTTTTCTTTTGTATAATTCAAAACATTACAAGTCCTTCGTGATCCTTTATGAATATGCCAACACATTTTGGAAGCATTTGGATTGAAAAAATTTGCATAGGCCATTGTCCATACATCAGCCATCTCATTCTTCTCGATCAAGCAACTAGTATCCAACTTTATATTGTTCTTCCACTATTTTCGTTTGTCCTTATATAGTAGTTCATTACATTCTTCTTTGCCACTAATTAATCCATGTCTTCATGAGTCTTCAATACTTATTTCTCATTTTGATTCATGACCTCCTCTCATTTTGTTAGAATTGGAATCAAAAACTAATGTTTATTCAAGAATTACAAGATAGAGAGGATATTCAAGAGACCTCTCAACTCTCCCAAGAGTCACTTACAAATAATCAAAGACCCCCAACTAATCTCTTATTCCTCTAACTAACTTGGTATCCTAACAATACTCCCCCCCAGAAGATCCACCTTGTCCTCAAGGTGGGGGTATAAGGATTTATTACTAAACATGTATAAAGAATTTCCTCCACGATTCCATTGCCTAAAAACTAGACGATTATGAAAACCTGATGTAAAGAGAGCTATTTGTTGGAACACTCATTCCCTGCTAAACCAACAATCTGGGGCAAAATCCAAATTCCATACCACATTTGTTTATGTTGCCAATTCTCCTTCGACTTGTAAAGGCAGCCTTTTTCCATACCTCCTTTACCAAAATGGGCATCTTTGTTTCTGGTATTGGGGCCCGAATCATTTGTTTTTCAAAACAAATTATTACTAAAATAGGCCTATTCCTCTCTGCCTTGATGTGGGTTTGGCCCATTAGGTCAAGAGGTAGACTTGACCTTGCCCCTTTAGTCTCCTTCCCTCGACACTGATCTTCTGATGGACAATGGCTTCGCGGTTGCCTGATACTTCATATTCGTTGCCCTGGCGGTTGCCATAATTGCCCGATTCTGCACTTCGCCGGCCATTGCTGCTCGAGACTTCGCTTGCAATCTCGCACAAGGACTCGCCATGATGGTTGCCCACCTCTGTCCATTGTTGTCCTCTTCTCGTTCAGCCACTACGACTACACCTTCCTCCTCTGGTGACCTCTTTTGATCACATTTCAGTCCGTCGTTCTCTTATGGCAATGGCAGTGGTTGAGTGTCGCACTGCTCCAACCCGCATCTCAATGGAGGTTGCTGTTCATTCTTCGCCTCCTTCTATAGTTCCTCGTCAAACCCCGACTTCAAGTTGCACCCGTCAACCTCGTCATTGTTATGGTTATTACCCTCGCTCCCCATGTTTGTCTCAATTTCCTTTGATCTTCCCTTGATGCTTTCTTCTTGAAGCAGTTCCTTTTCCTCCTCCTTGTTGGTTTTTGCCTTTCTTGCACCTTTTTTTTCTGGATCTTGAACAGTGGTATCAAGAACCATTTGCTCTTGTCTCTGTCTCTACCTAAGCTCTTCTTCTTTTCCTTCTTCCTTGTCAGTGAACACCCTTAGAAATTCCCACCATTTCTCGGTTGAGTTATCTATCTTCCAAAGCATGTACCACCAGTAATGTTGTCCTCTCAATATCGCTCCCACCTCTTCTAAACTGTGTACTTCCAATGGCTCATGCCCAAGTTTCTTGCGCTCAAGGAAAAGACCCCACACATCCCATTCCCAAGCCCATGCATTTTTCCCATCAAACACTAGAATTGCCTCCATTGCTCTAGTTGCTACCATGAAAAGCCCTTCCCTAGATTCATTAGGGCTCTAATACTAGTGTTAGAATTGGAATTAGAAACTACTGATTATTCAAGAATTACAAGATAGAGAGAATATTCGAGAGACTTCCCAATTCTCCTAAAACTCACTTACAAATGATCAAAGACCCCTAGCCAACTAACTCCGTAACTAACTTGGTATCCTAACACCTTTAATCCTCCATGTCTTGATTATCTTGTTCTTGAAGTTCCACATAGTTCATTTGGATCTTCATGAGCTCTTCTTTCAAGTCTTAACATCCTCATTCCAGATAGTCCATATAAATCATTTAAGCCCTGCAAACATAATTCTTTTGACAAAGATCAAGTGTACATAATAAAATCATCATACATTATATTTGTAAACATCATAAAGTTTATCTGAAATAATATTTTGTACTAACACCACTATGCTATTAATGATACATCGGCTCAAGGAGACAATTTGGTGTGAGACTTAGAAAAGCATTCCTTTCTCAAGTGAACCGATACTTGATCTCCTTGTTTCAAGCTTAGTGGTCTTCTATGCTTGTTGATTTGGTGTTGATATCTAGTAGTCAGATAATAATATTTTCTCCAACTTCCTTATGAGTTTCTTGATTTGTTTGGCACATTCTTTTGCATTAAACTATACTCTCTATTAGCTAGCAATGGAGATAGGTCCAAAGGACTAAGGGGACATTTGTTGTCCATTACTTCAAATAGGCATTTTCTGGTGGTTTGATTACAAAATTATTATAAGAAAATTCTATTTATGGGAGTGTAAGATCCATTGGCAAATATGTTTGCCCGTGAAGCTTTGCATCAAATTTTCCAAACTTTTGTTGACCACTTTTGTTTGTCCATCTGATTGGGAATGACCAACAAATTAAATTATAAGTGAGTTCCCATTTTTCTCCATAGAGTACACCAAAGTGACTCTCCAACTTCACATCTCGATCTAAAGTGATGGTTTTCGAAATCTCATGGAGGCATACAATCTCCTTGAAGTATAAATCAGCTACATAAGTCATCATCAATCTTATGACAAGGTGCAAAATGAACCATCTTAAATAATATGTTAACAACCACCATCACAAAATCCAAGTCTTTGGTTCCTCGGCAATCCCAAAATAATGTTCAGTTTATATCTTCCCAAGGATCTTTGGGAATAGGTAATAGTTTATATAAACCAATATTTTGATTCCCACACTTAGCAATGTGAACAATACAACACTTGTGAATATGTTGGATGCCATCTCATTCTAACTTGGGCCGATAAAATTTATTCTTTATAAGATTCAAGGTTTTGTCTCTTCCAAAGTCTTTAGTTAATCCTTTATTATGAGCTTCCCAAATGATGTATTAGCATGGAGAATATGGAGGAATATATAGTTATTGACCCTTTAAAAGATTACCTTCTTATTGGTAAACTGATGGTAAAACTGTTGAAACACAACCTCCAAGTTTCTCCAAAATCATGATCTTCTTCATATTATTCCTTTACAAATTCAAAGCCAATGACCTTAAATTAAATTGTAGAGAGAATAACAAGGTGTTGACTTAAGGCATTAGTTACCTTATTTTGAGTGCCCAATTTATGATTAGGAAGGAATGGAAAAGATTAAAGCAACTCACTCCAATTTGCATGGTGGCAGTTAAGCTTCTACTACAAGTTGATGTTTAAAAGCTTCTTGATCTCAATAAAGAATGAACTCTCCTTTAGTAGCAGGTGATGGCTCCAATAACTCAATGCTTGAACAATCACATAAAACTCTCTATCTTAGTTGAATATTTCATCTTAACATCATTAAGCTTCCCTTTAAAGAAGGCACTACAATTCCTTAAGCTCTTGTGGACTCGTGATAGGCCAGTTTATTTGGAATCACAAACCCATGGATAAAATCAATGGATATCTCAAATAGGTGCAAGTTGCTTGTATCTCATCATGTCCTTGTGTAGTGATGAGGATGCTTTATTCTCCTTACAAACCAACTAATGGCACATGAAGCTTGATTTTTGATAAACTTTATTAAGATGTGCTTTTGTGATAAGAGATGGCTCAACTTGTTGATTCTCTTGACGTTCTTCAAGCTTCAATAGAGTCAACACAATTATTACACTCAAAGAAAGAGTAAGTATTTTTAAATCCATTATAGATAGCTTGACAATCATACTATCATAAATGTCCTAAGAAACAGGTGACACATGTCCACTGGGATGACACTACACATACTTCATACTTGTACTTTTAGCTCCAATGGAAAATTAGACACAACATCAATTTGTGACATTGACTTCATTTTCCTTCCTTAGCCATTGTAACTTGTAAAGGTGGGAGTGGACCTTGATTGGAAGCTTCAATTTATTTACCATGTAATTTGCAACAACATTTTCATAGCTTCCACTATCTATGATGACGTTGCAAACCTTCCCTTGAACAGTACATCTTATGTGGAAAATATGGTAAAGCCAGTTATCATGGTAGTATTTATGTTGCAACAAACTACTAGGGCTTCTCCATTATCAATGAAAACTTCTTCTACGCTTGCCTTGATCAAACTCGTCTTCTTCTACACCTTTCCTACCTGACTTATCATTGACTTATTCCTCTATTAGAGTATTAACTCTTCAATTTAGACAATAAAAAACAATATGTCCAAATCCTTGAAACTTGAAGTATCTCTTGCTAGCATCTCAGAAGAATGCGAAGAACTAGCTTTCTTATCACCACGTGAGGTTTTAGAAAAGATTGCAGTTGAAGATTGCTGGGAGTCAAATTTTGTCTCAAATGATTGGAGATAATAGCCTTCTCCTTGGAAAAGTGCATGATATTATTTTGTGATTTTACCATGGTTAAGAAAATCGAACCGGGTATCAAACCGGTCAAAGTAGGGGTTCAAAGGTTCAAAGGTTCAATCAGTTCAACGGGGGGTTTGACAGGGATATAATAAAATATATATATTTAATTATTTATATATATACATATGATTAATTAAAACACAAAAAATTATATTAAATCATTAATAATAACACAACTAATGTAAAATAATATTTATTATGAGGCACTTTATCAAATATCTTAAATGTAAAATTTATTTATTTTAATTTTCACTTATATTTTTTTTTAAAAATACTCACAGATAGTATAATAATCATTTTTAGTTTTTATTTTTAAATTAATTTAAGAGTATATAATAAATAAATATCTTAAAAGAATCAAGGTTCTAAAAGAAATGAATTTTTATTCTGACTAAGCTTCTCTTTTTTTTTTTTTTTATAAAAGAAACAATAGTATTCTTATCAAAATTTATAAAAAAAAAAAAAACCAAACCGGTCAACTAGTTTGACCGATCCAGTTCACATTGGTTCACCAGTTTTTCCTGATTTTGAACGATTCTGACCACATCCGGTTTGAAAGTGAAGACCGGACCGGCTTGGGGTCCAGTTCTCGGTTGGACTGGTCTGGTCCGGTTCGGTTCTCTTAACATTGAATTTTACTTCTCAACCTTCAACAACACTAATCTAATGACATCATCCAAGCTCCAGTAGGATTGTAACTCAATAATATCTATAATTTTGTGTTGAGCCTTCCAAGATAGCATGCTATGGTTTGCTCTTTGGGCTTGCAAATATCACACTTTATAAGAATCTCTTGAAATGCCGTTGTGTATTCTTCTACCATTATTGATCTTTACATCAAATTATGAAATTTGTTGTCTTGTCTATAATGTTCATGAATGAACTTCCATTTGAGCTCACAACACATTTTATCCCACATTTTAATCTTGCTTTGCTAATCTTTTTCTCTTTGTCATTTGAGATTGTCCCACTACATGGAGGGTGCTTCTTTAACTTGATTGCAACAAGCTTTACACGCTTGTGATTTGGCACTTTTTTTAACTTGAAAAGCCTTTTCATCATGCAAAGCCAATTAATGGAATCATTAGGTTGGAGCTTTCCTTCAAACTGAGTAATGTCCAAGGGCAAATATACATATATAAGGGTAATTTGAAAAAAAAAATTAGTAGCATACAGATATGTATATATTTCTCCCCATTATTTTATTAAATTTGAGCCCCACAATAAGATAAAAATTATTTTATTAAGTTTGACATCACAGTAAAATAAAAATTATTTTATTAAATTTGACCTCATTCCTTTGTTGTAAAATGATTTTTTTATCAATTTGGATTAATATATTTTTTTGATGTCATAATCGAAATATTTGAAAGTTGATTCATATATTTTTAAATATAATTATGTGAAACATTTTATTATGCTTATATATATTATTTTTGCATCCATTACATAAAATTTCTAGATTTGTTACTGGTAGTGCCAATCTTAATTTTCAAGTCTCTATCCCTATTAGTAGCAATGACTTGTTGAACTCCATGCCTAGGTGATTCCTAGTAGAAGAAAAGAACTCCTTTTCATTAGAACTGCTATCATCGCTTTCTTTTCTATAAGCATATTGAGCATCACTTGCTTTTTTTAAAGTACGTAAACATCAATTTAGGTCTCATTTGTTTGTTTGTTTGTTTTATAAGTAAATTGTCAAATTGGTCCATGACAAATAGGAATAGAAACATATCAAGTCTGTTTTGCAACCTCTCTGCCTAAGTTAGACTTGTGGCCTATTATAAACTTTTTTTAAGCATAATCTTTGGCTATTCAAAAGCCTAATGTGGCCTAAAGCTTATATACAAATCCTACATTTTAAAATACTTTAAATAGGTTTATATAGGCCCAGGCTAATTCAAAGTGGGATAATGTAGGGATTTAAAATTATAAACTATGTATAAAAAATAACAATGAGATGTTGTGGTTTAGTAGTGAAATGGTTAGTCATTTCAAGGCAGGTTTCATAGGTGTTGCAACAAGCTTATGCATAGCCTATTAAGGTAAATAGACTTTCAAACAAGTCTAAGTCTGGTCCTATTTTTGAGTAAGCTAGGCTAAACTAGGTCTAATCACAGGCTCCTGATAGGTTGTTTGGCCTATTTCCATCCTTAATAACAAATTTTATGTTGGACAAATTGGTCCATGACCAAAAAAAAAAATGGTGAGAGTTTCTTGACAACTACAATCGTTGGATACTATTAGTCACTCGGTTAGTTCCTACCATTAAAGTTAACCAAAGAACACATGTGGAATATTAATTAATTGCTAAGGTGGGCAACTTTCCACCCTCCTTTACCCTTACCCTCCATCACCACTACCATTGCTACCTCTCTCTTTCCTAACCAACCCCTAGAGTCCCCTCTATAATGGAACTTGGTGAAGCCCCATCCCTTCTCCTCCTTTACTCATTCTTCCATCATCCTCCAGTGGCTTCTTCAACAAAAATCAAGGTAATGATACAACACCACTAACAACCACCTCCTCGCAAACTAAAACAATATGAAGTCACAAATAGAAATAGGCCTAACAACAACACAAGCAACAAACGTAGCCCTATACTTCATTAGCACATTTGCCCATGAAACAACAAATGTACAACAATGTTTCTTAATAAATAGAACAAAAGCAGCCAACCACACAAATAAAAGGGAAAATTCCACTTTACCCCCCTCAACTATAAGTCATATGCACTTTAGTCCCTAAACTAAAGAAATATGCACTATGGTCTCCCAAACTTTCTTACTTGTACATTTTAGTCCTTTCCATTAAGTATCCATTCATTTTTTATGGAAACAATACATAAAGAAAGTTTAGGAGACAAGGTTGTACTTGCTTTTTAGTTTAGGGAATAAAATATACATGATCCAAAGTTTAGGGGGATAAAGTACACTTGTTTTCCATTAACAATGGATAGAACCTTAACAGAAGAGCCAAAGTGCACATTTGAAAAAGTTCAAGGGATCAAGTTGCATATTCTTTTAGTTTAAAGACTAAAGTGCACATGACCTATAGTTAGAAAGGGTCTTTTCAGACTTTTCCCCAAATAAAGTTGCAGATACCCCAAAAAATATATTAGATTTTTACGATCATAGTAAAGAAAAGCAATATAATTTAAGAACTCACTAGAACCACAATTTGGACAACCCTCATGTACAAGAGGAGTGGGCGAAAGAGGAAAGGAGATAGGGCTCCCTTCATTATAGAGGGTCCTACTAGGTCTAGGTCAGGAAGGAGCTAATGGCAATAATACAAGATAAAATTCTCATATCCTAATAACACCCAAGATTAGAATACTGAAATACAAAGTATGGATGCGTACCTTTTAAGACTTCTTGATACATGGAAGAATCACTTCAAGAATTGCTGAAGGTATATATACACATGTGCATACATAAGAAATGGGATCTTTCCCACTATCTCCTTTAAGAATTTGATGGGACAACATAAGGCAATAGTCACTCCAAAAGTATCTCAAAATGTGTTTAGTCTCATTAGGAGACATATATACATATATATAGAGGGAGTAGTGAAGGGACCTGTCCTTTCATGAAAGGTTGTCTTATTCTACCTATCATAGAGTAAGTAACTGGGCCAAGGCATATTCAAGTGCACTAACATATTTGGATCTAAAGTCCAACATGTGATTTTCAAAAATCTATTTGATCATAGATAATTCTATAGTAATGGATCTCATTGGGAACCACCAAGTTACTATTCAATCAGTTTTATAAATAAATCAATGAAAATCCAATAATTTCCAATACATAGTGGTAGAGGGTGATAATGAGAAAAAGGTGATGGTGGTGGTGGAGGGTGAGGGAGGGATGACACTGTTAGTGGAGGGTGAAGGTGAGCGAGGGGTGGGAATTAAATCCATTGAATTTAGGAAGGAGACAAAAAAATGACATCTCTTGGGATGCTTAATTACTAAACGATGTTGTTTTAGTTGTCCATGTTGACAATATATTCTATGATAAACCAACACTTGATTGGTTTAAATAATTCGACACTTATTTTCCTTAAATCAAGTTTTGGATTAAAGTATTTTGAATAAAAAAAAGTAATGTTAAAAGAGTTTTACATCAGTAGTGGCTCGACTGGTCTAAGCTAGATTAGTTGAAGTTTATGTGTGATCTTCAATTTAGTCTAACGATAAGAACTAATTAGCTGAGAGACTAATGGTGTTAAATGATGTTAGGGATCTCTCACCTAATTTTCTTTTTGTCATAAACCAATGTGTATGACGTAAAATTTGTCAAAGATCAATTTAAGGGTTTACTCCTTTTTTTCTTTTTTTTTTACCTTCTTTTGGATGGAGTGGGGGTTAAAGTGTGTGCATGTCTCTTGGTGTGTTTATGTTCGTTTTTTCTTTTCTTTTTTGTCCTAACTACTAGTATTAGAGTTTACTAGACCTAGACTAATTTAATGTGATTCAAGTTGAATAACGTTTTGACAAACATTGAACTCTCTCAATATTATTATTTTTTATTTATAAGACTTAAAATTAAGATATTATGTAAAGAAAATAAATGTCGAATTTATTGGACAAACTTAGATTTCACATATTTACTTTCTTTAAAAAAAAAAAACTCATTGGATTCTCCTCCCCAAATTTCACGACAAATTTTTGCCACATAATTTGATTTGTAAAACTATCTTTTAGAGAGAGTGACCCAAAAAGTATGTATATCATTAGTCGCTAGCCCTTCATTTAGAAAGTTCCAACCTAAAGCTAACTAATAACTAGTTACTAGTTAGCATGATTCTATTCGCCTTTTTACCGACACCTAAAATCATTTTTGTATATTCAATTTATTTATGGGTTTATTAATGAAATTAATTATTTTTATTTTTATTTTTTAGAGTATATATTCCCTTACCCAATAGATAAGAAACAAATCTCTTGTGAAATAGTTAAGTGTTTAAGCAGGGACCTTCCCAACAAAATTTTTGCCATACACATGAATCCTAGAATCAAATTCAGGATTTTACATTTAATAAACTCGAGTCCCTTTCACTCGGACCAACACTTTGTTTGTCAAATTAATTATTATTTAATTATTAAATTGCACATAAATTTAATCTATAAAAATTTCTCTCTCATATTTATCCATACCGAACTCATCCTAAAAGTTGAATTGTTACCATATTTTCTTTTTTTTTATATGAATTATTACCGTATTTTCTATTATCTATTTCGTTTAGAGTACATACAGAAACTTAGACTTACATGTCAAAAGATTTTAACAACCAGCATTGCTTATCATAATAACTATAATTTTGGAATAAGACTATACTTAAACTGAGTTAGTTTGTAAAGTGAAAAAATAAAATGTATTAATCATCAAATTAACAATATATATTATTATAATTTGTCAAATAATTAAAAGTTTGGGGATATAACCATACCAAAACAGTTAACCATACATATAGAGAGTCTGAATCAGGTTTTATTATAATGAGGGCCAAATATCTTAATATTAGGACATCTTATAGTATAAGTAGGACTAATTATCTAATTAGGACCCATTATATATCTTAGTATACATAAAAAGATTAGGGCCAATTATCTGAAAGATAGTTTTGATTACACATTAGCTGATAAATCAAATCTATTAGTGACTTGAATTTCAAATCTATTATCTTCTAGTACGCATAAGTAGTCAGGATACTAGGACCAATTATCTTCCACCGCACAAATTGATTTAGTTTCTCCCTCTCTTCGCTTAATTTCTTCATGACAAGTAGCCAAAAGACGATGTATGTAGGTCTTCCCATATCTTCTCTTGATTTCAAATTTTGATTTCGGCAAATCTAGCTTCCTTAACCGCGGGCAGTTCAAAACAAATTGCTAGCTCAAGTTTCATTTAAACTAGGACCAATTATCCTTATCTTCTAGTATAATTAGGACCAATTATCTTTAGCTTTGATTTTCCCACCAAGAAAAATCTCTAGTTTTGGTTTCTTTATATCTCTTCCCTCTGTATCTGGGCCTGCCAAATCCCACAAAGCAAAAGAAAGTTACCTTCGCTCAACTCAACTCAACCATGGATGGTGTTTCTCCATCACATGATCAATGGCTCACCCTTTCTCTCTCCACAGTTCCACAGCCACAACCGCAACCACGACCACAGCCACAACTTCTGCCCCTATTCCAAACCCAGCCGCAACAGCCACCATCATTCCCAGCCCCTTTTCATTACACTCCATTAGTACCACCACCAACGCCTCCATTGTTCTCGCCTCCCCAAGAACAAGAACCTCACCGAGAAAGGCACTTTTTCGCACCGCCATTCCCTGCTCCTCCTTCCACTTCTCATGTCCATGAGATGCCGGATATGAGCCTGATCCCTAGGTGCGATTTTCCATTACAAGAAGATCAAGATCATGATCATGATCAAGAAGCTTGTCAAACTCGCCAGGGACGCAAACGCAAGCTACCGGCGAGGGCCGTGAAGAAAGGGAAGGCCGAGACCATAGACCCACCATTCCCGTGGGCTACAACAACACGCGCCACCGTTCATAGTCTTGAACACTTGTTGGCACATGACATTAGGTCAATCAATGGAACAGTTAAATGCAAGGGGTGCCAGGAACAGTATGATATCGAGTTTGATTTGGAAGAGAAGTTCAATGAGGTTGCTCGGTTCGTTACGAGGAACAAGTGCAACATGCATGATCGTGCACCGGATTCTTGGACGAATCCCGTGCTTCCAACTTGCACTCGCTGTGGTCAAGAAAATAGCTTGAGGCCAGTGATCACAAAGAAAAGAAACACCAATTGGCTTTTCTTGCTATTGGGGCAAATGATAGGGTGCTGCAAGCTCTCACATTTGAAGTATTTCTGCAAGCACACAATGAATCATAGTACTGCGGCCAAAGATCGATTAGTTTATTTGACTTATTTGGGTTTATGCAAACAATTGCAGCCACAGGGACCCTTCGATCCCTAGGTTGTACTACTATTCATAGTCATAGTTCATGCCTTTCATCTTGTTGAGTACTGTTATGTGTGTCCATTGTTTCCAGTTTAGTGTCTCATGATGAGATCAAAATTAGAGTTATCATTACTATGTGTGTCCACAAAACTAGAAACAATGGAGACACATTATCAAAGTTAGTGTTATGTGTGTCCATTGTTGAGTTAGTGTTATGTGTGTCCATTTGTTTCTAGGTTAGCTTCTCATCTCTTTGTTTACATTTTGTTTTTAGAGTTTCAGTTTGGTAATTGCTTCAATTAGGTTAAGGCATTTATGTTTAGCAGTTTGTATTACAGCTTTCGAATAAGCTAATGGTAATAGCATCAATTTCGCATTTTCGTTATTGTATACTTCTTTTCCTGGCGACTTGTGGACTCAGGGTTTTAAATTTCGTAAATACTTCAGTTTTGTAAATATAGATATGATGCATGTCGTTACCTCTGAACTCTCTCCGCTAATAATGTCTAGTTTTGAAAATTAAAGAAGAAAGGCAATATAAGTTTTGGCGCCAATCAGACTATATATTGTTAAATCTTTGATGTAAATAAGTTGCTATCTCCACTTCTGTTACGTGTAAGTAACTACCACTAAATTGATTTCAGCTCTTTATGTCGTCTATCTTTTCTTACTTGAATTCGGTTGTCAAAGTTAAGAAAGTACCTAGCAGTCTAAAAAGATAAGATAAACCTGTCAAAAAAGAAGAAGAAGAAGAAAAAAATGATAAGATAAATATACATCTAAAGGTAGTATCGTTATTTGTTGCTTTAAGTTTTTCTAATTGCTTAACTAGAGTTCTCAATCTGGCGAATTCTAGCCACTTAGTGTGCCTACGATAAAATAAATTGAATAATGTTTAAAAGAGTGATATATATATATATATATAAAACACAACTCCAAACTCACGAGTAAAAATAAGCCACACACAAAATTTTTATTTTTAATTGTTTTTTTGCAATTGTTTTTAACTAACATTATCCTTTGTACAAGGTAAATAGAATTATAAAATTTTAAACCCAATTTCAGTTATATAAACTCTTTTGAAAATTTCATAATTGATTCATTCATGTAAAAGTTTTGGAGAAAGTATTCATAAGTTAAACTGTCCAACTCATTCGATTTATAAGCCAAATTGTTTTTATTAATATGCAATAAAACAAATCGCCACAACCTATTTTAGCCATTTTATAGCCCATTTATGATGTTGCATTTTTCTTATATATATTAGATAGTGATTTTGTGTCTAACTAGGTGATTTTGGTTTTAAGTTGACAAATGTTAAGTGCCGCATGACAACTCATTTTTTTCAATAACTTTATTGAAAGAAGGCTCAGACTCCCTTGAAAAAGAGAGGAGGAGCAAGAAGTCCACATGGCAACTCTTAATTACAATTAAAGAAAAATTATCACACCTAAAATTTTTACTCTTTGCTTCTCTTTCTAAAAACTTTCCTCTCTTCTCTATTATCTATTATCCATAATTAAATATATTACCTCTAAGTGTCACATGGTAATTACTAGCTACAATTAAAGAAAAATTATTCCCATATAAAATTTTCACTTTCTTCATTTCTTTTTAGAAAATTCCCCCTCTCCTCTATTATCTATAACCAAATATCGATTATTTATTATCTATAACTAAATAGACTACCTCTGAGTGTCAAATAGCAACTTTTAATTACAATTAAAGAAAAATTATTTTCACTTAAAATTTTCACTCTCTTTCTCTGTTTCTAGAAAATTTCCTCTCTTTTCTGTTATCTATTATTTATAAATAAATATACTACTTCTAAGTGCCACATGGCAACTACTAACTACAATTAAAGAAAAATTATTTTCATCTAAAACTTTCACTTTCTTCCTTTTTTTTTAGAAAATTTTCCCTCTTTCTCTATTATCTGTTATCTATAACTAAATGTTGATTATCTATTATTTATAACTAAATTGACTACCTCTAAGTGCTACATAACAACTTCTAATTACAATTGGAGCAAAATTATTTCTATCTAAAATTTTCACTCTCTAGCTTCCTCCATTTCTAGAAACCTTCCTTTCTAACCAACATGGGATCCTTGGTCTCTTAACCAGAGATCTCGAGTTTGAGCCTTGAGAATGGAAAAAAGTCATTGCCGAAAAACCTCTACCCCTTCAGAGATCTCCATCGGATCAGGTCAGATTAGTCAAGTTTTTTATAATAAAGTCTGGATACTAGCGGTTTCATCGAGATAAAAAAAAAAAAAAACAAAGAAACCTTTCTCTCTTCTCTATTATCTATAGCTAAATGGACTACTTCTAAATGTTTGTGGCAACTCTTTATGACAATTAAAGAAAAATTGTTCCCACTTAAAATTTTCACTTTTTTTCTTTCTTTCTAAAAACCTTCCTATCTTTTCTATTATCTATAACTATGGAAGTGTTATATGACAACTCCTAATTATAATTAAAGAAAATTTGTTTCCACCTAAAATTTTTACTCTTTCCCTCTCTTTTTAGAAACCTCCTTTTTTTTTCTCCCACCCCACTTAATGCTTCCTATCAACCTTTCGAATTAAAGTGAGAAAGTAAGGTGTTAATTACCCTTAGATCAACTGATGAGATTTACACATGATGAAAGTTATTGATCCAAGGGGTGGTGAATACCTCACTTTCTTACTTTACAAACATACTCACTTTAGAGGATCCAAATCCCAATCTTTCGCCTTCTCCTCCTCCTTAGCCTTTGCCAAAATAAAAAAATAATGAAAAATATCAAATAAAAAATAAAGATGTCAAAATACTAAGATTTTAAACTTAGACTCATAAAAACTTGAAAAGTGGGTCTACTTTGGGTGTTTTGAGGGGTAAGGCTCATGCACAACAAATAAGATAATGAAGGAAAAGAATAGGGACATATTTCAGCAATTAGAGGCATCATCTTTCTTTCTTTCTTTCTTTCTTCGACAGGGAGAGGCATCATCTTTTCCAGTGTTTGATGATGATCTCCATTCTACCATCATTAATAATTTAATATTCAAGGGTTGGTTTGGATAAACTTTTTAAAAAAGAGTAAATATTTTTTTAATCCTAACATTTTTCAGGACATTAGTTTGGTGTTGAAAAAATCCTTAATATCAATTTTTTTTAATAAGTAACTTGACTTCAATTTAGTCTTAATATTTTGAATTTTGATATTAATTTTATTCTTGCATCAAATAATCAGCAATTTCCCATTTTCAACATCATATGTGGCTTTCCAACTTCAATTTTTTGCAATTTAGGTGTGAAGGAAATAAGGGGTTGAGTCTTAATTGCATTGACACTTAGGGATTTAGATAACAAGATTTTAATTTCTAATTTATTTATTTTCAAGTTGATGAGGTGGAAATTGTCTCCCCCATCAATCAAGAAAGGCAAATAAGCAACATAATAGTGGGATTTAATTTGCATAATTGAGAGTGTAAAATTTTATAGGATTTAATTTATATAAACTGATATTATAAAATTTTTTAATTTATATTGTTATCTAATGAAATCCTGTCATTTGCATAACTTTTAGTGTAGTGGTTGTGAGAGTTAAACATATTTGTTAATATAGCAACATATGATTGGATGATAGTATAAAAAAGTTTTATACTTCCATTACATCGAAATTAAACTCTATTTTATATTCTTTATTTTTAATTAAAAATTAAATATATAATCAATAAAATATTAACTTAAATAAAATAAAAATAAAAATATATCAATACTAAGTTTAAAATAGTTACATGTATGGTTGTTAAACTCTCGAATTAACTCTTAATCTCTTACGAATTTATAATCTTACCACATAAAAATGAATTAACTTGCACACAAATTCTCTTTTGGTCAAACTCATATAGGTTCAAGTAAACTCTAACAAAATCAAGAAACTCTTGATTTTACTAATAAGTTTGCAAGTCTAAATTTATACTTTGTGTTGTTCTCAAAATGTACGATTGTGATCACTTTTGTTGAGCACCTAAGTTGACTTATTTATGTTATGCAATATTTATTAGGTTTATTAAGCTAATTTTATATATTTATTATTACCGAGTTATGTTTTATTGAACTACACAATAATATACATACATAATAAAGTGACGTATAACAATTACGTCACATATCAATTGAAAGAGCCTTTGGTGTCTTGAATAAAAGATTTGCAATTTTTTTTTCATAAATTACATTATTTTTCCTTATGGATTTATTTGTTCTTATAGACCTTTTTTATTTGAAACTTATTATAAATGGTAAGTAATTATATGAAAAGAATTATATTATGGGTAATTTGAGATTCAGTTAACGGCTTTAAATAATTTTTTACTTATTAGTTGAATGCTTAGTTTTTATAAACATACAATAATAACATAGAGTTATCAAAAGAGTTATTTGGAAAGTTAATAATTATAAATATTTTTTTCTGTTCCTTTATAATATAACTTCCAAATTTAATTAATGAATTTCCTTTCTATTCTCTTATTAATCTTTCAAACAAGCAAGAAGATAACTTTGTTCCTTCCTTGCCTTCATTGTCTAATCCCTTCTTATACGTTCTGATTCGTTCAGTTAATGAAGGAGCATCCAAACATATTGTAGTCTTTTTTCTTCGGGTCAAAATGCTGTATGCCTAAACACACCTCAAGAAAAAACTTACCTCTATTTTTGTCATTTTTTTTTTTTTTGGTCGTTTTAAAAATGTTTCGGCAACTAAACAAAAGCTGAGACAGGTTTTTTGTCGGGTTTTTTTTTGGTCCGAAAAGCTGAAACAATTTAAACTAATTATCAGGCTGGCTTTTGGGCGTGCTTATGCCCAGGCCCATGATCCGCCACTCTGCTTAACAACAACACTCAAACAGTCAAATATTGGCCCAATAAATAAATAACGGCATTAATCAAAATAAATAAATAAATAAATAAATAACGGCAGTCGGCGGTACAGCTCTGAATGAGATCATTTCTCGCTGTCTGTTTCAGTTGCATCGTTTTCTTTGATCTGAACACTGCTACGTGCTTCTGATTCAAAACCTACTTCACTTAGATATCGATTTAGGTCATAATAGTATGACAATTAATTATCTTCAAATGTTCAATTTCTCTTTTTGTTCCGTTTACTCGTTTCCTTTCTGACTCCAATCCCTTTTTTTTTTTTTTTTTTAAATTCTTGTTTAGAAACGGGATCGGAATACCCCTGAAGAGACTATGAGTTCTGGTGGATACTCCGTAGAAGTTACGGGCCTGTCACCCAAAGCCACCGAGAAAGATGTCCACGACTTCTTCGCTTTCTCTGGCGCCATTGAGCATGTTGAAATCGTTAGGTAATATTCAAACAACTATTTCTGGATGGACTATGAATTATTAATAATTAATGGTTGATGTTTTTGTCGTTGCTGCTGTTCGTGTGTTTCTTGGGGTTTCACTTGATGATTCTATTGAAGCTGGAGTTTGTTGTTTTAACGTTCCACAGCATAGCGCTAATTCATGCTCATGCACTCTTTGATTCTAGTTATTCATCGCACTTCATGAATCGCGAGGGATGAGTTTATTATGTATGCGCAAATGGATAATTAGCTGCGAAATGAATCAACTTATCTTCTAGCTAATTAACTGATTCAGTTAGTGACGTGGCATCTACTAACTAACTAGTTGCCAATGCCGTATTGCACTCTAATAGTAATATATGGAATTAAACCGAACTTATTGCTGACGGGATATTTTATATTGGTTATTCCTAAATTGATTCTACTCTTCCACCTTGCTTTGTGTGTATCCTTGATGTCATCGTCACAAAAGGGAAGACTTGGTTTCTTGCTTTGTTGTTGAAAATTCTATTTAACTTAGTTTCTGTCTTTGTAACTTCTTTTGGTTGCTTAGCCTAGCATAACTTGGTGCATAATTTTTGCCTGGAAACATTTACTGTAAAACATTTTCGCTTTGTGTATTTGAATCACTTGTGAAGCCTATTAAGCCTTCTGAAAGGGATTATTTTTATTTTCCTGCTGGTAGAAGAAGAGGATTGGTCTTTTGGTCATTGATATGTGATATCGTCGGCATGGTAGTTGAACTAAAATTATGTTCGGTGTTAGATTTACCTTAAATTTGTTTGAGATATTATTGATTGTTGGCGTGGTAGAACTTGATATGATGCGTGGTTATTGCTGAAGACAGGTCCGGTGATTGTGCTTGTACTGCTTATGTGACATTCAAAGATGCATATTCTCAAGAAACTGCTTGCTTGCTCAGTGTGAGTATTTCTGAAACTCATGTATGGAGCACTTATAATATTCTAGCTGGAATGATCTTGCAGTTACTGGTCCTTTCTGTTTGGTTTCAGAAACGTTTCCTGTTTTCATTTTCCATTTTCAATATTAATTACAAACTGCCACCTTGTTTTCAACCTGTTTTTTTTTTTTTTTCAGGATTTTGTAAAGAAAAACTGAATACAGGATTATTTTTGTTTTTACTGTTTCCTTCACAAAATCTGAGAAATAGGAAACAACATCAAAATAAGGTGGTAGTTTTGTAATTAAAATTGAAAACAGAAAATGAAAAAGAAGAATCGTTTTCTGAAAGTACACAGGTAAGTTGCCTCATTGACTAGTTCCATAATTTTCCACTGCTAAAAAAAATGTCTGACTGAGCAATCTGTGATACTTAATTTGTGCCTTTCTTCATAATCTGTTCTGTTAGGGAGCCACTATTTTAGATGAACGTGTATGCATAACGCGCTGGGGGCGGTGTGACGATGGATATGGTTTTTGGAACCGGCCTTCCTACAGTCACGAGGAGGAGACTGCTTCAACCGTATGTATCTGTATTTCTTACGCTTGTGCTAATGATTATGGCTTTTGCTCGTGGTCTGACATCATATTTTCTCATGTTCTCTTTCAGATGCCACATAGCAGTCAATTTGTTTCCTCCGCCGGAGAAGCAGTCGCTGTGGCTCAAGAAGTCGTCAAGACCATGCTAGCAAGGGGATATGTTCTCAGTAAAGATGCATTAGCTAAGGCTAAAGACTTTGATGAGTCTCATCAGGTTTCTGCCACCGCGACAGCGAAAGTTTCTGAACTGAGCCAGAGAATTGGCCTCGCCGATAAGATATCTGCAGGCGTTGAAGCTGTTAAAACTGTGGATCAGAAGTATAATGTCTCTGAAACGGCCAAGGCAGCTGCATCTGCAACCGGAAGATCAGTAGCAGCGGCTGCAAATTCTGTGGTGAATAGTAGCTATTTTTCGAAGGGAGCCTTGTGGCTGTCAGGTGCTCTAACCCAAGCCGCTCAAGTTGCTTCTGATTTGGGTACTCGCGGTGGTGGTAAGCAGTGAGGCATGGTAATGATTCAACTCTATATTCTTATATACCTGTGTGCCTCTGCTGATTAGCTTTTGTAACTAAAGCAATGGTACATTTGTAGTACCTAGTTTATGCATGTATATCATGGTTTGACATATTTCTTAAGATAACACGACAGAAATTTTGTACTACACCACAGCTTAGTGTACTATTACCAAAATGTGATTATTATAAATGTGATGATTGTAGCAATAACACCTGCAATATCCTTTCTTCTTTTCAGTTTTCACAAACTATGCACTGATGGCTGATTCATGCAGCTAACTTTGACTTTTAAAGTGGCCCAAGTTAGATATGGATTGTGATATTTAGATTTATAGAAAATGGTATCAGAGTATTGAAATGTGTAGTGTTAACTCATGTACAACTATTTGTGGTTTTCCATCTAATCATCTTTCCGAGTTCTTGATCTCCCGACTGACAACAGCATATGCACCACTGTCATTTTCCGATGGATCACCTCATTCACATGCTACTTTCAGTGTCTCGGAAATAGCATTTTGCTTTCTTAAATCTTTTTCTTTTCTTTTTTTGTTTTGGTATGGACTATTGGTATCCGAAAATTTGTTGGATTCTGATTAATTTAATTCAATCCAGATCAGCCTATTATAGGAATAAAATTTCCCGAACATTAGTTTTTTTTTTTTTTTTTTTTTCCGTTAATAAAACTTCAATCCAAAACTTTATTTAAAGGGAACAAGCGCTTAATCATTTAAACTAACAGGAGATGAAGAATTGAAGATTGAATTAAGTGTAAGACCATACAATAATGTATATTATAGATTATAGATTGGTAATAGAGGCAGAAGAGGAGAATAATTAGCCTAGGCTTCTGCGTTCAGACCTCACGTACAAACTGATCACTCTTTGATTTTCTTTTTAAGTAAAATAATAAGCATCGCAACCTTATCTAGGAAAAGATTTGGGCCTATCAAGGGTCATCAAGGCATTTTTAAAGACCTTAAGTTGTTACAGCCTCTCACCAGTGGCATGAAAATTTCAAAAATATCCCGATTCACATCTCTCCGTAATGCCATAAGCAATATTTAAAACATAAGCTACTAAGAATGTGTCAGTGGTGTGGGACTTAGATAATTTATATAATGTCATAGATTCAAACCAATTACCATCGACATACCAAAAAAAAAATAGACGATATCTAAAACATTAATCAGCTGAATTTCTAATGCCTAGCGGGGATTCCTATCCCTAGATAGTTATTCAAACCAATACTTTGGAGAACAATTGGCCTTTCCATACATTTTTCTAGGGCTTCAAGTATGCTGCCAGGCTGCCAGCATCTCACATCAAATTTTTCTTTTCACTTGTGGCAGAAAGAAGATTCTTGCTATTGAATTTTTTTTGTGGGGTTGGGGGGGGGGGTTTAAATGGAAAATGGAACAGAGAGAATATATTTTACTAATAAGACTTTGAATGATTGTGACACAAAACATTGACATATAGCTATCTATTTATCTATTTATAAGATATTAAATCTGAAACACAGGATATGGTATTGACACTTTAGTGGTATCATAATTTGCTACGTTGCCACATCAACATAATAACCAATTTGTCAATTTCAAGTTTTGACAGACTCTCCAAAAGCAAAGTATGCCTTTTAAGAGTCTCTTATTCTCTTCTGACCTACTAATTTTGATTTTATAGTCATGTATCCATTTAAGTGGTTTTATGTAGTGTATTACCCTTTTAATTTATTGACACCAATGATTACATGGAGTATTAAGGTACATTTGTGGATATACAACTAAATGAATATTAATAATTTTTTTTAATCACTACTTACGTACTTTCAAAATAGATAGGTGCAAAAATTTAAAAAAAAAAAAAAAGAACACAAATATAACATCAAAAAGATGAAGTTCAATGAAATATCATACATTTATATGACTTTTATACATTCAAAGTCATTAAGGACACTTTTTTTGTGTATTTTACTTGTATTATCCAACTATCAATTAATTATAAATAAATGTATTTCTTTCTATTACATAGTTATTTCACTTCAAATTATTCTAATAACATTTACTAAATCATTTGCATATTAATATAATATTATCATTTATCACTCTTTTTTAACAACAAAAAAATATATTCATTACGATCACTTTGTCTATCTGCGCAATGCGCAAATCACACTCTAGTTTTACTTTTATTTATAGGTCAAGTGCAGCTGTAGCGTGATTAGTACGAGTTCAACCCAATGTCACTGACGACATACTAAGCGACTAAGCCAATCAAGCCAACAACACAATGCTCGCTAACGTAGGATATCCAAATATTTTAACACTTGATAACTCTTAAGGTATGTTACTATATATTTGGATGGGGGAATAAAGAGGGAAAAAGAAAGGCACTACGCCAAAAAGTGTATTAGTGGCTGTATGTTGTTTAGTGGTTATTTAGGGCTCGTTTGGTTAAGATTCTAGAAGAAGTTCTTTTTAAGAAGTAGAAGCAGCAGAAGAAATAGAAATAAAAGCAGAAAATTATTTTATGTTTGGATATAATTATATAAGTATTTTTTATCAAAATTAAAATTTATTAAATTATTTGGATGTGATAAATATAGAAGTACTTTATTTAATAAAATTACAATTAAAGATATGGAGAGAGAAAGAGAGCATAAGAGTGGGAAGAGAGTGGTAATTTTTAAAAATTTTAGTGATAATATTGTAATTAAGTTGGAAGAAAGTGGTTGTTAATTTTAAGAAGCAACATTCTCTCTCTTCTACTACTTCTGCTTCTGGGAGAAGCAACTCCCTATTTGCTTATTTAAAAAGTAGAAAAACTGATTATTTTCTATTTCTGCTTTTTTTTTTAGAAACACAAACAAATAACACTAAAAATTTTATATGTACTTTTTTTTGAAAAATTTAAAAAAGAAGTACTTTTTTTGAATGAGAAGCACAAACAAACACATCCTTAACCTTCATTCTTTTTTTTTTTTTAATTAAAAGTTTAGATGGGTTCAGTATTGATCGTTCTACCAGGGACAAGACAAAGCTCTAAGGCTCAAAGAGTATTTACAGAAAACTTACGAAATTGCCTACCAAATGGGTCTTTATATCAACTGTACGAATTGAACTTACGTCCTTATAGAATATGAGACTGTACCAAACGAGACTGCTTCTCATCAATTACGCCAATCGTCATTGACTCTTAACCTTCATTCATGAATATATCAAAAATTTTAAATCCACCATAATTAAAGTGAGGAGAATTATTTATTGGCGCTTTTATGTAACCATTATTATGACCGCTGGTGAATGTATTAAAGTGTTAGCAGTGAAAACCATAAAAAAACTGCATAGTTAAGGCTTATGTTATATGTTATTGTCGCACTATGTGGTATAGGTACAATGCCGGGTACGAATACGAGTACGAAATACGAAAATTTTGTAAAAATTATGATATAAATGCCAAAGGATATATTACATAAAAATGTAAAATTATAAACAATAAAGCAATTTATCATAAGATAAATGTAATTTTTATAATGTTCTAATTTCAACTTTTCATAAAAAATGCTATAACATATATCGAACAAGCAAAAATATCTAAAGCAACACAAGATTTGAAAGAATGTAGTAGTGGTTGGTTTGATTCAAAAGCAAGCTAAATAGTTTGGTAACAAAATTTAATGTTTTGTAAGGACTAACTTGTATTTAGGGAATATTTACTTATTGTAATACTTGACCTATATGTATCCATTAGTACCCAACAAATACTAAGCGGGTTCGTATTTGATACAGGTACGACAGTCATTTTCAAGAACCACTCTTTAGAGTTATCACATAAGATTTTTCTAGTGAACAGAAAATAGTTTAAAGTCCTTGAGTGAAAAAAAAAAAAAAAAGTTTAGATGGGTTTGCTTTGGTTCTTGTTTTTGTTTTTGCGGTACAAGCATAAAGATGGTTGTTCCTTTTACATAGAATTTTAGCTGAATCAGGCCATGTATATAAGAGAGATTCTTAAATATAACCTGTATAAAACATTCGTTTCAAATACTTTTAATTAAAAAAATGCTCGAGTAAATCTACACTTTAACTTTTAAAAGATTTTCGTTTTAATACTTTAATTTTTAAAAGATTAAATATATACATTTTGGTCCTTAAAAGATTTCACATTAAGCACATTGATCCCTGTAACAAGAAAATCATATACACATTATTTCCTAAAGTATCGATTTTTAATATATTGGTTCCTGAAAATATTGGCTTTTAACATATTAATCTTTAGCCCCTAAAAAAATTATCTTTTATTATATTAATTTTTTAAGGACTAATATATATATATATATATATATATATATATATATATATATGTCTTTTTGTTAGGAAATTAATGTGTTTAACGTGTATTTAATCTTTTATATGAATTTTAATCTTTTAAAAAATAAATTGATGTATCGCAAACAAGGTTATCAAACGCAAGAGTTTAGATAAATTCTTAGTCTTAGCAAACTAGAATTATAAACTTAACTCATAAGAGTTTACACATTTAAAAAATATTACTTAAGACATATATTTTAGTAATTAAATATAATTAAATGATATTTTTATGATTAATATTAAATAATTATAACTTTATAATAACATAAATGAAAAAAATATAAAATATAGCTCAATAGATGACTTCATTTTTATACCATGTTTTATTTCATACATATATTATTCTATAGTTCGACAAAACATAATTAAATAATAAAAAATAGATAAAATTAATTGAATAAAACTAATAAATATTGCATGAAATAAACAAGTAAACCAAAGTACATAATAAAAATGACCAATATTTTATATTTAGAGAGCAAAATCAAGTATAATTTTAGACTCGTAAACTAGTTTGTAGAATCGAGAGTTTACCCATTTTGTTAGAGTTTACTTAAACTCGTATGAGTTTGACAAAAAAAATAATTTATGCATGAGTTAACTCGTTTTTGTAAGGTAGGATCGTAAACTCGTAAGAGTTTAAGAGTTAACTTGAGAGTTTAATAACTATGATCACAAATTTTTTGAGGATTAAATTGATATCACAAATCTTTCGAGGATCAAATTGATGTCCCGCAACTTTTTCGAGGACTAATTTAGAGTTTTACTCTAAAATAAATATGTTTTTGAAAAAGATTCATATCACAAGTCTTAATAACAATAATAATAATAATAATGATATTTATTATAATAATAATAATAATAATAATAATAATAATAATAATTTGGCACTAATTTTAGTATTAACTTCTTAAAAATATATTGCAATATTTTTAAAAGTTACAACATGAGATAGAAAATTTATTATTTAAGATAAAAATAATTATGATATTAGGAGATTTTGTTATGAGAGGTAAGTTGAAAAACATAGAATTTTATTATTTAAGATAAAAATAATTATGATATTAAAATTAATGTGTTTAAGATGTATATATGATTTAATATTAACGTGTATGTGTTTAATCTTTTAAGAATTACAGCGTTAAATCAAAAAAATTTCAAGGAGTAAAGTGTAGATTTATTCAAAATACTTTAACTAATGTAACTTTTGAATTGCACTATATTATATATATTGATTATTACAAAACCAAATTGCTGTCTCAAATAGGAGTTGAACCAAGTAGAGTGGTAAATCTATGCAGTTCAAAAAGAAATAAAGCAAGAAAGACAATTTAAGACCATCTCAAGACACAGAATAGAAACACCAAGGATATAAAAGAGCATAAAAAACAGTATCAAAAATCACTCCAAGCTTCAATGTTAACACAGGACATCATCTCAGCTTCCTCTTCGTCCGAGATCTGACACCATTCAAATTATAAACCACCAAGCGAAGAAAATAGGGAAATTCAGGACACCATTCCCTTATCCAACATCCTAAGTGCAACTTAATAAGAAAATTTAGACAACAAGAAAATCAATAAATAGCGACCAATTTTTCGGTTGCTAAAATTGGTAGCAACCGATTTAGTGACTGAAAATTTGATCTCTAAAATGCTCGTAGCTAAATTTTTTAGTGACTGATTTTTTTGTCGCTTAAATTAGAGGTCAATTTAGCAACCGATTTGAAGCACCTACAACCAATTTCGATCAGTGGCCTGGTGAATAATTAGCGACCGAAAAATCGGTCACAAATTAAAGACTGATTTTTCGATATCTAAATTGGTCACTAGTTTGTAACCAAACCTGTCAGTCACTAATTCGGTCTCTAGTTTTGAGACTGATATTTTAGTTGCAAAATCGATTACTAAATCAGTCTCTAATTTGTAATTGAAAATTTTCTAGTCACAAAATTATTTTCTAGTTAGCGACTGATTTATCGGTCACAAAATCGGTCACTAAATCAGTCATTAAAGCGATCTCTAATGTCATGATCAAGCTTTTCTAATACTACACTGGACTCAATTTCAGTCACTAACTTAGATTTCGGTCACTAAATCAGTTGCTAACTACAAAATTAGTCACTAATGCCTGATAATGTTAATGTGAATGATTTTGCATTTTTTGAATTCCCAATTTTAAGCACATGAAATTCAGACAATTTAACCACCAAAGAGACATAAATTTATATATCAATCCAACCAAATAAACTCCTAATACTAAACAAGTATTAAATATCATACAAACAACTAAAATTCATTAAATTACAAAACTAAAAGCTAGATAATATCTAATCCTATTCAAGTCTTAATAACTAATTCCATTCAAGTCTTAATACGTAGTGCTACTCAAGTCTAAATAATTAGTCCTACTCTTAGTCTCTCTCCGGTTCTTAGTAACTCAAGTCCTCCTCATTATCTCCATCTTCCTCCTCATCATGCTCATGTTCCCTTTGATTTGTGTCTTCTGCCAGTGGTTGAAACTTAAGAAGCTGAAAATTCATCTGCTTTTATCACTTCTAGTAGCAGCTTATTATTGAATTGAACTTGACTCTCTGCACTCTCCAACCTTGCCATAAGTGTATTGTTTTCATCTTGCATTTTTTTCAACAAATCTTTGGGCTCTACTCTACGCACCCACTCAGTTGGTTGAGAGCTAGAGCCACAGTAATAAGGTCTTATATCAACCACAGTATACTCCAGGCCAAGACCATAAATTCTCACTTTTTTAATTCCAGCAGTGTCACGCCACACATCTAACTCACTGGGCTTAGAATTTTCTTCCTCAGATGCCTTTTGAGTTGCCTCATCCATAACACATGTATATTTAGCCTATCAACACCAATATGACATCAACATACATATTAAACAACTTAATCATACTCATGACATATTATTAGAGTATACATTATAATTTAACACAATATGTAGCTATAGATTATATTCTAACATAATAGATACACATGCAATAGAAATTAAACAAATTAGACTCATTTCTACCCAAGTAGGATCCTTACGTCTATATGTGTGGCGAAACAACTCTGATGGCGTAGGAACTCGGTCATGCAATTTCATCTACAAATGCAATAATAATATAAATTAATTATGTACTAACTTAATATGAAAGTAATATGTCAACACAATAATGCACTATTGATTAGAAAAATGAAAAAAAAGTAAGTTATTTGAAAACTTAACTAAATTTGCTCTATGCTGGAAAGTGGTAATTAAGCTACCTGTATGAAGAAAACCTCCAAATCCCCCATGATCAGATACTTGATTTAATTTTGCCTGAGTACTCTTCTTCTTGAAGGTCTCACTTGCATAGTGCTCACAAATTCTATCCCACACATGTTCTTCTTAAATATATTTGAATTATTCAAAGACTTTCACATATTCAGCTTTGTCAGGATGTAAAACTTTCTTGCCATTGTTTGTTTGAATATTTGTGACTATGGGAAGAAATCAATCCTTGTGCAGGTTTTCCAGGGGAGCAAAAGAAAGTGTAGCAAATGAAATTTTGACAAGTATAAGTCTTGAGATTTAAGTAACAAATATTAAATAAATGAAGAAATAGTTTATTCCCATACTGTCTAACTTGGACAATTCAAGATTCAATATAATGAGCGATTCAAGGATGTACACAAGCTCACAATATTGAATCTCAAACGGAAATCTAAGGTTTCACTCAAATTATTGTACAATAACACAAAAGTCAAGAGTCAAAGCTTAACATCAATTGGCAAACAATTAGTAGTCATAATCAAGAATAATAATACACCAAACTAACACAAGAAATCTAAAAACTACATTAGTAAACCATATTCCTAGTGAGTACATCATATACATGTTTCAAAAGGCCCAAAGAAAACTTTGTTAACATAGATGGAACAAATTAAAAAAATCCAATTTGCAATTTCAAATACACAACAAAATTTTAAAACATTGTAATTACTACTAAACTCATCACTTATACTTGCACATATTTTGTAACCATACAATTCAATTTTATCAAATCAAAACCAAATTACCACAACAAAACTTAAATCTAACCCATAATCAACCTCTCATTTCAATAATCAGAAAGATAAATCCCAATAAAATGAAAATTGTACTTGCTTAATAGGTCCTTCACATTTTTTTGATACTTGAAGCAAAATTTAGTGCAATATTCTCAAAAGCATAATTAGAGCTAACTTCCATATAGCATTATCAGAAAAAATTATACATCATCCAAACTTACATTTTTTCTATTTGTGTTAACTTTTTTTCTATTTACGGTAAATCAAAACTTTTTTTCTAATTAGAGTAAATCAAACCACTAAACCTATGTTTCCCACATCAAAGATATATGTTTAATAATTAATTAGATGGATAATGAGTGTATATATTATTGAACACATCATTTTGTTCAAGTTTTTCTTTCAGGATTCAGAAAATTGCTGCGTAGGTTGAGTACTACTCAAAACACAAGTTTAAGAAATTTAAACAATATCCTCCACTTTCTATTCATGTTCTGCGTTCGAGGATGGGGTGGCTGTTTTATAGCAAACAAACCATTCTTTGAGGATATTTAATTTAATTAATCGGCTCCATAAAGCAAGACTATATTAATTAAAGAAACATGAAACATTAAAGAAACCCCCTCCAATAATATAAAATCAAGTCCTTTTGAAAATAATATTAATATTCATTGGAGAGACGTGGGTGTGTTATAAATTGGTCTAGGCTATAATAAGCACTAATTAGGAGGATATGTGAACTAAGCACAGATATATAGGTGACAAATACAAACACACTCAAAGGTCACAACCATAGAAACCTCTAACTATAGATTGCTACTTATGGCAATAGATACACCATTTTTAACTTTGTATGTATGGCATTGTTATGTCTAAAATTTAAGAGAGACCAAAGCTATTTCACCCAATAAATTACAAAACAAAAAAGAAATATCAGCAAACTAATTAAGAGTAAAGCAAGCACAAGAAGAAGTTGTAAACATTGATAATTTGTACAATAGAGTTATGAGATTCTAAAGCAAGTATTCAATTTAGAATTCCATAAACATGTGGCTGGCCCTCACTCATGGTGTCAAAGTGGCTTGTTTTGTAGAGTGAAAAAACTTATATACGGAAGGCACATTGAGTTGGGCCATGTTTTACCTGCAATAATGCAAAAAACAATTTACCATTATTGTTTTTCACAAGCACATCATTCATAGTCAAATGCTCATCATTCAATTATATCTCCCGTTCTAATTTCGAACGATTAGCATAGGTGCATATAATAATTAAACAAAATATAATATCTTGCTTTATTCCAGCTAGCTACCCTATTACGATTAGAATTTGTATTGCGCAGAGGAGCATTAACAGCTTTTCATGCAATCTCAACTGCAACAGGAAATTGGTTTCCCAGGAAATTAGACCTTTTTTTTTTTTGCAAAAGCCCCCTTATGACAATATTTAAAAGCAAACATTAGAAACTAGTATTAAACAAAAGCCAAAATTAAGAAGAAAACTCACCTACAAAGGAGCAAGGAGGTGCAACTGCTTGCCTCCCCTGCACATGCGACAGCGACGCAAATCTGAAGTAGGAGCAGGATGGCGGACCTTGGACGACGCGGCAGCAATAGGACGGTGGAGCTTGGATGATGCAGCAGCACGGATTGCTCTTGCCGGAAATCGCAGAGCCGTAACAAGGGGTGGGGACGCGAGTGACAAACGGCATGCAATGGCAACTATTGGACGACGTGTGGAGATGGCTGGACGGCGTGCGGTGGCCGGACGGTGTGCTATGGTGGCTGGAGGGAAGGGGAAATGTTAGAGGGAGAGGAAGATGAAAAAGCGCAAAGGGAAGATGAAATGTTTTTGGGGAGGGGACGTCAAACACTTAGGTTAAATTTTCGGGAAATTTAAAATTTAGTGACAGAAAAATCGGTCTCTAATTAAATAATTAGTAACCGAATTAGTAACCGATTTATTAATGGAAAATGAAGCTCTTGTAACTCAAAATGGGTCACTAAATTGATCTCTAATTTTTGAAATTAGAGACTGATTTATTTTGTGGAGTAGTAAAGCCTTGTAACTCAAAATCGGTCATCAAATCGGTCTCTAATAAAAAAAATTAAAGATCGATTCAGTGACCGATTTATCAAGGAGAAGAAAACTCTTGTTTTAAGAAATTGGTCTCTAAAATTTCAGTTAGAGACCGATTTATCAATGACAAACTCTTGATTTATGAAATCGGTATCTAATTTTTTGATTAGAAATTGATTTAGTAACTGATTTTTGTGCAGGATTAACCTGTGTAACTCAAAATCAATATCTAATCAAAAAATTAAAGAGCGATTATGGTTAATATACATGTTTGACTACTTTCACCAAATTAGTCACTAATTTAGCAACCGATTTTTGCACCAAATCTTTTGTTCAAAAATCAGTCGCTAAATATGTCACTACGAAATTTAGTGACCGATTTAGCAACCTATTTGTTCCTAAGAAAATCATCCCTCTAGTTTCTCATTTCAGTCACTAATTCCTTAATTTAGCTATCAAAAAATTTTGGTCACTAAATCGGTCTTTATTCCATTTAAATACACATCTTGAAATACCTTCCAACTTTTGAAATACCAAATTGAAATACACATCTTTTGGGAACATGTAAGCCAAAACCCATCCAAGCATCAAACAATTTCCTCGCCATCGCCAACCTGTTTTAAGAAACTCTTTATAATAATCAAGGCCACTTCCTTCTTTATTACAGGAATATAATAAATTCCAAGCCATGTACTATTACTCTTTTTTATCATTTGCTTCTCAGTAGAGCAAATCACCAGTTATTGCACAAGGGACACCCTTCAGTTAAAAATCTCCACCACCATCTAAAGAGTAAAATAACATATAATTACATCACCCTACACACAACCCTCTTAAATTTTTGGTTTTTGTATAATTTTCCAATTTACTAAAACCATCCCCCTTTATAATATCATCACCTGGCTAGAAAAATTTACTTTGAATATTAGTAGTCAGTCTCTTAACAACATTTTTTGGAATTTTAAACTGACCCATATAATATAATGGTAAGCTATTAAGAAAAGGTTTGATCAGAACCAATCTTCCAGCCCCTGATAATACAGTAGCTTTCGATCTGGACAATTTCTTATTACTTGTGTTAACACCAAAAGGATTCCCAAATACTTTATGGGCAATGATTGTGAAGTAGCATTTACGATAAAAGCTAATGTCTCAAAGTTTTTTAGAGTTTAACTGCAATAAATTAAAATGTAATATGAATTTTAATATATTATTAGTGATAAGTTTTTTTACAAGTATCACACAATCAAATATTGTTTCGATATTAAAGTAGTTGTTATAATGTAAAAAAACTAGACTACTACTACATTAAAATAAAATAAAGGGGGATCTCTCTGATACCTCTACAAAATTCAAGGGTACTAGTATCTATTAATTATTTGTGGTTAAAATAAACTAATTACCATAAGGTTCTTACTAATCCCAATTAACAACTTGTAACAAACTCCACAAACTCTAACACCCCCTAGGCAAACTAGAGGATGCGAAACGAGGATCAATCCTAAAGTGTTATATTGAAGAACATATGGATTTTTGAAATCATCCATGGGAAGATTGAAGGCCATGGAAGAGAAAAAGAAAGTTAAAGAAAAATATGAGTTCAATAAGAACTTAGAGCTGGAGCAGCTAAAAAGGCTTCAAGGTGAGTCTCATGGCTCTAATACCATGTTGAAATCCATGGCAAAACAGAGAAAATATACAGAAGTTTAAAGTTTTTAATTAGAATGAAAAATGAGAAAGGTAATTATACTGAATCTACAATACGGTTAATATAGCGGGAGGAATATAGCTAATTTCCATAACCTCCTAACTAATCCCAATTAACAACTTGCAGCAAACTCTACATACTCTAATAGAATCAGTTAACGTCAATAAAACAAAAGTATTTCTACAAACTAACTATTTTATTGAATGAATGTTTCCAAATATAAACAGTTACTGAAAGTATGCATTGCACATGTCAAATTCAAATTTTTTTTTTGACACATTAGTAGTACTAAAATTTAAACCTATGATTTCATGCATACCACTTGTTAACCTTTGTCAAGTAAAGGTCAAACTCCACTACAGAACAATTCTCTTATTTGATCAATGAAGAATGAATGTTTACAATTTAGTGTCATTTATTTATAGTACAAGTACAAGTCAATCACTTCTAGTTGTTTTTAACCAGCTATTTGATAGAGCAAGGATAACAGGATGGTAGTTGGGATTTAGATTCAGTTTGTTCTATCTTATATTTAATTATAGTTTATTTTTATCTTTTTGTTATCTGTGTTTATCTTTTATTTTATTATTATCCAATAAATTATTCTTGTAACCCTTTATCTATATAATAAACTTATTAATACGACTCATACTTGAGTTCAACTAGCATTTCATTCAAAATGTCTTCATAGTATAGAGCCTTTTCATGGCTAATGGAAAATTTAACACCAAAATAATTGGTATCTTTTTCAATGGAGAAACTCTAGTGCCCCTCCCAATAATCGCTCCCTTGGCACGTGCAATTTGCTCAGTGTGAGGATTCATCATATCACCCTTGGCTTTTGCCACCAGCGCATATGTCATTATCTTGTTCGAACATAGCTCACAAGTCATCTTATTAAAAACTCTTCACTATCTAAACCATCGATGAGAAAACTCCTCCAAAGGTTTGGTTGATATTATAATGTGTTTTTCATCTCTACCTCTGGTTTTTTAAGATCATCTTGATTTGATGATACACCTTATGAGCACAATCGACCTATTTACTTTCACCGTGATCTGGGTTCAATATTCATTTTCATTGATGCCATAATCCAAATATGGCCTTTGTATGATGTTGTCCAGTTTGAAGGGAGTATAGGGCAAGGATAACAAGATGTTAGTTAGGATTTAGATATTTAGTTTGGTATAATTTAGATTTAGTTTGTCCTATCTTATCTTCAGTTGTAGTTTATCTTTCTCCTTTTATTATCTGTAGGTTTATCTTCTATTTTATTGTTATCTTATAATTTATTTTTATAACCATTTTATCTATATAATAAACTTCCTTTGATGACTCATAATTAAGTTTAATTAGTCTTTCATTTAAAACATTTTCACTCCTTATGCTTTCCCACCTTACAACTAACTTTAACCAACTTTTCTATCAAACATAATCTCCTAGCCACCAAGACGCCTTCCTAACTCTCAAGGTTCTCTCTTTAGTCCTTTAAGTCGAAACACTATCAAAGCCCCTCACCAGTCACCCACTCCTAGTTGCTTACAATGTCAATTTCATTAAACTTCACATTGATTTGAAATTACTTACTTCCATCAAGTCGTATTAAATTAATATATAAATAAATTTGTATTTAATGTTGATATATTATAAATGTTGAAATTTTATACAGTTATCCAATCATGTAATAATATAACATTACAAGTAATCATTTTAAAAGTCATATATATAATAATATATGATTGGTTAATAATATAAAATATTTTACACTGACACATATGAAATTAAAATTAATCTCATAAAATTATCTTAAAAAATCAAATAAAATATTAATAATTTAATCACATACTTCTAATTTTTTTTAAACGTTTTGAAATTTAGTGTACATGATCAATACGTTAATTAGACAAATAACTAAATGGTTAAATTAAATTATCAATTAAATTAGTCTATAGAGAATTATTCGATTGTATACGTTTGTCAACTTTTATCTCCGTTTGAATAACCTAATTCTATCTCTATGTTGTTATTATCTAACACTTTGTAGGACATGATTTTAATCAATTAAATTGTTGAATTACATATGGTTATCATGTTAATTTGGTGCACAAAATTTCATAAATCTTAAGGAACGCAAGAATGTGCTGAATAGTGAATATTCCCATTTGCTTCAAAATTATATGTTAATTTTAATCTCAATGAGTCAGAAAGCATGGCTCAACTTTTGGGGTGAATCTTCTCTTCAACCTAAACTATTATGTAAGAAAAAAAATAATAGTAGGTTCTATAAAATTACATGGCTCAACTTGTACTATTACATATGTAGTTTTTAGCAATATTTTTTTTTTAATTACAACATTTAAAAAAATGTTACTAAAAACCTAAAAAAAAGAATGCTGTTAAAACTCTTTAGCAACTTTTTCACTAGTGTTGTGTTAACAGCACTTTTTCATGATTTAATAACATTTAAAAATGCTACTAAATTTCAATTGTTATAGGGTTGCCGTTACTCAATTTTTATGAATTTAAGAATGCTACTATGTAAAATTGATATAATAACTAGATTTTTTTTTTTTGTCTCTTGATTATCTCTATAAATATTGTAGTGAGACTAAGTACTTAGGTACTGTTATGACTATGAGGTCCTCCTAACAATTATTTGTTCTAGAATTTGAACTTTGGTCATCTTCTTAGAAGTGCAGCTTGCTTAACACTGCACCCAACTTGGGTTGATATATGACAAGTAGATTTGATTTAATGGTTAGATGAATACAATTCATTTCCTAAGTAGGCATAATTATGTTCGTTTTTAGTAAAAGGGTAAAAGCTCATTTATATCTCTTACATTTAGTAAAGATCTCAATTTTGTCCCTAAATTTTATTTTTATTTATGCCTCTAATGTTTAACAAATGTTCCAATGTTGCCATTCCCGTCGACATCATCCAACTAGCAGATAGAAAATGATGACATGTTCATTTGTGAAATATTAGAGACATAAATAGAATATTAGGATTTTATTCCATTAGGGACATAAAAAGAACATTAGGGTTTTTCTTTCCCCAACTATCTTCTTTTCCAACTCTCTTCTTCCTTAACTATCTGATATTTTTATATCCTCACCATTCTCATCCTCCCACCCCTATTCTTCACTTCAACTTTGTCTTCTTAATATTCACAGCCCTCACTATTTAATCCTCCATGTCCATGTCCTTTCAATCAAAAATTAGAGGAGAATCAAAGAGAGGAAGCAAACCTATCTTTGAAGTGTGCCTAAGAGGAGGAAATCAGGAGGAGGACAGGTTCTTGATTGTTATGAAGTAAGACGCTGTTGATGGTGAAGGAGGCGGATTTAGGGAGAATGCGCTTAGGACGGAGAATGGGAACAAAGAGAAAGGGTGAAAAAAGGAAGCACTTGTAAGAAGGAGAGGTTGTGATAAGAGTTTTGTTGATGTTGTGGTAGTGGTGGAGTGGGGTTGATAGGGCTAAGGAAGCTTGTGTAATTGAGAGTAGAAGAGGCATGGTGGTAGTAGAAGAGGAGGTGAAGGAGGAGGAAGAGAAGGAGGAGGAGGAGGAGGAAAAGATGGGAGGTGGGAAAGAAGAGAGTTTGGGGGAAAAAAACCCTAAATATTCTATTTATGTCCCTAATGGAAGAAAAACCCTAATATTCTATTTATATCTCTAATGAAAGAAAACCTTAATGTCTTGTTTATGTTCCTAACATTTCACAAATGCAGATGTCATCATATTCTGTCAATAATTTAGATGGCGTCTATGGGAATAACAACATTGAAACATTTGTTAAACGTTAGAGACATAAATAAAACAAAAAAAAAAAAAATTAGGGATAAAATTGAAATTTTCGGTAGATGTGATGGACATAAATGAGACTTTACTCTTTGTAAAATAATTCATGAATCATTTACATAATTTATCTTGCACTTTTTTTTCCCTTTGTTTATTTAACTTAGAAAAAACTTTTTAAAATAGTCATAGATGTGACCCACCCAAACCCGATTTTTGTTTATCCAACATTACATAGTAAACAAAATTAATCAAGATGCTTCAAAATCTACATTCACTTGCTATTCATATATGTGGCATTCAAATTCCAAAAACATAGATAGAATCATTCTATAGTTGTTTGTTGAGTTATAAAACAAAGACTAAAATGGCAAACTAGTCTTCGAAAGAGTTGTCGGACATTAATTTAGTAATAAAAAATTTTGTGACATTAATTTAGTTCTCGAAAGATTAAAATTCATTTGAAATTAGTCCAAAAGATTAAAAAAATTTTGGACTAATTTGAAACAAATTTTAATCTTTTAAAGATTAAATTGATATTACAAATCTTTCAAAAACCAAATTGACCTTTCGCAAATCTTTCAAAAATTAAATTGATGTCACAAAGTTTTTGGGAACTAAATTAATGTCCCAAAACTTTTTTGAGGACCAATTTAAAATTTTACTCTAAAATAAATACATTTTTTGAAAAAGATTCATATCACAAGTCTTAATAATAATAATATTTATAATAATAATAATTCGGCGCCAATTTTGGCATTACCTTTTTTGGAATGTATTGTAATATTTTTTAAAAGTTATAATATGAGATAGAAAATTTATTATTTAAAATAAAAAAATTATGATATTAGGATATTTTGTTACGAGAGGTAAGTTGAAAAACACAGAATCACCACGTGCTTTTTAAAAAAATCTGTCCTATCACCGGGCTTTTAATCTATACAACAATAAGTACTCTCGACGTAAAAAAAAATTTTCTATCCCAGTCACTTTTAAAAACGTTGCACCATTGCTATTGAAAAAAAAAAAGGGTAGAACTAAAATAAGTAGCTAATATTTCTTTCTTAAAATAAGTTAAATTGCATTCTTCCAGAAAAAAGAAATAAAAAGAAAAATCTTGGAAATATGACTCTTTTTTTTTTTAAAAAAACTTTCAAAGATGACTTAATGTTAAGGAGCAGTCAAGTAATTAGATCTAAGATGTTTGTATTCATTAAGGAAAAAAATATAAATACCAGAAAATAAATATTCTGATATGCACCTCTTCCTCCCTTCCTTCCTTCCTTCCTTCCTTCTGCTTCTATTATTTTTCTTTTATCTCCTTTTGGTAAAGCCCTCTAGCTTCTTTATCCGTCAAATAAATTGCATTTTCAATATGTAGTCAATCCGGGAAATGTCCTCCGCAATGGACGGTTCTGATGCTTGGTCCATCTGTTTCCCTCAGAAAGTAAAAAAGAAAAAAAATTTATGGCCAAGAGGAAATATTTTTTTTTTTAAAAAAAGGAACATTACTGGACCAGTAGTTGGCGAATCACCATCAATGCATACCTCCTCCTCCTAGAAAAATCTCCAAAATCAAAACCTTTGAAAATTTGGGAAGGGAACAATTAATAAAAAAATGGGAAACACCCTCCAGAAAGAGAAAGATGTGAAGCAAAGATAGCACATGGAATTTGAGTAAGCTGAACACACCAGAAGCATAAGAGCATGTGGATGAGAAGATTCATTACCTATTCTTTTTTCCACTTGAAAATTCTCTATCATTGATATTTCCTATTTTTTTAATTATTTAATTGAAGGGGAAAACGGAAGGATAAAAAAAGAAGAAAAGAAAAGGGTCTGAAGAACATGGATCCACCCACTGCCAATTTGCACTCTTTCAACTTCCGACTAATATAAAGGCATGTGAAGTAGTAAGAGTTGCTTGTCTTTGGCTAAGTATTAAAGCTGTATTTCCATGGGACCTAATCATGTCTTATCATCACCAATACATAGATTACTGGGTCCTAATCTTCTCTTCCTGTTCTTAATACCAGAATCATCCCCATTTTTTGTGAATAAGGATAATCTTTTCCTCTATCAAAACTCAGCTGCCATACTTTGAATGGTCATATACCCATTCACAATTTTATCCTCTTAATTCCTTCCCCATATATATATATAGGCGTAACACATGAAAGAAATGACTTATTATGAGACTAAGAAAAGTAAATCTAACCATACATGGATTGTCAAGATTTAAAGCTATTTAAATATCACATAATCACTTAAAAAAGTCATGTGACTTTATGTTTTAATCTTGACCATTTACGTAAAATCCAATGGTCAAGATTTGCTCCTCTCACTCTCATAATAAACCACTCCTCTCATGTTATATATATATATAACATGAGAGGAGTGGTTTATTATGAGAGTGAGAGGAGTAAATCTGGACTATATAACTATATATAGATGATCAAGATTTAAAGTTGTTTAAATAGCATATGATCACTTAAAAATGTCACATGACTTTATATTTTAATCTTGACTGTTCATATAAAATATAATGATCAAGATTTGTCCTTCTCACTCTTACAATTAACTACTACTCTCACTTAATCCTCTCCTTATATATATGCCATTGGGAAGAAGCAATAGCAACATGTAATCCAAACACAAACCCCCTTTTATCCTTAAACTTCTCTTTAGTTCATTCAAATAGCTTCATATAACTATTGTGGAAAGTTTTTTTTTTTTTTTAATTTTATTATTGGAAAGTTTCCTTTTGATCAGCATGTATCAAGCCACGTATTCTTCAATATCACATATGTATAGCTAATTTTTATTTAACAGTAGCTTAGCCATAACTGCAAATTAAAATGTGCTCATAATCTAAACTGCTGCACAGTTGGCAGAATTTGCCAATACGTTAAATATATTGAAAAATGTGTTTGACTCCTACTTGCTTAATAGACAAAATATACTAAATAGTTTTTTTTATTAATTCATCTGTATTTGAAGTCTATTATACTTTCATTGATTATTAATTTGAGTCAAGGTAATTTCTTATTGGACTAAAATTCTCTTAATATTAATTTTTTTCATAAATCTTAATTAAAGAGAATAAATATCAAACTATTTGAATTAATTAAATATTGATAAGTTAACTATATATCATGTTGCAACTTATTTTCCAGGGTTGAGATATTTAAATTGTCCTACATAATGGGGCAGGTTGGCCCATCATGTGTAAGGATTTTCCTTTCATCTAAGTTAAGTGATGAGTTAATATGTTAAGCTTGGGTTGAGCGGGTACAGGCATGTCAAATTTCCCCTTTTTTAACTTTTTTTTTTAAATTTTAGAAATTTTGGCTGATTGACCTACCTAACTTATTAGCACATTATTTCTTTTTTTTTTTTAGTTTTAATAAGAAAGTTAATCTATTAAGTAAAATGGGTCAACTCCGTTTGTGATTGATATGATAAGTTGACATATTCTGCTATCTCCAGCTAGCATTAATTTACTGACTTAATTACATTTTCCCACTTTTCATTTTTAGTGTATATACTTTCGATAAATTGCAAAGTGAAAACTGGTGGGCATCTATTTTTCATGCACAAAGGAAGTACAGGAGACAAGATGCGAGTTGAATTATTAAAATGGACCATTATTTAAGGCTTGGTTAAGTTAAAATTCTCCAGCACAAACCAAAAAAAAACCATGTCAATGAATAAAGCTGTGGGTTCTTAGACTGACTTTATTTTATTATACTGTTAATGTTAAAAAAAAAATTACATTGTCAAACATTTTTTATATCATGCATGTGTTAACATTATTTGACGAGTTAACAATCATGCGAGGTGTCAAATTTATTAAATGATATGGCAACACATTATTCAATATAAGTTTAAAATCTTTTTATATGCATTAAAGTTAAATTTTTATGTTTGTGAATCATTTTTGAAATTTAGTTTTTATATCACGTTATTTCTTTATATGGATTGGTCCAGTTCTTATTCACTGAAAAAATTACTGTATATGTAACCCCCAATTAAGCGTTTAATTTGTGAATTTATGCCAAAAAAATTATATATATAATCGAATTTCTCTCGATTTTATCGATGTCAAAATCAAACCATCAAAATGTTGAATCAATTTGATAGACTCGGCTGAAAGTCTCAACGCCGTTAAATCAAGGGAGGAACTAGTGGTCGTCCATGTTTATGGCTGATTTAGCTAATTTGGGACCGCGTGTTGGAAATTCAATTCCCTTCGTTGGGTCCTATATGTCTGCTAACTCCTTCTTTGAAATATAAGAAAGTGATTGATGAAAGCACCCTAACGGAAAATTAATAGTAGATTGTACTTTTTACTTAATTTAATAAAAAAAACATATAACTTTATGTGTAAATGAAGGTACATTTCCGCACATTGACACCATCTGTGGTTAAGTATTGCTTTGTTGTGTTATAAATTTCATGCATATGTTAATTAGCAAATACAATATTAATCCCCGGTAGCAATATTGTACTTGTCCATTTTTACTCCTTGATGTGGAAGCCTCAATTCCAAAATTAAATTCAGACCGTACCATGCACCCCAAACTGGCCCTTTCTGGCAACTTCTAGTGGAAGATACTGCAGTTTGAAAGAGGGGAGTAATTTCGTGCTGCCTTTATTTCTCTGTCTCTTTCTCACATAGCCAAAATCTTGCATTGCATTTGTGAACTTGTAATATAAGCCAAACTAGACCCTGAGCTAAACGGTATCCAAAACTTGAACGCTTTGTCCTTTGCCATGTTTAATGTAGCGTTACCCAAGAAAACCACGCTTGGCTACTTCACTGTGTATGGTAAAAGGGTTAAGCACAATTGACACGTCAAAGCTAATTGAACCATAGTCTAGTCCTATATGAGTTGCAAAATGCATACCAAAATGTTTGGTCACTGGCTTAAGATATTGCAATCGTTTATTCTATTGTATGATGCATATTTAATTAAATTCCATTGTTATGAATATAGGGATTTAGATACCAAAATCAATATGTGGTAATTATAATTTAAATAAGTATGAGTTTTAATTATGTAAGTGTCAAATTAATATATTATCTTCAATAACACTATATATTCATTATTAGTTAATATCACGTTCAATATTTACATATCTAAAATTTACACTTATTTATAAACTTACTCATCACATATGAATTTGGATTTGTAAGTGCTATATAAAAAAGGAGGCAAAAATAATTAATTCGGCCTCTAACTTATTTTTAGTTTTCAAATTTGTTCTCTATGTCATAAATGTTTTAAATTTATCCTCTAATTTTTAAAAATTGAATATGTTTATCTTCTTCATAAATAATTTTTATTTACATTGATGAAAAAAATCTATTAGACATTTGAGTTAGTAAAAATAATATACATAACATCTTATCTGATAAGTTATATTTTCAAATCTATTATCTAATATAACAAACAACATTTTCGAAAAGATTGCGAAGAGAACAAATATATTTAATTTTTAAAAGTTAGAGAGCGAATTTAAAAGATTTATTACATAGACAAATTTAGAATGTTTATTACTTATAAAATGAATTTAAAAATAGAAAATAAGTTAAGAGACGAATTAAGTATTTTTGCCTAAAAAAAGATAAGATTTGTATCAAGTTTTTATATTTATTTTAACTAATTCTCAAATTAAATGATAATATGTGAATATTTTTCTTAAAATGAGTGACTTAAAAGTTAAAATTATATATTCTTTCTATGAAAAATATTCAATTGTTATTTTTTAATTTGAAAATTTGATAGAATGGATATGCAAGTTTTGATTTAAGTTTTTTTCTATTAAAAAAATTTCTCTATTTAATTTGTGTTGAAACTTGAGCAAAGTAGGGAAGAGAGGGACGATAGAGAGGGTTGAAAGAGAATATTTATAACGTATACAGGATCATGTACCGCTGCAGGCTATTTTGGAAGGGAGTTGGCAGCAGGTATACGGTGAGAGGAGCAGTGGCAATGTGGCATGTAGATGGACATATATATGGTGGCGAAAAGGACAAACAAGACCAGCACTGGTAGGGTAATAACAACAGGGCTCAGCATGAGTTTTCAGCACCTCATCACACACGCAATGCGCACACAGCCATCAGATTGTAAGGGGTTGGGGACTGAAACTGATGCAATAAGGGATAATGGTTGATGGGAAAGAGCTTCATCCTAATGCATGATACATGTTGGTGGGTTCGGTGGCAAACCCTGCCCCTCTTCATTGGACCCATCCCCTAGATTCCTGCTCTCTCTCTCTCTCTCTCTCTCTCTCTCTCTCTCTCCTTCCCTCAAGAGAAAACACAATCCAATTTGGACTAGAAGTTATAGCCAACTCTTCTCTATTTTTTCTTAAGTAACCTCATCCTTCACAAATTTAACACAGCATAGAAATAACTATTGTGAATGGTTTTAAATTGCAGTTTCCATTACGGATATAGTTGCAATTGCAATTATATTATGATTATTGTAATTACAAAAAATTATAAAAAAAATAATACGGCTAATACGATCACAATTAATATAGTAATGCGATTATAAAAGAGACTGAAATAACAATTTTGCAATCACAATTACATTGTAAACTGCAATTTTTAGAACCAATCAATCATATGTAATTTTCTTTTCCTAGGAAAACCTCTAATGCCCGTCTTTCCTTCTCAATGAGAACACTTGCCCCCATCTAAATATCGTCTGTTTATGCTTTTATTAAAAATCATCATGAGCATTACCTCTAAAATCACCCACTTCACATTTAAAGAACTATAATATATCTGAATCTTCATTTTCCTGCTGCTGGCCCTTAACAACGGAATCAAAGACATCAAAAGCGCCTGGCTGCAGTTCCAATCCCATCATTATATTTAAAGACAACTGTCTTTTGGAAAGCAAAACCTCTCTACTTGTCTCCTAAGTGAGAAACTAGTTCATCATTTGGAAAATAATTACGAGTCATGAGCTTACACATGCAAACACTTCATTGGAATATTGGACAAGTTGAGGCAGAGAAGCAAGCTTTCCTTCTCTCCTTTCTCAACACAATTCCCTTTATTCTTTTCCTATACACTACACGTCATTTTTAACATCTAATTACCTGCATTTTTCTTTCCTACAATTGCTTAACCAACTGTTTCTCCTTTTCATCTATATAAAACAAGAAGAAAAAAATTCTTTTATTTATTTATTTGACACTTAATAGCTCACACACAATAAGAAGATAAAAAGAAAAAGCAGTGATATATATGGAAGTTGATGTGTAGAACTATAGATTCAAACACCCTCCCCATCTCCTCTCTCTCTCTCTCTCTCTCTCTTCCCCAACTTCCTTTTCCTTTCCAAATATTCACATAAGAGAACAAAAACTCTCCCTAAAAACTGATAAGGTATATAAGCCATCCTTCAGAACAATTTGTGCATCATCTCCAATTGAAGAACAAGTTTTATTCCTATCAAAGGATGCTGTGCAGCAAACTTTAGTCCTTGTCATTGGTTCTTTAACAATAGCTCTGTTCAACATCAACTTTTGAGCATCTGCAGTCTACTCTCATATATTCATTCAAAGGGGCTGTTACAATATCATCATTCAGCTGATCTTGAAGATTTGTGTGCAGCCTTGACCGGCCGAATGAGATGGCTTTCTTCCCAGCAAATTTCATGATACAAACCCCTCACCATGATGATCACCAACCTCCACCTTCTCTCAATTCAATCTTACCTGCATGTGCACCTCAAGATTATCATGGTACTACCTCTCTAGAACATAGAAAACAAACACAAGCACACACTCAAATATATATGCTCTTGTGCCTAATAGCCCAAGTTTCAAATGTTAATTGATGCAGGGGGAGCAGCTTCCTTTCTAGGGAAGAGATCTATGTCATTCTCAGGAATTGAACTTGGAGAAGAGACTAATGCTGAGGAAGATTTGTCTGATGATGGATCACAGGTAGGGGAGAAGAAGAGGAGGCTTAACATGGAACAGGTGAAGACACTTGAGAAGAGCTTTGAGTTGGGGAACAAGCTTGAACCTGAGAGGAAAATGCAGCTTGCAAGGGCTCTTGGGTTGCAGCCTAGACAGATTGCTATATGGTTCCAAAACAGAAGGGCTAGATGGAAGACCAAGCAGCTGGAGAAAGACTATGATGTTCTCAAAAGACAGTATGAAGCTATCAAGTCAGATAATGATGCACTTCAGGCTCAGAACCAAAAACTTCAGGCTGAGGTTTGTGGTTTTCTTCTACCCCATAATCCAATTACGTGGTGCTTTATTTTTTATATTTTCTTTCTTTCTTATGGAAAAGATAGAAATGACGAAGAACTAGAGAAGTTCAAGTTCTGATGGATTGCTTTGATTCTATAGAATAAAGGCATGGTAATGATGATCTTTTATTTTTAAAAAATTTCTAAGTATCTATGTTTTTTTCTTTTTTTTTTTTTGACTTTTGCATAGTTTTCAGAACCGTTCCTTTCACCCACTTCTCCAAGTAATAACTTTCTGAAAAGCTGCTTTTTCCTATCATCTTCTACAGCAACTTCATCAAGATACTTTTCCACTCAATTCCATGTTCCTCATGCACTGGCTTTGTGTGTGCACAATCGTTTTCATCTAACCATATTCTAGATATTTTTTCTCAAATTCTAATTACATTAGCACTTTGGTTTTAGGGGAGGCCAGGGTGTGGTGTGTGTTGTGATCCTTGCTTTTTTCTGCATATGTTGTTTGTTGTGCCCTTCTAGGATTAGCTAATATAATAATTCTGCTGCTGTGACTGCTGCAGATATTGGCACTGAAAAATAGAGAGCCAACTGAGTCAATCAACCTCAACAAGGAAACAGAAGGATCCTGCAGCAATAGGAGTGAGAACAGCTCAGACATCAAGTTGGATATCTCAAGGACACCAGCAACTATTGACAGTCCTCTATCCACACACCAGACCAGCAGACCCCTCTTTACATCATCCACTGCTAGTAGGCCTACTACAGGAGTGGCTCAGCTTTTCCAAACTTCCTCAAGGCCAGACATTCAGTGCCAGAAGATTGATCAAATGGCCAAAGAAGAGAGCCTAAGCAACATGTTTTGTGGCATGGATGATCAATCTGGGTTCTGGCCATGGTTGGAGCAGCAACATTTCAGTTGAATGTGTCAGTTTTTTCCCTGTGAAATGATCAAGAGGTTGTCAATTAATTATTATTACCATACTTTATGAGTTTCTTAAATTAAAACCCATGTTTTGGAAACTCGATGTATAAAATAGGATATATCAAGTAGAAATTTTATGGTGGGGCTTGAAAATTTTTATATCAATGAATAAACGGCTGTGCACTTTTTCCTTTTATTTTTTTTTTTTAAGTTTATTAGTGTAACAAGTTTTCTTGAAAATTTTAGTAAAATTGATTCTCTGGTTGAATCACGGGGTATGAGAAAATATCCAAGTGACACCATGCTTGCTAGTGTCTGATTTGCAGGTACTAGCATGGCCCATTAAAATAAAGCGGATTCTCTCCTTACATTTTAACTATTCTTTAAACCCAATTATTTTTGCTTGCTTTGGAATCATACCTTTTGTACTGTTGAGCAAAAGTGTTTGGCAGTGCTGTGAAGAAAGACCCTTCAATGATTCGTGCTGATTTCACTAATCTGTACCAGCGGTGAACAAAATCCAACTCGACCTTGACAAAGTATACGTAAATAAATAAATAAAATAAAGAGAGAGAATCAAACACACATTTCAAGAGGGGAAGAAGACAAACAGATGGAAGAGTGGAAGAAAACAAAGAGAGTTGGAAATGGTCATTCTCGTGAATGTGACGTTGTCGATTTGGTTGTTCATGACAGAGTAGAAAAAAAGGGGGGGGGGGGGCGCGTATTTTGGGCGCAGGTAAATACATCATATGATATTAAACATACATATAATTTTGTAAGAGGGTTGTTATTTGTACTATTTTAAAGTGAGATATCCCCCAATACTTATTCACAAAGTAAATAAAAAAAATATAAAATAAAGTAAAAAAATGAAAAAATAAAGAGAGAAAGGAAAAAAATAGAAAGAGGATATCAATTATATAAAAGAAAGTAAATATACAAAAAATATTTCTCATTTTGTAAGCCATATTAATAATATATTTATCTTTAATAAACTATAACTATATAGATGTTAACTGTTAAATATAATTCATGCAATGAAAAGTAAATAGTTTATAATTTCTGGGGTACGGCATATCAAACAACTTTGGTCGTTCCCACTTTTGGGCACTGATTAGCAGGGTATTCAGTCACTACTGCACCCTTTATAGTGTTTGATGGAGGATTTCATGTGACTGATATCATTGTCACCCACTCTTTAGCATCCAACTAACTCAATTTCAGCCTCACTTTCAATTCACTTCTCTCTCTCTCTCTCTCCCCTCTTGTACCCTTTCTCTTCCCCTATATATGGATAATGTGACAATGATGATCACAGTGGTCAAAATAGCACTCAAAGGATATCAAATGATAAATTGTCACAATCTATTAGTTCAGCGAGACCTCCACACGGCATAAAAAAGACTGTTCAATACTTCAATGCCATGCAAAGTAGTAGTAGTAGAAACTTCAGCTTAGGTGAATAATATGCACACAGTGATATACAATAACAAATTTCACTGATTCTAATGTTGGTTTACACGTTAGTGTACTTGAGCCTACTTTTCTTTATTAATGTTATCTGTTGTTTTCAGACTGTTGCTTGGAAAGTATGGATCATATCATATCACTAGAGTAGGGGCTATCACAAATGAATCTTGTCACTGTCGGTGTCTATTTCCTCCCATTCTACCACGCTTTGCTTGCATCATTTTTTCTATACACTCGTTTTCAAATCGATAGCCGCTACTCCACCTACCCCTAATAAGTCACTATCTCTTTTCTCGGATGAATGAGTTGTTCCCAAGATTGCCATATATATTTCATGCAACGATCGTTCTCTTTCTCTATCATCTCTTCTGAATTCATTTCTGGCGCCTTTAGCACCAATGATAATAATAATAATAATAATAATAATATTCTAAGAGAGATATATGTCTTAGATAAGTTTGTTAATGAAAAAGACTCAATTATTTGGATATGACGAATCTGCTCTTAAACTTTTTCCACGGTAATATATAACTACGTGAAACTGTGAAGTGAAATCAATAGTTCACTACTGTGCTCAAAATAAGTGACTGAATACGCAGAAGACAGGGGATTTAAAGAATTATGATTAATAATAGAATAGGACCCAAAAAAGGAAAAAGGGGGAAGATGTAGTGGTCACACACTTATATTTCATTTTCAAACAAGATGGATAAGTTCTTGTAGTTATAATTTATAACCTGCAAAAAGGATGTTAGGTTCAATAACTTGTTTGTATCAGTGAACAATAATATTGGTTAACTGTAATGATAATGACTAAGATGGTAACACAAGACACATTTTCTAATCAAAAATAATATTTGCTTATTGCAAGCAATTGCTTTGCCTAAAGAAGGCAAGCAACTCTTTGTAATTTGGGAAAGTTATATATGATACATAATTTCTATTATCATATTTGGAATATGATATTGCGATATGGAACCCGAGTAACACCCTAATTAGTCTTATGCACGGCTTCACTGTAAATACATAATATACTCAAGAATCCATAATTTCTGTGTATTAAGCAATGCATGTGATAAAATCTTCCTTGCTTCGATCATACGTATTTCTATATTGAAGTATTGCGCTGTTATACTTATGGGATCATGTGAACTTAGCTTGAAAAATACTTAGTAAATGGCGGAAAATTTTGGCATTTTGATGAAAGTTTCAGAAGCCAACTATGATTTTAAGCAAAGTTTATTGTTAATAGACATAATTATTAATTGATAAATGGTAGAATCAGAAAAGATCGTTTAGTGGCCACGTGCTTGACGATTCCTAATTCGACATGTAGCATAGGGTGGTTAGGGTTTTTGTAAGAATTGCAGAATGTGAGCATTCCCAGCATGTTTGGGATTATAGTGCCCATAAAGACTGTGGAGAACATGTGACTATTGAAATGTCAATATGCAATAATTTTGTAATTATTGGTTTGTTCTTTATATATTTTAATGTAATGTGTCCTTGCATAAGTATAGAAAAATAAATATTATAATGTGTGGATTCTGTCGACGGCTACTTAAACAAAATTTTACGTAGCCTTTTAGTTGGTTAAGGCAACTATACTAGGTTTCGAAGGAAACTCTATATAGCTAACTTATCCACATTTTCAAGTGTTATTTTAATTTCATCTAATTTCGAGGTTGATGCTGTGAGTTAGTTGTTTATACATGTGCTGCCACTATACAATAAGTTGTATGGCATCTATTCATATGAGCAAACTTGAATATTATGCATAATTTTTGAAGAGGAGAAACCTTAATATTATATTTATATGTAATACGATCACTTTGTTACACGAGATGGAAAACAGTTGGAAGAATACTTAGTCTATGTCATACACGTATTTATGGTAGATGCAGAAGAAATAGGTTTCTTTAGGGTTCACTAAAAATGGTAGCAAGTTTTTAAGCCGCCTAGTGCTTGCCCATGTGAGTTAAGTGGGTTCCACTCTGCTCTTGTTGATCCTGTCTATTCTATTGGCTAGTTTTCGATCACTCTCACTAGCCTAACATTTTTTTGGTTTATTTATATGACTTCATTAAATTTGAATGTCTTTATCATTATTGTTATGTGTGCATATTTTAGTCCATATTTTCAACTTTATTCATTTTGCTTTTTGAATTTGCAACTTGCATTTTATGTATCGTAAATATCCATTTAATAATTATCTTGCTAATTAATGGCTAAACAGTGATGTGTTGCGTTGTAAATTACTTTTTCCTATGTCACGAAGGTTTATATATAAATTTACGACTTCGTGTAGATTTTTATTCTATTTAAGATTATTACATTAATAACTTTTGTTTCATACCTCACCAATTAAATGAAAGATGACTGTAATGGCAACATTGAATACAGTTGATAAATTAAGGGATTACAATGAATAAATTTCGAAAGAAAGTACTAAAATGAATACATATAGAGTGAAAAAGTAAGGATCATCACAAGTCACAACCTTAACAAGACTACGTGTATTAATTCAATCGCGTTTTGTAATTTAGTACCAACTGAAGCCTTTAGGACGAATATAATGATAATGTCAAATACTTTGAACTTTTTTTTTTTTTTCGGTCATACTCACACACCCAAGGACGGGAAAGGGAGGGGGCAGATGGAGTCTCGAACACATGACTCCCCATTTGCAGATTCTCAGCACTATGATCTGCAATGCTCTGTACTTTATCACCCACCTATTTTTCTCTTATATCAACAGGTATGCTTACACTGCCTAGGTTACCAAAAAAACAAAAGAGCAAGGTTTATGCCCTTTGCAAGACCATGCATACACAAGAGGCCCAGGGGCTAAATAGTCATACACAATCAACACTGGCACGCTCAGCAATCTTAAGTGCAAATAGTGCACTCTAAATCACTTATATGTTCAGCTATGTTCTGTTCTCAAAGCAAGGTCCAGTTCAATTTATCCTTTTACCACCAAATTCCAAAATATATCCAAATTCTGCATAAACAAAATGATTACCATCTATCAGTACAGTAGTATCGGTTGCGTTTATTATGTTACCAACATTGACCGAATATTTACACACGGATGAAGTGACTCTCAGCCAATGGGAAATGGTTCGGTTTCTTAGGGTTTTTTTTTTTGGGTCAGAGGTTTCTTAGGTTTAAGTTCAATTTTTTACTTTTTTGGGTCAAAGAACTGAAATTCAAATAATAGAAGAAAACCCAGCTGGAGTGGGAGAAATTAATGGCAATTTTGTTCTGATAATTTTAGGTTTTGATTCAATTCTTTCTCCTGATAATTTTGTTCTGGTGAGGTTCTGGGAATTCTGGCCGAGTGAGCCCATTAACCAGAGAAAATAGTGCAGGAAGATTGTGGCCCAAAGAATCACCATGAAGCCCATCTATGGTAGCACAACTTATGTAAATTATTTATTAATTATTGGCCAAATGGAAGAGTTCTTCATATTATTTGTGATAAAAAGAAATCACTAAAGTTTAAAGAAAAATTTTACCGTAGAACTATATGACCGGTGTTATATAAGACTAAATGTTTGATGATAGAAAAAAACTAGAAAATAAGTTTAACATTGTATTAGATGAATAGACATACTAGATAAGATATGATTAAAAATAATGAATATATTAAAAAGAAAGTTGATGTAGTGCCTATTATAAAAAAGATACTAAAATCATATATTAGATGGTTTGAGCATGTGAAAGGCCTATAGAAACCCTAATAAGGAGAGTAGAGCAAATAGAATGTAGTTCAATAGTTAAAAAAAAAAGAAAATTTAAAAAAGATACAAGTGAAACTATTAAAAAATATTAAATATCAGTTTAAGTCAATACTTTTTTGCCATATTGATAGTAATGGAGTTTAAATTTATAATTTCATGCTAATTATTCAAATTTTTTTATTATTAACTCAATTCTAATGGCTTTGGTATATTGTTCTAACTCTTTTACATTATACTTTCCAAATTCCAACTATAAATTTTAATTGAAGCGTCGGAGCGCAGACATTTGCTCTCTCCATGTAAATCACTTGTCAGTATTATTATAAGCTTTGGTGAAACAGTGAAACTTATAGCATTAATAACCATAAAATTAGATAACCAACCTTCCCTCTTCATAAAATTTTTCATCAAAACAAGATTAAGGTGAGTCTCATTTTTTTTAGGTCCCAATCCCAATCACAATTCACGATAGCCAAGACCAGAATGCGTTGGAATCTCGGGCTTGACACTACATGCTTCTGAAATTTTAACCCATTAAAGGCACTGGGCCTTTCAACCATTGATTTATGACAAACGATTAGCAACTCCAGAATCATTAAGCCCCTATTGACCAAAAAAAAAATTGATTAAGCCCCTTTAAAAGAATACTTAGTAGTTTAGGATCAGCCACGTGGCTAGATCATCGAGCTCTCAGGTAGTGGTCCCAGTCCCTCCTTCAGCTCATATCATCACAGAAAACTCAATTGTTTTTTTTAATTAAAAAAAAAAAAAATACTCATTTCTGATTCTATTTTTTGCCACTCAAATTCAGGCGGATAATGTAGGTAACCCTGCAACACAACACGCACATGGCTTGCACAACTCTACTCTCACCACCCACCGCCACCGCCACCGGCGCCGCCGTCACCTACCACCGCTCCTCCACATCTCTCTTCCCGAGCAAGTACTCCACTCCGCACCGCCGACCAACCACAAGGCTCCACGTCTCCTCCTCTCCCACCGACAAGCCCACCACCACCAGCACCACCACCACCACCCAAAAACCCAAGGCAGAAACCGTGTTCTTCGACGGTGGGGCCCACTACGGCGACCTGGTGGCCAACCTCCTCCTGGGGTTCACCCTCTTATGGCTTCCCCTGACCCTGGCTGCTGTATCTCGGGCCTTCTACCTCAGGTACAGGTTCACCAGCCTGAGGGTCACGGTTATCTCGGGCCTGACGGGCCAGGACCGCAGCGACTTCCCCTACAGCGCCGTCAAGGACGTGCAGGTCGTGCCCAGGTTCATTGGTGAGTGGGGTGACGTTATCATCACCTTGAAGGATGGCACCAAGGTTGACCTCAGGAGTGTCCCTAAGTTCAGAGAGATCGCCAAGTATTGCCTCGCCATGGCTGAGAAGCCCCTCGTTTTGAAAGAGCCTGGGCCTAAAGGGTTTTGAGATTTTAACAAACTTTGCTGCTGTTCCAAATTTCTTTTCTCGTACAGGTATGTAATGTTTTTCACGTGTATAATGTAAATTCTTTTTCTATGTTATTAACAATGATAGTCATTCAATTATGTATGATTGTTATCTTAAAAGTATTTAACTTTTCCAATAACTATTTCAACTCTCAGAATTGGTCCTTACTATGACAAGCTTGTGATGTTAACACACTGTATTGAATTATGTTGTGTGTCTCTTTTCGCGTTCTGTTAATTCAAATGTGATCTGGTTTTGAAGGCTTGAATTCATTGCAATTCGCATGTGATATGAACCGGTTCATGGGACGACGGTAGTAATGAAAATTTGTTGGGGAGGAAAAACAATCATAGTATCGTAGAACTGTTATTATATCTAATCTACTGTTTGTGGTGGATAATGCTGATGTGATTAGATAGAGAAATGTTTTGTGAATATATTATGCATGGGATACCGTGCTAACTCACACCACTGGTGGTGCATGCGGTGTCAACCCCATTTGGATTGGTCCCGCACCTCATCCAATGTTGGATGGGATGTGAATTAGCATGTATCCCATATATAATATATTCATCTAACATAACTCGATTAGATAAATGGTACTGAATTGTTTACTTGGGAGAAAATTTTTCAACTTGTATGTCATGGACTCATGGGGTGACTGAGTAGAATTACCCGAATACATGTTGCTTGAAATGAAATAGCTGACAATAGAAAGTAACCGAAATTTTCTTAAAGAATGTTACTCAGGTAATTAAGGATTGTTTGGCCTGGCATCAAAGAGCTCCTGTGTATATTTAGGCTTCTTCAAATAGGCAAACGGGAATATGACATGTTAGTATTTTACGAAGGCCAATCAATTCATGTCTTCAAACAAGAGACCTTAGGGACAGTGCAAACCTCAGGGGTAGTACACAAGTCTTAGGATTCAATATGAACACAAGTCTTAGGATTCAATATGATGCATAGTTTTCTTTTCAGCATAAGACAACAAAGGCAAGGTTTACTCGGTAAATCAGTTCCCCTTTTGGTTGACCTGTGTGATTCATTATATTAAAATAGAAGGAATGGTACATAATATGCCATTAGTGTCACTACAACATCCTTTTGCCTTGATAAATGAAAATAGTTGATAGTGAATTTAGTAGTTTAGCTGTATTACTGGATTTTTGCCATAACCCCCATCTAGTATGAGTTTGCATTAGAATGACTGTCCCATGGAAGTTAGTGATTGGTTTACTTTTGGTTCAATTTGTTATGTACTTTGATTTTAAAATCTATACTTGAATTAGTGGTTATTGGTCAGGCAAACTGAGCAAGTTCAAAAGTTTGAGCACAATGCAGAGTACGAATGGATGAAAATTCTGATGCCTCAAAAATCCTCATACAGCACGATTCCTGAGGCTTATCAAATTATGGAGATAGGAAAAGCAAGATAAGCAGTCTTAGCCATAGTAGATATTCTTGGAAAAGAAAAGAGTAGTTTCTGTCATCAACCACATTTATGCTTCGTGAATTAACTTCTTAACTCTGTATAGACCAACATCACCTACATAATACTCTTGCAGTTTGTGCAAATTCCTTTTGGTTGATACGCCTTTTTGACTTATTTGTTAATGTTATGTTTGCCAGCCTCATTGATTGGAAGTTCAAATCATTCCGATACTTTCAAAGTTGCCATAAAATAGAAGCAATTTAGTTCAAAATATCTGTACTATCATGTGAGTATGAAAGAGCTTCAGTAATTTTACTCATCAATTCGGCAAGGAAATTGATAGGAATATTACTGAGTTGATGAAAGTTATTGAGAGGAGCCGAACTTCTTCTTCTTTTCTTTTTTTCTTTTTCTTTCTTTTTCTTTTTTTTTTTTCAAAGAGAGAGTTTTATTTCCCCAATTGATATACTAAAATCTTCAAAGATTTAACATTTGGGTCTTCAATTAAAAAGAGTATGAAACATAAAAATGGTAGAGAGGCAATTTTTTTCCTGAGAAATGTTATTTGTATATTTAAAAGTAGACATTTTATAAACATAGCAAAGAGAGAAAGACACAAGCTTTTATTTTCTCTCCTAACATCAATCACCGTAAAAAAATTGTGTTTGTCTCTTTCTACTATATTGATGGAATATTTGAATAACATCTCTCTCTCTTTCTCTCTCCTGTTAACATGCTGAAATTCCCATAAATTTACACTAGCATCCCTATTAATATCTTGGTGCAAAAATCTATTTTGTAAGCTTTGCGAGCATACAATGTTACTTGCACCTATTGCGAGGATTAGCAAATTTTATTTCTTGTTGAGAAAATGCTAGACCAATAAATGTGTTTTGAGAGAGCAGATTTTTTCATGTAAAAATTTCACATGATCCTATCATATGTAGATTTTTGTTATTGATTAAGAAAGTGAGAACAAGTATAGGATCTATAGGAGATTCTAATATGAACTGGCCAGATGATTAAGCAATGTCCCCTGAGTTGTGACTGCTCACTCTCTTGAGCTTGAGTCGGGAGGGCTTGTGGACTGGTCAAACAACTAAATTAAAACAATTTTTGAGGACTCCTTGCCAAGGTGCCCTCCTAGGGCTCTCTAGCTAGGATGCCCTTTCAGCCCACATCAAGGATTTATCACCCCCTTGATGTATGCCATGCCATTAATAGGGTATCCTTGTTGTTGCCTAAATTCCCTTTGATTACTTAATCAAGGGAGCCTAACGTATTTTGCTGTTAATGATTAGATTTTCCCTTGACCCTATAAATATCAGGAGCTGCTTTTTTTTTGGGGGGGGGGGTTAGGTAGCTTAATCCTAATCATTGTACCCCCACCCTTTACCAAGAATTTAGACAGCAACATAATCAATGATAAAATTTTCACATAAAACAATCCATTTTTATGCAATATTAAATTGTGTCATGAATAATGAATCAACTATTCTAAAATTTTAATAGGAATATGAATAATTTTTATATTTAGGGTGTGTTTGTTTCAATTTTAAAAAAAAAGTAATTTTGAAATTTAAATTTTATATATAAATAAAAAAAAAGTTAAAAATTGATTTCTTTTCATAAGTTATTTTTTTCAGTTTTTATAAAAAAATTGAAAATAACTTTTTTTTGAAATTCTAATTATTTTTAAAAAATTATCCAAATATATAAAAATTAATTTTTTATTAAAAAAGTGTAATTTTTTATTAAAAAAATCCCAAACAAATGCACCAATGGGCTCTCTTATTCATGAACTGACTGGATTTCAAATGTGGTTAATACACACGTCCCTCTTACCATATGCTAAAACTCAACACTTTGTTTACTCTAAACCATTTAAGTATGAAAAATATGATACCATGTCATTAAATAACTCTCCTGCAAGGTTACGCTACTAGGTGAAGGTATATAACTGGTTTTTATATTTAACAAATAAGAATAAACCAGCAAGGCTTCAACTGATTAAATTTTTTTTTATTTATTTATGAATAATCGGAAATGAACTTAAAAGTGTTTAAACTGAAAACAGCCTAATCAATTCAGCTGGACAATTTGATCTAATTTACAGGATATTACAATAAAATACACATCAGAGACAGAAAAATCCCATGCCCGAGTTTTTCCTAGGCCATTAAATTGTGAATGAGACTCCAGACTCAAAAAAGTAACACAATTTGATATGGAGCCCCAATTTTTTCTAACAGAAGTTTATCCTACAGAAGTTTCAATCTTAGATCTCCGGCATGAAATACCAATGCTCAATATGCAACCTAGAAGATGTCCTGACTCCAGGGGTGAAAGTATAAAAGATATAGAATATTGAAAGGGTAATGCTCTGTTGTTAATTTTCTTATTTGTATATTTTAAAATGGGCATGGGAAGTTCATTTGGATCCAAATAAACATGCAATAAGTTGTACACCCAAAAAAAAAAATTGATGTGTTTTTCATCCCAAAAAGAAAAAATTCCATGAAATTTGATGCAGGTATGTTCTGTTGTAAAAAAAGAGAAATTGGTCATGATGCAGATCTTTTTTTTTTTGGGTCTCAATAAAACTATCAGTATTTGAGCCCTATTACCAAAATCTGACTAATCCAACCTAACCCAATAGAGTTTAATATACCTACTATCTTGACCAATCACATATTGCTTTATAGATCTGTTTTTCTAGGGTCAGCTTTTGATACAGATCTAATGGGATCCATTGAGCTAGGTTGTTCAATTGGGCTCGACACTGTCTATTCCTGACGAGCCCAAGAAAAAAAGAAGATTGAGGAAATGGCCCCTTTTAGCTATTAGAAAAAAAAATTCGCCCTTTTGTTGGGAGATTCTGTAGGTATAGCCTCTTACACCGCATACGGAGTTTGATTTTTCCCTCCCTCTCATAATTTAAGAAGTTTGAAATGTTAATATAGTTCGCGATAAAAAAATAAAAAAGTTATATAGTTGTTAGCATATTTAAATTCTTTTAATGAAATAATGCAAAACATTAAATGATATCGTAAAAATGTTTTACATTATTAACATATTAAAATTGTTTTAAAAAATTTAAAAAACTATTTGTTACTACATTACATGATCATTATCGCCTGATGAAGATATGCCTTATGGTGTAAAGTCTCTAGAATTCAAACTTCAAACCTCAATGCTACATCGTGAAGAAAAAAGAAGCAAACAACATATACGTACTATATATCAATAAATAAATATTCCTCACTCGGATATAATCAGTAGCTATATAAAGTTCTGCTTCGTTTCTGTTGTTCTACTTTCCCTTTCGTATGGAAGAGGATAACCGGATTTGACATTAACCCCGACGCAAAGATAATTAACATAAACATGTATGTGTGTTTGTAGACATTTTAAAATCGTAACACTTTTTTGACTTGTTTTATCGTCGGTGCCATTTATTACGGCTGTCCCTGTTAAAAGATTTTTCATTTTTCAATATGTAGGGCAGGATTGAGTTTCAAAATGGTCTCATTCTTTGAAAGTGCCCTTGCCCAGTGGCCATGACAAGTACGTCACTGTATAGTTTGATTTTCGAATTAGAATTTGTCATTTTGTCAAACACAACCGTGCCCACTTCTTTACTCAATTGTAGATCTTCTTTATTTTATTATCTCTAATTTCTTTGTTATAAGTTGCTAATGATATTGATTATGCAAAGAATTACCAATGATCTTCTCTGGTAAAAGGGCGTGCATGCAAGGACACCATAATTGCATCAGAACTGAAGCCTCGGCCCCTGTCAAGTTATTAGTATTATTATTATTATGATTTTTAATTTGATATTATTATAATTTAAAATCCCACATGAAGTCCCATCTCAAATCTTTCACAATAGTTGGCTGTAAAAGTTAAAGTAAGAACTGCAGCAATTTTAGCTGCTGTATTAGTTGCCTGTTTCACTAACAGTTCACTTGATATATCTGCTGAAGTTTTATTATAATGTGCTTGATGTACTAGGTTACTTATGTCAAATCATTTATGACTAATCTGAGTGAAGCTGAAATAATAAAAAAGTTATTTTAATAATTTTTATTGCCTTTATTAAAATCGGATAAAATGAACAAAGTAATTAAGAACAAAACTGTCAATTCAAATGATCAAAACTAAAATCTAATCAGATTCGAGTGTTTTTTTTTTTAAAAAATCTGCACACAATAAATCAAAGGGGCTTTAAAGTTAAATCAATTCATACATTATATATCTTTGTAAATAAATAACTCTATTTATAAATAGAATGAATGCCCATAATATGTGATTTCAAACATGCTCTTCCTTTTTCCAAATCTATAACAACTTCAATACAGTTCCTTTTTCTTTGTTTTTTTTTTTGAAAAAAAGAAAAGAAAAGAGTGCTTCTTTACATTCGGGTCCCATGAGGATGTGGAAGAGAATCATTTATTTGGCAGACATGGACTTCAGCTAAAATAGGCTTTAAAAAAAATCAATCAAGACCACCTACTCAATTCAATCATATACTTACATGATCTCCCTATTCAGCTAAGTTCTGACAAATTTCATGAAAGGGTCCTGTAAAAGGGAGCAATCATCAGATCCAGCTAATACTCTTGCCTCGGTTAGTCCTACAATGGGGACATTGTTTTTTTGTTTGAGATTGCATGTAGTGTAGCTATTGCACCAGCAACTTCAAGTGTACTTGCATCCTCTGCTTCACACATATAATTAAAATCCCACTAAAACAGTTACAAAAAGAAATATTTTTTGTACATACCATTCTCTTACATACTTTGACATCCTCTCTCTATCTCTCTCCTCTTCCTCTTGTTTTTTCACTTTTTTATTTTCTTTTATAATTTTTTTATTTTTATCTTTGTGAGTGGGTGTTGGGGTGTCTATCATTTATAGTGGTACAAATAACACATCTCGTTACAAAATATGTGTGCACCACAACTATGTGGGGTTGGCAAGAGAAGACATGCACCTTTGAACAAAGGGGTTGGAATTGGTTGTGCCATCCTGTTTGGAGACACCTTCCTGGAAATTTCTGAATACGTTTGAGGGCTGCTTGATGCCATTGGTGGCACATTGGCACTAGTTCATTTCACCTTCATCAATATGACTTATTCTATCTAGCACTAAATTTGGCCACTCATAGAATTCTCAAATTATCTTTTAAGTTACCTTGTTTATTCCTCCTTTAGTCCTTCTATTTTGATTAGAATAAGTATATGGCATGCATCATTATTTTAGTTAGGAGATCGAATTGAAAGGACATGTTAGGTAAGGTGTAGAGGTAAAGAGTTGAATATGCATTTTTTAGTGGTTTGTTTGAAACCTACTTTGGTATTTTTATTTATTTTTTTCTAGGGATCCTATAAGCCTGCATCCCAAGAGACTTTTTTTTTTAATCAAAATTATAAATATATTCCTACCAGAGACACTTCTATTCAAGCTGGATAAACCCATCACACATAAATAGACATATAAATAATACCCTCTTGTTTACTTTTTTTTCCTAGTTTATTTTTGTCTCAATGTGTGATTGGTAATACAAATACTTGAAGAGGTGTGCTTGGTAGGGATGGGAATTACAAAAGCTTAAAAGGAATGAAGATCATGGAATGGCTTACTTAGCAAAAGAAAAAGGATGGCGGAAAGAAAATGCATTTGGTAATTGGGATGAAAATGAGATAAAAGTACAATATCACGAGTCTAAACAAAACAATTTTTAATTATTTCATTTTTGTTTTATTTCTCTAGAAAGCACTAACAAGTAAGAAATAAAGACTTTTGCACCTAGCTCTTTTCATTTTTAGCATAGTTCTCAGAATTGAACCAACATATTAGATTAGAAAAATCAGAAATTGATTTTTCGATCAGTCTAAATAACTTTAAAAGAAAAAACTAGCTATTTAAGAATCAGTCTTTGGATTGAAAAAATCGGTATTAAATGGATGTGAATCGGTCATGATTCATGAAGTTAGACCCCTTAATATAACTTAAATAAAATAGAATTAGTAATTTTTTGAACTTTTTTTTATTAAAGTAATTATTTCATTTCAAAATTTATAACCAAAACTCATCTTTTTTTTTTTTTTTGTCTAGACCACTAGTATTTAGAATACACTAGACTCCAAACTTGTCTAGAATAAATTTTTTTATTCATAAAACTCAAACTCAAAATTTTATTTAAAAAAAAGAAATACACAACCACTTGAATCAATCCAATGTTGATACCAAAACTCATCTTTACTTTTAACAATTTGTCTAATGCAGGATAAATAAAAGCTTAAACCATAAGACGACTTTAATTTTAAATATATAATGAGCAGTTAAAGCTCTTCTTCTTTGCTTATCTAATGTGTGATTAGATAAGATGAAAAAAATTTATTTTTTTCTTTTATTTATTTAATGTGGAACTAGTATTTGTTAAAAAAATTAGTACTAATATAATACTTTAACTTAATACCAATAGCATGTGATAAACTACTTTAATTATATATATATAACAGATGAAAATACATTCTCTTGGATAAAATTTTCGCATAACTTCATTTTGTGTAAATTTTTATCATTGATCAAGGAAGTGGGCCTTAGCTTATATCCCATAGCAAAATCTAATTAATTAATTAATTAATAGTAAAAATATATACACAATCACGTCATATAAAAATTTCATAAGAGAAGATTCATTCCCATAAGAGACGCAGTTTGGAGCACATTGATTTCCATTCTCTAGACTCTAATCTAGTTCCCTCCTTCCCTTTTGCATCTCTTGCCAAACACACTTTTTAAGCCATTTTAAACTTTTAACCCTATAAATTCCATGAGAGTGAATCTTAGAGTGATCAGATGATGTTAAAGTTTCGTTTTCAAGACTCTCTTGCCATCAATCTACCAATTAATAGGGGAAACTTTTATTGCAAATTAACACATCTTCTTAATCACTTTCACCAGTACTATTAAAATTCAATGCTTATTGCTTCTAGGTCCCTCATCTCCCAAGCAGTGATGATTAACTGGTCAGTGCTAGGAGAGGATTTTTTTTTTTATGCAAGTGGTTGGAACAATTATCTATCTCCTTCAAATGTTTGGACTGACAAAAATAGAGCCATCAGCCAAGTCCCACACTTGGTCATTCCCATACTTTCCTCATCAATGGTTATCATCCTGATGCACTCTGTCAGTGCAAAAGAAAAGCTAGCAAAATGGACCAACCTCAAGCCACAAAAGGAACTGAAACTGTCAAACTGGGGTTGCTGGTTCCTTGGGACTTTTGACCATGTTCCAAGCAGTCTTAGTCTCAAGTATTTCCTATATATACATATAAAAATAACAATAATTCTATTTTTTTATTTTTATTCCTATGAAAAAAGAAAAACTATGTGGCAGTGTGTGGCTTTGAGGTGTAATGAGAAAGAAAGAAGAGGTGATGTCAAGTCATGGGATAACCAGAGGATTGCCTGAACAGCCAGGTGAGCTGTTCTATAAGTGCCATCTTTATTGAAATGTGCTAAAGAGATAGACCCATTTGGAATATGACAGAATATTTTTCATCCATGAGTTTTTTCTTTGCCACTTTGCAGATTCTGCCCCTTCCCTATCCAATGCAAGCCTTCCCCCCTTTTAAAGCTTATGTCAAAATCAAATATGAAATATCATTCAACAAATGTAACAGTACTAATCCAATATCACACTCCAATTTCTTGATCAGCTCATAGTTTATCCTAGACCATTTCCATACCTTTCACCACCCACTTAACACATTAGCTAGCTCTCACTTTGGATTTATTAATCAGATATAGTTATAATTCCCCTACTTAGGTGGCTATTTCGTGGACACTAAAAAACTGCACCATATTATAGGTTGTATACTAAATACTTATTATGGTGGCGGGAATTTGAGGCAGTGGAGAAATGTCACTTTCTAGGACATGACCAAGACATACTTTCTTGATTATTATTGGATTCCCTAATTAACACATGGCGGTCTCTATAGGCCTGCAAATTTCAATAAAATCAATTAAGTAGTCATGATCTTTATTTTTGAATTCAAACACATCAATGGGGTACCCTAAGCTGGAGTCACCGATATCATCACAAGAAATTAAGGCTCTAGAAATTTGGAAAGACTGTTCAAATGTCCAATAAACAAGTTTTGTTTGAATTGAACAGTATAGCATAAAAGGATATGAAATGAGTGAACAGTGAAATTTTCGTTTCCAAAAGGCAATCTAATCTGGCTTTGATTAACATCTGCTACATATATGACCCCCACCCCCAATCACTATAAGTAGAAAGGAACAGTGACAAGATAACTGTATCATTTGCAATAATAGTTTTCTGCACAGAACCTTCTGCATCTCTCAGTTATCACGTAAAAACAGTAACACAATTTTGGAGCACTGATATATTGAAAGCAAAATACATGAGAGTGATAATAACATGAGGAATATTATTATTATCTCAAAAGGGACACAGCAAAAAGAACCAAACTATGGGAATATAAGGAGGGGGGCATAGGATTCCTAAACCTTTTTCTTTAGCAAGAGCGTGCTAAATAGAAAAGATAGGAAGAGAAAGTGAGTGAAGTGAAAATCCACAGTCACTTGAAAAGGTGGCTCTAATATCAAAAGGATGGTTCCCACAAGGATGTAGGAATCCCAAGTAGACGAACCCCAACATCTACATAAAGCTAAAAATAGATAAAATATAATGGCATGAGCTTCAAATTCTGTTCCACACGTGGGGCCTTTGTTCCCTGTTTCTTTTTCATATGGGATCAATCAAAGAATATTTTTTTTTGCCTTTCCTTATTGCATTAAAAATGGACATAAATAAAGAAAAGGGGGGATTTTAGTAGGGACATAAGTTTCATGTTATGCCAAGTTTCATTTTGGTGTGTTCCTCATGTCATGTCGATATTAGCTACCTAGATCAGTGAAGTGCACATTCACTCTCTTAACTTTTCAGAATACAAAAATTAAAATTGACATTACCTTCTCCCTTCTTTTGACAACCCCCCAAAATATATTTTACATTTGAAAAATAGATAAAAATACTAATTATCAAAATTGGCCTAAGTGGTTCTGCTTTTCATATGGTTTGGTCAGTTAGATTAGACACTTTTGAACCAAGCATTTGGCCTTCCCTCAGCAAGCAAAAGTGCTGCAAAATAGTTATCCTTATCCCCCATCCATGTTCAATAGGAAGAACACTGTTAACAGAAAGGGAACCATGTGACATAACAAGGCAGTTTATACTTTATAGTAGTACTTTGGGGAGGGATAGGAAGCAATTAAATCACTGAGGAGGATATGTATAAAGTTTAAATGCTTGTACTCTCTATCTCTCTTTTTATTTTTTAATTTCTTTTATGTTGTTGATGTGTTGTCTTAAAATAAAACTTTATATGTAGGGCAAAACATACTCTCTTTTCCAGTCTTCTTTTTGGACCTTCTTGTCCTCTTTTTCGGTTAAGTCCAACTTGATTTAGCTAAAAGTGCATGATGAAGGAGCGCTAAGCAAATCTTAGAACAGCGTCTTTTAGAAAGAAAAGGTAAGGATTATCTTGAAGTAAATACTAAATAGCCTATCAATTGAGTGTCAAAAGAGAGCACAAACAACAAGACAAATTAATGTGTACTTAGCCAAAAATTTAACTGAGTTCACATAGTATCCCTCATTGAAAAGGCAGTTTACCACATAAAGTTGTCCCCAGACACATTGCTTTTATTATGTAAGAATAACAAAGGATCACGAAACATGCTTAAGAAACTAAGCGCCTGAAATTATATATTATACGTTTGTTACTTCATGTATACTCGGACCATGTATCCTGTAAATTAAAGCTGCTTTGAAAAACTCTTTTGATTTAATTTTCTTGATATCTCATCCCCTTTGGCTAGCTTTATTTTTGTTTTTCCTGCTTTTCCACAAGCTTTTTGGTTTTGTTTTATTCTCATTTCTCAGAGAATTGGAGAAAGGGAATGATTGCTTAGCCATTTGTGTGAAGAATATAGAGGTCTTATTGCTAAAATACAAGTCTTTTCCACTAGCAAAAACGGCTAAAGAAGAGTAAGGGACCTGCATTTGGACACAGTAAAAACAAATATGGCCAAGGAAAAGCAAACTTTAGGCTCCCATAAAATATATTGCTATAGCATAAGTTCAAAGATGGAATTCACTTTAGTTTTTCTGCGGTTGCACTATTTCAGATTGATGACAATACACATAGGCCATTTATTTATAATGTGATAAAAGCAAGCCATATTGAAAACTAAAAGGTACAATTTAGATTAACCAAATCCATTATAAAAAAAAAAGGGACCCCTTTGCTATGACCTATGGTGGCCACAAATAAGTGTAAAGTGATGAGCTAGCGAATAAAACCAAGGGACAAACAGAGTAAATTTTGTAAAAAGTAAATTGGTGCCAAATGTCTATGCAATTCGCCATTAGATCAAATAAAATGCAAGTTATCATAAGCTCATTGAATATTTAGTAGCTAATGATTCCCAATTTTCCCTTTTTGTTAAGAATACAGTCTGGAGAGCCTACTACACAAAAGTCCCCACGTTTTTTTTTTTTTTTTTTTTTTTAATTTCTGTCTTATTCTTTAATTTTATATTTGCTTCCCTAATTTTGGGCAAAAGAAAGGGTCCACATAATGGAAACACTTGCACAATGCAATTGACAAGGTGGCCGCTCGGCTTGGCATGATGAATGGCTTATGAAAAGAAGATGCATAAGACCCTCCCCATCCAATCAAATACCAATCTCTTTGGGAACTTGGGCCACTCTACCAAGCTCCTAGTCTTTGCTATCATAATATTGATTTAATTAATTTTGGATTCATTAGGCTCAATGACATGGGTTGTTTATCTGTCTGCAGTGGTGGCATTACAAAACTAGGCCATTTTCTTGGCTTCAATATTGGCCATTTCTGTGTCACTTGGCGTTGAAATAAGTATACTTTATGCTACCAGTGTTGGACAGATCACAAGAATCATAATAACCATATAAGACTAACAATTTAATGTGTCAATTAAGTCGTGACAAGCATCTAAAACATTCAGGAAAAAGTTTCAACATGTTAACAGATAAGCATTAATAGGTGAAAGACCTTAAACATCAAACATCATTGATGGGTCCTTAATAATCCTTTAATTAGCAAGAAAAAGCCAGTGAAATTATATCAATTTCCCCACTTAGTTTATCAATTATCATTATCTGATTTTATATTTCATTGTGGAGGGGTATAGGAAATATCAATATAAATAGACTAGTGGCAAAAATCCCTCTAAAGTCTACCTAGCTGGCCATAGTATTGAAAGGTTGTAATCTGTCAATTTTTGCAAGGGACCCTTTAATACCTTAGGATATGCAATTCTGCCAAACTTTCCTGTACATACCATGGCCATGACTATTATGATTCTCACAAAACAATATCTGGTGGGAGCTCAGAGATTTTCAGATAATGCCATTCCGCTCCCAAGTGCTCATTGCAATGTCCAAAACAATGACCCTCAACTGATCACAGACCACCCCTTTTCTCTCTAGATTATGCTGTTATGCATGTCTCATGAACGATCTCTAACTGTAGATGGTACAAAAACTAGAATTGCTAGGACCATATGCAATACTACTATGAAACCATTTTGGCCCCGGTGATTTAACGTTTTTGAAGTTATTCTATTGTACACATGAGGACTTATTATTTGTTTTTATATATGTTGTGCATCAAATTATGTATAACTAATCAAATTCAAATACAAAGTAATGGGTCCAATTAACACCGCGTGGGATTTTGTCAAAAGATTAAGATCAATATCAACGCGTTTAAAATCAACTTTATCATTTCTCTATAAACCCACTAACACAAGGATAACAAATAGAATAGAGAAAAGAGGGGGCTAGTACAAATAGGGTCAAGCCAGGACAAGGAGAGATGACCAAGGACTAAATGCTTATCTCATTCAATTAATAGCCGAAAAAATGACAAATTCATGGCATGATGGGAGGAGAGAGAAGGAGGTTTTCTCCTTTTTGAAAACATGCGCATACATGTCTGAGTTTGTGTATTTTATTCGAAAACTTTTAAAATTAAAAGCTATATATGATAATAAAATTTATGAAAAAGGAAAATAGAGGGCCATGTATAATAAGCAAAGCTTTTCCGTAGGGTTCCACACAAGGTCGGTCTTTTTCTATGTCATCTTGCTCTTTGATGGCTGCTTGTGGGACAAATATCACCGACCCCTTGATAGTGTTTTTCATTCCTATGTCTAATAACCTTTTTCACCCAATACTTATTTTCTTTTTTTCATTTTTCTTCATTTGCTTGAGCTTCATCCTCAGCTTCAGATTCCCTCTCCTAAAAGCATCTATTCCTATGTGTCATTCACATTCTCACTTATACCTCCTTTATATATCATTATTCTTTGCACTTTTTCATACTATTTCCCCTCTTTCCTTTGAATATGCATCATTCTTACGTAGAAGATTAAGATGAAAAGACCTCATTTATTCCTATAGATGATTGGTTGAGGTAATAAGTAACTTTGACCTTTTAAAAGAAGATCGTAAATTCGAATCTTAAGAAGATAATTCTTGTACGGACACTACATAATTCTTGTGGTCTTGCATATGAATGAAAATTAATTTTATGAATGATTCAAATAGACCGAACTTATAAAGATATTTTGTGGCATCACCAAAAAAAAAAATTATTTCTTTTTCTCCCAAAATTCTTTCATTGGTCCAATTTCCATGAGTAGAGGCATAGGTTTTGGGACTTAAATCAATAGGTCTCTTTTGGCGGGAGATTTGGGTGTCAAGACAGGGAACAATGAGGTGGCCATCTTGTAGTTTTATGCCATCATTCGGGCTCCACCATTTCAAGATTTAAAAAGCTAGACTTGATAAGGTGGCTCTCACTCATGCAAACCCCGCTTTTTGAACTCTCCACACGTGGCACGCCGACGTCTTGTCCACGTAAGAAATGGTGGATCTGGCAGGTAAAACCGTTTGTTTAGGAAGCAGCACGAGAAAGTTAATTAAGATCATAACCACAAAATTATGGTTAAACACCCCTTTTTTAAGTGTTTGGGCTGCTTTAAGTACTTTGAAGGGTTTAGTGGGTTAGCTTTTCTCTTTTTTCTTCCAATTATATTTGCTTTACTAACTTTGTCTACACCTATCATATACTAACAAAGACTAGGATCGAAATACGTTACTAATAACTATTTAATATCTTTTCTGCTTTTTTTTCAACAACTATTTAATATCTTTAAATTCAGATTTTATCAAATCCATAGGCTCGTTTGAGGCCCACTATGTCACATATTGTTTCAAATTTGATTAAATAAAGTGCAAGTTTATACTAAATTCCAGCATTGTTAGGTTTAGGTCACTTCGCTGTGGGCTCATCACAATGCTGCTCTTTCCGTCAGGCTGTTTGATTATTTTCAATTTTAAAGCAGTAGGGTTTCTTCCGTTTTGGGCTATCAATAATTTAATTGATCTTAATTAAGCTTTCCTGGGAACTTTACGGGTCGAATCAGATTGGTTGGGCTCCCGGTAATAGGGTCCGATAAACCTGTTGGCTTCGCAAAATAGAGCTTTCCTTGTGTTATTTATTGCTATGGAATATTAATTATTGGATGTAATTTTCTTTTTCCAAATTATGTTTGACAGAAAGTTGACTTTAATTTATTAGGAACGGTCGAATTTGAATTTCCAATCAGGCATTGTACCTTTTTGACGCAAGGCTTAGAATCGGCCAAAAAGGTAATTAACTTCTAAATAAGCAAGAGGAACAGCCCATAGAATTTAATCACCCACCTTAACGTTAAAAAATATGGCAAGAGAGACCACTTAACAGTAGTTTTCAATTCACCAAAGAAAAGAACAATAGTTTGCAACTTATTGGAAAAAATGGTAGCATTTCCTTAGAGAAAAAGGAAACTAGAAAAAAATAATTGATTGGGGAAATTGTGATTAAAGAAACCTTAATACAGGAACTTTTATCTAAAAAATGTTAACTAAAAGATTGGCTTGAATATGCCTTTTCTTATGTTATACCTTATCACCACCTTGTTCTTAATATGAAATCAAAGTGGAACCCTTTTCTTGTTGAACAGAAAGTGTATTGGTTACATTGGTTATAATTATATGAATTTAATTTTAATTCACTTTCAATATAAAAGTTTTTTATATTAATTTTGATATATTATTAATGTAAAATCTTTTATATAGTCAACCAATTATATTGTATCATATGTATAACTTTTGAGGTAATTATTATAAAAGTCAAACATTTTTAATAATACAATAATACATGATTAAATATTCATATAAAAAACTTTTTTACCTACAGTGAATCAAAATTAAATTCAAAGTCTTTTTTTCACACAATTTAAATATGTATTATTATATCAATAAAAATATTTAACTCTTTATAACTATTATCTCAAAAGTCACATATATAATAGTATATAATTGGATAATAATATAAAACTCTTTATACAAATAATATATCAAAATTACTTTCTATGTATATTTTTAAATGGTAATGCATAAATGAACTGAAAACGAGAAATGAAGAAAGTAAATGATAATAATCATTAATACTAATTTGATAAAATTTTCTAGCGCTATTTTTTTTCTATCCAAAATTACTCGAACTCAAGACATTGCTTAACGAAAATAAGTATTGAACTATTTGAACCAAATAAGCATTGGTGGTTTTAATCTTAGTTGAGTGTATTATATATGCATATAAACTTATGTAAATATATTACACAAAAATACGTTTATGCCTTTGAATTGAAAAAAACATACTAATAACCAACAAGAGTTTGGTATAGTGATAAGTGAGCTGCACTTTTAAGAAAATGATCAAGGTTCAAACCCTGGAGAATGTAATTGTTGAAAAAACCTTTTAATCATGATAATGTCAGAGAGTATGCCCTAAAGAAAAAAAAAAGGAACTAACATACAAAACACCACAAAGAATCTATAATGATTTTAATACTCCAGATGCATAAAATTATGTATTTAATTGATGAAAAAAATAATTAATTCTCTTATGTGAAAAAACACTTTACTCTATTAAACTATAGATTATGTACACTTTAATCTCAGCATTTTGAAAAGGTATAAAATGACCTCTAAACTTTTCCAAATTAATGTGCAAATTGATCATTCAATTAACCTTTCTATCTATCGTTAACAGAAAGCAAGTATACTATACCGCCTAAACTTTAGGTCATATATACTTTAATCTCTAAACTAAAAAATAATGTGTAACCTGATATTCTAAACTTTTTTGTTTCGAGGTATAGTGCTTTTTTTTGTTTTTAGTCTTAGTCATTCAAAATTTTGGTCCTTATTAGTATTTTAGAATATATATACGGTTAGTCCTTATAAATATTGAAAATTTAGTTTTTGGTCCAAATAAATATTTTTTTTAATTTTCTTTTAATCCTCATAGATATCATCACATAATAATACTGGGTCTAATAAATAGCAGAGACCAAAAACCTAATAATAAAAAAAAGATGGACCAAAACTAAAGCAAAAATTTTAGAGGGATCAAAATCAAAATGACCCATATTTATAGAAACTAAAAATATATTTAAACTAAAGTGATGTTACATAATTGCAAAAATTAATCAATTTTTTTTGACAAAAAATAAAGATAATTTGTTGATGAAATGAAATGGTATAAACCATTTTGTCCATTCAAAAGCAAACAAGCATATCACATTATTTTGATAAATAATTCTAACTGTCTAATATTAAAAAATGAATATTTTACAAGCTAACTTTTTAAGAACAGATGATATATTAAATGAAAATTAAATATCAAATTTATTTTTCAAAATTTGTTATCATTATCTTTCTATACGTGGAGTTTTATTAGAATAACAGCTAATAACTTTAAAAAAAAAATTAGGGTTTGTTTGTTTGGAATTTTTTCGGAAAAAAATTACTTTTTTCATCGAAAAAAATCTATTTTCATATGTTTAGATAATTTTTAAAAAAATAATTAGATTCTCAAAAAAATCTATTTGCTACTTTTTTGTAAAAATTGAAAAGAGTAGCTTTTGAAAAAAAAAAAATTCATACAGCTATATATAAAATTTAAGTTTTAAAATCACTTTTTTAAAAAATTGAAATAAGCACACCCTTAATTTGTACTAGTATAAAGTAACATTGTGATTCCATTTTAATTACTTTTCCATTTAGTAAATTTATTTTCTTCTCATCCCTCTTCTCTCCATTTTCTTCTTTACCATGTTTTTAATCTATACAAGGTTTTGTTTGAGGCGCATTCCGCTTTGCACTAGATAAACTATATGGTATGTGGTAAACGAATTTTTAGCCATATTCGATAAATATTGGTAAATGCATTTAAGGATGTGGCTAAATGCATTGGTGGGGAACACCGATACCCCCACCCAATTTCATTGCCAGCAACAGTATACTACCGCAACATTGCCATCCTGTTGCCCCATCATCTCCCTGTAGGTGTCATGCTGCCCCACCAAAGTCATCGACCTTGCTCCACCACCAACAAGATCGTCGACGTCAAGTCTGCCGTCAATGGTAGCTAGAACTTGCCTTTGTTTGATTATTCTATTGGGTGTTTTCTATCTTGTTTTAAATGAGCATATGAAAAAAAAAATAATTTTGATATACTATTAGTGTCAAAACTTTTTACATCTTCATCATTCATATATTGTTTTATCATTAGAAGTAATTTGTTTTTAAGCGCATATATCGTTAAAAGTATTTGACTCTTATTATAGCCATATCTCATATGTTGTATATGTGATTTGATAATATAAAACACTTTTTTGATACATTAATATAATATAAAACACTTTACTTTAACACTATATTAAAATTATTGGAAGAGCTGCTTAGTTTTAGTTGCGACACTACCTGAGGATAGAGAGATACCTTAAAAATGAAAAATAGAATATTAAAATTAATCCAAAAAAATCTTTCCATGCTTACATAAGGAATTTTGAACTAAGAATGTGATATAATATAAAGAGAGTCTAACCAAATAAATTAGCTTATTAGATGAGAGAATTTTATGGCTTAATTATCACGATGAGCTTATTTATTTGTTCAATGCGAAACTCAAAATAAAATGTTTGTGAGTCAACAAGATAGAGCAAATATTGAATGAATTTAAGTAATACAAAAGCAAGTAAATTTAGCTGATTTAATAATTATACCAACTTCTCTTGAGAATTTCAAATCCTCATCCACAATGTAATTTTTTTCAAGGGAGACAAGATAATTGTTAGTCATTATAGTTGAATATAAATAAAATACGATAGTAGGGATAATATTTCATACATGATATGTGGGTATCCATTTTGCCCCAGCATGCTTGGGTAGAGAGTTTTGAACCTACCTTGTCCCACAATGGGATAGATAGGGTAAGGTGAAAAAATTAGTGTGGGTTGGGGTGGATTCAGGTTCAATATATACCCAACCCTACTTGCTTTGCAGCTCACATATAAGGTTTTTTTTTTGAAAAAAATAAGAACTTATTTTCTACTAATTCTAAACCAATTTCATCTCTCATTCCTATCCTTCATGCCTTTACTCCCATCTCATCATGCTCTTGTCTCTAGTTCACTCTACCTTCATGCTTTTCGTCTTTATCCAAACCTCTATCTTTTCATATCTTTGTCTTTACTTCACTTCCATCTTTATTATAGTGCTAAATTAATTGTTTAATTTATGAAAAATTACCATTAACATGTCTTTTAATTGTTATGTAAATTGAATTAAAAATGTTCATGAAGGCATTTAAAAAAAATAGCAGGTAAGGTGCCGGTTCTAATTTTTTCTCGAATAGGGTGCGGGTTTTTGTTTTTAAGACTCGCAGAGTAGTATAAGAGTAAGTTGAGACTTGTTTAGAAAAGTGTAGGGCTGGAGTTGGATTCGAAAACCCTATCCAGGCCTACCAATCGTCATCTCTATACTATACTAATTAAAATTTTCCTCGAGGTTAAAGAAAATGACAGCATCTAAATTTTCACGCACCAACAGGTGAGGAAAGGGTATGTGAGCGGTTGGAAAGTAAAAGAAGCTCAAATACATATGAGGAAAGAAGTTTCAGTCCTTTGAGGAAAAAATTCAAAAACACAAATTGCTGACTACGGGACACACATTTACACCACATTGTGAGTCCAGCCAGTAATCTGCACATTCCAACCCATTTTATTTTGTATCAACTACAAAACAAAAGGAAAAAAATCTTGAAGTGGTACATTTAGCATGACCAAAGATGAAAAGATAAATGAACCACATGAAGTCACGAACCATTTAATTCCAATGCAAAAAAAGTTGGGGGGTGCAACGCTCACGTATGGTTAGGTCACGTACCTTCTCATGGCTCCTTAAACATCACAAAATTCAAATAAGAGACTTACCTCTCTATCTAGTTCTCTACACAACATATACTCATGAAAACGTACGTGTATATATATACACACACCTATTGCGTGTATCATCTGCATGTGATATTTGATCTCAAGTGTTTACTTTTTCTACTGCACTATCATCATCATCACCATCATCATATATGGTAGCCCGTGCCCTTTCTTTAGTGCAGCTAACTGTGTAGTGGAGACACTGGTCTACGCCACCATAATATACTTGTTGCACACTGCACTGCACGCAGCTCATGAAATTCAGCGTTATATTCAAACTTCCCTTCATACCCGCGCACTATCCCTCACCATACATTGGCTTTTAAAATTATTTTTTGTTCACCCCGTTTCCCTTTTCCGCAACATTTTCTATGTGTGTGACCGTTTTATATTTTTATTTATAGGAAAGTAACAGAGAGAAAGATAGAAGTGAAAAATAAAAAAATAAGAAACATAAAAACCCAAAAATAGCAAGTGTGACACATCACTCCCTGGTACAACTGTGTGCATTGCTCTAGCCAAACTAAAAAGTCTTTCATTCAATTCGATGTCTCTCCCTACTGTCCTACGATGATGCCCTTGTTTTCTCTCCTCAGTTTTTTCAGCCCAACCCAGAATATAGCAGAATCTCAAACACAACATTCATAGTCGAGGTATTTGTCTGCTTGACAACTTTGAACACCACTTTTTTTTTTTCTTTTTTTCTTTTTGTTTATTCTCATTTTGTGTATTCCCAAAGTTTCTCAATTTTTTGAGATCTACCACCTTTTCTGGGCCATCATTTCATCAATTGCATTACACCACCAAATACACAGCTTCTCTCTCGGGTTTCGGAAAAATACGATTTTGATCGAAACCCATGTACCCTTTTGGCACCCGTTGATGTATTCTCCATTGCCCATTTTTCTGTCTCTCTCCTTTCATGTGGCTTTTGGCTCTCCCTAACTGAGTGCTCTGTTCTGTTCTGTTCTGCTTTGGTTACAGAGAATAATAAGATAAGCTAGTGAGATCAAAGTTCTGAAAAGTTAGGATCCGAGGCCAGTTCTTTGGAGGGTACTAATAGTCGTTTTGTTTCACTTGGGAGAATTAGCTTTTGTGTTAAGGTGGCTTTTGAGAGAATGGAATTTATGCTTATTACGGTTCCCGTTTTGGAACAGTGGATGGTGTAAAGGTGAATGAAAGAGAAGGAAGAAGGGTTTCCCCTTTTTGTGTTCTCTCTTTTTCTTTTTTTCTTTTTTTCAATTTTGTTTTTCAATAAAATCACGAAAAGCTTTCTTTCATATTATAAAGGGAGAGCGTTGGCTTTAGCATGCAACTTGGCTCCGGTAAAAAGAGGGAGCGTCTCAGAGAGAGAGCCACACCAATATAGAATAAACAAAACGTTGAACAAAGACACAAGGATCATGCAAGATAATATGAAGAAGCAGCAGAAGCAGAAGCAGGTGGTGGCCAATGAAGAATCTAAGAAGAAGGAGCGTCACATTGTGACGTGGACTCAAGAGGTACCTTCCTTCTTCCCACTACAACTTGTTCTATTGTTTTTATTATTATTTTTTTATTTTGTCTTTTTGGTTTATATATTCTTCTGTTTACTTATTTCTTATTATTGTTCTATTGCATTCCTTCTTCTTTGGGGACTGGTGTCTCACCTCTTATGTGTGTTATGTGAGTTGCAGGAGGATGATATACTGAGGGAGCAGATTGGCATCCATGGAACTGAAAAGTACTCACACACCCCTTTTCATTATTCTTCTGTTGTGTCACTCACTAGTGAATAGTGCTTTTTTAATATTTCATATGGATATGTGAGACTAAGGGATTTTAATTGCAATAACTATTATGTAGTTGGGCAATTATTGCTTCCAAGTTCAAGGATAAAACGACAAGACAGTGCAGAAGAAGGTGAGGTTTTTTGAATTGATGAGTGCGTGTTGTTTGAATTTTTTGATCATGGTTCATTCAAGATGTTTTATTTGGTCATCATGTGTCTTATCCCTTATCTCTTGAAGACTTTCATGGCTCTCGCTTTACTTATTTATTTTAAATTTTTTTTTCTCAATCTGATGCTTAAGTGACTAATGAATTTACCAGATGGTACACTTACTTGAATTCTGATTTCAAGAAAGGAGGATGGTCGCCAGAAGAAGACATGCTCTTATGTGAGGTAAATCGCTGCTCCCTGTATTCCATAACTACACTTTTTCAACTACAGTAGTTGCCATCGGAAGAGAGCCTAACAACCTCATTTTTAAAATAATCATTAGGACTTTGAAAATTTGGACTTTCATCTTTTCCTTTCTGTTCTTCTTTCTATCTTTTCCCTCTGTGAGTTAGACCGCAATCCATTGATGCACCGAGGATATTAAGTGCTAGTTACCATGGCAAAGTTATTTGTTTTGCATCAAAGTCCAGCCTACTAAGAGTAGGTTACAGCCAAAACCGACCAAGACTTGCTGTTTGTACAGTTCTGCCGATGACACCAACTGTATTTCACTTAAAATTATCTTTTTTTGCCTCAGTGTAATTTGTGAGCTAATTTCCTGCTATTGTCTCTGTAGGCTCAAAAAATATTTGGTAACAGGTGGACAGAAATAGCAAAGGTGGTTTCAGGCAGGTAACCAAAAGTTCATTCTTTACTACACCAAATTACGAAATAGACATTTTGTCAACAGTTATTCTTATTGCAATGCTTCATTGCTTTGTATGCAGAACGGATAATGCTGTTAAAAACCGGTTCTCCACATTGTGCAAAAAGAGAGCAAAATATGAAGCATTAGCAAAAGAGAACAACACTTCATACATCAATTCAAATAATAAGAGGATTATTTTCCAACATGGGTATAGTACAGATGCAGCCTCAGAATCTGCTGTAGCTATTAAGAAGATGAGGTATAGTAAAACTAAGTATCAAAATAGACAAATTCTACACAGAAGAGTGTTGCTAACATGCCATCCTATTGCAATATAGGAGGTCCCATATTCCAGATGTTGCAGAAAGGATCAACTATGGAGACAGATCACATAAACAAAATGGGATTCCAATAAATCAGCAGCCACGAGCGCCATTTGCAGTATTACCTCAGAACTCTCATAATGTCAATAACTTGCCAGACCAGCATCATATCTGCAGTGTGAAGTTTAGTAGTTATGGTAATGTCTTTAGACTGAAGATTTTTAGTTATAAGACTCAACTCTTGCCATTGTGAAACCCAAAATAAGAAAACATGAGAACATTAATATACAACAACAAGAAAGCCCTGTCCCACTAGGTGGGGTTGGCTACATGGATCAAAGGATGCTATAGTGTCCTATCATAAATCGTATTTACATTTAAACCAACTATATTTCTTATGTGACTCTTGGTATATCTTGTTTTTACAGCCCAAAACAACAAGATACAAGGAACATTCCTAAAAAAGGATGATCCAAAGATAAGTGCATTGATGCAGCAAGCAGAATTACTAAGTTCATTAGCTCTAAAAGTTGATGCAGAGAACATGGACCAAAGTCTAGAAAATGCTTGGAAGGTGAGGCTTGATAGTTTCCGAACTTGCTCTTGTTTTGGGTTTTGAACCATCTTATGTGCTTCTTTAAAAATGAACTGCCCTGTTGGTTTCATCAAAAGCAAAGACTAAATATAGATTATATTTCAAGAAGTTGAACACCAAAAGAAATGAATCATTTTTTTCTGTGTCAAACCTATCTATAAGAGAATCATGAAGTCATTTAGTAAATTTGGAACTGGCTTCATTGTTAGCTAGCTAGGATGTATTTATTATTAGAGTGATTAGTTGATTTGATCTGCAAAGGCCTGAATGTATTTTGTACTAGCTGATTCTGCAGTGCCTAGTCCTTACTCCTTAAGCACCTTGGTATCATTATAAGCTAATCACAAAGTATCAGGCATTGTGTGATCATATAATTTATTGACAAATGCAACATTTCTAGCCATGAATCTGAAGCCTTTATACATGTCAAAGACCAATACAAGGAGTGGTTTTTGTATCTTCGATATACCTGTCATGCAGGAGCAACTTAAAGCATGGAAAATGCATAGGCCCATTTTGCCTTATGCTAAAACTAAATTTAATTATTAGTAATAGGGTGGGTAGGATTGAACTTCTAACCTCTTAGTCATAGAGGCTCTAATAAGATGATGGAAATAATCAGGAGCCATACATTTTAGTAATCTTGGATTTGAAAACTTTCAAATAATTTCACAGATTAGCTTGCTAGCGTATAATCAGATATGAATGCTTAACTTGATTCTGATAAGCCCATCACAGCCTGATATCTGCAGGGTTTGGTTCTTGAGCATATAAAAGAAACATGTCATTGTTCATAGACTTCTTCAAATATCTTCTAACGCTTGTGGTATTGATGCCAGGTTCTTCAAGAGTTTCTGAGCCGAACGAAGGAATCTGATGTTCCGAGATATAAGGTTCCAGATCTACACCTTGTAGATCTTAGAGATCTGTTGGAGGACTTAAAGAGTAACAGTGACGGAATCCAGCCATGTTGGAGGTACTTTAAGCTCATTCAAAATATGACTTCATGGGGACTATAGAATTTCTAATAGTTTCTGATTGTGCTCTAGGCAAACGGAACTATATGAAGACTCTCCTGGCAGTTCTGATTACAGCACAGGATCAACTCTCCTCCCCCATTCAGCTGGTGATAATTTGGAACACTCACTGCATCAGGATATTGAAACTGAACTGAAGTCTATACAAATAGGAGATCAAGGAGTTGGAGGGTGTGAGCAAGGGGTTCTTTCTACTGCAACTTTGGATCAAGGTAAGATAAATCAACTCCCATGTTAAAAGAGAAATAAAAGGGAAGATTACAAGGTAGGAAATTTTGGTAAAAATATTTCTAGTTTAGGAATGATTAACCACTCAGCTGGTTAATGATGTTCAAAGAGTGGTCAATTAGTAACGACTTATTGACCTAATATAAATGGTAATTTTTCCAACTGGAAATATTTTGAACTAGAAGTTCTTTTGTTTTTTTGTTTTTAATAATTTCCTCAAAATAAAATAGTGTGTGTATATATATATATATATCCTAACATTTTAATGAAACTGAATAGCTAATTACATATATATCTTTCTGTAGCAGATATATTCCCATCATGTGACGAGCAGATAAACAATGATGGCATTGTTTCTGCCTCATCAATGACAGAGTTCAGTTCCCCTCTTCAAGTTACCCCTCTGTTCAGATCCTTGGCTGCAGGAATTCCTAGCCCACAATTTTCAGAAAGTGTAAGTTACTCAAGCACTTGGAGATCAAATAATTAAAAGTCAACAGCAAGATTATAGCAGTACTAGGCAAAAAGTTTGATTATACTAATAATAATATGAAAAATTGGGGAAATAACACTGCACCCATGTATAATAAAAGTGGTACCAGCAATAGTACTAGCAGTTCTTAACTTTTTTAAGATCAACCTCAAACAGCAGCATAACTTTCAAAATGCTGTATCTTATTGGATCTACTTGAGTGGCAGCAGTGGCATTTTTTAGCAGTAGTTAGTGCTGGGAATGGTAGTAATAGGATAAATTATTAATGATTAATTAAATTATGTACTGAATGTAATATTTTATGTTAAAAAATGTTGTAGCTAACATAATTAGGATGTTGGACTAATGTAATCAAATGAATGCAAATAAAAATATACATATATCAAGTTAAAAAATATGGTTTGTTCTCTCGTCTTGCCTTTACTCCCAACTCAACTACTAAAAAATGGTGGATATAGTATTTGTTTCCATGACAGATATTTCAGTCACTACATGTCTATTTGCTAAGAAAATATAGTGATTTTTTATTTTTGATCTAGCAACTAGTATAATCTGGTTCGAGCTAGATCAACACATTATAGGGTAAAACTTTGCTAGCATTAGCTTTTTTTATACACAAGACTGGAACTCAAGACCTTACTTAAGAGGAACAAATGCAAATCACTTAAACCAACTAAACTTTGGTAGAAAATATAGTGATATAATATTGAGCTATTGACAAAACAGACAGTTACGGTACATATATCGGTGAAGCACATTATTATAGTACATCTCCATTTGTTATTTGGTATCTGTAGAACACAATCGTGAATCACACTTTAACTAAGTTTGTGCTTTGTCTATTGCTGCTGGATTATGTGGACTGCATGTTATTTAGACTAACCTTTATTATTATTGTTATTATTATTATTATTATTGTTAACCATTAGTCTATATCAAAGTTTGACACAAGGATAACCATTTTTTCTTCTTTCTTTGACACCTTTTTTATTGTTTTTTGCAGGAAAGGAACTTCCTTATGAAAACACTTGGAATGGACTCTCCATCCCTCAACACAAGTGCCAACCCCTCACAACCGCCACTATGCAAAAGAGCCCTACTACAGAGTTTATAATCTGAATCTCCAGTTCGTCCAAAATACCAATATCTATATGTCCTCTCCCCTTTCTGAATCCTTTCTCCCCAATCTGGCTTGTTGAGTTCTTCTCTACCTGGTTTGAGAAAAATTGCAATTTTGGTCAGCCTAAAATTTTGAAAGCCATACACTCCCCCCAGAATGTTATGGCACATTCCGAGGATCTACAAACATATCTAACAGTATCCTCTTCCTCCTCTCATCCACTCAGTGTTACCTTTCATGATACTCGCACCGAAATTAGCGTGCTTAGTGTGTCATTCTTTTGGTTTGTCTTCTTTGATATTGTTCTGGGTTTGTTTTTTCTCCAATCCAGCTTTTGGTCTTGGTTTGCTTTTTTTGTACAGAGCCTGTTGTGTGATACTAGTCGTCCGGAGTGTGTGTATACATCGGCAATTCGCCTGTCCTACATATAATGAACAGAGACATAGATAGAAGAGAGAAAGATGAAAAAAAGTGAAAAAAAAAGAGAGTAAAAGGATTAACCAGTAGCAAATTGGATTCCTATTTGTTTTTTGGTGTGCATAGGCCATAGAATAAATATTCCTTTTTTTCCTTTTTGGTTCTGATGTACTGAAACATATAGATTGGAGTGGAAATGCGTTTTGGCTTTGGTGTGCAGATACTGTTTCTTTTCTGTCTAACCCGGATTTAGCCATTTAACACATAACCAAATGTAGATAATTCTTCAAACAAAGTAAAAGAAAAGCAAGAACTCCTCAGCAGGAAACGAAAAGGGCATATAATCATGTTTGGTTTTCCGTTTGCACAGCTCCACGCATGGTTTTGGAGCTGTGCAAACGGAAATTTAAACATGCACCAAGTCTCTTTCAGAGCATGAAAGTTGACGTTTCAGATTGACTTCCATAACACTAAGAACTATAGGTAGCCAAATGCAAGGAAATTTATCCAAATTGTTGACATTTATTAGTGCAAAGACACAGCTTTCAGCAATATGAGCTCCATTTCCTCTCCATAAATCAAAACATAAGCAGAAATATGAAGAATGCCAAAAAAACTGTGTACTTACTGATTACACAGTGAACCTTGTACTGTGGTCTGACATAGTAGTGCAGACATTTCTCTCACTCTTTCTCTCTGTCAGCTCTTAGGCACTTTGTGAGTGCATGGTGTGTGAACTGTGCTGTGCAGAAGAACAATTCTGAGGGAAGTTTATTCTTATTTAGTTAGGATGATTAATTCATTGGGTGGTGGAGGACAGGAGACAGATAATAATGACTATGGCAAAAGCAACTGGTTAAAGGAACGAGGGAACTCTTTACAAATTAAAGCACATTGGTTAGCTGTTAACTTTCTCGTGGGAAGGTACACTTAAACTTTGACTCGTTTGACCTCCCAATTTCCACTTGCTGAAAATATATATTACCTTACTGATAGCTGGCCAATACCACAATTATTTATTTATTTAGTTTTGTAATGCATAATTTATTTTAAAATGAGTAATGCTATTTGTATCATTGTATGTCTTTGTTTCTGGGTGCAATTATGTAGCTAAATTATTCACAACTATACAGCTTTTTTGTTTTTTAGAAGGGGGGGGGGGTCAATATTCACAACTATATACTTCAATCCAAGTTCAAGTGACCGACCCAACAAATTTTTTAAGCACAATTCTGACTTTGAAACAAGCACATAAAGCACTATTCTTTTAAAGATACGAGACAGCCCCCACCTGTTCTAAAGTTAGTTTGTTCTTAGAGATCCAACCACTTAGGTTTAACCAGAGTTTTCTTTCCTATTTTCTTTGTCATTTATTTTCACTAGATCATTATCGATCATTGCTTAAAGGAGTGGAATTTGAGCTTGAGATATCAGAGAAGTTAATTAATACCATTCAAACCACGTAATCAAATGAATTACATCAATCGCAAACAGTATCAATTGGTTCAATAAGAGGTCATCAATCAGTTTTTTTTTTCTCTTTTTTCATATTACGAGAAAAAAATTCATTCTGAATAAAATCTAACAATAGTTATATATCCCTAAAGGCACATCAAATCTTAAAAAAAGAAAACAAACAGTTCATACTTTATTTTTTTTTTTTGGATATACAAAAATTTAGGTTGAGAGGATGGCACTCCAATCGAAGGCAGGGAAAGTCTCCGAGTTCAAAAATCACTTACGAGGAGAATTATATTTATGTCACTTCCAAGAGATGAATAAAGGTTCAAACTTGCGACTTGTCAGATACAAGACCCTATTTTGCTCCACTCAACTAACTCCTTAGGGTTACAAACAATTCATATTCTTGATGACTGATTAGTGGTGTATTTCAATTCCAGTGAACACAAATATGAAAAGCGTTCAATTTGAAGAGTAATACTATGCCTCTTTTAAAAGTACATACAAAATTTTATCTAATTACAAGATCTTTAATACAAAATCTATTGCCGTGAGACAGATAGAAAATAAAAAAAACAGAACACTCACAAAAAAAATTAATAATAATAACTCCCGTGTTATTTTTCTTTTTGTAATGTCAGAAATTCGAATCTTAAAATTTGCTTTGAAACTAGTTTTATCCACCCAAAATTGTGCAAGCAATTATTAAGACTAAAACAAATGAAAAAGACAACAAAAATACAAGATCTTCCATCAAGATAATCTGATTTGAAAAATCAAATTCAAGATCAAATATCCGTAAAAAAAATATAAAATGTTCAAGATCAAATAGATCTATAGAATTTATTAGAAAAAATCACAAAAAAGAGGGTACGAATAGTACACCCAAAAAGCGCCTATAACCCACTGCCCTAGCGCTCTCACATCAAGAAGACTCAAACAAAATTGTTTTGGATCAGTTTATTTTATGTTAAAAATATTTGTTTAGCTAAAAGTTTTCACTTCGCTTATTTTGCACTTAAAAAGTTTATTATTTTGGTTATAAGTTTTCCTTAAGGCAAAACAGACTAAGCCAAGCAATCAACACAAATTTCACTAAAAATAAAATCAAAATAAAATAGTGCAAAAAAATTAATAAACCTACTATCATCGAATGCATAGTTCAACTGGAAGAAGCTATTTTATCTTAATCAGAGGTCTTATGTTCAAATCCGGATATGCAGCTTTATTAAAATTCAGAAGAAAGTTCTACCCAATTCAATCAAGATTGTCTAAATTAAAGGAATGCCTATGGTCTCGACTAAAAGAAAATTAATAAAGCTACTTTCAATGCTCTCCCCACTACAAAGCCTACTTTTAATGCTCATGTTCATGGAGAGTACAGCTTTACCCCTGGTGTAAAACAAAATTAATCTTCATTACAGTACACAGGCGACTAAATATTAGCACAATGAATATGAAATTGGGTTTAAAATTCTAACTTTGTACTTCTCAAAAAAAAGCTATTCAATTACAATTACAATTACCAATATTCCTCTATATAAATCTAAATCTGGTACACTGAAACTTCAAGGTTTTAGTGATAACATTAACATTAGAATTCAAAATTGCTAAAGGGTTTCACGTGGCTTTTCTCTTCTTCTGCAATCTTTTTTGAGCTTGAGATATTAGAGAAGTTAATTAATACCATTCAAACCACGTAATCAAATGAATTACATCAATCCCAAACAGTATCAATTGGTTCAATAAGAGGTCATCAATCAGTTTTTTTTTCTCTTTTTTCATATTCCGAGAAAAAAATTCATTCTGAATAAAATCTAACAATAGTTATATATCCCTAAAGATACATCAAATCTTAAAAAAGAAAACAAACAGTTCATACTTTTTTTTTTAATACAAAAATTTAGGATGAAGGGATGACACTCCAATCGAAGGCAGGGAAAGTCTCTGAGTTCAGAAATCACTTACAAAGAAACTTACATTTACGTCACTTAAAAGAGATGAGTAGAGGTTTAAACTTACGACTTGTCAGATACTGAGACCCTATCTTGCTCCACTCAACTAACTCCTTAGGGTTACAAACAATTCATACTCTTGATGACGGATTAGTGGTGTATTTCAATTCCAGTGAATACAAATATGAAAAGTGTTCAATTTGAAGAGTAATATTATGCCTCTTTTAAAAGTAGATACAAAATTTTATCTAATTACAAGATCTTTAATACAAAAACTATTGCCATGGGGTAGATAGAAACGAAAAAATAGAACACTCACAAAAAAATTAATAATAATAACTTCTGTGTTAACATTTTTTTTTTTGTAATATCAAAAATTCGAATCTTGAACTTTGAAACTAGTTTTATCCAACCATCACCCTAACCCAAAATTGTGCAAGCAATTATTAAGACTAAAACAAATGAAAAAGACAACAAAAATACAAGATCTGCCATCAAGATAATCTGATTTGAAAAATCAAATTCAAGATCAAATATCCGTAAAAAAAAAAAAAAAAGTTCAAGATCAAATATCTATAGAATTTATTAGAAAAAACCACAAAAAGAGGGTGTGAATAGTACACCCAAAAAGGGCCTATAATCCACTGCCCTAGCTCTCTCACATCAAGAAGACTCAGACATAAAATTGTTTTGGATCAGTTTATTTTATGTTAAAAAAAAGTTTCACTTCGCTTATTTTGCACTTAAAAAGTTTATTATTTTGGTTATAAGTTTTCCTTAAGGCAAAACAGACTAAGCCAAGCAATCAACACAAATTTCACTAAAAATAAAATCAAAATAAACTAGTGCAAACAAATTAGTAAATCTACTATTAACAATCGCATAGTTCAACTGACAGTAGCTGTCTTAACTTAATAAGAGCTCTTATGTTCGAGCCTTGGTATGCAACTTTATTAAAACTGGGAAGAAAGTTCTACCCAACTCAATCAAGATTCCTAAGTTAAAGGGATACCTATGGTCTTGACTAAAAGAAAATTAGTAAAGCTACTTTTAATGCTCTCCCCACTACAAAGCCTACTTTCAGTGCTCATGTTTATGGAGAGTACAGCTTTACCCCTGGTGTAAAACAAAATTGATCTTCATTACAATACACAGGCGACTAAATATTAGCACAATGAATATGAAATTGGGTTTAAAATTCTAACTTTGTACTTCTCAAAAAGGAGCAATTCAATTACAATTACCAATATTCCTCTATATAAATCTAAATCTGGTACACTGAAACTTCAAGGTTTTAGTGATAACATTAACATTAGAATTCAAAATTGCTAAAGGGTTTCACGTGGCTTTTCTCTTCTTCTGCAATCTTTGCAACTTCTGCCACTTGAGGTAGATCTGGTATGACAATCCAGAGAATACCATAAAAACACACCCCCATTGCTTTGTTGAAAGGGGATTCCCACTCAATAGTGAAGATACCACAATGCTAACAAATTTGCGTGTGGTAGTGATGGTAGTGTTAGCCAAAGAACCAAATCGGCTTATAGTCAAGAAGATGAAATTTTGGCCCACAGCACCACAGCAGCAATAGAGAAAAATATCCCATGCTACCTCTGGATGCTGTTTGCAAAAATGAACTGCCTCAAATCCAATGCCATGTGGCCATACGAACATGTAAATAATATTGTATATGGTTCCCCATAAATTCATGCCCAACATTATATCCCAAGCACTTGTTGTTGGGTACCTGATAAGACAAGTAATAGTTTAGAAAAATAATATTAAGATCAATGAATTTTATTAGAGATTTTCTCATTGAAGAGACATTTGCTATTTGGAAAGCCAAACAATTTTGAGATTTGAGAAGTTAACATACAAACACCCATGAAATGGAAGCTCAAACATTTGACATGTGAAAGCAACAAATGGAAACATAGTTTTTCCCACAAGCAGCATCAAACAGGAGAGAAACATGATAAGTCATGCACAAATTTGTTTACGACTGGATGTATTAAACGATCAACCAGGCAGACACTTATAAGGACTAATATTTCCAGCCAGTAAGCTAATTAAGATAGCCTCAGATTCTAAGCCAATCCATTTTGATTCCCTTCTTCAGCTATCAACATTGAATTTATATCTGACAAATGAACCTAACAGAATTAACCAGCGGTCAAGTTCATGGCTGGATTAAAAGATAACTACTGAACCAAAGAGAAACAATTCCAGGAACTGCCCATTCAGAAATCGTTTTTATAGAGTGCTCGTGATTTCTATTTCCAATAGATTATTACAGCTTCCTAGAAAAATATTGTTTCATATCTCTAATGCTACACACTACAGAATAGGTTTGGTTCCCCCAAAAAAAAAAAAAAGCAAAAAAAAAAAAAGAGAGAGAGTATGAAAGTTGACAACAGCTCTTGCAGGTTTGCCTAAGATAGGTCTAAACACATTATCCTAAATGTTGAAGTATTTTTCAAACACCAATGTATGTTTCAAGTGAACAATCCAAATAAGCCAACCAATCACAAAGGTTAAAGCAAAATACACATTGTAATACAAAATGCGGTTTCATGTCAGTCCAGTGATCAAAAGGTGCACAACAAGGTGCAGAAGGGGGTGATATAAGGAAAGGATACCAAGGAAGTGCATGAGCGTAAATTTTATAGTTTACATGCTATCAGATGGACTGGAATTGCTACATGCCAAATAAAAAGAGATAAAAGCTTCTCTTATATTACCTTGCTTTTAAGGAGTCCTGAGTTGCATTTGTAAATCCATCAAAAGCAAGGTTCAGGAAACATAACCCATATCCAAGGGGAGCATTTGGATGTGCCAGCTTGCTGATAGTCTTTGAGCTAGTCTGTAATCAGCATAAGCAAAGAAAGCTTAGCTGCAAAGACCACAAAAATTACCAGACAAGTTGTGAAACCTCTGTTATTGTGAGAAGTTCCTAACCTTTAGAAGTGCAAATGTTGATACCCCTCCAGCAACAAGGAGTGTACAGAGGTATTCTGGGAAATTGTATCTTATACCATATACTAGAGTACCCATTAGCATAACTGCAGTAAGGTAAATTGAATCATTTATTAGATATTTTAAGAGTACTTTACATATCTAAGGATAATTTTGAATTTTCAAAAAATTAACAAAAAAACTTTTATTACAATTTACAAGGTTTTTCCACTGTCTGCTGATATATCAGAACCAGCCAGAATAACCTCCATTAAACATACCCATAAGATGGTAAAGTATAAGAAATGAAATTATTTTAAACCTACCCTTGCATGAAAAGGAAGGAAAGGCATCATACTAAGCAAAAGTTTCAGACACAAATCAAGATGGGTTATCAGGTCAAAATCAGTATCACATTTGAGCACAGGCATAAGAACAAGAACCACAAAAGTCTCATAGGCTACAAAACCACAATACTATCCATTATTTGTGGTGGTGTTTTTTTTCTTTTTTAACCCTAAACATTAACTTCGATTGGCTTAACAACCTAGTAAACTGGAATTCATCTTATCCTTAATCTCCCTTAACTAAAAGGATAGGAAAAGAACACAATGAAGCACATAACTACAGAACCAAACTAGATAATTCAATCACAAAATGCAAGGAGTAAGAAAATAAAGATAAAATCTCAAATAAATTCCATTTCCTCTTACTAAAAATGCAAACTTTTCTTGGGCATCAAGCACAGTGTACTGACCTGGAATCATCTTCGAGGACTTAGCCAGGACCTACAAGTAGCAAAAACAACACCACCCCTTAAAACCCGCATACCATAGGCATCAACATTCGAACAAAAAGTCATAACACAGCTACTGCTTATGACTTCAAGTTATGAATAAATACAATAATCATTTGAGTTTAATTGGTATGCATTATCAGGATAATTTTTTTACACTAACATTCCATGGTGTGTGGCCATGTAAATTAACAACGTTTACACCACATGGATGTAGGACTCTTTAAAAGACATGGCAACACAGCATTAGATGATAGCACAAAATTCTTTGCATAGACGATGCATGCCAATTAAATTCTAATCAGTTCCTAAACATAACCATCACATTTAACTATCTATACCAGATTAATTAAATGAATATAATTTCAAAGGAAGCTATAGAAAGAAAGTGTTTAAACAAAACATGCCTGAGCAGGGTAACTAATATACTTCAATGCTTCAATTCCCATTGCAGGACCAATGGTATTGGTAATACCAGCACTCCAGTAAGACCACCAAGGAGCACCAGCAGTAATGCCACTAGACCACATCTTAATCACTGTACACACACAACAATCCAATAAAATAAAAAATCCAATATATATATATACACCAACTCTACATTGTTCTTGAGCATTGAGAAAATAATCAAATTAAACATTAAAAAAAGTAACAGGTTGTCATAGAATGAGAATCTCACTTATATATGACCAGATTAAACACACCACATTCTGAGCCAAGTTAAGAAACGCAAGGTGCTCGAACCGCTCGCCTTCTGGACCGAACCGCTTCGTCGACCTGAACCGAAATCAAAAGCCGAAAAAAAAAACCGGTCACACACAAAAAACCACAGTGATCAGTTAGCTGCATTTGTACCCAAATAATGATAATAATAATAATAAATCAATTCGATTTTGCAGAACGAGATCGAAGGAACGAAGGTGAAGCTTACAGGGTTTCCTGAAGAACGCCTTGGTAGATGTATGCGGACCAGATTCCAGCGACGCAGAAGGCGAGGACGAGGACGCGGCGGAGGCCGGCGCCGTGATCCTCCATCGATTGTGGCTGCGGAACCAAACGAGAACCACCGGTTCAATTTTTTTTTTTTTTTTGCGTGGGATCGGTTTTTTTTTTTTCCCGACCGGGAATGGGATGGGAAGAATAGATATCGGAGGAAGAAGAAGCTTCGTGGGAAAAGGGGAGAAAGCGGAGGGAAGGAAGAAAGAGAAGGGTGAAGAGCGAGGGAGGAGTTAAGTGACGTTATTTTGCCACGTGGAGGGTTTTTAGTGGATGGGATGTATGCTCTCGCAGTCCTTATTGGACGCGCGAACGTGTACCTGTGTTGCGGTTTTAGGTGGTTACATTTGTCTTTTTCCTTTTTCTGTTTTTCATTTTTCATGTGGCAGTGGTTATACTTGTTAAAGGGAAGTGACACGGGACTCCTTTCATGTGAGATATCTTATTAATTTATTATTTATTTATTATTAAATAAAATATAAATTTATTTGATATAATATCCCGAAAAAAAACATGAATTTCCTCGATATTTTCCTTGTTAAATTCTCGCCCACATTTTTTAGCGGGTTGTGTTATTTTATTTTAACGTAATATGGCGACTCACTTTTCGATATTGTGTCCCTGACTTGATTTTTAATTTTTAATTTTTCATTTCATCTTTTTTAACTAATCAGGTGGGATGTCTAAAATGATGGTTGACAAAAACGGGTACAAGAAGCAATTCTCATTTTTTTTTAAATTTAATTTAAATATAATAACAGTATGAAAATAATTTTATATTATTAACTAATAGAAATAGTAAAAAATACTAATTTTTATAAATAATCACCCATCACAATGAAGAATCCATCATAATTTCTTATTTTTTTCTATTTTTATTAGTTGGCAGTATAAAACTATTTTACACTATTAATACATACCAATTAAATTCTTTTTTTTATCCTTTTTTGAGTAAATATTATTTTTAGTGCTAATATTTTGTTGTTGATAATAGTTTGATTATAAAAGAAATTTTGATATTAATTAATTTTAATATTTTTAATTTTGATATCAATTCATCATTCTATCAAACAATCACTAACTTTCCATCTTTAACATCATGCGTGATTTCTCAATTCCATTTATGCCAATTTGAGTGTAGATGAAAAAAGGATTAAGATTTATCTACATTGATATTTAGAGATCTAGATAACAAAATTTTAATTTTAAATTTATTTATCTTCTAAAATTTTCAAGTTGATGCGTGAATATTGTTTCTTTCTTATCAATTAAGAAAGATAAATAAGTAATATAACACTATATTAACATGACAATTAAGATAAATTGCAATGGAAATTACTAATGATATGATGGAAAGATAAAATTGATGTCAAATTAAGAGTATTAAGGCCAAATTGATATCAATTTTTTTTTTTATAATTAAACTGATGTCAACTCCAAAATATTAATATTTAAAATGATATTTACTCCTTTTTTTTAATGTGAATTACAAATTTATTCAAACGCAATCTCCTAAGCTAAAACCTCCAGAATACAACTTGTTATTTTATCTTATTATTTGCATTTTTTTAATCTTTTATTATTTTCATTATTATTATCAGATTAAGTATTCATTTTAATATCTGAATCCATACTTTACTTTAATTCTTGAAATTAAGAATTTAAATTTTTTTAATATGTTAAAGTTGTAAATTGTGATTCACGTTAACCCTTGGCTTCTCGTCTGTTAGTGAATGTTAACGAAAATGATGATACGTCACATGAAGTGACAAAGTGTTATCCTATGTGACGCCCGCGGCAAAACGGTGTGTTTTGCACTAAAGTTAATGATCTCCCTAATTGCAGATAAAACAATAATATTTCACTAACTAAACACAATTTTTCTTAATTATACACATCCTTAACCAAATTAAATAAGAGTTTAATTGGTATGCATTGACAGTGTAAAACTGTTTTACACTGTCAACCAATAAAAATAGGGGAAAGTGAGAAATTATGGTGGGTCTCTCATTATAATGGGTAGTTATTTGTATGAGTTGGCACTTTCCACTATTTCTATTGATTAATAATATAAAATTATTTTATACTGTTAGTGTATTTAAATTAAATTCCTTAAATAATTTCTCCATTTTTTACCAAATCTCCAACGGAAACAAAGACAAACCTTAGCCCTTCTCACAATCTCTAATTTTTCTCCAAATCATCAGCAACTGCCTTTCAATTTTTCCCTCCATTATATTATCACATTGTTTGCATGCTCCATTAGCAATAATCTTGATGCATATTATCATTCAAAGATAACCTGAAGCCCCAAAAGTGCCATGCTACTATATTGTGGTCCTTTCTCCCCTTTCTCCTTTTTCCTCATTTTTTTTTAGTGTCTGTGGTTTCTTCCTTGTCTCCCCTATCCCTATCATGTGTATAATATGTTGGTAGTGGTCCCTGTTGCATGGTATTCTTTACTCTGAGAGATGATGGTTGTGGTCCGTGAAAAGTTGACGTTGCTATTTATATTTTACTAAACATTGACTTAGTTGTAAGGGTTTAGAAAAAATGAAAAAGAGGTTGTTGATAATGAGAATAAGAAAGGCCATCAACAAGGACGGATTTACAAGGTGGCAAGTAGGGGCTTTGGCCTCGCTCAAATATATATATATATATATATATATATATATATATATATATATATATATATATATATATATATATATATATATATTCAGCTATTGATACTTAGAGGAGCATGGTTTATGCCATTATTAGAGTAAAAAGGAAAACGTGAAAGTATGATTATTTATTTTTAATGTTAAAGTAATTAACTTTATTTGTTTCTTTTTTTAGTTTTATTTATATTACTTTACATGTAATTTATTTTTAAGAATAAAAATTTATATATTTTATAATAATGAAGAGAGAAGAGAAGTAGTAAAAATAAAGTAAAAACTGGGTCTACATTAAAAATATTTGGAGTTTAAAGAGAAACAAAGGTTAGTACGTTTAGTCTTATAAATCATTAAATTTATATTTTCTATTTGTTGTATCTGTTGATTTATTTTAAATGTGAACCATCCCCTTAAATTTCATCATAAAATATTTTGTGTAGAGTAATTTAATTTATTTAAGTTAATTTTGTAATAACAATTGATTGATCAAAAATTAAATTATAGACATTAACTTTTTAAAGTAAGACTATAAATTAACAACGATAATTTCAAAATATGTTACTCCATTTAAAATAATAACAATAATAATATTTATAATACTAAGAACTAATTAGGTATTTTTAGAAGATATGAAATAATAATACTAATAAGTCCTACTAAACTTCTAAAAATTATAAAATAAGAATATAATAGAAAAAAAAAAGACTAAGTGACATGGTTTAAAGTCAAAAAATGCTAGCAGTAACAACAAACCAATAAGACTAGTAACAGTAATAATATAATATATTAAGGAAAGAAAAACGTAATTAGTAACATAAAATGTAGTGTTTGAGAGTCTATAAATAGGATGGGGGTTAGAGGTTTCATTTCTTACTATAAGCAAAAGATAGAAAAGTAAGAATATGAAAATTGAGAGAGACAGAGAAAGAGGTCTCATAGTCATGAAAGAAAAACAAAGAAAGAGACAAGGAGTAGCTAGGATAGAACAAAAAGAAGAAAGAAGAGGTGAAGAAAAGAGAGTTAAGAAAGTAAAAGAAAGAGAGAGGGTAGGAGGTAACATGAGTAAAAGAGCTAGGCACACACACATTATTTTAAGATACATAATGAAATCATTTGTGAAATAAAACTATGGCTACATTTTTTTTTAACAAAGATAGATAGATAACTTTTATTTCAACAGTGGGGAAAAAAAAGTGTCAGTCCAAATGGACAATAGCAAAATAACAATGCGGGATTCCCAAACAATAAAAAAAAATGAGTAAAGACAACTAAGGAAAAGAAATGGGAAGGTGATGTATCTTGAACTCCTTGCTTAGAGAAGAGGCAGAGACATGAATTTCTTTAAGGGAAGAATCTTTGCCTTCGAAACATTCTTGTTTAGAGCTATCTAGATCCTCCAAATGGTGAAGGCTACTCTTGCAAGAATATCCTTTGAATCCACTTCATTTTTTTATAGATTTGATCAGTTGCTACCACCCAAGCCAAAATGAAATTATAACTTGGCTCCAATTTGAGTTAGCTAGGCCAAGTGGTCTCCAAACTCCCATGGTGTGAGGGCATGACACAAAGCAGTGATAAACTAATTCTCGACCACTTGAACACCACGGATAGCTCTCATCTACTATAATAAATCGGGCATGAAGCTTTTGCCTTGCAGGAACTCCATCATTGATCAATTTCCAAACCAAAATTTTCACTTTAGGTGGGTTCTTAGTGCCCAAACAGATTTCCAGATCCCTTTGTTGGATAAACGGCCAGGATATACTTTACTAGGAGGGTGGAAAAATTTGAATGTAATTAAGTATCCTAATGACATTGAGTATAGTCCTCTTCAATCAAAGTACCAAATTAGAATGTCCTGTCCATGAGTAATCTTTGTTTGTAGAATTGCCTTAGCCGCTTGATTATCAAAATTGTTACAGATCAAATATTCATTCTAATTGCTTGACCCGTCAATGAGTTGTCTAACCAGAGCTAGATTTGGATTATAACACCCTTCATCACTAGTCTAAAAGGGTAATTAATGAGACCCAAGGATATGTTGTTATTGAAACAGATTCACCATTGCCAATCTTCCATTTAACACCTTTTTTAATGGACTTTCCTCCCTTCTAGCAAGGTCCTCTAGGCCCAAGAAGGATTAGTTCCAACCTTAGAATTCAAAAGAGAGCCATATCGAAAATACTTGCTTTTAAATACTTTGTGGAACGGAGAATACTCTTCCGTTAACAATCTCTAGCACTACTTCCCCAACATAGCTAAGTTAAAAGCTTCAGGTCCTTGAAACTTAAGCCTTCTTCTATTTTTTGGTCTACAAAGTGTTTTTCATGCTATCCAACTTGTTTCCTTTCATTCTCCTTTTGTTCCCACCAAAAATTGATCATCATTTTATGTATTTCATCTAATAGGGAGTAAAGTAGCTTGAAACAACCAAGAGAGTAAATGGGGATTGTTGTTCCAACAGCCTTTATAAGCACCTCCTTGCCACTTGCCAAAAGGAATGATCTCTTCCAGTAAGCTAATTTCTTGGCCACCTTGTCTTTAATATAACTTAAAGTCATCTTTTTTGACCTTTGAATCACTGCAAGTAATCCCAAGTATTTGCCTTGAGTGCCAATATGAAGCATTTGGAGCAAAGCTACTAAATGTTCTCTGGTCTGTTGAGAGGTGTTACAACTGATACACTAATGATTTGTTGAAGTTCACCACTTGGCCACTCACTTCCTTGTAAGTGTTCAACACTGAAATCAAATAATATTAAGTCATCTACAAATAGCAAATGGGTGATAGATGGACTTCTATTGTTGATTTTCAATCCCTGCACAAGTTGATTTTGTTCAGCATTATGGAGCAATTGGGATAGACTCTTTGCACAAAATAAAAAAAGATACGGAGAAAGAGGGTCTCCTTGGTAAAGTCCTCTTTTTGCTTTGAAAAAAAAAAAAAACAAGTTAGCCATCCACAATAACTGAAAATGAGACAATAGAAACACATTTTTTCATCCAATTTATCCATTTGTCACAAAAACCTAATTTCTTCATGATAAACCATACAAAGCTCTATTCCACTCGATCATATGCTTTACTCATATCAAGTTTGAGAGCTAGATCATTGCTACCATGCCTCTTGTTTTTCAGAAAATGCATACATTCATGAGCAACTAATATATTAACACTGATAAGTGTCCCCTTTATAAATGCACTCTGGTTGGCACTGATTAGCTTATTCATGAATTTTTGTAATTTATGCACTAGTAGCTTTGAAATAGTTTTGCAAAAAATAGTTCATAAGCTAATTGGTCTTGTTTGGCTCATTGACGTTGCATTCTTTATGCTAGGGATTAGGCAAATTTGTGTATGGTTGAAGCCTTTCAGCATCTTATCACCTTTGGAAAAACTTCTTATGGCTAAACTGACATCTCTTTGATTGTTTCCTAAAAGTTGGAAAAACTTTGCAGTAAAACCATCGTCCTTGAGGGCACTATAAGGATTAGTAAGGAAAACAGCTCTCTCTTGATTTATAAGTCTAAAACTGGCCTTGGAAGAGACCTATTTATGCTTGCTATTACTTTCCTACGCAACCTTGCAAAGAGGTTGGAGGGGTCCTTAACGCCATTCAAATTAAGAGCTCTTCAAAATATTCTCTAGCTTTAGCTCTAATATTTCTCGGATCTAAGCACCACCCTTAGCTAGATTTTGTCTTATTGAACCTTCATGCTACACTAGCACCTTTTGTCCTTGACGTTCCTAGTGACCCTCCTAACCTCACTAGCCAAAACACCCAAGATTCTACCTTTCCTACACCAGAACCTGTTGTTATTGTTTCATTAAGAAAGTCTTCTCACCAACCTAGACCACCCTCTTACCTTAGCCAATACAAGTGTAATTCCATTTCCTCATATATCCCATTTCTACCCATGTTGGCAAGTTGTCCCCCTTATACAAACACTTTGTACTGCAAATGTCTTCCACCTTTGAGCCCTCTTTTTATCATCGAGCTGTTAAATACCCTGAGTGGAGGCAAGCCATGGAAGCTAATAACACTTGGTCTGTTGCAGAACTCCTCGTAGGAAAACATAGCATTGGATGTAGATGGATCTACAAAATTAAATACAAGGCAAATGGGCAAGTTGATAAATATAAGGCCCGTTTGGTGGCCAAATTTTATACCCTACAGGCTAGCATAGATTTCGTGGACATTTTTTCACTAGTGGCTAAGATAACCATAGTACATGTCCTCTGTTCTTTGGCTACAATCAGAAGTTGGCATTTTCTTCAATTAGATGTCAACAAAGCCTTGTTAATGGTGACTTGTTTGAGGAAGTGTATATGGATCTTCCCCTTAGGTATCCCAAACAAGCTCCTAACCAAGCTTGTAAACTAAATAAGTCAATCCACGGTCTAAGGCAAGCCTTATGCCAATGGTTCTAGAAGTTCTTTGGTGCCTTACTTGCTTCTAGTTTTAATCAGTCCAAACATGACTATTCTCTTTTCCACTGTGGCAGGGGCTCCTCTATCATCTTCCTGTTGTTTATGTCGATGCCATTTTCCTCTCTGATCCAAATAAAGAGTAGATTTCTCTTGTTCAGTAAAACCTTGAATCCCTCTTCAAGTTGAAAATGCTAGGAGACCTCAAGTTTTTACTTGGGCTTGAGATTGCCCGCACAACTCAAGGAATTTGCTTATCTCAACGGAAATATGCTCTCACATTATTGGATGACACTAGTTTCTTGGACGCCAAACTTGTTGCTGTGACAATGGAGCCAGGCCTCAAATTATCTACATTTGATAAGGATCCTATGGCTTATCCTTCGCTATATAGGCGCATGATTGGTCGCCTTATGTATCGAACCATCTCTAGACCAGACATCAACTTTGTTTTTTGCAAGTTAAGTCAATATATGTCCAATCCTAGAGTGCCCCATGAGCAAGCACAACATCAGCTCAGGCGGTATATCAAATCAGCACCTGGCCAAGGTTTATTTTTCTCAGTTGCATCCCTGTTGAGCTTAAAGGCATTTGCTGATGCTGATTAGGGTGGATGTTGAGATACTAAAAGATCCACATCTGAGTTTATGGTCTTCCTAAGTGATCTCTTGTTGTCTTCGAAGGCAAATAGGCAACCTACAGTTAGCAAATCTTCTACCGAAGCGGAGTACAGGGCACTCTCCGCAATTGCAAGTGAATTAACTTGGCTGGTTGCTCTTCTTAAAGAATTCCAGGTTGATATGGGACCGGCCATGGTATTTCGTGACAATCAAATAGCCATAAACCTCTCATCCAATCCAACCTTTCATAAGAGGTCCAAACACATCGAAATTGATTGCCACTTCATCTGTGAAAACGTCAATAATGGAATTATCAAGTTGGTGCATGTAAAGACCCAACATCAACTTGCTGATCTTCTTACCAAGCCACTGCCCTTTGCTCATTTTCAACTTCTCTTATCCAAGTTGGGTGTGTTGGATCTCTACCTACCAACTTGAGAGGGGTATTAGACTTGAATGTTATTCTCACATGTGATTAATTTATGTACACTGAGTTAGTTAGATCAGGTAAATGTAGTTAGTTACTCTAACTGACTCCACATACTAGACTCTTGTATATAAATAGTTTCAGTTAATGAAATCATCATTACTGTGATACTACAATATACTAGATTAATTTTTATGAATTTAATTTTGATACAATATCAGTGTAAAATTTTTTTTACATAGATATCCAATTATGTATTTAAAAGTATTTGACTCAACTATCCACTATCTTAAAAATCTTATAAATAGAAGTAAGTAATTGAACGTCTATATAAAATTCTTTTATACCAACAATGAATCAAAATTAATCTCAATTTTTATTTTCTTTATTCTATTTTGCATTCCTTTTCTATTAATTTTTTTTTTTAGGGCAAATAGGGCAATAAGACCAAGGTGACCAACAATAGATATGTTTTTCTTGCATTTTATGCATATTTGATTTGGAATTTTACTATGTTTATGTGTGTCATATATTTCTGTAGTTTTATAATATTAGCTTCATTGTTGAATACGAACCTTTAAATCAAAGTTATGACATTATATCTTCTAAAGGCCATATTTAGTCATGGTATCTTTAATTTATGTATATTGATTAGAATAATATTAATTTTAAAATAATTTTAATTAAAAGTAATTTGAATTAAATTTTTAATTAGAAATTATTAATATATTAGAAAAATAAAAAATAAATAAGGCAAACTTTCTTCAATATACAAATAATTGTTAATACAATAAATAAAAAAAAAAAGACCTGTGTAGTCACATGAGTACCTTACTAGTTATAAACTAAAAATAACTTAAGTCAATAAAATAAATAAATAAAAATAAAAGTATAAGTAACTCATTTAATATGTATAAAATGTATTTGAGTAAGAATTACATATAAATAGAAAAGTCATCACATAAATAAAACTATTATTATTATTGATCAATTTTCAATTTTTTTTATCAGTTTGGCAATTTTGATTAGGTTGAATTAAATTTAAACACTTGTAAATATCATACATATGATTTGTTGCAAATAAGAGGATTCAAAAGTGAAAAATTGAATTGATATCGGTCCTTAAATAATATATTATGCTTGAATATAACGATAGATTTATACTTTCCAACTTGCTTAAGTTAGAAACAAATGAACAACCATATTAGCCATTTACTTGATTGAATTAATCATACTTTGTATGTCATATTAATTGGAGGTATCAATGCCTTTTTAGGATCTTAGAATCATACAATTCACTATGTACCTATCTCATTACTTTGTAGCCATTTTTTCATCATTATGCAGCCTTTTCTTTCTTTTCTTCTCTTTTTTATGAACTATGCAGCCTTTCAATGCACGTTAATGCCCAGGTCCGAAAAAAAAAAAGCACATTAATGCAATCTGCTTTACTCTAGATTTTGTTTGTGCATCAATGCTATAAAGGTTGAGCTTCCACTCGATTGGATTAACAAAATAACAATGCACCAAAAGCAATGCATACCGCAACTCATATGATGAAAAGAAGCAAGAAGACAAAATAGTTGTAGGTGTGGTGTATCTCATATTGATAGTGTAAAAAAAAAATTAAATTGAATTTTACAAAATAAAAATACTTTCAAAGAATAAAAGGAAGTCCTCATTTCTTATCCCATGCCTTTGTCACCCTCCAAAAGCAAACATGTTGTCTCCTACTATCTCACATGACAGGGGTTTCATCACTGCTGTTAGGCGCGAGCCAAGGGTGATCGTTCCTCAATCTCTTCTTTCTCACTTCTTTATCACCTTTAACACTTCTAATTCTCTATCAGCTCTCGAATATTTGGTTCTCATATTTCAATCATGAAGCTCTTTCTCAACTTTCAATCTCAGATTTATCTCCCAAATCTATAGCTTAGTTCTTCAAATATTTTTCAATTTTTCAGCCTTTTTCAAGAGATCTTGATTTCTTCTCCTTTTTCTAAGGTTTATATCTCTCATTCTCGTTCCGTGCTCTTCTTTATGGCTAAAGATTAGAGAATGTCTTTGCACTTTTCCATCATTGAGATTGAATCGGTAAGTTTCCATGTTTTCTTTCTTTGCTGATTTTGGTTGAGTTTCAATGATTTTCATCTTTGTCAATTACCGAGTTTCTCCTAATTTGTTAAGCTTGTGGTTTCAATATTCTTCATATTTGTTAATATGTGATTTTCTCCTCATTCTTCTTCTATTTTATGGATTTCTTCATTTCATTTTGCTAGCACATTAGTGCATTATGATGTACTAATCCATATAAAGGGTTAAGTGTGAATTTCTTGTCATACAAATACTACAGGTTTAGGATATGTATTTTTTTTCTTTTGCTGAATTTTATGTGTTTTATTATGTATTGAAGGCTGTAGAGTACATAGTAATATTTAGTTAGTGTTATTTGAAAAGGTTGGAAGGATAGATTTGACGTACGGATTTTTATATTCAGTGAGCAATGGGCAGAATATTAATATGAAATTCCAAGTCAATTAAGGTTTTTCATTCATGGCATCTACTGTTACATTGAAATGTATCTTTTTACTCTAATTTGTTTGCTTAGTTGATTTTGATTCCTCTTGTTTATGATTTCTTAGAGATACACTGGTGCTAAGGAGAATTTAGGAAATGTGAATAGTTGTGTACTAATTTATTCTAGTTGTAACATTATGTATGGTAGGTATTAGCAGAAATGTGTGAGTACGTAAGAATTATATAGGGGAGAAGGATAATTTGTGCCATGACAATTATTATTGTATTATCCATTCAGTTGTATGTCAAATTGGTTAGCAAATTTTGCATTGTGTTCAATTGTACAACAGGAAGAAGGAATTGGCCTTGTGAATACTAGATCAACAATGACGTAGGTGAACTGGGAACTAATGGGCTGCATAACTTTTATTAGCTCATGCATCGGGTTTGTAAATTTCAATTCAAGTTGTAATTTAGATTTGCTCTGCAAACTTAAGTTCTAAAAAATATTCATGTTTTGTTTTAGGTGCTAACAGAAGGGCATTTCAAACTTTGAATCATGATTTATCCATTATGTAATGTGAATTGCAGAATCATTTTAATGAATTAAATATGCCATTTTTAATTTAAAGTATTTTCTTATATAAGATTGGTAGTATCTTGAATTTGCTGCCTTTAAGATCTCTATACAATTGCTCCTACTAGGCATAAAATTTTAGAATTCATTATGAATTTCAAAAGTTACAATTATATGGCTTTCTAATATTTTGTTGAGTTCTAAATATTTTTTGGGGTTCATATTTTCAATTTTTTTGTGCATATGTATATAAATGATTTAAAGGAAAATCCGTTTCTTACTTCGCTACTTTTTATATTGATTGCTTTCATGTGTACACTTAGCCTCTTATATCAGGTGTTGCATTGGATTGGAAAGGCAGGTATACATTTTAAAATCAAAGAAATAAAAAACTTGGCATGTAAAACTAGCTTTTCCCATCTGATCAAACAGAGTGCATGGTGTGTTAACTTTGAAGTTTTAATCTGCCCTATAGCTTTTAGAACTAGGAAATGGTGCCAGAGAACTTGAATAAACAACTTGCGTTACCTGTGGGAAGCATTTAGTGGAGCTACGCAATATTTTGGTTTGGCTTAACTGCCTAACCCTAGTATTGCTAGCATTTTCACTCAAGGTAGCTTTATAAGACTATTATAATTTCTAATATTACTCTTCTATTGTTGCATAGAAGCCATAATGTTCAAAATATTTATATTTTCCTCCAAAATTTGTAGGGTCTCGAGCTCGGGGGAAGGATATTAGAATGGAGATATTAAGACTAGAAAGACAACCTAAGTGGTAGAACACAACTCTGACCAAAGAGGCTTGCAGAGGAATGAGCATCTACAAGAGCTATATGCATCCTTTGTAGAGCAAAAGCTAGCGCATAAATGAAAAGGCCATAAGTGATTTGCTGTTTTTTCTGCATGATAGGTTGTAGAGACATGGTTGGATCCCATCATAGAATTTTTTATCAATTGGCTAGGACCTAATGCAAGTGACTTGAGAAAAAGCAATCCAAACTAGCCTTTAAAAAGTCATCTATGCAAAGCTGGTTGGTTCAATAGAGCCCAAGCAAGCTTTTAAGCAGATTTTCGAAATAGTTCGTAGGATAGCTAGCATTAAGAATATATTTGTGACTTTGGATCAGTTTTAGTAAGGTTGATATGGAAATGTACAAAGATAATTCTTTTTCTCCTTTCTTATAGAAACAAATTTATTTTAGGTGAATGATTGAAACTTTGATTACTATTGATTGTATATTGGTTTGTGAAGGATATGCAGTTCCAAGGCAAAATTTTTATCATTCGTTGTCAGAGTTCCCGTTGGAATATTATGAATGCTTAACTATGGCTTGTTACTCTAAATGAGTTGTATTATATTACAATATAGTTTGAGCTATTCATCACAAAATGCTCATCTCATATTTAGATAAAGATAGAATTAGTGCGTTAATAACTAAGTAACTTCTAATTTGTTTTTGCACTAGGTTGGTAACTCACTATCAACCGTTGGAAACTTTAGTTCAAGATTTTGGTAACTTATTAAGGATGTTGGTAACTTTTCAGATATTCAAGATTTCAAGTATTAGGATTCTTATGTAAATTTGTGTTAGGAAACAAGTGGATTAAACTCTTTGGTATTATAAATTGATAAAATAGGCCCCAATATAACATGAAAATAATGCCATAATGGCTAGGTAACTTAAGTAACTTCTAATTTGTTTCAACACTAGGTTGGTAACTCATTATTAAATATTTGTAACTTTAGTTCAAGATGTTGTTAACTGGCTAAGAATATTAATAACTTTTCAAATTTTCAAAATTTTGAGAATATGAGGATTCTTATATAAATTTGTGTCAAGGAACAAGTGGAGAAAGCTACTTGGCACTATAAATTGATGAAGTGAGCCTCAATACAACGTGGAATTAATGTTGCAATGACTAAGTAACTTCTACTTTGTTTTTGCACTAAGTTAGTAACTTGCTGTCAAATATTGGTAACTTTAATTCAAGATATTGGTAACTTGTTAAAAATGTTGGTAACTTTTCAAATTTTCAAAATGTTGAGAGTATGAGGATTTTTATGTAAATTTGTATTAAGGAACAAGTGAAGAAAACTAATTGGCACTATAAATTGATGAAGTAGTCCTCAATACAATATGGAATTATTGCTACAATGGCTAAGTAACTTCTAATTTATTTCTAGACTAGATTGGTAACTCATAATCAAATGTTAGTACTTTAGTTCAAGATGAAATTAATGCTATAATGGCTAAGTATCTTCTAATTATTTCTACACTAAGTTAGTAACTCACTGTCAAATGTTGGTAATTGGTTAAGAATATTGGTAATTTTTTAGGTTTTCAAAACTTTGAGAGTATTAGGATTCTTATATAAATGTGTTAGGGAAAAAGTGGAGTGAACTTCTTCGTTCTACAAATTGATGAAGTAGGCCTCAATATAATATAGAATTAGTGCTATAATAGCTAAGTAGCATCTAATTCGTTTCTGCACTAGGTTCATAATTCGCAATCAAATATTGGTAACTTTAGTTCAAAATGTTAGTAACCGATTAAGAATGTTGGTAACTTTTTAGATTTTCAAAAATTTGAAAATATTAGGATTCCTAAGTAAATTTGTGTTAGGGAATAAGTAGAGAGAACTCTTTTGCACTATAAATTAATAAAGTGGGTCTCAATACAATATAAAATTAGAGCAAGTAACTTCTAATTTGTTTCTATATTAGTTGGTAACTCATTATCAAATGTTGGTAACTTTTATTCAAGATGCTGGTAACTAATTAAGGAGGTTGGTACCTTTTCATGTTTTGGTAATTTTGAGTGTATTAGGATTCGTATGTAAATTTGTATAAGGGAACAAATGAAGAGAACTCCTTGGCACTATAAATTGATGAAGTGTGCCTTGATACAACATATGGAAGTGAGTTACCAACATTCTTATGTAATGCTCTCAAAATTTTAAAAACCAAAAAAGTTACTAACATTCTTAACTAGTTACCAACATCTTAAACCAAAGTTACCAACATTCTTAGCTAGTTACCAACATCTTAAACCAAAGTTACCAATGTTTAATAGCGAGTTACCAACTTAGTGTAGAAACAAACTAGAGGTTACATAGCCATTACAGCACTAATTCCATATTATATTGAGGCCCACTTGATCAATTTATAGTATCAAGTAGTTCTCTCCACTTGTTTCCTGACACAAATTTACATAAGAATCCTTATACTCTCAAAATTTTGAAAACTTGAAAAATTACGAAAATCCTTAGCTAGTAACCAACATCTTGAGTTAAAGTTACCAATATTTGATAATGAGTTACCAACCTAATGTAGAAATAAATTAGAAGTTACCTAAATTAACTAGCCATTGTGGCATTATTTCCATGTTATATTGGGGCCTACTTCATCAATTTATAGTAGTACAAAGGAGTTCAATCCACTTGTTTCCTATAACAAATTTACATAAGAATCCTAGCACTCTCAAAATCTTGAAAACCTGAAAAGTTACCATCTTAACAAGTTACCAACATTTTTGGCTAAAATTACCAACATTTGATAGCGAGTTACCAACCTAGTGCAAAAACAAATTAGAAGTTACTTAGCCATTATAGCACTAATTCTATCTTTATCTAGATATTAGATGAGAGTTTTGAGATAAATAGCTCCAACTATATTGTAATTAATGGTGCGTAAGCGGGCCAGCCAGGCCCGTTTAACTCGGTCCGTGGCAGACCAATTTTTAACAGGTTGGACCGAGCTGGCCCGCATAATAAATGGACTCCAAAATGGCTGGCTCGTGTCTGCACCGCAACTTTTTTTTTTTTTTTTGCTTATAGTTTTTGGGCCCTATTTGCTCTTGCCCCATGTTTTTTTTTTTTTCTTGTCAATCCTAACTCCTAATGCTAACGGTTAAAGAGGGCTTGGACTTGAATAGCTACTATGCAACTCACAATTAGCCCACTCGGATAAACATGGTTAGATAATTGACCAAAAATAAACATGGTCAGAAAAGGGTTTTTTTGCTTTTTGTTTTTTGGTCCAAAAGTTAGAAGAAAGTTTGTGAAATTGGACTGAAGTCTGAAACTGAAATGAGAAGTGGTTTGTGAATATGCATTGTGGGTGAGAGACTTAAGTGAGGAGTAAGTGAGTGGGCCATGGGTGAGAGATATGAGAGTGAGGAGTGGAGTGGAGTGGGTGAGTGTGGGTTGTGGCCTTGTGCATTCAACAAGGAGAAAAAAAAATAATCATGCGGGCGAATGAGTTAGTATACGAGCCCGCGGACTTAGCCCGTTTAGCCTGCGAGCTAAATGGTGTGAATTAAAAAACCTGCAAAAAAAGAAAAAAATATGGACCACTTAACAGACGGGTAAAGCAGTGCGGATTGTGGATTAAAAGGATTAACCCGCAGATCGCGACCCGTATACTCGGCTCTAATTGTAATATCATAAGACTCGTTTAGAATAACAAGCTATAGTTAAGCATTTATAATATTCCAATAGGAACTTTAACAACGGATGATAAAAAATTTCACCTTGAAACTACACATCATTTGCAAACCAATATATAATCAATAGTAATCAAAGTTACAATCATGTATCCAAAATCAATTTGTTTCTATAAGAAATGGGAAAAAGAATTATCTTTGTACATTGCCATATCAACCTTACTAAAACTAATCCAAAGTCACAAACATATTCTTAATGCTAGCTATCCTATGAACTATTTCCAAAATCTACTTAAAAACTTGCTTAGGCTCTATTGAACTAACTAGCTTTGCATAGATGACTTTTTGAAGGCTGGTTTGGATTACCTTTTCTCAAGTCACTTGTATTAAGTCCTAGCCAGTTGATAAAAAATTCTATAATGAGATCCAACCATGTCTCTACAACCTATCACGCAAAAAAACATAGCAAATCATTTATGGCCTTTTCGTTTGTGTGTTGGCTTCTGCAACTACATGGGATGCATATAGCTCTTGTAGCTACTCATTCCTTTACAAGCCCATTTTGTCAGAGTTGTGTTCAACTACTTGGCTTGTCTTTCTAGTCTTAATATCTCCATTCTAATATCCTTTCCCTAGCTCGAGACCTTATAAATTTTGGAGGAAAATATAATTATTTTGAACACGATGGCTTCTATGCAACAACAGAACAGTAATATCAAAAATTATAACAGTCTTATAGAGCTACCTTGAGTGAAATTGTTAGCAGTACTGGCATTGGGCAGCTGAGCCAGACCAAAATATTACGTAGCTCTATTGAATGCTTCTCATAGCTAACACAAGCTATTTGTTCAGGTTCTCTAGCACCATTTCCTAGTTTTGGAAGTTATAGATTAAAGCTTCAAAGTTAACCTGCCATGCACTTTGTTTGATTAGATGGGAAAAGCTGGTTTTACTTGCCAAGATCCTTATTTCTTTAATTTTAAAATGTGTACTTTCCTTTCTAATCCAGTACAACACCTGATATAAGAGGTTGCATATATGCATGAAAGCAATTAATATAAAAAGTAGCGAAGTAAGAAACAGATTTTCCTTTAAATCATTTATATACATTTGCACAAAAAAATTGAAAAATGAACCCCAAAAAATACTTAGAACTCAACGAAATATTAGAAAGTCATAGAATTGTAACTTATGAAATTCATCGTGAATTCTAAAATTTTTTGCCTAGTAAGAGTAATTGTACAAAGATTTTAAAGGCAATAGATTTAAGATACTATACCAATATACTACCAATCTTATTTAAGGAAATACTTTAATTAAAAATGGCATATTTATTTCATTAAAATGATTATGCAATTTACATTACATAATGGATAAATCATGATCCAAAGTTTGAAACACTCTTCTATTAGCACTTGCAACAAAACATGAATATCTTTTAGAACTTAAGTTTGCAAAGCAAATCAATTAAATTATAATTAAAATTAAAATTAACAGACCTGATGCATGAGCCGATAAAAGTTATGCAACCCATTAGTTCCTAGTTCACCCACGTCATTGTTGATCTCGTATTAATAAGGTCAATTCCTTTCTCCTGCTATACAATTGAACACAATGCAAAATTTGCTAACCAATTTGACACACAACTGAATGGATAATACAATAATAACTGTCATGGCACAAAAGTTATCCCTTTCCCACATATAATTCTTACGTATTCACACGTTTATGCTAATAACTACCATACATAATGCTACAACTAAAATAAATCAGTATACATGTATTCACATTTCCTAAATTCTCCTTAGCACTAGTGTGTCCCTAAGAAATCATAAACAAGAGGAATCAAAATCAACTAAGCAAACAAATCAAAGTAAAAAGATAAATTTCAATGTCATAGTAGATGCCATGAATGAGAAACCTTAATTGGCTTGGAATTTCATATCAATATTTAGCACATTGCTCACTATATATAAAAATCCATAGCTCAAATCTATCCCTCTAACCTTTTCAAGTAACAATAATTGAATATCACTATATACTCTACAATTCTCAATACGTACTAAAACACACAAAATTCAGCAAAAGAAATAAAATAAAAAAATACATATATTAAACCTACGGTATTTGTACCACAAGAAATTCACACTAAACCCTTACTACAGATTAGTACATCACAATGCACTAATGTGCTAGCAAAATGAAATGAAGAAATCTATAAAATAGAAGAACAATGAGGAGAAAATCACATATTAACAAATATGAAGAATATTGAAAACACAAGCTTAACAAATTAGGAGAAATTTGGCAATTAACAAAGATGAAAATCATTGAAACTCAAGAAAAATCAGCAAAGAAAGAAACCATGGCAACTTACTGATTCAATCTCAATTATGGAAAAGAGTAGAGATATCCACTAATCTTTAGCAAGAAAGAAGAGTTAGAAGTGAGAAAGAAATGAGAAAGGAGAGACCAAAGAACGGTCACCCCTGGCTCATGGCTACCGATGGTGATGAAACCCTTCTCATGTAGGGCAATAGGAGAAAACGTATTTACTTTCGGAGAATGATAAAGGCGCAATAAGAAATGAGGACTTCCTTTTTTTTTCTTTTAAAGTATTTTATTTTGTAAAATTTAATTTAATTTTTTTCACACCATATCAATATGAGATCCACCACCCCTACAACTATTTTGTCTTCTTACTTCTTTTCATTGTATGAGTCGTGGTATGTGTCGCTTTTGGTGCGTCAACATATCATTACTCTTAACTAAATATCATTGTTGCACTTAACTTAGTTGGCTCATGGTGGTGAATTCTTTTTTTTTTTTTTTCTGTTTTTGCTTTCTTAATTGCTATTGTCTAAGAATTTGAGTTCTTGTACACTTTTGGTCATGCAAACATTTTTCTTTTTGTTTTCCATGGATATCTTCTCATCGAAGACAATTCTGCTCGAGTATTGTAAGATACTTAAATATGGGTGATTCGCTCGGCTGAGATTCGAACCGTGGTTCGCTATGCATGCATTTTAAGTAATTAATCTATCAATAGTCAAACTTTATATGTGAATTTGGAATTTGATTATCTAAAGAGTGAGATGCACTTAGTTAGTGTTTGGTATGAGGTAATCCATCTAAATTACTGATAGTATTTGATTAAATTACTTGAACCTATATCATTATCTTGTTTGGCTGGGTCACATTGCTGATAATCCATTTTTCCAAGGTAATGTGGATTACCACCAATGTGGTAATATAGATTGTCCTTATGGGAGTGGCTATGTAGATTGTCACCAATATGGCAATCATCCCATTATTATTATTATTATTATTAATTATAAAAAATTAATATTATAATAATATTATTATAACTAATAATTAATAATAATAACAAACTATTTTATTATTATTATTATTATTATATTGATAAAGAACATATATTATCTAGTAGTATTTTTGACGTACCAAACACTACATTGTAATATTACTATTAATTTAAAAAGTGATAATATTTCTAAGTGATAATTTATACTATTGACAATCTTGATAGATAACATGTCAAATGGTACCTAAATGGGAAAAAGAAAATGCCGTCGGTAATAACTAATTAGAAAATCAAAGAAATAGAGATCCCTATAAATACAGGATTTGTGTACAAGTTGATTTGCTCATCAAAGATTATCAATGTTCTATTTTATTTTCTGATTTTTCAAAAGTGCACTCTGACCACTTTATTGAAATCAAAATTCATATCTCTATAACATTATCAATGAAATGCAACTGCATCCCATATTCTATTGTGTAAGTTCTTCATACAGCTAATAAATTACTATTTTTTTTTGGTGGTTAGAAGTTTAGGTGGGTTCAACTGGGTTCGACACCGGTCATCCCACCAAAATCAGGGCATGACCCTCGGGTTCAAAGAGTACTTATAGGGGGCTTATGAGATCGTTTACCAATGGAGTCCTCACATAATTAATTTCGGGTCCTTATAGGATTAGTGCTTGTTCCTTACCAATTGTGCCTTCTCTTATTGGCTAATAAATTGCTTTCTTAATTAATATCTGGTCAGAAAAAAAATATGTTACTTTCTTAATATTGAGCCATACGCATTGAATCCACTATTGAATTTGAACCCAATTTTTTGTTTCACCCCAAGAAGCTTTAAATTAATATCCTGCGCTTCGAATGTCAAAGAATTATACATATCTAATTGTTAATTACTCCAAGCCTCTAGACTACCGACATTTTCACACGCTGCAGTAAAATTCATTTCTTTGTTTTTTTTTTTTCAAATCAAATATATTTAATCCCAACAGGGTACAGGGGTAATATTGTTCCCCTTCCTTTTCGACGCTCTTTCTCGGTTTCTCAGCAACGCAGTTTTCTGGTACACACAACAGCGATATTGATCTTCTCTCTTTCAGCTTCGAATAGTGGAACAATCACCTAGGCTTTCAGTTCGGTCATCATTGCAATTGGTGCAGAAGAAACCATGACTACGGATTCATGACTAGGGTTCTTGCTCTCAGTAAGTTTTTCCTATTTTTTTCAAAGAAATGTTTGGAGAACTCATCTTTTTTAGAACGTCATATTTAGGGGTGTTTGTGATGCAGTTTGGATCAATTTTGAGTAAAAAATTCATCCGATCCAAACAATAAAATATATAACGGTTTGGATTGGATCGATTTAGTTTGGATTTTAAATTTGAACCAATCTTTTGCATTTTTTATTGGATCGATTTAAACAATTTTTTATAAAAAAAAATCTTAAGTATAGAATATTATAAATAAAAAGTAACTTAAATTAATAAAATAAATCAATAAAAATAAAAATAAAAATGACTCATACATAATATGATATGTCAATGAAAATGACATACAAATATAGAAAATTATGTGATAAATTAAAATTATTATAAGTAAAAGTATAAAATTAAAAATAAAAAATTATATTAGATGGTATTATTCAGCTTGGGTTAGATTGGATCGATTTTGAAAATTAAATTTGAAATTCGATCCGATCCAAGCGGTTTGTGAAAAATAAGATCTAATCCAATCTAAATTTTTGCGATTTTGATCGATTTTCGATTTAAATTGGATTAATTTAGCAATTGTGATTGGATTGAATTAGATTTGAACACCCTAAATTATGTTGATTCCATCTATCATTAGATTAGGTATAGACAGGGTATCCCAAAAAAGATGAGTTCACCTATTATAACTCATTTTTTTAAGCTTGAGATTTTGTCCCTTTTTTTAAAAAAAAAATAAAATAAAATTATTTTAGGCAAATTTGGAAGTGGAAACAGTGCCATCGGCTCTATTGCTTTACTTTTCCCCACTTTTAATTCAAGTTGAAGTATTTCGTTTCTGTTTTGAATTTGAGAAGGATATGTAAATCTCAAATTCAGAATGTGTTAAACTTGCTGAACCTCTGTTTGAGCCACAATTTGTGTTTTAACTCACGAATTTCCACAGTAAAAAAATATGATATTTGTAGTTGCAAGAATTGATCATCGTACTGAACCGCCACTTTTGTTCACTATATAGGCAAGACATTGCTTGCAAAGACACTGTCGTGGATTAAATACTATATTGTATAGGCTTCTCATGGTATGTCCTCTGACACTTTATATATCTCTGTTGTTTACATTGCAAATTCATTTCTGTTCATTGCAGAAACTTATATGCGATCCATGATTATTTCAAACCTGCTGGGCATTATACATGTATTTTTTTGGTACTAAAGGCATTTTAGATTGCCAATGAGTTGTAACTGTTTGCATTTTTGTTTTCAATGGATTATGGCACTGATATATGGATAATGTATTTTTGCTATGAACTATTGTTGGTTTTCAAAACATTCTTTAGGAATACCAAACTATCTTTTGATCAAGCTAATTGCAGTACTTATATATTATTGTCCTTGTCCTTCATAGTCTTCTTGATGCAGAATTTTTCAATTTTCGGATACTCTGCTTGATGGCCGGTGCATAGTAATCATTGATCTCACACATATGTAGAGTTATTTTTCTTCTCAAATGTTAACAAATTATGATATCTTATACTTAAAAATATTCATAGATGTGAGAAAACATTTACTACTACTCCTCTTTTTGTTTAGGAATTTACCACTACTATTAACAATAATTCTTTACCGGTAATTAAATTGTATATTTTACCAATAAAAACTCATATTATTATGAAAAAAAAAAAAAGAAGAAGATTGAATCTTGGTCCGCAGACTCCATATAAAATCAAGTTCTAACTTAGCCATCTGTTATATATATATAATTCCTCTCATACAATTGGCAAATTGGCCAGGCCTCTGACTTTGGAAGTGTGGATGCAACTCGTAACTCTCTTATTCAGTGTGTTGGTTCCTCAACCGTGAAACTCAACTTCGCATCCAATTCTCCATCATTACCTCTTTCATCCCTCTCCCTCTCTCTGAGTGTCGTGCACTTGGCTCTCTTCCTTCATGCTTGTCTTTGCTATCAGGTAAGGAACCTTCCCTTCTCTTAGTTTGCCTCTGTCTCTGAATATTTGCCACACATTCGTTTTGTTTGCGACTATTCTTGATCGAATACTAGTTGATTTTATTCATCCTCAGTTTCGACTTTGTTTTATTTACTGTACAATTCTTCTACTTAACAAAGAAAAAAAGAAACATTTTGCTTTATTTTAATTTTATAAAAGAAAAACCCGTAAATTAAAAACCCCCCAAAAGGGAACCAAACCCCAAACCCCATTGTCATATCAATTGACTACATAAAATCCAAGACAACATTGTCATATCAATTGACCATATAAAATACTTCTCATAAATGGAAAGACTTCTCATTTTGCATTTTCTTCAGTTAACCACATAAAAAACTTCTTATCATCATCTACTTCTCATTATCATCATGAGTTAACCACATAAAAGTCATGAAGGTTCAAGATTGAACCTTTTTATTTTGTCTTCCTAATAAATGGGTCTAAACTTGAGTGCAGCAAAATCCTAAAAGGAAAAACTTCTCATTCTCATCTCTATTGACCACATAAACAAGGGTACATGTTTGGTACCGATGTAGGTTCAAGATTGGAACTTTTTGTTTTTGTCTTCCAATAATACCTTTAGTGCAGCAAGAGTCTAGCAGTTGATCTTTTTTTTTTTTTTTTTTTTTTTTTGGCCTTTAGTGCACAGCAGGGATCCTTCCGAGATGAATCCTGTGAGAAAATTTCTGGGTCTCTACTCCAAGCCCACAAAATGCCTACATCGCCACAACTTTTTAGTTGGCATAGTACAATTAGCTCAAATTTTCCAGGAACAAAAAATAGAATATAAGGTAACATCAAATTTTCCAGGTGAAGAGATAGGTATATCCTGGCAAGGAAGCTTTTGATTCTCATAAAACCCTGATAATCACATGAACAAAGGTACCTTGCTTGTACCTTCTTGATGACTCCTGGTTCAAGATTGAAACTTTTTATTTTTATCTTCCTAATAGAAGGGTCCAACACTTGCATTGAGCCTTGAGTGCAGCAAGAGTCTTTCAGAGCTGAATGCTGCGAGTACAACAAGGGTCCTTCAAAGCTGAATACTGTGAGAACTGATTCTGGGTCTCTACCTTCAAATTCGTAACATGCCTACATCACCACAATTTCTTTGGATTCAATTAGCTCTTTTAAACTATGTTAATTGTTTTTTTTTTATTTGTCCTTTTTCTTTCAAACTAAAATTTAATCTCAATAAAGATTGTTGAGTTTCTTATAACTTAAAAGAGAATGCAAGGTAACTTGAACCCTAAACCTTAAATCTAAATTAGGGTTTAGGTTTTAGGTTAGGGAGTGGGATGGCGTGCATGCATGAGGACAAATGTCATGTTAGGTATCTTACTCTCACAACTAAGAATCTACATCAGCCACACATTGCCGAGAAGTACCTTACGTGTATTAAAGAGAAAATGGTGCAAAAGCAAATTATACAGATGGAAAAACGAAAAAAAAAAAAAAAATGCCGCATGATATAAGCACTCATTCTATGTTAGTTTATTAGCACTCAGTCTATGTTGAGACAAATGAAGCGAACAATTGTAGTATGCTCTTTTGTTTTTGTCAGAAGATGTGATTCATTCAAACAACAAACGGCCCACTCAGCCTTAGGCTAAACATCAATACAAGACAGAACAAGCCGGCTAAAGAGGCCTAAAACAGTTAGCAACCATTAACATCTCAAGCTAAGATTGCATTTTGATCAAAAGGGAATCTAAGGCACCAATGAAAAGTGAGTCTTACGGACAAAACTGACTGAGCTACCCAGTAAACTGCTCCATTTGCTTTTCTGTTGGTCCGAGGCAAGCCACAACGGTTGAAGGATTTCCTGAGCTTGATAATTGTAGTATGCTCAATGCTATCTGTTTCCATGCACAAGAGCTACGTAAACGGGCTCGCTGAAACAAACCCCATATGTACACGGTATTCAGTCCATATCTCCTTTTCTTTTTCTTTTTATTTTTTTTTTGCAAGCGTTTAAAATGCAATCCGCACAAATTTAGACTAGATATTTCATATATTTATTTAAACATGGGTATATGAATCCAGATTACTTAACTTTTAGATTTTAAAAACATAAAATGTATTTATTATTTTTCTTGTTTAGAAATTAGGAGAATAATTAGAAGGATGTTTTAGGAGGATATATCATTCCTATTAAAATATTCCATATACTTATTTTCTTTGAGAAATTATATTTATGTCTTTTACTTTTATTAAGACTTGTAGTGCTTGATTTTGAAATATAGCAACATGTTCTCCCCCCGGCCGTTGCAACATACCCGTCCGGTATGGCACGGCACGGTGCGACACGAAGGTGACTGAAAAAAATGAATAAAGATTTCTTCTTGGTTTAGTTAAGGATTGTGAGGACGAGAGACTGTGTATTGAGATTTAAAGTTGCCATCAATCAATTTTTTTATTAAATATGAAATGATAGATTGGACACCAAAAAAAAGAAAAGAAAAGAAAAGGTCTACAATACCAAAGTTTAAGTTCGGGGGTTGATTACGAGTAGGGTAGGTAATTAGTACCCTACAACGTCCGTTCCAAGAACGGTTACCTGTTAATCCAATATTATTTGAATATTTGATTACATTGATCCTTTTTTTTAATTAAAAATGATTTGTTTTTCATTTTTAAATGTCTCATTTTGTCAAAATATTATCAAGGATGATAAATGATTAAGACAGAGAATGTGTGGCAAAATAGCCATTTTTGTGGAACAAAATTCAGGCACACAATATATTGCATAAAAATGGTGAATTGATAATATAAAATTTTTAAAATGATTTTTACAATAATTTGTTTATTTATTAGAAAACATTTTTTAGAGAGATATAAAATTAAAATTTAGAAACTAATTTTTTTATTGTAGTAATTATTTTTATTTTTATTGAGTTGTTCTCCTTTTTCTCTTTTTTTTTTTTTTGAGCAAAAAGAAAATTCTAACTCACCATGATTATAATTGTGGCTATTTGTTCACCATTTTTTTTTTTTGAATAAATATGAAAACAATTTTTTTTAGTATTTTGATACAAAACTCAAATTTTGCCGGTGCTCCTAGCAAAGCCTGATATAAAATTTCAGAACAAGTTTATTTAATCGGTGTTCTGATCCCCTTCTGATTTTTCTATCATCAACCAATTTCAAATTAGTTTTTATTAATATGAAATCCTAAATGGAATAATAAACTAAAAGAAACTATCATTTAATTTAAGTGGGCAAAAATAAATAAATAAATTATGTTGTCAAGATTATATAGATTGGTTCACACAAACTTATGAAAATATTTTATTTTATTTTATTTTATTGTTGAAGTCAAATCTCACCAACGCTCCTAGTAAGATTTGATATATAGCCTCAAAAATTTCAAAAAGAGTTTATTTGATCGGTACTCCAATCCTCTCCTGATTTTTTCATTGTTGGCTCAGATTTGATGTTTTCTTTTTCAACAAGGTCCCAATAAATTTGGTCTATCATCTAAGTGGGTTCATGAGATGTCCCAATCTCTAGCTTAGATTCAATGTTTTCTTTCAATGAGGCTTCCATGAGTTTGATTTGCCCATGTTTCAGTTAGCTTATTTTGTTAGGGGAGGGAGTGGTGGGCTTTGTTCACTTTTTGCTAGGTTGCTTTTTCTTAAGTTTTCAACCTATCAGATCATTTCTCTTTTCCTTTTTTTCTTGCTTTTAGTAGCCTAGTAAGTCATTTCTTTTTCCTTTTCTTTTAAATTTTTTCTTTTTTTTTTGTTTTGGCATTTGTTTTTTTGGGTTTTCTTGAAATCACACCTCTTAGTTGCACTTAGGTGCTAAGTCTTCACAACTCATCCTTTTGGAAATTACAACATGGCATAATGCATATCAGAAGTGAGCCGCATGGCTACCCTTTTCTCCACATCCTTCCTGGTAGAGACATAGATCATCAAGCTTAAATTAGTTGTCTTGATAGATGCTTCTTGATGCTCATTAACTTTTCTTATGAGTTTAGTTAATGGGGTGATCAATATGATGACTTGGGGTTACAACATTGCCATCTCTTTTTCTTTTAATTTTTTTTTTTTTAATGAATATCACTTACGAAGACATAATTATTTTAATTAGTGTAGGTAATGGTCAAAAGAAATAAAGTGGAATTGATGCCAAAGATTGTAAAGGATGGGGTGGCCAATCATTCAAGAACTTCAATTTATTTGAGAAAAGTTACATTTGAGGAACGGAAGTGAAAAGTCACATCTGAGGAATGAAAGTAAAAGGTCACATTCAAGGAATAAAAATGCATTTATTTCTTGGTAACAATACTAAAAAAGGAAACATGCATGCCCACTTTACAAAAGTCATCCTACAGCCTTGGGCAGAGCCATATAATCAGTAGTAAGAATTACCATGAAAACACTAAAGTCAAAGGGGACTCATTGATTTCCTCATTGTTGGGAGTAACAACCAAATACCCAGCATGACTGAAGGTTGTATCTGAATCATCTTCAACTGCTAGCACTTCGTTCATGATGGGCACCTCTCCTTTTTTCTTTTCTGGTTATTCCAGTTCTTTCTTGAAATGACATTTGAAACTCAAATTGTGGTATGTGAGAGGGTACTAGACATGCTTGATGCTTAGAAGATAAGAAATAGGGTTGAGGGTATGGATTAATGAATGGCAGTGATATATGGGTAAGATGTGTAGGGTGTTTGGAATGAGAATTGAAGAATAGTGGGTTAATGGATGGATTTTACTCAGCTGGGTCTTGTATCTCACCTTCTTCTTCCTTTAACAATGACTTTCTTGCATTATTAACTGTGATGGGATTATCAACAATCTTTCCAGTTCTCATGGCAACCTCCACCTTTTCTCCTATGATAATGATATATGAGAAATTTGAGGAAGTGCTCCCAATTATCAGGTCATAAAAAGGGGGGTTTGAGAGTATCAATGAAAATAGCAATCATTTATTTATCAGATAATGGTGGTTCCACCTGAGCAGCTACATCTCTCCATTGTTGAGTATACTCTCTAAAAGCTTCTGAAGCCTTTTTTTCTTCATGTTTTTCAATTGCATTCTATCTGGAGCCATGTCAATGTTGTATTTGTATTGCAATAAGAAAGCATCAGCGAGGTCTTTCCAACATCGAACACGTGCTTGATTGAGGCGAGAATACCAATGTAGAACTGCCCCAGTTAAGCTATCTTGAAAGAAAACGATAAGAAGTTTGTCATCATGGAAGCAAGAAGCCATCTTTCAACAATACATAATTAAATGATTCTTTGGGCAAGTAGTTCCATCGTATTTGTCGAAAACCGGAACTTTAAACTTTGGCGGAATTACCACATCAGGCACTAGGCAAAGCTCATATGCATCTATGAGAACATTACTGTTTAGTCCTTCTATGGCAATTGTAATCTTCCTTCTATATTCTTCAGTTTCTCTATGGATTGAGGATCCTCTATCAATGAAGATTTGCCAGTATCCATGCATAAGAAAAGATGTGATTTTAAAATGTGGATTGATTGTAGGTTAATTGAGGTCCGGTTTGTGCTTGATTGAGAACCTTGTGGCTGGACAATTGGTGGCACAGAACCAAGAGGGAGGCCATATTGTGGGACCAATTGTGCATGATTGACTGAAGATTGAGTAAGATTGGTTCGATGAACAGTATGAGGCATCATAATGCTTTGTGAATTGAACCCTAGATATTGCCCAAGAGCAGGAGTAAAGCATAGCGAATGAGAGAGTGTGGTTGACTGTTCTTTATTTGTAGTAGAAGGTTCCTCCTTCGTGTTTTTTGATTTCTCCATAGACTGTAAGGTTTCCAAAATTTTGGCTAGTTGTTCTTTCAACTGATTCATCTTTTTCCTTAATTCTTCTGTTCTCTCTCTTCTGTTTTGTTTTGTGTGTTATCTTTTGTGTTCTTTGTTGTTGTGATTTCTCGTTGCAGGTCTCTATTTATAGAGTAAACTAATTGCCCAAAATCGATCAACTTGCATCCCCATGATGAAGCCTACAAAGCTACAAGGATAAGAGCAGAGCACAGGACGACGATTTTTTTTGACTTTCACTGTTTCTGATAGCTAGATTTGGGCTCAAGTTCTTTACGGTTCTGTAGACTTAAAATAAAAAAGGTTGACCCTTTTTTTAATGTTCTTGTATTTTTGTTTGTAACAAGACAAATTTCATCTTTTTTTTAGAAGGAATAGGATTGTTTGGGGCCGTAAAGACCCTTTTCTTTTTTCTTTTTTTTGTTGGACCATTTTTCTTTATTTTTTTCATTTTTTTATTTTAATTTTGTCATGCTACTAAATCAATAAAAACACTTGGCAGAATATTTTTTTAAAACATTTTTTTGTGTGATTTTTAGTTTCCTCGTAAAATAAATATGCAAATGTACAACAAAAAAGCGATCACAATAAACAAGCAATTTTGTATATTATTGGAGTGTTTGAAATATTGAATATTACAAAAAAAAAAAGAAGAAGAAGAAGAAGAAGAAAAAATTAAGAACTAAATTTGAAATGTGGACAAATTTGAGTATTAACGCCGGTCATATCTTTTTATGCTAAAAAAGGTAAAATGAAAAAACTTGCTCTGTTTTCTCTAACTTGTATGTGAGGTAATCTTCTTGTAAATAACATTACTATATCATATATGAACGAATAGCATTTTCATCTGTGTAACAAAATTGTCACGCTAAACATGATTTATAGACAAGTTCTCTGTTGCGTTTATTTTAACCTTCTTTTTTTTTTTGGTCAGAGCGTTTATTTTAACCTATCATTTGCAAATTTAGAAACGCTTTCTTTCCTCTGAAAGTTGCAAGAGCTTGATTGAACTAAGAAGAGTACCTTCCCCAGTCCAACATCCCTTCTTACGTAACACCAATTATTGTATCCCCTCAAATAATTGTTCTACCACACAGTAGTTTATTCCATATACGCAACAAGTTTTCCATGACGGCTAACTTGAAGATGCACATTCATAGAATTAAAAGGTCATGACTCACGATCACAAGTAGACTGCCAATGACTTAGGTTATCTATATAAAATAACTTGCTGTGAAGCATAAACCATTCCATGCTATTAATTCTCATCAACTATGTATATTCTTATTTATAATTCTTGTTCCGTGCTAATTGGGGTGATTCTTTGTAACCAAAATTTGAGTCAAATTTTGCTCTGGAAATTAAAAGGAAGATGGTATTCAGGTATAGGTAACACGCATCTAATCAAGTAGCTAGCAAGTGCCATGAACGTGGTCCATACCTTACATCTCAACCTTATAAAGTCTAAACCCTCCGTCACGGTGGGGGAGTTTTTTTGTCACTTGTCACTCATCACGCACTGCTGTAACCATCAACTAGAGTCATCTGGACCCAGACAAAACAACCCCACAATTACCGTTACCTTTCAGGCTTGGAACTGCGAATGATGTAGACATGCATGTATTTTGACTTCTATGGTGATTTTATTAATGCCGTCGTGAGACGTGTTATATATCGGAGTCTTAACTTTGATGCTTTAAACAATTTTTTCATTAATTTAAATCTTTAATTATAAAAATGTGTAAAATTCTTATATACATAGACATCGAGGTTAAAGATTAACTAAATTAATATTTTTTTTTATAATTAAACACTGAATATTAATTTTATATAATTAAGAGATTTTTTTATAATTGATAAAATACATTACTTTGATTGTTAAAAAGAAGAAATAATGTTGTCTTTTATAATTAAATGATTAAATTAAATTCAAAATATTTTAGAAATCAAAGTAATGACATTCAACCAACGCTTGTTTGGTGTAAGTGGTTCGATATTTATTTTCCTTAAATGAGGTTTTATATTCGAGTTTTGTGGATGGATAAAACTAATATTGGGGGAGTTTTATTTCAATAATGGGCTAGCCTGACTCAAACAAATAAATTGAAGTTTAGTAGACTTCATACACCGGTAGTTTATACAAAAAAAAATGTAATGACATTCATATACTTGGTTGTTAAACTATATACATGGATGGTAAAGATTAAATATTATTTAAAGATTATATAATTACTTAAAATAAGTTATATAAGTTTGTATTTTAGTTTTAGTCATTCATATAAAATTTAATAATCAAAATTCACTCCTTTTACTTAATATACTCCCATATATACATATATAAGATAGGATGAAATTATACCAGTTTAAGAATAGAACTCCTATACAAATCTCAAGCCATTAATTTTATTTAATCTAATGGTTTAAAATGGCACAATTTAATGAAGAAAGATAATAATTGAATAGAGTTTTAATATGAAACAGAATTTGAGTGTATTTACGCTAAAAAAATGAAAAAATTAGAAAATTCAACGAAGATATTTATGTTTATTAATGAATAATTGTACAAAAATTATATATCTTCACATTGGAATTTTTAATAAATAATTATAAAAATATAATTATTTTTATTAATATTTTAAAATATAAAAATATAATTATATGTCATTTATATTTTTAAAATCATTTACTAGAAATTTCAATGTGAAGATATTTGCATTTTTTATAATAATTTATTAGATACATAAATATTTGTTATTGAAATTTCTAATTTTTATTTTATTAAAAACTTCTGTTATTTATTTATTATATTCATTGTTAATATAAATATCATCTAATTCTCTTTCTTCATTAATTATTCAACTTAACTATTATTTTTTTAAAAAAATATATTATATTATATTATTTCTTAATTGAATTGTACCATTTTAAGACGTTAGATTAAAATGAAATTAATAGCTAGAAATTTAGAGTAGGAGTTTTATTCGTACATTGGTGTCATTTGATCCCGTCTGTACATGGAAGGGTTTACACCAATGTAAGTTAAAATAAATCTTAAATCATTTATATTTTATATTAATTTGGAATAGTTTAATACACTTTTTATATACATCAAAATCAATGTAATAAATACTTGTTAAATATATAAAAAAATTGGAATATTCTTTTGACATCTTAAAAAAAAAAAACAAAAGAATTGGCACCAATTATCAACATAGTAGATAATTAAATTCCGTAAAAAGTATTGAGTGACATAAGAGTTTATTAAGTTTTATATTGGTGTCAATTGATTCCTCCCATAATATATATGAAACATATCAAGTTATCTTATTATGATAGTGAGAAAAATAAGTCCTAACCATTGGATCATCCATGTATGGTTAAGATTAGAATATAATATCATATGACTATTTTAAATACCTACTAATCTTGATCACTTATTTGAGATCTTATGGTTATCATTTGTTCCTCTTACTCTCAAATTAATGGCATTTAATATATTTTATTAAAAAATTAATTATTATTATGTGAATTATTAATTCATTGATATTAATCTTATGATTTTGATAATTTGTGGATTTTGCAACTTATAATAGAACATTAACTATCTCTAGAAAATTATTAGTATTTATTGTTATGCAAACTACCTAATATATAATCAAATTTTATGACAAGTGTATCTTATTCTAATTAAAAAGACTTTGCCAATTTGACTCATTTAGATGGCGTTCCATTCATGTATCATCATGATTTAAAATTGATTTTTAAGTTTTCTTATATTAGTTGGTTATATGTAACTATGTATCTTTATAAGCTATTATTAACTTCAAAGGTATATCTTACCTTGAATTGGAGGAAACCTTCTCCTTAACCTCAACCTAAATTTTAAGACAAAAGAAAATTTTCAATTAGTATTTCTTTTTTCTGTTTTCTATTTCAGAAATAAGAAATTTCAACAGCTCTGTGGCTAATGATTTCAAATTTAATTTGGATGATATATAACTTCGAGTTTACTAGCAGACATTGTTCAATGTCTCAACTTGCATGGCATTATGAACGTAACATCTTCGAAGTTGATTAAGATGGGAAACTCTACCCGTTGCTTACAACTGTACCATGTGCTGATGCCAATTATTGGATAGACTTTTTGCGTTAAGGAACAAAAAGAGACCTCAATGAAACGGCATTTCACCAAAAGACTCGCAGGTTCTTCCACAAGTAATCTGCACACATATTGACCTATAAATTGATGGCTAGCGGACAATGCCAAGTGCAAAACACGCTGCCACGAATTCTATTCCCACATATATATATATATATATATATATATATATATATATATATATATATATATATATATATATATATATATATATATATATATATATAATATATATATATAATATTTGAATTTATTTTTGTAGAATTGATTTTAGGTAGAATTAATTCTGTTGAAATTGATTTTAAGATAAATTAATTTATGTTTGATAATTTGATTAAAAAGTGATTTGTATTTAAATAATATTGATCAAAATTATTTTTAAATGTATAATTTACAAAGAAATGCTCAAAATTAATTTTGGTAGAATTGAAAAGTGAAAAATTTTCACTTATACCTAAAATTAGTTTTGATACCATAATTGATTTTAACTATGACAAATCAAATATCAACAAAAATTGGCAAAATCAATTTTGGCCTCCCAAAATTAATTCTATAACCTCCCAATGTGTATTCCAACATGCTATATAGTACTATTGTCTTATCACGTTAAGTACATGCTCGTCACTCCTTCGAAGAGCACTACCAAACTAAGCCATAGTTCTACTTGAGTGCATTCGGCAGCACCCCAATATGTTTCTTATTAAGTAAGTTAATTAGTACCGAATTACCAATAGATTATATTAATTGGGGTTTAACATTTGCCGTTTGGATAAGCTTTGGAGTGTTGGATAGATCGGTGGAGAATGATGGCCGAGGCTGATATTCATCTCGATAAGAAATTATGGGTTGTATGCAATCGAGTTTTGTATTGTGCTCCACAAAAATTATATTGCAATTTTCTGTTATCAGAAGTTCAAAAAAGGGGTTCACTTTATTTATCCAAATCTAAATGCTCTTTTGCAAAACTTATTTGAGTACTGTTAATGTTTTATATTTTTTGAATTTTACTAATTATAACTTTTATCTATGAATAATGCTACTTAAGCAATAAAAAAAAATCAACATTTTTGACAAAAATATAATTAGGAATAATTATTACATAAAACACATTTCTTCAAAAGTCAACAAACATATGACATCATTATAACAAATAAATTATAGCAAAAATTTTGCCTCCACGATCACATGAAGCTAAAGATATGTCCATGATCAGTGCCACATATTATGTTTTTTACTGGATTAGTGCGGTACTTCGGACTATATATTAAAAATTATCCTACTATTTTCTCATTACCCAAATCTAAAAGCAAGCTTTTTCAATTAATATACTATATATGACAAAGCATTTCTCCTCTACGACTCTCTGTCTGACTTTATGCTGCAATGATGTGCTGTTCAGTTTATTTGCAATCAAGACCCAAAAGAAAAGGAAAAAAGTTATTTGCAATAAACTTATTTCCTTTTTATATGCTGATATTTGTATGCCCTTGTTTTCGGCATCCAGATGCGGGACTGGTTCAGACGTACGTTGCAAGACCTTTTTCATCAGTCAACGATGCCAAGTTGGCTCATAAGTCATATTCCTCAACGAAGAAACGGTAGTGAAGCAGAAGACTTCTTTTTCTAAAAAATATTTATGTTCATGTTCCCCGGATGGTTATTTTTAGGCCTTTGGCCAATAATATTCTTCTGAATAATTTTAACGACAAAATTGATACAAACGATTGTTCAAATGTTCTTTTATTTTCATGAATCATTTTTTTTTTATGAAAATATTGAACTAATAGATATTGTCAAAATTAATGGTGTAACATCTTTTCGGTTGATTAGTTTCAACATGTGGCGGTTTAAAACTTTTCACGTCACTATTGATTAAACTTAGATCTGTATATGTTCAAGTTCTATTTCAAAAGTCAAAACTTGCTTTTACCTATTTTTGTTTAAATAAATATTGTTGAAAATATACATCTAATTTACTCAAAGTCATGAGATGAAATTTCGTTGAAAAAATTACCAGGGGTAGGTGGGGTCTTGCATGGCCCCACGCTTATTTCTAAGTGTGAAGCTGTGATTCCTCTCATCTTCTCCATGCTTTTCAAGGATTGCCAAAATCAATCAATTAATTATTATTCACTTTTTGCTTACGTATAAGATTATGTAATTGCGTTTGCTTTATCGAACAGAAAACATTTTCAATGGCAAAATTAAAAATAATTTTATCTTTTTTTTAAAAAAAATTAGAGTCGTCGTGCAAGACGGTCAATTCCTTTTATTATTATTTATTTAGTAATTTCATTCTCCTAAAATAGTTATATTTTAGTACGACAAAGTCAAGATGGCGTGTCGCCGGTGCAGCCTTATTGCTCTTCATTTTTCACTATCATAATTTCTCTATCAAACCTGAAAAAAAAAAAAAATAGAAGTACGATGTATAACACGTTACAATTTTTCTCATGTACAAAGACAAGTTATGATAAAACAAATAAAACATGAATGATCAGTAATTTTAAATAAAGTTTGACATTCTTTTCTGAATTTAAGTTTGGTACAGCAGCCTTAGAGTTAGAGCAAGAGTGTTAATGATCAATTATACTTATCATAAAGAAGGATACTTCATACAATAAAAATTTAATAAGCTCACATCACATGTATTCAAGGTACCACTGCCTGCCTGATTGGCATATGAAATGCGGATATATTGTTGTCATTTATATTATTATTTTAAATTTAAATTAAGATAGTTTATGTAAACTAAAATAATATTCCAACCTAGTTACTCCATTGAAAATGGTGGGCCATGTCCTAGTGTGAACTGGAAATGTGGATTGAAAAGAATTGTCAAGGGCCTCAAAGCATCCACTTTGTTAGCTTTTAGATATTTTTAATTAAATCAATTATTTAATTTTTTAGAGGGAAGATGGTGCCTTATTGCAGCCTCATCTCTTCATTTGTTTCCAGCGGCCAGTGTTGACGCTCTCGCTTAGCTAATCATGACGACCAACAACTTGTCAGTGGTTCCATAATACCCTTTTCAACTTTTCCTTCTTACGTTCTTTTTTCTTTCTTTTGTTTTTTCAAAAAAATATAACCGACATTCATTATATTAGGAGAAAATTATACTAAGATTTTTTACTTAATTTTATTATGTGTTCATAAATTTTCATCTACTCGAAATTCACTATAAAAGGATTTAAAGGAAAAATTCAAACAATAAACAGGTTTTTGAGAGTATTTTATAATATTTGTAATGAAAAATAAGTTCAACATCCCGAACAACAATTATCCCACATTCAAAGAACGTGAAAATAAACCAAAAATATAAAAAATAACTTTGGATGGGAAATGTGGTTTTACATTGTGTTCATATTATTAAATTTTTATTTTTTCCTAAAAGTTATTCTATTATTATAGAATTTGAGATATATCCACAATAAGAAAATTTTTTAAATTGACTTACTAAGTAAGCTTTTAATTAATAGAACATACATTTGCAGAAAAAGGATAAAAGTATACAAATGCATTTATATATTATTTTTTGGTCCATTTTATCTTTTACTTTAAAAAAAAATTGGTCCATTTCATCTTTTTATCTTCACATATCAATTTTTTAATTCTACTCTTCACACAATTTTAAACATACCACTGATTGAAAAATATAGGATAAGATTAATAGAATGAATTAATTATATATTATAAATTAAATAAAAATATTTTAATAAATATGTGTCATAATTAATTCTTGATCTCGGATTTTTTAATTCTTGTATATATAATTAAGTGATAAATAAAATGAAAAAGATATAATATTTTCTAAGCATAAATATGAAAAGAAAAAAGAAGTTAACAATGATGCAAACTTTAATTGATGTAGTTATTAATGGAGCCTAGAAATGGTTCACACTGCCTTTATTCCTTCATTAATGTTCATTCATGGAAATCACCACCGTTTGGCAAGAAAATTAATTGAGGGATCAGAACTAGCAACATTCGTGACTTAAATTTGGAGACAACATAAGGGCACCATGGTAAATTCAAGTGTGGCATTATCAACCGAAGTTGACGGACACGAACCCATCTTTTACGAGGCAACCAGTTCCCACGTGTCTGAACGCACCACGCGCTTGCAGTGTCCGTGTGTCCTCATTTTCATAGGCGAATCCAAACAAAACAACACCAGAACAGAAAGCTACTGTTCTTTCGTAAATCTATGTGTGTTGTGTTCTTTTTTCCTCTCTCTTCCTCTGTCTGTTCCCGACCCACAAGTTCCTCTGCTTCTTCCTTCTCTCTTATCAACTCAAAGTTCCTTCCTTTATATTTCAACTACCCTTTTTTCTCTCCCTCACTTTCTTGGAAATTGCAACATACCCATATCAGAAAATTCACTGCTTTTTTTTTTTTTTTCCTTCTCTTGTGGTTCTGCCACTTGCAGAAGAAGCTCGGTGAGTTTGGTTTTGAATTGAGGTTTTTTGTGTGGGAGGGGTCTCAATGGGTAACTGTTTAGATTCCTCTGCAAAAGTTGATGCAGCTCAGAGCTCGAGAACCACTTCTGGTAAAGCCCCCATCTAGCTCTTTTGTTATAGATTACCCTCTTTGTGTTGTTTTCTTTGGAGGGTTGTGATCATTATGCCCCTCCCATGTTTGTTTGCTTTCTCAATTTTGCTTTTCAAGGCTTTCTGGGGACTTGGTTTTAAGGTTTTTGGTGGATTCTATTCTTTCTTGGTGGGTTGTGTTGCTTTTGCTGTCTCCTTTTTGTGTCTAAGTTTTGTTTGTTTGTTTGTTTGTTTGTTTTGTTTTGTTTTTTATTTTTTGGTAGCTGGAATTGAATCTGTTAACCCATTGCAAATATTGGTCATCGGGGTTGGATAAGTTTTGATAATTTGCTTACAGTAAGATTTTTTTTTTTTTTTGGGGTTATTCGTTGATGTTTAGTGTTTGTGCATTTCAGCTTGAATATAAGTATTCAGATTCTTCAAAATATCATTGTCTCCGACTTCAATAATTTTGATTTTTAGTCTGTTTCTCCTTCTTCGATTTTCACCACCTTTGTGGGTACTGAACTTGTCCCTATGATATGAGTTTCTTTGATACTTTGATGACCCATTCCCAGTGATTTAGATATGGATTGTTTTGTGAAGTGAATTCTGATTGCTTTTTATCCCCTCTCCCTTCACAAGTTGTTTTAGTATCTAGTGTGAAAAAAGGGTTTGATTTACAGTATCATCTCTATATATAAAGATTCACAAACTTCTGCTTCATATATTTTTTAAAATTGAAAATATGTATTGCATCAAATGGTGAATCTAAGTTTTAATTCAACTGAAGTTAGTTTGAAATTTATGAAATGGGAGAGTTCAGGCAATAGTTAAATTGAGTAAAGATTTGGACTATAACATAAGCAAAGTGATTTTGTAATGCATAAAGTGTATAATACTCGTTCAAAATTTCCTTAAATGGGTCATTGGATTGTTGATGGTTGAATTTGAAAGGTTACTTGAAACTGCCTGCTTTTCTTTGTGTAGTGGCATCATATATGGACTAACTATTTTTCTTCTTTGGTGTCAGCAATCTCAAAAGCTACTCCCTCCAGCTTATCTATTCCATCATACAGTGAAAAAAGCAATGCTTCAACCCTTCCCACGCCAAGGTCTGAGGGTGAAATCTTGTCTTCTCCAAATCTTAAGGCCTTCACATTCAATGAACTGAGGAATGCCACCAGAAATTTTCGTCCCGACAGTCTTCTTGGTGAAGGTGGATTTGGCTATGTTTATAAAGGATGGATTGATGAACACACATTTATGGCTTCAAAACCGGGATCGGGAATGGTTGTTGCTGTAAAGAAGCTTAAGCCTGAAAGTTTTCAAGGTCATAGGGAGTGGTTGGTATGTGTTTGCTTTCCTAGCCCATAGGGGTGGTTTGCTCATATTCACACCCAATTCCTGCCCCAAATGAAAACTATATTATTCTGTTTTTTTCTTAAAACATTATGATAATGAAACTTGAAAACAATTTCCAGACTGAGGTTAACTACCTTGGGCAACTGCATCATCCTAACCTGGTTAAATTAATTGGGTACTGCTTGGAGGGAGAGAACCGGCTATTGGTCTATGAGTTTATGCCGAAAGGGAGCTTAGAGAATCATCTATTTAGAAGTAAGTTACCATAACCATTACTCTGTCCATTCATATTTTCATTAATTTGCATCTATTTAGCTATTGCCTTAATCATTTTGTTACCAATGAAACTCAGAAGAAAGAAATCAGCAAGGATAGATAACTGCTTCCTTAAGAGTGATCTCTTTTGTTCGTAACTAAAATGTGTCAAAATTCAAGTTTCAGTTTGTTGATGTCCAAAAAACAGATCTTTGAGTAAGATTTGCTTACTGCAGTCAGGAAAATTACAATAGTTTCCAATTAACGGGTTTTTTATATTTGACAGGAGGACTGCAACCACTCTCTTGGTCAGTGAGGATGAAAGTGGCCATTGGTGCTGCCAGAGGACTCTCTTTTCTTCATAATGCCAAATCACAAGTCATATACCGTGATTTTAAAGCTTCTAACATCCTGCTGGATGCTGTAAGATCAATGGGAATGTAACTGATGTTATAATTTCTTCGTTTTTGTTTTTTGTGTAACCTACTTATCATGCATTGGGATTGCAGGAGTTCAATGCTAAACTCTCTGATTTTGGCTTAGCTAAGGCGGGTCCTACTGGTGATAGAACTCATGTGTCTACTCAAGTCATGGGAACTCAAGGATATGCAGCACCTGAATATGTTGCAACCGGTAGGCTTTAGCTTTACCTAAACCATTATTGGTGTTTTACATTGTTATTAAATATGAAGTTTTATGGTTAGTAATCTTCAGTCATTTAATGTCCATTTTGGCATGCTATAGCTCTAATCAATCCTATGAGAGTCTAGGTATTACTGTTACACTGATCTTTGATTCAGTTTACTCGCCATAGAATAAATGATAAATGGTGACAGACATTGCTCATCACACTTATAGTCGGGGTCAGTGGGCTTAATGATTTTCCTTCAGAATTCTGATCCATATTTTCTTTTTAAAGCAGGCTATTGTGTGTAACTTATAGGTTCATTATGTTTTTTCTGCTTAAATGTTTCATATGATAGATCAGAAAACTCATTTCACATGTTTCATTATATGTTAAACATAATACCGAGTTCTAATTGATTGACAGGTCGGCTAACAGCAAAAAGTGATGTATACAGCTTTGGGGTTGTGTTGCTCGAACTTTTGTCCGGAAGACGTGCTGTTGATAAAACAATATCTGGTATGGAGCAGAATCTGGTAGACTGGGCAAGACCATATTTGGGCGATAAGCGAAGGCTGTTCCGGATTATGGATACCAAGTTGGAGGGCCAATACCCACAGAAAGCGGCCTTCACGGCCGCTACACTTGCTCTACAATGCCTTAATACCGAAGCCAAGTCAAGGCCTGCAATGACGGAGGTTTTAGCAACTCTGGAACAGATAGATGCTCCCAAAACTGCAGGCCGAAATTCCCGTGTAGAACATCAGAGAGTCCACGCTCCTGTAAGAAGGTCTCCCGCACGAAACCGGTCCCCATTAAATCTGACTCCAACCGCATCCCCGCTGCCATCTCACCGGCAATCTCCTCGAGTGCACTAAGCCATGCAACATCTGTATGTAAATTCCTTATTTTTAATTAGGTTGTGTTTTTTTTTTTTTATGAAAGGATGTAAGGATGTGTTGAGGAATGTACTTAAAATGCAATTTTGGGTTATGTTCAATAGAATAGATAGCACCATTTATCAACAATCTGTAGAAGTTATCCACAGCACTATTCTGCATGTTCTTTTCTCTACCCTTTTTATTGCTGAATGTCTTGTTGACAATAACAGATGAGACACATTGCTTGCCTCCAACTATGCTGACATTGAAACTGTCCGCTTTAGTTTGTTTTTGCGTGGACAGATGATCCCAAGACATTAACATACTTCTTCCCTGCTATTTTTGTCTCTATAGTGAAAGTTATGGCCCTCTTAGGAGTAGATAGCTAAATTAACTACACTTCCGAGAGCTACATCCTTGTTCTGCTATCAACATTAAGGCAAGGAGTAAACTAGCTGATTCCAAATGATGAACCCCATTACCTATGATGGCTGAAACAGAGCAAAAATGATGCTACTATTAGAATCAGAAGAAGCATGAATTGTTGGATTAATTGTTTATTCCTGTAGCATTAATTTTATATTTGCAATTGATGGTGGTGGGTGTAATTTTATTTTCTTAAAAGGCATTTCGAATCGCCTAAGAGACTGTATTTATTGTGTCATCAATTTAGATGTTCAGCTAGTTGAATCCTAAATCAACTTATCAATTTATATGTTAAGCCGATACAATCCTAACGGTAGCACTTACTAATTGAAACTGACGTAAGTACCGTGCTGCATGTATCTGGACAGAGGAAGAATTCAATATGACCATGAATGAGTGGTATTCCATAACTGTTGTGATCCTTCCGGTCCAATTTGCCTTTGCACTGTCTACTGTTCGTGCCAAGACAACCAAACGAAATCCTCGCAATTGAGAAGCATAGCTGAAGAATGAGATATGACTTGGTGATGCATGTGGTGCGATTAGAAAATGGAACCTCTTCGTTGTTGAACACGAAGCACGAAGTTGGATATTAGAGATAATTAGAGTATGTTACATATTGGGTAGGAAGTATTAGAATTTGTTACACATTGGTTAGGAAGTTAGATAGTTAGTTATATTACCTCTGGTATATAAGTTTGTATTCAAAATTGTAAGTGAAGCTTTTATTTGCATCAATATATAATTTCTGATTTACCTCTCAATTCTCTCTTTTCTCTGCTTTTGCCATATTTCTCAACATGGTATCAGAGTCATGGTATCCACCCTAAGCTTCTTCTCCATTGCAAATTTTCTTTCATTCTTTTCTGCTGCTTTCTTTCATTGTTGCTTCTCATACATTTTCAGCTTTCTCTTTAATTTTTCATTCACGTCACCCAATGCTTTTGTCCTTATTGTGCATCACTTTTCAAACTATTTTTTCTTCTTTGCTTAGCCTTTCATCATTTCATTTTCTTGCAATTTTTCTTTTCTTTTACCCTCGATAGAAACACATTCCTTTCCTTTTTATTGCAAGATTCAATGATTTCACTGTCAGATCTATGTTCATCTTCAAATACCTACTTTCACCTTCGATCTGTTCTTGATTCTTTTATCTAGTTACCTTACCGTCATTCTTATTATTGTTATAAAAGAAAAAAACTCAAGATCTGTGACTCTGTTTCTGTTTTGGCTCAAAACGTGATGGTTTATGTTGGATTCCCTTATATCCGTTTGATTTCTCACTCGATATGGTTCATTAGATCTGGTTCATCTTCATCTTCATTCGAATCTGGCTCGCCTCCTTCTTCTGGTTAGCACATGGTTCTGTTCGCGTTTCCGGCGTTGCTACTCCGACCTTGCCTGGCAATTTGCGTGGGGTTGAGGCTTTGTCTTGCGACAGTGCTTCGTCAGATCTCTGCAATGGTTGTGATTCAAGGATTTGTTGGATGGCTTGGTGATCTATGGTTCTTGTGTGATCTTTAAAAAAAAAAAAAAAAAGAAGGATTGAAAGTGTCGTGACTTTAAGGTTCAATCATCAGATCTGTCACTCTTGTTGTTGTTGATTCTTGTTGCTGGTTGCAATTTCCATTGCAGAACATGTCAGTCTCCTTTTTTTTTATTTTTGCAGTTCAAGATTTTTGCTATGTAACTATGGTTATTGGGTTGGTGTTTCATGATAGATTGATGCTAGACTTGAGGTTTATTACTTTTAGTCACCGGGACTGATAGTTTTGCAAATGTGCTATTGAATGGTTGTTGGCTGATGGTTTTATGTTCTGTGTTGATATTCTTGTCAAAGATGCATACAAGGTGTTTGATGGTTTGCCTCAATTATTGGAGATATTGTTTCCTTTGTATGGACATCCACTGGCTCTAATTTTGGATGCATTCGTGGTGCTGCCCACTTTTCTTTTGTCTTTAAGCATGGATTTGAGCAAGTTTATGATGCAGATTGATTCTGGTTTAGTTTACTTTGATCTTTGAGATTTTAGCATCTACCTTGAGTGGTTAAGCATTTGATTTGATTTGGCACTGAAGATTGGTATTCCTTAAATTGGGATTTCTTGATAGCCCTATGGCTATAACCTCTTTTGCAATGAGTGCTATGGAGACGTCGATGGAAGATCGAAGGGGCCCAAGTGAAGGTCGAAGACTTCTTGGCACTAAGCACCACTGCCGTTGCTTACATAATTTTCATTCATTTTGTTGATTTGTTATATTGACTACATTGTATTGTTGGTCTCAAGTTGGAGATGCTGTGATTTACCTTATTGTATTTTTTTCATTTCTCAGTTGTAATGCACTTTCGTCTCAAGCTGGATATGATAAAGTACGCATCCTCCAGCTTGGCCGGGGGAGGGGGTGTTAGAGATAATTAGAGTATGTTACATATTGGGTAGGAAGTATTAGAATTTGTTACACATTGGTTAGGAAGTTAGATAGTTAGTTATATTATCTTTAGTATATAAGTAAGTTTGTACTAAAAATTGTAAGTGAAGCTTTTATTTGCATCAATATATAATTTCTAATTTACCTCTCAATTCTCTCTTTTCAATGCTCTGCCATGTTTCTGAACATTGGAATTGACTTTTTGTAACTAGGAGTGATGAAAAATTTATCATGAACATGTTTTCATTAAAAATAATAAAAAATGGAAAATCTAACCATCTAAAGATCTTAGACCTAGTTGGCAACAAGTGTTAGCATTTTTAGTGTGAATAATGAAGTGACATTAATTAGAAATGAAATGAGTGAAGATCATACAACTTAAAAAACTCCCCAACATGGGTTGATTGAAGTGGCCAATTACTCTGATCTCTTAATCAAATATCTTGGGTTCGAGATCTAGAAATGAAAAAAAATTTTGCTGGGAGACCTATAACCTTCAACTTTTATGGGTCGAGTCAGATTAGTTAAATTTCTAATAATAAAGCCCAATGAACTAATAAGCTTCACAAAAAAAAAAAAAATTCTTGTATTTAATGTGTTAAGATTTTGGGTTATGAAGCATTGCTTCCGTTTTTGTAGTTTTTTTTATTGCTTAGCCCAATCATGAGAATCATCGATTTTAGTCTTCCTTAACTATTTTTTTAGTACACTAGTAGTATCGCCATAATGAGATTTGAATTCACGCAAATCCACACCATTTGTTCACCTCTAATGGCTTATTAATTGCTATAGTTTATTGAACGAGATCTTGTCGAATGTGAACTTTCCTTGACCTCTTTAACAATTAGAACAAGCCTACGCCTGTACTTGCCACTAGATTATGCAATTTGTTGTGTTATGATATGCCAATAATAATATATATTATATATTTATTTAAATTATATTATATTTTTTATATTTATTTAATTAAAATCGGTTCAATCAGTGACCCACTAATTGAATCAGTGATCCAGTGACCTAATACTTTGATCTGGTCGATCACTGTTTCGAGTTTAATAACTATAAGCAGAAACAAAAATTGGGACTCATCTCACGTTAGAGGGACCGAGCCCAATTTTGTGATCCCTAATATTTGACAAGCATGTGGCAACAGTAACTTTTGATGCAGCCGCTTTTTCCTTTTTTTTTAAGATATAATATTATACAAATATTATTATTAGAGATTAATTGATGTGCATTGTTAGTATAAAAAAATTTTATATTGATATTCAATTATATGTTGCCACAAAATAAATGTGATTTTCGTTTGAGGTAATGGGTGTGAGAATTAACCATATTTATCTATATAATAACACATAATTGGATATCAATATAAAAGAGTTTTACATTGATAATGCATACCAATTAAATCCTTATTATTAATCATGTAATATTATTTCAGTATTTTGAAGATTTGTTTCAATTAAAGAAAAAATTGGTTTAAGTTTTTATTTGCAATATAATTTTTTTTAAAATAAACTTTTAATAAAAAATTATTCTAAGAATTTAAATTTAAATGTGTATTTAAATTAAAAATATTTTATTTAAATTTATATTTAATATTTTAAAAACTAGTTTATAAATATGGAACACCACTTCTATATTTACTCATAATATTTTTCCTCCTCTTTTGGTTAAAAGTCTTAAATCTTATATGCACTCACTATCTTTCTTCCAACCTCTAAAAAATAAATGTGTAAAATTTTTATCCATAATTTATATTTTTAACATTTTATTTTAATAAAAATTATTCAAAAAATCAAATTTTATAGTTTTATCCCGTCTAAAAATAAAATTTTATATTTATAACAAAGTATTTAATAAATATATTGATATCTTTTTTAAATTTAAAAAATATGTGAGACCAAAATTGGGATTAAAGTTGGAATCTTCTATTAGAGAAAATATCCTAATTTCAACCCAATTTTACTTTTTATGATATATTACTGATATAGCAAGTAATGGGGCCAAAAATAGGATCCAAAATAGGACTTAGCACTAGAGATGCTCTTATGACCACTTCTCACTGTGTCAATAAAACTTAAAAATCTTATGTGGCCCTCTCATATTATTCATAAGTAAATAATTTATAAATAAATTATTTTATATTTAGATATAAAATAATAGAAATGCCTTAAGAAGTTTGATATTTTAATTTCTCAAAATGATCTAAAAGTAATTTTTTGAGAAATAATAAATTATATAATTAAACAAGACACAAAAAGTTAAAAATATAACTTTTGATCCAAAAAATTAAAAGAAATCATAAATAGTGTCATCCAATAATCAGACCCTAAGTTGTGTTACTCTATCTCTTGAGATTGGGAAATTTTTTTGTATACTTAATTCATTTTGTTTACTTAACTAATATAAGTAAATTCCTTTGACAGATGCATGATGGGCCCCAAGTTTAAATAGCATAAATCGACTGTTAATCATAATTAACGTAGTGCTTAAATTATGTTGTACATGATTCATATGGGCTATATTACGCATGTTTTGTCAAGTTAACAAATGAAAATTTCAACTTTCTTTTTAAAACCTTAAGTCTATTTAGATAGGGAAGAAGTTCTAGAGTTTTGGAGAATTATGTACTTCTATTATTTAGGTTTCCTTGTATCAAGCTATGTTCTGGTAATATAAAATAAATAGTGTCATCATGTTTAGCCTTTTCTATTACCTTAGCCGACGGGCTGCTATAATTAGAAAATAAAGTGTGGATGATTAGATTACCAAAATATATCACTTTCTAAGGTTCATGATGGACAGACTTTAAAAAATATTTATTAAATGCTTAGGATCCTTGAATACCTTTCTTTTAAGGTTTTTTTATCTAGTCAATCTTCTCAAGAATATTTAAGTGCTCCTTTGTCCTTAATTATTAGCTTGACCTATTATACTTCACAATCTTATTTAGTTCTTTTTTCTTTCAGTATGGATTGATTTGTTTTGTTTATTGATGATTATTAATATTTGAGCATAATTAAATCTAAATCCGTATTAGTCCGACAAACCAATAATTAACAATAAGAAAGCAGTTTTCAAAATTCACTCTTATGAATAAAATGAATTTGGTGACAATTCTATATATTTTTTTTCTTTTCTCGATTATTATCACGATTCATGTGGTTCATTCTAGAGCTGTCTTGACATATATAAGTTAACTTTCCGAATATAATATTATAAACAAGACTATGTATAAGTTTTTCTTTGTTTTTCTCAAACAAGACTGTACAAGTAAACTTTAATAAAGCAGTCTATAACTCTATTATCTTCTACATTAAAAGCGTATGACAATAGTATGTTGAACACAACGCAACGCCGAATAAGAAAATAGTACGTTACCATACTTTATCTAAAGATATGAATTTTCAACCTTTTTTGGAAAAAATATTATTAATTACATAATCTCCCAATAGTATGACAAAAACTAGCCATGAAAGAGTATTACTTTCACAATGTATCGACCTAACTCGAATCAAATTAATTAGAATGACTCTATATGTTAATAGTTTACACAACAAAAAAATTATATAACCATCTCTTTCTTGTTTCCAAATTTACTAATATGTAACGTGACGTTAATAATAACTGTGTGGGTTTTTCTGCACATTATAGTAATTAAATTGAGTGCCTAAGTGTTAACCTGATGATACGCATTGTCTATGCAAGGATTTCTTGTACACTTTATACTCTATTAGAGTTGATTGCATAAGAACTCATAACTTCACTTCATTATTGATATTGTTATGTAGCCGGTGCTATGCGTATAATGATTTTAACCTATTCAAGTAGAAATAGAATCATTTTTGTAACAAGATAATTGACTAATTTTCTAAATCGAAATAGTCTAACCAAAACATCCAATGATAAATGATAAAAATGTTTTAAGAAGTGAATTAATAACAGATAATAGCGTAAATGATTCAGTCAGTCACCTAAATATCATAATTTGAACATTTTGAAAACTAGATCATAATTTTGTGGTCGGTTCAAAATGCTCTGTAAACATTGAATTAGCAATGATAGTTGTTAAATTCTTAAATTAACTAACAACTTTTGGTACCTTTAAGTGGTTTGGTATTTGTTTTTTTTAAATAAGATCTTAGATTTAAGTTTTATAAATAGAAATAATTAACACTGAAAAAGCTTTATTTTATAGTGGGTTAATTTGACTTGAGTCAAATTAGTTAGAATAAGTAAATTTTAAATATTGGTAGTGTAGACAAAAATAACTTCCAAATTAACTCGTAAACTTGAGTTTACAAGCATAGGTTTCTAAATGCAGTCAAAAACTTGAAATTTGGAGTTAGATGAATTCGTGTGGACTCATGTAAACTTGGGTGAATTTGGATATTCGAGTAATATCACGAACTTATTATTTTAGTCAAATTTTAGTTTCTTAAGCATCAAAATATAGTGTTTCAAGTAGCATTCTTAATTAGAACTTCAAAAATTGAAACTCTTGATGTCTTGATGAAAGTTATTTTAACTTTTAGCATCATGAAACTCTTAATTATCCATTAACTTTTCTATGATTTTAATTTGTATTTCTTATTTTATAACTTGTTTGCTTTAGCATGGTGATGCAAATAACATCTTGGCTTTTATAGGTTTTATTATGAATTTAGTATTTTGTAGATAGATATTATAATTCTGTTTAATGTCATTATTTTCAAAATAATTAAATTTTTATAAATTTGATTTAAATTTGCCTTTTAAACTCGGGAGATTTCCTTGGATAAATCCAAACTAATTAAAATCACAAGCAAAGGGAGACAAAACAATAATATTACTCACTTACCTTTTTCCTGGTAGAAAATCAATATAGTACATGTCTCAGGAAACCTGATGTTATGTTCCCCAATGAACTTCTGTCCAAGCATCAAGTGCCACCTGGAGTTCCCCCAAACACTTCAGTATGGAGCAGCTTTGGGTATATATACTAATAGAGCCCTTAATGAAGTGTCCAAGGGAACTCTAGGGGGAACCTGAAATGTATGCACTCCTCAACTTTATGTTCTTCTTTGGCTTCTTGGTGTATAGAAAATTTTGTTCTAAGCTGCCCTATTTATAGTGATGTTCTCTTGTTACAACAATGTTGTTTCAGCAAAGAAAATATCATCATAAATCAGAAAGTTTGTTGTGAACCAAGACAGTCCAACAGCCTAAATTAAAAAGCTAAGTGGCATAAGAGAATCTTTCTGTCAAAGCAGTATCCCAGTTTTCCTTATTCTCCATCTGTCAATTTGTTCCACCGTTTCACTTTCAGTTATTCTTTGAAATAAGCAAAATAAAAAAAAATTCATATTCTAGAATCTGGCTTGTAAATAATGTGGTGGTATCCTATGTAATGTAAAATGTCACTGTTCTTTTTCACCTTTGCATTGGAAATAAAGATATTTTCTTATTGTCCTCTAATCCTTCTTTTCTCTTTCCTCCTTTTCTCTATTATTTTCTTGTGTGAGTGTTACTGAGAGGGGTTGCTATCTGTCTTCTTTGGAGGCAGCCCCATGGTTTTCTTATCTTTTTATTGCTTGGGGTTTGTGTCTCATTTTATTTTTATTATACCCTTTGTGGTGCTTTTGCTTGTCCCTTTTATAAGTGTTTTCATTATTCTTGATATGGGTGTTTTGTGATTGGCTTTGTAGGAGTTTTCATTTTCTCTTGTGAGTATTTCCATTTTGATAGTTTTATAGATGACAAAAATATTTAAATCTATTTTGAAATGATGCATAATATATTCTTTAAGTTGCAACACTTTTCGTGTTAATCTTCATGTAGCGCTTAAATATTGATAGTCTTTGGATAAGGAGTAAAGCCATACATTATTAGTTAATTTAGAATATAGAATGTATTTGTATCTTATTATATTTGGATCTAAAATATGTTTTGTGATTTGTAAGTGCCATTAGAATTCTTCATGAATGATTTTTTTCTTCTCATAAAAAAAAAATTCTGATTAAAATCTTTTTCTATCTAATGGTGAAAAGTAACAAGTTCATTACAGGACCTTGCACAGAAGGTCCAGCACAAACGTACACCCGTGATATATATTAGAACAAGTTGAAGATTGATAATATAATTCAACTATCCGAGCCACACTTTCTTATTTTTGTCATTATTCATCAAAATTTGGTGAAATTTAAACCGCAAATGCTCAAGATGCTAGTTATGCTATAAATAGTTCCGATTAATCCTAGAAGCCATCTTAGAGGAATGAGCTTAAGCTAATTAATGAATTCGACTTTGGTATATGTTTGATTCTATCATAAAACAATTGGAGCATTGGGTTCATTTGGAAAAGAAAGAAGGGGATATTGGGTCAGCATAGATTATCAGATAAGGTACAGAGATACCATGATCAAGCACTTTCCATGTTATTATTCTCTTACCATAATCTTTCCCACAATTGTGACTAGATTCAACCAGGAAAAGCTCTATGCATGGACATCTCTAAAAGGATTTTCAATGGTCCAAATTCTTCAAGAAAACGGAGAATTTGACATAAAGATTGTGTCTTGCTGTTCATTTGACCACCATGGTAGCAAACTAAGCAAGGAACATTGAGTTAGGTCAGCTGTTTCCTAGAGTTCCTCGGAAAACTTTACTTTCTTCTAGTTCTACCATGGAAAGGCATGAATTCTTGGTATTATATATGCTATACCAACCTACTGAAGTGTTTGGGGAACTCTAGATCATGATTTTAAGTTGCAGTTGCGGTCGCGGTTACTATTACGCGACGATGCGGAAAATTAGGGAAACATGTAGCTTATGCAGTGTAATTGCCATTGTGATGCAATTGCAAAGGGCATAACAAAAAGATATATTGTGGCCATAATTCAAAACCATGCTCTGGACGCCATCTAACGTAGTATATATGACAATTAATTAGCTAATATTTAGATGTTATATTAGTAATTAATCTTAAATTCAGGATATTTCATTCTCCAAATTATTTTCTTGCACTAATTTGCACTAGCTTGCTATATCATTTTGTTAATGCCCCTCCCATGAACTGAATTTAGAGCTTCACTGTAACAATAATGTCCAATTTTCCTTATTTTTCTTCATGTAACTTTTATGTGCTCGGGCAGCTCATCAGCCAAAAGTTCAAAGAAGTTAAAGAAAAAAATAAATAAAAACTTTCTGGACTTGAATAACTTTTTCTGATAATTATGAGATTCACTTCTAATTGAATTGTATTTGCTCATTTTTCTGATCCAAGTATAAACTGACAACTTCAGTTTCCGTTCCATTCCTAGGACTATGAAAGAGAAAATTCGAGCAGGGAGTAAATGTATTTTCGTCCTCCCCATGTTGCTCCTTGAGAGAAAGAGCTCATGGTCATAATATTTGTTATAATTCTGTCTAACGCTTAGTCTTGGGAATTTGCATTGATCGTTGTTGTGAAATTTGACAGTAAAGCTTTGCGTGCTCCTCTGTTAATATGTAAGAATCTTGTAATATAATGTAATAATGATGATATGCATCAACCCCCAAGTACATCGGAGTTTCAGTATTGAAAGATTGTTATAACCGGAAGTTATTAAGAGTAGGCTAGTGGTGAGAGTTTTAGATAATTTATACGAGATTATAGATCCAAATTCACGGATGTACCAAAAGAATGATTAATATAGCTGGGTTGATCAGTATATAATATAATATAATCTAATCTAATTATCTAAAAGTTGTGTACTCGCTATTTACAAGCAAAATATTTTCCTGCCCATTTTTTTTGGTGAATTTGTAATTTTAAACAACAAATTTTTTGTTAATTTGCATGTATTATTTTCTGTTTTATTTTATTGACTTTGGCTTTATTCTTTTGATGGAGTGAGACCCATTAGATTAAGGATGTTTGCGATTATTTTGTTTCATAATTTTAACACCTATTATCATTTTTTTTACTTTATTTTATTGACCTTGACTTTATTTTATTGAAGTAGGAGTTATTAGATTAAAGGTATTGTGATTATTTTTTTTTTTGGCACAATATCAATATTCCTTTCTATTTGCTTTTTTCTATTTTAATTCTCTGGGTTATTTGTTTGTATTTTAACATAAATAATTATTAAATAAATAAATAATAAAAATAAATTTTTTATATAAATAGGTAAAAATGATTATTTTAATACAGTTTTCTTATATTATTATGAAAAGTGCAATTAAAAAATATTAAAATGTATAACAGAAAAGAGTATTGTATATTTTTAATTTTTTATATTTTATTCTAATAAAAATTGTCAAATAAATATTAAAATAAATAATAAATAAAATTAAATATATGTTAAAATTTTATATATTAAAAATTAAGAAATATTATTTCATCAAAATTAGTTTATAATAAAATTATTATTTTGTTGTGTTTTTATTTTTGTTAAATTTTTACTTTTGATTACAACTATTTGTGATAATGAGAGGATAACACTTTACTTGACACAATATAGTTTTAGAATTTTAATAGGTTTATACTATTGAATCCTATACTATCAAAGATACTATTTTGTATACCAAATGCACCGAAGTTGTCCATTTGATATAATAATGACTACAAACAATATGGTACCGTTGACCATATAAAACTTATGTTAATATTATTTATTTATTTTTTCTAACTAGTGCCCTTATCAAAAGCTACAGGTTTTTAAACTTTTTAATTCGCCCGACGCATTGGGATTGTAAAAATTTCATTCTTCAATGAAAAACTCATTACTTTTAATTTCTCAACCACTACCTTTAGTAAAACCCACATTATTTTTAATGAAACGCACTACCAAAATCACCGGAATTCATAGTCATATGACCTAGATTTTTATTGTTTTTTGTCAATTGTTTTTTTTTTTGGTTGGTAATTTTAAACATAATGTCATCTATTTTATTTGTTATAATTTTAAGAAATTGATTTTAATATATTGTGATGGTAAAATAATTTTATATTATCATCTAATATGTTACTTAGTGTTTTAAATTGCGGTTGTGGCTGCGGATGCGGTCGCGGTTGTAGTTGTTGCGATTGTAGGCATTGCGGCTATCGCGATGAGTATTGCGGCCGTTGCGGTGTGATTTCTTTTTAAGTTTGTCGTTTGAAATTAAATTCCGTTCTTTATACATTTGCGGCCTTGATGCGGCTCTGATGCGGCATTGCGATTAGATCTTTGTTACATTCACGGTCGATTTACGTTGAATGGGTGAAAGCAGCAATTGCGGTCGCGATACCATTCTGATAGCTGACGCATAATATTGCGACCGCATCACCGCAATTTAAAACAATGATGTTAATATATATATGTGAGACTTTTAAGGCATATAATAGGTGTAAGTTAAACATTTTTATTGGCATGATAATATGTAATTATATTTCTGTATAATTGTATAATATATTGATAATATATTAAAATTAAATTTTAATTTTAATTATTTGAAACATTTTACAAAATAAAATAGGAGAGAGAATGAAAAAGAGAAAAGAAATGAATAATTGGGATACTTTACTGTAAACATGCAATATATATATATATATATATGTATGTATGTTAACCATTGAATACATACTAGATTATGTGCAAGCATAATCTATAATGTAAGCGGTGTGTGCAGGCATTTCGGTTGCTCGATCACATAAAGAATTGCATACCAATCTCAATTCTCAAAGAAATAAAAGGAAAGCATGAAACAAAATCTCAAGTGACTGTCCAAAAGAAGATTAATCTTTCTTGCATGTAATTTATTCCACACTATTCCTTACACCTTTTTATTTGATAAAAAAAAAATGCTAGAATGCATATACTTTTATTTTATTATAATGAAAATGGAGTACACAAATAGCATTATTCATTAAATGAACGGACTACAGCGCTGAAACGGCAGTCGACTCATAGAAGGAGGAACTCACCAAAATCCTTTAGTTAGTAGTAGTGTGTATGTAACGTACCACAAAAGCAAAGTAATAGTTTGTATATATAAGCTTTGGTATTTCCAAAATCCAAATGACTTGAAGCAGAAAAATGTAACCATATATAAGTATAGGAACATAAATATTCATGAAAGGTACACAAAGACAGTAAGGAAACAAACGAATTAGATAGCGGAAACAAAATGGACATTATATTAACTGTCTTTTAGTCCTCCTATCAATCAATCATTACCAAATACCACCGGGGGTTCCCCCAAACACTTCAGTGAGGATACCTCCAAAGGCCTTAATCGTTGAAGTGTTCGAGGGAACTCTAGGTGACATCTGATGCACTCTACATTATTGGTTTTTACATTTTATGTGCTGCATGGTGTCTCCAACCTCACTATTTATAATGAGTTATGCTCCTTACACTAAGCTGAAATTTTGGTTTTGTGACATTGGAGAGTGGAGTGGTAAATGGTAAAGATGCATGCAAGTGAACCTAGACGCAACGATGGACTATAGGGATTTGAAATAGAATGAGAATAATATCAGGACAGCCGATATAGTCCATGTTTTTGCAATGTCTTCTTATTAAGCTTTTCTGATGCAAAGAGACAAAGTGTTATGGAATATTCCAGTACGCGTGAAGGTTTTGTGAACTCAACTTTGAAATTACAATATGGGTCTTCGAGATGTGATGCTGATGCAACTAGAATGTTTTTGGCTAAAGCAGAAGCTAAGTAGACAACTCTCCGATCCTTAGCCTGTTTTCTGCAATTTACAAATTAACTACACACAAAAGCTCCCCTTACTCTTTTATGACTTCATATTAGTTCATGTCTTATTTTTTAATGGTTATTTATATTCATTTATAACATAAATATCTTTTAGATGAAGGAAAAGTTATCTCATTCGCACTATCAACAAGAATAAAATCTTTTTATTAATGTTGTTTGATCCTATTAGTTGAGCCAACTCTCATTAATGCAGTATTCACTAATATTTCATTTGGGTAATTAATAACTTCAAAAATAACAATAGAAATGAAGATAATTATTCAAATCTTGATAAAAAGGAAAATGTTTGAGAGCAAGAAATTTGCCAGAATTTAATTTAAAAACTATATATGAAATTATTAAAAAAGATTATATATATATATATATATATATGATTTATAACAAGAAATTATGATAGTATTTGATCTATGTGACTCACCTCACTTAGTGGGAAAATGTTTAGTGGTTGTTGGAGTATCACTATAATAAAAAAGTAAATATTTTTTTTTCCCTTATTGTGGTTAATAAATTCTTCCTCTGGAGTTACACTATAATAGCTACTATATCATCATTTACATATAAGAACCTACATACATATTTTTTCTAACTACATATATTACACTTAACTCTTCCATCAGTGTTATCTTGTATGGAAATTTGCACGGGAATTATTTTATTTGGAAAAAAAAAAACAAAATAGGTATATATGTATTATGAAATTCAAAATAAAAGAGGTTAGTATAATATCTTAAAAACTAAAAGCGGTATTTTTGTGAGGTTATCAAAATTTCAAAAGAAGTCATGAAAATAGAAACGTGAAAGAATGAGTTGGAATTGAATACCTGCCAAACTTAATCACGTAATGTATTCTATTAAAAACCAAAGAACTTATAGATAAAATAAGGGTGATTGTTTAATCCATTTAGTAAAAAAGGGGTTAAACTTACAAGTTGTGTATTATTCCCCGGAAGAAAAAAAATCTAAGCCGGAATATATCTAAAGACTAAAAAGAGAAGAATGTAATTTACTTTAATTTTCCATTTCCTTACTAAAGATAACCTCTTTCATTTGCGTGAACTACAATATTCATGACCATGAAAAAGACCGAAAGGGGTATGGAGGAAGGACCTAATGTTGGATTTCGATTATGTGACTCACTTTACCAGCAACAAGCCCAATCTGTTATGCCCTATTCTTCTTCGCCAACATTCTGACCAGGTTCAGTGGTAGAAACTAGAAAGAAACTTCATTTACTTTTGATTTTCCATGGCCACATAAATTTTCACCTTTATTTTGTACTGTGAGCATAATTTCACTACTATATATAGAATACATGCTGTGCATTTGTCTAGCCAAGACATGCAACTAGCTTGTGAAGCTAGCACATGTAAGGCATTTTTTGTTGGCTGTCTCTTGGAGTTCCTCTGAACGCTTCATATGAGGGGCTAGCTAGTCTAATACACATTAGAAAGGATAGTCCTTCTTCAATGAAGTGTTTGGGGGAACTCCTGGGTTCAACCAACACTGCATAGATCAAAAGTGAACCGAATTTTCTTCATTAAAGTGTTTGGGAACTCCCAAGTTCAACTGAACTCTGGGGTTCTTCTCTGTGTTCTTTCACTTCACAATTGAATATTATTGCACAACATTGAAACACACAATGACAATTTTATGATGTTCGTTATCTTCTCTATTAACAAATGTTTTTTGTACATTCATCTTAGACATACTTTGAGTGACACTATGTGAACAGAAGGTGGGAAATCAAGGGAAAAGAATTTGAAATATTTTGAAATATTTTCTACATATAAAAGTGAGGGTGTCCGATAATATGTCTACAAAAAAGTCTTCAAATAACATCCCTCTTCTCTATTTATTACTACTTACACTGCCTTCAATTTACAATGTATTAAACACGATTCCTTCACTACTTGTATTTACAAGATAAAAAATTCAACTGGTGGACGATTTAGCTTCTTTCATTAGATGCCCGTTCCAACTCTCACAGACTTCTCAATGACACCATTTACCACACTCCTACGTCAGGTGCATTTGCATTCTTTGGAGATAAACTGTATTTTTTATTTCACTGGCGGAGTGACCAGAAATGCTGGTTATTACTATTTCCTAGTGATGATTATGTGGGCATCCTGGAGACCGTATTGTCTTCCCTAACTCTTCATCAATATATAAAGGATGGTTAGCTGCCACAAAGATAGATATAATTATAATGACAAATAAAATTTGAGATTATTATTTTTCTCTTCATGGTTTTAGTTGAAGTTGAAGAGGTCTCATATATTTAGCCATCAGTTAAGATTACAGATGGCCAGTGTCCTTGGATAACTACAGTGGTACGGCCTATAATCCCTATAATAGTCAAGGTTTAAATTGCGGAACGTATCACATGATGCGGCTGCAATATTGCAGTTGCGGCTATCGCAACTACGGTGCTACATCTATTTACATAAATTGACCGTAATATAACTACAACAGACCACAACGAACTTTATTTCAATTGGCAGAAAAAATTCACACCGCAATAGTTGTAATATACATCGCAATGACTACAATACTTATAATCGCAGCAACTGCAATTGCGACCAAATCAGCATGCACAACCGCAATTTCAAACACCGATAATAGTGCATATGTGAAAGCTGGTTCATGAGCAAGAGAGAGTTGACTCCCTGTATGATTAATACGATCAACTGTGTTCTTATGTAACTAACCCCTATTGACATTCGAACTGTTCTTAAATGCATTTTATGTTCGGAATCGGAAGTATTAGATGCTAAATTAGGAAATGCATGTGGGAAATCTGTTTGTCATCAATCACCATGTCACCAAACCGAAAAACAATAACCCACAAAAAGAAAAAGTATATGAAGCATTTGTAAAAAATTAATAATCGTCGAAGTGTGAAAAGTATTACCACATTGAAACCCGCGTACCATGTAACATCTGCACTATGGGACAAAAGTTTCAAGATGGAAAACAACAATGGAAAGCCTGAAAAATTAGGCCGAATTATTAATCTTGCTAATTACTTACATCATCTGAATTACACGTAGTCTTGCTTTATGCAACAAGAAAATACTAGTAACATATCTTTCGAGATCTGTCATCATCTCAGAAGGACGATGTAAGGTGAAAAACAATTTAACCTCTTAGATGAAGATAAAAGTTCAAATTCTATTGAAGGAACTCTTGTACGAAGATCGCATGTCTCTTGTGCTCCTGCGGTTAAACAAGAATTACATTCAATTTATATCAAATTTAAATTATTAAATTTATCATTTAAATTCAATCTATTTAGGAGCAGAAGTGTTTGCATGATCATTCAATTGGCACCTCATTAAAAGAATTAATCTTTATAAATAATTATTATCATAATAAAGCTTTCTTTTTTCTCTTTTTTTTTGGGGGGAAAAATCAACTTTTGTTAACCGAAAAAACAAAGATTACATCAAGATAGGAAATTCAATAGGAAAGGTGGAGGTTCAGACAACCGAACCACACTTTTAGAGCTCCACTACACCCTCTTCACAAGGAAATGGGTAGCTTCATTTGCATTCCTGTTCAAAAAAAGAAAAAAGAATATTCCACAAATTTTCTTGAGAGGCTTCTGATATTTTCATATATAGTCCCTAACTTCAAGCTAATTGTATTGCCCTTTCGTAGGCTCTTTATCAGTCTTTGACAATCTGATTCCATGATGACCAACCTCCAACCATTAGAGTTGAAATCGCACTTAAGCTGCCTACCCCTAAGAATTTGATAATTTGTGAAAAATAATATATTTTCATCCTATATTTGTGCTTTAATTGTTCAAGTTTTTAAATAGCCAATCTCTCCAACTAATTTTAATAAATTGAATTTATAAGTGTTATTAATGAGAAATATAATTTTTAATTCAATGGATAAATATTCTTATTTGATTTACTTTGATACAGGATAAATTTAGCGCCAATAAATTGGAAAATAAAGAGAAGTTAAAAAGGGAAAAGATTGTGATAAAAATTTGAAAAAAAGATTCAAAAAGATTTGGAACAAATTTGAAAAAAGAGTAGCGGAAAGATTCTATTAGCTTCCCAAAGCAATGGCGTAGAGCCAGTGCTATAGAGCCGGTGTCATAGCTCAATTATAAATGTGTTGTAATTCTTTTACAGTATGTGGAAAGCGGAGCAAGAGAAAGAGAATCTACCAAGAAGTATGGTTTCTCTATTGTTTATGTTCTTTTATTTTTATATGTTTTCTTAATTTTCTTTAAGTGTTAGGATGATGTAGTTTGATAGAATAAATTATATATTTTTATTTTTAATTTAAGGCTTAAATATATTTTTGATACCTATAAATATATCAAATTTTGGTTTTGGTCCCTCTATTTATTTATTTATTTTTTGGTTTAAGTCCAAGCTTTTCAAAAATGTCTCTATTTTAGTCCAAGATTTCCATTAAGTGCTTGTGTGGCTGATTGAAATTCAACTCAAACATGCCACATCATCTATTTTTCCACGTCATCCTTTCCAATACTTGCCATTAAGTGCTTATGTGGCTAATGGAAATCCAACTCAGAGTCATCTATTTTTCCATGTCATCCTTTCCAATACTTGCCACATCACTCATTTTTTACACATCACCCTTCCCTTCTTCTTCTTCCCTAACCCTTCCTCTTCCTCCCCCACCCTTCCCTCCCTCCACCATCACCACCCCATTCTCTCTCTAACCCCTCCCTTCACCACCATTATTTCATAAAAAACCTCTCCATGTTGTGTTGTGTCTTAAAGACTCTACCTTTAACCTGAAAGCTCTCTTTTTTGTTGGTTCCAATAGTCCAATACTGTGGTTTATATATAATAATTAAAAAAAATTTGTTTTTGAGGCTTTTCAAGACTCGACCTTTAATATGAAACCTCCATTGTGGTGTGGAGGTGGTTACGCAACCATGGGTTGAGACCTAACCATCTTGGAAAAGCTTATGACTTTTAAGCACTATCAATTGAACCAAGGTGGGACTCAATCTTCCTTAAGCCATGATTTGCAATTTGAAGTATATCTTAACTATAAGTAGGCTTTTGTTACCTTGCCAATGCTTTTACTTGTCATGTTTTTCTTTTGGCAAATGATAACTCTTTGGCAAATGCACCAAATCGTTTAAGTAGTAACCACGGGAAGTGAATATCGTCCTACAAGGATTGACGCTATCAAACAACACTTCACTAACAAAACTTCTATTTAGATTATAGCAAATTAATTTTGGATTGAAGACATCTCTCAACAAATAAAAGGGATAATAAAAATAGACTATGAACGAGCAAATAATATAAACTAATGTTATACGTAACAACTTAAACGGAGAAATTTTCAAAGTTCTAAAATGCTAGAGGATTGGGGTGGTCTGATTTTTCTTTAAAATTCTATGAATCCATAAATTACATGAGTTGGAAATACTAGACTAATGAAAGGATTTAAGTAGTTGATACTAATTCCTTAATTAATCAACTCTCCTCTTCCTATAAAACATGTTAATTCCTTAACTATGCTTCAACAAGAAAAGGGGTTAGGCATGCAATTCAATCCACAATTCACACAAAATTCAAGATAAATTCCTAAACCTTGAAGATTATGAGGGTTATCTCTATAGCTAGTTTATACACAATTTTCCCTAATCATATAAGAACCCTAAATCAATTTATGAACAAAATTCATAAAAAATTGGCAATAAAACAAGAGATAAACCATTAATCAAATAATTCCAACATTAGAAACTCAAGAATTCAAACCAATTACAACCATCTCAGACTAAACCCCTAACCCCTAGCTATGGAGTTTATCAACTCATAACAAAATAGAAAACAATTGAAAAGATAAGAAGAGAATCTATGTCAAGAAACCAAGAATTGGAGTGAAAGAGCCTTCAATCTCCCCTCCTCTTGTTGTCTTCCACTTTTTCTGGAGAGCCTCCTGTTTTTTTGTGTTTTTCAAACTCCAAAAGTCCTCAAAAGTCCCGTTTCATTCTGATTAAAAACGCATTTGCTCGTGTAGACATTTTGCCATCGCCTAGGCGGTGGATTTTGAGCGCCTAGGCGGTGACCCTCCAGCAGCAACTTTATTTTCACATTGAGCACTTGGGCTGTGGATTTTGAGCACCCAGGCGCTGCCTACAGGGTAACAAGCACAAATTTTTTATTTATCTAAGTTACCTAATAACATGTAAATATAATTAAAACTCAAATTAAAATTAAAATAAACCCAAAATAAATTATTAAACATGCAAAACTCAAAATAAAACAAAATCCTAATAAATAAAACATCATCAAAGGTTCAAAATATATTATTTTTGACAACTTTTTACATGCACAATTGCACACATAGATGGCACATCACACCCCCAAACCTAAGATGTTGCTTGTCCCCAAGCAAAAGAAAAATCAAAAAGAAAAGTTCTCCAACAAGAATTATGTGTCATACATGGTCTCAGAAAAGCTCCTCAACACCACAGTTCAAAAATAAGCACAAGAAATAAACAAAATCATATAATCAGTACATGCATTCCTTATAACCCAACCCAAAATGCACAAAACCATGGATCAGTTCCAGATCAAATAATCCGGATTAGATTATGCAGATACTCAAGAAATATCTCAAACTCAATCCATATTTTTCATCCCTGTCTCCACTAATGTAGAAGTAATGCACCAAGGTGATCAAAAGGGTCTTTTAAAGCTTGTAATATTAGGCCAAAGGTGAAGGTTAAGAAATAAAAGGAAAGGAAAAATTAAAAACTAGGTCAGATATTTGAAATATGCATCACAAGTTACAATGGACTCTAAAGTATTGCCACCACTCTCACATTTTTTTTTTGCACCGAACTATCTTCTTCTTTCTTTTTATTTTTATTTTTATTTTTAAAAACAATATACAATGCACAACCATAAGTATTTTCTCTTTTTCTTCTCTTTTTTTTTAACCCTTTTTTTTTTGAAGAATTCATAAAAGAAATAAAATCATCAAAGATAAAAAAATGTGGCAGACACTTTTGAAATGCATAACCTCAAACACCCAACAAATGTTATTGAAGGTAGGAAATTTTTTTTTTCTATCAGCTTAAAGAGGTAAGGTTGATATGAGTTAAACAAAAGAAATGGCCTTTAATCATTTTTTTTTTAGCTTCAAAAAGGGACCTAGGGATATACATTATTGGGTTAACTTAAAAGGCTCAAACGGTCCAAAGAATGCCCTAATCATTTCATCAAGATACACTACCCTAGGATTTCGCCTCAACAGGGAATCAAACATATCCTAAGATAAGAGTCAATTCAGATATACTGCACAAGCTTTCTCTAGAAAATTAACCCGGTTCATCCCCAAGAAAATGCACATCCTAGATTAAAGCACTAATAGGAATGATGACTGAGAGCCTGATCCATTAAAATCATTGTGCTTATGCTACTCCAAGTTCATTAAAATGCATACAATTATTGAGCACTCAACACAATTCTTAAAAGAAACTTTAAAAGACTCACTATTTTTTTTTTTTTATGAGTATTCTACTGACATGAAGAAAACTAAAACACAAAAGACATCTAAAACTTAACCAAAAAAACAAAAAATGAAAAGTCATAAACTAATAATAATGAAACAAAACCAAATAAAGAAAAATAAAAGAAAGCAGTAGAACTCCCCTGATTTTCTTGTAACAAAACATCACCTATTGCTCATCATCATCATCATTATCCAAAGGCAGTGGAAAGGAAGAAAAATGGTTGACATCAACTCTGACAATCTAATCACAAGCCTAAATCTTCTGCTCCATTCATCAATGTCGCTTATTGTGAGTTGACATGAAATAAGGGTAAGGAAAATGTTCTAATGCATGTTAACAATTAAGAAAATCTTTTTGTGGCCGACACTATATACATCCCTCTACAAAGGCTCTGAACTCAGGGAGGCACTCAAGCCGACGCAAGAAACACTAAATTATCACACCCATGAAAACAAAAAAAATAGGAAAACTTGGGTTGCATCCCAAGAATCGCTAACTTAAGGTCTTCAACTTGACCTATGAAATTTATCCTAGTCAAAAGTATCATAAATGTATGCTTTCCTTACAAATAGCAGAGTTATCAAATATTTACCAAAGATATGCACAAGAGTAACATACAAGAGATGAGGAATATAAATCAGTTCTTTATGCATCATGTAAGGAAAACTGAAAGCTATCAATTTGCACACTTGCAATTCATGTTGAGAGATAGAGAAACTAAGCATAATTGAGTTGTCCTTATCTAGATTTTTTCTATCTCCTAACACATATACCTCACATAATTCCTCATTGGTTGCAACTACCACTTCATTATCTTGACCATCATCCACTTTTGGCTCATAATACGGGCATAAACATGTAGGATGTATGGTACTTGAACAAACACAACATAAATCCAGTGATGACATCTAGTTCTCAGACTCAAAATGGACAGAAATTTGTTTGATGCATGACACTCGAATATATGTCACAACAAGAAAAAATGATTGGGCATGCATTTGTTGGATGTGTAGAACTTCCACATATATCACAACGATAGCCATCCATCTAAGAACAAGTAAACAAAGACAAGAAATTTTTTTTTTTCCAAAATCTATACAAATTAGACAAATAAAAGAAGAATTTAAAATAGAAAAAAAAATCTAAAATAGAAATTTATCAACTACTAATGTTGTTGATAAAAGACTCAATCCTCGGCAATGGCGCCAAAAACTTGATAACTCTTTGGCAAATGCACCAAATCGTTTAAGTAGTAACCACGGGAAATGGATATCGTCCCACAAGGATTGACGCTATCAAACAACACTTCACTAACAAAACTTCTATTTAGATTATAGCAAATTAATTTTGGATTGAAGACAGCTCTCAACAAATAAAAGAGATAATAAAAATAGACTATGAACGAGCAAATAATATCAACTAATGTTATACGTAACAACTTAAACGGAGAAAATTTCAAAGTTCTAAAACGCTAGAGGATTAGGGTGGTTTGATTTTTCTTTAAAATTCTGTGAATCCATAAATCACATGAGTTGGAAATACTAGACTAATGAAAGGATTTAAGTAGTTGATACTAATTCCTTAATTAATCAACTCTCCTCTTCCTATAAAACATGTTAATTTCTTAACTATGCTTCAACAAGAAAAGGGGTTAGGCATGCAATTCAATTCACAATTCACACAAAATTCAAGATAAATTCCTAAACCTCGAAGATTATGAGGGTTATCTCTATAGCTAGTTCATACACAATTTTCCCAAATCATATAAGAACCCTAAATTAATTTATGAACAAAATTCATAAAAATTGGCAATAAAACAAGAGATAAACCATTAATCTAATAATTCCAACATTAGAAATTCAAGAATTCAAACCAATTACAACTATCTTAGACTAAACCCCTAACCCCTAGCTATGGAGTTTGGCAACTCATAACAAAATAGAAAACAATTGAAAAGATAAGAAGAGAATCCATATCAAGAATCCAAGAATTGGAATGAAAGAGCCTTCAATCTCCCCTCCTTTTGTTGTCTTCTACTTTTTCTCCAGAGCCCCCTGTTTTTCTGTGTTTTTTGAACTCCAAAAGTCCCCAAAAGTCCTGTTTCATTCTGATTAAAAACGCATTTGCGCGTGTAGATTTTCTGCAGCAACTCTATTTTCACGTTGGGTGCCTGGGCTGTGGATTTTGAGCGCCTAGGCGCTCCCTGCAGGGTGACAAGTACAAATTTTTTATTTATCTAAGCTACCTAATGACATGTAAATATAATTAAAACTCAAATTAAAATTAAAATAAACCCAAAATAAATTATTAAACATGCAAAACTCAAAATAAAACAAAATCCTAATAAACAAAACATCATCAAAGGTTCAAAATATGTTATTTTTGACAACTTTTCACATGCACAATTGCACACATAGATGGCACATTAGCAAAACGCCGAATGTGAAGCTAATAAATAGGAAGGGTAGGGGGTCATTCTTTTTGGGATAATGAAGATCAATGAAGTTCTCGCCAAATAGCAAGCATATGAAATCTTTTAATTCATAAGGCATCTTCTGGCTATCATATGGGTTGAGATTGTTGTTTTGTCTCATGGATAGAAATGATTGTTGTTTTGGCAAATAGCAAGCATATGAGACAACAAGTTTGTATTTTAAATTTTGTTGATTTCTGTCTTTCATTGCTTCTGGGTTAGTTTAATTCAAAGAAAAAATTGATTGCGGTGGGGGTTAATTTTTGATCTTGTATTCTAGGTTCAAGTAGGTTGAATTACATATTCTTCTGGGTTTTATTTTTGTAATTGTTTAGAATTTTAAGTCTTGTCCTCTTATACATTGAGGCTTAGTTTGGTATTACTGTGACATTTTGAGAGTTGCTGAGCTTTCTGGACTCTCTAAAAACTGCTCTTGAAAAGTCATAATAGTATTGTTTGATAAAATAATGTGAAAGTTGTTCTTATTAAGCAAAAGTCACAAAAGTAGTATTTGATAAAGTTGCATTTAAAATCTAAAATGACTATAATAGATATAAATACTAAAGAGAATAATTTATATTTTTAATGTAATTAATAAGAGTAAAGTTATATTAGCCTTTTAAATTTTAAAGAATACAAGTCAATTCTAAAAAGCAAATCATGAAGGCTCCCAAAAATATCTCCTAGCTTTTAAAAGTCAATAGTGTTGGCAGAGCGGGTTAGCCCGCCCCAACCCGCCAAAGCCCACCAAAAGCTGGGTGGGGCGGGGAGGGTCGAATTAGGAAGACGGGCTCAATATTCTAGCCCATCCCGTTTAAGAAAAAATAAAAAAATATAAATAAACTTTTTAAATATTTTTTATGAGTTAAATTATCTTAAAATTTTTTAAAAATTAGAAAAATATATTGAATGAAAAATCTACTTAAATAAAATAGAACAAAATAATTAAATTATATAATTTATATCTAAATTTAACTCAAATACAAATATACTAAATTAATTAGGCTATATAAATAAGTTTATAAATAATAATTAATTATAAATTTATAACATAAAGTTTATAGTATAAAGTTCATAAATTAATAAAGTATAATAACAACATAACTTAAAATAAAAACCTAAAATTTGTTTAAAATAATACTTTTGTACCAAAAAAAAAGAGCCACCTTTGGCCTGGCGGGCCAACTTGCCCCGACCCGCCAAAAGTCATGAGTTAGGCGAGGCTGGTTAGGTGGGCTAAAAGGTTTTGGTGGACCAAATATGTCAACCTAACCTATTATTTTTAGCAGGTTTGGCAGATTAATCCTACGAATTGAACCCATTTTATCATCTCTAGAAGTCAGGAGCAAAAATACTTCAACTTTTTGATTTATCAAACAGAAAAAATTGATTTATACTTTTTATAAGTTAGAGCACATTTTCAAAGAGCACTACCAAACTAAGCTTGATGAGTATGTGTATGTGTAGGTGTATGTGTATGTGTATGTTCTAGTGTGCTATGAGTTGTACAAGTTTGTTCTAGAATGGGTTGTGATGGTGGAGGGAGGAAAAGAGATGGGGAGGAAGAGGAAGGGACACAGGAGAAGAAGTAAGGAAGGGTGATAGTGTAAAAATGCGTGATGTTGCAAATGTTAGGAAGGATGATGTGAAAAAATAAGTGATGTAGCATGTTTGAGTTAGATTTCCATTGGCCATATAAACACTTGACAAAAGTCTTCTATAAGCATAGACTAAACCAAAATTTACTATTTTTATAGGGATAAAAAATATATTTAAGTCTTAATTTAAATTACCTTTTCAATTAATTGACTAGTGATTATTAGTATTCTTAATATTATTTTTGGCTTAATCACCTATTAGCTGATATATAATTTTATATTATTGAATGGAAATTCACTTTATAGAATAAGCCACTCTAGTAATTGCAATAAACTGAGATAGAATTCTAAGAATAAAAGTACTCATTTGTATGGATATAGGAATTCTTACCTTACGATAGATTTAAAATAAGATTAAGGAATCAATTTATTAAATTTGTCTTAAGAGGATCACGGCCTTAAGGAATTGAGCATTAACTCGATCATCAATTTAATTGAATTAGGAATTATATTATAATTAGATAACATATAATTTGAAAAATCAAGTAAAATCATACCCTAATATCTATCTCTTTTAGTAATTATCTTTCTAATCTCTGCAGATTTTATTTTATTTGATTTTTTTTATTTTTTATTTTATTCTTATTTTCTTATTTTTCATTGCCCAAATAGTAACTGACTTCTAAATGAACTAGTACTTGATTTGCAATTCTTCTGCGAATGATACTTTGTATTATTTCCATTAACTGATGGAGAAATTTTTGCAAAATGATGGTGAGGTGAATTAACGCTATAATATAGAATTACTTGTTATGATGATATGATGTCTCCCAAGACTTGTCATTATTATGTCAAAATTTAAAGTTGAGCAATATAATATCAATGATACAATCTTTTGAGATATTTAATATCTGAGCACGTAGTGCACCAAAAAAAGAAAAAAAATCTGAGGACGTCCATTCAATAAAGATTGATTCACTCCAATCGAAAGGAAGAAAAGAGTGGACATTTCTTTTTTCTAACTACACTTGAATTAGCCCTAGGAAGAAAATTCACGACAATGAAAGTGACTGAAAGGGTTTGAGGAAGGATCTTATGTTAGCTTTTGATATATGGTTTGAATCACTTTACAAGCCGCGAGATCCCACTTCTTCACTCACAACAACTGGTATCTCTCTTTAGTCACCTCTTCTTGGCTAACATCATGACTAGGTTCATAGGTAGAAAAAAACTCCATTACGTGGATTTCTCCTTGCCCACATAAATTCACACCTATATTTTGTTCTCATAACATAATTCTCCACTATAAATTACAATAGTTGCTGGGCAAAGTCTAGCCAAGAGCCCAAGGCACAACTAGTTAATGCACATGTCTATGGGATTATTTGTTGGTTGTCTCTTGGAGTTCCTCTGAACGCTTCATGTGAGGGGCTAGCTATTCCAATCCAATACCCATTGGAAAAGATAGTCATTCTTTCAAATGAAGTGTTTGGGGGAACTCTTGGGTGCAACCAACACGGCATAGCGTAATATATAAGAATGAACCAAATTCGTTTGATTCCCAAACATGGCTGGCCCTATTACATGATAGAGTTTGATGCAATTCCCATGTTCAACTCAACTCCGGGGTTTGTCTCACTTTTCCATATATTTCACAATTGATTATCACTATTTTACAGTTGGGAAGCATTCAAATTTGCATTCTGCAAGAAAACCGCAGCATACACTTCCTCTATTTTGTAGCTATATTGTAGTCCCTTCAATTTCTCTTCACATTCCTTCAATTTCTCTTCACATTCTGCTTTCTTTGATTCCGTATTGTCAGTCAATTAATTGATGATAATTTGTCGAAGTAAGCAAAATTTTTTCTGTAGTTCATGAACTGGCTGAGAAACTTTTGGATTAGTAAACCCATATATATATATATATATATATATATATATATTATTTACATGTTGGCATTAAATATCTTTGCTTTATCGTATGCACATAATCTCCAGTTAAGTTAAAAGGGGCATGCACATATTCCTTAAGTAGATTATGCAAGGTTTATATGAACTTTTTGGAACAATTAGGGGCTTGCTAGCGCCATTTCACATTCATTCAGACGGTTCTAATGGAACTAGCACAATCTTTAATATAATATAATTAACCTTTTGAAAGTAATTGTTTTATTATAGCCAAATTTGTTGCACGTATAGGTTGTTATAATTTGGATTAAGGATATGAAAATTCCTGAAACCGGTTTCCTGCTGTTCCAGTATAATTACCTGATCGATAAAATCTACTTTGTGGTTATTAGTTGTTCAAAGAAAAACATTTAGTTTAAAGAGAATGTTACATGAAAAACGTACGCAGCTCAAATAATTTGGTTCAGGTCTTGGTGCATCTCAAAACAAAATTCAATTATGCACCCTTTTGTGTTCCAAAATTCTCGGAAGACTGATGCTCTTGTGCTATATATTCAGATAATTCAGTTGCTACCACAAAGGATGCTCTATTTTCGGTTAATCCATATTATGACATTCGGATAAACACAACTATTCAACATTGGCAGGCAACAGAATCTGGATGTGCTCTGCAAGAGATCCAGAGTTATGCTTGTGAGTGTGCTGAAACCTAAATGATTGAACATTTTCCGGGAGACTAAGCAATATACTAATCGCTGGCACTTCAAAGGTGACTAATAGCCACTAGCCAACTCTACTCCCATTATTGAAATCACATACAACGGGATACACACTCTGCCATTGAGGGATGAAAATCTTGTCCTCAAATCCTATCCCGTTTCTTATTTCGCCAATCACATCTGGCTACGTGGAAGATAAGACAACTTCCGGGCTCTACTCATTTTGGGGCTTGTGATTATGTGAACCTGAGGGATACGTATGAAAAAATAAATTAAAAAAAAAATTATAGTTAAGTCCCATGCTAGCGAGTAGAGTCACTAAAATGGGTCAAATCTGTCGAACCAACTTATTTATTTGCCAAAAATAAGTGAGTTGGATTTAAAAAATAATGACTCATTTAAACTAACCCATTTTCAGCCCAACTTATTTAACTACAGTTAAATGGGTCAGCCTGTGTAGATTAGTGGGCTGACCCATTTACCCACATTTCTTTTTTCTTTTTTCTTTTATTAGAAAATATTATAAATTTAGAATATAAAAATATAATTTATTAATCAAATTTAGGACATTCTCACTTTTTTTAGTAAAAAATTAGAATTTTTATCTTTTTTTTAATCAAAATCAAAATGTATTATATAGAATCAAATTTTTAGAAGCCAAAATAACCAAAATAAATAAACAAATAAACAAAAATAAATGGGCTGGCAGGTCAGGTTTTCGTAATGTAATCCACAGCCCATTTAACCTATTTATTTTGCGAGTTTAAACTAGTTAGCTCAGCTCGATTGACAGCCCTACTAGGGAGTCATGCCAACCAAATATGGTACTTAAGTCTAAGGCTATGTTTGAATTGGTAGTTTGGAGTGAAGTGGAATGAAGCCCAAGAGATTGTGATGGGCTTCCATTATTTAGATTAGTAAATTTATGATGGAGTGGAGTGATTAGTGATAGAATAGATTCCATTCTATTCCACCAAAACCTACATTTTTTGTTTCTTCCAATATGGAGGATTCGGGATAAAATCTCATTTTATCCAAACAATAGAATAGAATAATTATTCCAATTTACTCTATGCTATTCTATTCTATTCCATTCTCTTAGGCTCAATTCCACTCTACTCCATTAACTATCATCAATCCAAACATAATCTAAGGGTTTTTTCAGCCAATAGATTAGTCTTTTTGAGTTGGATTTTCCCTTAAACTTGAGTTCATAATATTGGTGTTTTCATTGAGAGGCTAACACACGGAAGAGGCAACTTAGGAAAGGAGCAACCCCAAAAAGGGCCAATTGGTAAGGCCAGAGTAAAGCTGTTTATAGTAGGCAGCTTAGAGTGGGTCGACAAGGTGGCACCCCAATGTAGAATATGTAACATTCTTCATGTATTGTAATTGTATTGTTAGTATAATTATTGGTGGTTTGTTGAGTTAATTATAAGTTAGATGAGTCAGTTAAGTGACTCGGAAATTAATTAGTAATTATTATATTTATTAACTTATGTAAGCATCTGTTATATTTGTATGAATCACTTTTTTATCGTTCAGTAAGATTTATACTTCTCATTTTCCCTCAATTATCTTCAGGCTCTGGTCGTCTTTTTCAACAGGTATCAATAAGCTTTATAAGGTTGGCCTTCCTGTTGCTAGCTATCCTTACTCTATAATTTGAACGTTTCTATAAAAAAAATTTCTTACACTTTGTTTCTACGGAAACATGCTTTATGATGCTAAAAGGTTTTTAATTTTAGAATTCAAGTGTGAGTGTCCTCTACTGATGATGAATAAGTTAATTGAGGACCGTATAAATGGAAAGATTCATACACTCGTTGTCTTAAAGTATTTGGTCAAAATGCTATATTAAACTCATTATCATGGTTCGTCACTTTAACTCATTGATAGAGATCTCTTCACGTTTTGGGCTCCCCTTGATCTTATACAAGTGGTATAGTAAAGCTAGTGGTTAGGTTGGGTTGAGTATATTTATTAGAGATGGTGGTTGATGCTCGAGTTTGTGCTTAACCTTTGTTGAATCATTGACTAAGACTTGACCTCAGATTCCTGTAAACATTCCTCATACCAAACATACACTTAGGAAAAAAAATATATACTGATGCTACTCACACACTTGAGTGAGAGTATGTAAAATTCAAATGAAAGTAATGAAATCAAACATTGGTGAAGAATGAGTTGAGTGAGGACCATATAATTAGAAAGACCCATACACTTATTACCTTAATGCTTTGTGTCAACTTGTAGTGTAAGGTTCATTATTGTATTTTCTCAGTTAGTCCATTGATACTTTTGGACTCCTAATCGCCCAACAATTAAGCCATGATTTTAGATATGATTATGATTGACATTCGTTAGATTAAATAAATCTAAATAATTAAACGGTCGTATATAAGTTACATGTGGTTAGAGATGGTTATACAGACAGTCGGATCAGCACAGATTAAAGACAAATGGATTGGGTCATATTGACCTACAACTTAAATAAATGAACATTTTTAGCTAGCCCGTATCCACGGGTTTGACAGTAAGCCCGCAACCTGCAAATATCCAATTTTAACTCTAAAATGGTATTTTTTAATAATTAATTTATGCAATACTAATGCAACAATTAAAATGAATCATATTCATATACTAAATGTATCAAGTAGATCTAAGTGGCTAAATCAAGTACGCATCATTTCTCGACTTTTTTTTTCTCTTTTTTTTCGGGTTAATCATTATGTAAATCCATCCCTTTTTTTTTTTCTTTTTCCTTTCAAGAAAAACACAGGCAAGTTAGCAAATTGGCTCACTAACCTGTAGACTTGTTTAACCCATAGATTGAACGGACCTAACCCGGAGACCCGCATTTAAATGGTCATGAAATTACTTATCTTGTTACTTGAAAGAAGGCAAGAATTTAAAACAACTTTTTTATGATCTATAAAAAATATGGTCATGAAAATTACTTGTATGTCTCAAATTTTGATGAGTTATTTATACGTCTTTAATAATATTGTCTTTTTAAAGTAATTTTACTATTAAAAAAGTACTTTTAAATTTTATATCCAAACAATAAAAAGTTTTTAAAGTACTTTTAAATGAAGTATTCAAACATAAAACATTTTTTATTTTATTAAAAGCTCTATCAAAAAATTATTTTAAAAATCCATTTTTTAAAGTTCATTCGAACGTACAAGCCCTAAAAATAAGGGATTTCTTTCAGTATCTTTAAATTTTTAAGAATATTAGTATCATTTTTCTATTTTGTGATTTAATCACAAGGTTTTTGGATCTTAAATATAATTGAAAATAACTTTAAAAATTTAATAATTTAATTTAGTAAAATACGTGACAAATTCTTAGTTGCAAATAACTAAAGATATCCGTACTCTTAAATTTTATAGGGCATTGGAGAAATTGCCTAAACATATTATATTTTAAGTAGAGCACAAGCTAAGAGGAACTTAAGCAACTTATTTAAATATTGTCCTTATGAATATCTTCATTCTCAATTTCAAAAATTTTGTCTGTTTTAATCTATACTTTTATATTCTAGCTGAATTTAGTTTTTTTTTTAAAAAAAAGGTATGCGATAATTGGGAGAAAATTTCTTAGCAAAAATCAAAAGTTGAGAGATTCCAAATTTTGAGACGATTTGCAGGTTTTTTTTTTTTTTTTTTTTCAACTCTACGCAATTAGAATTTCTTGTTAATTAAGAACCTTCAGAGGACAAAAAGCATGAGCGACAAGGAGGAGCCAAAAGCAAATTGTGCAAGAAACTCAAGTTTTTCAAGAACAATTGGGGTTTGCTTCTTAAATATCTCTAAACAAAAGGGAAAAAGAAAAGATTATTTCAATTTATTGATATATGGAGAAATTTCAACAAGAACAAGGTGAGATGAAATGATAACGTAGAATTATGTGTTATAATCATTGTCTCCCTAGACTTATTATTCTTACATCAAAATTTAAAGTCGAGCAATATAATATCAAAGACAATTTTTGTAGTCACTTCAGTCGAAAGGAAGACAAGAGTATCGTTAACACTAAAAATTGCAAATTTGCAAATAGGTTAGGACGGGCAGCCGATAATCAAGAATAATTAGTCAAAAAATGGACAATAACTGACAGGTGAAAAATGACTATAGCTGATAGCCGAGAGAATAGACCTCCTACTAAGCCTTGGCCCTTAAGAGGTTCAACAACCCATTAATTCTTTTTGGTTATCTGATTTGCAGCTAATCTGTAACCATTTATCGAATCCTGTTTCTGTGATCTATCTACTAGGTAATTTTTTTAGTAGTTCTGAGAAAAAGATTCCATTCCTTAATCGCTTGAGCTTTTGAGATCAACTGTTTCACGAAATAGCCAAATTATTCAATTGACCGTTTATTTAACCAACTCTTAAAATAATATTCTAGGATACTCACATTCAACTAAGGTCTCGCAAGCCAAAAAGAGGAAAACTAGTATACATTTCTTTTCAATTTTCTAACTACAATTATCACCTCCTATATTTGCCCTACCTATAAAGTTCATGACCATGAAAATGACTGAAAGGGTTTGAGGAAGAATATTATATTAGCTTTTGATATTTGTCGAATCCTTTCACAAGAAGCCAGCCCACTCCCTCACAACAACTGGGATATCTCTACCCTCCCCTTCTTGGCTAACATCATGACTAGGTTCACAGGTAGAAAGAAACTCTATTACGTAGATTTCTCCATGCCCACATAAATTCACACCTTTATTTTGTTCTCGCAACATAATTCTCCACTATAAATAGAACCGTTGCTGTGCATTCGTCTCGCCAAGACACAACTAGTTAGTGAGCATGTGTGAGGGATTATTTGTTGGTTTTCTCTTGGGGTTCCTCTGAACACTTCATGTGAGGGGCTAGCTAGTTAGATTGGAATAGGCTAGTCCAATCTAATTCCCAAGATTGGAAAGGATAGTCACTCTTCAAATGAAGTGTTTGGGGGAACTCTTGGATGCAACCAACACTGCATAGCAACGAATGCACCAAATTCCTTTCATTCCCAAACATTGCTATTTATTATTTGATAAGTATTTGGGAGAACTCCTATGTATGTTCAACACAACTCGGGGTTCGTCATACTTTTACATTTCGCAGTTGATTATCATTTATCATTATTGCATGCAAATTTGCTAACAAAGTTGGTTCAGCAATTTATTGTTTGTGAAGTGTAATCCTAAGCAAAGCATCTTGCAGCAGTTTGGACCAGATTCGAGAGGAATCACAGAAGTGTCATTTGTCAAGTTAGTTAAATGGTGTTGAGCTCTTGAACATGGGCCGGCAGCACAAGACTGCTAGCAATATTTTAAAAAAGAAAAATTGGTGTATGTAGATGTAGGAGTAGGATAATGCTGTACTGATTGGAGTTTCTATTTTTTGTTTTGCTCTGCTCATCTCCTCTTCGATCTGAAGAGTATATAGAGTCGTCTAATGTTATTATGAATTATCAAAAAAAGAAAAAGAGTAAATAATATTTTTGGTTATGAGATTTTATATTTGACATCAATTGAAAAAAATTTTGGACATTAATTTGATCTTAACATTTTAAAATTTGACATTAATTAATTTGACTGTTAAATCTCACTTAACACCGTTAACTATCATCCTACATGGCTTACTTATATATTTTTCATAAATATCATCAAAATTTAAAAATAAACCAGAAAATTAAAAAAAGAAACTACCCACCCCCCACAACATTTCATCGACCCTGGAACCTTAAACTGCAGTCAGCCGGCATCCCCTATGCCTCTCCCTCACGACCAGCATTCAGCCTCTCCCACTCCCTTACCTGCAATGCAACGAGGTGGATCAAATGATGTGGTCCACAGGTAGTTTGGCGGAGATTCATAAACTATACTATACAAATATGATGCAGTGTAGCTCATAGAAGTTGAGCTCAATAAAGCACTATTAATATCTATAGGGTAATTGAAAGGCGACTATGTGACAAGAGGCATCCATGTCTTCTTTTTGGGGTCATAGATATGATTATGAATGTACAAAGTTGCAGGCCTCTTATGGTGTCTTGACTTCCTGTTTCTGTCAAATCAACGACACATAAATGTGTTTATACATATAGCTCCCCATTTACCGGTAAGTTGGAGAGGGTGTGGGTGGCCAGAGACGGGGGTGATGCAGTTGTGGCTAGGTTGGTGTGTCGCCGGTGTAGGGTGACTTTGTCATGGCAGCTGTTCAAATGCCAGTTGATAGCTGGGGGGCTTGAAGGAGAATGGTGGTGGTGAAGAAAAGGAAGGGGCTGCAAGTGGGCTGTAGTTTAGGGCTCCAGAGATGGCTTATTTATCTTTAAATTTTTATGATGTGGAGTTTATGAAATATACATAAGTAAGCCATGTAGGATGATGGTTAGCAGTGTTAGTGAGATTTGATGGTAAAATTAAATAGATATCAAATTTTAAAATGTCATCACCAAATTGATGTCAAAAAATATTTTAGGATTAGATTGATGTCAAATATATAAATATAAAATCTTAGGATCAAGATGTTATTCACTAGAAAGAAAAAAAAAAAAAGAGTTATGAAGACCATATATAAATGGAAAGACACATACACTCATGTTTTGGACAACAAATAATGTCAAAACCATTATAATGGTTTCTCACTTAACTCATTGATAGAAATCTCGTCGTCAAGTTTTGGGCTCCCCATGATTGCATATATATACAAGTGCTATTTCGAAGTTGATTATTTGTTTGGGCTGAGTATTTGGAGACAGTAGCTAATGCTTGGGTTTGTGCTTAACCTATGTTGAAGCATTGGCCAAGATTTGGTTTTAGTTTCTTGTGAATTTTCAAAAAGGTTTCCACTAAGGGAGAGTAAACTAATGTAGAGACTCACACTTGAAGGGGCTGTTGGAAATTCAAGTGAGAGTGATGAAATTCCATATTGGTGAAGAATGAGTTATGTGAGAAATAATTTAAGGTTTTTAATGTCAACATGTAGGTAAAGCTTATTTTGTTTTCTCATTTAGTCCTAGGATTCACTAAACGCCCAATAGTTAAGCCATGCTTTTAGGTATGATTATGGTTGATGGTTGATGGCCGTTGGACTAGACAAATCTCCAATAAAATGTATGGCAGGTTTGCTGGTGGCTCAAACCGAGTTGATTCACTAGCTATGACCTACTTTGATGACACTACATATTTTGTTTAAAGAACAACTTGAGAAGCACTTAAGCAACTTATCTAAAGGGTGCATTTGTTTTAGCTTTTTTGGACAAAAGGTGATTTTCAATTGCTAAAAAAAAATTTACTTTTTATAGAAATTACTTATTTTAACTTTTACTCAAAACCTAAAAATAATATTGTTTTAAACTTTTGAGTAGAAGCTAAATTAATAGCTTCTATAAAAATGATTTTTTTAGTTAAAAAAATCACTTTTTTTTTTGTCAAAATAAGATGAATCAAACATACCCTAAATTTTGTTCTCGTGAATCTCTTCCCCTTTGATTTCAAATATTTTGCCTATGCTAATCTTGCTAGAATTTTATATTCTAGCTGAATTTAGGGAAAAAGTTATGCAATAAATGGGAGAAACTTGTGCAGTGAAGATCAAAAGTTGAGAGATTCCAAGTTCCAAGACCATTACAGCTTTCTCTTTTCAACTCTATGCAAGTAGAATCTCTTGTTTAAGAACCTTCAGAGGAAGACATAAAGCATGAGTGTCAAGGAGAAGTCAAATGCAAAATGTGGAAGAAATTCAATTTTTTTTTTCAAGAAAAATAAACGCCAAAGGCAAAAAAAGAAAAAAAATATCTCCACTCATTGATATATGCAAAATTTTCAACAAGGAGACGGTGAGTGAATTACTCAATGATAATGTCGAATTACATGTTAAACTCAATATCTCTCAATAGTGATTTATATGCCTCAATCGACATTTGGTAATTATAGTTTAAATAAATGTGGAGTAATTTTAGTTATGTATGTATTAAATCAATATATTGTAGTCAATAATATATATGTGGGGATCGTAATTCAAATAATTCTAGACTTCAGTTGTGCAAATTCGAATCGACACAAGAGTATATATCCGTTATTTTAGTTGATCATCACATTCATGCACATAACAAAATCACACACTTCTGTGAACTGTGATCCACATATATCGATAACTATGTCTAAACACAATATACAAAAAGCATTTTTGTACCTATTATTATAATTATTTGATGGTACCAGAAGACCTGAGAAGGGAGTTGAATCAAGTCCTTGGTTAACACTTAACATAGAATTCAAAAAGTTCATATAACTAGATTTTTTAGTAGACAGTTAATAGAAATCTAGTAAATGCCAATCAGATTTAGTTATCAAATAACTCGAAATATAAGCAGAATACATATCTCAAAATATTATAACAATATGAGTTCAGATTTAAGAGATAATGGATAGAGGAGCTTGCACCAAAGATTTATATCTGGTTCGATCTCTACAACTTAAAGTTTTTGTCTAGTTCTCATAACCTTGCGAGATTTTTTATTATGAGTATTCTTTGTTACAACAAGCTTTTTTGAGCTCTATTATACCTTCACTCAATCTTGAGCCACTTTTTTCTCACCAACTAAGAGACCTCTCTTAATAGTATTTTTCTCACTTATGTACCTCATAAGATTTTCTCTTTTCTCAAGTTTCACTCACTTGAATTACAATAATTTCAGAATATGAAATGCGAATAAGAAAGATTGAGTATAAGAAGCACTAAGCTCTCAATAGAGTTTACAAAAAGCTTAAGTCATGTAGACAATGTCACAAAGACACTAAACAAGGTTTAGAAAACAAGTATTTATAGAAGCTTCAGCCCATGCACGTGACTTGGGCTCCACCCAAGAGTTTTGAATGTTGGGGAGCTTTTCAAGAGTCCAATATGCTGTCATTTCATGCTGTTATATGTTGTTCATTGTGTCGTGACTTTTTCTCTCTCATGGTTCAAGTTACTTTTTGGCTCATACCTTTTGCATTCCTATCCTAGTACTAAACAATCTAGGAGAATACAAAAGGTGTTGCAGCTAGCTTCTGACATTATAACCGTTGAAAATCTGCATTCTTGAGTCAACACTTTGGACATTGTACATTCTTCTTCTTTAGTAGAATTTGCTTTAGGTTATTCATTTCTAGCTGCTGGATTTCTAGTTTCTGTACTCACAAAAAGATAACCCTTCCAAAATCAAATGTTGGGGACTTTTAATACATAGTTTGCATCATCATTAATAATAAGATCACTGTAGATCCAACATTATTATTGTGTCAAAATTTAAAGTTGAGCAATATAATATCAAAGACACAATCTTTTAAGATATTTTATATTCGAGAACGTCGATTTCATAAGGATTGATTCACTTCAATTGAAAAGAAAAGAGTATACATTTTTCCCATTTTTTTTTTTTTCTAGCTACACTTGTTCACCTCTTATATTTGCCCTAGATATAAAGTTCATGACTATGAAAATGACTGAAAGCGTTTGAGGAAGGATCTCATGTTAGCTTTTGGCGTAAGTTTTGAATCACTTTACAAGCAGCGAGCCCACTCCCTTACAACAGCTGGGTTCTCTCTTCGGTCATCCCATCTTGGCTAACATCATGACTAGGTTCATATGTAGAAAGAAACTCCATTACGTGGATTTCTCCATGCCCACATAAATTCACACCTTTATTTAATTCTCGTAACCTAATTCTCCACTATAAATAGAATAGTTGCTGTGCATTTGTCTAGCCATGACAACTAGTGAAGCATGTGTAAGGGATTATTTGTTGGCTGTCTCTTGGAGTTCCTCTGAACGCTTCATGTGAGGGGCTAGTCCAATCTAATACCCGCTAGAAAAGATAGTCCTTCTTCAAATGAAGTGTTTGGGGGAACTCTTGGGTGCAACCAACACTGCATAGTAAGAATGAACCAAATTCACTTCATCATTTCCCAACATTGCTATTTATCATTTGATTAGTTTCTGGGGTAACTCCCATGTTCAACACAACTCGGGGTTCATCTTACTTTTAAATATTTCGAACAGTCGATTATCATTATTGCATGAAAATTTGCTAGCTATGGTAGTACATTTAATTTCTCTCCACATTTTGCTTTCTTTCATTCCGTATCGTCGCCCGTTGATTGATGAGAATTTGTTGACGTAAATAATTTTTATGTAATTCATCGACTTGTGGAGAAATTCTAGGATTAGTAAAACCATGGTAATTAGTCCATTTATCATGCATGTTAACCGCAGCTTAATTTTTCAGAAGATATTTTGGAACTTCAATGTCACTTGAATAGCCGCGAATGCCAGCTACTAATACTTCCTAAAGATGATTATCTGGGAATTTTAATTGTAATTTTCCTGAACACTTCATCAGCGATATGGTAGGCAGCTCCTCCTGATCAGCTACAACTTGGATCAATATTATTAATGACACCCAAAAGTTTATAAATTTTCAAAATAGGTATAATTTTTTTTTTCCCTTTGTTTAAGATGAAGAGATGTAACTACGTTAGCATTCAATATCTGAGCCATGTGCATGAACATAATCTCAACCTAAATTTTAAGGTGCATGCATATATATGTGGTAAATCATAGGCATGCAAAGTATAATTTGACATATGTGTAATGTAGCAAGGACCATAATAGAAGTGTACATTTCATTAAAAATATTATTACACTTGTTAAATAATTAATGATTTGAATGCTTAAAAGATGATGTGTGTGTTTGTGAAAGTTTAGATTAAAATTATTTCAATAATCGATTATAAATATAATTATTTTTTATAATAATTGATTGTGTAAAGATCAATTTATGTTAGAATATATTAATTTAAAAGTAATTTATGTTTTTTAATTATTAATTATATGAAAACCAATTTTATGCTTAGATGTATTAACTTAAAAATAATTTACGTTTGGATGTGTTAAGTTATAAATAATTTTAAAATAATGTGTTCTACTACTAATAAAAAAATTTTAAAATGTTGCATATAATTATAAGATGTTTTTCATTTTAAAATTATAATTTCTGCTTATAATACATTTGTTTTCTTTTACCCACACATAATAACTTATTTCGAAACAACTTTTATTCCAAAGAAAGGCTGATTTTAGCTTATAATCTCAATTCCCAAACATGCACAAGGCCTATCTAAGAATTCTCTTAAATAGAATGTTCAAGGTTGTGTATGAAATTTTAGGAATAATTAGTGGCTTGCTGGCGCCATTTTACATTCATTCACACGGTGATCATATGCAACAACCATAATTTTGAATATGGCATAATTAACCTTTTGAAAGTAATTATTTCACATGCTTGATTAATTTAAGTAATCTGACATTTATTCTTCTTAAATAATATCCTATAATGAACTGACCCGACTTAAAAAAGATTAGTTTTAATCTGGTGCTTGTTTTTATTTGAGTGTAGTTGACTGCTAAATTCTACTTTTGTAGTTAGGTCAAGGAAAATCATTTAGTTTAAAAAGAATGTTACCTGAAAAATATATGCAGCTCTAATCATTAATTTTAGTGCATCTCAAAACAAAATTCAATCACGCTCCCTTTGTGATCCAGAATTTTTGGAAGACTGGTGCTCTTTTGCTATACCACTATTGGTTGGTGCAGCGGCATATATAAATCCAGGTAATTCAGTTGCTGCCATAAACGATGCTCTATTTTCGGGTAATCCATATTGTGACATTCAGAGAAACTCAAATATTCAAGACTGTGGCTGGCAACAGAATCTGAACGTGCTCAGCAAGAGAAGTCTAACATAGCGCTAAACAGTTGTATATTGCCAGTGGCCACCAACTGGTTGTATATGCAACATGATATTCAATGAATAGTCGTAGTCAAGTTATGATGGAATTTTTTTTCCCCTTTCCTTTTCATAGAGACTAATTAGTACAAATTAAGGCCCTTGTTGGACTAGCAACTAGAGGAGCTAAACTGAAAATGTTGATGGCTAAGAAAGAGCTTTGGTGTTTGTGAAACCGTGGATTGAAAGATGGCTTCTGATTAATTTCTCATATGAATTATCCATTTGGAATTTCACAACCAGTTGTGATAATGACGCAGAAAAATAAGATTAATTAAACAATAACACCTTGTCTTCCACAACACTATACATTAGCCATATTGAACCGAGGAAATGCATGCCGGTTTGCAGCTAGCATAACAAGCACACCTAACTTATATACAACCGTTTGGCTATGTTACAAGGGCCGGCACAATTTTACTTACCCAAAATATATAAAATTTTGTAAGAAATGTTATAAAAATCTTGCAATATTAAAATTTAAATTATTTAAAAATTTTTAATTCTTTGTTTTTCTTGTTTAAACTATGAACTTTATGTTTAATTCATATGGAAATGGTGAATGTAAACTGGTGTTAGAAATGAAATGGTAGTACCTTACCTGGTTTACCAATCAATGGATATGGAGATGGTCGATGGTTTTGGGAAAAGGAAAGCATCAAAAGTGTTGGATCAAACACTTGCTAAGATAAGATGTTGGCCCACAACCAACAATATCCTCCTTCTAGTACCTGCCATCACAATAAGTATCATCCCGATTTCTGAGTTTCGAATTCACCCTCGGGATTGATCAATTTCCATTTCCGACTTCATTTTCAAATTCTAGACAGATGGGACTATTTCCCAGTCTCGAATTCGTCTTGCACAATTTCCGACTTCATGTCCTCCGATTTCTGATTTCATCTTATTTTGATTATTCCTGATTTCCGACTTCATGTTCTAGTTTCGAGTTAAATGTGGCTTCCGAGTAGGGGTGTTCAAGACCCGGCCCGACCCAATAACCCGTCCTGGCTCGAAGCTTATAGAGCCGGGTTTGGGTTCTAAAATTTGACGCGGTGCATTTTTCGGGTCGGGTTTGGGTTATACTTCGGGTTGGCCCAACCCGGCCCGAAATCAAATAATTCTTCATAAATTATATTTTTTTAAATACTTAGTAATAAATTATAAGATTTTATACTTTAATTAGTACATTTTACATAACTTGATGCTATTTTTATATTGATATAGTTTGTTTTAAAATATGTATTGTATAATATCTTTTAAATTTTATTTCTTACTTTTAAAATTTTATGATTTTACTATATATAATATTCAAATCTTTATATGTTATTTAAGATTCAGGTTGACCCGGTATAACCCGGTCTCTAATCGGGTCATTATCGGATCGAGTTTGGGCTTAAAAAATAACCCGGTCCAAAAATCGGGCCGGGTCTGGGTTTGATCCAACCCGGCCCAACCCGTCCTTTGAACACCCCTACTTCCGAGTTCCAATATTCGACTTCATGTTTCAAAGAAAATGTACCCGATTTCCAGTCTCATAATGTAGCTTCAAGTTTCAACCGAGGTACTCGAGTTCTGACATAATACATGGTTTCCGACCTCCGAAGTTATAATTTAAAACAATGGGGCAAGCGCCTATAACTTCCCGATTTCCTATCTCCAAATTGCTGTACGGGTCTCAAATAAGAGGAGCACGAGGTCCAACATCCGACTTCACCTTCAGATTTCAAATAAAATGGGATAAATTCCGACTTCCGAGTTGGTCTGCAAAATTCCCGACTTCATCTGTTATTAACTTTCTGATTTGATTTCTGATATCTGAGCTTACTCCCAAGAGCCTTCCATTTCTGCTGATATTCCCGAGTTTGAATTGGGAGTTCCGACTTTAAACAGAATTCGGACGAGTTCCGAGTTCAGATAGGCTGGACACGAGTCCCACTTTTGGGACGACGTGGAGAGCAGCTTGTAGAACGATGTGGAGAGCAGCTTGTGGAACGACGTGGAGAGCAAATTGACCACAAAAGTGAAAGACATGACTGAACTTCAACCACAAAACTCCAACCAATCAACACCACAACTCTCATGTATTTAAGTCAGACTCCCCTCCTCATTCCCAGCTGATTTACGTTCCCCTTTCCCTTGCTCCTGCCTCCTTCTTCCTTTCTCTCAATCAACTCCATCACTCCTTCGAGCTTAGCAAGGTTCCATCAATCCAAACTCAAATTCAGCAAGATCACATCCTAAAGAGGTAGGATTCTACTTCTGTTCTTGAATTCTTTGTACTATGGTTGTATTAAATTGTACTCTTCTTCATTTATTGGATGATATATTGGATGTATATGATGGATTATGATAGGATTAATAGGAAATCTTGAGTTGAAATTATGGTTAGAAGGAGAAAATTAGAAGGAGAGAAGAATCAGGATGCTGTCTTGGTGGAGATTCCACGGCAGTCCGTACGGCGGAGTGTACGGCTCCGCCTACAACTGGTTAAATCTGATGAAACTATTTTTAGATGAAAGTAGACATTCAGGGCTTTCCATACATATATCATATAAGGTTATTGGATTAGTATTGAGAGATATATGAATTTTATAATTTTGACCTAGGAACCAGGACTTTCATCCGGGCAGGATGACTTAAGGAGGGTATAACTCACCCTATACGACTCCAAATTGAGTGAAACCAATTTTGTTAGAAATTTTACACATAGGGGAACATCTCAATATGAAATTTCGAGTTTGTTATGGTCCCAATTGATTCCAGTGATTTGAAGAATTTACCCTATGTTCAATCCAGGCCAAAAGAGAGTAGTTCAGGAAGGTCGACTTTCAGGACTTATAACTCGAAGTATACTTAAGTAAATCAAGTGAAACTTATTGCAAATGAAAGCTTGTCCTGTTAGCTTTGATATGGCACCAACTATATATGATTTGAGGTTAGTTTCAATTTTTAGTGAATTTATACTTCCAAGAGTGTAATTCGGGCCAGTGTCTGAACAAGCTGAGGCAAAATTTGAATATCTTGAGTTATATAAATCAAAATGATATGGGACCAAAGAGGTTAGAAAGTAGACATATAGAACTATGACATATCCAAAATTCAGGTTTAAATAAGTTGAATAGAAATAAAGGTGGATTATACAAGATTTGGGCAAAATTGAATAGAATTGACGGAAGTGACCCAATTGATGATTTCACAAGTGTTAGTGAAACATATACGGTTTGAGTCGAGGATTGCCAGTTGTACATTGATATATATATGTTAGATGGATTATATTGCTATGACTAAATTGTCTGTGAACTGGCACTATTCATGGGGAGACGGAACTGATCTGTTATGCTGCCGGATTTACGGCAAAAGTCTATAGAATTAGGAATGTTTATATGCAAGGGTAAATTTAAATGTTATACGAGTTATGACGTATATGAAAATAAATGATGAAGCTTATGTATGAGCACATTCAGCATGCCTATGCATGACCATATGTGAAAATGACAAAGCATGAGTATAATGAATGTAAATCCCTTCACTCGGAGGCAGTTAATTGAGATCCCTCCCTATGAAGGCAGTTAAATGATAAAAATGTGAATCCCTTCACCTGGAGGCAGCTGCACATTAAATCCCTCCCGGTGAAGGCAGTTAAAAGATAAAGATATGAATCCCTTCACTTGGAGGTAGTTAAACTTTGAATCCCTCTTGTGGAGGCAGCTAAAACTATGAGATCCCTCTACCTTGGAGGCACGTGGTCAGATGAGATCTCTCTATATTGAAGGCATGTGGTCAGATGAGATCACTCAATCTTGAGGCACGTGACCAGAAGTGATCCCTTCAATTAGAGGCACATGGCCAGAATGAGATCCCTCCAAGACTAGAGGCACGTGGGTCCCCTTGCGGGTGAGTCGGTGTGACGACGGTCACGAGCTGAGTTGACGAGCTCCCTCCAAGGCCAGGTTACCCAAGGGCAGTAATAGCACCCTAGGGACGACGATACGTAACGCCTAGGTATGCCAAGTAAAAGCTAAAGACTAAAGACTAAAGATTAAAGTATATGCAAGCACCTCACTCACATGAGGCATGGCATCGACCCAGCTAGTGTGAGTTTAGGGGACAGAACTTATATGAGGCATGGCATGACCCAGCTAGTGTAAGTATCAAAGGAAGATCCCATATTCCTAGGGAACGTGATATGGCGATCACGCTCTGACGGGGTATGACATGGCGATCATACTCTGGAATGTGGCATGTAAAGATTTTGTGATGAAAAAGAAAGATGAAGAAAGAAAAGCAAGCTTTAAGTATATGCATAAATTTAAGTACGAGTAAAGTTATATGCAGAGGATACGGTCCCAGCATATTGATGCTATGTGTGTTTTGATATGCTGCAGTTATTACTTATGATATCATGTTTGAATTGATTTTCATGGGTTCTCTCAAATGCTAAGTGTATGACTAAAATAAACGTTGCTTCGGATATTACATTTGCGAACTATAAAATTAAACAATTTGTAAAGCATGCTCACCTTTTTCAAGATAAACCAAAGCAAACTGGAGATGACAACGATGACATTATATTTAGAGAATCCTACTAAGAATTTATAATTCTCACTCCTATTTCCGTGTTGTCTCCAGATAGTTTCAGAAGTTTCCAAAGATGGCTGAAGTTGCTGTCAGATGAGGTCCGCTCACGTAACAATAACATCTCCAGGGTGTGGTACTATGACTTAAGCATAGTACTGTACTTGGGAGGGTGTTACACAATACATGCCTTTTTAGGAGTCAAGCATTTAACCCAATCTAACTCTGACCCACTTGATCTTACTAAGGTAAAATATTGGCCTACAATAAAGATCACCTCCCAGCACCTAGTCATATGTGCCTTTCTAGGAATAGAACTAGAGCAACCTTGACATTGATACCACTTGTTGGATTAAGCATTTATCATTAGGTCAAAATTAAGCTATAACTGTTAGTCACAACAACTTTTTTTAGTTAAACCCATTACCAAGCATCATTGTTCAATCTAAATCCAGCCCCACTTGGGGCTTGCCAATGTAGGACGCTAGCTGATAGCCGACAGAAAAAAATAAAAATAAAAATTCTTGATGATTAGCACCTTCTTGACCTTCCAATACATATTTTAATGGAAAATCAGGAACTTTTTTTTGATAGAAAAAAGAGCTTCCAACTCACCAGAGGTGATGAGCTACCAAAAGCAACAATGGAACCAAAGAAACTAGGAAAAAACAAAAAGACAAACACTAAACTTGCCAACAAAACAAGACTAGGCACCACCCCTACGAACAAGCCAAGAGAGGACAAAAGACAACAACAAACGAGGAAAAACCACAAAACCAAAGGGTAGATGGACACCACGAGAATGGGCACAAAACTAGGGCACTAATTAGCAGTAGGCCAAAGAACCAAAACCCACCAACACGACCCCCAACACACCAGCAAAGACAAAAGCAAAACCACCAAAGCCCCTAAGACCAAACATAAGGACATTGCCCACAAGCTCACTACACCAACAACTACCCAAACATGCAGCACCAAACCACAACAACCAACAACCTTAGGAACCTCCTTTAATTTTCTTACAGTGACCCCTTTTTCGCGAAAGGGTGAAGTCTTGACACTCTTTAATTTTAGACAGATAATCAATCATAGTTAGTTCATTACTAACCTTGAAACCCAAGGTCTTCCCAATATACCATGTGTCTTACACTTCCACAAGTTCCTCTTCGCATGGAAGCACAATCTCAATTTCACCACCTTGGAAGACTTGTTTAGTCCCAGACAATAAGGATTTTTGAACCATCCCTGCTGACTCTAAGGAGGAACCATAGGAAAGACTGGAATTTTGTTTAGCTTCGATGTCAATCTCCATGGGATTATCACACCCAAAATTTTCCATTGCCTCAAGCTGAAAATGGGTTGTGATTGGAAGTCCATCCACACCTGCAAAGATGTTCAAAGCCAGGGGGCAAGACAGCCCACTGCTCATAAAACTTGAACTACCCACCTCCTTAGGGCCCAACACAGAAGCTCAAGCCTGCTGGCCCACTAAGTTTGGCGCTGGATGGAGAGACTAACCAAGAGAAGCTTCCTTCACACACCTCTTAGATGGACCCCCTTCTTTGCTGCTCTGCAAGACTAACCAAGAGTATTCAAATGCACCAATGGGGGAGCAGGGGTCACGTCTCCCACTGTGCATCATTGAAGCAACCAAATTCTCTTCTAGAAATACCCCTCCGTCTCAACTTCTCCTTCCTTTCGCCTATTTCCATCTCCCTTTCTACAACAAGGAGACATGGCCTCTAAATTGCTAATCACTCCCTCCAGCAAGGTTTGAAGATGGTGCTTAAACTATTCTAGGTTGCTTGCGTTGAAAATCCCTTCAAACACTCTCCACAACAACTCTTTGATCGTCATCTTGTCAAGTTGCCTGCTAAACTCATTGGCATTAGTAATTTCCACATCACTTGAGTTTCTCCTATTCCGATCAACAAGCTTTGGGTGTCGATGCCTTTCAAGATGCGTTACAAGCTATAAACTCTACTAATCTTAAATGTGTCACTACTCTATGCATTAGGTGACAACCGTGAGTAGTGAGCATAGCTGTTTATGTAGTTACGATTTCAAAATTTATGTATAGAGAAACTGAGCAACTCATTAATTCTAAGTTCAAGATATGCCACCAGCCTTACATTTTGTTTGGACAAGGAAAGAAAATAAATAAAGAGAAAATAAAAAGAAAAAATTAAGAAAATGTAGATACAAAAAGGTTTTTTTTCCCCTCTTCTCTTTATTTTTTTCTTGTGTACGAAATAAAGTAAAATTCAAAAATCATTCAATTTTCTCTCCTCTCATTTTCACTTGAACCAAACAAAGGCTCAGTGAATATTTATTATCACTAGTAAATATCAAACGCACTATTTGATGTGCTTGTCTTCAAATATTCCTACTAGTATCATGGTATTCCCCACCTGACAATGATGATAAGCAATATTACATGCAGATATTGTGGATTTTTAATGGATGGTAGTGTTTTCAAAATGACATTTTTAATAATGGGATCTCCGACCATTTAAAATTCGAGTTCTAGGTTGAAAATAGTTAAATTATACTTCTAACATCTCAACAACTTTAGATACATTGTAATATTTTTATTTAGTTGCAACAAACTGAACGAGTTGATGTCAAAAACTTATTAAGAAGCGCATTCAAGGTGTGTTTTTTATGACAATCGTTTCTACAAAGTAAACTTGCTTTTGCCAACGCAAGTTCGCTTTTAAGAAAACTCAAGGTTTGCCTCTTGAAGAGCTATATAAACAGCAAAAGTGACAAATAAATAATTTCCAATTTAATTTCCATTGGTTCATGGAGAATTTTAACAAGATAGTGAAGTGAAAAAGAAATGTTATGCATATCTCCTACGACTTACAGGTGAAAATTCAAAGTTGAGCAATACTATCAAAAGTACAATCTTTTGAGATATTTCATATTTGAGCATGTCAATTTTATAAGTGTTCTTACTTGTGATAAAATGGGCGATTGGCACTCAGGTCTGACTAGTCTCTAGATGAAGGATATGAGGTAGGCAAGATGGCAGATGCCTCCTCTGGTTCATGGAAAGGTTTTTATAGAAAATCCAATCATAAATGGATGAGTAGTGAGTTATGTCAACCAACAAAATGGTTGAAATAATTGGTCAGCAATAATAATGTCATATCATAAAGGCAAGCGAATACATTAAAACAGACGACTCGAGAGATAAAAAGATCTCAGCGTATTAGGTTGAGTATTGAGTACGTACAATAAAGATTGATTCACTCAAATCCAAAGGAAGAAGAGTATAAATTTCTTTGTGTTCTAACTACACATGATATATCACGTCTTATATTTGCCCTAACAATAAAGTTTGTCATTGTAAAATGACTGAAAAGGGTTGAGAAAGTATCTGATATTAGCTTTCGATATATGTTTTGAATCACTTTACCAGCAACGAGCCCACCTCATCACTCGCCGCAAATGGGATCTCTCTTTTAATCTTCCCTTCTTTCCAAACATCCTGACCAGGTTCATAGGTAGAAAGAAACTCCATTACGTAGATTTCTCCATGACCACATAAATTCACACCTTTATTTTGTTCTCTGAACATAATCATCCACCATATATAAATAGAATAGTTGCCGTGCATTTGTCTAGCCAAGAGAACTAGTGAAGCATGTGTATGAGATTGTTTGTTGGCTGTCCCTTGGAGTTCCCCTGAACGCTTCATGGGATTAGGGGCTAGCTATTCCTGTCCAATACCCTTTAGAAAGGATAGTCCTTCTTTAAATGAAGTGTTTGGGGGAACTCTTGGGTGCAACCTACATTGTATGGCAATTGGCAAGAATTGAGGTGTATAAGCACGCTAATACAATTACGGGTACTATAATTTTTTAGTGCTTGTGATTTGGCTTGCTTAGATTTCTTAATCTATCCGGACTTGCGGGCTTGTAAGATTAACATACAGTACTGGGCAATTTTGAGATGCATGTTTAGATAATCAATTAACTTCATGTATTGAACATGTTAGTTCTTATAGGGTTGATCTTCTACTCCTCGCAATATACAACATTTTCCTTGAACCTTCCTTGCCCTAGAATTTGAACATTCTCTGAATTTTCTTATTACATCTTTGGGTTTTTATAAAACATATTTGAAGGTGTTAAAAACCTACCAAGACATGCTTTTAATTAAGAGAATTGCTAAATAGTGTAAAAGAATTACTGTACGAATTTGCACAAATCATGGGCTTTGGTGGAAATCATGAAACCCTATTTTTGTAAAACACTGTTCCACATCATTTGTTAAGCCTTCGTCTCGTACTAAACATCTTCTCGCTTTAATAAATATGTTTGCGACTGACGTGCTTATTAAAAAAAAAAATACAGTAAATTGAAAAAAAAAAAAAAAGTAGTACCTGAAGTGCAAAGTAGCCGAACAGGTATAAGTTGCTTGCACTTATTAATATACGCTACTTGTATGCATTTATGTGGTTTATTAATATAGTTAATGGTTACTGGTTAGTATTTTAAACGGCAAAGTATTGTAGTTTAATGTTAATTAATCTAATTTTTATACGTCAAAAACAGCTTGTGAAATCTCAAATGGAGACTTGATCAGAGGTCATCTTTCGATCCACAGTTCTACAAACATCAGTGCTCTCTATCATTCATTACCATTTTCATTTATATGTGAAGACGTTTTAACGAAGGATTCGTTGAATTCAAGTGAGTCATAATAAAGAGTTTATTATATAGAGATAATAGTTATAAAAATAATTTATTAGATAATAAAAAGATAAAGATAAATCTAAAACTAATAATAAGATGAAAAAAAAAAATCTAAATCCTAACAAACTAAATCTAAATCCTATCTAATATATTTGGTATTATCCTTGCTTTATCATTCCCTTCAAATTAGACATCGTCATACATAGGCTATGTTTAGATCATAACAGTAACAAAAATGAATAGTGAGCCCACTTGTGGTGAATTAAGGTGAAATAATCGATCTTGACTAGAAGACATCTTGTCAATAAGTACAAAATCATCATAGATGGTTTCAAAACACTATATATAGAGATGAAAAGCACATTGAAATATCAATCAAATCTTTTAAAATTTTTTCACATTGATGGCTAGATGGTGAGAGGTTTTCAGTAAAATGACTTATGAGCTATACTCGAACAAAATAATGATAGATTCACCACTCAAAGTTGAGATGATCAAAACTTTTGCCAAGTGATATGCACATTTAAGGGGAGATATCATTGAGAGGGGTGTTGGAGTTTTTCTATTAAAGTCACCAAGGCTGAGAAGCGATGGAGTTTCGCCATTGAAAAAAACACCAATTATTTTGGTGTTAAGCTTGGCATTAACAACAAAAAGGCTCTATATCATGAAAATATTTTGAATGGAAGAGGGGTTGAACTCGAGTGTGAGTTATACTAGAGATTTTATTATATAGAGATGCCAATTACAATAATAACAAAAAGATAAAAGTAAACCTAAAATTAATAATCAGATAAAACAATCCTAACTAACATATATTGTGTTATCCTTGCTTTATCAATATCATATATGTAATTAAGACATTGAGGAGGTAAACATCATAATCTAATTTTGGGAAATTCATGTATTTATCAATATCATTTTGAGTTACATTCATGTATTTGCTGGGAAATTCATATATGTTCTTGCTCATGTGATAAACATTATAATCTAACTTTATCTTGGATTAGATGTGGTTGATTATGTGGTTTGCTTAAATTTTATTATACCTTGTAAAGCCCTTTTCTAATTGGGATTTATCTAAGGGATTAGAAGATTTCATTTGGTTAAAGGAGGACTAATGTACTAAGAAATTGGTTATTATATAGTCGAGTTGAAAGTTTAACCATCAATTGTGGAATTAAAGCTTGATTAAGCAAGAATTCATGGGTTCATCAGAAAGTCAAATAAAGTCGAATCCCTAACCTTAATTAGCAATTGCTTTCTTCCACTGTTTTAGCATTCTCTTTTATTAAAAAAATAATAAACAAAATTTTAAATATTTGCTCTATTTCTTTTATTGTTAATTTAGAACTTTCTTCAATTCAAAAAGGTTGTAACAGTTTAAATCAAAATTGATTTAGTGAATTGTTATTTGATAATTTCAGTTCTTGTGAAATGACACTCACTTAGAATTTTTTTTACTACTTAAATAATTCAATGCACTTGTTGAAAAGTTATCATTGTGATATTTGTTCTCAGTTTTTTGAACACGTATTTCCCTTGTGTAAGGGATAAGCAAGCAAGTGGAGTTAGTTAAACAGTTATCAGTTAGTTAAGTCTATTAGAGTTCTGTTATAGTTAGTTAGAATGTTATAGCAGAAGTTACATGTATATATATTGATGTACATCTTTGATTCAAAAATGCGATTACTCTCATTCTCATTCACTCAGATTTAACTCTCTCTATCTTCCTTTCTCCCAAGCTTGGTTTCGAATACCTTTTATGGTATCAGAGCCTGCACTCACCATGGCTTCCCATAGTTCATCACAATCATCATCGCATAGCACTGTGCATAATGGTTCTTAGTCAATGGTGCAGAACTTCTCAAATCCAGTGGCAATGAAGCTAGACGAGGAGAATTACTTGCCATGGAAGCAACAAGCTAAAGCCACCATTTAAGGCCACGATTTCCTCAGTCACATCACTGGAAAAAGAATTCCGAAGAAGTTTGGAACAGCAGAAGATCAAGAAAATGAGGTGATTAGTGTAGAATATCAACAATGGAAGAAGCAAGATGCGTTATTGAAATCTTGGCTACTTTCATCAATGACAAAACCTTTCACCACAAGAATGGTTGAGTATGAGTTCTCTCATCAAATTTGGAGCAGATTGGAGACTTCCTTCTCTTCACAAGTTAAAGCTAAGGTCAGACAATTGAAGAACAAGCTTAGCAACACCAAGAAAAATAGCTCTGTAAGTGAGCATTTGTTGGATATTAAGAGCACGATAGATGCACTCATCTCTATTGGTGCCTCAATTACAGATTCTGATCATGTAGAAGCTATCTTAAATGGCATACCTGAAGAATATGGTCCATTTATCACAACAATGATGTTTAGAGTTGAACCAGTCTCGGTTGGAGAATTAGAAGCACTACTCATGGCACAAGAAGACATGATTGATAAGTTCAAGAAAAGTGATAGGTTTGTTCAAGCAAACGTTGCTCACCATCAGCATAATCGATTTTCTGCAAATGGCAATCAAGAGCAAAACTCAAGATTTAACTCAGGATCAAGATCACATGAGGCAGAGGAGGCAGATCCAATAGAGGAGGTAGATTTAACTCAGGGTCACATAGACCTACTTGTCAAGTTTGTGGGAAAGCTGGTCACATAGCTCTCACTTGTTGGCACCGATTTGATGCACAATTCACTGCTGAGCAACCTAGGTATGATTTTGCCTCACAACCATCAACTCCTAGACCAAGAGCTAATCTCTCAATGAGCAATGATTTGGCAACTCTCTCCGCTGTCTATTACCCCAATTGGTATCCAGATTCTAGTGCAACTCATCATATGACACCAGATCCACACAATCTCATGGAGAAAACAAACTATGGGGGCTTAGAGAGAGTGATTGTTGGAAACGGTTCAGGTTTGCAAATTAATCATGTTGGAAATTCTCTTTTTAAATCTGATTTGAGCACTCATTCATTTAGATTGAATAACTTACTATATGTTCTGCACATTACCAAAAACTTACTTAGTGTGTCACAATTTGCCAAAGACAATAGAATCTTTTTTGAGTTCCATGCTAATAATTGTTATGTCAAATATCAGGACACCAAGGAGATTATTCTCCAAGGGACTATTGATAAAGGTCTATACAGGTTCTACAACTTTGCCCCCACACATGTTGTTGTTCTTGCTGCTCATTTCTCTGCTGTCAAGAGAGATTCTAATTTTCATCTATGGCACTCCAGGCTTAGGCATCCCTCATCTGCTGTGGTGTCTACCATCTTAAAGTCTTGCAATCTTCCTATTTTTGTTGATAAGTCCCTTTGTTTATCTTGTTGTCTTGGGAAGTTTCATCAGCTTCCTTTTTCCTATTCTACCTCTATGTATAATTCACCTTTAGAGTTGGTGTATTCTGACATTTGGGATCCAACCCCTTTTCCTTCAATAAATGGTGATTGTTACTATGTTCATTTTATTGATGCATTTTCCAAATACACTTGGTTATACCTTATTCAATCTAGATCCCAACTCAAATCAGTATTCTTAAATTTCCAACAAATGGTTGAACTGCAACTTGCTACCAAAATTAAAATGTTTTAAAGTGATAATACTGCTGAATATATTTGTCTGTCCAAAGTCTTGCAGGCTCAAGGCATCATTCACAGGTTTTCTTGTCCTCACACTCACCAGCAGAATGGTTCAGCAGAAAGGAAGCACAGGCATGTGGTTGAAATAGGTCTAACACTATTGGCAGAGGCTTCCTTGCCAATGACTTTTTGGGGTGAAGCATTCACCACGGCTGTCCAACTTATAAATTCATAACCAACTCCTCTATTGAACAATAGATCACCTACTGAGTTCCTATTTAGGAAGAAACCGCCTTATGAGAGCTTTAAAGTATTTGGTTGTTTGTGCTTTCCTTATACCAGGCCTTATAATCAACATAAGCTTAGTTTCAGATCCACATCTAGTGTTTTTCTTGGCTATGCTCCTCAACATAAGGGGTATAAATGTCTCACACCATCTGGCAAGATTATTATCAATAGACATGTGCTTTTTGATGAAACTCGGTTTCCTTTTAAAGATCCAACCTCACCGTTTTCTCAAGATAATAAACCTATTCCTGCTACCACCTCTACAGCTACACCTTCAATTCCTTGCCTTACCAAGCCAAACACTATATCCTCATCACCACATATGCCTACTCCACACTTCTCATATCAGCCTCCACCTTCTCATGGTCACCTCATTCCCATATCTGGAATTCACATTGACCTTCCTATTCACTTAGAATTGCTTGCTACTGCTGTACCAGCACCACAAATTCCTCAACCCATGACCACTAGAACCAGAAATGGCATTTCCAAGCCAAAAGCCTTTGCAGCCAAACTAGAGCCCTCTTCAGTCAAGCAATCTCTCTCTATTCCCCATTGGAAACAAGCTATGGATGAAGAGTATGGTGCCTTAATGAGAAATAACACTTGGCAGTTGGTAAAGCTTCCCCCACATAGGGATCCTATTGGCAATAAGTGGGTGTTTAGGGTGAAATACAACTCGGATGGCTCACTCTAGAAATACAAAGCCCAGTTGGTTGCTCAAGGGTTCAATCAAAGGCCAGGGTTTGATTTCACAGAAACCTTTGGCCTGGTTGTGAAACCTACATCCATAAGGCTTATTTTATTATTAGCAGTATCCAGAGGCTGGTCTATAAGGCAACTTGATGTGAATAATGCCTTTCTTAATGGAGATTTGATAGAAGATGTGTATATCACTCAACCACAAGGTTACACAGTTAGTGATGGCAGTTTAGTCTGCAAACTCACTAAGGCCCTGTATGGTCTAAAACAGGCTCCTAGAGCCTGGTATCAAAAATTATCCACTGTATTGCAATAGCTAGGATTCAGCTCCACGAAGTCTGATGTCTCTCTCTTTACAAGAGTCACCTCCTCCTCCTCAACCCATGTGCTGATTTATGTGAATGACATAATAGTAACAGGGAGCTCTTCCACTTACATTACAGATCTGGTCCATCAGCTGAACAATTCCTTTGCGTTGAAGGACATGGGAGAATTACACTACTTTTTGGGCATTGAGGTAACACACACGGCTTCTGGTGGCCTTCATTTATCACAGTCCAAATACATACAAGATTTACTAGTCAAAGCATCTATGCAAGGCTACAACCCTTGTAAGACACCTTTGCCATCTTCCCTGAAACTAAAAGCCTCTGGCAGTCCTCCATTTGAGGATCCCAGCCTCTATCGTTCAGTGATAGGTAGCCTGCAGTATATCACAATGACAAGGCTTGAATTGGCATATACAGTTAATTGTGTGTGTCACTTTATGCAACACCCTCTTCAAGACCATTGGAAGGTGGTTAAAAGGATTCTCAGGTATCTCAGTGGCTCATCTCAGTTTGGCCTCCATATTCAGAAATCCAACAATCTGTGTCTTACAGGATACAGTGACTCAAATTGGCGTAGTGACCTTTATGATCGCAAATCTACCAGTGGGTTCTGTGTCTATTTTGGGCCTAACCTTATCACTTGGTCTTCTAAGAAACAACATGCTGTCTCCCGTTCCAGCATTGAAGCAGAGTAGAGAAGTTTGGCCTCTTTAGTAGTTGACTTGATTTGGATCTGAAACCTTCTTGTTGAGATTCAAGCTCCTTTGCAAGTCACACCTATGATATATTGTGACAACTTGAGTGCGGTGCTATTTGCTGCTAACCCAATTCTCCACTCAAAGTCAAAGCACTTTGAACTTGATTTACACTTTGTCAGAGATCATGTGGCTAAGGGTCTAGTCAAGATTAGTCATGTTCCTGCACATGCTCAGGTTGCAGACATTCTCACTAAACCAGTATCTTCTGCGTTCTTTCATGATTTTCGTTCCAAACTCAGGATCGTTGATATCCGATCCTTGAGTTTGAGGGGGGATGTAAAGGATAAGCAAGCAAGTGGAGTTAGTTAAACAGTTATGAGTTAGTTAAGTTTGTTAGAGTTCTGTTATAGTTAGTTAGAATGTTATAGCAGAAGTTACATGCATATATATTGATGTACGTCTCTGATTCAAAAATGTGATTACTCTCATTCTCATTCACTCATATTCAACTCTCTCTTTCTTCCTTTCTCCCAAGCTTGGTTTCTGATACCTTTCACCTTTATAATTATGTCATATATTTGCTGTCACTTATTGTTCTTTTATCCTACAATATACTTACCCAAACATAGAGGCCTATATGTACAAGACCTAATGTGCAAGATGGCCATTGGTAGGTCCAAATTGCTTTCTAGTTAAGTGCAAATACTCACAAACGAGAAGCCAACGGCAAAATTTGATAGTGGGTGGATGCAATTTTGTTGGTTGAACTCTTTGAAGAAAGGTGATATTTTTATCTTTACTGTGGTTCTTGGAGTTATAAGACGTATTGACGTTTCGGTGAAATGGATCTGAGTACATGCTGCTATTGTTGTTTCAAGCTTTTTTATTTTTATTTTTTAGTCTATTACATGTTAGGTTTTTGTTGCTTTTTGATTTTTAAAATCATGTACTTAGCCCCATAGTGGCTACAAATTTTGTTTTTCTTTTTTGAATTGCTGCTATCATGTGGATGGGAAACTTGAGTTTTGCCCACAATCATTGAGCAATGCTAATGATGGTTCATTTTTGTTAGATATGATCTAAAGTATTTCTTCTTTACTCATTTGTATTTTCTTGGATCTTATGATGTCATTGAACAACTTTGTGAGCCAACTTATACTCTTTCCTCCTAGATCAAGGATTGAAATTGCGGCTTGATGCGGCCAAAATATTGTGGTGTGACTCCTATTCACATAAATTGACCTTAACATAATTACATTAGACCATAGCAAACTAATTTTCAAATTGCAAACCCGCGAAAATTTCACATTACAACAGCCACAATACACGTCATGATAGTTACAATGCTTGCAATCACAACAACCGCAACCATGACCATATTTGCAACCGCAACCACAATTTAAAACCTTATTCTAGATTTTTCCATAATACAATAGATATATTATCAGGTCCCATTGCCTTGTCATTGTCCATCCGCTTCAAAACTTCCGTTGCCTTAAACTCTTAAATTCTACGATAAAATGTATAATTTTGATTCTCTTATCTGTATTTAGCTTTAGCCTATCCAATTGCAAAAGGGTGGTGTGTTATTCATTAAATAACTGGTGAAACAACCTATAAACAACAAAAGAAAAAAAGAATCATGTCCAATTTAATTTCCATTGGCTGATGGATAATTTTTAACGAGAAGATAGTGAAGTGACGAAGAAATATTATGCATATCTCCTAAGACTTATCAGGTAAAAAATCAAAGTTGAGCAATAATATCAAAAGCACAATCTTTTAAGACATTTCATATTTGAGCATGTCAATTATATAAGTTTTCCTACCTTTGATAAATTAAGTGGGCAGTCGGTACTCAAGGTCTCTAACCGATCTATTAAGTCTTTAAATGAAAGATATAAGGTAAGCAAAATGGAAGATGCCTCTTGTATTTCACGAGAAAAGTTTCTATAGATGGTAATGTCATAAATGGGTGAACAGCTAGTTATGCCAAATAACAAAATGGCTGAAATGGTTAGTGATTCGATCTGCTACTAAGAATGTTATGCCATTAAGGTAGTAGAATACATTAAAGCAAACAATCTGGAAGATAAAATGCTTTGAGCGTATTGGGGTGGGGTGAGTATCGGGCGTTGGATTGATTAACCAAATACAAAGGAAGAAGAGTATAAATTTCTTTTTGTTCTAACTACACATGGTATATCACATCTTATATTTGCCCTAGCAATAAAGTTCGTCACTGTGAAATGACTGAAAAGGGTTGAGAAAGCATCTTATGTTAGCTTTCGATATATGTTTTGAATCACTTTACCAGCAACTAGCCCACCTCATCACTCACTGCAAATGGGATCTCTCTTTAATCTTCTCTTCTTTCCAAACATCCTGACCAGGTTCATAGGTAGAAAGAAACTCCATTACGTAGATTTCTCGATGGCCGCATAAATTCTCACCTTTATTTTGTTCTCTGAACATAATCATCCACCATATATAAATAGAATAGTTGCTCTGCATTGGTCTAACCAAGAGAACTAGTGAAGCATGTGTATGAGATTGTTTGTTGGCTGTCCCTTGGAATTCCCCTGAACGCTTCATGGGATTAAGGGCTAGCTAGTCCTGTGTCCAATACCCTTTAGAAAGGATAGTCCTTCTTTAAATGAAGTGTTTGGGGGAACTCCTGGGTGCAACTAACACTGCATGGCAAGAATGAACCTAATTCATTTCATTCCCAAACATGGCAATTTTATATGTGCGTCTTTGTGTGAACTGTGAAGCACTGCGTTCAACTCAACTCCGGGGTTTGTCTCACTTTTCATTTCATAATTGATTATCTTTAGTGCACAATAAGGAAGCACGCAAATTTACCCCGCAACTACTTTCTATTTCTCTCTCTACTTTCTTATTTCTCTGATTCTGTGATGTCTGGCAATTGACTGATGAGAATTTGTTAGCATAATATAAACAAGATTTGTTGTAATTCATGAACTGATGGAGAAACTTCGTGGATCAGTAAAACCATATGGGCACGGGTCCATTTATCATGTCAATCACTGCAGCTAAATTTTTCGGAAGATACTTTGGAACTTCAACACGCATCGCAGTGACTACAACTTCCTTGAGATAAATATCTGGTTCCTGGCTCTTCAATAAGGCAGCTATTCCTTAGCTGTAACTCAGATCAATAAAGTTTGTCAAGTTTTTAAGATTCGTGCGTATAATTTGATTTCCTTTTGTTTAAGGCAAAGAGATGCAACAATTTTAATATTCAATGGCTATGCTTGCCCATATGTGCATTATTTCCTGCTAATTTCGAAGGTGCATGTATATATTCCTTAAGTAGAATGAGTAAGATTAAATATGAAATTTGTTTTATTATTATTATTATTATTTTGTAATAACTAGCGGCTCGCTAGGGCCATCTGATATTCATTATGATGGTTCTCAAATGCTGATAGCACAATTTGGCTATAATATCGTATAATTATATTAGCCCTTTTGAAAATAGTTATTTTATGACAGCTAAATTCGTTGTAGGCCTAGGTTGTTACATCAGGATTAAGATCTCAAACCTCCTGACATTTGTGCGAAGAACTGGCTCGTTTTCCGGTGTAATTACTTTATAAAATCCACTTTGTAGTTAGGTAAAAAAAAATGATAATTTAAAGAGAATGATACATGAGAAACTTATGCAGCTCTAATCATTTAGTTTAAGTTTTCGTTGCATCTCAAAACAAAAATTCAATCATGCACCCTTTGTGTTCTCAATTCTCGAACACTGGTGTTATTGAGCTCTATTGTTTCTGTTGGTGGCAATTTTATATGCATTCAAGTAATTCAGTTGCTGCCATTAAGGATGCACTATTTTCGAGTAATCCACATTATGAAAAAATTAACTTTGTAGCTAGGTCAAAGAACATCCACTGTTACATTAAATAATACTAAGTTGCAGATATTTTGAAAAAAATTATTGAATGTTGAGTTATTCTCCAAGTTGAAGAAGATGTTTAAATTGATTAATTTTACGAACATGATTTAAAGGTAATCTAAGCAAAGTGAATCAAGCCTATCATTGATGGCCACTACTTTCACCTCTTCAAGCTTTCCAACAATATCTGCACCATATCCTATATGGCTTATATAGCTCATGATCACCTACGCTCAACATTAAATTTTGGCTCCTGCAATAGGTTTTTTTTTCCCCAGCAATTTTGCCCTGTAAAAGGCAGCCGCATGTGCCGATTTTTATATTTTGTATGAATGAATTGGATCTAAAGAAAATTCTCTTGTTGTTTGTGAAGGGTTGCACAACTTCATGCGCGAGTTAAAAGCTTACAATATCAAAGAAGATAACAAAAAAAAAAACACACTGTGCTTTTGAACGTACTTGTCGAAATTGAGGTGTATACACAAGCTAATACAATTACGGGTACTATAATTTTTTAGTGCTTGTGATCTGGCTTGCTTAGATTTCTTAATCTATCCGGACTTGCGGGCTTGTAAGATTAATATAAAATACTGGGCAATTTTGAGACGCATGTTTAGATAATCATATGACTTCATGTATTGAACATGTTAGTTCTTATAGGGTTGATCTTCTGCTCGTCGCAAGATATATTTTCCTTGAACCTTCCTTACCCTAGAATTTGAACATTCTCTGAAATTTATTATTACATCTTTGGTTTTTTATAAAACATATTTGAAGTTGTTAAAAACCTACCAAGCCATGCTTTTAATTAAGGTATTGCTAAATAGTATGAAAGAATTATAGTACGAATTTGCACAAATCATGGGCTTTTGCATAAATCATTTTTTTTAATAGGAAAAGAGCTCCAACTCACTAGAAGTGAGGAGCCAAAATAAGAGAATACGAATCCAAGAAACGGATTAAAAAAAATACCAACACCAAACCTTCAAGACAAGCAAGGCTAGCCACCACCCCTACGAAGCAAAGCCAAAGAAACACCAGGAAACAATGCATAAAAATGCTCCAAAAAGAAAACCCCTTCACCAAAAACACACCATAGGAACAAAAAGAGCCACACCAATGGCACACCAGGAAGCCAAAGACCAACCCCAACACGATTCCAACAACAGAAATCATATGAAGCCATGCATGTTTTTGTAAAACACTGTTCCACGTCATTAGTTAAGCCTTTCTCTCGTACTAAACATCTTTTCTCATTAATAAATATGTTTGTGAGTGACGTGCTTATTATAAAAAAAAAAAATACAGTAAATTAATTAAAAAAATAAAAGGAATACCTGAAGTCTAAAGTAGTCGAGCGGGTATAAGTTACTTGCACTTAATAATATAAGCTACTTGTATGCATTTATGTGGTTTATTAATAGAGCTACTGGTTAGTATTTTAAACGGCAAAGAATTATAGTTTAATGTTAATCTAATTTTTGTGCGTCAAAGACAGCTTGTGAAATCTCAAATGGAGAGTTGATCAGAGGTCATCTTTCGATCCACAGTTCCGCAAACATCAGTGCTCTCTATCATTCATTACCATTTTCCTCTATACGTGAAGACTTTTTGAATGAAAGATTCATTGAATTCAAGTGAGTCTAATAAAGAGTTTATTATATAGAGATAACAGTTGTTACAAGAATAACTTATTAGATAACAAAAAGCTAAAGATAAATCTAAAACTAATGATAAGATGAAACAAACTAAATCAAAATCCTAACTAATATATCTTGTATTATCTTTGTTTTATTACTCCCTTCAAACTAGACGTTGCCATGCAAGGCCATGTTTAGATTATGACAATAACAAAAATAAATGGTGAGCCCAAATTGGGGTGAATTAAGGTGAAAAAATCAATCTTAATCGGAAGACATCTTGCCAATAAGTACAAAACCATCATAGATGGTCTCGAAACACTAGATATAGACATGAAAAACATATTAGAGTATCAATCGAATCTTTTGAAAATTTTTCACATTGATGCTAGATAGTGGGGGGGTTTTCAATAAAAACAATTTGTGAGATATACTCGAACAAAATGATGATAGATGCCCCAATGGCAAAAGCCAATGTTGAGATGATCAAAATTTTTGCCAAGTAATATGTACATGCTAGGGATGGGACCATTGGGAGGAGTGTTGGAGTTTCTCTATTAAAGTCACAAAGGCAAAGAAGCATTTGAGTTTCTCCATTGAAAAATATATCAATTATTCTAGTGTTAAGTTTAGTATTAACCATGAAAACGCTCTATACCATGAAAACATTTTAAATGGAAGACAAGTTGAACTTGAGTGTAAGTCATATCGGAGATTATATTATACAGAGATAATAATTACAATGGTAATAAAAAGATAAAAATAAACCTAAAACTAATCATAAGATAAAACAAACTAGATCTAAATCCTAACTAACATTTTGTGTTATCCTTGCTTTATCAATATCATATATATAATTAAGACACTGAGGATGTTAAAAACTTAGTATCCAATATGCTTAGTTCTAGGCATGTCTAGCAATCAGAAGCCAATTGGTAAATAACTTGCTCTATGTGATGTTCCATCTATAAGTGCAAATTTAAGAACTCAAGGTCATTAAAAAATCCTTTAAATTGAACCTTGGATGGGTGACATTTAAAAAAAAAAAAAATATTTTTTTGTAGTTCATTTTTTGCATCTTTTTTAGCTTGTTTGAGGATCGAATGCGGTTTAAGCATATGTTTTGGCTGTATTTCCAGGTTCTGGCGACTATGGTCATTGAGAAATGTCAAAGTGTGCTTTCAAGATATTTGGCTCCCAGGCACCAGCATCTTAGCGCCTAGGCAGTGTATTAGAACAAAGAAGGTGCTTTCAAGCATTCTGACGCCCATGCACTCAGTACTCAATGCTTAGGTGCTAGTGGCGAGTTTGCTCGGGTTTGTCACATTTAAATATGAAGAGAGAGAGAGATGGGGGGAGATCAGAATACAGAAAAGAAATGCAGGGGCTTTGGGAAAAAGGCTAAAGACAACATGAGGAATGGAGATTCAAGGATTAATCACTCCTAATTTTGGGTTTATCATGATTTCTTCCTCTATTGTCTATTTTTATTCTTTGTCAATCATGTGTAACTAAACTCTCTATTTAGGGAGATGATGTAGCTTGGCTTAGATGATATAGTCCTTGTCTCTTCTTGCTTAATACAAGTTTTTATTTCCACAATTGAGTGTTTATTGTAGTTCTTTAATTTATGCCTTTTATGATGTGGCCACTCATGAATTGATCTAGGATTACATTCATGTATTGAATTGGGAAATTTATATATGTTCAGCTTGCTCATATGGTAATCATCATAATCTAACTTTATTCAAGAATAGATGTTATTGATTGTGTGGTTTGCTTAAAATTTTCTTACACCTTGTAGAGTCATTTTCTAAATGGGATTTGTCTAAGGAATAAAAGGATTTCGTTTAGTTAAAGGAGGACTAATATGCTAAGGAATTAGTTGTTAGTCAAGTTGGAAATTTAACCATCAATTGTGGAATTTTAGCTTTATTAAGTAAGAATTCATAGGTTCATCAGAAAGTCAAGTGAAGTTGAATCCCTAGCCTTTATTAGCACTTGTTTTCTTTTGCTGTTTTAGCATTCTCTTTTCCTAGAAAAGAAAAAAAAATGTTAAACATTTGATTTGTTTTCTTTTATTGTTAATTTAGAACTTCCTTCAATTCAAAAGGGTTGTAATAGCCTAAATCAAAATTGATTTTGTTGTTTGATAAATTCAATTCTCATGAGATGACTCGGATTTTTTTACTTCTTGGACGATTTAGTGCATTTGTCAGAGTTATCACAATGATATTTGTTCTCAATTTTTTGAACATGTATTGATAATTATGTCATATACTTGCTGTCATGCATTGTTCTTTTATCTTGCAATACACTTACCCAAACATGGCGGCCTACATTTACAAGACCTCATGTGCAAGATGGACATTGGTAGGTCCAAATCGCGTTCCAGTTAAGTGCAAGTACTCACAAATGAGAAACCAAAGGCAAAATTTGATAGTGGGTGTATGCAATTTTTTTGGTTGAACTCCCTGAAGAAAGGTAATATTTTTACCTTTACTGCGGTTCCTGGAGTTACAAGACCTATTGATGTTTCCATGAAATGGATCTGAGTACATGCTGCTACTGTCGTTTTAACCTTCCCTTTTTTTTTAGTCCATTTTATGTTAGGTTTTCGTTACTTTTTTTTTTTGAAATCATGTACTTAGCCACATAGTAGCTACAGATTCTTTTTTTTTTTTTTTTGAACTGATGCTAACAATCATGTGGATGGGAAACATGAGTTTTCCCACAATCACTAAGCAATGCTAATGATGGTTTTTTTTTTTTTTTTATAGATATTATCTAAAGTGTTTCTTCTCTACTCATTTGGTATTTTCTTGGACCTCATGATGCCATTGAACAACTTTGTGAGTCAATTCATGCCCTTTTTTCCTAGACATTTTCATGCTACAATAGATATATTTTTAGGTCCCACCCATTGTCTTGGCATTATCCATTCCCTTCAAAACTTCCTTTACCGTAAACTCTTGAATTCTACGATATATGTATAATTTTGATTCTCCTCTCTCTGTATTTAGCTTTAACCTATCCAATTGCAAAAGAGTGGTGTGTCCTTCATTAAATGACTGGTGAAACAAGCTATAAACAACAAAAGAAAAAAAAAACAATCATGTCCAATTTAATTTCCATTGGCTGAAGGATAATTTTTAACAAGATAGTGAATTGATGAAGAAATATTATGCATATCTCCTGAGACTTATTATCTAAAAGATCAAAGTTGAGCAATAATATCAAAAGCACAATTATCTTTTTAGATATTTCATATTTGAGCACAACAATTTTATAAATGTTCCTACCTTTGATAAATTAAGTCGGCAGTCGGCACCTAGATCTGATCGATCTATGAATTCTCTAGATAAAGAATATACGGTAAGCAAAATGGGAGATGCCCCTTGTAATTTGTGGAAAAAGTTTCTATAGATGGTACTATCATAAATGGGTGAGTGGTTAGTTATGTCAAATAACAAAATGGTTGAAATGGTTAGTGATTCGAGCAGTTACTAACAGTGTTATGCCATTAAGGTAGTCAGATACATTAAAACAGACAATCTGGAAAACAAAAGGTTATGAGCATATTGGGATGAGTATCAGGTTGGTGGTTGGCCCAATAAGGATTGATTCACCAAATACAAAGGAAGAAGAGTGTAAATTTCTTTTTGTTCTAACTACACATAATATATCACGTCTTATATTTGCCCTAGCAATAAAGTTCGTCCCCGTGAAATGACTGAAAAGGGCTGAGAAGGTATCTAATGTTAGCTTTCGACATATGTTTTGAATCACTTTACCAGCAACGAGCCCACCTCATCACTCATTGCAAATGGGATCTCTCTTTAATCTTCCCTTCTTTCCAAACATCCTGACCAGGTTCATAGGAAGAAAGAAACTCAATGACGTAGATTTCTCTATGACCACATCAATTCACACCTTTGTTTTGTTCTCTGAACATAATCATCCACCATAAATAGAATCGTTGCTCTGCATTTGTCTAGCCAAGAGAACTAGTGATGCATGTGTATGAGATTGTTTGTTGGGTGTCCCTTGGAGTTCCTCTGAACGCTTCATGGGATCAAGGGCTAGCTAGTCCTGTGTCCAAGAACCTTTAGAAAGGATAGTCCTTCTTTAAATGAAGTGTTTGGGGGAACTCTTGGGTGCAACTAACACTGCATGGCAAGAATGAACCTATTTCATTTCATTCCCAAACATGGCAATTTACTATTTGATTTTGATATGTGTTTTTGTGCGAAGCCCTGCTATTCAACTGAACTCCGGGGTTTGTCTCACTTTTCATTTCACGATTGATTATCTTTAGTGCACAATAGGGAAGCACGCAAATTTACGTTACAACTACCTTCTATTTCTCACTCCACTTTCTTATTTCTCTCTGATTCTGTGTTGTCTGGCAATTGATTGATGAGAATTTGTTAGCACAAACAAGATTTTTATGTAATTCATGAACTGATGGAGAAACTTCATGGATTAGTATAAAACGGTAAAACCATATGGCATGGGTCCATTCATCATGTCAATCACTGCAGCTAAATTTTTTGGAAGATACTTTGGAACTTCAATGTCACTTTAACACACATGCCAGTTGTTACTACTTCCTTGAGATAAATATCTGGTTCCTGAGGTCTTCAACAAGGTGGCGCCTCCTTAGCTGCAACTCGATCAGACTAATAAAGTTTGTAAGTTTTCTGATACGCGTGTATAATTTGATTCCCCTTTGTTTAAGGTGAAGAGATGCAACAATGTTAACATTCAATACCTATGCTTCCCCCCGCCCCCCCATATGTACATAATTTCCAGCTAATGATGAAGACTCATGCATATATTCCATTTTTTTTTTTTTTAAGCGGCTCGCTAGGGCCATTTGATTTCGTTCAGATGGTTCTCAAATGCTGATAGCACAATTTGGATATAGTATATTATAATTATATTAGCCTTTTGAAAGTATAGTTACTTTATGACAGCTAAATTCGTTGTAAGCCTAGGTTGTTACATCAGGATTAAAGCTCTCAAAACTCCTGAGACATTTGTGCGAAGAACTGGCTTGTTTTCCAGTGTAATTACCTTCTAAAATCCACTTTGCAGTTAGGTTAAAAAAAAAAAAAAACAATAATTTAGCTTAAAGTTACGTGAGAAACTTATGCTGCTCTAATCATTTAGTTTACGTTTTGGTTGCATCTCAAAACAAATTCAATCATGCACCTTTTGCGTTTTCAATTCTTGATCAGTGGTGTTATTGAGTTCTATTACTTTCAATTGGTGGCAATTTTATATGCATTCAAGTAATCCAGTTGCTGCCATAAAAGATGCACTAGTTTCTTGTAATCCACACTATGAAAAAATTCACTTTGTAGTTAGGTCAAAGAAAATCCACTCAGCAGCTAAGAAAGAAATATTATTTGATTGCTGTTACTAATGTTACATTAAAGAATAAGTTGCAGATATTTTGACAGAATCATTGAATGTTGAGTTATTCTGCAAGTTGAAGAAAATGTTTGAATCGACTAACTTAAGGAACTTGGTTTAAGGAGGGTAATCTCAGCAAAGTGAATCAAGCCTTTCATTTATGGCCACTACTTGCACCTCTTCAAGCTTTTCAACAACTTCTTCACCACATATCCTATACAACTCAACTAGCTCATGATCACCCACGCTCAACATTAAATTTTGCCTCTTGCAGCCGCTTTTCTTATTTGTATTTTGTTCAGCGAAAGGCAGCAACATGTGCCAATTTTCTTTTTCTTTTCTTTTTTTTTTTGATAGGAAAAAGTGCTCAGACTTACTTAGAGGTGAGGAGCCATAGACAGTTGAATATGAGAGAGACAAAAGAAAAACTCAAAAAGCCCAATGCCAAACCCGCAACCCAGGCCTAGAAAGCCACCAACCCCTCAAATCACACAAAAGCAGCACCAGAAAATAGCACAAAGACCCGAGCTACAAACAAGAGAAACCCACACTCGAACAGGAACAGCGCGGGAGCACACAAAAACAAGCCAAAAGACCAACCAACAACACACCAAACCACCACCAGCACCACCAACAAAGCACGGTACAAAACAAAAAGGAGAGGAACAGGACACCAAACGAGAACCAAAAACCACCAAAGAAACCAACACACAGAGCAAAAGAACACACTACCCGCAAAGCCACACCCCGAACCAAGCAAATCCGAGCCAAAAATCCTTTGGTATCGCCTTTGTTCTTCCTTGGACATCCCTTTCTCCTTGGAATTGTGAAGTCTTGACATTCTTTAACTTTAGATAAAGCATCAATCATGGCCAGTCCATTACTTACTTTAAGTCCCATGACTTTTCCAATGTTCCACGAATTTTGCACTTCCACTAGTTCTTCTTCAAACGGAAGCACAACTTCGATAACTCCATTCTGAAATTTTGAACCTGATTCAAACACTCTGCCGATTTTCATAATAAGTTTGTATGAATGAATTTGATCGAAAGAAAATTCTATTCCGCCTGTGTGTGAAGTGTCGCACATCTTAATGTGCGATTTATGAGTTTATGATATCAAAGAACATCACAAAGAAAAATACACTCTGCTTTTTAACGTGTCTAAAATGAAGTAATTGTATGCGCACACTAATACAACACGGGTATTGCTCTAATTTTTTCGTGCTTGTGATTTGGCTTGCTATGATTTCTTTATTCTATTTGGACTTGCGGGGTTGTAAGATTAATATACAGTACTGGGAAATTTTGAGATGCATGTTTAGATAATCAATTAACTTCATGTATTTTTAGCTCTTGTAGGGTTAATCTTCTACTCGTCGCAAGATACAACACATTCCTTCAACCTTCCTTACCCTATAATTTGAACATTTCTCTGAAATTTCTTGTTACGTCTTTGTTTTTCATAAAACGCATTTGAAGGTGTTAAAATCCTCCCAAGCTGTGCTTTTAAATATGTTTGTGAATTGTGACAAACGGGCTTATTATAGGGAAAAAAAAATACCCTAAAAAAAGGAATACCTGAAAGTCTAAGTTGCCAAACGGCTAATGTTAAGCTAGTAGCATGCATTTACGTGGTTTAGCTAATGGTTAGTGTTTTAAACGGCAAAGTGTTACAGTTTAATGTTAATTCAGTAATCTAATTTTTGTGCAAAAAGCTTGTGAATTCTCAAATGAAGAATTGATCAGAGGGGATCTTGCAATCCACAGTACCGCAAACATCAAGGCTATTTATCATTCATTACCATTTTCAGTTTTATCATATAATTAATTAAGACACTGTATTGAGGACGTTAAAAACTTAGTATGCGCTATATATTATTGCTAACCTCCGCATCTTGACGTGGAGGTTGGTTTTAAACATAAACTTTACTCCTTTTATTTTAGTCAATTTATAACTTTGGATAAATCCATAATTTTATTTCATCTATATTAATTATTTTTTTAATTTTTCTTTATCTTATTTAATTTTATCTCTCCGCTATTTTTCTTTATATTTTTTCATTTTTCTCTTGTAATATATAAGTGATTAAAAATTTAACTAATATTATTATACTTTAGATAAGTATATTTTACTAATGTAACAAAATATTTTCCTATAAAATTTACATATAATTAAATTAATATTCAAATAAACTCAAACTTCACACATGATAAAAGCAACATTAACTTCAAGATAATACTACTACGAAATTTTAGTACAAGATTTGATTAATAAAAGCTCAATTTCTATTTTAGATAATAAAATATATAATTAAAAAGGTAAATAAATAAACACATGAATTGTTCAAATATAGTTCAGAGAAATATTTGTAACACCCTACAAAAAATAATACTATGCTTAAGTCATTATATTGTATTCTATAGATTATTACTTGACTACAATACTGGTTGTCTTACTTTTTGTTTAATTACTTTAGTTGCAACAAATGGTAATCTAGTGAATTTGATCGGTTCTAAAATTCAATTACGGGGTAAGTCTATATTTCCGAAGCGTATCACAATGTACACGAAAAATTTAAACAAAAAAAAAAAGGAAATAGACATGTGGAAAAAAAAAAAACAAAGAGACCTAATATGTACAAATATCGCCATCTCATGCATTCATATACTTAAAGTGGCGAGTACATCAAGTTGGGCCCTAAACAAAAAGACATAGGCTCATGTCATTGTAAGCATCTATACAAAGGTCCTCAAAAGACATTTCATTGTCAAGGATACATGAGAATACAAAAAGAGAAAGTAGTGTCTATGGCCAAGATGTCAAAAGAGGGCCATCTTGTACAACTATGGTCTATAGGGGCAAGCTACTCCACTAAACGGACACCGACGAGAGGAATTCGTTCGCCATGCTAGAGCCGACAGGGTCCTAGTAGTCATCAGGAGCACCGAAAGAGGAAGAAAACGAATCCATAGGCTCTGAAGGATAGCTCTCAGAGGATCCTTGGTGGACAAGCTGAGGTGATGGTGGCGCGGATGGATGTGGCACATACACGAGGACTGCTAAGTAAGGGATGGTAGGGTCGCATAGCGGGCTAAACACAGGAACAGCGAAAGCTGAGTGGAAGAAGACATAAAGACGAATTTAGGCAGTGGCCATTATGTACAGCAAGTCCAATGCAAGATTGTAATGCCATTGCCATTCCAGAACTTCAGTGTAAAAGATGATGGTTGCCATTATCCCCGCCATCTGGAGATGACATGGATATAAAAGATGAGAATTCAAAACTCTCGGTAGAGTTTCTATTAGCTATACTACACTGTCACGGTGTTCATCCCTAGTTGCTTCGATTTTACTTAATAAAAAATTATGATTAACAAATCTTATAGCCCTATTCGTTTGGGTTTAAGAAAATATAGCTCGAACAAAAGTCCAATTTTACTTATGCCAGTAAGGAACAGAATGAGTATCAGTCACCATGTTAGGTACAATATCATATAGAATGAAACGCGGCAATAGTCGACGGTGATAATCATTCAAGAGCATGAATATAAATAGCACATTCAAAGAGTTCATATATATATATATAGCACCTTCAAATCACAATCAATCAACATGTATTCATAAATACATTACTGCATGAAAATGGAATGCATTATGTCTCACTGAGTCTTTACTTGCTTATATACCATAGTCTTTTCTACTTTACTCAACACACCTAGGCGTTATGTATCGTTGTCCCTAGGATGTTTTGCTTTTATCTCTAATCCATACTTGGTTCTCTGGGAGTCTTTGGCTATAACTCATAGGTAATAGTCTATTTTTCAGAACTGATCTTACTCCTATACAGAAATATCGGGTTTACTTTACCTGACCTTCCCACTGATCTATTTCCCTTAACTTTATTCTAGGGCTAGCCCAAGTGATATAGAATTCCTCATAATCCTTATAAGTTTCATAATAAATGATAACTTGACTTGAACATTACATGCATGTGCAAGTGCATCATAAGTTATGCATAGCTTCTGGCAAACTTTTCGGTGGCATGATGGATTAAGTTTGTTATCCCGTGAATAGTATCAATCAGCTAGGTAGTCATTCACACAGAAAAATCAATGCAAGGTGTATATATTTCAATTATCAAACCAAAATTTCATAACCTTGGTCTTGAATTGGGTTTCTGCCATTCCTTCCAATTCTGCCCGGTTTTTGTAAATTAAGCTATAAATTCATTTTAACTCATTTAGGCCTGAATTTGGATATGTTGAATTTTTATGTATCTAGTTTCTAACTTTTTTGGTCCCATTAAGTTTTGATAGATATATCTTAAGTTATTGAAGATTTACCTAGGCTTGTCCTGTACTAGATAGATTTAAGCTCTGAAAAAAGTAAAAATTACTCAAAATGGAAAACTAACTGAAACTATATGAAACCTATATGGTTGTAAAGCTAACTGGACATATTTTCATTTTCAACAATTTGCATCCCTTTTGAATGAGTAAAACTCAAGTTATGAGCTCTTAAAGTTAACTAACTTAAATTGCTCTATTCTAACCCAGTTGGAACTTAGGACAATTTTCATGAATTACTGGGAACAATAGAGATTAAATTGGGTTCTGAAATTTTATGGTATGTTACTCTATGTCTTAGCTTTTTAAAAAAATTGGTTGCATTCAATTTGAAGGAGTATAGGGCGAGTTATGCCCTGCTCATCTCACTCTGGTCAGATTCAAAGACAGAAACCTAGGGCAAACTTCAAAAAATTATATCTCCCTCAATGCTATTCCAATGATCTTATAATTTATATGGTTGGAAAGATCTATAAAAATAGGTTCATAAGTTTGGGTGGTCGTAAGAAGAGTCATACACTTCGAACGTATGGATGCCGTAGCATCTCCTAGGTTTCCATATCCTATTTTGCTATCTTTCTTGTTTTTAATGCAAGATTCAATTTCAATCCAATCAAATACTTGCTAAACCAGCCAAGAACACTTATAAAATCTCAATTAAACATAAAATACATGCATATGTTTGAAGGAATGATCAGCCACCAATCACAATAAATCGGTCAAAGAAAGTGGAATCCTATCTAGATATCAAGCTTTGAGCCAAATAAAACAAGTTTTGAATGAGGAAGGCTTGGTGGGATGATGATGGAAAGTGGATAGGATGAGAAAATAAAGGGGAAGAAGAGAGAGTTCTGCTCCTTGCTCAAGTGAAATTGAAGGGGAGAAGAATGAGATTTTAGAGTTTGATGTTTTAACTAATGAAAGTGACCCTTGAAGCATCATTGGTGGATTCCTTTCCTTGTTTAAACTTCGCTGAATTTGCCCATTTTAAGGGCTTAGAGAGTGCCACTTAAGGGGGTTGGATGGCTGGATTTGTGGCAATTTGTTTTAGGGTTTTTATTTATATAATTCTATAGATTCGGTTATGATGGTTTGAAATATCGAATATTTACCGATTTCCCTCAAACTAGTAAATAGTTATTAAATAGCTTTTAAAAAATTTCCTATGCATCTATTTAAATTCCTCAAGTCTAATCTCTCTCTAATTAACATCTAATTAACCCCTAATTAACCTTAATTAGCTTTCAACTTAATTTTACTTATCCGATAAAACCAAACAAATTGATCAACAAGGTAAATTAACATTCCGAAAAATTTTGGATGTTACAATATTCAAGTAATATTAAAATAATATAAATTTAAGTAATATAATTACATTTTTTTTTAGAATTCACGCAAATTAGTATTTAATATCTTGGATAGACATTCAAGAAATGCATAATATAAAAAAAAAATATTGTTTAATATTTTACAAACTTTATAAAAATATTTTATTAAATTATATTAGATATATTTACCAAATATATGATAATATTACTTAAGTTTTTAATCACTTATATATTTTTTAAATAAGAAAAAATTATAGATTTACCCATAATTATAAATTGAATAAGAAAAGAGATGAATGGATTTTTATGTCCAAAATAAAATATGAAACTTGCTGATCCTAACGTGAAAGTGTGGAGATTGGCAATCTTATTATTTGTCATTTGGCATTTCTCAATTCTGAATTTTTTAAAATATTTTAAATTATAACTAATGTTTAATTTATCATTTCTTTCACACTTGCTCTTCCGTTACAATTATCATGTGATATTTCTCCCAATTTATCTTAATTTATTTTCTTTTGAACTTTCATTTCTCTCATTTGTATCTTTCATAACTTTTTATCCTCCATAATTATTCAATTATTTATATTTTAAATATTTTAGAAGTAACAATTACAATCTACTCATTTTTAATGTCAGCATAAGATGTGTAAAATATGTAAATAATAATAATAATATAAAAGATGAGGGAGCAAAAAGTCTATTTTGTCTAAAATAAACTAACTGAATTTTTGTTTTTCGTTTGTCTAAATACAAAACACAAGAAAAGATCAAACAACTAGCTCCTAAGAGAAGCTACACCCGCAACCTACCTGAATTCGTTATTATCTAACCTGAAATGAGGACGAAATTTCCACAAAAATTAAAATACTTCAACCAAGCGCGAAAATACTAAATCACACGAAAGCAGTTTAATGAACTAATAATCCAAATTATAATGCATGTGTTATAATTTGAAATAGTAGAAGACAATGAATGTGTTTTGTCAGAAGGGTCAAGTGGTGAATGAAAAACCACGCCCTTGGTATTTGGATAAATAAGTTTCGGTAACATAAACAAGAGACTGAGCGTGTTTGGATTGGCGTTTAAAATGCCAAAATCCCGTTTAACATACATCCACCATGATTTTAAGAGAAAAATTTATGTTTGGCTCTCAGCTTTAAAATCGATTTTGCACCCCCAACCCCCGTTAAAGTGAAAGCAACCGGGAGTTGCTTCTGCATTGAATATTTCACGTTCACCCATATAAACCAATTAACTTTCCACTTTTATCAATTAGCAGGTTAGCGACAACTGCACGTATTATCAAATCATTGTAGGGTTGTTTGATTTAATTTTTGGGAGAAGATCTTTTGAAAAAATATCTTGTAAAAGAAGACCTTTTAGAGGAATTATTTTTAAAAAAATAATTTTTGTTTGGTTTAAATATGTCAAAAATAAGTTTAGGAGAATGAGTTTGTTTGGATAGGATAAAGTAAAATTACTTTTGATTGTTGATATGAGAGTAATAGTAAGATTCTTTTTCAAAAGGTCTTTTTCTAAAATGAAAAGTAACTTTAAAGATACTTCTTCCAAAAGGCCTTCTTCCAAAAAAAGTTAAATCAAACACTATCATTTATTGTATAAAATTATTTTTCTTCTCCTAAAAAGCCTTATGATAGATGCAAAGTCCAATCTAAACATGCACATAGATGATCGTAGAATCTTGGTGCATTACAACCTGAATACGTGGATGGGCGCTTTTCAACAATATTTCATTTATTACATATTTTATATTTTAAATCAATTAGTATTTGTATTATAATGACTACAATTATTCAAGTGTTTATTACATATTTGGCATTTTATTTAATAATATTATTTAAAATATTTTCTGAAAACCATAATAAATTTAATAAATAAAACAAATTTTATTATTGATACTTAATTTGGTAATAATATTAAAAGTAAAGGTTATTTATTTAATATTTGAACAACACTATCTAAATAATATTTAATGCCAAAATCATTTTTATATAAAAGTTTCCAAATAAAAATTACGTTACTACAAAGTTAATTCTAACCAAAATCAATTTTGTAAAATCAAGTTCACTCTAACTTAAGTTTGTAAATGCTAATCCAAACACACACTAAAATGTAGAGCACAGTATCTACTAGCTCAAAATTAAATGATCTTAATAGGAATTGAGGGTGTTTCATGGATGTGAAAATAGAAAAGCAAACACTGAAAAAAAAAATATTAGACAATATTATTCTAAATACATCTCTATAATTTCTATCTTTCTCCATTTTTTTTCCCTCCTTATTTTCTGTCACACTGCTTTCAGAAACGCGTAGGTGCTGTTTTGCAATTACTAATATTACCTGGGAAGGAACTAGCTGCAGTGCTGGCCTTTCCTTAAGTCGATAAGTAACTTGCCTCTAGCTTTACAAATGCTTTCAGATTCTGTGGGAACCGCATTCAACCATGAACCTAGACGAAATAATGGCCGCCGTATAGGATGCTAATTTCGAAACGGCATAAAGCTATATTGATACCTTTTTCTCTCTATCCTTTTTGCCAAATGAAATCATATAGTTTTGAGTTGATTGTAATTTGTAAAGCAGGGAATAGGAGCTAAACATAGAACATTTTAGACTCAGTAAAGCATGTAAGAGACAACCGTTAGACGGAGGACTTAATTACTACACTAACATATCTATTATTAATGTTTAAATATTTATCTACATATACACATATAATTTTAAATTATATTTTGAATGATAAATATATTACCACACGCGCGTACCACAAAATCGAAGAGTATGTTATCATCGCTCATGCCACATAGTGCGGTTTCTTAGTAAACATTCGTTTTTGTTTATGCTATATCGATACCCCTCTCCTTCTTTTTCTTTCTTCTATTCGGTCTCTTTTTTAGTTTTCACTTTCCACTTCATATTATCCATGGAGCTATTGTTCCTAGCTTTTAGAATTGATGCCATTCAAGGACCATCTAGATTTTGGCAGGCACCGAAATAATTTCTGTTGCTAGATGAAGTTTTGCCAAGTTGAAGAGATAGTGCAATCTAGGCATATATTCCCCTTTTTGTTGACTGTATATCCTGGAATTGAAATCTTATCACTTGTTGTTAGTAATTGATGTACAAATTGCTGTGAAAAATAATTTGAACACTAGTATTTTAGTTTTAAATAATAAGAATAAAATAATAGCAACAATAAGAAGTAGTAGAACAAAATTATCACGAATCGTGTAAAGCACTGTCCTTAAGGGTTTAATTCCGCCCTACCCAAAGCTATGTTCGATGGAATGATGTTGACGGTTAACCCTCCAGGATTAGATATGGGTCTCCACGGGAACTCGTCCACACGATGATCCCGGTATGTTGAGCAACAGATCTTGCAAGAAGCAAAAAATGCAGCAGAAGCAATGGGGGCAGCTTCTATTGTGTAGAAGAGAGAGTGTGAGGAGATGATTGTTGTTCTGTGTGTTGTGTTGTGGCATATAGCAGGCTTTATATAGGGAAAAAAAATAGCTGTTGTAAAAGAGCCGTTGCAAAATAGCCGTTAGATAACGGTCAGAAAAAGAGCAGTTGGAGCATTAAAGAGATTCAACGGTAAAAAAAAAATTTGACTAAAATTAAAAATAAAATTTGTACGGGTAGGAAAAGCTTAGCAGGCCCACACGCACGCAGATGAGATGGGGTGCGCGTGTGTGTGTTTAACTAAGGCCCAAGTCCATAATGCTACCTCAATACTATAAGGTATTTACTGATTAGATACCATTATATATAAATATTTATTAAAACATTTTTATGAGCAATATGGGACTTCTTCCGTAGCTAAATACACATTGAATAACTAAGTTTGAAATACACTAAGACCCATATATATACAACAATCCCCCACATGTTTCAAACTTAGAGGAATAAACAAGAATGTTATGCTTTAGTGTAGTATCCAAAGGATTTGAACTTCACCTTAGGTACAGGTGAGTGACAACCCTAAGGAAATTTGGTAGAGAAATCTCTTTGAACCAAACTTCTAAGATAACGGTTGGAGCACATCCACCAACCACACAACATTCCATAAAATATGCCGCTCTTAGCTATTTTACACATTAAGGCCATGCGCTATCCTGGAATCATGAGAGCTCTAGAGTTTTATGCCCATACTCATGGGAGATGGCCTCATCTCCACTCTCACTTAGGTGGCATCCAACAGGAGTATGCTACAGCAGATACCCCACCCCCACATTGAGGGCTATGGATCCATTAAGATCATTGCTCATCCTCAAACACCATTGTAGCGGTATTGTCATACATCATAGGAGGGACTCTTCACCAAGCATCTCATATGAATGGCAGAAATCAGTAAGAAGTGACAATACCTTTTGTGAGACTCGTATGACTTCATTTACCACATTGAACCACCTTCATGGGATCTCCAATCACAGTGGTTGGGTTTCCATCATACCGCCTCAAGTAATAGGCATCAGTCCCATCCCCCTCAATATTTCACTTACTAGCGTCCTAGTAAGTGGCTTCGTCAAAAGGTCAGTCAAGTTCTTTTCTGATCTTACAAAATCCATGGATATCACATTGTTCTCAATCAGCTACCTTACAATATTATGTCTCAAATTGATATGCCAGCTTTTTCCATTATATATTTTGTTCTTTGCTCGAGCAATGGTAGCTTGACAATCACAATGAATAGACACAGATGTCTGTGTTCTATCCAATAATGGTATGTCCACCAATAGGTTTTCAACCATTCAGCTTCTATTCCTGTCTTCTCTAAAGTTATAAATTCTAATTCCATGGTGGACTTGGCAATACAAGTCTATTTGGTAGACTTCCAAGAAATAGCCCCACCTGCCAGCATAAAAATATACCCACTTGTAGACTTTGATTCATCAGAGTCAGAAATCCAGTTTGCATCACTATATCCCTCTAATACTAAGGGATAAACAGAATACACTAAATCAAAATCTTTAGTACCTTTTAAATATCTTAAAAGTCTAATTAAGGCATTCCAATGGATATCACTAGGATTATGAGTATATCTACTTAGTCTATTTATAGCATATGCAATATCTGGTCTAGTGCAGTTCATTAAATACATCAAACTACCAATTATGCTTGCATATTCAATTTGTCATACACTATCACCTTTGTTTTTAACTAGATGCAAACTAGAATCATAAGGAGTAGATACAGGTTTGTAGTGAAAATATCCAAATTTCTTAAGCATGCTTTCAACAGAGTGAGATTGAGATAAAATGAATCTATCATTTTCCTTAATCAATTTTATTCCAAGTATAACATTAGCAACACCCATATCTTTCATATCAAATTGAGAAGACAAAAATCTCTTAGTTTTAGTTACAAAATTTAAACATGTACCAAAGATCAGTAAATCATCAACATATAGGCAGATGATAACACCAACACCATCATTAAACTTGCTATATATGCATTTATCGGATTCATTTGTCACATACCCATTGGAAATCATAACATGATCAAATTTTTCATGCCATTGTTTTGGAGTTTGCTTTAAATCATAAAGAGATTTAACAAGTTTGCATACCTTGTTCTCCTTGCCCTTAACCACACATCCCTTAGGTTGTTCCATGTAGATATCTTCTTCAAGATCACCATTGAGAAATGCGGTTTTCACATCCATTTGATGCACAATAAGTTTATAGATAGATACAATGACAAACAAAACTCTAATAGATGCAATTCTAGTAACAGGAGAATAAGTATCAAAGTAATCAAACTTCTTTTGTTGCTTGTACATATCCAATAGGTTTTGTTTTAGGTGGTAAATCTACTAATTCCCAAGTATGATTGGCCATAATAGATTCAATCTCAGCATGTGTAGCATCTTTCCAAAAAGGAGCATCAATAGATGTAATGGCATCATTATAAGTTAAAGGATCATCAGAAACAAAATAAGTATAAAAGTCATCACCAAAATCCTTTTCTTTCCTAGTTCTTTTTCTCCTTCTCAATTCATTATCATTTTGATCAACTACATCCTCAGATATATTCTCATGTGAGTTACTAATATACTTCTCTTTAGTTTTCATAGGAAACACATGCTCAAAGAATGATGCATTACAAGATTCAATTATGGAATTATGTTCTAACACATCACTTTTCACAACAAGAAATCTATATGAACTACTATTTTGAGCATATCCAATAAACACACAATCACATGTTCTGGAACCAAGTTTCCTTTTCTTAGGGTCTGGCAACATTACCTTAGCTAAACACCTCCACACTTTCAGGTGTCCTAAATTAGGTTGTTTATCAAACCAGAGCTCATAAGGTGTTTTACTATATTTCTTATGTGGTATCCTATTTTGTATATAGTAAGCCGAGAGGATAGCTTCCCCCTATATATAGTTAGGTAATCCTGAACTAACAAGTAAGGCATTCATCATTTCTTTAAGAGTTCTATTTTTCCTTTCGGCTATACCATTAGATTCAAGTGAATAAGGTGGAGTTATTTCATGTATTATACCATGTTCACAAAACTCATTAAAAGAGTTTGACTCATATTCACCTCCTCTGTCTATTCTTAATCTTTTAATTTTCTTACCAAGTTAGTTTTCTACTTCATTTTTATATTTAATAAACATTTCACAAACCTCATCCTTAGTTCTCAACAAATATAATTTAGTATATCTAGAATAATCATCAACAAAGATTATATTATGTAGAATCTTTTACCACCTCTTGTCATTGTGTGCTTTAAATCTCCTAAATCGCTATGTACTAGCCCTAATAATTCACTTTGTCTTGTTACTTGTTTGGATGGCTTCTTAGTTATTTTAGTTTCTACAAAAATTTCACATTTATCCAAGCTAGTATTATTCAATCTATCAATTAGTCCCATTTCTTTTAATTTTAAGATATAAGGAATATTTCCATGTCCTAATCTACCATGCCAAACATCAAGAGAATCAACCAAGTAAGCAAAAGAATAATTTCCTTCATTATAATTAGTAACTACATTCAAAACATACAGACCATCATTAAGATAACCTTTACCAACATATATGTCATTCTTAGATAAGGTAACTATGTTACTATCAAAGGTTACCTTCACATTGGCATTGTTAAGGAGATGGACCGACACTAGACAATGTTTAATGGCAGGTACAAAGAGTACTTCGATAGCACAAGGGTTTTCCTAGATGTCATTTTTAATGGCACCTTTCCTTTACCTAAGACTGAGATTTTGCTTGAATCTCCTAGGTAAACATAATCTTTCCCATCCTCTATGGGAGAAAACTCAGAGAACATCTCCTTCTTAGCACAAATGTGCTTTGTGGCACCAGAGTCCACAATCCATCCCTTGGCTTCCTTCACTAAAAAGCATTCAGACACTATTGCCACTATAACATCGTCTTGATGTTCCACCATGTTTGCTCTTGTCTTTGATGATGATCCTCCTCCTTTATTTGCGCCTCCTTGATTGTTCCTTCTCAGTTTACAAGCAGATGCAAAATGACCTATTTTGCCATAAATAAAACAAGCACCCTTCTTCTTTTGTTGTTGGTTAGAATCATGCTTGAAAAGTGGTTTATGAACTCTAATGTTATGATTTTTAGAGCCATAAAATGAATTTTTAGACTGCATATCCTTCGCAATGTTAGCTCTAGCATGCATTTCCTTAGCATTTTGTTCACTAGCCATTAGCCTATTTTTCTCCTCAATCTTACAATAGTTTCTTGCAATGTCATAGCTTTTCTCTTTTGCATGAATTCATTTTATAATCTTTCCAAGATTCAAGTAGTTTATCAATAAGAGTTTGAAATACAAACCTTTCAGGCAGAATATCTCATTCCTTAGCTAATTCATCTACAAGCTTAGTAAATTCATTAATTTGAGAAGCAACAAATTTATTTTCATCCATTTGAAATACATTATAATTATGAACCAAGAACTTTTTACTACCTTCTTCTTCATAAATATATTTTTTAACCAATGCATCCCAAATATCCTTTGCATGAACATAATGACAGTAAATATCATACAAATCATTTTTTAAAGCTCTTAAAATATTATGTTTGCATAATTTATCAGCCAATTTCCAATCCTTCAAGGTTTGTTGATAATTTTCAGAATCATGTTCCGATTTAGGATCTTACAAAACAAAATTGATTTGAGAAAAGTCTAAAACTTCTAAAATTCTGTGTTGCCATCGTTTAAAATTATTTCCATCAAATGATTCAATCCTTGAAGCATCAGGAATGACCTTAGTAGCAGCTAAAATACTAGGATCCATATTAAACCCTTAAGAATATTGTGAAAAATAATTTGAACACTAGTATTTTAGCTTTAAATAATAAGAATAAAATGACAGCAACAATAAGAAGTAGTAGAACAAAATTACCACGAATCGTATAAAGCACTGTCCTTAAGGGTTTAATTTCGCCCTACCCAAAGCTATGTTCGGTGAAATGGCGATAACGGTTAACCCTCCAGGATTAGACATGGGTCTCCACGGGAACTCGCCCACATGATGGTCCTGGTACGTTGAGCAACAGATCTTGCAAGAAACAGAAAATGCAGCAGAAGCAATGGGGGCAGCTTCTATTGCGCAGAAGAGAGAGAGTGAGGAGATGATTGTTGTTCTGTATGTTATGTTATGGCATGTAGCAGACTTTATATAGGGAAAAGAAATAGTTGTTGTAAAAGTGCTGTTGCAAAATAGCCATTAGATAACGGTCAGAAAAAGAGCAGTTGGAGCATTAAAGAGATGCAACAGTAAAAAGAAATTTGACTAAAATTAAAAATAAAATTTGTACGGGTAATAAAAGCTTGGCAAGCCCACACGCGCGCGGACGAAACGAGACGGGGCGCATGTGTGCGTATTTAACTAAGGCCCAAGTCCATAATACCATCTCAATACCATAAGGTATTTACTTATTAGATACCATCATATATAAATGTTTATTAAAACATTTTCATGAGTAATGTGGGACTTCTTCCGTAGTTAAATACATATAGAATAACTAAGTTTGAAACACACTAAAATCCATATATATACAACACAAATTAACAAGCAGCGCTACAAGAACATAAATTATTAGAAAACTAACATATTGATGATAATGAATAACTTATTGCACTAAATTTAAAATATATAATAAATGCATAATGTCTTCATTATAACTTCTCAGTTTATTAAAATGTATTCTTTTATAAGTGATTAGGCTGTTTTGTGAAAATGCGTTATATATATAGATATCGTTAAAATGAATATATACAGGTTTCGCATGCAGCATAAATATGGCCCCAAGAGAAAAATAAATATTTTGCTCATATGAGATGTCAACTACACATACAATATTCTGATGTGGACCAAATTTCAAAGTCAAGGCAATTTGCATGAAGCAACTACCTTCTAAATTTTGTTACACCTACATATGCACATCTAGAATATTTGATGATGGAGAGGGTGGAAAGCTTTCGGCAAGTCGCCTCGTAATAAATTATTCTTCATTCTTCATCTGACCCTAGACACTGACCAGGTTCAGCTATTTGCCATATCAAGATCATTATTGTAAGCTTTAGCTAGCTAGTGCTCCTCCTTCATGCGGTACCACCATTACATGAAAAAGCTTTCATGTTTTTCTATAAATAGCAGGATTCATTCTACACAGCCTCGTTGTCATTGCGGCACGAAAAAGCATATAAATGTTGAACGTTAGCTATCACCTAGAGTTCCTCTGATCACTTCATTGTGTTTTGGTACTTCAGAGCTCTCAAATGGAATGCAACACTGAAGTGTTTGGGGGAACTCCGGGTGCCACCTGACATTCTCTCTATGCATGTAACTCTTGAGGATATCATAACCTTCATTTATTTCCTTTTCTCCACTGTGAGTTTGGTCTTTGAATTTTGACTTGCCTTCTAGTAGTACAAATAAAACAATTCATGCCAAATTAAGCTGCAACTGCTATTTTATATGTGGTGTTTTTGTTTAACATGTACCACAATATGGAGATTTATGATTATTTACATGAATATGGGATTTTTAATTGAACCAGCTAATGTCATTGGTTGGTTTAGTTTTTATTTATTTCTTTATTTATTTTTGAACCCTACCATGCGCAAAATTTCCTTGCTCCATGATTCCCATCACCCTGAAAATTAAGATTCCCCTACTCCCCACTGAACCAGCCACTCAAATTGGCTGGTTTGGTACTTTTATTTTTTTAATATTTTCTTAACCAGCCACTGGAATTATGGATTATTGACACTCATATAGAAAAAATTGAGACACAGAAATTAAGCACTTCATGCAATTAGGCTTAAGTTATTTGTGGAGGATTTGTTTTGCACGCCAAAATACAAACAGTTATTGGAAGACGTCTAACGTGGCGTATGGTATGAGGTTGGATTAGTGACAATCTTCAATTACATTATCTAGATCCACTATATTGCCATGTTTGATATCACATATTATCTAGTAATATGGATTACTTGGTTAATCCAGATTGTATCTAAAGTGGCAATCTATATTATCCTTAAGGGGTAGTCAATCGGATTACCACCCATATGGTAACATTATTATTAAAAATAATAATTATTATTATAATAATAATAGTTAATTATCATTAATAATTATTATTATTTATAATTAATATTATTATATAATTAATTAATATATTGTTGTAATTACCTTTTGTAAAACGAAAGAGTAGGCACTAACAATTTCTAAACGCAATTATGCTTTAATTTTTAAATCTTGGCCATTATCAAAATTCGTCTGGGACAGTTAAATTAAACGTATTCATTCTATTAGTGTACACAGTGCAAGTGTTAGTTATTAATCGTTAGTGGTGGTTACAAGCTTGTTATTCTGTTCACTTTCTGTTACTTGTAGTTATGACAATTGTGACCTCTTAGATTAGTGTAGATACTCATCTCTGTATAGCATAAACACAATAATCGATTGAAGCATAATTCAGTTTACAATTTTATTTCCTTTCTCTCTGAGCTCAAGCTCTCTTTTTCTTTTCTCGATCTGGTACCTTTCACATTGCAAGTCAACCAATTTTAAATTTAATATTATGTGGTGTAATTTTATCTTATTGTACATGATAAATTACATTCTACAACGTCGCAAAATGACCTATATATATATATATATATATATATATATATATATATATATATATATATATATATATATATATATATATATATATATATATATGATGCATTTACATTACATTTATTATACCTCAGATTTTGGGATTTGAGCAAATTCAAGTAAGAAATAATTAGAGGTTTGAAAATGTGGTCTAGGTTAATATGACAAAATTAAGAAAATTATGGTAGACGATGCTAAGAGAGGAAAAAAAATTAACTTGGGCATGACAAGTTCACAACTCAGAAAGACATGCATGTCTTATTTCAAGGTTGGATTAATTAAACTAGGTCGAAGTAAGAGTTTTAGGCAATTTTAGTAATAATCATTTATATGGTGCAGAAAAGTTTTTAAAAGCTCAAAAACTTGATTCAAACCCCTTTTTTCAAATTCTCTTTGACACCATCGGGCTGCATTCAGTACATGACAAGTAAACCATAATTTTTCTCCATGTCAGAACCAACTACAGGATTAATGAAAGCTGAAAATGAAAGCATTGTTGCTATCATTAGCATGGTTACTATGCAAATTGATATATTGGTAATCAAATATATTTCTAAAGTTATTTTAGTACCTAAACTTTATCAAAAACCTGTTAAGTTTATGTAGGTCATTTGATGCAAAGCAATTCACCACTAGAAATTATCATAATAACAATCGATTTAACGACCAATTTGAGCACCATAACAAAATTGTGTGGCTTGAAAAATCGGTCGCTGAATTAGTTGCAAATATGAGATTTGCAATCAAATTAACAAACAATTGGAGCATGGAAAACAAATTGTGTGGCTTGCAGAATCGGCTGTTAATTCGGTCGCAAATAGAAGATTTATAACCAAATTAGCAACCGATTTTAGCATGCATAATAACATTATGTGGCTTGAAGAATCGATCGCAAATCTTTAGCTACTGATTTGAGCACCATAACAAAATTGTGTTTTTTGAAGAATCAGTTGCTAAATTGGTCGCAAATTTAAAATTGAATTGCGACCAATATAGCGACCAAATTTCAAACCAATAAACGTGACTTTTTAATATAAATATTAATCACAAAATTGAATGCTAACTAAAAATTTTAATTGCATTTAAATACTAAAAATATAAATACTAAAAAACTTTAAAATTTTAACTGTCAATTTGGAGTTACATATGTAATGTGAAGTTAAGTTATTTATTTTTTTAATTTAAATGATAATTTTATGTATGGACTTATTAAATTTCAATTTGATATATAATTATATAAATACATTAAAATATATTTTATTGGAGCTATGGATTTTTATGAGAGAAAAATTATATTGTATGATTTTTTTTGTTATTTCACTTTAAAGAAAAATAAAAATTTAATTTATCAAAAAAATCTGAATTTTTTTTATAGCTAGTATCACTAATTTACGACTAATTTTACAATTGCAAAATCTGTTGCAAAGTTTAGCCCCTTTCTTACAACATTTAAGCCCTAATTTTTATCGAAGAGCCATCTTCTCCCACTCATTTCTCTTTTCCCACCTTTCTTATTGGAACTACCAGCCCCCACCTCACCAGCTCCAGTCCATTGTTTTACCAGCCTATAATCGCCATTCGCCATGCCGCCGATCATGAGTTGGTCCGCGTGAGCCATCTCCTGCACTGGAAAACAACACTGTCATGAGTACGAGCCACCCCTTCTAGCGTGCGGTTGTCTGTCCAACCATTAGATCATCGTGCTGTTAGCCATTCCATCTATCACTAGTGACCATGAGGAAGAAGAAGGTAGCTCCAATTGCTAGGTGGGTGGTTAGGAGGCAAGAGTTAGTCTTTCTCCTTCATTTTCTTCTCGTTTTAGCATATGAGTTTGACTCCAATTTTTTTTTTTTTTTTTGTGTTATGTGATGAAACTAACAATCTTTTGGTGCTTTGTAGAAAAAGGATAAGTTTTGTGACTTTGTGTTTGGAATGAGTGTTTATTTTTTGGCTTAGTTTTGGTGAAGCAAGGCTTTGATTATGTGATCATATTGCTAGCATTTTGTGATTTCATTTTTGGTTTAGTGTTAGTGAATCAAGACATTAATTATGTGGTTATGTTGTTAGCATTTTATGATTTTATTTTTCACTTAGTTTTGGTGAAGTAAGGCTTGAATTAAATTGGTTTTTGGCTTAGTTTGTTGTTGCGTTTCTAATTACATCTTATTTTTGTTCAAATGTTAAGAGAATTGTGGTTGTGGTTGCTCGAAAATGTTAGAATGTTGAGTCTTCTTTCATCTTATGTTTGTTTAAATGTTAAGAAGATTGTTGTTGTGATTGCTTGAGAATTAGATCTAGTGGAAAGAGGTGATAGTGTTATTTTTGGTGTAATTGTTAAGAAGATTGTTCTTATCCTGTATCTTATTTTTGTTTAAGAACTAAGAAGCTTTACCTTGTTATTAGGTTTTCTTGTATTGTTGTTGTGGTTGCTTGAGAACTAGGTTTAGTGGAAAAAAAGGTGTCAATGCTATTTGTGTTAAGTGGGAAAGAAAATTTTATTCTTGGTTTTTTTTTTTGGTTGGTTAATCATGTGCTTTCTCAATGTTGTGCATATGCCCTTTCTTGCTATATTGTTTCTTGTCTGTGCATATGCCTTTCTTGTTAAATGCTTCTCATTGAAGTGGTGGTTGTTTGTAGGTACCATACTTAAGAGTATATTCTGACATGAAAAAAATATTTAGTGTATTCTTTCTTTTGATTTTTTTTTTGGCCTATATTATTGGATATGAGTTTGATGGAATTGATCGAAATATGAGTTTTTAGTTGAATTGAACAAAGTTGGGTTTAGAAGAAAGATGAAGGATGATGTTGAGCAATTGGACTTTTTTTTTGTTCAATAGTGAGTTATTTTTTTATCTTGCTTAAGGATGCTTTCAAATTGTTTTCTATAATAGAACTTGCCATGGAGCTAGTCTACTAGCCAATGTTATTATTTTTGCTTAATATAGTATAACTGAGAAAAAAATTTGGATGTGTACTAAGTAATGTTGATTTATACTAAATGAATATAAAATTGATGATTATTGAGTATTTCTCTACTGAAGACTTGATAGATAGACCTGAAGAGATAATAGAGATAATGGAAGAGTCAATAGAGTTAATGAAAGACTCAATGAATAAAGTTGAAGGCTAAATAGAAATTGTTGAAGACTTAATGGAGAAGGTTGAAGACACAATAGAAGTTGATGAAGAATCAATGAATATTTAAAACTCAATAGAGAGAATTGAAGAACCATTGAAACAAGAACAAGTTAGAAGTATGCTAAAAATTTATTTTTCGTAGTTTTTATTTAGAAGAATCTTGTAGTTTGATCAACAATGTATGTTGTTGTAGTTTTATGTTGTTTAGGGTTTATGTAGTTGACGGTGGTTTTATATATATTGTGTATGTTGAATAACTTGTTTTTATTAAACATTATTTAAACTAAAAGATGCATTACTACTATTGAACATTATTAGGAGTGATTCTTATATATAATTTGAACTTATTAGATAATGGAAAAATAGATATTGCCTTTTGGTCTATTGCTGATATCAGGATTTCAAAAATTGAAATCTAAAAACAATTACATTTTAGCAAACGATTTAGTAATCGATCAGAATTTGTGACCTATTTTGCAACTAAAAATAGACATAAGTCATAGATTTGGTGAACGATTTTGTGATCGGTGATCATTTCTGACTAGTTTTGTCATCAAGTTAGAAACTAATTTCATGACAGATTATTTCAATTACAAATTTAGCAATTGATTTAGCAACTAAATAATCTGACCTAAACTTGCAATCGATTTAGCAACTGATAAACTTATAAATGGTTTAGTATTACTTAACCAAATTAGTGACCGATTTTCTGTCAGTAAATGTCAACCATGCCATCAATATCAGGGTTGCAATCGTTGTCGAAAATCAGTTGCAAAATCAACGACAAAATTTTGCAACCGATTTTTTTAGTCACAAATTTTTTTTGAAACCAAGGGTTATGCAACTAACCAATTTGGTCGCAAATTATGTAACTAACCAATTTGGTCGCAAATTGTTTTAGCGACAGATTTTCCCTTTTTGCTTACTCTTTGCTATTTAAAGAAGGAAGTTGTGTGGTTACTAATGTTGATAGTGATGAGTCATTTATGGTAGGAACGAGAGTAAAAATGCTTTTCCTGAAAACTAGAATTTAGTTTCCAAACAGGAGTGTAAGCTCAATAAGATTGAGCTTGATTCTAAGTTTTGACATAAGAAATTAGGTGATTGTAATTTGAAATCCATTTAATTTGATCAAAAGGAAGAGTTAATCAAAGATTCACCTAATATCTAACCATATTGTGACTATTGTCAACTTGGCAAGCAGCATATATTGTCTTTTCCTAATTCAACTACATAAAGAACAAAGGGGGAAAACTTTATTTTGTTTGTTCGAATTATTGTGGACCTATGAAAACCATCCCACTTAATGACAGCAAGTATGTTATTATATTCTCTTTATATATGATGTTACAAGATGATTTCAATTTGCCTTAAGTAAAAATTTGAAGTATTTTTTCCCTTACTTTTAAGAGGTTCAAAGCCTTTTTTGAAGATCAATGTGGCTGTATATTGAAGAAGCTCAAAATTGATAATAGGAATGAGTATACTTCAGTTAAATCCAATATGTTTTGTGATGACTTAGGAATTAAGCATTACCTTATAGTGACTTACTCACCTCAGATAAATGATGAAGTGGCAAATAGAAAGAACACTATTAGAAATTAGCAGATAATCGACAGATTTTACTGACGGTACAAATCCATTGGTATTTCCAACAAATTTACCGTCGATAAAATAAAAAAAATTGACATCGAAATTTACCAACGGAACGAACAATCCGTCGGTAAACTTGATGAAAAATGTTCATGACTAAGATTAATGATGGTTGCATCATCGATAACATTTTGCATTTTAATTTTAATTTTTTAAATTTAAAAAATTACCAATGAATATTTCGCCGATAAATAAATTAAATTACTGATGGAATGACAGCCGATATAAAATTATTTTTTAAAATAATTTAAAAATTTAAATAGTGGTTAATGGAAAATTTGTTAGTAATTAAAATAATTAATTATTACCTCTTTAAGTTACCAACGAATATGATGTCAATAGCATTTTGTATTTTATTTTTTTTAATTTAAATTTATTAAATATTACCGACAAAAAACCCTCGGTATTTGAAATTTGGGCGTTGACGCCTAAAACAGTTCATTTTCCATATTACCAATAGAAATTTTATCGATAATGAGTGATTAATGAAGTGATTTGTTTCATTAACTCATTAACGATGTAAATCCGTTGATAATATGTAATTCATTACCGATGAAAAATCTATCGATAATAATAAACCAAAACATTAAAAAGCGAAACGCCCCCTTTTTCTTCCTCATTCACAACACACACACACACACACACTCTTTCTTTCATTCCCCCAGACAACCATTGGCCATTTCACTACCGCTGGAGCTTCCACTTCATCGTTGGAGACCGCCATTTTGTTCATGGTATGTTATTAAGTATTCTAATCGATTTAGCTTTTTTGGTTAGCCTATTTTTTTATTCCATTTCTTTACTCAATTTTTAGTTTCTAAGTTAGTTAACTAACCTATTTTGTTGTGTTGATTGTTAAAGATATCATTTGGAGCACTTAGAGCACTTGTTGATTGGTGCATTGAGTGGTTGGAGTGTTTTGGTGCATTTGGCACATACATTGTAACCCATTTTGATACTTTATATTTTCTGAAGTATTAGAAACTTAAATTTCTAGGATAGAGTTGTAGGATGGAAGAAGGAGGATGTGATTACATGACTGGGGAAAGGCTTAGAGTTCCTTCCCATTATTTGAATTATATGCTATGATGTTGTGTGCTTACATGATATGAATTAAGGGGGTGCGCTTTAAAACAGTTTTTGGGATTGACTTTTTGATTTGCATGACTGTATATGTTTATTATTTGTGTTTAGTTGATGAATTAATTTTTGTGGAGGCTGGGGAGATTTTGCCTAATTTTTTTTTACTATTTAGAATATTGACGTTTGAATTAAATAATTGTCATAATTAAATAATTAGTGGCGGCTAGCTCCTTATTCAAGAGAGCCTTTTGCCTAGTTTTTTGGCTATTTAGAAGGTTGTATAAATTAAATAATTGTTATAATGTAATAATCGAAGGCTCCTATTTTAAGGGGGCTTTGTCATTTTGGTAATGTAGATTATTATGGACTAAAAAAGTATTGTAATAAAAATTAGTAGGGACTTCTAATTTAAGGGGAGACTGCCTAATTTTTTTTAATTATTGTGTAATTGTTATGCTCTGTAGGTGTGTCATATTATTGAGAGACAATGTTTGCTCTAAATCGAGCGTGAATATATGTTAGATTGCACCCAGGTCAGGGGCATTAAACCATAATTTTATAAAGGGATTAAAAAATTCATAATCATTTTTGGTCAAATAGAGCAATTTATACATGAAAGGACAGTTAGGTGTCCTTGTGATAAATGTAAATATAGTAGATTTTTAGACATTAAATCTATTAAATATCACCGATACAAGGAGGGCTTTAAGCCTAATTATTGGGTTTAGATTGAATATGGGGAAATCCTTCCTCTGGAGAATCAACTTGATGTGGGTTATGTTGGAAGTAGTTCCAATGGGGTCCATGTAGTAGGTAACGAAGAGGGTGATAATGTGCCTTGGGAAGGTAACCTTAGTCATTATCAGGGAATGACTTTTGATGCTGCTGGCCATGAATTTGGAATGTATTCCAAACCTTTGGAAGAGGTTTCCAATCTAGATGTTGAGAGATTTTATATCTATTAGAGACAATGAACAAGCCTTTATGGGAAGGGTGTGTGCATTCATAGTTGTCTTTAATGGTAAGAATGTTAAGTAATAAGTCAGAGATGAGCCAAAGTTAAAGTTTCTTTGATTAGTGGGCTTCATTAATGAGTGAGTCATTAATCAATAAGATTAGTCCACAACCAAAATTTATCCCAAAAGACTTTTACCAAGCCAAAATGTTAGTTTCTAAGTTTAGGTTGAATGAAATGAATATTGATTGTTGTTTGAAAGGCTACATGCTTTATTACAAAGATAATGTGTAACACCCTCCTCGTACGATGCTATCTTGCGTCATGTACCACACCCAAGGTTACTCTTTGTTACCTAAGCGGACCTTATCTCGACATGAACTGTAGTCTTCAAAACACAAACTATCTGGAGACAACACGGAAATAGGAGTGAGAATCATAAATTCTCAGTAGGATTCTTTAAGTATCATGAATAATGTCATCGTTATTATCTCCAGTTTGCTTCGGTTTATTAAGAAAAAGGTGAACATACCTTACAAACTGTTTAATTTTATAGTTCGAAAATATAATATCCGAAGCAAAGGTTCAGTTTTACTCATAGACTTGTCATTTGGGAAAAACCCATAAAAATCAATTCCTGAATGATATCATGAATAATAATTGCAACATATTAAACTACACATAGCATTTGCACATAACTTTATCTGTACTTGAATTCATGCATATATATAAAAATTTGCTTTTCTTTCTTCATCTCTCTTTTCATCATAAAATCTTTACGTGCCATATTCCAGAGTATGTTCGCCATGTCATACTCCATCAGAGCGTGATCGTCATGTCACGTTCCTTAGGAATATGGGATCTTCCTTTGGTACTTACACTAGCTGGGTCATGCCATGCCTCGTGTAAGTTACACTTTATACTCACACTATTTGGAGGTCGATGCCATGCCTCATATGAGTGGGGTGCTTGTATATGCCTTAATCTTTAGTCTTTAGTCTTTAATCCTTAGCTTTTACTTAGCACACCTAGGTGTTACGTATCGTCGTCCCTATGGTGCTGCTATTGCCCTTGGGTAGCCTGGCCTTGGAGTGAGCTAAATCGAACTTCACCGTGACCAAATCGTCCATCTGTGACTCACCCACAAGGGGACCCACTGCCTCTAGGTTGGAGGGACCCAATGTGCAACTGCCTCCAACATAGAAGGACCCAAGTTTTAGCTACCTTCATAAGGAGGGACCTCAAATAACTGCCTCCAAGTGAAGGAACTCACATTCAATATATTCACATTCTTTCATCCTCATGCATACTCAAGCATAGTCATACTGAATGTACCTATACTTCATTTACTTTCATATATCATTACACACATGATCTTCACGTACATATTCATAACATATAAAGGTCCGTAACCTCTTTACCATTCTACCAGCACTCATACATATACTACATCATTTACCTTCATAAATCTTATGTCATACTTATGTCATTCTTAAATATAAAGTTTCTATATACCTATTCATACTTTAATTCATCCTTGATAACTCATATCATATTCAAGTTCATCCTTGCATGTAAACATTCCTTGTTTTATAGACTTAAAATCGACATAATGGAATCAGTTAATCTCCCATAAATAGTGCCAATTCTTATCGACAATTCAGTCATAACAATATAATCAATCTATTCATATATATAGATCAATATAAAACTGGCAATCCTCACTCAAACCTTATATGTGCACTAATACTTGTGAAATTATCAATTTGGCCATTCTGCCAATCTTACTCAGATCTGCCTGGATTTTGTATAATCCACCTTTATCTCTATTCAACTCATCTAAATCTGAAATTTGGATATGTCATAGCTTTATGTGTCTACTTTCTAACTCCTTTGGTCCCATATCATTTTGATCTACATAACTCAAGATATTTAAATTTTGCCTCAGCTTGTTCAGTCACTAGCCCGAATTACACTCCTGGAAGTATAAATTCACTAAAAATCAAAACTAAGCTCAAATCATACGAAATTGGTGCCATATTAAAGCTAACAGGACAACCTTTCATTTGCCAGAAGTTTGACTCCATTTGCTTAAGTATACCTCGAGTTATAAGTCCTGAAATTCGACCTTCCTGAACTACTCTATTTTGGCCTGGATTAGACACAGGGCAACTTCCTCGAATCACTGGGGTCAATTGGTGTCATAACAAACTCGAAATTTTATACTGGGATGTTCCCCTATGTGTAAGCTTTCTAACAAAGTTAGTTTCACTCAATTTGAAGTTGTATAGGGTGAGTTATACTCTCCGCAAGTCACCTTGGCCGGATGAAAGTCCTGAATCCCAGGTCAAACTTCAAAAATTCATATCTCCCTAAATACTAATTCAATAACCTTATATGATATATGTATGGAAAGTCCTGAATGTCTACTTTCATCTAAAAATGGTTTCATTGGATTTAATCGGCTGTAAGTGGCGCTGCACACTCTGCCGTACAGACTGCCGTGGAGTTCTTCACCAAGACAGCATCCTACTTCTCCTTTCCTTCTAATTTTCTCCTTCTAGTCATAATTCTAACTCAAGATCTCCTATTAATCCAATCATAATCCATCCTATACATTCAATATATCATCAAATATATATAGAAGAGTAATCTTTCATGCATCCTCAGTTTAGAGAAATTAAAATTAGAGATTGAATCCTACCTCTTTGGAGTGTGATCTTACTGAATTTGAGTTTTGGATTGATGGAACCTTGACCAAGCTTGGAGGTTTAAGAGAATAGATTGAGAGAGGAAAGGAAGAAGAAGAAGGCTGGGAAGGGGAACGTAAATCAGATCAAAATGAAGAGAAGAGTCTGATTTAAATATATGAAAGTTGTGGTGTTGATTGGTTGAAATTTTGTGGTTGAAGTTAGTAGTATCTCTCTATTGTGGCCAAATTGCTCTCCACGTCGTCCCAAAAGTGGGATACGCTTTCGTTCTACCTGAAATCGGAACTCGTTCTATAATACTTTAAGTCGGAACTCGTGACCTTTTTACATTGCTTGGAGCTGAAGCCGGATGTCGTAACTCGTACCATCTTGTTTGTGACTTGAGAAATCTTATCTGGTTTATTTTGAGACTTGGAATCAAGGTCGGAGGTCGGAAACTGATCTTGGAACTCCCAATTCAAACTCGAGAACACCAACAGAAATGGAAGGCTTCTGGGAATAATCCCGGAAATTGGAACTCGTGTGTGACTTGGAAATCAGCTCAGGGATCCGAACTCGTGTCCAACCCAATTGAGTTCAACACTAAGGCCGGAACTCGTTACATTAAACTCGGAGTTCGGTACTTGTACCATTGTGTTAAACTATAACTTCTAAGGTCGAATGAAGCATGAGGTCTGAGGTTGGAATTTGGGTACCTCGGTTGAAACTATAAGCTACATCATGAGACCGGAAATCGGGCACATTTTCTACATGAAGTCGGATATCAGTAATCACGTCCGTGTCGTTTATACTTGAAAGTTAAGTCGGAATTCGAGAAATTATGCTCAAAGATGAACACAAACACGAAATTCGGGAATGGTCTTCATTGGGGACCTGGACATTAGTTTGGAGATCGGAAATCATTTCCCAATATACTTTAACTCGAAGTCGGTTATTGGAACTCGGAAGCCACCCATTTAACTCGAACTAGAACATGAAATTGGAAATTGAGCAAGACGAACTCGGAACTCGGAATTAGTCATTCTATTTGAAATTCAAAGATGAAGTCGGAAATTGAATTGATCAATCCAGAGGGCGAAGTCGGAACTCGGAAATCGGGATGTTACATAATGCTACCTTGATTCATTGTATATTTTGTGAAGAGCCTAGGTTTAAGTCAAAGATAGGGGGTGTGAACATCATATTTTGTCTGAGACAAAAAAAATTAAAAAAAAAATAGAAAGGAGAAAGACAAAAGAAGAGAGAGAAAAAAGTTGGCCCATGTGCTTTTTGAAATAAAAGAATAGCCCAATTATGAAATGTTTTGACCCAAAAAAAAAGAGAGAAAAAAAATCAAATAAGAATAAATGAGAATAAATTTTGTCAAATCTCTTAATTTTGGCATTTGTATTAAAATCAGATCAAATCTACCAATTACCATTAAGACAAAATTCCAATTAGAATCAATCAGGTTTAATTGCAATTAATCTCTCTAACATATATAAATAGAGCAGACTAATCAGAAGGAAGGGGATTGGAGCAATAGCAGCAAAGATTAAGAGGGAAGAACTGTGATTGTGCGCAAAGGGGAACAGAGAGATAGGGATAGAAGGACGAGGCAAAAATATTGCAGCAATAAGGTCCAGGCAAGAAAGATTTGCAGAGTGATCCTTATCGGTATCAACATCATTCTTTTAGCTCTTGCCTATTGCACTTGATACCTTTTCTAATCTTCATCCTTCCTTGTGCATCAATTTATTTAACGTCATAGGCACCACGAAGCATTTTTTCTTCTTTACAACACAGTGCTTTATTCTTTTGCCTTGTGACTGAACCGTTTCCTTCTCTCTCCCAATGCACATTTACCTTAGCTTTCGCATCAAATCATACTTCTTGTCTTAGTTCAGTACACAACTCGCTTTGTGTTGATAAAGCCATTGCCTATGGTAGACTGCCATCATGTGGGAGTATTGGTGTGCCTTTTTTTATTTCTTTTTTTATTTATTTCCTTTATCTCTTTTTTATGTTTTGTCGTTTCTTTTCAAAATGTTGGTTTTTTTATTGTTCTTCAGCGTTACCTTTTTTATTTTTATTCCTTTTTTTTATTTTTTTTAAATATACACAAAATGAGCCTTTTTTTTACTCAAATAATAAAAAAATAATTCTTTTTTAAGTCTTTAAAATCCAAGCAACAATCTCTAATATTGATATATGGTTAGACCATTCTCAAGAGTTATAAGAATTGTAAGGGTTTATTGTATAGCTTATGCTATCCTAAATCCTGTGCAAGAGTGGATTTGTTTTCTTTCCTTTTTTCAAATAAAATCTTTTCACAAATAAAATCAATCCAACCCACAATCATTTTCTACAAGAACTACGTGATTTTGAATTCCTCATTGCACTAGAGGATACGTAAGAGCGGTAATCTCCGTCAAATCAAAAATTAAATTTTCTTAAATTTTTTTCAATTTTAATTCCTTAAATAATTGTAACATTAATTTGACTTTCTTTTCTATTTTGTAAATAATTATTATATCAATTTCTATTTCTTTTGTAAATAATCATAACATTAATTTTACTCTCTTTTTCATGTGTAAATAATTGTTATATTAATTTCTGTTTCTTTTCTAAATAATTATCATATTAATTTTATTTTTCTTCTCTTTTTGTAAATAATTATCATATTAATTTTTTCTTTTTTTCCTTTGTAAATAATTGTATATCTATCTTTTTCTTTTTTCGTTTTTCAAAATAATTATCACATAAATCTTGCATTTCTTATCTGTTGTAAATAATTATCATATTAATTTTTTTTCTTTTACAAATAATTATTATATTAATTTTGCATTTATGTTGTTTTGTAAATAATTATCATCTTAATTTTGTATATTCTCTTTTGTAAATAATCGTTATATTTTGCTCCTATGATCTTTTGTAAATAATCGCTATATTAGTTTTGTTTTGCTTTTCTTTTGTAAATATATATCATATTAATTTTGTTTTTCTTTTGCAAATAATTGTTATATTGTTCTTTTGTAAATAAATGTTATATTAGTTTGCTTCTCTTTCTTTTTTGTAAATAATTATCAATTTTATTTTTCTTCTCCAATAATTGTTGTACTAATGTTGCTTAATTTTTCTTTTACAAATAATTATTATATTCTTAAGGCGAAAAATAAATATTATTATGATTATTAATTAATTTGCATAACAAGCTCTAGGGTAACCGTTATAAAACGGATATATTAGGGACGCAGTGGGATTAAGTTTCCACCCTTTTCTATGCATAATTGGACTCCCGAATTCAATTTCTTTAAACGATCAGTTTTGCAAAATTAAAAGGTTTTTCCGATTTTTTCCATAAATAAAAATCGGTGGCGACTCCATTGAATTATTTTCCAATTCTCTTGTTGCTTCTCGTCGCGGTGCCCTCCAGGCACGTTGTGACAGGGGGAAGTATGGTGCTCAAGGAATTTCTGCACAAGAGAATGCATTATTTGTCCCTAATTCCTAGACTTAAAAGGTTGTATGCATCAATGAGTTTAGCACCTTACATTAGGTGACACTTTAAGAATCGAAGGAGTGATAGGGTAATGACACATCCTTCTCATGGTAAAGTCTGGCAACATTTTGATCGAATCTATCCTGATTTTGCATCTAATCCCCGTAATATTAGGTTAAGATTTTGCATCTAATCCCCATAATATTAGGTTAAGTCTTTGTGCTAATCATTTTAATCCTAATAATCAATTTATTGAACCATATTCTTGTTGTCCTATGGTTCTTACTCCTTATAATCTTCTGCCTGAAATGTGCAAGAAAGATCTTTATTGGTTCTTAACTTGTATAATCCATAGTCCCTATAATTCAAAGGCCAAGATTGATATCTATCTCCAACCTTTAATTGATAAATTGAATGAGTTATGTTGTGATAGTATTTTGACTTATGATATCTCAACCAAGCACAATTTTATGTTAAGGGCAACATTGATGTGGACAATCAATGATTTTCCAACTTATGGAATGTTATTTGGATAGATGATGCAAGGGAAATTGGCATATCCAATATGTATAGAGAATACAAAAAGCATTCACTCTGAAGTATAGCGGAAAGAATTCTTGGTTTGATTATCATAGAAGGTCTTTAGATATGGATCATACTTATAGATGCAATAGGTATGGATTTAGAAAGAACATCATAGAGAGTAAGGATGCTCTTGTTAGACTTACCAATTAGCAAATTTGATATAGGGTTAGACGACTTTCAAAGATTACAAAAGTTGTGAAATCCATTAGATTTCCTGGCTGTAGGGTAGAAAACAATTAGATCAAACAAAGTATATTTTTGAAACTACTCTATTGGATAGATCACTTAGTTTGATATTGTTTAAATGTGATGCATGTTGAGAAGAACATATTTGATGACATTATGCACACTATGATGAATAGTGATCGAACTAAAGATAATGAGAAAGCAATGATAGATTTAAAGAAGTATTGTAGATGTCCTGAGTTAAATTTACAACCCTTAAGAGATGTTTGTTAGTCTAAGTCTAAGGCCAGTTATACGTTGATCTTTGTGTAGAGACAAGATATGTATAGATAAGTGCAAAAGTTAAAAATGTCTGATGGTTTTACCTCAAACTTGGGTAGGTGTATTAATGTTGCACAAAGAAAGTTTTTAGCATGAAAAATTACGACTGTCACATATTTATGAAGTGTTTGCTGCCTGTTGTATTGAGGGAACTACCTAGTCATATTTAGAGGCCGTTAACTGAGTTAAGCGAGTATTTTAGAAATTTGTGTTCACCCACTCTTAGAGTTGATGATATTTTAGTGATGGAGGAGACCATTCCCATTATTCTTTGTAAGTTAGAGAGGATCTTTCCTCCTAGATTTTTAACTCTGTGGAGCACTTGCCTATACACTTGGCATACGAAATATGGGCATGTGAGCCAATCCAATATAGGTGGATGTACCTGTTCGAGTAGAGAATAGGCGAGTTCAAAAGAATGGTAAATAATAGAGCTAAAGTAAAGGGATCGATATGTTAGGCATACATCTCAAAAGAGACATCTAACTTTTGGTCCTATTACTTTGAGCTGCATGTCCAATCTAAGAGAACCAGAGTTGGTTGGAATGATGATACTGGTGAAAGCTCAATCGAACCAACCTTGTCAGTATTCAACCAACCTAGCCGTGTTGCTCAATGATGCAAAGATTAATGGTTAACTAGAACTGAATGGAATTCTGCATATTTATATATATTGCTAAATTATGATGAAGTGAGGTCATTCAGAAGGGAATTGATAAACTATTTTATTATATTTTTTGTTCTCTATTTTCCCAAATCCTGTATAATCGTAAATTGTGACAAAGTGTTTTCTCTTATACGTTGTTCAATATTTACAGATATTTTGAATAACTATACAGTCAACAATCCCTTAAACAATTTTTCCAATGGTTTAAATCATGTGTATCTGACATAGTGATTTTATTTACTATTCATGTATTTGTTTTTGTATTATTATGCGATTGATATTTCAATTTTTATACTTAGGTCCATGATAAGAGGAATGGTGTAACCAATCCTTACTTATACAATTTAGCTTGGGATCCAAAAACTAGAGCTACGAGTTGGCCAATGTATCATAGTAATGGTTATAAGTTTCATACAACTGAATGGGGAAGGGGAAAAACTGACAACACTGTAGTTTGTATTAGAGGAGATACTAGAGATGGAGGATGTGACTGACATGGAGTAGTTAATGAAATACTTGAGTTGGAGCACTCTGGTGAACCTCTTAAAAGGTTATGTTATTAAATTGTTAATAGTATGATCCAACACGTCTTGAGGGAACACGTAAACACAATCATGACAAAATAATTGAGATTAACCATCCTAAAATATATGAAAATTTTGATACATTTATGATCGCTTAAAATGCAAGACAAGTTTATTTCTTGCCATACCCTAGAAGGTGCAAATCCAACTGAGTAATGGTAATAAAATGCAAACCAAGAAGTTAAGTACAGGTTAAAGAAATATCCAAGCAACTTACCAAACTGATAATTAAAGTCTTTCTAAAGTTGTTGTTGATACCGACATCTCGTCCAATCTATGTTCTATCTCAAGGGAAGTTGACATAAGTAAACTCCTAAGGTATAACGTCCTCCTCTCAGATGCATCACATGCTAAGTCATAATATCACATCACAGGTTATTCTTTGTTGACCAGGACCTTTATCTCGACAAAGAACTCTTACCGCCTATCCTTGAACTATTTGGAGATAACATAGGAATAGGAGTGAGAATTTTAAAAGGGTCCCTTAAACTACCATATGCTGTGTCTTCGTTATTATCTTCAGCTGCTTCGATTTATTATGAAAAATATGAGCATTTTAACTAGACTATTCAGTTTTATAGTTTGAAAATATATTGTCCGAAGTAGAGTTCATTTTATTCACGCACTTGAGTCACATTGGCAATATTTCATATTTGGAATAATAATCACAGCATAAGTAGATAGAACAGTCTTAGCATCAGTAAAACATAGGATATAATTATGCAAATACTCATACTTAAATTCATGCAAATGTACTGATATTTTTCTTTAACTTTCTTTGCTTTCTTTTCTTGGCACACCTAGGTGTTACGTATCACCGTCTCCAGGGTGCTTGCATATGATTTGATCTTTAGTCTTTACTGTCCTTGAGTAGTCTGATCTAGGAGTGAGCTCAACTCATGACCATCATCACCGCAAGATCTTGACCCTTGAGAGGACGATCGCCTGCAGGTGGATGACTTAGTTGGCCATCCGCCTCAACATGAGGACCCAAAAGTTTTATTGCCATACGTGAATGACCTGGTGCATTGCCTCCAAATGAAAGGATCTCATATATTCTTACTTCATTCATATGCAAATATGCATGCTCTCATAAGAAGAATTCATGATCATATCACCATAACATATCCATAATTGTATAGTTGTTCATATTATAAATTTCTCGTAAAGTAAACACTCGCAATTTCATAGACTTCTGCCAAAAATTTGGCAGCATAACAGATCATGTTCGCTTCCCCATGAATAGTGCTAGACAACCAGGAAATTTAAATTAAACAACAAACCCAATATACAGCATCATATCTTCAATAGTTGTCACACATAACAAAGTCTTATAAGCAAAGTTTAGGTAGTTAGGTGTAAGTTTTAATATCTTAAGTCTTAATCTATCTTGCAAGCTTTTAATTTCTATTGATGTTCCCGAGTTTGAGCTTAGGACTGAGTTTCGAAATTGAATTGGGTTTCGAGTTTCGAGATTATATAAGTTCCGACTTCCCGAGTTATGTAATGTTTTGGTTTCTGACTTCCGGGATTATGTAATGTTTTGGTTACCCTTCCGGGATTCGGGTATAAGGTTTCATGTTCTGGTATCAACTTCCAAGTTTATATTGAAGATCCTCGGCTTTTGGGTTTAAATATTTTAGGTTTTATATTCTTGTCCTTGACTTTCGATTTCAAAGTGTTTTATGTGCTTGTGATTCCGATTTCCAACATAAATCCATAATTGGTCTTCCAAGACTTTTATGAATGTGTTTCCTAAGTTCCGAGTTCCAACATTATCCATACTCGATCTAGTTTCCTATTCACTAAGTTCCGAGTTCAGCATTAAGTATACCCGATCTACCTCTCTGTTTGCTAAGTTCCAAGTTCCGATATTAGCTAAACTTGATCTAGTATTCATACATGTCTCTAACCAAAATTGCACTCTTATAAGAGAAAATTCACCAAAAATAGAAATCTGGGTGAAATCATACAAAATTTATATCACTGTAAAGCTAACAGAGCAAGCTTTCAAATGAAATAAGTTGATATTATTTGAATGAGTATAATTCGAGATATAAACCCTAAAACTTGCCCCTACTCGACTATCCTATTCCAGTTGGGGTTGAACTTAAGTTGAATTCATTGATGTACTGGGGATATTTGGCAATGAATCTGACTCTAAAATTTTTATGAGATGTTCCTTCATATGTTAGCTTTCAAACAATATTGGAATCACTCAATTTGCAGTTGTGTAGGGTGAGTTACACCCTTCTCAATTCACACTGCCCAGATGAAAGTCCTGATTTCTAGGTCAAACTTAAAAAATTCATAACTACCTCTATACTTATCCAATGGCCTTATATTATATACGTATTGAAATCTCTGAATGTCTAGTTTCTCATAAAAATAGATTCATGAAATTTAAACGGTTGTAAGCGGAGCCATACACTCCATTGTACAAACCGCCGAGGAAAAATCCTAGCAGCTTCTTGAGTTTTCTTTTCTCTTTAAGTTCTTTTATACCAATTTCAACTCTAATCACAACATACATGCAAATTCAGTTATAAATCATCATCATCACTCCAAATCACATCAATATCATGAGAAAAACAAAATCCCAACATAACCCCAAATCAAGGAAAACAAGAAGAAAAGTTGGATTTCTACCTTATTTAGTTGAATTCTTGTTGATTTGATGTCTCAAATGGAAGCAACTCTTGATGAGACTTGAAAAGGGGATGAAGATGGAGTGGAAATGAGTGTGCATAGAAGAGAAATGGAGAGTGGTCAGCTCCTTATGTTGGCCAAAATTACCAAGGGAGAACGAAGGAATTAATCTCAAGACTTTTGAAGCAAGTTGTTGCATGATTAGTGGATTTGAATAGGTTATTCAACTTGGTTTGGTAGCCCATATGAAGGGCTGAGATAGCACCACTTGCATGGGTAAGTTGGCTAAATCTTGGCGACCATTCTAGGATTCTCACAGTATAATTTCTATTGATTCGGTTTCGACAGTTTAAATTATCGAAATTTTACTAATTTCTCTTAAATCGGCAAACAAGTTTTAGAAAAATTTCTAGGTGGTTTCTTATATTCCTAATCTAATTCCATCAAGCCTAATCCTTCTAAATCACATTTAATTGGCTTTAAGTGAATGCTTAATCGAATTCTGATTAAACCCACTTATTCGTTGGAAACCGAAAAATTCGGTTATTAACAATAAATTCTTTGGACATTACATAAGGCAATATTCAATAAGCTGGTCTGATGATAGGGGGCAGCATTGAGGATGAGGAAGAAGAATTAGATGACAATATTGAAATCGAGAGTGATAAAGATAGTCTGTAGCTTTTAGATTAATGAGGTGCCAAGTGTGTTATGTCTTTATTTAGTTAATATATGTCTTATATTTTTAATTTTGTGCGTATCTATTTTGATGTTATTGTTTGTTCTTTATATTTGTAGTTACATGCATGTAATGTTTGTTGTATACATTTATTGATTTATACATATGTTATGTAGGTCATTTATGGTAGAACAAGGATCATCTGGTTTTGGACAAAAGCAGAGGTAGACTGAAGAAGCATGGTCTACCCCCTCACACTCACGCTTCACCCATCACAACCACTATACTCATGTCCACCACTCCCACCACTATTGCTATCGCCTTTACTACTACCTTTACCCCTCTTGGTCATCCTCTATATATTTAAGAGTTTGTTATGATATCTAACCTTGGGTATATGGATCTAGGGTTTCAACCCTCATTTTCCCTAGCCTTCTCCATCTCCACCCTACCTCCAGGATGTAAGGCTCACACCTCACCTATACCTGGTTCCACTCCTTCCTTTACCCCTAGCCAGCTTGGGTCTTAGGGTGCCCAAGCCTCATCGTCTAGCCCTTCATAAGGCTCCATGAATCAGCGTATGAAAATCAAATGTGATGGTAAATCCTAGTAAGTAATTTCAAATTTAAATTTATTATGAATTTTTAATTGTGATAGAATATTTAATTAACGGATACCTGACTTAGCTTATTTTTATGACACAGTTAGACTCCACATACTCCAAGCCTGCACAAGATTATCGAGGTGTTCGAGAAGAACTTTCATGGCTCGTATACTAGGTTTGTGCAGGCCCTTGAAGCTACATAGGAGTTGTGGTGGAAAAAGTGGATTGTAAATTAATAATTATTTTTTTATTATTAATTTTGACGTTTTATTTTTATACATGCTTATTTGTTAATATTGATTTGACTATTGTGGTACTTATGTGGAGCATCAGTTCATTATTGATCTATATGAGGAGGCTGCGATCCACAAGGCGTGGAGGACCAGGGCCGGCAAACAGTTTCGCGATATATTTCACAACATTTGTAAGAATGGGGCTAACACCCATCTACTTACTAACGACATCCTCCAAACACTGAAGGCCTATTAGGACTCACAGGAGTTCAAGGCAAAGCAGGTGAAGGCTTAGGCGAATAGAAGATCGGCCTAAGATAGCTCGCTGCACACTGGAAGTTATATTAACATTGAGGGCATACAACTTAGGATGGTAAAATCATCACGATTGTTGAGCTATTCAATTTCTGTATTCAATATTGTATGATCACGTGAAAATTGTTTGAAATAAAGGAGAAAACGATGAATAGGACAATGAGTAGAACGCCTACTTAAGGGGAGCTATTCTAGGATACGCACACCTGGAAACAGGACAAGCCCCAGTGGGTTGATACTCGATTTGAGACCATATATGTACGTACTTATAATTTTAGTTTCCAATACTTTTAATTTATTATATTTTTATTATTTAAATCTAATTTAATTTGCTTTGTTTCTTCTAATTGTAGTATGAGTTCACCCAGCAACTGATTGAGACTTGATTGTAATTGTCTCAACAAGAGAATGAAAGCACTCCTGTCGGCCTTCCTATTAATGACGACAAGATATGGGCCTAGACAGTTGGCGGTCACTACATGGTTCAGATTTATGGTATGGGGACTATCTACAGTAGGTTATATTCTCTAGCCTCTATGTTTGAAGTTGGGCTTGCTAGGACCGATGTGGAGGATATCCGCGATTGGGTGTATGCATTAAATGAATCAGTGCAGAAGCAGTTTGAGGAGACAGATAGGAGGTACATGGAGCTGCATAAGTGACACAAGAAGAAGAAGGAGTATTGGATGTAGCACATGCAGTCTATGGAGCTAAGGATGATGACGGTATACAACTACTTCGAACATATGCGGAGTGGTGGTTGATTGTCCGATGCGCATCCTCCACCACCTCCACATTCTCCACACAACCACATGTCCTAAGACTTGGAGGGCATTTGGGATATTGATTGAGTATTCGTAGTTTTTAGGATTTTTTCTTTTTTTAGAATTGTATATTGTTAGTTTATATATGCATTGTTCTTTTATTGACAGTTTTTATTCTAATGGATAGTCTATGTTTCTTACATTTTATTATATTTTCAATTATATAGATCTATGAATAATTAAAATAATAATTTGAAATATTTAAATATTATTTTCATGTTTTAATAATATAAACTAGGAAAAAAATAATAATTTGATATTACTGACGAATTTTTCATCAGTAATATTTAACATGCAAAATATTATTTTTCCCAATTATCGATAGATTGTCCGTCAGTAATTATAACCATTTAAATATTATTTTTCTTTTACTGACGAATAGTCTATCAGTAATTATAAATAATTTGTCAATGTAAATCCGTTATTAATGATTTCTGACATTTATATTACTGACACTTTTATTAATTATACTGATGAATTTTTTTGTCGGTATAATTAGCAAAATTACCGACGAAAATGCTTATCTATCAGCAATAGTCAATTCTTTTTATTACCTACACATGAATTATATTCAACGACAATTTTATCAGTAAAATAATTACCGACAAAATTTTGTGATTTTTTCATCAATAATTCTGTTGGTAATTGGCACATTTATAGTAGTGGAAAAATTAGTTCTTCAAGGTAAATGCATGATTTTTAAAAAAAGAAAAATGCCAAAGTTCTTTTAGGCAGCAGTAGTATACAATGTTATATCTTCAAAATAGGCTTCCTACAACAACAATATAGAGGAGGCTCCAAGCCATCTCTTAGGCGCTTAAGGGTGTTTGGTTCAATATGCTCATGTACCATATGTGAAAAGAAGTAAGCTAGATGAAAAGCCAAAAAAGGAATTTTAATAGGCTATAGCTCTTTACCGAAGAGCTATAAAGTTTATGGCATTGATTTAGGAAAAGTTTCATTAGTAGAAATATTAAGGTCGATGAAGATACTTGTTGGAACTTGGAGACTTCTCAAGTTCAAAGGCATTGAGATTTGCCTTCTCTTAAGGATACACATAAAAATCAAAATTAAGATGTTGACAATGAATTTGTTGCAAGATGTACCAAACCTCTTTCTGAAATTTATCAAAGAGAAATAATGTTGTGCTTGAACCTACAAGCTTTGAAGATGCTATTAAAGTGGAGGAATGGAATAAAGCCATGAATGAAGAGATTGCCACCATTGAAAGCAACAAGACTTGGCAATTGGTTGACAAACCAAAAGATAAGAATGTCATTGGAGTTTAATGTCTACAGGGTAAAGATAAGTCCCAACGGATCCATCAATAAATACAAGACTGTACTTGTTGTCAAATGCTACATTCAACAATTTGGAATTGCTATACAGAAGCCTTTGCTCCAGTTGCAAGAATGGACACAATCCATGTTCTTGTAGCTTTGGTTACACAAATGAATTGGGAAATTTGCATTTAGATTTCAAATCAACATTCCTAAATGGAAGCCTAGCTAAAGAGATTTATGTAGCACAACCTGAAGAATTTGTTGTGGAGCGTAGTGAAGATAAGGTGTACGATCTTCATAATTAAAACAAGCTCCTAGAGCTTGGTACAACAGAATTGGCAACTATTTTGCAATCAAGGTCTTTGGAGGAATGAAAATTATGCAATTCTTTATGTAAGAAGTTTGTTAAATAGTGGGTCTTTAGTTGCTTCTCTATTGTTGACGAATTGCTACTAACAAGCAATAATTAACAAGAAGTTCAAAAGTTCATGGAGGAAATGTAAAATTGGTTTGAAATGTCTGACTTAGGAGAAACGAACTACTTCCTTGGCCTGGAGGAGTATCAATTTGAGCAGGGATTTTTCTGAACAAAGAAAAATGCTCATGAAGTTTGAAGAAGTTCAAAAATGGAAAATTGAAAATCTACTCCTACTCCTTTAGTGCAGAATGTTAAACTCTCAAAGGAAGATGGAGCTGAAAAGATTAATGCTTCTTTTTATGGAAGCTTGCATAGAAGTCTTCTTTATCTTTCTGCATCAAAACTTCACGTTATGCATGTGGCTAGTTTGCTCTCAAGATTTATGCAAAGGCAGCAAAGCCCTAATAAGACATACTTTGCAGCAACAGAGTGTTTAGGCACTTGAGGCATAATTCAGTTTTGGATATTTAGTATAAACCTAATCAAAATGGAGGCTTATTGGGCTATGTTGACAATGATTGGGCTAGCTAGAAACCTTGAAGACATTAAGAGACGAAGAGTACTACTAGTTATGCATCTTCTTTTGGCTTTGACATATTTTCTTGGAACTTAAAAAAAAAAAAAGGAATTGTAGTTTCATCCACTATTGAAGCTGAATTTGTAGCAACAGTTGCAACAACAAACCCAACTATTTGGTCGAGGAAAATTCTAAAAGAATAGGGAGTACAAAAAGGAAGCTACCAAGATTAAGTGTGATAGCAAATCAGTTATTGTATTGCTGAAAAATCCAGTTCAACATGGAAAGACCAAACATATTTAAGTGAAGTATCATGCTATATGTGAGACTGAAAAATCATGAGATTAAGCTATATCATTATTGTTTTGATCTTCAAGTTGCAGATGTACTCACTAAAGCTCTTCGAAGAGCTAAATATGAAAGACTTAGATGAATGATTGAAGTCTCTATCAAAAATGTTAAAACAAAATGTAAAACGAGCCATGCATGTATAATTGATCTTGATAGTTCTTGCCCCAAGCTGTAGATTCAATTTCAAATATTGAATTACATTGTTTTTTTGGGACATAATGAGTATGTTTGATTAAGATTTTTTTGAAAAAAGAAATGTCATTTTTTCAATTAAAAAATCACCTTTTATAAAAATTATTCGTCTCAACTTCTACTCAAAAGTTAACATAAATTTATTTTTAATTTTTGAATAAAAGCTAAAATGAGTATCTTTTAGGAAAAGTGATTTTTTTAATAGTTAAAAAATTACTTTTATCAAAAATAAAAATAAAAATAAAAATAAAATAAAAAAGGTTGAACAAACGTACCCAATATCTAGAACAACTGACATAATTGTGCATAGAATCTAAAACCACAAAACCTATATTGATAAATGTGTAAATGAGAACTTCCATGTTGCCACCAACTTTCTTTCCGCTTCTTTGTATGAAGTATGTTCAGACTTCCGCTTTCCATGTTCGCAACTTCAAATTCACACTTTGTCAAAGTTGGCTCGGGAAGAGTATGTACTAATGCTGCTGATAAAGTTGACTAGCACTAAAATCACTATCGCTGGAAGAAAACTTCAGAGATGGAGTGATCATTCGTACAGTAGATTGCAATGCTGACATGTATTTGCTCGAATTATTTGTCCATGTAGCATTAGGATCATTAATTCATTAATACACTATAGAATGATGTTGTTCTTCAACCAATGTAGTCATAGTTCTTGTTGACCAAATCTACTATGATAGTTATTAAATATTAAGGCTGTGACAACTTTGTCAATATGCAATGATTTAGTGCTAGAGACGTGATCCATGTGTTTATCAAAAAAGAAAGAATGACGGACAAACAGACATGATCCACGTTTGAAGGATTGATTGCTAATGCCATTCATTGAATGTCAAAAACACATGACCAATGCATGCATTGTTAAAAGTTCAATTGAGGCGATAGAAGTTTGAAAATAAGCCTGAGAGGTTTGAATAGCTTGTACATGTGCTTATTATCTTTCTTACATTCCTGATCGAAGATTGTTAATTTCAACTCTAATATTGTTGATACCTTTTCACTGCATACACAAATTCGAGTCTGAATCCAAATTCCAACAATAATGCATGCTTGAAAAACTGAAAGGTTATTCAAACCCTCTATATTTTACCTTCTCAGAGTTACCACCCCTTATGTTTCAATGAACAAAGTGCCAAAGGGATTAACTAAGGATTTGTTTGGGAGATTTATTTATGATGGCAAGTAATGATCAATAATAGAATAGAATAGAAAAGAAGGGAATGGCATGGATATATACATGTCACATACTTGTTTGGGAGTTTGATAGAGGAAGGGAGGAGAGTTTTGGTATTCTTGTTTGAGAGTTCAATAGCTAGTAATAGAATGAAAGGTTAAAATACTCCTATTTTCTCAACAAAAAATTATTGTCCCTCCCAAATCCTCCAATTTAGCTTTTTTGATGGCAAGGAGGGGTCTTGTAGTCTCTCTTTTAGCTATTCCATGCTTTGCTCATTAATAGCTCCCAAACACACATGTTGTAAAATTGACCTTGCCATTCCATGCCATCCGTCTAAACACTACCTAAATCTTCTGGAGTGTTTTTTTGTGGCATGGTGACCATTTTCTTTGCTTAACAAAACTCTTGAGCTATGACGTCAACCAAATACTATTATGCCCCTTAGCATTTTTCTTTGAAATTTCTTCATCTAATACCGGTTTCAATATGGCACTCAATGAGTTGGACAAAGGGCGCAAGGAATGGTTTTTTTATAAATAAAGAAATAACGTTAATTTTATCAACAATTAAAAAAGAGGGAAAAAAAAAACTCCCCAAAAACAGAGATCTGATGAAGAGAAATAACAAGTCAAGACAATAGCATTTCCAAATTACACAATTATCCATTTGGAAATGGCATCTTAAAATGTTACGAGAAGATTTTTGTCTAATTTTTACCCCCCCCCTCATTTATATGAAACAGGAGATGGGAGCAAAAGGTTTCTACTTCCTCATTTATAGTCACCCTATTTTTCATTTAACTGCATTTAATGGATTACTTGGCTAGCAAAACAGCCAATTTTAAACATATGCAGCCTATCTGAGCCTCCTTTCTTGGTTAATCTCGGAGATTTTTACTTTCCATCATTTATCTTGGTCCAAAACTACTAAGATTTCTCAAAATATGGCAACATAAACCAGAAGGGAACTAAAAAAAAATGATTTTATTTCATTAGCAAAATTATATTGCACCATAAGCCAAAATCAATCGCCTCATCAAACATTAATCTTTCTATAGTGCAGGCTCTGAAACTGACCTGGATTTCAGCTTCATCTCATAATCAGCGGAAGGATTGTAATCAGCAGAAACCAAAATTACATCAGAAAAAGAAACATGAATGAATTTAGCTAATAACTTCCGCAGCAATATGAACTTTCCATACCTTGTTCACCAGTGATTCCGGGAGTTCCCCCAAACACTTCAATAAGGAAAGGATGAAGAGAAATGGGGTCCTTAGTGAAATGGTCAGGGGAACTCTAGGGAACACCAGATGCACATATTTCAATTTTTGCTTGATTGTTGGTGCTATGAAAAAAGCTTCACACATCATATGTACTAAGTGACTTCTTAATTAAATCAGTTCTTTTCTGCTCTGGTTGCATTTAAAAGGAATATAATTCTAAATAGTGAACCTGGACTAGAAGGTAGACTATATGGATGACAAAGATGGATGGCTAAAGTCAACAGGTTTTGCATTTTCTTTTGCTACCTATCATTTTCAGCTTCTTTTTTCAGGAAAAAGAATAACTCCCTTTTCAACAGAATTTGGTATGTATACACACAAAGAAAAAGGTTCAGAAGAATTCCTGGGGCCACTAAAAAATCTTCCCCAAGTTAGTCAGGGCAAATGCAACAATAACTTGAACCACACTTTTCCAGGGGCATCTTCCACCACTGGTCAGCTAAAAGTGCGGGGTTGCTTGCAGCAAAAGCAACTTGATAATTTGTTCAGAAATCAGTGAATAATAAATCAAAAGGAATGTGCACAAAAAAGAAGAAAAAAGAAACTGCAAGCACTAAAATATACTTCTCCCTTGACACAAAATCTGACTAGATTCATATTGACATCATTTTCATTAGGAGAAATTCTTAGATTCTCATGGAGAAAGCAAAGAGTATTAGATTAGGATCCTCTCCTATTTGTTTTGAACGTGACAATGTCACGTTAAAAGACAGATAGATATAAGCACTTTAAATAGGTAGATTCCTTTTAAAATTTGTGCGACCTAATTTGAGTGCTTGTGTTTATTTCTCTCTAAACATGATATGGTCATATTCAAAACAAACACGAAATGATCCTAATTCAAAAGTGTTGCTTTGTTTCAATCAATGTGTGACATCTCAGCTGTAGCACTAAAAATGTTGTTAAAAGTATGAGACAAAACTGGCCAACATGGTTAAAGCGTCACAAATTGAATATAGAACAACCCCTTTTTCTTGTGCTAGAACGAATTTCTCTTTTATTTTTGTTACTTTATGAAGTATATAGGATTTTGCTCAATCTCTAACCGTTCCCCAACCCAAAGGCCATTGTGACTACAAGTACAAGGCAAAGCAATGAATTAACATCACTATAAATATGTGTAGGCTATTAACAGTCCATTACCATGCAAAGAAGTAGCATTGAAGGAAGGGAAGATCAGTTGTTCCCTGGAATTCCCCTGACCACTTCATTAGGAACCTTAGATTTCACTCTCAGTGAGGCTATAATTAGCCCTATTGAAGTGTTTGGGGGAACTCTTGGAGCCACCTGATGCTGCTATTTAGCAGGAGTGGTGTTCATTAGTAGTTATGATCTGCTTTCAATGTTTACAATGTACTCTCTCAATTACATGTCATTTGTTTCATTTTGCACCATTAACCATTTTTTGCTCTTGTTATCCTTTCCTTCAATCAAAGCTATGCACATGGATTCTTGGTTACCCTTTGTTTTTATTAGTCTCTGCAAGCCATGCATGAATGGTAGAAAGTTATCCGATATGCCGACGCAAAGGGGAAACGTCCATTACAATGATGACCACCTTCATCCGTTAAAATTACGTAGTATTTTGATTGAAAATCAAGATCCGATTCATTACGAATTACAAGCTATAAGTTCTAACAAGCTTGCACATAGCACTAAATATAATACTTCTCTCGTATAAATATAAAATATATCTATTTTGCATCCATACATACCTCGATATTCATGTATATTTATGGTAGTATACGATGTTTATAGAATACGAGTTAATAGAAAATATTTTCCTTTATAATTAGGGGTTATATTCTTATGATTTGACAATTCATTTTCAGCAAAGCAATTCGTTTTTGCCAACCGGTTGAAGAAATCGAATGAGACTGTCGATGTGTTATAGTATGTTCAAATGGAAATCCCGTTTGAATTGTATGGTTTAGTTTGATAATATTATGACTTTTTCAGAGTATTTAAAATCTCTGAGCTCTTAAAAAACCATAATTTGGTAAAAGTAAAAGTTACTCCCAATTAGTAAAAATTACAAAAATAATATTTAATAAAATTGTTCTTAAAATTTAAAATGATTAAAATGAACATAAAATCTTAAAATTTAAGCAGAGTCCATCAAAAGATTAAAATTTGATTTTTATTAAAATTTAAAGTTATATTAATCATTTAAATTTTAGAGAATATAAGTAAACTCTAAAAAGTATCACATAAAAACTCTCAATAGTACCCTCTAACTTTTAAAATTTAGAAGCAAAAACATCTCAATTTTTTGATTTAATAAATAGAAAAAATTGATTTATATTTTTCATAAAAAAGAGCACTATTAAATTAAGTCATAGTACTATGAGTATGGGGAAGTAGTGCTTAACAGTTACCAGAAGCTCAGGCGCCAAATAAAAAAAAGAAAACACCAAAAAAAAAAAAAAAGCTCCCCTTCGAAATAAAATACACATAAATACTCTACAAAGATGAAAAGGAAAAAAAACCATGTATTTGAATCTAGATCGCCGATCGATCACGACCCAATGTAGTGACATACAAGGCAGTGTTAGTGGAATACGAGAGCATTTGCACCTCACGCAGGCACTTCCAATATTAAGTGTCAACTTGGGTTTCCTTCATCTTCTTGTTTATATGGTGCCATGCAGTCCATGTCCTTTTCTAATTACTATTTAACACATCAAGTGAATAACGTAAGTGGAATCTCGTACATTGGGGGATCGCTCAAGGAAAATGCAGAAGCTCAATTACGGGGATAGGCAAGAGTCTTTCAAATAAGCAAAACCAATAATAGTATATTTTAATACAAGAAAGTGTAGATTAGTTGTCTTCTAATTTAAGATTTACCATATCTAGATACATTTTTAATTTTACTCGTGAGCTTCAATGCGTCAGGGTCCAATATATGTTCATCAGATTATGAGATTGGAGCGGGTGGCGGATACAAAAGTACATCTGGACGTACATTTGAACGGACAAAAACAAAATTCAGCGTACTTGCAGTGTTGTTCCTTATTAAAACAATAATATGTGCGCTATTTTTCATAAAAGAATAAAGCGATTAAAAAACTATATGGTACTTTTCTTTTTTTGGGGCAAATAAAACACGTGTTTTTATTAAGAAAATAATACCACAAGAATTTACCTAAATTTCATCCTACACCTAATTCTAGGTCATAATCAAACTCCGATAGCCAAAAAATACTCATTTTGGCGGAATAACCAGTACTAGATCCACCTAAACTTTATTTTTTAAATAAAAAAAACTCCAATAGTGAAAACTTGATCAAGTTCCGATCGAGCTAGTTATTTTTGTTAGGTATTTAGTACCTGAGAGCCTACTAGAACTTCAACCTAAGCTCTATGCATGGTGACTAAGCTCTATGCATGGTGCCAAATAGTCCTGTCCTGTTCATTAAAGAGGTGCATATTATGAACAAGCATATATATGCTCTATGATTAAGGTCCAAGCACTATACATAAGTTCTTTTTGAAGTTCATTTTAACACCAAAATTTTCCGTGGATGCTACTTGCTTATATGACTATACTTGTGCAAGAGACGCGGCTATATTTAGTCAATGAGCAATACAATTTCACTTTCAATTCTTTTCAAGTGTTCATAAGAATTGCATTAGGCCTCCTGGAAGTTTCTAGCAGGTGTGGAATCAAACTCTTCAGCCATGAGCTTGGTCTAATTCCATATTAAGATTCTACCTTTGGTAAGAAAGCCTTACATCCATCACAAAAGTAATCATACTTAACATTACCGAATATAAGTTTGACCTAAAAAGCTTTCTCAAATTTCGAAAATGGAAAATGTGACACCCATTGAAACAATAGTTTGAGCAATACATCACAAAGCCAGAAAAACCGGTCCATAAGTAGATCTGTAAATATATACCCACCAAAGTACTCCTAAAGTAAATTTGACACCAGACTCTGATCACAAAATATATCCCTCTTCTGTATCTATGATCACAAATAATACCGATGAGTAGAAGAAAGGCTGCAATGTAAATAAGCATATTTTTTCACACTATTAGTTTTTACCTTCTTGAAGTATCTTTGATCTGAAAGATTATGAAAAATCACCTTCTCCACTGAGGTTGGACCAACTTTTCTGAAATTGATAAATCCATAGAAACACAGTGAGAAAAAACACCTTTAAATACAAGAGAATGGGAATCAAGCATTGTAGAGTGGGAAATCAATATACACAGTACATTATTCACTATAAATGACACAAAACACAATCTTTGAGATGGGAAAGTTATTGTTTTCAAACAAGCAAGTAACAGACTAGAAATAAGCATTCATGACAAGGGCAAAATTTTCCCCACCTCGAAATCCCTTATAAGCACTTATTTCTATAGATGGATGTTTGTGTCTGTGCATGTCAGTGGCATCAATGAACAGATCATAGTCAAAGTGATGTTTGGGGAGGGTCCCCTCAGACAAGAGCTTTAACCAATCAATAAATTAAAGAGAACAAAGAGAAAAGTGCAAAATTCTATATGATTACCTGTCCCGTCCCTTGAAGATGACAGAGATCTATCACCCCTTATTGCTCCTCTGCCGCTCAAGGCTACCAACCTTTCTGCTCTTGGGGAAAATGAACCTGACTTCCCATTAAATGAAGTTGAAAGTGAGTGCCGCCTGGTTATACCGTTTTTGTCAAGAAAATCAGTAGCAAACCTTGGGGAGCCTTGTGCTCTAAGCTTAGCTTTTGCAGATTCAGTAGGAGCCATATAACTGGGCAGTCTTGGAGTGCTATGTAACTCATTATCTTGATCATTGAAATTAGCAGGTAGTGAAGCTCTTCTCTGGCAATTGCTGCTGACATAACTGTCACCACCATTCAAGCCCTCACCGCCTCCTTGAATTCCTTCATTTCTACCATTTGTCGTGCTATTCTGAAAGACAGCAATAGGATCATTATGTGGCTCATCATCATGCTTGTTTTCTGCTTTCTGTCCAAGACTTTTCTCAGGATCAGACTCTTTAGACTTGGACACTGCTAACTCTTCCTTTTTCTCCGAAGGGGCATTTGGGCCCTGCTCCGAGATATCAGTGATAGTATGATCTGAAATTTTTCTAGCACTGTGTTTTCTTTTCTCATTAACACCCTGAGATCTATCTGCAACATTCTGAAGGCGAGTATTTTTAAGACTACTTGGATCATTATCGTGCTTGTCTTCTTCTTGCTGTCCAAGACTTTTGTCAGGATCAGATTCCTTAGACTCCGACACTGCCATATCTTTCTTTTTCTCTGAAGAAGAGGCACTTGTTCCCTGCTCTGAAACATCAGCAACAGTATGATCCGAAGGTTTTCTAGCACTTCTTTTCTCATTAACAACCTCAGATCTATCTGCAACATTCTGAAGGTGAGTTTTTTTAGGAATACTTCGCTCATTATCATGCTTGTCTTCTTCTCGCTGTCCAAGACTTTTCTCAGGACCAGATTCTTCAGATTTTGACACTGCCAAATCTTTCTTTTTCTCTGATGAGGCACTTGTGCCCTGCTCTGAAACATCAGTGACAGTATGATCTGATTCTTTAGACTTCGACACTGCCAAATCTTTCTTTTTCTCTGAAGAGGCACTTGTGCCCTGCTCTGAAACATCAGTGACAGTATGATCTGAAATTTTTCTAGTGCTCTGTTTTCTTTTCTCATTAACACCCTCAAATCTATCTGCAACATTCTGCAAGCGAGTTTTCTTAAGACTATTCGGCTCAGTATCATGCTTGTCTTCTTCTCGCTGTCCAAGACTTTTCTCAGGATCAGACTCTTTAGACTTTGACACTGCCACATCTTTCCATTTCTCAGAAGAGGCACTTGAGCGCTGCTCTGAAACATCAGTGACAGTATGATCTGAACTTTTTCTAGTACTGTGTTTTCTTTTCTCAGTAACAACCTCAGATCTATCTGAAACATTCTGCAAGCGAGTTTTTTTAGAACTATTTTTCTCTATTTCCTTTTGTGGATGTTCCTGAGCAGAAAGCGATGGGCTGTTTGAATCCCTTTTTGGACGCTGTTTATATTTGTTAGAACCTGAAATTGAGCCATCATCAGGTTTCACATTAGGGGATTTCTGCGTAGTTCTTTTGACTTGCCTCCTTTTAACTGCTTGACTGCTCCCATTTTTCTCATCAGACACAGAGTCAAGTTTCTTCTTCAGTTCTGGAAGAGGTGCCCAAAAGTGTGACCTTGTCCAACGGTCAAGCCATTTCCAAGCCAAGTTAGGTTCTATAGGATCACAATTGAGGGATAGAGGAACCGCAGAGCTTGATGAAGCCAGAAGCTGAAATGGATAAGATAAGTAACCAGTCTCTATCAAAACCAAAATCATATTAGGAGACAACTTAGTTTCGAAACAATAGCGACTAAAAAGGGAACAACCTTTGTTATACCATTCATATTCATAAATCATATCTATAAAGGATTAAAGGGTCTTTAAAGTAAACTTGGTAATTGACCTATAAAATGCTAAGAGTTATGAACTTACAATCAACACTGATAAGGTTCATTGGTTCATTTACAAGAAAACTTGTCAAACATACATTAACAAATATTGGAACTATTGGTGCAGTGCTGCACACCAATGTCATTGTCTACAATGCAGGAAAAGTCGGGCAGTTTGAGGATACTGGGTGTTAAATGAAGAAGCTTGAGTTGAAGCATACAGTGAATATAAAATGTGGTTTAAAACAAGATCATGAACCTAGAAACACGAACAGAACAGGATGTAAACATCAATCTCAGCACATATAGCACGAGAAAAATATAGGATCCCAAAAGTAGAGCCAATTTTGTCTAGTTCAAGGCAATAAGCACTACTACAGGTACCCTAAAAAATAGCTTTGTATCAGGATTCAGGAGCAAGTTATAAAGCATTGAATTAGCAGTCCCAACCTTGTGAACAAAGACACTTTCTGACAGTTTCTCTGCCTGTGTCAATGTAGCCAGTTGAATAGAATTCGAACATTGAGTATCCTGACAAAAGTATATTGCAGTAAGCGAGGTAATAGAACAGCAGGAAGAATGCAATTCATTGATTCACCTTTTCATCTATGACATGGAATATGTTCTACAAATCACTAAAGCATGCCAAATTTTATGATAGAAAACATTGTTTGATCCTGATTAAATGAGAAACCTCCATAATTTCTACCCAAAAAGTTAGCGAGAATAACCCATAGATCATTGTGTTAACAAAATTTTTTCAAGAACTTTTACCTTACGAATTTTCAGGACTGCAAGCCCAATATCAGAACGCCTAACAATGTAACCACGGGCCAATGCTTGAAACTTAACTATTCCCTTCACACAGTATAAAGAAGAAACAGCTTGTCTTCTAACCAAGTGACCACGAATAAAAGCTTGCAGTTGTGTGACACTTCTGAGCATTTGAAATGTCCAACGAGCCTTCAATGAAGTTATGCAAGAGTCACTTTAAGCGTTCATTAACCAATGTATAAAGAAACTTTCAGATGAGGAATCAATGCTTATGAAACTTTCATGTGACAGCTTATAAATTGAGAATTAGAGGGTACAGCAATTGTGGTTGCATTGGTATGTATCAAAATTTTTAAGAATTCATATATGGAATGCCCATGATGACTTTCAAATAATTATAAATGTGACACGTCACATCAGTTAGGGTAACAGAATTGTAAGAGCATAAGGCAGTAATTACCTGATAGCCTCTGCAAGCAGCCTGAACTTTTATAGCAGCTTCTGCAAGCTTGAGGTTCTCAGGATCCTCCTGAGATCCAAAATCACCAACAGCCTGTGTGCAAGCCTCTTCACCTCCAGTTGAAGGAATATCCCTATCATGCGATGACCTATTCTTCTCTGAAAGTACTCCATTAGTAGCATTAGCTCCAGAAATTGGTGCTGATATCACCAAAGCATCCACAGTTGGATCAGACACAGTTACCTCAGAAGACCCCAGCACATCCTTGTTACTTGAAAGTTTCTTTACACAAAAATCAGAAAAATAATTACAACTTGCATAAATGCATATTTCAAAAGTATAAGCACTCACAGACCACAGGCAGCAACAGTGAAAAATTCTGCCTTACATACTCTCTTTTCTAACAAAGACAATGATTATAGCATATCATAACATAAACACAAAAAATGGATGTCAGCCACAAAAAACTTACGAAAATATCATTCTTCTTTGAGGAATTAGACTTTGACGATGATTTCCTCCCCAAGAGTAAATTCTTGAACCATTTCCCAGGACTTCTTCCTTTCCCCATCACAGCAAAGATCAATGCTTTACAAAACACAGAACTCAAGCATCAAAATCTGCAAGAAGCATATACAACTGAGCCTCAATCACATGTTAAGTAGGAAAGGATAAAACAAATCAAATTACCAGACATAAAATAAGTAGGGGATTAAAAAAAAAAAGACCAAACCGCTATTTTGATTGAGAGATTTTCAAAACGAACAATCCAGTCGTCATTTATTGTCCAAAATAGTCCAAAAGTTAGTGTCCACTGGAAACAAATTAATGTCTACAAATCATCAATTGAAAACCAATTTAATGCTATTAATCTTTCAAAAAGCAACTCGGTGCTCATAAAATCTTTTCCGCACCAAATCGGGGATTTTCTACAAAAAATAAAATAAAGACTAACTTCTTTCAACGGATAGCCTAACATATATCCACCTTGAATATAAAGTATAATAATGGAAACACAAGTTCAAGGCCATTAAATTACACCTGCTAGCAATTATGAACAAAAGAAATAAAAATACCATAAAGGAATTGAAAAATCCAAAACCAAAATGCAAGTCAATTTATTTTTCACCTACTGCCAATTTATTCTTCAATAGGGACAAAAGCTAGAACTAGAAATCACAAGCAAACAAAAATAGAAGTCCAACTTAAACTTCAATTAATTCTACACATCACCAACCAAGGGTCAACTTCACACTTTCCTTAAAAGTAACACTAAAATCAGCAAAACCCACCCCAAAAGAAAATCTTTTTTTTTTTCGAAAAAAAAAAAAGGCTCAAACCCATTGAAGCTAAGGTGGAATACAAACGATTCAAGCTAACAACAGAGGGAAAGAAAGGAAAAAGAGGATCAAACCCAGTTCCTGAAAAAGCAGGAGCAGGAACCCTAAGCCTTGTACAAGTGAAGAAATCAAACAGCAGAATCAAGTGAGGAAATGGTTGAATGCATAGGAATTTGAAGAAGGGTGAGGAAGAAGAAGAGATTTGAAATGGGGTTTGTGAAATGTGAAGGGTGAGTGTTTTTTGGAGCAAAAAGTTACAGTTTTTGGATGCAGAGGCAGTGAAGTGTATATGGAACGAAGAGAAAGAGAGGGTGGCACAGTGGCTCAAAAGCAGTGTCATAGATTCCGCTAACGATGTTTCAACTAAGTAGAACGTGCCCCTCTCTTTTTCTTTCTCTTTGTTTTTTTTTAAGGGATAAACTCACCTATTAATTAGTCATTAATTAAGGTAAAAAATTTGCTCATTAATTAGTCATTAATCACTGATGGAAGTTATAACGCTAAAAATATAATATTTTTGCCCAAGAGAACAATTGTTATTTTCATCAGTGGCTGTGGCCCAATCTTATTACTGGGATTGACTGTTTTCCTTTGGATCAATAATGAAACCGCAAAGGAAAATGTTTTCACAAGAAGTTTGTGTATGGTTAAAATTGTTATATTATCGAAGAAAAATTTGACTGTCTAATTTTTTTTAGCATAATGTGACTGTCTTACTCCCTCTCTCTATTTTCATTTGTACACAAACTAAGCATTAAATTAGTATAAATCTAGAAAAATAAAAATTATTTGTACAAAATTAATCTTTGGTTATAATTAATACTATAATTATTAGGTGCAAATGAGAAAATTAGAGATAAGGGCAGACTTGGGGAAAAAATAATTAATATTTCCTCAATCTTATCAAATGACAAATAATTTTGGACAATTTTTGTTTTCCAAAATGACATAAAAATAGATAGGGGGCACAAAATAATAATGACAGTTAATTATAATTGTAATAAGTTTGTCTGTATGTATGTCAGCATTTGTTGATAAATTGATATAAGTGTAAGCATTAAACAAACATTTTTAATAACTCTCTGAAAAGAATCTTAATTATATATATATATATATATATATATATAATTAATAAAATTAAAAGACAAAATGATATTAAGAATTAAATGAGTTTTCACATCATAAAAATTAATCAACATTTACACAACTTACATGTAAGCACTATATGTAAATATTATTTGAAGAATTAAATTAAATTAGTTAATATATTTGTTGGAATTTGATAATAAATCCATTTATTATTCAAATTTGGTTCAATTGGCGTTGTCCACTATTCCATCGTATCTTATGCAAACAGCTAAGCTTCATTAAGTATATGTGGTAAGGAAAACAAACTTTGTTGAATTGGGAGATAATTTGCAAAACTATGGGTGAGGTTGGGCTTAGGTTTAGAATATCCAAAGATATTAAGGTTTTGATCCCTTAAAATATTATTTTTTTCTCGTTTGGTTATTCTTTTTCAAAAAGTTTTTATTTAGTCTCTTAAAAATTGTTTTATTTCTATTTGTTCCTTTTATTAATTTTTTTTGTTAAGTAGCAACATGACATTTTATATAAATGTTGACATGAACTAAAACATAAAAAAGGGATCAAACAAGAAAATTATAATATTTTAAAGTACAAAATAGAAAAATCGTGCTATTTTATATTAAAAAATATTTATATTTACATACACAGAATAAAATTCAAATTAAAAGTTAATATAATCAATTTATCTATAATTATTGTTATGAAATTAAACTTTTATATTAAATATTATTTAAATAATTATTTCAATAAAATATATCCTTTTTCTATAATACTAAAAACTTATATTATATTTGATGAAATTAAAAAATTAATATAAAATATAATTAAAAATTAAAAGCCATATATATATATATATATATATATATAAACTACGGATCTATATTTTTTTTTACTTTGAAATTTATATTTTGTTCAATAAAAATGTTCTTTTGCGTTCAATAAAATGCTCTTTTGCTTCCATGATCAACCTAAAATTAGGTTAGCTAATTATTACCTTTGAATTTCTTACAATCATCATCATGATGAACCTAAAAATAGGTTAGCTAATTATTAACTTTGAATTTCTTACAATCTTCATCGTCATCATCATCATTATTATTATTATGATAATAAGATGTTCAAATACAAAATTTTTTTACTAATTATTATATGTCGCTTCAATTCATATTTTGAATAATATATTATTTGTGTTTGCTAAATTCGCCCCAGTTGAGTGAAGGTTGCCACTTGCAATGACATACAACTTGCCTTTTGTCTTTGACAACTACTTAGTTTGATCTATTTTTTGATTCGTCATTAATGAAATTTGATTACCTATTATCAAAGTAAAGTTAAATGTATAGTTTATGAGCTATAATGAGCAAGATATAAAGTAAGGGAATCTCATTATTTTTTCTTATCTCTCTTGTTGTTCTTTTTTAGTTTAATTAATTTGCTGGTCCTCATAATTTTACTCAATTTTCAATTAGATTTTTATAATTAAAAAATTTATAATTAGATATTTGTATTATATAAATTTTTTCAATAAGATATTTACTACTAGCTATTGTTACAAAAACATGATATTAGATAGAATATTCCATGAATATTCTTGACTCTGTTTGATGTGGGTGCACATTAGGCACAACTATACCAAAGATCATCCTAGAATACAACACTTTTACTTGAGAAACCAAACCAAAGGAATTGATTTAATACAAAAGCCTCTTCCACAAAGACAACACAAGAACGAGACCAAGTCCATGCATTGAAAAGAAAGCATCAAAGGCTTTGCAGAATCTAGCACAGGCACAGAAGAGGTGAGTGAAGGTGCAGAAGAATGAAGCATAGAGATGGGTCTTCATGGGTGAGATCAAAATTGAAGCTTTATGGGCCTAGGAGGAGAATCTTTTAATGCAATGTGAGGTTTGGTGGAAAGTGGAGACCAAAGGGTGTGAGGCTTTGGCGGTGGATTAGAAAATGAACAAAAGAGTCTTGGTTCATAGGTTGTTGAGAAGCCTCATCTTCTCTCAAGGCATAACATAACAGAGGGAACATCAAAAATTTAAACATCCAATGACATAATCTCTAAAGTGAAGTTGTGTTGAACATCAAAAGTTTATTTTATTTTTTTTTTCATTTTAGGTGGTGCCCATTTGGGGCGTTTGGATGATGAGATCAAAGTTTGGAACTATTGTTATTTGCGGTGCTAGCTATGTTCTCTATGTTTTGATCTTATGGAGTTTGTTCTTGTGGCAGGATCTTGTGTAGGAGGTTTATTTTTGTGAAGCTTTGTATTTAATCAAGGATGAGCTTGGGCGGGAGCTCATGTTCAACGAGAGCATAAATAGGTTGCAATGTGAGTTGACGAGGAAGGAGGAGAGCTGGTGGAGACCTCATGTTTGTGCTTTTAGAGTGCATCACCTACCACTACTTGTATCAGTGCCCGAATATAATTTAGCCAATGATATTTATTGTATAGAAACCAAATGGCTAGGATTTAAGTAGTGTGTGATGCTTCATTCTTTACGAGGAGCATGACAACTTTTGACAAGGAATATTTACAAAATATTCTATTTTCTTTAACATTTTTGTAATGATGGATGCAGCCATGGGTCTAATTGAAAATTAAGTGAAATTATAAAAATTTGCAGATTAATTAAACCTTCTTTCTTCTCCAATTCTCAAGTCTTTTTGTAAAGCATAATTGGATTAAATTAGTAGTTAGAGAAGATTTATTATAACTAATAGAAATTAATTTCCTATAGATTGCACTACAGTAGTTGAAGATAATGAATAAATATAAGATGTTGCCAACAACCTATTATGCATTTTTTTTATTGTCGATTTCCACACCCACTAGAAGAAATCTTGATTCTAGTTGGGTTTTTTGTGGTTGGGAAGCTTGAAGTTCGTCCTCTTACGTATAGAGGATTTGCTTTGCATGGGGACAAATCTGAGGGAGTTTCGAAAGTAATAACACATCAGTTTATGAAATGTGGATACATTTTAAACTTGGTAACTGAGAATTTAGGAAACTCCTTTAAGTTACCAAACTCCAAAAATTTGGAATCCACGGTTTCTTCTTTGAGTGGACTCCATTTAAGTTTGTGAATATATAAATGTTTTATCTATATTGCATAGATACAAATGTAGTATCTGTATCGAGTATAAATACAGGTATGTAATACGAAAATTTTATAAAAATCAAGATATGGGTTTGCAAGAACATATTATATAAAATATAAAATTACAAACAATAAAGTAATTATATCATAAAATAAATAAAATTTTATAATGCTCAAATAAAAATATCTAAAGAAACACAAAATTTGAAGTATGAAATAGTAGTTTGTTTAATTTACAAAAAAATCAAATAGCTTAATTATAAAATTTGATGTTTTATAGGGATTAATTTGTATTTATGTAATATTTATTAGTGTAATACTTGACCAATACGTACGGGTACTAGAGAAGTACCCAATACGTGTACAGCAGCCAATTAGAAATATCCATGCTTTAGAAGTTTTATGGGAGATTTGACAAAATTAATAAGTGATTTAAAATGCACCATTCACAATCTTACTACACCTACAACCTGTTTCTTCACTCAACCCAAGTCCTCATTCTTCTAACTGTAAACAATTAGATCATTATACGGCATGCACATTATAGGTGGAATTAGTCAATGCAATTTACCCAGACCAAAAGAATAAACAGAATAAGATTAATAAAAAGAAACCAAACTAGACAAAAACACAACAATGTGAATTAAGTTGAATCATATGCATTGAAAATGAAACATTAGAGGCTGACAAAGTCTAGCAATTTATTTCTTTTCAACTTAATACCAAAATAGGCACAGCTACTTACTTTACTTTTTCTTCCCCTTTCTATTCAAGATTACCACCATGCCCACAACCTCCTTTTCCCCCATTTCCTACTTTTTAAGTTGTCGCCACCACTAAGAAGCAAGTGAGAAAAGAAAGTGTATCTCACTATGGATGTCATAATGATTGAGTAAGTCGAGAGAGAGAGAGAGAGAGAGAGAGAGAGAGATAGAGAGAGTAATTCAATGGCAACTCCTTCCACGCACTACCACATCACAAAGCCCCTAAATCCCATATGGATCGCCTAATTTACAACAATCATATCATTCTGACACTAATATGTGTGATTGGCGCCGACAATAGTGGTGTTCTGTCAGCAATTTGGGTGATTGGCACTATTGTCGCAAAACTACTGCTCTTTTACCTAGTATGGAGAGTCCGCATTTAGCGGTAGAAGCAATGGGGCTAACCATGCAATGCATGCTGTAGCAATGGATGAATGAATTAATAAGTTTTTCCTTTCGTGTATTTTTCTGCAATGCAACCTTAGTTCTCCCCTTTCTTGGGCGTAGGTTATTCCCATTTCACTTTGGCCATTTTCATATCTAAATTAAATGACTTGTGTGAGTTTTATTTGAAAAGTAATCAACCTTGTGATGTAGTTTTCAATTTTTCTAGTTATATTTACTAGTGTTGATGATGCTCTGTGATGTTATAAGGCAGAAACATATGTGACGATGATGCTCTTATAGTGCTTTTTTATCTATTTTATATTCTATTATAGTATCAAGTGATTTTTTATTTTGTATTTACTTTGAGTCAAAGATCCTAAATTCTTTCTAAAGACATTATTCTTAACAATGCTTGCTTGTCTTTCCAACCCAAAATGTGTATAACCAAAGTAGTTTCTTGCATAATTTCAATATTTTGAGTAAAGGTTGCTAAACTTCCAAAATCATTTGATTAGTGGTGCTCTTTAGAGGTTTTCATTGCATCTTTTGAAATATCATAAGTGTTCATACTCCTTTTATGCAAAACCTGAAGGTTGAAACTAATTACATTTGGTTGATTGTGATGAGCAATGTTAGAATATCATAGGTGGTGAAACTTCTTATGTTTTTCAGTGTTGGTTCTTGCAAAATGCATTTGTACTCTAACATATCTTTAGTTTCAGTTTATATATTTTGTTTTTTCTTTTTTAAGTTTCCCTTTATCTAGTATTTTGGCCTACTTAATTTTGGTGGTTTTTATGGAACCCTCTTTAAAATAAGGGATTTGAAGTCCATCTTGATTGGTCCAATAAAATTTTACTATTTTTTTAATTTTTGTCCATTTAAACATTGAATTACCATTACTCTTAAATTTATATTTAGATCCACTGAATACTTTTCTCTTATAATTCTATCCCATAGCCTATTTACAAAATTAAAATTTTCTTATTTTCAAGCATCAAATAAATTAATTATCCTAATTCCAAACATTTAAAGAAACGCTTTCCGCCCAAATCTAAAAAATAAGAATACTAATCCTTAATCCCTTTTTCGAAAACCACGATATTGTAAAAGCAAAACTAGTATTGAATCCCAGAGTCGAGATAAAATCAATCATCCAATTTGGTAGTTTTTTGTGATCAATTACATTCTCAAAATATTTGGGAGGATTACCACCCTTTAGTAGCATAATGTTGGTAACCTTTAGGTCACTAAATGTACCGGTTGCTATAAAACTGACCGAAATGGGAAAAGAATGCTAATGATTCTACTTGTGGAATAACAACCTCCATTGACCCATTGCAATTTGAATAATCAATCATAAGGATACCACTCCAAAATAGAATTCCTGGTGTCTGCAAAGACAACTATAATTAGGTTCAATGTCTTTTAATCCCAATTGCATTTTCTTTTACAATCATGGTTCTTTTATCCAATGGGATTAGGGATTAGTTTTCTTAATTTTTTAGATTTGGGTTAAGAAGTTTTCGAATGTTTGCAAGTAGGATAATTAATTTGTTTGAGGGTTGGGAATAAGAAAAAAATCAATTTTGTAAATAGGCTATTGGGTGAAATTGTAAGAAAAAAGTATTAAACGGGTCTGAATTTAAATTTAAGAGTAATGACAACTCAATGCTTAAGTGAACAAAAATTAAACAAATGGGAAAATTGTATTGGACCAACTAGGATGGGTTTCAAACTCCTTATTTTAGAGAGGGTACCATAGAAATCATCCTTAATTTTTTATTCTTAAATCATTTTTGCATAATTCAACATTTTACATTAGGCTTTATTTTTTTATAATTGTGAGTAGTTTAATGCAAGCCATTTTAGATACTACAAATTATGTATTTGCAAACATTTGAATTGAAATTTCTGTTTGTTCAATTCACCCCCAGTTGAGTGATGGTTGTCACTTGCAATTAGGGATGTTCAAATCCAATCAAATTCAAACCGAAAACCGATCAAAATCACAAAAATTTGGATTGAATCTTATTTTTCATAAATCGCTTGGATCGGATCAGATTTCAGATTTAATTTTTAAAATCGATCCAATCCAATCTAAACTGAATAATACCATCTAATATAATTTTTTATTATTAACTTTGTACTTTTACTTATAATAATTTTAATTTATCACATAATTTTCTATATTTATATGTCATTTTCATTTAAATATTTTGTTATGCATATTACATGAGTCATTTTTATTTTTATTTTTATTGATTTATTTTATTGATTCAAGTTACTTTTTATTTATAATATTCTATACTTAAGATTTTCTTTTATTAAAAATCAATTAAACCAATTCAATTCAAACCGCAGAAAGATTGGATTGGATTCAAAATCTAAACTAAACCGATCAAATCAAAACCGCTATATATTTTATTGTTTGGATCGGATGAATTTTTTACTCAAAACCGATCCAAACCACACCACGAACACCCCTACTTGCAATGACTTGCAACTTGCTTGCTGCCTTCAACGACTACCTCATTTGATCCATTTTTTTTTTATCCTCATTCGTAAAATTTGGTTACCTATCACCAAAGCAAATTAATTAGGTGCAAAACTTGTGAGGTATGATAATCAGGATATGGAGAAGGGGAATCTCAATATTTCTTCTTATCTTTTTTGATGTTCTTTCTTCTCTAATCCTCTAGCTTTTTTACAAAGTATGAGTAATTGAATAAAACTAGTTGCTAGGAAAGATTTAGACTTCCATCCAAATCAAAGAATTTAATCACATGAGTGAATTCTCAAGTTCTTGTTGTTTTCTAATAGAGTAGTTGCTATTTTGTCTTGGAAATTACTGTTTTATCCTACTCAATCTTCCAAATTTTCGGTTATATGACCATTTAAACTTGACCTCCTCCCTTTATCTCAGTTTTTGAACTAAAATTAAGAACAAAATAATTTCTAGAATTAAACTTATTTTATAAAAAATTAGATATCAAGAAAAGAAATATTTAAACTAAATTGAAAAAAATTATAATTTAACAATATTTTCATTACAAATGTCTAGTTCATATATTTAAGGGGAACTTAAGCGAGTATCACCCTTGTATTACTCACATGAAGGTGGCTAAGAAGTTATTCAATAAAGATCATGCACACTTTTGGAGAAGCTAGTTGGTGTGTTGATGGCCTTGTGAAACCGAATGCTTATGTTTGTCCTTTAGGAGTCCATTTTTATTTTTCATTACCTTCTTTTGTTTCTACAGCCTTCATGGTTGACTTCATTGGTATTGGATTTCCTACAATTATAGCTTTGTGACTATTTTTGGGGCAGTTTTAGCCCTGTAGTTAATTTTAAAAAAGTTGTTTGAATTGATTTATTTTATTTTATACTTAAAAGAAATTAGCTTAATATTTATTTTGAAATATTTTAGTTATATGCTTTTTTAAAAGTAAAACAAAATAATTCAATAATATATTATATATTTTCTATTAATAAAAGGCTCATAGTTATAGGCGTTAAATTTAAACACCTTCATGCTAAGACAAATGAAATAATTAATTTGATTATAAAATTATACTTGATTATTTTTATCATGTTCATTTTTTTTTATCAAATTTCATAAAATAAAATAGTATATAAATATATAATAAATCACAAGAATAATTAATTTCTTATAATAAATTATATGTTACTTTTGATATATATTATTAAATTTAATGTCAAAAACGAAAAAAAAAAATCTAAAATATGTTTTAAATTTTAACATTTTTTGAGATTAATTTTAATGTGTACTCAGTTTTATATTATCATATAACTATATGCTTCTATTTGTAAGATTTTTAAAATAATGAATAGTTGAGTCAAATATTTTTACTAATATAACAATATATATTTTACACTGACAGTGCATTAAATTTTTTTTTTCTTGCACTATAAATGATAAATTTTATAAAATACTAATTCTATTTTTTTTAGTCAGTGGGGGAGGGTAGGGATGTCAATGAGGCGAGAAAAAGGCAAGGGATAATCTCGTTTCCCCCACGCCCTATAAATGAAAACCAACCCCTAACCCAATTCCATACCCATACGGGTATCTATTTTTAAATTTCCCTGTGGATAAATGGGTATCCCTAGATATCTATGGGTATCCAATATATCATTACAAATTTAAAAAAATTTTAAATAATAAAATTAATGAAGGCAAATTCTAATTTCATAAAATTGTAAAATATTGCAATGCTATGGTTCATGAAAACTGCAAGTATCTTTGCATTTTAATTTATATTGATATCATGTGAGCATGTGAATATAAATGAAAATATTGCTTACTTTTCCTACTTATTATGTGTGAAAAATCTTTTGAATAAAATTGATCTGTTAAGTGTCATAATCCAAATATAATAAATTCAAACCAACAATATGCATGCATAAATTCAAACCAACAGTTTTTTCATTTTTTTTTGGGTACACGGGCCAAGAAAAGAAAAAAGTCAAAAAGGAATTATCTCAGGTGCACTGTTCCTGTTGAATTAGCAAGCAGGATGAGCTCCAATCCCCTAGGAGGGGCCTCTCAAACACAGGGAGCCAGTCTCGAAGAAGCACCCAATTTTGCAAGGAATTCCGCTACTTGATTTCCTTCCCCGTAAACATGCTGAATGTTACACATCCAATCTTGGGTCAGCAACTTGTGAATAGCATTGATGACTGCTGCATACCTATGAAAGGAAGAATTGTTGTACAAAACAAGCCAAATACTTCAGAACAAATAGCTTCACAAATAACTCCCCTATAGCCAAGTTCCCAAGCCAATTGCAAACTTCTCCGCAAAGCAAGAAGCTCCATACATAAATTATCAGCCCAAGGAATAAAGCTAGCAAAGCCCAAAAACCATATGCCAAACTCATCACGCACCAAACCCACTAGCCCTTGGGTTCCCAAGCAGGAGCTACTGTTTGTATTTACCATAATAAAGGAAGATTGAGGTGAGGTGAGCACCAAGAAACAGCAATGGGCTCCCCACAATATGCTAGTAGAATGATACCCCACCAAGCACGCGTCATGCATTAAGACTCAACCCACGTTGAAAGACACTCGCATGAGCGAGAGAACCAGAGAAAACACATTCATTCCTTCAGCACCAGATATCCCAAAGATCCACTACAAACATAACTCCACATGGGCTCAAAATGAAGCATTTAATCCAGTCATGGATGTTCAGCATGAAAAAATCCGGAGAAAAGGATGCGTCAACCAGTAACCAAGCTTTCTTGGAGTGGATATACAGTCATGAAGATAGTGTAGAGTGGTTTTAGGCCTCAAATTACACCTGGGACACAGATTTGACACAGCCAAACCATGCTTGAAGCGCACATCATTAACAGACAAACATATATATAAAAAGATTACTCATCAAAAAGTCAAGGAGTTTACCAGTTTAGTATTATAAAAAAGATTAAAACTACAAAATTTTAAGTGCTTAACAATTTTATAATAAATGGCATTCATTTTAGGAAGATAGCGATTTAAACTGTTAAGAGGTTATTTTAATAAATTATCACTATTTTTATAATCAATTTTGTTATTATATAGTATTAATCAATTTAAATTGGATGAGAATAGTGTTGAAAATTAGAATTGAAATTTGATCTAATATAATCTAATTGAATCTAATATAGTAAACTTTAATCTTATTTATTTTTTTGGGGGTAAAAATGATTTGTTAATTGTTACATATATATATATATATATGTATATATATATATATATGTATATATATATTAGTTTATAATTTTTTTGGTGTAACATATTATAGTAGCATTTTTTGTAAATTTATCTAATTTATTATTGTTAATATTTGATATTAGACACCTACATCTAATTTTTACTCTCACCACTCTCTTCAGAATGCTGGCATTTATGTCTTGAGAAAGTACAAAAATAATAAGTGGCTCATCCGACATAATATTTAATCCCAACCTAGTTTTATATAGAGTGACGCGAAATTTCTAACAAAATTTTTTTTCTTTCAAGATTTGCTCCACTATAAGTAGAATTATACAATTCTATATGAAGAGGGCAAAACTTTTGCAATTTCTATGGGTCAAACTTCGCCCTATAATATGTAGGAATTTGTGTGACTCAGTGGCAAAATGTCAGTAATATTGTTATATTATTACCATATTTAAATAACGGAGCCCCTGAGCTAAGCCTCACATGTTACTAATTCTTTTTTTAATTTTTTTGGGTCAGATACTGATTTTTTTATTTTTATTTTTCTTTTTTATTGTCGTAAGATACCAATTTTATTTCAACGATGGCAATCAGGGATCGAAATGAGACCCGACTAAAGGCCCAAAATATCTTATTTCTAAGGTAGGCCCAAGACCTAATAGCCAACAACAAAGCCTTCAAGCAGGGAAGTGAGATTCAGACCGAAAAAAAACACGGAAGGGAAGTGAGATATTATAATCTTGAAGCCCAAAGGGAGACGAGATAGAAGTCACACAATATGTCCATTTGGGAAATCTTAACCCACAGAAAGAAAATTCGTTCAGACCAAAAAATAAAAAAGGATGATAATTCGTTAACAACATGCCTACAATAGTACAGTAACAACATAAGGAAGAATAGAAAATCACATATTTCCTCTTTTCTTTTATAGCAATGCTATGTAACCAGAAAATGAAAAATTATGATAATATTTGGATGATATAAAGTAGTGAAATCAATCTGCTTATCCAAAGATTAATAATAATACTATATTATTCTGGCACTAAAATTCTAAATGTCTAGTATTTTTTTTTTTTTTATGCTCGTCAAGTGAGAAACAACAATAGAAAATTTGGTAAGATGAGGTTCAAAATGGATCATTACAACATAAGAGAGATTACCATAAGCTAGCACAAAACTGCACTACGTTAGTGCCAAACTACAACCAGCATAATGGGAAATTTTTATATAATTTTGTAGCAGTAATGATTTAACTTTTAACTTCTGTCACATGTTATGTTTTGAGTTCGTATCATAGTAATTAACTGGTAGCCTGGATTGAGGCAGCCTCAACAGCATATGTCCACATTGAAGGATGTCCGATAGAAACAAACGAATGAAAAATATGAAGATAATTAATGCCACCATTCTATCACTATTTGTGTGCAAGCTGCAGGAAAGTGTGGATGCTGGTGATATTTTGTAAAAGAGAAAAAAAATTGAGATGGAAGTCAAATCAAGCATCTTTCTAAAATATTCTTGAATCAAGATGATTTTTGAATTCTGTCTATTCAATTTTTTGTATAATAAAATAATTATTGATTAATTTTTTTTTATAAACAAAATTTAAAGACTATTTTGATCCATAACACATCAAGGATCATTTTAGAACTAGCCGTCAAATCAGTTAGTCATAGAAAGATGACAAGATTTCCTATCCATATTAATGAGTAATGACCTAGATGGCTAGACAGGAACTGCCATACTGAACTTCAAATCTTTATAGCAGTTTGACCTATGAGTTTAATTTCTAATGATCATAAACACGAACTGGATTAGGTGTAACTAATTCAGAGAACATTAAAGAATGTGTCACGAATTTTACCAGTATTGTCTGTGGCAGGTGACAACCCTGGGCCTGTTAATGCTGTCGCCGATACAATCTCCCAATCACTAAATTCCAAAACTCAAACTTTAATGGCAATTTTTGGTATATGTTATTCATAAAATGAAAAGACTGGGAAACTGCAATGAAGTATCAAATTTTAAGTGAGAATTTCGTAATGAAATTTTTTTGCAACCTAGGTGTTTGTTTGCCAAATTATGGAGTTGCTCTCGATGACCTAAAGATTGTGCAACAGTTTGAGGTTCGATCGGTGATTATGCGTGTATACTTTTTAGTTGTGATAAAACTTATCCTCAAAGATTGGCATTTGCTATTCACCATTGTGCGTATATCATTTAAGAAATGAAAGTTCTGCTGCAGGATAATTGGGTTGTCCGCATATCTCAATTTACCATTATGCATCAATCATTTAATAAACACATAAAAAAAAAAAATCAATCACTTAAGAAACGAAAGTTCTGCTGCAGGACAATTGAGTTGCCTACGTATCTCACTCGGATAGGAAGAAAAAAGTAGGCAAAAGTCATTATTTATAGTAGAAGTAAATCTTGACCCCATGTGAGCTATACTTATAATACTAGTTGTAATTTCGGTGCATTGCATGGGTTTATTACTATCTTTTATAAATTCTTTCAACAAGAATGCTTTTAAAAAAAGTTATGATAACCCATTATAAAAAAAAAAAAAGTTATGAAAACAATTGAAAGTTAGACATGATAAAAAATTTTAAATTATTTTAAATAATAAAATATATCAAAATTAATTATATTGTGAGAGTTTATTGAATATTTTATTGTAGACAATATTTTTTTATGTAATTTTTGTATTTTTCATCTTCTCAACTATAAGAACTTTCAACCTTTCCGTTGAGGTCACTTTAACAATGCAATATATACTTTTTTATGATAAAATATTTATTTTGAAAAATATAACTTCATATAATTTAATAATTGGCATTGATATTTGTTTATTGTCATTACATAACACAGTTTATTGGGAATTATTTATTCTCAAAGTAAAAATTCATTTTGAGTTATTTTTTGGCAAAACTATTTAGTGCCGGTTTGGATTGCAGTTTGTATCCACCAGAAAGCCTTCTAGGAGAAGAAAAATGATTTTGCACAGTAAATGATAGTGTTTAGTTTAACTTCTTCTAAAAAGCCTTATTCTAGAATGCCTTTTAGAAGAAGTATTTTTGAGGTTATTTTTCATTTTAAAAAAAGACCTTTTGAAAAGGAATCTTACTATTACTCTCACATTAACAACCAAAAGTAATTTTACTTTATCCTATTCAAACAAAACTCATTCTCCTAAACTTACTTTTGATATATTCAAACCAAACAAAAATTATTCTTTTAAAAGTAATTCTTCTAAAAAGCCTTCTTTTAAAAGATCTTCTTTCAAAAAATCTTCTCTCAAAAGTTACACCAAATGGACCCTTATATGATAAGAACTTTTACACCAATATTGCTTCATATAATTATTTTTCCTTCTATTATTTACTTTTCTAGGTGCATAAATTTCTAATGCCAAACTTAATTCCTAAGGAGGATATAATTGATATTATTTTCTCTCATTGCAAACAAAGATTTGGGAATTCAATCCAAAGTATTAAACATTTTATTTGATATATAAGCTCTTGTTCAATTATGTTATTAGTTGCTTTATCAATCTCATATGAGTTTATGTAATATTTTATTGGATCTTTAATAATTTAAAATATGTAATAATTGATTTCTTCAACAATATCATTTAAGGAGTGGATATTACTATTTTTAAGATATTCTTCATCCAGCATTCATTATTGTAAAATTTGGATATGTGTTATCAACAATTTGTTTCACTATATTATCAGGCTTAAGTAGATATTATCTTAGTATTTTAATCCACATTGGAATGCTTATTGTTACTCTAATATATTGTCTAATTGCAAATATTAGTATGTATATATAATTTTATTTTATTAAATGGTTATTAACAAAGAAGTATATATAGTAAAATAAAATCATAACAAAAATATTTTTAAATAATATTAAAAATAAAAATAGAATAATAAAAGAATAGTATTAATAAAATTTATTATTTAATTAAACATCAAATAGAATTAAATTTAATAATACAATATTTTTGTTTTCATCATCTTTATTAGATATTAATTAAAATCAATATATATGATTTTATTCATATCAAACAATATTATTCAATGTAATATTTATTGTATTTACAAAATTTATTTTAATAATATAGGTTATTAAATAATTTATTTTTAATTTTATAATTAAATATCACTATTGTCAGAGAACTTGAATAGCCAAATACTTATCATAATTTTTAACTATTATAATACATATGAGATATGACTAATACTTGTTATACTTATTTTCATATAATATAAATTTTTAATTACACATTGCAATTAATACAACCTTCAAGTGAATTTTACTATACATATAGATTAGTTGTTCAATTTTTCTTTTTTTTTTGGTCCTATGGAGGGGGAGGGGCTAGCTAGGGCTCTCCTAGGAGTCGTTTATCGTGCAGCTCCCTTGAGGCTAGGAGATATACCACTGCGGCACAAGCCTCAATCACTAGATGTTCAAATTTTAAAGATTACCAATTTAGAAAGGGTTTGATCTAATTATCACTCCAGCCCAAAATTGTAGGTAGTTGAGGCCAGGGCATAGTGGTGAGTCGTATAGTCCCGTTAGTACTACACTGGGGATTGGTTCCCATCCTATCCCCTCATTTCTTCTTCAAAATCTCCCCTCCCCAAAGGACACCCCATCCCCCCACCACCAAAAAAAAAAAAAAAAAAAGAAAGAAAGAAAAGCCAAAAACTGTAGGAACAATTATCAAGAGAAAGAAAAAAAAGGAAAAAAGATGGAAGAACAACGTGTGTGTTGATTTTTTTTTTTTTTTATTTAATGTCGTGTGCTGATTTTTCTTATTAAACTTGAGTGCTCAAGATCTTTTTCTTGTGCCACTGTTGATACTCTTTCTCCCTTCCCTAACCTATGGTTAATCTTTTAAAACTAGACTATACAGATGTTACACGTTCTATACAGATGTTACACGTTCTTGTAAAATTGTTTAGTTTTTTTTTTTTTCTTCTTTATGCCATTTAATATTAAAAAAAAGTTATCATTTGACATTAATAAGATGATACATACTATGTATAAAATACGCCTATTTTTAAAAATAGCTTTCTTTTTTTGACGGTAAAATAGCTTTATACATACTATCAAATAATGATTTCATTATCCTACCTAAAATTACCCCACAAATAGATCAGCGAATGATCCATTAATTACGCCCCATCATTAATGTACAGTTATGGCATATGGTAGTATTATTTACAGCGAAATGGTAAATTATTATGGCATATAAAACTATAATTTCCCAATTATAAACTATTATAGTATTATTATAAATCACGTCCCATGGCGCATGAGTCTATGCTAGTGTGACACTCGTGGCATGAATAATTTCTTTAAAATTGATTTGTTTCGGGTTAATATTAACATACAGGCAGGTCCACAATAAAATAGTCAACAACCCCGAAACTCTTGCACCATGCAAAGTTGATATGAAAGCTATGTTGACTCTCGCCTCTAGCAAATCTTGGATTCATGCAGCAACGTGGCAATGTAGAAGACCCGGTTGCATTTTAAGATGATGGTCATGCGTAGCATCTGATCAAGATTGACTTTTCTGTTACCTGTGAACTCTTCCTATGTCATGTGCCTAACAGAACAGGTTCTATCAACTACTTTTTATATCATCATGGTAGCTTCACTGATTAGTGTAATCATGAAATCTCACTCTTTTTAGAATACCAGATTCTCTTCACAAGGTTTTCTACCTGCTCCACATTAGTGAAACTTTTTATTCACATATTTTCCCAGCAAACAAGATCTTTTCTTGCAATCATTATTACAAAATGAAAAAGAACTTTTCTGCCTATATATTAGCCTTTGTTTGTTTACTATTAGATTAGGTTCTGTGATTGCTAAAACAAGAAAAAAGTATATAATATAATAACCCAAGGATGGAAATCATGCTATCTTTTTGTCAATTCTGTACCTTCAACTCTGCAATATATATGTATAGCATATTAGGATGCATTTTGTGGCTTACCATTTTTTCTTTGTCTTACTGTAGAAGTTCTTGTAGCCTCAGAACATGAAGAACTTCTTGGTTTCTTTGTATTTCTTGTTTCCTGCAATCATTGCAATCATTCTTGTGCTGCTCACTCCAATTCCCAGTGCACAGCTAACGACAAGTGAGAATAGACTCCTCCTTCAAGCTCAGAAGCTTCTTGAATACCCTCAAGCTCTTCAAGGATGGAACACCTTCACCAACTTCTGCTTCCTCCCTCCCTCACCTTCTCTCAAGATTGTGTGCTCAAATGGTCATGTAACAGAACTAACCATCACTGGAAACAGAATCAAACCGGCTTCTTGGAATTCGGCTGAAACTCTTTCAGAAAGATTCTCCATTGATACTTTCTTCACTGTCCTCTCAAAGCTTTCAAATTTGAAGGTGCTGTCATTGGTGTCCATTGGCTTGTGGGGTCCTTTGCCATCCAAGATTAGCCGGTTCGGGTCACTTGAAGTGCTGAATATGAGCTCAAACTTCATTTATGGGGAAATCCCATCATCAATATCCTCTATGAGGAGCCTCAGGAGTCTTGTTTTGGCTGATAATCTGCTCAATGGGAGTGTGCCTGATCTTAGAAGGCTAGCCTCTCTTGAAGAGCTCAACTTGGGTGGCAACAATTTGGGTCCTGAATTCCCTTCAATAAGCAAGAATCTTGTGAGGATTGTCCTGAGAAACAACTCTCTGATATGTCAGATTCCTCCCCAACTTATGCAGGTTCATAAACTTCAGCAGTTTGACATCTCTTCCAATGGAATATTTGGAAACATCCCATCCTTTTTGTTCTCTCTTCCTTTTCTCCAGTATCTAAACTTGGCTGCAAACCAACTAAGTGGTTCCCTCTCTATGAATACAACCTTTAGTTCTGTTCTAACATTTGTGGATATCTCACACAACCTCCTAGTAGGAAAGTTGCCATCTTGCATTGGTTCAAAGTCCTCGAATCGAACAACACTGTATTCTTGGAATTGTTTGTCAACCAGAAGCTCAAATGATCAATATCCTTCTTCATATTGCAAGAGAGTCGATGCCTTAGCGGTTAAGCCACCGGTTAGAAGCCAGAAGGAGGAGTCAGAGATGTATCTAGGCCTAGTACTTGGTGTTATTGGAGTTGCTGTAGGAATTACAGGGCTTGTGGCTGTACTCATTCTGTTCATCTTGAGGAAGTACAAAGCAGAAAGGGCAGATAATATGATAGACAGATCTGTTGCTGATAAATTTTCTATCAGTCCATTTCCAAGACAAAACATTGTTGCAAGTATGTCCACAATTATGATTTATTTTTTTTGATATGATGAATGGTGCACATCTTAATTTTTTATTATAGTTTTCATTCCTCAAGAGGTGGTTTACATGTTCCATAAAATTCTTAGTCCTTCCTTCAAGCCATGCATTTTTTTTTTTTTTTTGCTTCTCTGTGGAAATAGGATGTGCTCCTCAGACAATGAGTCTAGCTGCACTTGGACTCCCACCATATTGCACTTTCACATCAGAAGAAATTGAAGTTGCAACAAATGACTTTCACCCATCAAATCTAATAGGAGAAGGATCACAGGGACAGGTAGAAGAATTTTCATATGAAGTGCTTATAGGTTCATAATGGGTGCTGTGTAAAGAGATTGAACCCTCAAGACCAAGTTGTAATTGCATTTACTCTTGTATTTTTCACAGCTATATAAAGGCCGGCTCATAGATGGTTCAATGGTCCTGGTTAATCGTGTAAAACTAAAGCAGAAGAGTTTGCACACAAACAGTATGCAGAACTTGAAGAAGGTGTTACCCAATTTAAGGCATAGGCATTTGGTGAGTGTTTTAGGACACAGCGTCATCACTGATGAGGACCATCCCCAAACGGCAAGCACAATCTTCATTGTATTTGAACACATCACAAACGTGACATTAAAGGATCATCTTACAGGTAAAAGCATTCGCACAGAATCATTGTAAAAGCAAAGATTTGAGTGACCAAAAAAATGTAAAAATTTCATTTAACAGATAGGAGAAAAAAGGAGATGCTGAAATGGCCACAAAGGATGGCAATTAGCATAGGCGTTACAAGAGGAATCCAGTTCTTACACACAGGAGTTGCTCCTGGCATATTTGGCAACAATTTAAAGATTGATAACATTTTGTTGGATGATAGTCTCAACGCAAAAGTTAGTGGATACAGTATTCCATTGCCATCCAAGGTTAGAACACATTACGCATAATTTTAATGATTCTGTCAGTGATATCTGCATCCAGTACCTCACTCTAACCTTCAGTGAAATGCTCCTTTGCCAACCTTCAGAAAGGTCTTGATAGGAAACGTAATGAACAAAGTGGCCCCAATCATATTGCCAGGTATTTCTTTGGTTATCATATACAAAGCTGTTATTTGGACATAACATTTTGTTTGCTGATTCAACTCTAGAGTCATGCACAAAAGCACGGGAAATTTAGGTACATAATTGGGAAATCGGATAAATATAGTAGTAAGTAACAATGCTTACACTTGATTTCCCGATCATGTACCTAAATTCCTCACTCTTTCGTACATAGCCCCCCAAGGTTGAATCGACACAAAGTTATATTCAAATAACACTTTTGTAATATATATCTTTCTTCCGTTCTTCTCTTCCACTGATGCATCAATGTATAATATGGTGTTATTCCATATGCAGCACCAATAATGAAGCAAAGGAAGACATATATCAGTTGGGCGTTATACTACTTCAAGTTATTACTGGCAAACTAATTACATCTTCAAGTGAAGTAGAGGAGTTAAAGAATGAGGTACCATGACAGATTTTCTTCTCAGTCAGAAATCTCAGATTAAATGCTAAAAAATCAGAAAATTGCCAAATGTTACATAATTAAAGTTTTGGAACCCCGAAGAACCATATACACGTACTATAGCCACCACAGAAAATGGTAGCTTGGTTTTGTTTATCCTTTCTTTAATTTCCTCTTTTATCATGTTCAGCTGGAGAGAGGTTTATCAGAAGCTGCATCATCAACACCAAGGCTCACAATTGATCCTTCCCTCCGGGGAAGTTGTGTCTACGAATCATTGAGGACTGCATTTCAGATTACCATCAATTGCCTCAGCAAGGTTTCAAGTAATCGCCCTTCAATAGAGGATGTTCTCTGGAATTTGCAGTACTCAATGCAAGTTCAAGAGGCCAGGAGCAGCAGTGGAAACAGTCCAAAATTGTAAACTTGCTGTCAATAAAATTGTATGCTAGCAGTTCATAAGTTATTTTATCCTAAAGTACTAACGGTCTTGTTAACATATAGTTTCTTCAATAAGCCCTGCATTTTTCATTGTTCCTGTTACTTAAGTAACCATTCTATAACCTTTCTACCTATATGGGGACCTCTTTGTTTACGTCATAGCTCAACCAATTAATGAAGTCATCCTATGTTATACTGATGAAACAAATGAGAAGGTGTTGAACAAAACATGATTCTGCACAACATGGAGGTTATAGTAGGACATCAATTCATTTAAGTTTGAACAAACACAATGTAAAGGGCTACAAAACACAATTGTTCGTTTAGGTCTTATGGTCATTCAATAAGATCCTTTGACACCCTTTTTAACTGCAATGGAGGCCCATGACGATTAATCAGCAGTCCAACTCTGCTCAACAATCTCGCGTACTCTTCTATTGTATTCACGCTTGTTTTCACTAAACATCCGAGCAGCTTCCGAATTTGCTGGAGAGTTTGGGTTTGGGTCACAGAGCAATGACTGCAACAAGAAAGCCAGTTCCATGTTAACAGCAAAAATCCAGAGCAAAGCACAAGCAACACATTATAATTTATCATGATGTTTGCAAAATTTGGAAGTGAGTTTCTTGTTTACTTTTGTTTTTGGAGGATATTTTATCCCCTTATCTTCAACTTTTCGCTTTTCCTTCTCTTATCAAAAAACCAAAAAGAGAAAGAACTAAAGATAAATACAAATTTTCAAACATTAGAGAGAGAGAGGATGGAGAATTTTTAATAGAGGACGAAGATTTGTTCTCTAGAAGCCATGTGCAACAGTTTTTATCTGAGATTCCAATGCAAGTGGTGCTATTAAATTTACGACATGTGAGTCGTAGCTATGTAAGTTTCAGTTTTCCCAGATGCTTAACTACTTGAAGTAAAAGAGAAAATGAAAGGATAAAGGAACATAGAAACGAAACTGATCGATAATTGTAATTATGACAGAGGCACGTGGCACTTACTCATGAATCTATATGACACACTTGATCTATTGTGAATGTGACACCATTTGAAAGGAAGCATTTCATAATGCAGAAGTCAATGCAGGTAACAGCTCGCACAACACAACTACAACCACTACGGAACACCACCGCTTAAGTTGTAAGCTATATGCAATACAAGGTATCTTAACTTAACACAAGCACATAATAATGACCCAAGTAAGTCATTGCTATCAAAAGTAGACATATTTATCAATGGGGCGCTATGTAATCAATTTCAACATTAATAGTCTTAAACCGAATCCAAAATATAGTGAATCATAATTACCTGGATTGAGGTAAGTATCGCAGCTACATCATAAATTGGGCTCCACTGATTTTGTAAAATGTCCAAACATATACTTCCATCCGCATAAACTAAAATTGCCAAGAAAAAAGGGGTTAAAACTAGAAATTTTTGGAATTGAAGATAACAAACAGAACTTATTTCCACACAGATAAGCAGATCTACTGAAAGAAAATATTGGGAAGAATTAAAAAAAGAACAAAAAATGATTTTGACCACTCAAAATGATTATTTAAGCCAATTTAAGCCACCATATTATAAATAATAACCATTTCAAGTGGTTACGTTACCCTCATGGAAAATATTTTCATAGAAGCTCCTCATTTGAATTTTTCACAAAAATATTGTTATGAGCAAGGCATCATGGCACAGAAGCTAGGAGACAAAAACAATAAAACATAATAATAGAGCAATTTCAGGTATACTTATGAAATTTCAGGAGCTCTACATAAAAATCCACTAAAACAACTTGCCCACGGAGACAAGACCAGACAGATATATAGACAAAAGAACCACTTCACCCTCTATTCTTATTTTCACATGTAAAAGTTTAGTATGCATTTAATAGAATATAGATTTATAAAACATTAATCATAATTAATTTATGTAAGAAATATAAATAAAATTTAATCTCATTTCAGCATGCCATCACCAAAAGACTAACTAAATTATGGGGAAAATATACAAACTGCCCGTACTCTAGAACTAAAGTGCCAAACCTTGACAGAGACTCGGGGAAAAATTTTCATTTTCTAAATAAATTCTCAAACAAAGGTTGCAGGACCAAAACAAGCCAAAGAAGGTCAAAAACTGTTTCCACAATAACTTCCGAAAGCCTTAATTCTGTAGATTTAACTAATGATTTTCAGTTCTATTTGGAGTTTTCTGTCTAAATATGATAGTAACACTTAGGCACTTCAAAATATTTTAATGTATTACCATTTAAGTTCCGTAATATCATGGCAGAGTACCAAACATGTTGGCTCAGAAACAGAAAAGGAAAGTTTCAGGGTCCTACTTACTGTTTGGATGAAACATTTGAGAAACAAAGCGCACCATAGGTGGCTTGTTAGGATAATCCTCAGTGCACTGAAGGGTTAACTTAAACGTACCTGAAAGGCGCAGATATAAGACAGATGCACATAGTGAGATTAGATGACATGGTAATCACGTAAAATAAATGCTCTCAGACGAAGAATCTATCACACAACAAAATCAATCACCTAAAGAAGGGTCAAGTTGTATGTGGAACACAAATCCAATACCAACAAGTTACACGTGTGACAATACTATATGTTGAAATAATGTCGGCATTAATCAAATAAAAGAATAATATCATTCAAAAATCAAAACGCTTCCAGATCCAAACACACCTTGGATTCGATAACAGATTTGGACACAAGATAGAAAACTTGAGAAATTCTTGGAGATTTCTAGCACTCAAAATGTTAAAAAAGCATGTATTGATATAAAGTTCAGCTTTCGTCTTCTCAATTATTTGTGAATGTAAATAAACCTGATTCATCCAATGGGGATCAAGGTTGTGCTATCAAATGATTCATATCAAAACTCAATTGAAAGATACCATGTTCCAGGCTTTAATTACAAACTAGAAAGTCACAATTGATTACTATAATATACAAAACTTCAGTTAAATGTGCACCAGGGAATCCCAGTGTTACATGATGTAGTTTGAAATGCTGAAGTTCATTTTAGAAAAAGGTTGCACAACATGTGGGAGGCTTATTATTCTCCATCCCTCTTTCTCATCCAATAACATAACATGAAATATACTTCATTAAGTAGTCAGGAATCAAGGCATGATAGGTAAAATAAAAAGAAATGTCAGCATCATATAAAAGTTAAATCATTCATATCACACGCCATTGAGAGTCAAAACAGGGAAGGAAACAGAAACAAAATGGTATCTTAGCACGTGCAAAGAAATTTTCATATGAACATTGAAACAACATATGAAGTATGAAGTCTTGAGTTAAGCAACGCAGAACATACCTCCATCCCAAGGGGTGTCATCCGGTCTAGAAGAACCAAAAAAGCATAATTAATCCAAAACCTCAAAAGGGAACACAAACTTAAGGAGAAAAAAAAAATCTCAGGATTTATAAATTGTGCTGTTTATTAACATACCCAAAGATAACTGCATTCCAAAGCATAATATTATTGTCTTGGGGCGCCCCACTAATGCCAGCAGGAGGATCTTGATGCAATCTTTTAAAATCTCTCATGAGTCTCTTCCTCGCAGGAGTCGACATCCTCACCACCTATATTTTGAACAAGTCCAACATAAACTAGCCATTATCCATAGAGAAACAGCTGGCAAGCAAGCAATTGATTCAAGAAAGTAGCAATCCATAACAAAATATTATACAGCACATCAAAAGTTCAGATAAATGCAAATACACAGACAACAAGAGACAGAGCTAAAATTTGATTATGCAGTGATTCACAACCATCAAGGCAACACATAATTATCAAACTTCGTAATTTTCTAGAATTATGCACAATGGAGACCAAGGATCCTCCATATGTATCCATCAGTGAGTAAAAAACTGGATTCTTTTCACTCACAAACTCAAAACCAAAAAAAGTGGGGCAAGCTAATTCATGCTTAAACAGCACACAAAAAACACCAAAGACTCATGAGGGTTTTCCAAAATACCCATTAACTTTCATTCTCAGAATCAAAAGCACAAATCCTAAGCAGATAGCCCAGATCAACTCTTCCATTTCTTCCATAATAGATTACAAACAAAACTCCAAATCAAAAGGATATCACTTAGTTTCATGAAAAAACTTTCCTAGATGATCAAAAACAATACTTTAAGCAAATCAAGTGAAAATAAAGAACGATAAGAAGCTGATATAAAGAGTGAGATGTCTGACTTGTGAGTGAAAGAGTGCCGCCCAGGGAAAGAGTGTGGTGAGAGAGGAGAGAGAAAGAGAGAGAGAGAGAGAGAGAGAGAGAGGAAAGATGGAAGCTTCGAATGGTTTATGTGTAGAGAGAAGTTGCTTTGGTCATACGAGAAGTGCTTCCATGGCAAGTGGATACACGCTATTACTAATGCGTCAGAGACAGAAAGAGAAAGAGATTCTCTTGTTATTATTACATGATTATTATTTTATTTTATTTTATTTTAGGTTGAATTATTATGAAATTTTTTATAATTTTACTTAATTTTTAATTTAATTTTTACATTTTAAAATTTTTTAATTAAATCTTTATATTAGATAAATTATTGTAATCATATTTTTAGAATAATTTAAAATTACAAAATTTTTTAGAATTTTATATAATTTAATAAGACTTAATCTAATTTTATAAATTTAAATATAAAAATTTATTTAATTTAATTAATAATTTTATAATAATAAATTATTTTAAGAATTTAATTATAAAAATTTATTTAATATAAAAACTTAATTAAAAATTAAATCAAAATACTTGAATTTACATATTAATTAAACCTTTATCTTATATACATGAGAAGCTCTAAGACTCCAGAGCTTCGTGGTCCCATTCCCATAGGTGTGATGTCGCACTCAAGAGAGTCAAGACACGCACGCTCGCTCGCTCTCTGCTATCGCTATAACTCCTTCGGTTAGAGATTGTATCTAAATTTTTAGACATCTTTAGGATATGTAGAGAATAGTGTATCAATAATTAAAAATCTTTGTTATATTACTAGTAATTGTATATAGATAAATATAAAAAATTAGATTAGAATCTTAAATAAATCTCAAAAGAGATATTCAACATCAATTCAACATCAATTTATTCCCGCATATGACCCCTCGAGGTATATCTTCTGTACTTAGGACGTGGTTGGAATTTTCATGCGTAGTTTTTACTGTCAGTAAAGGGGAAAGTCCATTGCTAGCAATATCTGGTGTTTTATTATAAATATGATAATTGAGTGTGCTATATACATTAGTATGGGATTATAGACAAAATTACGCGAATATGGAATTAGGAAAAACCGCCGGTGGCGGTTTTTGCTACATTCAGCATGCATGGAAACAGTGGCATGCAGAGGACGGATTCAGAGGCATGGGAATCAGAAGACTCTGAAAAGTTGCTGCAAAGAGACGGATGATACGGACGACAGTTGGACGCATGGACGGCCCCCCAAAAACCGCCTTTTTCCTTTGACCACCATGGGAATCAATTCCGAAAAAGTTGCTGTAATTGTTGGAACCCCAAAAACCGATAATGGCGAGTTTTTGGTAGGGAATCTCTGCAACAACATGTTGTGTTGTTCCCCGTGTGTGTGTGTGTATGCAGCCTGTGTATCTATATATATATGTGAGAAGCGGTTTCGAGGGAGAGTTTTCAAAACGAAAGAGAGAAAGACAAAAAGGAAGGAAGAAGAAGAGAGAATTTTGTGAGTGAATGAGGGAGTTTGACCAAAAAAAAAAAGAAATTTCCTTTTATAGAAGAAAAAGGAAAATATTAGAAAATAAAAAATAGTTCAACAATTCAACTATGAATCCACATTTTAGAAGAGATTTGTGATCAAAATGTAAGTATTATTTTTTTAAAATATTTTTTTATTTTGTTTGTGAAACAAACTTTACTATTGATGATGTATTTATTTTTTTTATTAAGTTATTAAAAGATTATTGTTATGTATTCTGTTTTGTTATTCTTAATTATTAGTTTTATGGATTAGTCTTTTAAATATTATTGCTAGCTATTATGTATTTCATATTTTTTTAATCAAATGCTTCTTCTTCTTCTTTTTTTTAATGACGTAGCAACCAAATACTTCTTAGAATATTAAAGTTAATATAATATAATATTTAAAAGAAGAATTGGATAATAATATTTAAATTTTATGAAATAATTTGCCAAAAGTTACTAATTAAAGCGAGCAATTTGTATTTCATGGTTGGGTTTTTTATTTTTATTTTTATTTATTTTTATTTTTACTTTGATAATAGAAACTTTAATTATGTGAGATTTAACATTTTGATTTTGAAAAAGTCGTACTATTTTTAAATGATGTAAAATATAAATTTAAAAGATATTTTTATCGGTGAAATTTTTAAAAAAGATTTTAAATTTCTTGTTTATTCTAATTATTGAAAAAAAATATGTCCTTATACTAAAATTTATTTATTTTTTACATTTTTAAACTAATAATAAAATAAAATATCATATTACATGCTTTATTAATCTCTGTTTATTTACTATTTGTAACAGAGGATGAGGCTATTGCGCCCTCGTCACTTACGCATGATGCCGCCTATGGCCGAAATACGTGAGCATTTACAACAGGCTGGTATTGATCGTATTGCACAAATTTGTCAAATGCAAATAAATGGCCCCATTATTAATGCACTTGTTGAACGGTAGAGACCGGAGACACACACATTTCATCTTCTTTGTGGGGAATGCACAGTTACTTTAGAAGACATAGCTATTTTACTTAGACTCCGTATCGATGGTCTGCTGGTCATTAGATCTACTAATCCCAGCACCATAGCCCTCCAAAATATGTGTAATGAGCTACTTGGTGGCCGACCTGGTCGATATGATATTAATGGATCTGAAATAAAATTAACATGGCTCATACAGTATCTTGGTTCGCTTCCTATTGATTCTGACATTGCAAGAGCATAACATATTCGTGGATATATATTATCTCTATCGGGGCACATTCTAATGCCGACCAAGAGCAATTCAGTAATCCATGGAAAATTCCTACAACTGTTGGTGAATTTAAATGAAATTGGGCTTTATAGCTGGGGTTCAGCAAGCCTAGCTTTTCTTTATAGAGGGCTAGATCGGGCTACACGTAGTGAAGCGAAAGAAATTGCTGGTTGCATGATATTGCTGCAAGTGTGGGCGTGGAATCAGCTCCCATGGTTGGCTTTAATATCGGCTGAACCAATGGCTTTTCCTCTTGCTCTCAGGTAATTTACATTTAAACAAATTATTAGTCTGTTGTAATCAAAATTAGCTCTAATTAATATAACCTTTCACAGATGGAGACAAATATGGTATCCACATAATACTTCGTTTAAAGATCTTGGGAATATCAGATTGGCATTAGATCATATGGGAGTTCATCAGGTTTGCATTAATATTCCATAGTATCTCTTGTAATATCACATATAATACTATTTATAAATTTGATTTTTTTTTAATAATGCAGTTTATGTGGCAACCATATGGGGATGACGTTATTAATGCACATATTCCAGATGACGTCAAAGGCGAGCGGCTATTGTGGTCAATTGTTAGCCCATTGATCTGCTTGGAGGCACTAGAGTGGCACGCAGCTGATCGAGTAATATGTCAATTTGGATTTATTTAGCGTATTCCTCTCCCGCCCCAAAGTTTAGAGGGGTTCCACAACAAAGACTTACGAAGAATAAGAGAACCAAAGAATTGGAGAGCCTTGCATGATGACTAGGCTACTTTATGGGACCACCTATATCATCATATATTACAAAGAATTCTCATTGACAATTATAATCCTTCTCCTGAGTATTGGGAATGATATACACAATACGCGATCAACTAGTTTTGGTTGTCCCCGCAGATGCAGCAACCAGCCCCCTAGCAACAACAACTTCCTATGGAGCCGCCCCCTCCTCAACAGCAGTAGTTTCCTATGAAGCCGCCTCCTCCTCAACAGCAGTAATTCCCTATGGAGCCACCACTCTCCCAGCACCACCATTATCCCATGCACCACTATCCTGAGCAGCAATTTCCTGCACCTTTGGCACAACTGAATAAGGAGTTGTATTGGCTTCCACAGGGGGGAGCAGTGGCGTCCATTTCAATGGGATCAACAAACCCCACAACGGCAGCCAGCACGAATGTCCGTAGATGCATCAAACATTCGTTGTGCTTCAAGAAGTAGTGACTCGCGGGGGAGAAGGTCTGTTGATTGCAGCATGGCAGTGGAATATCTCGTGGGTTATTGTGTACCTACGATTTTGTCATTGATGATGCTCAATCTATCCAACGAGCAACAACCCCTTGTGACTTTGACTTGAATGAAGAGGCATCCATGGAAGAGGTACGCATAGATTAGGTGCCCGTACAGGAGATGGGAATACATTAGGCGCCTATAGAGGAGGATGTGTATTGTAACATCCCCACTTTCTTAAATAAAGAATAATAGAAATATTGAATTATTTCCCTTAGATAGTGTAAGGATTTCTCAGGCAGTGCTATACCTTGACAATCCTTACACTTAAAATTATAGGGTAGCATAACACTGCCATTGAGAATATGGCGTTGCCATATGTTAAAAATTAGAAAACTACAAAGATACCCCTATGGACTTTTGTTATTTGTAGGGTTGCCTAAGACTTTTAAAAAAATTCACTTTGACCCCACAAACATATTTCCATAAGGACCTAGATCTTTTTAGAAAATGACATCTATGTCCTTTTATCTGTAGAGTTAGCAAAATAGGGCTTTAAGCAGAGCAGAATCACGTGATAAAATCGTAGAAGTTTAAGTCTCGACCGTTTGAGCCACTGGAGTAGTCAAGTGTAAAATGATATGGGGTGCCCCTAAACTTGCTCAAATTTATGAAAATGCCATTGGTTATGAAAACCAAATAAAAAATGCTAAAGGATTTATGAAAAAGCGAAAATATAATAGTTCAAAGAAATGGTGCGATTGATTTACGCTGCTAATCAATTTATCAGAAAAATAAGAGTAATTAGAAATGAATTATAAATACTAGAGTTAAAGGAAATTTAGATTGTTATGTAAAATACTATGAGAAATTATTTAGTATAACGTCCAAAAACATTCTATCATTTTTTTTAGCAAGTTATTCAATTTTATCAACTACTTTAGATTAATTAGCATTTGATTAAATATTTATTTAGAGCCAATTAAGTATCATTTAGAGAAATTAGATATGAGGGAATTAGATTGAAATCATAGGAAACTTCATAGGATTTTTCCAAAACCGATTTACCGATTTAAAGAAAATCGGTAAGATTTCGGTATTTAAAACTGCCAGAACCGAATCAATATAATTGCACACCCTAAACCCTATGTTTAATGGTTAAATATACAGCCACATAACCACTCAAATGGTGGCGCAAATCAGCCCCAAAATGAGTGGAGTTGGCTGCAATTCCACTACAAAAATTTCAACCAATAAGAATGAAAATTGCTAAGCATTTCATTCAGCTTTTGGGTGAGTCTTTTTCTTCCTTATCCCTTCATTTTCGTGCTGCCCCTTCAGCTGCTTCTTCTCCACCATTTCTTCCTTCATTTCACTTTATTTCACCTCATCTTCAAGCTTTCATCACTTCCCCATCAAGAGGAGCTCAAAACTAGTTAGTCTTGCATCAAAAATTGAAGGTAGGGTTCAATAATCCCCATAGTTCTCGTGTGTGTGGCTGATAAGGATTAGGATTTTCACCCTTTATTAGATGATATATCACATACATATGATGATTCATGACTGTTTTTGTAATGCCCGGGTCAAGAGTCACATGAATTGTGACACTTTGTTCATTTGACTGCGGAAAGCTCTAAGTTTGGACCCTATGCCCCCTTGGAGGGCTATAGGTTTGGGATATTTTCATGGGATCAAAAGTCCCGGTAATTATTCCTTAGATATCAAAGAATTGAAGAGCGATTTTTAATGAATTTTTGGAAGTTATTAACCCTTTCATTTTCAAGCTTGAAGTTTAAGAAAATGTAAGTTTTCTGGGGAAAGTTTGTACTAAAAATCCAAAAGTTGGATTTTGATTCTTAAGGAGTTTGATTTTTCCAATATTTTCATTGGATTCAAATGGGGGATATTTTCTTATTTACATTTATGTTTTAAAGTTAATTAAGACATTAACTTAAAATTAAGAAATGTAATGAAAATAAGTATATGATGATGTTTGAAAAGTGTTTGGAAGAGGGAAAAAAAAAAAGAGACTGGCGCTTAGAAGGCCAGCGCCACAGCAAGGCCGCATGCACTGGTGTTCAGGTGGCGGCAAGCAGCCAGTGCTCACTGGCGTGATTAAAAGAAGAAGCTCAAGCTTCTCTCTCTCATTCCGCCATCTCTCTCACTCTCTCTTCCTCTCTTATTCTTTCTTCCTACATGAAACCATCCATCCTTCATCAATTTTACTCAAACCCACCACCAAAATCCATCATCTCCCTCATCATTAGCCAAGCTGGGGTTGATTTCTTCTGGAGCTCTCTCTCTCATCTTCTAGTGAGAGAAAGTGATGGTGGGAGAAGACCCACCATTCTCCCTCATGCTCTACCGCTTTCCTCCACTCTCTAAGGTGCAATTTTTGAGCTTAACCTCATTATTATACCATGGATTAGTTAGTTTATCTTTGAAATCAAGATTTGAGCTCATGAGGAAGTGCTGGGTTTTAGAAATTTGGGGTTTTGCCTTTGGGGCTAATCCTAGTAAATTTTAGAATAGTTATGTTATGGAAGCCTAATAGTTGTATTTGTCATGTTAGATGCTCTAATCTCTTGGTGGCTCTAAGACTTCAGAGCTGGGCCCTTTCTTTCCAAACTTGATATGTGAGTGCTAGTATATTTATAGCTTGTTCTTATTCTTAATTTCCTATCTACATGCCAAAATGTAATTTAGTGAAGCTTATGAAAGAATTGAATTAATATGTTTTACTCCGTATTTATACGACTTTGACATAATCATGATAGTTATGTGTATATATATATATGTTTAAGCATAGAAGTGTGGGACAAGCTCTTATAGAAGCAAATTTATAGTATCTAAATAACATGAAGGTTCAAGTTATCAGAATTTTAATGTTCTTAAAGTCAATATTCTCGAAGTTATTGGATATAAAGAACAGCTATATTTCGATAATTGAGAAAGAGCTCTAGATGCTTTAATTTGAAAGTATTATACTTTGAAACTATATTCGATAGTACATTTATTTTGTATATTTGGTGAATTTTGATAACTATGTTTATTAAGAATACTTGAAGATTCTTGAATCTTATTATCCTTTAAAGTTATAAGCAAGAAACTATATGATTTTTAATAAAGAAAAGTGTTATTGTCAAGGAGTTAAAAGGAAATGTGTTTTCAAGGATTCACATGAGGTATGGCAAAGACCCAAAGAAGTGTAGTGCCTTTTCTAAGGGGAGAAATCAGAATAGAATCGCTTACAATGACAAAGAGTATTAGCCTTGGTGCACCTCAGATAACCCAGCCTAGCAAGGTGATTGTTAGTTCTAGCATGTCGGCCAACATGTCCCAGATATAGTCACGCATAGGTGAGATCAGCCATCGCCGGGCAAGCCCAACAAAGTGCTATTTTCCAAATAATCCTCCCTAAGTTTTTCATGAGGTTGAACAAGTATTTATTTTCTATGTTTTGAGGAAGTATTTATATTATGCATTTATGTTTAAGATTCTTATTTACTTAAATAATCAGAATTAGGTGAAGTTGAAATTGAAATTTACGGAAATTCCTTGAAGTTATCATACGTTTGAAGTCATGAGCAAGGATACATATGAGTTGATATAATAAGGCTTATATTCAATTGAATTGAAAGGTGCTCAAATGAGCCATAAAGAGATTTTTAAAGATAAATATATTATGCCTCACTGAATCAGATGACTCACTCTTTCTTCCTTTCCATGTTTTTAGACAGTGTGCAAGATTATGCTCAAGCTTCCACAGCCTAATTAGAAGTTCAAAGATCTAAGTTTAATTGTAAAGTCTCTAGAAGTGCTCCATTAACCTACAGGCAGGGTCCTCCCTGTGTTAGGTCTTATGTTGTTATATGTAATTAGTTTAAATTCCAATGATTATGTATTTAAGCTTCTTGAATAGTTATGTAAACATTTTTTTTTTTACAAGTGATTATGATTTAAATTCTCATTTTGTGTGCTGTGGGGTGCATTCAGAGAATGCCTGGATCCCCAATGATTTTGTGTGTTTGGATTGTTGTGCAGGTGGAGGATCCGTATTTGGGAATAGTCCTAAATACAAAGGAGACTCTGCCCGATTTTCTATTAGAATGAAGTCTAAAGTAGGCTTGCTAGGGATGTGTCCCTATGCGCCGGTCATGACTTAGGTTAGGTCGTGACAGTTTTGGCATGAAACTTATGGGTTTTGGTTGAAACTTGCATGAAAATCCATGAAGGAGAACAACCAGAATAGGATAAGCTGGGAGACCCTATGGCAGTCCGTACGGCGGAGTGTATGGCTCTACCTAAAGCTGTTTAAATTCAATGAAACTATTTTTACGTGAAACTAGACACTTGGAGATTTCCAACCATATAAAATATTAGGCCATTGGATTAGTATAGAATTAGTTATGAATTTTCGAAGTTTAATATGAAATTTTGGGTTCTCTTCTGGGCAGTATGGGTTTCGAGGGGTGTAACTCACCCTACAAAACTCTACATTGAGTGCAACTAATTGGCTTTGAAAGCCAACAAATAGTAAAGCATCCCATAAAAATTTCAGAGTTTGATTTGATCCCAATTATTCCGAGTAATTCGATGAAATTGCCTTGAGTCCAAACCAGACTAGAACAGGGCAGTCTAGAAGGGTCAACTTACAGGGCTTATAACTCGAGCTATACTTACGTAAATGAGATGCAAGTATTTTAAATAAAAGCTTGTCCTGTTAGCTTTAATTTGGTATAAGTTTAGTATAATTTCACCTAGTTCCTATTTTTAGTGAATTTTTACTTCTAAGAGTGCAATTTTGGCTAGTTGTAGGGTAGACAAAAGTAAATTTTGAATAACTTGAGCTACATAAATCAAAATGAGATAGGACTAAAAGGGTTGGAAACTAGACACATATCACTATAACATATTTAAAATTTAGGTCCGACTGAATTAAACAGAAATTATGGTGAATTTTACAAAATCGGGCAGAATTGAGTAGAATGAGCAGAAAACCTAAGCTATGTATTTATGTTGACATATTATATGATTGATATTATTGTTATAAAACTTGATGCTCTATGTTGGTTTTGTTGCTTGATTGGTCCTTCTGGTAGTCTGGCACTATTCATGGGAAAGCGGACTCGATCCGTTATGCTGTCAAATTTTCGGCAGGAGTTTATGAGGACTTATATTATGAATAATTGTGCTAAGATTATAAGGATACATGTGTTCATACGGATGCCATGTCTATGAAAATCATGCATGCAAAAAGGATTGAGGAATGATATGAGATATATGCATGAACGCATAGAGCATTCACGTGCATAATCATATCCAAGAGCTAGTAAAAGATTATAAGGACTTATAAGAGGGACATACCAAGCTACCATGTACGGCATGACATAGACCCAGCTAGCGTAGGCCAGAGCGGTACTGTCTAAGATTTGGGCCAGCCCTCGACCAGATTTAAGGGGAATAGACCGGTGTGAGGGTTGGGGAAAGTAAACCTGTCACTCATGTATAGGTATGAGCTCGGACCTGAAAAGCAGGTTATTACCCAGGGGTGAAAGAGGCCATTCATCTCCGGGGGACCAAGTACAGAAGAGCAAGATCAAATTGCAAGTTAAAGAAAGAGATGAATTAAGTTAAGTACAAGTATCTACATGTGCATATCTAATTTTCTCATTATGTCATAATGTTATTATGATTCTTATTGAAGTATGTTACACTATTCTTATTTCTATGTCTATCATATAATATGCCAAGTGGTTGTTAAAATATAACCCGCTTCGAGAAAGATGTTTTCAACTTAAAATTGAACCACTGCTTGCGTATATGTGCTCACATTTTCATAAGAAATCGAAGCGGCTGGGATGTTTATGATGGCACTGTATGAGTAATAGTTCAAGTTTACCTACTGAGAACTTTAGATTCTCACTGCCTGCTTGTATGTTTTTCTTTTCCATAAACATTCCAATGCCAAGGCTAAAATTTAATAACGAGGCAAAAATCCTGGGAAATTCATCGTGCAAGACTTAGGCATAAGTCGGCCCGGGAGACTATGGAGACCAGCTAAAGTCAGTAAGGGCGACAGCTGCAATGCGGAAGTAGTTTTGTAATAACCAAGTATAGGAATACATAATTGTGATGCGCTACTTTGTCGGACCCCGTGAAGTTTCAAGTCTGGACACTAGGCCTCCTTGGAGGGCTATATCATTGGGACATTTTCATGGGATCAAAAGTCCCAATAATTGTTCCTTAGATATCAAAAAATTGAAGAGCAATTTTTAACGAATTTTTGGAAGTTATTAACTCTTTCATTTTCAAGCTTGAAGTTTAAGAAAATGTAAGTTTTCGGAAGTTTGTACTAAAATCCAAAAGTTGGATTTTGATTCTTAAGGAGTTTGATTTTTCCAATATTTTTATTGGATTCAAATAGGGGATATTCTCTTATTTACATTTATGTTTTAAAGTTAATAGAGAATAAAATAAATGAGGACATCAACAATGTAAATAAGTATATGATGATGTTTGAGAAGTGTTTGGATGAGGGGGAAAAAAAAGCAGGGACTGGGTGCCTAGGTGCCCAAGGTCGGCGCCCAGGCGTTGGCCGTGCTGCAGAAGTGATGCAGCTTTAGGTGGGCGGGCGTCTGGATGTAATTAAAAGAAGAAGCTCAAAGCTTTTCTCTCATTCTTCACCAATCTCTCTCTCTCTTCCTTCCTCTCTCATCTTTTTTCTTCCCTCATGGATTCCATCCATTCTTCACCCATTTTTACTCAAAATCCATCATTTCCTTATCATTATCCAAGCTTTGGGGGTTGATTTTCTCTTTGGAGCTCTCTCTCTCATCTCCTAGTGAGAGAAAGTGATGGTGGGAGGAGACCCACCACTCTTCTCACGCTCTACCACCTTCTTCCACTTTCTAAGGTAATTCTTGAGCTCAACCCTCTTTATTAGACCTTAGATTAGCTAGTTTTTTCGTGAATTCTATGTTTAAGGTTATGAAGGGGGGTTAGGGATCTAGAAATTGGGGGTTTTGCCCTTTGGGGCTAATCCTAGTAAATTGTTGCAATAATTAAGTGGTGGAAGTCTAGCATATGTATTTGTCATGTTAGATACTCTCCGAAATCTCTTGGTGGCTCTAAGACTTCATAGAGTTTGGGCTCCTTTCTTTCCAAACTTGATAAGTGAGTGATAGTATACCTATAGCTTATTTCTTATCTTTGATTTCCTAAGTACATGCCTAAAATGTATTTTAGTGAAGTTTTATGAAATAGTTGATTCAATGTATTTTACTCTATATTTATAGAACTCTTGAAGTAATGATGTTAGTTATATGCATGTGTATATATATTTAAGTAGGACAAGCTCTTATAGAAATTGATTTCTGACATTGAGTAAATTGATAGAAAAAGACAAAGTTTCATGTGTATAGAAATTGCAATATTTTAAAGTTACTACGTTGAATGATTCAATGGAAAGAGATAATTTAGATCCAATATTTTGAGAAAGAACTTTAGATACTTAAAGCTTGAAAGATTTGAAGGTATTATGCCTTGAACTTATGGTTAATAGCATAGTTAAATTAAACATAAATTGATATAAAGAAGAATTTTAATGACAAGAACTTAGAAAAGATGAAGTTTGATATTTTTAGAAATTGTGATGTTTTAAAACTAGTTTAAAGCTAGAGATGTTTAAAAGAAAGAAAATATGTTTCAAAAGAGTTTTAACCAAGGGCTCACATGAGGCATGGCGAAGACCCAGCAAGTGTGAGTGCATTTTTGAGGGGAGGAAACTGTAACAGAATTGTTTGCTAATGGCAGCAACATTAGCCTTGGTGCACCTTGAATAACCCAGCTAGCAGGGTGAGTGCTAGCCCGACATATCGGCCAACATGTTCGGAATATATAGACATGCACTGGCGTGAAATTATCTTTTACTACTAGAGTTAGGCCACAGGGCCACTCAGTCAGGTAACTATTTCTGAAATAGGATCCTCCCTTAAGTTTTATGATGATTTTGAAACAAGTATTTACTTTTCATGTTATGAGAAAGTATTTCTATCTTTAAGCCTAGTTCTTATATCCTTATTATGTATATGATTTATTACATCTAGTTGTAAAAGCATTATATATATATATATATATATATATATATATATATATATATATATATATATATATATATATATATATATATATATATTTGTAACAAGTTTTTATCCAATGGAAAGAAAAAATGTAATTAAGGACCTATGGATGTTTTAAGGACAGATTATATTTCAGGCATGTTTTGCCAGAAAGTTTATAGTATGTTAACATATAGACAAAGTCTTTCCTTAAGAAATGATGTATAAGTTTTTGAAGCAGTGTATAAGTTATACTTTTGCTAAAAGTTAATGTTAAAACTTGTTTCACTATTGTTATAGATATATTATCCCTCACTGAGTCTGTATGACTCACTCTTTTCTCTCTCTCTATATTTTTAGACAGGTGCGGGACTGTGCTCAAGCTTCCGCAGTTAACTAGAAGATTCAGCATTTAGGCTTAATTATATAATCTCTAGAAGTGCTTCATTAGTCCACAGGCAGGGTCCTCCCTGTATGAGCTTTAATTTGTAATAAAAAGCATGTTGTTTTTAGTTAAGTCAAGTTGCTTTTTAATGATTATGGGTTAATGTTCATGATGGATACATATATATATATTTTCATGAGTATGATTACGTTTTAAATTCCCATATTATATGCTGTGGGGTGAATTCGAAGAATTCCTGGATCCCCAATGATTTTGTGTGTTTGGATTATTGTGCAGGTGGATGATCCGTATTTGGGAACAGTCCTAAATACAAGGGAGACTCTGCCTAATTTTTTGTAGAAAAGGTCTAGTGTATGCTTGCTAGGGGACGTGTCCCCTATGTGCCGGTCACATCCTGAGTGGGGTCATGACAAGTTTCTATGTATAATGTTAGCTACAAAACTTTTTCTTAAAGTGCAATTATTTTATTCTATATGTATCAGAAATGACGAAATTTATGAACCATTATTCAGTAATATAGTATGCAGTTAAAAGGTCATATATTATACTTTCTGTATTTTAAAGATATCCTAGTACAGTAACAACCTCTTAATATAACTCATGACTCGAGCATGGCTTACATGATAGAGGGTGTGACATATACCAACCAAAGATGGTAACACCTGATTATGGGATTACGTCTCAGCCAATATTCTTGTTGGGTGATCAATGTTTGGTGCCACTGATGGAGTACGAGATGCCACAACAAACTATGGAAGACACATCTACATTTGCCCATGCGATGAATCTTGAAGTTATTGGAGATGAGGTTGCACAAGATGAGCATGCTAGAGATCAGGGTGCAAGAGATGATGGTGGTAGAAAAGGAAGACCAAGGGGACTTATTTCTTGCCTTTTACGTCCATTTACTTATTTCCCTGTTAAATTTACCCCCCCCAAAATCAATAAGAAAAAAAGGAAAGGGAAAGGGAAAGGAAAATAGTGTTCTTTAATATAATTAGGTAGAAATTTGTTTAACTAAAGTGTTGTAATATAAATATTGTTCATCATTTTCCATGTTTATGTATAAATAATATCTTATTGGTATTCTTACCCTTGTTTTTATATCTCTTATTGTTATTCTTTCCCTTATTTTATCTTACTTGGTTAATTTTATTTCTAATTTAAGAAAACTCAAATTCATTAGTGGCTATTGAGTTTAATCAAGTAAAGTCTAAATTCCATAAGGTTAAGTAAAGTTTTAGTTTAAGTAAAGTGATATGATAACTCAATTCAGTAATATATAAAACGATAATAATAATAATAACAATGACAATCTAATAATCACCACTCAACACTATGAACTAGACCCAGGAGTGTTTGGACATTGACTATGACTATGCCCCTCTACTCGGCAAAGACCGCACTGTTGTAGTCCTCTCATCTCACGCATATCCATCTCATTAAGGAAACAGGTTGATTTGGGACGACCTTTTATTATTCGCTTTAAGGCGGGGTTAGGACAAAGTCTTGGGCCTCTATATTGGCGCCATGTGCTTTCGTTCCCGACGACTCCAAATTTCTTCTTGTAAACTTTGCATATTTCATTGATCCTATAGACATCATTGACATAAGATCGCCAGTCAATGTTTTGGCTAAAGCAATAAGCAATTACGTGATGACACAGATATCGATCTGTCTGGAAGTCACCACAGTCACAATACCTTTGCCTCAAATCAACTCTATAATCTTGGCTGTTGAATAGCTCTTGAATATGGAAAGCCTCATTTTGCCTATCAAATTGACTGACACGGAGGTTTCTAGATGCCTGCTCATTTGATTAAAGTTGAGTCGTCACAGTTTTGAAGAAAATATGTCCAGCATTTTTTCGCACATGTGCCTCGCTACCTTTTCGTGCAAATAACTCAGTCAACCGAAAGTAAGTTGCTCGAACCAGTCCGGTAATGGGAAGATTGTGAGCTCCTTTTAGCACAGAGTTCACACACTAGACTAGGTTCGTGGTCATTTGATCCCATTGATGCCCACCATCATATGCTTGAACCCACTTTTTGCGTGGAATTTCATTAAGCCAGTTTATATATACTTCTCCACGTTCCTGTATCCGTTCGTAATGAATATTAAATTCACGCTCCATCCTTGAATACCCTGGAAAACATAGCATGGTTGATATATTATATTTGAAAATTGCATTCACAAATTCACAAGTTCAAACAAAATATAAATTATCCATGTGGACGACGAGTTTGTGCAAGTAAGGTGCCTTGAATCCCCGCAAGAAATTGGCAGCAAAGGGCCTAACACAATACATGTGGAATGCTCTCGGAGGTTCCCATTGACCATTGCTTCGCCTTATTGCTGCATTAATTGACTCGTGGCGATCAGAAATAATGCCAACTCCATCTCCGGTCACTACATGCTTGCACAAATTATCAAGGAAAAAATGTCATGCATTTGCATCTCGCCCTAGACAATAACAAAAGCAATTGGCAATATATTCTTATTGCCATCTTGTGCAACTACCACTAAAAGAGCTCCTTTGTATTTCCCATACAAATGTCTCCCATCAACTTGCACAAGTGGTTTGCAGTGTCTAAATGCTCTAATGTAGGGACCAAAACTCCAAAATAGCCGCGTAATATTCGCACGTTCGGAACTAGCTCATCTTCGCGATAGACCTCTACAGCATCCACCTGAACAACAGATCCTCAAACAGCATCACACATTGCTACACACCATTACGGCAACACTTGAAACGAGGCTTCCCATTGACCGAATATTTTTTCAATTGTTTTTTACTTTGCCATCCATGCTTTTTGGTATGTTGTTGTGTATCAGTACTAAGACTGAATCTTCGCAATCACAAATTTTATCTTAAAAGAAGGGTCAGATTCTACCATGGACTTGATACATTCTGCAATTGTATTCAAATCTAATTTTGTGTGATCCTGCGAAATCCTTGCCCTAGTGCAAGTGTGTGGGCCATTGTACTTTCTAATTTCTCAATAATACTTATTCTTCCTGAAATTGGCTCTAACAAGCCATCCACAGTCTATGCCATAGCATATGCATTTACAATAAAACGTCATTAGTTTTGACTCATACACTTTGTAATCCACTCCTTTTGATATACTATAGTGCCTAATTGCCCGTATAACAGCTTCTCTGTGACTAAATTGCATTCCAATACATAACTCTCTATCTGGCATAGGGTTACCTATGACATGAAACATGAAGATAGAATAATAAATATTACAAAATTAAAATGGCAACAAAATTAAATATATAACAATTAATCAAGAAAATATGTTAATAGGAAAATAACGATTAAGATAAAAAATAATGATTATGATGAAATGTTAGTGACTATATACCCAAGTTTGCATATTCTGGAAACTCAGGTGCTTCCATAGCTTCAAGATTTAAATCACGCATGAATGATGGCTCTTCAAACGGATACTGACTAGCCACCACTGTGTTTGATATGTGCAATTGCTCATCATTTACATCATCATCCACATTATCATCTGTACTATCATCTCCACTTCCATATTGGTCTTCAAAGTCTTCGTCATCACTTTCACTGATATTTTGTTCCCATTCTATCTCTTTTTCTGCAACTATGTTTGGCTTAGCTTCCTCTTCCTCATCGTCAGCTTGATGATAAAGGGCAACAACAGCTTCTTTGAAATTAACGTACAACTCAGCAATAGAAATTTGTGCTTGATGTTGCTGATATATCTGAAACATTTGTTGAAGGTCACCATCATCGCTTATTGGAATTGCTGGGTATTGCATGAAACCGCCAAAAATCGAGATTGGACACCTATATATTATTTTCTCCACTGTTTTCGGAGTCTCAGCTTCTATGCATTGACAAAGCCCACTCTCTAGATCCGCAAATGACATAGTATATGGAATATATAAATATGCTGGTTTCTCGAATATAAATGTCACCATTAAAATATACTACTATATTTGCACTCATTCTATGCTACTCTCTACTCTCCACTCTCCACTTTTTTGCCTTCAATTTGTAGCAAAAACCTCTGCGGGTTACAACGAGCATGAGCCAAGTTATATATACTAGAGGTTTCTAAAAACTGCCAATGGCATTTTTTGAGAGTAAAAAATCGCCAATGGCATTTTTTAATGGTCAAAAACCGCCAATGGCAGTTTTTAGATAACAAAATAAAAAATTTCAAGCTGACAAAACCCGCCACTGGAGGTTTTTAGTATCCAATAATTTTTGAGTTTCAAAAACCACCAGTGGCTATTTTTCCCTGTTTACCATATCCCCGAAAATAATCCCAGAATCCCATATTTATGTATATTATACTTGCAAAAGCCATATACAAAAAAAAGACCCGCAATATCTCTCATATTTGTTTACATAAATGTGGCAAAAATATATGAAATTAATTATTACCACATAAACAAATTGTATAACATAAAATAATGTGTAAAAATATATGGCATCTAATTTGGTTCCCCTATAATTTTAGATCATTACATGGTCCATATTTATGAACCTTTCGATTTGATCTAATGGCCGAAATAAAATAGGTGCATACATGAACCTTAATTGATATAAATCACATCAAGTATTACCCTTTTTTATCATCCTTATTCGTGAAAGCTTTATTCCTCCTTAGCACTGCCACCCATATTCTTCCCCTGCTACCTAAGGAGGAAAACCAAAATAAAAAACCTTCATTAAGGATAACCAAAGTTTAACATTAATAATCAAGAACAAATGCAACCTATATAATAAAAATTTCAACTTTGAACTAAATTAACTCTTTTTTTAAAAAAAATTGAATATGGGGTTTCAAAAGAAAGCTTATCTAGTGCAATTGTTGTTTCGCGGCTATGCCTTCCATCCTTCGCCAACGACATAGTCGCCGCCACTGGATTTGTCCAAAACACCCAAAACTCACCTGCCGCACAATCTGCACCACAGGATGAAGGCCATGGCAATGGTGGTGTCAAAGTTGGAAATCTAATGTTAATGATAGAAAGTGGGTGAAATAGAAAATAGATTTGGTGGTGGCAGTGGAGCTGGCAGAGGCCAGACGGTGGCGGTGGCGGTGGTGGTGGTGGTGACCGGGAAAAGGAAGGTGAAGAAGAAAAGAGACGAGGGATTGGAAGGATGAAGCAATGGTGGTGAGGTGATGCAGCCTCATGGACTAACATTTACATACTTTATATCATTTAGAGTCCATATATACATCCATTTTATCTTAGCCATCAGATTTCATTAAACCAAATCTGATGGTTTATAAAGATGGACTATCTAATGGTCTAGAAGAATGGGCAGACCAAATTAGATGCCACTGTAAAGATATATGTACAACTAAGGGCAAAAGAAAAGGGACTATGGATTAGGGGATGCCATGGTCCCCCTAACTTAGTCAAGTTGTGTTAAAACCTACTTATATAATAGCATATTGGCTCCTATAAAAAAAAATAAAAAAAAGTGAGTAAAATTAAAAGTTATAGATATATATTTAATCTTATGTGTGTGTGTGTGTGTGTGTGTGTGTGTGTTTATATTTGACATGTATAATTTGTATTGATCACAAATATGTTTAAGTAATTTATATTGTGTTAGTTATTTTATATAATATACCTTTATATGGTAATTATTTTTTTTTATTTTATGTTATATATGTTTAATTCAGCCTCCCTTCTATTAAATTTCTAGCTCCACCCCTATGTATAATATTTTAATTTTTAACCAAGTGATAGCTTTACATATTTGACTCATTTAAATAGCTCATAAAGTTAATATTCGTGAAGTGCAAGTCAAAGTTATTTGCAAGTTAAGTTTGTAACATGAATTGACGAGTCAAAAGTTATTTTTCACCTCAACAAATTATTTGTGAGCTATGAAGCATAGATATTGACACAAACACCTGACATGCCACAAACATGGAGATACCTCACACTTATAAAATTGCAAGACACGATATAGAATTGCTAACCTTCACACCTTCATGTAGAGGTTAGCAACCTCCATACTTTACTTTGGACATAAAAATCATTTATCTTTTTTCTTAATCAATTTATATTTTGAGTAAAATGCAATCACCTTCCTTGAGAAAAGGCATTATTACACTCTCTTTTCCTCTATTTCTAAAACCTAAACTCTAAATGCCCTGCCCCAGCTTAGTCAAGTTGTCTTAAAACGTACTTATATAATACTATATTGACTCCTATGAAAAAATAAATAAAAGTGAGTAAAATTAAAAGTTATAGATATATATTGTTGTTGTCTTAGCTCTGAGGTAGGTTATGTTAGTGTTTAGTCTAGAAATATATTGACTCTTGCCCTCATAGAGGGGAGGGGTATATATAGGGTGTGTTATTATGACAAGAGATCTTGTTTTGGGTATGGCTTAAGGAGAGGATCCCATTGGAGACGCATATTTTGGGATTGCTAAGATCATACCTAATTTATGCTAGCGAGCTGGCCTTCAGGATAGAGGCCTTGCAGGCTGGTCAACTAGGCAACCAAGAGCTTGGGGACCGAGACAGGGGGTCCTATGTAGAATGGTTGGCAACAGTGATTCTGGTAGTGGTCGGGATAGGTTGGCTGGGCCAAGGCAAGTTGGGATAGACCGACCGGGTCACAAGCCCCTCAACCTCGAAATTGACAAGGTGAAAAGGTTTAGAGAACGAATCGGGGTAGACCGACCAAGACATATATTTAATCTTATATGCATTATATATATTTGACATGTATAATTTATATTGATCACAAATGTGTTTAAGTAATTTATATTGTGTTAATTATTTTATAAAATATACCTTTACATGGTAATTATTATTTTTTTCATTTTAGGTAATATATGTTTAGCTTAGCCTCCATTCGATTAAATTTCTAGCTCCACCCCTATGTACAACATTTTAATTTTTAACCAAGAAATAACTTTACATATTTGACTCATTTAAATAGCTCATAAAGTTCATCTTCGTTAATGCAGGTCAAAGTTATTTTTCACCTCAACAAATTATTTGTGAGCTATGAGCATAGATACTGGCACAAACACCTGACATGGCGACTATATATAGAACCTTTACACCTTTACGTGAGATTAACAACCTCCACATTTTGCTCTTGACATAAAAATCATTTAGGCCTTTCCTCAATCAATTTATATTTTGAGTAAAATACTATACGTTCTTTTGAGAGAAGACATTATTTCACTCTCTTTCCCTTTATTTCTAAAATATAGACTTTTCCTAATTTAAAAGTTAAATTATTACTATATTAGGAGAACAAATTATTAATAGTAACAGTTATTTGTAGTAATCATTTTTTTGAAAATAAAAAGTATATATTTTCTTAGATATTAATTTTAGAATATTAATGCATATTTTTTTATAGCAAAATAAAAAAATTGTTATCTTCTTTGTGATTCATCTTTATATACGATATTAATAAATAATTTTCATTTTATATACATTAATTTTCCAGAATTAATAGTTGAGGAAATATATAATTTTTATTTTTAAAAAATAATTATTACAAATTATTGTTACTATTAATAATTTGTTGTTGTAATATCATAATAATTTAAAATTTAAATTAAATACATACTGGATAGAACAAATTCATTGAGTTTTAGAGCTCAGCCCAGATGAGCATGAAGACAACTTTTCTAGAAGGAACTCCCTGCGAATAAGCTCAAACCGAATTAGCGCATAAAAGTAGCTAACCTATTAAGAGTTGTTACCGAGTATGGAGGGATTCCATGACAATCGAAGGATAACTAACTACCATGAAATTGGGAGAACAGACACACAAAGTTGAATATAGGGCTCGTTTGGTTAAGATTGTAGGTTTTCTTAAAAAGCAGAAGTAGAAGCAAAAATGAAAAATTATTTTACATTTGGATATAACTGTATAAGTGTTTTTTTTATCAAAATTAAAAGTTATTAAATTATTTGAATGTGATAAATATAAAAGTGTTTTATTTAACAAAATTACAATTAAGGATATGGAGAGAAAGAGAGAAAGAGATAAAGGGTGAGAGTGACAAAAGAGTGGTAGTTTTTAAAAGTTTTAAGAATAAAATTATAATTGAATGAGAAGAAAGTGATTGCTAATTTTGAGGAGTAAAATTCTCTCTCTTTTACTGTTTTTGCTTCTAGGAGAACTAGCTCTCTATCTGTTTCTCAAAAAAAAAATTAATTATTTTCTGCTTATACTTTTTTTTAGAAGTACAAACAAATAATATTAAAAATTCTATAAGTACTTTTTTAAAAAAAATTAAAAGAAAAGTTTTTTTTTTTGGTACTAGAAGCACAAACAAACGCACCCATAAAAATGGGGACTTAGGGCAAGTTGAGGGTAAGTGGCTAATCCTGTTACTTACACTTGAGTATAATAGAGTTTTCATTTGAATGTCGGAGTTCCTTGCAAGTCCCCTTATATATATATATAATCAACCATATATATTTTATTTGGTAAAAAAAAGTAATAGATATAGCCATCAATAAAGGGCATTTCAGTCAAAAATAAAATAATGAGATAATGGAGAATTAATAAAGAACTTAAAAATAGATTAAAGTGTAGTTTATTTTTATTTTTTAAGGGAGAGAAGTATATACATACTTTAGAAATAGGGAAAAAAGGAGTGTAATAATACATCTCTCAAGAGAGGAGATTGTATTGTACTCCTTATCTCAATTTTTTAGAGAAGGAGAGTATTTATTTTAGGAATAGAGGGGAGATGAGTGAAATGTTTTAAGAATAGAGGGGAAGGAAGTGTAATAATATTATCTCTCAAGTGAACTAGTTGTATTTTACTCTTATATTTTTAGACAATTTTGTAATTTTATCTTACGTACATTAATTATTATTATAACTTTTCTCTCTCACTTAATTAATATTCACTCTATACTATTTCTCTCTCCATGAATATTATTTTTTTATTATTTTCTCTTACTTTAATATTATATAATTATTATAAATCCATGTAATATCATTTTATATTAGATAAATACATTCTTGTTTCCCCAAGTAGCTACTTGCTCTTATAAATTAATTATTATAAGTTTATTTAATATTATTTCCACAATAAGAAGATGAAGATGTTTGCCCAAGTAGCTTAAGAGCAATCTTTTTAAAAATTGGAGCATAAACACTATGAACTAGCCATCAAAATTTTACATTAAGCATGCTTTTGGTACAATCACCAAACTCATCTCTACCATCCAAAAATTTAATTAACAAACTCAAGGTTCACTTTTCTCCTATCTTCTTCACTAAAAAGGTACCTCTTTAAGCATTTTGCACTCTGATTAGTGAGCTTCACTTGATGCGAGGGAACTTCCTTGGAGTCCTCTCTTAGCCATTGATGGCTATAGTACATGTATACATAACTCCATCCATTTAAAGTGTCTAATTAGCAAAAACTTTTTGTCCAATATTATTTGTCATTTGAGAGTTTTAATGAAGCATTAATTATTATTGGTCAAAACTAGATTTTGATCCCTATATATGTTTTGGATTTTGGTTTTAAAACCTACATTAAAAAAATTTTTGTTTAAGCTTTTATACCTTAAAAAAATTTTCATTCAAGTCTCAATAGTATTATTGAATTAGTCCTTCCTATTAGAAAATTATAAGATAGTGTTAGTTTTTGTTGATGTAACCAACAGGAATTGACATAGGATATGGTGAAACTCAGTTGAAGTCATTTTGGCCCCAAATAAAGGCATTTTATACTATTTTAGTCATTTTTCTATTTTTGAAAACATATCGTGTGACGTCCGAAAATTTAATCGCCTGTTGTTAATCAATTTTCTCGATTAATTCACGCGAGTAAGGTTAGCTATGAACCATTTAAGATTTATTAGGATTCAAATAGATGTTAGTTAGGTAGATTAGAATGGAAAATTTAAAGTAGAACTAAGGTAAAGGCGAATGCGAAATCGGGTAAATACCGAATCTCCGATTTGGGGGAAGATCCGATAAAACTTCAATAACTTAAACTACTGTAATAGAATAATATTAACGGCCCTGGATCCAAAGGTGGGGAGGCCATCCACCCCACCACCATCAGACGATCCACAATTCACCTTGTGACTCAATTGAGGTCACAAGATTAAAGGACCAATCACACCGCGACAACTTACCCCTTCAATTATTACACTTCAAAATATCTTCTCTCTCACTCTCCTCTCCTTATCTCATCCGCCACCCTTCCTTCTTCCTCCCTCCTCCATTTTTCTTTTCCTCTTCTTCATCTCTCTTCACTTCATACACTCTTCACTTTGGAGATTTGAAGTTCTTTTGAAGAATCAAGTTGGAACTCAAAGGAGGTAGGGTTTAAAGCTTTGAATAGATGTTTGTATTGTTGATTAAATCTGGATTGGATATGGTTTCTGATCTGTCTTCTTGCTGATCTTGATGAAATATGGGTGGAAAAATGATGGGATGAGTGAAGAGGTGATAGATCAATGGGGTAGATCAAGAAAGGAGAGAAATCAGCAAGTCTGGAAACAGAGTTCTCTTAGGGTTCCGTACGAAATGCCCTCTGTCCCTCAGTTCCCACCGTTTAAATTATATGAAAATATTTTTAGATGAAACTAGACATCCAGAGCTTTCCATACATATAAATTATTAAGTCATTGGATCAGTATAGAATTAGTTATGAATTTTTGAAGTTTGACCTAAGTTTCAGAATTTGATTTCGGGCAGGGAAGCTTACGTGAGCCATATCTCACTCCATATAACTTGGATTTAGGTGGAACAAGATTCTATAGAAAGCTAAGATCCAGTAGTTTATGCTATAAAAATTTCGGATTCAGACCTAATTTGAGTATCTCCCAGAAATTTTCTAAAGTCACCCCTGATTCTGCTTAGGCCAAAACAGGGCAGTTTGTAACACCTGGATTTGAGGTTTTATTACTTAAGCTATAGTTGGCCAAATGATGTGGGACTTATTGGGGGTTAAAATTTCATATCCTAGCTTCAAAACGACATAGGTTTGGTAGCCATACCCTTAGGATTTGAATTTTAACAGATTTTAACATTTTAGAGTGCTGTTCAGTTTAGTTATAGACCAAGCCAGAATAAAATGACAATATCTTGAGTTGTAGATATCAAAATTGAACGGGACCAAAGAGGTTAGAAACTAGACACACAGGGCTTCAACATATTAAAATTTCAGATCCATTGGAGTTGTGTAGCAATAAACTCAGAGAAAACACTAACCGGGCAGAATAGGAAGCATTTGGTGGCAGCACCCAAATTTTTAGTTTACTCTTCTCTTGATTATAACAAGTATGCATGCCCAGTATTATTATGAGAATCCTATATTGTTATGAACATTGTATATACTATTATAGAAATTATTGAACTATTGTTGAGAATTTCTGGAATTGTTGCTGCTGGCACTATTCATGGAGAAGCGGATGTGATCCGTTATGCTGCCCAAATTTCGGTAAGCATTATGATTGACTATGAGATTATAAGTGCAAGCTGGAACATATATAATCCTCGAGTAAGAGGATAAGCTTATTTAAGTTCCCCTCACCCACGACTCACATGAGGCATGGCATTAGACCCAGCTAATGTGAGTATAGGGGATAGGTCTTACATGAGGCATGGCATTAGACCCAGCTAGTGTAAGTACCGAATATTTAAGGTGGCGACGGCCACGGTATGAGCTCATTACCATTTATGCTGAGTGGGTGTAAAGATTTTAAGAAAGAGTCAAACTTAGAGGAAGGATAAGAGTAAAGTTATGAGTATATTCCCTCTTTACACGCATTAAGGGTATTAAATGTTGTTGAATTGTATACTTGAGTTATGCATGTATATTTTGTAATATGCTTTCCTACTGTTAATAGTTAGACTTATTCACTACCCCCGACCATGTTCATAGTTATCATAATAAAAGACCGAAGCCATTAGGGGTTAAGATGAGATAACTTTAGGAATATAGAACCCTAATGAGAGTTTGAAGAATTCTCACCCTATGTAGTACCCACTTTACTTTCAGATTAGTACGATGGACACGACAGCGGTGGTGTTCATTGAGTTCCCGCATATGCAGCTTCATTACAGCCCCACCTACGACTCGTTGTACATAGTCGGCTCGTGCCGATTTAGGGTATACTTTTTCAGCAGTAGTGACTTCACGGTGCCACTCTTCCACCCCTTGTTCGACCCCACTGTTCCATATTTCGCCTTCCCCATATCCGTAGTGCATCCGGCACCTCCTCCCGCACCTGCGGCTCAGGCGGATCCCATACCAGCTTCACCTCTTCATATGGTTCCCGGAGACCCGATGGACACCGAGGATGACCCGTCCGAGGCCACCAACTCTTCGTCCTCCTCATCCGGACCTGATGACTCCTCCCGATTGGGCTGCTATGGCCAACGGGTACCTGGCCCCGTAGTAGATATATTTGGCTAGCTGTTGTACATGATGGCCCTCTTTTGACAGGATGATGTATTGGGCCATAGGAGTAGTTTTGTTAGGACTTTGACTTGTACTCAAATGTCCTATGAGGACTCTTAGGACTGCACTTTTATGATATCGGCCAGGATCTTTTTGGTATGTACTGGCCCTACATGTATTCCTTACAGTGTATATATGAGAGGATGTCCTCTATGGATGCAGATATATATATATTTGCCTTTCAGTATATGTGCATAAATTCAAAAAATTTCTACTGCATTCCTTTTATTATTTCAGTTTGTACAAAATTATTGTTTCACGTTATACGCTTAAGTTCTTTCTCAGATGAAATATAAAGAAAGATTCGTCGTATAAATCATAGTCAGGACTATAAATAATAAATTTTAAATAAAAAAAATAAAACTTTAACATACTATACTACGATTAAGTAAATATAGTAGATAGTGTAGGACCTTACATACACATCAGGGTATTCCCTAACAACTGGAATATTGTTTAACTCCTGATCAACCTCTGTCATGCTGGTTGATAAGAAAATATACCCTTGACTTCTATTCCCACAAGGGTGCACTATTAAGGAACTTAAATAAAGACTTACAGGAATTACGGATTCAGAAGATGAAATAGAAGGGAGTGTAATGGATTTATCCGAGCAATTTAACAGGGCTTGATTGGCAGAGAGCCAATCCATACCCAAGATGATGTCAAGTCCGGACAAGAGAAGACAAATTAAATTAGCCGGAAAGATCCGACCTCCTATTTGACAAGGGACATTGATACAAATGTGATTGGTCCTAACGGGCTCACTTATAGGAGTAGAAACTAACAAGTCATAAGGTAATTCAGAAATAGGTTGCTGTAGGGCTGTCATGCAATCATGAGAGATGAAAGAGTGAGACGCACCTGAATCGTATAAAATGGTCAAAGTCTTACCATTTACTTCACATGTATCTTGGATCAAATCTTCTGACTTCTTGACCTCCTGTGCATCCATAGTAAAAACTCTTCCTTGGCGTTGTGGCCTAGGAGTCGGTTGAGGATTTCGGGCAGGACACTCATAAATTCTGTGGCCTGGTTTCCCACACCCAAAGCAGACATTTTGACCTGCCAAGCAAGGGCGGTCGCCATGATTCTTGCCGCACTGACTGCAAATCTGGCTCCCGAAAGGCCGTTGAGGTTGCTTGCCTTTATTGTTCGCCGGCTGGAACTTCCTTCGCTGTTGTAAGTTAGGTTTGAACCTCGGACCTTGTGGAGCTAACCCTCTCTTAAAGTTATTGCCGGATGCTCTAGCAGCAACTAACTTCTTGTTACAATCTTCTACCAAGCGACACTTGTTCACCAAGGTAGAAAAGTCTCTGATCTCCATTGGTCCTATAGTGGCAAGAATGTCTTCTTTCAGTTCACCTTCAAATTTCATGCACTTCCATGCTTCGTCGGGGCTCCGTTGATAAATAGTGGAGAATTTGCATAGCTCCTCAAATTTGGCAACGTACTCCGACACGTTATTGTTTCCCTGACGGAGGTGCATGAATTCCAACTCCTTGGCATTGCGAACAGACACAGGAAAATACTTCTGGTAAAATGCATCCTTAAATACGTCCCAAGAAATTTCTGTCTGGGCTCCTTCTAATAATCGTCGCGCATCGTCCCACCAGAATTCTGCATCAGCTTCTAACATGTAGGTGGCAAAAGTCACCTTTTGATAGTCTGTGCAGTCTAACACGGAGAAAATCTTTTCCATAGTCTTAATCCATTCAGCTGCTTTATCTGGGTCAAAGGCTCCCCTGAAGCTGGGTGGGTTGGCCTTCCGAAACTCAGCAAACTTAAGATATTCTAGATCCATTCCAGGGCCGTTATGATTTCCACCACGACCTATCTCCGACTGTCTTCCTATTTGGCCCATCATTTCAGTGGCTGCAGCTGCCTGCTCGCGCATAGCGTGCGCCATCTCTCGCATCATATCCAGAAACTCTGTAGATTCCTCTTGGGCTGGAGTAGTTCGTGGCCTACCTCGCCTTCCAGAAGCCATTAAGTTCTGAACACACAAAACAAGAGTAATTGAGTTGATCAGGCTCAATCCTAAGTTCGGTGTGCTAGTAAATAATAGCATACAGTTAGGCAAACTACTTCATGTACGTCCTATCCATACGGATAAGACTCAGAACATAATAAGATCTAGGGAATACAGAGCATATGCGAAGCATAGTCAGTCCAATCCTCAGGCCTTAGTTAGGATGAACTGCTCTGATACCAAAATGTAAGGTCCTACTCTATCTACTATATTTACTTAATCGTAGTATAGTATGTTAAAGTTTTATTTTTTTTATTTAAAATTTATTATTTATAGTCCTGACTATGATTTATACGACGAATCTTTCTTTATATTTCGCGTGCAGAAGAACTTAAGCGTATAACGTGAAACAATAATTTCGTACAAACTGAAATAATAAAAGGAATGCAGTAGAAATTTTTCTGAATTTATGCACATATACTGAAAGGCAAATATATATATATCTGCATCCATAGAGGACATCCTCTCATATATACACTGTAAGGAATACATGTAGGGCCAGTACATACCAAAAAGATCCTGGCCGATATCATAAAAGTGCAGTCCTAAGAGTCCTCATAGGACATTTGAGTACAAGTCAAAGTCCTAACAAAACTACTCCTATGGCCCAATACATCATCCTGTCAAAAGAGGGCCATCATGTACAACAGCTAGCCAAATATATCTACTACGGGTCGGTACTGCTTGGCCATAGCAGCCCGGTCGGGAGGAGTCATCAGTCCTGGATGAGGAGGACGAAGAGTCGGTGGCCTCGACGGGTCATCCTCAAGGCCCATCGGGTCTCCGGAACCATATGAAGAGGTGAAGCTGGTATGGATTCACTGAGCCGCGCGGGAGGAGGTGCCGGATGCGCTACGGATATGGGGAAGGCGAAATATGGAACAGTGGGGTCGAACAAGGGGTGGAAGAGTGGCACCGTGAAGTCACTACTACTGAAAAAGTATACCCTAAATCGGCACGAGCCGACTATGTACAACGAGTCGTAGGTGGGGCTGTAATGAAGCTGCATATGCGGGAACTCAATGAACACCACCGCTATCGCGTCCATCGTACTGATCTGAAAGTAAAGTGGGTACTACATAGGATGAGAATTCTTCAAACTCTCAGTAGGGTTCTATATTCCTAAAGTTATCTCATCTTAACCCCTAATGGCTTCGGTCTTTTATTATGATAACTATGAACATGGTCCGGGGTAGTGAATAAGTCTAACTATTAACAGTAGAAAAGCAGATTACAAAATATACATGCATAACTCAAGTATACAATTCAACAACATTTAATACCCTTAATGCGTGTAAAGAGGGAATATACTCATAACTTTACTCTTATCCTTCCTCTAAGTTTGACTCTTTCTTAAAATCTTTACACCCACTCAGCATAAATGGTAATGAGCTCATACCGTGGCCGTCGCCACCTTAAATATTTGGTACTTACACTAGTTGGGTCTAATGCCATGCCTCATGTGAGTTGTGAGTGAGGGGAACTTAAATAAGCTTATCCTCTTACTCGAGGATTATATATGTTCCAGTTTACACTTATAATCTCATAGTCAATCATAATGCTTACCGAAATTTGGGCAGCATAACGGATCACATCCGCTTCCCCATGAATAGTGCCAGCAGCAACAATTCCAGAAATTCTCAACAATAGTTCAATAATTTCTATAATAGTATATACAATGTTCATAACAATATAGGATTCTCATAATAATACTGGGCATGCATACTTGTTATAATCAAGAGAAGAGTAAACTAAAAATTTGGGTGCTGCCACCAAATGCTTCCTATTCTGCCCGGTTAGTGTTTTCTCTGAGTTTATTGCTACACAACTCCAATGGATCTGAAATTTTAATATGTTGAAGCCCTGTGTGTCTAGTTTCTAACCTCTTTAGTCCCATTCAATTTTGATATCTACAACTCAAGATATTGTCATTTTATTCTGGCTTGGTCTATAACTAAACTGAACAGCACTCTAAAATGTTAAAATCTGTTAAAATTCAAATCCTAAGGGTATGGCTACCAAACCTATGTCGTTTTGAAGCTAGGATATGAAATTTTAACCCCCAATAAGTCCCACATCATTTGGCCAACTATAGCTTAAGTAATAAAACCTCAAATCCAGGTGTTACAAACTGCCCTGTTTTGGCCTAAGCAGAATCAGGGGTGACTTTAGAAAATTTCTGGGAGTTACTCAAATTAGGTCTGAATCCGAAATTTTTATAGCATAAACTACTGGATCTTAGCTTTCTATAGAATCTTGTTCCACCTAAATCCAAGTTATATGGAGTGAGATGTGGCTCACGTAAGCTTCCTGCCCGAAATCAAATTCTGAAACTTAGGTCAAACTTCAAAAATTCATAACTAATTCTATACTGATCCAATGACTTAATAATTTATATGTATGGAAAGCTCTGGATGTCTAGTTTCATCTAAAAATATTTTCATAGAATTTAAACGGTGGGAACTGAGGGACAGAGGGCATTTTGTACGGAAACCCTAAGAGAACTCTGTTTCCAGACTTGCTGATTTCTCTCCTTTCTTGATCTACCCCATTGATCTATCACCTCTTCACTCATCCCATCATTTTTCCACCCATATTTCATCAAGATCAGCAAGAAGACAGATCAGAAACCATATCCAATCCAGATTTAATCAACAATACAAACATCTATTCAAAGCTTTAAACCCTACCTCCTTTGAGTTCCAACTTGATTCTTCAAAAGAACTTCAAATCTCCAAAGTGAAGAGTGTATGAAGTGAAGAGAGATGAAGAAGAGGAAAAGAAAAATGGAGGAGGGAGGAAGAAGGAAGGGTGGCGGATGAGATAAGGAGAGGAGAGTGAGAGAGAAGATATTTTGAAGTGTAATAATTGAAGGGGTAAGTTGTCGCGGTGTGATTGGTCCTTTAATCTTGTGGCCTCAATTGAGCCACAAGGTGAATTGTGGATCGTCTGATGGTGGTGGGGTGGATGGCCTCCCCACCTTTGGATCCAGGGCCATTAATATTATTTTATTATAGTAGTTTAAGTTATTGAAGTTTTATCGGATCTTCCCCCAAATCGGAGATTCGGTATTTACCCGATTTCGCATTCGCCTTTACCTTAGTTCTACTTTAAATTTTCCATTCTAATCTACCTAACTAACATCCATTTGAATCCTAATAAATCTTAAATGGTTCATAGCTAACCTTACTCGCGTGAATTAATCGAGAAAATTGATTAATAACAGGCGATTAAATTTTCGGACGTCACATATCGTTTCTAGCGTAGAAAAGTCCTAAAATAGGTCATTTTGAGACTATATTAATAACATATTATATCCATGCCAAATCTTGTTAACCATGTCAAGCAAAATTAACACTGTCTAGTAATTTTCTAATGTTAAGGACTAACTCCTTAATGGAATCTCAGCATAGGGACCTAAATGAATAAATTTTTAGTATAGGGACTAAAATCAAAATCTGGGATATGTATAGGGACTAAAAACTAATTTTAACCATTATTATTTTTCCAAGTTTTCCTTTAAGGCATTGATAGCAAAGAAGATTTAAGAGAGAGAAAAAAGTGATAAATGAATAATTTAGTCCAGCTATGATAAATTTTTTTCTTTATTTGAATTATTTTAATGATTTCTTGATCTATGTATCAAAACGTTAAAAGACAAATAAAAGTGGAAAGAGGTAGTAATTTTAAGAAAAAGTACTATAAATTTGAAGAATTACTTTGGGTTTAATGAATGTGCTAAACACTAAAGAGTTTATCTACTTTTTATTCAACACTCAATTAATATTGAGTGTACAACATTGTAAAAGATTGACGCTCACCTTCATCTTTTCTTTCATAGTGATATATGACCTTTTTCAACTTCTCAATCATCGAACCACACATCTCATACACCAAATAAAGAGTAGGTGTATTTGTATCTATGCTTCTTAGAACATCATAAACAAGATTAGTGAAAGAAAGAATGTAATCAATCTTTTGTCACTAACTTTCACTTAAAATATTTTCTTTAATAAATTCAGCCTTCCCAACATCATCTTCCTTGTAAGAAGACCAATTCCTACTTATCACCATTTCTTTGAGTTCATTTTTCAAAGGCCTAAATCAGTTGAGCGTCAAAATGATAGAGGCATTCGCAAATGTGTTCCTAATTTCATTAAAGTATTAATTATTGTCCACTAGTTAAAATTATTTGATAATTATTCTTAAATAATTTTTTATTACATCATTTTTAATAATTTTGATATATTTAATTCTTCTTTTTAAATAATCTTTATTAATAGTCTTTACTATTAATTCTTTCTTTATCTTCTGTGTCACATCATCATACAACATGTCATATCAACACATTGTTATGTTATTAGAAGTTTTTATTCTCTCTTAACTTCCTTTCTTGATTAAGACTCAAAATCTCAATAAAATCTGTTGGCTTTTATTTGGCCAGTTTCACTCTTAAGATTTGATGGGCTTAAAATCCCGGCCCATGGTGTCTATAATAGGTGCAATCCCTTATGCTTGATGCAGTTCTGAGAAACTATAAGGAAATAAAGTTGTATCTTTGCCAATAGCTATAGCTTTTGGCTTAGTGGTAAGCGCTTGATCCAACAAGTAGTATCAGAGTAAGGTCATGGATTCGAATCCCCTGGCTGACACTGGGGGGGGAGATTGTTTACTTTATTTGGTCAGTGTCACTCTTAGGATTCGATGGGCTTAACATTCCGATCCACGGCGCCTATAATGGGTGCAGTCCCTTATACTTGATGTGGTTTTAAGAAACTATAAGGAAATAAAGTTGCACCCTTGCCAATAGCTATAGCTTTTGGCCTAGTGGTAAGCACTTGATCCAACAAAATCAATGACAAAAAATTGTTAATAACATCAACAAGTTGTTGGTCTGAATGGAAGAGATTTGGATCTATTAAGTATGTAGTCTTTTATGTGAATTAAAAAAAAAATATCGTTAAGAAAGGTTCCTATTTAGGCACTAACTATATTTTAGAAAACTAGTTTATTACCTATCATGTGAGGGAATTCAAAGAACAAAAATAGGGATTAGCCGGGTCACTCCACTTTTCCTCATTCACTCATGGTTAGGTTGAACAACAGTCAAATTGTAACGCTTCTCTCAAGACAAAGACTATGCTTAAGTCATAGTACCATCCCTGAGTTGTTATCATTACTGAGCGGACCTTGTTTGACAAAGAACTTCTACTGCCTTCTAAACTTCTGAAACTATCTGGAGACAATACGGAAATATGTGTGAGAATTATAAATTTCCAATAGGATTCTCTAAGTATCATAAATAATGTCATCGTTGTTATCTCCAATTTGCTTCGATTTATAAAAAAAAAAAGTGAACATGCTATGTAAACTGTTTAATTTTACAGCTCGAAAAAAAAATATGTTATCCGAAGCAAAGTTCATTTTTATCATACGCTTGTCGTTTAGGGAGAGCCCATACCAAATCAATTAATTCATGAATATTAGTGAGTAATAGCTGAAACATACTAAGATACATTAAAATCAATATACTGAACACATAAAATCTGCCCATGGCTTTACTTGCCCTTGAATTTAAGCATATACATAAAATGTACTTCTTTTTCTTTATATTCCTTTACTTGTCATTTGGGAAAAACCCATAAAAACCAATTCAAATATGATATCATGGATAATAATTGCAACATATTAAGTTACACATAGCATTTGCATATAACTCTATCTGTACTTGAGTTCATGCATATACTTAAAATTTGCTTTTCTTTCTTCATCTTCCTTTCATCATAAAATCTTTACGTGCTATATTCCAAAGTATAATCGCCATGTCATACCCCATCAGAGCGTGATCGCCATGTCACGTTCCTTAGGAATATGGGATCTTCGTTTGGTACTTACACTAGCTGGGTCGATGCCATGCCTCATGTGATTGGGGTGCTCACATATGCTTTAGTCTTTAGTCTTTAATCTTTAGCTTTTACTTGGCACACCTAGGCATTACGTATCGCCGTCCCTAGGGTGCTTTTACTGCCCTTGGGTAGCCTGGCCTTGGAGTGAGCTCGTCAGCTTCACCCGTGACCGTCGTCACACCGACTCACTCGCAAAGGGACCCACTGCCTCTAGGTTGGAGGGACCCAATAAGCAACTGCCTCCAACATAGAAGGACACAAGTTTTAGCTGCCTTCACAAGGAGGGATTCAATGTGCAACTGCCTCCAAGTGAAGGGACCCATATCTTTATCATTTATCTGCCTTCACAGGGAAGGACCTCAAATAGCTGCCTCCAAGTAAATGGATTCACATTCAATATATTCACATTCTTTCATTCTCATGAATATTCAAGCATAGTCATACTGAGTGTATTCATATATATACTTCATTTATTTTCATATATCATTACACACATGATCTTCACGTACATATCCATGACATATAAAGGCCCGTAGCCTCTTTACCATTCTATTGGCACTCATACATATACTACATCATTTACCTTCATATACCTCATATTATGCTTATATCATTCTTGCATACAAACATTCCTAGTGTCATAGACTTCTGCCGTAAATTTGGCAAAGATAATGTATCAGTTCCGTTTCCTCATGAATAGTGCTAGTTCTCACAGACAAACCAGTCATAGCAACATAATCAATCTAACACATATATATCAATGTCAAATTGGTAATCCTCAACTCAAACCTTATATGTGTACTAACATTTGCAAAATTATCAATTTGACCATTTTGCCAATCTTACTCAGTTCTGCCCAGATTTTGTATAATTTATCTTTATCTCTATTCAACTCATTTAAACCACAATTTTGGATATGTCATAGCTCTATGTGTCTACTTTCTAACCTCTTTAGTCCCATATCATTTTGATTTATGTAACTCAAGATATTTAACTTTTGCCTCAGCCTATTCGGTCACTAGCCCGAATTACACTCCTGAAAATATAAATTCATTAAAAATCGAAACTAATCTCAAATCATACCAAATTGGTGCCATATCAAAGCTAACAGGACAACATTTCATTTGAAGGAAGTTTCACTTGATTTACTTAAGTATACCTCGAGTTATAAGTTCTGAAAGTCAACCTTCCTGAACTACTCTGTTTTAGTCTGGATTAGACATAGGGCAATTTCCTCAAATCACTGGGAACAATTAGGACCATAACAAACTCCGAATTTCATACTAGGATGTTCCCCTATGTGTAAGCTTTCTAACAAAGTTAGTCTCACTCAATTTGGAGTTATATAGGGCGAGTTACACCCTCCTCAAGTCACCCTGCCCGGATGAAAGTCCTGGTTCCTAGGTTAACATTCAAAAATTCATATCTCTCTTAATACTGATCCAAAAACCTGATATATATATGTATGGAAAGCCCTGAATGTCTACTTTTATCTAAAAATAGTTTCATCAGATTTGACCAATTATAGGCTGTGCCATACACTCCACCATCCAGACTGCCGTGGACTCTTCACCAAGACAGCATCCTAATCCTCCATTCCTTCTAGTTTTTCTCCTTCTAACCATAATTCTAACTCAAGATTTCATATTAATCCTATCATAGTCCATCATAATACATCCAATAATTCATCAAATACATGGAGAAGAGTACAATTTCATACAATTGTAGTGCAAGTAACTCAAGAATAGAAATAGAATCCTACCTCTTCGGAGTATGATTTGAGCTAAGTGCTGAAACTTGGAGTGTTAGAACCTTGCTAAGCTTGAAGGAGTAATGGAGTTGATTGAGAGAAGGGAAGAAGGAGGCTGGAACAAGAGGGAGAGAAGAAGGCGTAGATCAGTCAGAAATGAGGGGGAGAGACTGACTTAAATACATGGGGGTAGTTGGGATTATGAGTGTTGATTGGTTGAAATTTTGTGATTGAAGTTCGGCCATGTCTCCCACTGTTGTGGCCAAATTGCTCTCTACGTCGTTCCAAAAGTGAGATTCGCTTCTATTCTATCGGAAATCGGAAATCGGAAGTCGTAACTCGTTCTATTTTACTTGAGCTTGGAGTTAAAGCCGGATGTCGGAACTCGTCCCATCTTGTTTGTGGCTTGAGGAAATCTTGTCTGGTTTATTTCGAGACTTGGAAGTAAGGTCGGAGGTCGGAAGTCATAAGCTTACAATCACCTAATTTTGGAACTCCCAATTCAAACTCGAGAATGCCAACAGAAATGGAAGGCTTCTGGTAATAATCTCGGAAACCGGAACTCGTGTGTGACTGGAAGTCAGCTCAAAGATCCGAACTCGGGTCCATCCCAATTGAGTTCGACTCTAAGGTCGAACTCGTTGCATTAAACTTGGAGTTCGGTACTTGTAACCATTGTGTTAACTATTACTTCTGAGGTCGGAAACCACGTACACTATTTTGAAGCATGCGGTCTGAGGTCGGAACTCGGGTGCCTTGGTTGACACTGGAGGCTACATCATGAGGCCGGAAATCGGGTACATTTCTTTGAAATATGAAGTCGGATATTGGAACTCAGAAGCTACCCATTTAACTCGAAACTAAAACATGAAGTCGGAAATCAGGAAAAATGTAATTAGACGAAATCGGAAGTCAAACAGGACATGAAGGGACTAACTCGGAACTCGGAAATAATCCCTTCTATCTGAAATTTGAATATGAGGTTGGAAATGGGAATTGATCAATCCTTAGGTGAAGTCGGAAATCGGAAATCGGAAATCGGGATGTTACACAAATTACTATGCAAAATTTCCCCTTGCTGCATGTATGTTTAAGCATCACACTCTTCAATAGCTGAGTTGAGGTTTAAGGTGATAAAAATTAACAAGATGAATAGTTGTCTCCATTGGAAGACTGTTTGAATTGAAGATTCGTGTTGCTGAGTTGATGACTTTGCACGCTAGTACACACAAGTAAATCAAAATCATAGAGAGAATGGCTTATACTTGGGATAGCAACGAAAGATATAGAAGAACATCCAACAATATATATATTTGTCTTCTATTCCTGTTTGATACAGTAGAAGAATATAAGAAGATATCTTTGATACTTATCATGGTTGTGGGAATCTACTTTTAGGTCAATTACATTGGTGCAGAACATAAATGCTTTTGGCACTGGACAGGAAAATCCATGATAACAAACTATTAGGGACATATCTTTTATGAATTGGGAAAAATGGGAGAGAGCATATAGACGAACAAGTGAATATGTGATTGATCCAAATCTAGTAAGAAATGATAGAGGCATTCACAATCATCATTTCATTAAAGTATTAATTATTGTCTACTAATTAAAATTATTTGATAATTATTCTTAAATATTTTTTTATTACATCATTTTTAATAATTTTAATATATTTAATTCTTCTTTTTAATTAACCTATATTAATAGTCCTTACTATATATTAATTCTTTGTGATACCCCATGTAAACCCCCCCCCGGGGATTTGAGTTTCAAATTCCGGGCTTAGAGAAAGAAACGGTTTGAATGAGTGTTGAATGTTCACCGCTTTTTCTTGTCGTGATCGGGTTCCAGGATCCTGGATCAAAGTCCAAGATTTGAGGTAGATGGTCTAGGGTCAAGGTTGTATGTTGGAGGCATGGTGGTTTAGGTGCGATGGTAGAGTGTTAAGGAGAGGTCTGGGGACCTGGTTCCGAGTTTTGGATTCCGGATTCCAAGTTTCGTGGTCGATCGCGACCTCTCCATTCATCTCCAATGCTGATCGTGGATCACCATAAGTATTAGGATGCTGCGATCCGGGTTTCGAGTTAGAGTGATCTAACTCGATGAGATGTCTTCTAAGTCTCGAGATCGCGACCACCCCCAAGTAGCATTGCAATCTAGGGAGCTTGTGCCATAGCACCCGCACTGCTCTATAGCACAAGAGCAGCACTATGTGGCACACTTTAAATAACTGAACCAGAGCCTGAAACTTCATTTTTCCTACTTCTTTCCTTTCTCTTGCTTTTGAAACACTCTCCTCTCTCTCTAGAAACTTCTTGCTCATCATCCTCTTCCCTACCCTTTCCAATCTTCTTCTTCTTCTTCCACCTCCTTCTTCCTCCCTGCCTCACCGCCGTCCAGCCGCCTTCTCGACGCCCCCATTGCACATTGTCGTCGTTGCGGTGGTCATTCCTCCATCAATGCATTTTGGTGGCAGATTGGGTGTGGGGCTCGGTTTTGGGACTGACCACTCACAGCCATTCCATTTTTCTTTCTCTTTTGGCTCCAAAAGATATTCTTAAGTCTCCAATATCCCCCTATTTCGTGAATCTATCTAAATCTCACAATGGGTGTTGCATTTGAGTGGTTTGATGTTAGAACCTAGGGTTACATTGGGGGTTTTTGTGTGTTTGTGCTTAATCTATGACCATAATGTCAGGTTGTTGTACAAGGGAGCTTCATGGATCCCCCTGTTGATTTGAGTGCTCTGAGTAGTTGTTGTGTAGATGTGCAGTGAGTGGATTATTTGTTTATAACTTGTATTTTATTTATATATATATATATTGTATATGTTTTATTCTTGAAAAACCCATAGGCTAAGCTCTTAAGGTTTAATGAACATAATTTAGTATGTTTATGGATATAAGTAAAAGTATTTTTGATTGCCATTGACAGTTTTAGGAAAATTGTTTTCTTGAATATTATGTTTAATGAAAGATTAAAACAAGAATTGCTTTGGGAAAGAGGATTTAATGAGATTCAGTTTGAACCTTGGAAAGGCTTTGGGAAAATATATGACAGGATCTGCAGCTAAGGGTAGTAGATGTTAGCCCTAGTGCAACTTGAGTTATTAATTACACAGTCACATAATATTGTGGTGTATGACAAATTACAAAACTACTCTAGGAGTGGTGTGTGACGAAACACAGGATCACACGAAAGAGGCCCGCCTAAGTGTAATCCTGACAAACTATCCTATATATATGTGTGTGTGTGTGTAGACAAAAGTGAACAATGGATTTCTTGATTATACATTTTACATAATGATTTTGTTAAAGTGGTGATAATCAGAAAGAGAATGAAAAGGTTTTTTTGCTTCTCTAGTTTGCATTTTCTATGAATGTCCATTATTTGAAAAGTAAATTTATTATTTGAATTTATATAATTATACTATTTATTTAAATTTTACTAGTCATTTTATTGAGTTTGTTCCATGTTGTTATAGACTCATTATCCCTCATTGAGTCAGTTGGACTCACCTCTCACCTTTCCTTCAGCTATAGGTATTGTTCGGTGTCTCTTGAGCATTCTGATGACTCCTACGGTAGGGATATAGTGCTCCATTACCCACAAGCAAGGTCTGGCTTCCACCAATCGAGTTGTTACTTCACGTTGGAGGTAGTATGGGATTCCAAAAGTGGTGTGCTAGGCTTGCTAAGGGAAGGATTTCCCTTATATGCCAATCATGGCCTGGGTTGGGTCACGACAAAGTGGTATCAGATCATAACTATGTAAATGGAAATGCGCCCATTTTCACATATTGTGGCACTACCAGAGGCCTATGGGAATGTCGTCTTTGCCCTTTGTATTTCAGTTCCTCAATAATCCTTGATGACAAGCACTTTGTCTGTCTTATTCTGGGAATCGCTGTTTCCCCTTTCTAATTCATGCCTCAGCCTCAAGTTTTTCTTTCTTTCTCGATTTGCTATTTGGTCCTTGAAGTCTTCCTATGGAATGTGTAAATGTGCAGAAATCCCATGGTTGTGTATTGTATGTGTTTCGATTTCATGAGGTATATAAGCTAGATAATTCTTCCTTAATGCAGCTAATTGTATTACTGTAAAAATCAGAAGTTGATAAGTGTATGAGTGAATTTTTATGATTCCTTTAGTGGCTAGCCATTTTCTTGCATATCTAGGTCTACACGGTTTCTTATTGCTCAATGATGCCTTTTTAGTAGCAATGACTTCTGTTTGCATATTAATGATTTTGGATCAGCATAAAATGCAAGAATCAATGTAGACATGTTCTCCAACCCCCTAATAGGAGTGATTCCTGATTTGGTAGGATGATTTAAAGAAACTTGCTTCATTTGGTTTAACACATATATCTGCCTTTTATTTGTGCAGAAAATGGACCTTGATTATGGCTAATCATGAAGCCATTGCTTGTAATGTGATGTTGGTTAAGTGAGGACCCTCTATTTTGAGCTTGCACAATGTTTATTTTCATGCTTGATTTTAAATATTGGTCGAAGCTTGCTCATTGTTTTTTTTTTTTTTTTTCAAACAAAACTAGGCTGTTGTTTTAAGAATTATACTCAATGTCCTGATATTTTGCTGTTCTTCTTGTTTTCTACTCCACTTCTTGTTTTGGGTTGTTCCCTAAAATTATAGTCTTATACTTGGCTTTCGTATTTGATTGATATCCTGCCATGTAGACTTGGTCCCAATATTGTTTTCCAGCCTTGATAATGTTTCTGGTTTTGGTTTCAACCTTAAATAACTTCTAGTTCCAAATTCTGTTACTATATCACGTTTTGCCTCCTTATGATATGTTCTTGATTGTACTTACATGTAACCCCTTTTTTGATTTGGGTTCTAAAATTGCTTGCAAACCGTGAATCGATAATGCCTGTTTCATAAACCAAGTTCAAGTCCAAGTTTTCAAATTTTGAATTAGTTTCATTTGTTACTTTGTTTTCTAGTCTTGGTTCACAGGTATGTTGTTGGTTTCATAATCCAATTCTAATGTTAATATACAGTTTATGAATTTACTCTATGTTTAACCTTATCTAACAAATTCTAGTTTTGCCTTCAAACTGAATATACACACGGCTCTAGCTCTAGCGTTTATACTCCTAAATTCTGACTCCATTTCATATTAACTTACAAGTTTTCATTTTTTTTTTTTTGGCTTAACGCTAAAATTTTCTGGTTCGAAACATAATTTATAACTCGGATTCCTGGTCTCCAGTTGAAATATGGTTTGCCTCTACGTTTGGTTTGATCCTATTTTCTCTTTAGCACAAAGTCTAGTTTTGACTTGGATTTACAAATTTTTGTTTTTGGTTTATTTCCCCAAATTTTAGTTGATCTCATAACTTACAATGTCCTGTTTTGGCTTCAAACACCTTACTATTACACTGCCTTATCTTTCACTTTCGGTCCATTTGTTTCTTTGAGTAGGTCTTTTTGCTGTCTGCAATATATATAGTTCTTAAATCGATAGCATACTAGCATTACATTTGAGTAAGTCATAATCATGGTATTTCATGAACTTTTACATTGATGTTATAAATTTGGTTTAATACTCTCAAATCGAAGTGCACTACGGTAGCAGAGTTCAATATTATTTCCTATAACATGTGAATTTACGTGCAAATATAGTAATGGGCTAATCCTCGATACCAAGAAATGGCATAATGATTGATTTTGTAGTGGTGAGAATGACTTCAATAGAATGCAAAATCTGGACAGCAGGTAGTATAAGTTAGAAAAGGGATTCCAAACTAAATGGTCAAGAACTAAGTGCTGATTGAGGGGCACATTGAGTGAGAAATGGTTTTCTTTAGAGTTTTGAATCACAGTTAATGCTTGACACAGAATGGTGAAGGATGTGTAAGATTGGACTCACAAGACTGTGATCTTAATTAAACTTTCATAAACCATCTTTAGTTGAAGTAGGACTTTATGATGAGTCGAAGGGCTGAATATCTTAGGGATTTAGGACTTTATGCAGCTGGTTCTTATTACAGAATTTTTGCAGTGAAATTAGCACTAGATACGAACATTTGATGAGTTAAAGTAATACTAGTAGGGATGGTTGTTCAATGCAGAGTTTGTGCCAAAAAAAAAATGTGACCCTAAAATTGATTTTTTAATGAGCAAAAATGATGATTTTGTGCAGAAATTATGCAGAAAAATCTGAACTTCCCCTTTCAAACTAGTCTTCTCTCTTAGCTTTCTAAAAAAATTGGTCTTATATTAATTGGTAGTTCTATAACTCAATTTTAGTGTACCTTGTCTAAGTTTGAAATCATGACTCTTGCATATGTTGTATGCGTCTCTAACATTGTCATCTGGATATTCATGAAATTTTAAGTGATGTTACTAACTTAAGGATGGTATATTGTTACAAAATGTGAAGGCTTATTTCGGTTGATAGGATGGAGTAATACAAGAATAATGGGTTGGGATTTGTAGTTTGTTAGTGTACCGAAAAATGTGGGTTATTTACTTCTACTTGTGTGGGACTTGATATCACAACAACCGATATAAGTTCATACATAATTTTGTTCATTTATTATTATTTTTCCGATGAAATTCTTTTACAGGTTGAAGATGCTATTGCACTGTTATTCTTTTTCCTTATTGTTTAGGAATTGTATGACTTGGGAAGTTCTTGCAGTAATGATGACAAAATGGAATACGTGTCTGATCACTATCATGAGTTTATAATTACTTTCCTTGTGGAATACATGAACTAAAGTCTATAAATATCATCTCACATCAATATTCAAATAAAAGAGAATATACAATCTTTTAAGTGCTTTATATATGGCCATTAGCATGGTGTTGACAACTTTTTATGCATAGTTGATGATGCTATACCTCCATTTGTATCATGTATTAGATATTTATGAAACCGATTATTGAAGAGTCCAATTTTGCATAGGAGAGTAAATGATTATTGTACATTGCATGACAACTTGCATTGGGGTAAGATACCATTGTTATTTGTTCTCATCTATTGCTATTTTAATGGCTGGGGTCTTGACTAAATAAATTTCTGGTTTTGTTTCTATTGGTTGCAATGGACATGTAAGGTACGCGTAATTCATGGGATGATCTTGGGTATAATCCATAAATTGCATAGATAGGAGTAGGTTGCTACTATTTGGTGATCATGTTTTGTTAAGAATATAAAACTGGAATGAGTTAAGGTTTTGATTAGTGAATTAAAAGGATCAAAACTTATCTCATGCATCCTGAGTTTGGATATTTGAAAACATGTCTGATCTGCTGACATTTTGACATTGCATCGAAAGTCAAGTTAGGAGTGTGGTTTTGATATGTATGTTTTGAAATTTAGGAACCAAATTTCTTAAGGGGGGAGAATGTGATACCTCGTGTAAACGCCCTTGGATTCCAAGTTCCAAATTCCAAGCTCAGAGAAAGAGACGATTTGAATGAGTGTTGAATGTTCATCGCTTTTACCTGTTGTGATCGAGTTCCAAGATCTTGGATTGAGGTCCAGTATCTGAGGTAGATGGTTCGGGGTCAAAGTTATGTATTAGAGATGCGGTGGTTTAGGTGGGAAAGAGAAGTGTTGAGGAGAGGTCTAGGGACCTAGTTCCAGGTTTCAAATTTCGAGTTCTGTAGTCGATCACGACCTCTCCATTCATCTCCAATGTTGATCGTGGATCACCATGAGTAGCAGGACGTTAAGTTCTGGGTTCCGAGTTAGAGTGATCTAACTCAATGAGATGTCTTTTGGGTTCCGATTTAAAGTGATCTAACTTGATGAGATGTTTTCTGGGTTCCAAGATCATGACCACCCCAAGTAGCATCAGCGATCTTGGAAGCTTGTGCCGTAGCGCCCGCACTAGTCTACAGTGCTATGTTGCATACTTTAAATAACCGAACTAGAGCCTGAAACTTCATTTTTCTCACTTCTTTCCTTTCTCTTGCATTTGAAACTGTCTCCTCTCTCTCTCAAAACTTCTTGCTCATCGTCCTCTTCCTTACCCTTTCCAATCTTCTTCTTCTTCCACCTCCTTTCTCCTCCTTGCTTTGTCGCCATCTAGCCGCCTCCTTGACATCCTCACTGTGCATAGTCACTGTTGCGGTGGTCCTTTCTCCATCAATGCATTCTGGTGGCAAATTGGGAGTAGGGCTCAATTTTGGGATTGATCACTCACACCCATTCCATTTTTCTTCTTCTTTGGCTCCAAAAGGTATTCTTAAGTCTCCAATCTTTCTCTATTTTGTGAATCTATATAAATCTCACCATAGGTGTTGCATTTGAGTGGTTTGATGTTAGAACCTAGGGTTACATTAGCGGTTTTTGTGTATTTGTGCCTAATCTATGACCGTAATGTCAGGTTGTTGTTGTACAAAGGAGCTTTGTGGAATCCCCTTGTTGATTTGAGTGCTCGGAGACGTTGTTCTGTCACCTCTTGGATGTGCAGTGCGTAGATTATTTGTCTATAACTTATATATATATATATATATATATATATATATATATATATATATATTCTTGAAAAACCCATGGGCTAAGCTCTTAAGGTTTAATGAATGTAATTTAGTAGGTTTATGGACTTAAGTAAAAGTATTTTTGATCGCCATAGATGGTTTTAGAAAAGTTGTTTTCTTGACTATTATGTTTAATGAAAGATTAAAACAAGAATTATTTTGGGAAAGAGGATTTAATAAGATTCAGTTTAAACATTGGAAAGGCTTTGGGAAAGTTTATGCCAAGATCTGCAGCTAATGGTAGTAAACGTTAGCCTTGGTGTACATTGAGTTATTAATTACATAGCCACATAACAATGTGGTGTGTGATGAAACACAAGATCACACGAATGAAGGGCCGCCTAAGTGTGATCCTGACAAACCATCCTGGATTATATTTATGGGGAGCGTATCACATGAGAGGAGTGGTTTATTATGAGAGTGAGAGAAGCAAATCTTGACCATTGGATCTTACGTGCATGGTCAAGATTAAAACATAAAGTCACATGACTTTTTCAATGATCATGTAACCTTTTAACAATTTTAAATCTTGACCATCCATGTATGGTTATGGATTTCCTGATTATACATTTTGCATAATGATTTTGTTAAAGTGGTGATAATCGGAAAGAGAATGAAAAGGTTTTCTAGTTTGCATTTTCTGTGAACATCTATTATTTGAAAAGTAAATTTATCATTTGAAATTATATAATTATATTGTTATTTAAATTCTATTAATCATTTTATTGAGTTTGATCGATGTTGTTATGGACTCATTATCCTTCACTGAGTCAATTGAACTTATCCCTCACCTTTCCTTCAGTTGCAGGTATTGCACGTTGTCTCTTAAGCCTTTTAATGACTCCTACGCTAGTAATATAGTGCTCCATTACCTACAAGCAGGTCTAGCTTCCGCCAATCGAGTTGTTACTTCAAATTGTAGGTAGCATGGGATTCCAAGAGTGGTGTGCTAGACTTGCTAAAGGAAGGATTTTCCTTATGCACTAGTTATGGCCCGAGTTAGGTCGTGCCATTCTTTCTTTATCTTCTTAATCACATCATCATACAACATGTCATATCAACATATTGTTATATTATTGAGAGTTTTTATTCTCTCTTAGCTTCCTTTCTTGTTTAAAACTCAAAATCTCAATAAAATCAATGACAAAATGTGTTTAATAACATCAATAAGTTGTTGCTCTGAATAGAAGGGATCCAAGTCTCTTAAGTATATAGTCCTAAATCTGGTCGAAGGATTTATGTGTATAGAAAAAAATACTGTTAGAAGAGATCCTTGTTTAGGTGTTGACTATACCTCAAAAAATTAGTTTCTTACCCACTAGATGAGAAAATTCAAAGAACAACAATAGGGTTTAGTCAGGTCACTCCACTTCTCCTCATTGACACATGGTTAGGTTGGACAACAGTCAAATTACTATGCAAAATTTCCCCTTGCTGCATGTATGTTTAAGCATCACACTCTTCAATAGTTGAGTTGAAGCTTACGGTGGTAAAAATTAACAAGATGAATAGTTGTCTCCATTGGAAGACTGTTGAAATTGAAGATTCGCACTGCTGAGTTGATGACGTTGCATGCTAGTAGACACAAGTAAATCAAAATCATAGAGAGAATCGCTTATACTTGGGATAGCAATGAAGGATATAATAGAAGAACATCTAACAATCTATACATTTGTCTTCTATTCCTGTTTGATACAATAGAAGAATACAAGAATATATCTTTGATACTTATCATGGTTGTGGGAATCTACTTTTTGTTCAATTACATTGGTGCAGAACAAAAATGCTTTCGGCACTGCCCAGGAAAATCCATGACAACAAACTATTAGGTACATGTCTTTTATGAATAGGGAAAAATGGGAGAGAGCATATAGACGAACAAGTGAATATGTGATTGATCCAAATCTTTTGAGAAAGGTTATAATTCTATGAGAACATTAATATAAGTAATACAATATTCGAAATCTTAACATGGCTTCCATTCTTAATTTTATTTTATAGAAAGGTGAATTTCTTAAAAAAATTAAGTAGTAATTTTCATAATTAAAAAAGTATAGAATAATTTATTTATTAACAATCACAAAATTTAAAATTTTAAAGATAGAAATATCCAACTTCTTAACAAGTTTACATCTTTGTAGAATTTCTTTTTCTTCTTCATATTGGCTAATGGTGTAAAATATTTATAATGTATTTAATTAAACTCTATTTTATATATTGTAAAAACATGAAAAATGTTTTGAAACTTACAAGACTCTTTGTATCAAGTTATACTTTTAAATTAGGGTTTAATTTATATGTATTGACAGTGTAAAACTTTTTTACATTATCATCCACTCATATGCCACCACATAATCAAACATGCATGATCCTCATACCTACTACTTAAAAAATCATGCAAATAAGATAATATGATTGGATGACAATATAAAATAATTTTACACTATTAGTGTATACAAATTAAATCCATTATATAAAACATTTATTTTCTATCTATGAAATATTTATTTTTTTAAATATGTTGATTTCTTTTAACTATATACATTAGCATCTAACTAATGTTAAATAATTGAATAAATTGCACCTCCCTCCCTTAAGAGACACTTTTTTTACACAATCCTCCTCTCTATTTCCAAAATACACACTTTAGTCCAATATACTTTATTAATTGAAATATACATGCAAATTTACTAAATTACCCATTATACAAAGTATTTAATTAATTAGTGTTAATATTTTCTTTAAGTTTTTATTATCATTTTAATTATTCACTATTTGACATTATTAAAATTATTTCATATTTCTAAATTCTTGAAAATTAATATACTAACATTAATAAATCAGTACAAAAAATAGTTTATCAACATTCATATTTTAACATTAATTATTACATCTTGTAGCCTAAAAATATTTAAAAATTTTAAAAATATGTAATTCTTATATTTTTAAAAAATAATTATCATAAATTATTGTTATTTTTAATAATTTTTTCTTATATATATATATATATATATATATGGGGATTGCTAACCTTCACCCCATCATGTGGAGGTTAACATTTTCTTTTGGACACAAAACCTACTCTTCTCTCTTGTACATTAATTACTCCTTTTTACTTTTACTAATCTCTCTTAGTTAATATTGTCTATCAACTATTTTAATCTACTTAAATAATATTTTTTACTTTTTTCAATATATATAAGTGATTAAAAAATTGAAATAATATTATTTGTTAAAGATAATATATTTAATAATAATTCATAATAAAATACTAACATTAAAATTTAATTAATATTAAAGATTTCATGTAATATATTTAGTGCTAATTGTAACACTCTCCCAATTATAGTACTATGCTTAAGTCATAATACCTCACCTAGGAGTTATTACTGTCACTTAATCGGACCTTGTCTGGTAGCAACCTTCGGCCACCTTCAATCTTACTAGTCAACTCCGCCTCAGAGGACCTTCTTCGGAACTTCTGAACTATCTGGAGATAACACAAAAATAAACATAGGACTAAGAATTATAAATTCTCATTGGATTCATTAAACTACCATATGTTGTGTCATCGTTATTATCTCCAGCTACTTCAGTTTATTATGAAAAATGTGAACATGTTAAATAGACTATTCAGTTTTATAGTTTGAAAATATATTGTCCGAAGCAGAGTTCATTTTATTCACGCACTTGAGTCACATTGGCAATATTTCACATTTAGAATAATAACCACAGCATAAGTAGATAGAACAGTCTCAGTATCAATAAAATATGGGATATAATTATGCAAATACTCGTACTTGAATTCATGCAAATGCACTGGTATTTTTCTTTAACTTTCTTTGCTTTCTTTTCTTGGCACACCTAGGCGTTACGTATCACCATTCCTAGGTTGCTTGCATATGGTTTAATCTTTAGTCTTTACTGCCATTGGGTAGTCTGATCTAGGAGTGAGCTCAACTCGTGACCGTTGTCACACAGTACTGACCCGCAAGGGAACTCATGTGCCTTTAGTCTTGGAGAGATCTCATTTTGGCCATGTGCCACTAAATTGAAGGGATCTCTCTTGATCACGTGCCTCAAGAATAAAGGGATCTCAGCTGACCACTTACCTTTAATGTAGAGGGATCTCATCTGATCACGTGCCTTCAAGGTAGAGGGATCTCATAATTTTATACTACCTTCACAGGGAGAGACCCCATTAACTGCCTCCAAGTGAAGGGACCCAATCTTATCTTATTTAACTGCCTTCACAAGGAGGGATCTCATAATTACCTCCAGGTGAAGGGATCCACATTTAATATATTCATATCCTTTCATTCTCATATATAATTTTGCATAGACATGTTGAATGCACTCATACATATGCTTCATCACTTACTTTCATATATCCTTGCATACATGATTTCCACATACATATTCATAACATATAAATGCTCATAACCTCCTTTAATTTCAACCAAATCCTTTAATTTTGGAAATCCTGCTCATATTCTTCAACTCTGCCTATTTTTAGAAATTAAGCCTTGAATTCATTTTAACTCATTTCGACTTGAATTCTGGATATGTTGAAGTGTTATGTGTCTATTTTATAACCTTTTTGGTCCCATCTAATTTTGATAAATGTAGTGCAAGTTATTTAAGTTTTATCTCGGCATACCCTGTAGCTGGCCAAAATTGCACACTTAAAAGTAGAAATCCACTAAAAATCGAAAACCAGTTCAAATCATACGAAATTATATTAAAGCTAACAGAACAAGCTTTCATTTGCAATAAGTTCCATTTCATTTACTTTAGTAGAGCTTTAGTTATAAGCTCCGAAATTTTACCTTTCTGAACTGCCCTATTTTGGCCCGGTTTAGATATAGGGTAACTTCCTCAAATCACTGGAAGCAAACAGGACCGTATCTAACTATGAAATTTTTATGGGATTTTCTCCGATATGTAAAATGTTGGTTTCACTCAATTCCAAGTTGTATAAAGTAAGTTTTGCCCTGAACAACTTAGTCTGTCCAGAATCAAACTCAAAAACCTAGGTCAAACTTCCAAAATTCATATCTCTCTCAATATTAATTCAATGACCTTATATTATATATGTATGGAAAGCCCTGAATGTCTAGTTTCATATAAAAATAGTTTCATCAAATTTAAACAGCTATAGGCAGAGTCGTACACTCCGCTGTACGAACTATCAAGGGATTTTAACCTTTCAGCCCCTCCCTGCATCCTACTTTCACTCTTTTCTTCTTCTAAATCGATTTTAACACCAAAAACAGCCAACAAACCAGCCAAAGATCATCATATTCATTCAATCATCATATCAATAAGTGAGAAAATAGAGCCCTAAATCAGCCACACATAACCAAAAGAACAAGAATAAGGTTGAATCTCTACCTCAAGATTGAAAGATAGCTTGACTAGATGAAGAGTTATGATGTTGGAGGTGCTTAAAACTTGAAAGCAAGATGAGATAGGATGAAATAGAGGAAGAAAAAAGGGAGAGAGCTGTTGTCTTTTGGGGCGCAGAAATGAGGGAGAGAAAGGAAAAAAAATGGAGTTAATTAAGGTGGTAGTTGGCACATTAGCTTCCTATTGGTTCTCGACTTATATGGCTAGTGTTGAGCCAACTCTCCTCCTCCCTTAAGGTTGATTGGTAGCGCCATTTAGGGGGAAGTGTGGCTGAGTTTTTAGCCACTAATCCTAGGGTTTTTGGTATGTAATTCTATTGATTCAGCTTCGGTAGTTTAAAATACTGAATCTTTGCCGATTTCCTTCAAACCGGCAAGATATTTCTAAATAACTTTGAGATTTTCCATCTATTCTAGTTTTCTCAAGTCTCCTCTTTAATTAACACTTAATTATCTCCTAATTAATCTTTAATTAACTTCTAGTTAATTCTACACATTCAATAAAGTCAGATAAATCAATTAACAGGGTAACTCAAATATTCTGTAAACTTAGGGCTTTCTGTTTTCTGTTTTCCATGGCTAATGGCATTTTCGTAATTATGGGCACGTATAAGGGCATCTTGCGTCGTTTCACATATGGATACCTCCGTGGCTCAATCAGCCGAGGTTTAGGTTTTTCCGTTTTCGCTATGTGATTCTGTTTCGTTTAAAACCTTATTTTACTAATCCTATTGATATAGGGACCTAAATGTCATTTCCTATAAAGTTTAAGGGCAAAATTGTAAATAATAAAAATTTACCCAAGGACATTTTCATTATTTCCTATTACATTATACGGAGATGTTACATTAATGCACATGTTTTTTTTTAGGATAGGAATTCATATTTTAAATATTACTTGAATTGATGCTAGTTTTTATATTATATGTTTCTTGAATGCCTCCCATAAAATATTATTAAAATCACGCGTTTTGACATATATGAATTATAAATAATTACGTTAATTATATTACCTGATTTTTTATTATTTTAATATTGCTTGCTGTCTTTTTAAATATATAATGTGAGTTTTCATGAATCAAATATTATGCTGAAATATTCTACAAGTATATGATTATTGTGGTGAAGATGAGATAAAAAGGTTTTGAACATTTTACCAATATTAGATTATACGTGTTTTGCAAAAAAGAAAAAAATGAACAAAAGTTAATATTTATTTCCTTTTTTAATTAGTTATCATCATGTGGAAAGAGAAAAGTAGTGGAAAGACAAACAGATAAAGATAGTAATTAATATGGATTAGATAAAATTATAAAGGTGTCTATCATTATTAATTGATTAAGAAAAAGAGGGAGGGAGTTTTTTTTTGTCCAAAAGGAAATGCAGAGTTTGTTAACTTCCATATAAAGGGATGAAAGTTAGCAATCCCCTATATATATTCTACCGATACAACTTTGAGCATATTTACTCCATTTATAACTCTCTATAAAATATATTTTTTTTATCAATCTAACCGTTGAATTATAATTGTTTATCATGAAGATCATTTATGCCAAATTTTTTAAATATTGAACCTTAATAAAAATATAATCAAATAGCTCTTTTTTATGTACATTTTAAATATATAAATTTCATTGATTTTGATGTATATAAAAAGTATATCAAATAATTTTAGATTAATGTGAAATTTTATAGACATAATTTATAGGATATAAACTTATATTCCAACGATGAATTTTGTAAAAAATTACACCAATAAAAAGTTATTCAATGATATATATATATATATATATATATATATATATATATATATATATATATATATATATCATTACCAATTACATATCTTTTACTTTGTGAAAAAGATTCAATATGTATAACTATTAATAAAGAATACTTTGATGAAAAAAAAGATAATCAACATAAAATTATGGAGATTTAATAGGAAAACTTAAACACGCATGCACATCAATGTCATTAATTATATTATTGCCAGTCACATATTTTTTTTCTTTGTAAAAAAGATTTCAATATATATAACTATTAATAAAGGGCATTTTAGTAAAAAAATAATAAACATAAAATAATAGAAATTTAACAAAAACTTAAAATGAATTAAAGTATAATGTATTTTTATCTTTTAAAGAAAAAAAAATATTTTTAAAAATAGAGAGGAAAGATATGTAATAAAAGCATTTCTTATTGGAGAGATTATTGAATATTGAAGTCGCAATCTACTAATCACTTTAGATTTATTGTAAACAAAAATAAAAAATATTTTAAAACTACAATTGGATAGGGGCCGCGTGAACGCAAGCCTCCACTACCACAAATTATGACATAGGATCTTCCACTTGAGGAGACCTTGGATGGTTACCCCTCCCAAGTGCAATGGAGGTCACCAACCTAGGCCATGGGTCTACATGATCACCCATTGATCCCGTCCAGGTACGTATGTGGCAAAGCAGCTATGTTCTCCATATTTAATGAATGCCTGCAAACATGTGTGTCCGAACATTGAGCAATGTGGGACTAACTTATGAAACTTGGTTTTGTTTGATTTTTACAAAAAAAAAAAAAAAAAAGGTTTATGTTCTTTTATATCTCTCTCGATTATTGAACTTTGTCTATACTAATAATAAATGTTCATTAATGGGGGCATATAATCCCATGAACCATCATGTTTAAAGCTACAACATTGTTGTGAAAGGTTCGTGAGTAAAACCAGAAGTTTTTCCAGGAGATCCAAAAACCTTTGTCTGGACGAGGACGAAGTTAATTAGAGTTGATACTTGGTGCTAAAGCTCTTATGAAGCATGAAATTTGAATAATGCTTATTGCTTATTAGTATCTTTGGATGGATCACATGCTATATAATCAATCTCTCTAGTTTAGCATTGACAGCATGTTTGGATGCATGTTTCATATTGTCAGAATTGATTGTGAGACCCAACAATCAATTTTGCAATTTTTCCAATTTGTTTGGTTCTCTGTCGACAAAGATTTCAAAATTGATTCTCAGTCCAAAATCGATTGTGAAGAGAAGTGAAAAATAGACACTTCTAGAGTTAGTTGAGATGTATTTATAGTTAAAATTAATTTTCAACTGTTAAAGTTTCTTTTTTACTCCTCATATTTATTCCTCTTCTTCTTCATCACTCTTTTTTGCAATAGTATTGAAGTTAGACTCTCTTAAGTTATAGAGGATGGTGATTGACGTTAGCTTACTGCAAGGTTCAAAACAATTTGTTTGAAGTCCAAATGAAATGAAATGAATTAATGTATTGGCAATTAAAGGCTACAGTGAGGGAGATGATAGTTGTAAGTATAATTTCTATTATAAACATCTTCCCTTGTGACAAAAGAAGGAGTTCTCATGGCACAGCTTATGTGTCAAATGCAAAAAATTTGAAATCTTATATTAATATTATAGATGAATAATATTATTTGTATATAAAAAAATCATATAGAGAGACATAGAAAGTCTTAAATCCATCTACCATTACTATATACTTTATGTTTCTCTCTTTATAATATGAATCTATTATTGATATTCAATTTTGATACACAAATAATATTACTTGTCATGAATGGTGTGTTGCATCTATTTGTGTATATCTAGAAGAGTTACATTATGAGTGTTGCTATCAAGGTTTGAAAAACTAGACCAAGTATCAAATCGGATAAGACATTGGTTCAATGATTTATTGGTTCAACCAATTTAATCAAAGATTTATCCAAAGTGTAATAAACTATATATTTATATATAAATATATATAAATGGGGATTGCTAACATTCACACTTTCATGTGGAGGTTAACATCCTCCACATTTTAATTTGGACACAAAACCCACCTCTTTTTATTTAAACTAGTTTTATGATATGGGTAAGTTTGTAATTCTATTATATCCTAATTGATTGCTAACCTAACTTTTGTTGCACACTTTCTTTCTTCCCACTAGGGATGTTCATGGTTAGTTTCAATTTGGTTTTGGACGAAAAATCAACCAAACCGAACCAATCGGTTGATACAAAATATCAACCAATTGGTTTTGTTCTTTTAGGCGAACCAAATTGACACTAAATCGATTTGGTTCAGTTAGTTTTCAGTTTTTAATTACCTAAAATAGATTCCTCAATCACAGACTTAAAAAAAAAAAGAAAAGAAACAAAACACAAAAAATGCACACATTCCACCATAAGGAACATCAACTCACAATATCATCCATACATAGAAAACAAAAATGATTTAAGCTTGAAATTTTACCACCCAAGAACCTTTAAGCAAAAAGACATCCAGGCATCACAGATTCACAACAAGTAAGAAAAAGATTCACTGCAGCCAAATCATGGAAGAGGCACAACCATGGCTAAGAAAATGAATAATAATTGGAATAATTTAAAAAAGACTAAATTTAGTGGCTCGACCATGGCTATTGTAGAGAGAAGCATAGCACACGGCAGACTGCCAGAGGCTGGAGGGAACCATCGATGTTAAAGCCATTAACATCCCAAAGGGAAGAGGGCTGTCTGAGAGGAAGCTGATGGCGAGATGGTGACAGGTGGTGAGTTCGTGAGATAAGATGGTGAGGTGGATTTTGAAATTTGAATGGACGGTACAAAGAAAAGGGGCGGCGCTGTATGTGAGTGGAAAAGAGAGAGCAAGAAATGAAAAGGGTTAGGGATTCTTAAGGAGGCCACGGGTAATTTTGTATATATGGGGGTTAGTAAGGGTATAATAGGTATATAAGAAGAATTAATACAGTTTGGTGTAGTTCAGTTCAATTTTCAATTTTAGAACCGAAAACTAAACCAAACTTATCGATTTAATAAACCAATTTTTTTTATTTTTAATTAGTTTCATTTTTACGATTCGGTTTTCTCAATTTTTTTTATTTGGTTCGATAATGAACATCCCTACTTCCTGCTTACTCACTCATGCTTTCACTCATGCATTGCATAGCCTGCACCCTTGTTGCATCTCTCATGTGCTGTGTTCAAATTGATTATATTGGTCTTTTTTTTTTTTTTTTGAAATTAGGCCTGAATACTAGTATATTGACATCATGCAAGTTATATTGGCAATCATTTCACACAAATATATTGGTTGCAATATTTATGCCTTTTGCTATTGTATGAATATTGTGAATATTATATTCTTTCAATTTAGTTTTTGAAATTATTATCTAGAAATTATAAGTCACAATATGCCTTTTTCTCTATTCATATAAATTAGGCATATTAATTTGATTGTTTGAATACACTTTAAATAAATCTTAGATTAAATAAATTTGAACTGATTTTTTTTTATAGGTAATAAAACATTCATTAAACAACAATAAAGAAAAAAAATCCAACCATTACAAATCATATAGGAACCAAACATTCATTAAACTGGACAAGATTTATAAGTCTTGACCATTGTGTCTAATTAATACACTATCCTTCTAGCGCTTTAAATATGTAGCTGGTCACTAAAAAAAAGTAGTTCTTCACTTGTATCATATTACAAGCAAGTCGGTAAAAGCACTTTATCACTATGAACAAAATATCGTTCACCAATCTTTTCAAAACCTAAAACACTTACAAGAACAAGTAAATAAACTTTACACCAGAGCTTTAGTTTACCATAAAATTCAAGAAATCTTTCTTCAACATCTTGGCATCCTTCCAAATCATTTAAAAAAAAGGTCCCATTAGTATCTAATAATTTATGAAATTAAAAGAAATGAAAATAACAATAATAATTAAAATTTAACTCACTTATTTGGAGATTGAGTAGGAAACACTTTAATAGCTCTCTTTTTAATTGGATAATTTCGAGTATCATGATCTATTCCACCACAATTAGGAACATGGCAATAACGAACCTTGTTTGCACTTCAACCCCTCCTTTGTTCCTTGATTCTTCTCTTGGTCTTCCTTTTGTTATAGACTGAGAAGGATTTTCAATAGCATTGCACCCATCACCATCCAAAGCACCATTAATCTCATAGTTGTTTGATAGTTGTTTAGAGGCGATTTCCTCTCAAATTTCAGACATATCCTTCACAGCACAAATAATTCTTTCTAACTCCTTTGTAGCATAATCAAGTCGGTTTCTTATCTTCAAGGATTCAAGTTCTAGATTTTGAATGAGACTAAAATCTTTGAGAGAAGTTGTTGTTCTTGCTAAGCACATGACTGAATTTAAGAGTCAATGAGCTTTCTCATCTCTACCTAACCAAAAGATATTTCTCAGCGATACTAAAATAATTTTTCATTGTTAGCACTTAGATGCCATGTCTGCATAATAAGTCAAAAAATTCAAATTCTTTACATGAACACCTATAGATTTGTCTTCCTCTACCTAACTCATAATACAACCCCCACTTAATTTTTCAGAAGGTCTCATTGTGTACAAGCCATTACTATTTTCCATTAATGCATACCTAAGAGAATACTCTATCTCATGCTGCGATAATTCAAAGGCATAGGGTGTAAGGATTTTTGCAGCATGTTCCTCAATAGGCATGTACATCCTTACTTGAGTATTGAGATACTTTGGATGCATTGTAGCATCTTCCCCAGCTTGATTTCTTATGCTAATAGCAATACCGACTTGTAAGTAAAGATATTTTAATAAATAGATAGCTCAAGTTAATTAACTAAATCACAGTAATAAAACTAAAATGAAATAATTTCTTGCTTGCTCAACAAAATCTTTTAAATTGGTCTTTGTATCTAGGAATCTTTTTACATATGAGTTTATGGACTTCAATCGCCCAATAGTTGTCATGCCAGCAAAAAAGATCTTTCAGGTAAGCTAATGTGCCCAACTTTTACGATAGAATAAAGCAAATCTATATGCTTATCCAGACTTAATCCATAGTCCAAGAGGCATTTCATAATGATTTATACGATAATTTGTATAAAAAACAACCACATCTCTAAAAATTTCATTTGTTCTAATTGAATCTCCAAATGCCCAAATGATATGCTCAAGTTTGTTTTTGTCATCCAATTCAAAATCATATTAAAATCACTACCCATATCCTGCAAAGTCTTGCATAGTTTAAAAGCTTCTGCTGCATCATTCTCTTGGCCAATACAATTTTGGGACTGAAGAAAATTTCTAATGTCCTTCTCTAGATATGGTAAATGGCTAAGATCAACACCTTTTTCTAACTCAAGTACTTTCATCATAAGATTCACTGAACAACCAACTTTTGACAACAACAAAATACTCTTTTGGTCTATAGGATGGATATCACAATAAGTTGAAAGAAACTGAACTTCTTTATCATCCAATAACTCATGATTGTGTAAATTATTAAAATGTGTGACTATTCATGTATTATTACCCTCAATTTTCGTCTTAGAAATCCACATTTTCACATTACAATTACAACTTGAAGATTTTCTTTTCGTCTACTAATCTAATTCTTGGATCTTTTAAGATCTAGTAATGGCACTACGATGACAAACAAATTCCCTTCTATAAATGCCTTGCTCTTTGCTTACTACAACATGCTCATGCCTAATTGAAAAACCATTCTTTTTGGCAAACATAGAATAAAAATTATAAGCATCCTCGTCACTGTCAAATATTTGACCATCAGAAGGAATGGAGTCATTGTTGCTAACTCTTGGTAGAACTTGATATGTTGTTGATTCTTGACAGGTCAAGGGCATTTTATCGTACTCATCATGTTGAGCTCTAATAAAATCTCTATCATCACCAAAACTAAGCTCTAAGGGCCAATCACATGTATCATCTAAGACTTCTTAAATCGTCATGACTTACAAAAATTTGAGCAGTTCAAATAAAGAAAGAAAAAAAATTTAGTATAACAAAGCAAAGATTTAGTGTCTGAATAACTACATATGTTGATAGAAAAGGCCAACATATTACAAAAATTTGATTTCATGTGATTTTTATGCTAAAGCTATATTCTGTTTGGTGCAATTAGTTTGATAACAATAAATCCATTGGAACCCATAAAATCTTCTGGAGTGAGGAATTTTGAGATGCAAAAAGCAGGTGTGTCCATTAAAGATAGAACCTCAACTAGGGCAGATATCCCAAAAAAGTAGTGGTGATTGGAAGACATGGTTGGAAATATCATCTTTTTTTTTTTTTGGCTAGGGCTAACAAGACAGTATTCAAAGAAGAATAAAAAACTTTGATATGAAGCCAAGTGGGCTAGTTTGTATGATTCAAAGATTTCAATGAGCTAATCATGTTTATATTATTCCTGTCTTGTTTTTTTAATCTCACTTATCAAGTTTTCTATGTATTTCTATAAATTAAAATTTATGCTCAACACCTTCCTACATCCCTAATTATACGAACTACAAGCACCATAAGAAGCTGCCAATTCATGACCTAAAAAGAGATGAAAACCAAAATAAAATTTAACAAAAACTCATTAACACAATAGTGTCCATCATGAATAGGGTGTTATATGTTAGAGGGACAGAGCAGAGATGCACTATAATGTTCCTATTTTGAAAATTTCCATGTTTAAAGAAGGCAATGTAAAGAGAAAGAGGAACAGTCTTATACTGACCTTGTGAAACAAGTTGAACTTTGGAGGCTTAAATTTGATGCATAGACTATAGCAAAGGACGAGAAGATGAGTTGTTGTTTCATGAAGGTGAATAAGCGCAAAAACAAAAACAACCCAAGAAAGGAGAAGAGAGTGCAACACATGAGTGAGGTGTAGCTGTGCAATGCATGAGTGAGTAGGAAGAAAGAGTGTCTGCAACAAAAGTTAGGTTAGCAATTAATTAGGATAGGATAAAGTTACAAACTTACCCATATCATAAAACGAGTTTAAATAAAAAAAGGTGGGTTTTGTGTCCAAATTAAAACGTAAAGGATGCCAACCTTCATATGAAGTTGTGGATATTAGCAATATCCAATATAAATATAATTAATTACATATATATATATATATATATACATACATGAAAAGTTAAAATATGGAGTACTTAAGTCCTAAGGTATTTAGGCCATAACCATTTTACTATTAATACTACTATAAGGACCTAGTCGTACATTGCTTAGACAATGAGCTTTTTACTCTTAAGAAAGATATAAATATCTATGTCACATTCTTTATGCTTAACTCTAAGCTCTTTTTAAAAGAATAAGAGATTTAGTAGTCATTAACTTGATCAACCAAGGTAAATTTTTAGCCATTTTTTACCATAGTAGGGTTATTAACCTTACTATTGATGATTAAAGTTTCAAAAAATTGAATTTGAAAAAAAAAATGATTGGGATGGCCAACCAATGAATCAACCAATTTTTGGCTAGTTCATTAGTTTTTGATCGATTCATACTAGTTTTGACTAGTTTTTAGAAATGTGATTTTTGTATCATGACCAGACCAGCATAGGGCCCGGTTCCCAATCCAATGGGTCGAATTGGCCGATCTAGACTAATTTTCTAAATAATAGTTCTATACAATAAGATCCACTGATGAGTGACATGATAATAATAAAGTTATATGGTATTGGTTTTAGTTTTATCATGTAATTATGTAAACATATCCATTATGTAAAGTTAACTACCATAATCTTTTGCAAATGGTTTCGTGCAATTTTCTTTATGTTGTTTATACACCAAGATTGCTCATCTAACATAGGATTTAATTTTGATACGTTATCATTATAATTTTTTTTACTTAAATATTTAATTATGTATCATGTCATGAAAAGAGTTTAATTTTTATAATAACTACCTCAAAATTTATACATGCGGTGTTATATTATTGGTTGACAATATAAAACACTTTACATTGACAATGTATCAAATTTAATTTTTATATCTCTCTTATATATGTGTATCTCATATTGATATACAAATATCTTAATACTTAACTACTCTCACATCGGTATATGGTGTTTCATATAACATTTATACATTATATGTTCACAAAACTAGGGGTGTATAAAGGCAAGGTTGAGTTGGCTTTAACCAAATTCAGACATGATCCAAATTTTGACCAGACCATTTCTTTGATCCCAAACTCAAGTTGATAATGACCTAAACCAATGACTAAGTCACATTAGGTCAACTCGATGTTTGGATAGCATATATAAATTTGGACAAGATACATAATAAATTCATAAAATTTTAGAAGTAAGAACAAAATTCAAGAGGTATTTTACCATATATATTTCAAACAAAATATATCAATATAAAAATAATATCATGCTATATAGAATATATTAATTGAAATTAAATTCTTATAATTTTTCACTAATTATTTTAAAAAAATAAATTTTAAAGAATATTATTACTTTGGGTTAAATTAGACCAACTGCAAGTATAAACTAAACCCAATTTGAAAATATTTAGGGTCAAATTTTCAAAACGCAAATTGGCACGATAAGCTTTGGGGTTGGGACAAGTTGTTAGGCTGGATCGAGTCTTAAACACTCATACAGAAAAGCATTTTCTCATCTTAACTAATCAGTTAATCATAACAAGAATAAGAAATTTATAAAAATATTTTTATATCCTAATATGAAGTACTTAATATATAGTTAGAATTAAAATTTGTAAATGTTACCTAATTAAACCTCATATCCTTATTCACTTGAAGTGACCCCCTTGGGTTCACATAGATGTGCAAGTGTAATAGAAGAGTATTGTTATTTGTATTTATAAAATAGATTCATTGTGCAAATATAAAAAGTGAAAAAAAATATAAAGATGATGGATCCACCATTTTTTTTTTTCAACACCAACTACCTTCGTGTCTTTCTCTCTTCTTATATGTCTCAATAATTCCATTTTATGAGTACCAATAACATTTTTCATAATAAATAATAACGTAAATGACCCAAAACAAGTCCTTGGCTACCATTAATTCCATGACGTGAGATACAACACTAATAAAACACTTTTACAAAGAAGCTTTCCACCTATTCTCCAAGTTTCACTCTTGTTCCCATACTCCATACTTCTTGTTAACTCTTCCCCTCACTCATCCACTCTTCAAAGCATGCATGTGCCATGCTCCATTCACCTTCCTAGTCCAAAATCTTCCATACCCACATCTCGTCAAACTTGGTTTCCAATTTGACCTTTAGGCCTCCATCGCCTTCCCTGAATATGGCCTTTTTTCAATGCTGTGCTTTCTGGACTCTCGCAAAATGAGCCTTGTGAAGAGGCTCTAAGGGTGTTTTGCTGAATTGCTGGTCCTCGAAGTTGGAGGCTTTCCACTTTTGGTTTCTTAATCGATGGTTAACAAAACTCATGAAAAGAACAGATAAAAAAGAACATGAAAAATGTATTGAAACTTCCACAATTGTTTATATCAAATTACAATTTTACATTATTATAGAACATTAGTTTTTTATCTATAAAATATTTATTTTTTAATTAGCATATTGATTTCTTTTAACTTTATACATTGACTGTGAACTAACGTTAACTAATTTTCTATTATTAACTAATTTTATTGTGACACTTATTTTTTGTGTTAAGAATTGGAGTAACAATCCACCTATCACTTTTGATTTATTGTAAACCATAAATAGAAAATATTTTGAAATTATAATTGGATAGGGGGCCATGCGAACACAGGCCCCCCACAACCACAAATTATGACGTATACTCTCTCATTTGAGGAGATCTTATGTTAGCACCCTTCCCAAGTGCAACGAAGGTTGCCAGCCTAGCCATGGGCCTCCTTGATCACCCGTTGACCTTGTCCAGGTAAGTATGTTGAAAGGAAGCTATGTTCTCTATATTTAACAAATGCTTGCAAACATATGTTTGCATACATTGAGCAATGTGGCACTAACTTGTCTAACTTGTTCAATTATATTCCTGCTGTCTGATTTTTGCAAAAGATTTCTGGTCTTTTATCTCTCTGGATTCTATCTATACTAATAGTAAATGCTTAATGGGAGCATATAACTTCGTGAACTGTTTGTTTAGACTTATGACATTACCGCGAAAGGTCCATGGGTAAAAGTAGAAGTTTTTCTCGGAGATGAGATAAAAAAAGCCTTTATCTAGACAAGGAGGAAGTTAGAGTTGATTCTTGATGTTAAAGTTGTTATGAAGCATGAATTTTTGAATGGTGCCTATAAGTATCTTTGCACTCTCTTAAGAATTGAGGTGGCAAGGGCTGAGTAACCTAATAAAAATCATAGGATAGGTTTAGATATTATCCTAAGAATTGAATAGATCAAACTCAACTCTAAAAATTAGTTCATGGGGAGAGAGTTGCCCAAGTTTATAAAAACTATTTTAGCCATATTTTTAAGCAATGCAGGACTCTAATAGACACATAACATGCTATACGATCAATCTCTCTTGTTTAGCATACAAATGAGGGATTTTGTAGTATTATTGAAGCTAGACTCTATTCAAGTTAGAGAGGATGGTGATTGACATTGGCTAACCATAAGGTAAAAAATGATTAAGTTGAAGTCCAAATGAAGTGAATGAATTAACATACTGGTAGTTAAGGGATATTCTTAGAGAGACGAGAGTTGTGAGTATACTTATAAATATCTCCACTTGGAACAGAAGAAGGAACTCTCATGGCATGACTTTTGCGTCAAAGACACAAAAATTGTAATTTTTCGTTAGTATTATAGATGAGTAATTTTTTTGTAATGACCAAAATCTTCTGCAAACGGTTTCATACAAAATACTTTGGTATCATTTAACATCTTTTTTGTGTTATTTATACACTAAGATTGCACATTAAACATAATATCTCTATTACAGTACACATACATCTATCTCATATTGATATACAGACATCTTAACTACTCTCACATCCCTACATAGCATTTCATATAATATTTATACATCATATGCTCACAAAAACAGGGTATGTATAGAAGATAGGTTGAGTTGGCTTAACTAGATTCGAACGTGATCCAATTTTTTAATTAGATCATTTCTTTGATCTCAAACTCAACTTGATAATGATCCGACTAATGACCAAGCCAAATCGGGTAAACTCAATATATAGATAACATGTATAAATTTGGATATCTTGCATAATAATATCATAAAATTTTTTAAGTAAAAAATAAAATAGGTAAAGTTCATTTTACGTCCCTCATGTTTTACATAAGTTTCGATTTAGTTTCAGAAGTTTTTTTTTGGTTCTATTTACATCTTAAATGTTTCTAAATTGTATATATGTCACCCTTTCACTAGATATATAACGTCCAAATTATTAATGGATAGGTTGGCTTTGTTGCCTTCTACATCATTTGCTTGAAGTGAACACTAGGAAACTTCTTCCTAAATTTATTGTGTAGGTATCTCACACAATTTGCAATCCATTAGCACTTACATTATCACTCTATGCTCTACGTAAGCTATTTTCGTTAACAATTTAGATGCAGTTAGTGAAAGGATAACATTGGTATGATTTGAAAGTTTTTTGGATGTAAATAGAACAAAAAAAAAAAAAAATTTTGGGACTAAATCATAACTTGTGTAAAATATGAGGAATATAAAAAGAGACTTAATTAAACAAAATTTAAGAGATATTTTATAATATATATTTTTAAAAAATTATACTAATGCAAAAATAATGTTATGTTGTATAATGTATTAATTGAATTAAAAGTCTTATTTTTTATCATTAATTATTTAAAAATATAACTTTTAAATAATATTGTGGCTTTGGATTGAGCCCAAATAACTCGAGATGTGACCTAAACCCAACTAACAACCATACAATGTCAAATTTTCAAAATCTGGACCAGAACCAATAAATTTTAGGTGGGACAAATTATCAGGATAGACCGGGTCGTAAACACTCTCGCACAAAAGCATTTTCTTATTATGACTAAGCACTTGATCGCAACAAGAATAAGAAGTTTGCAGTTTAAGGTTTTTTTTTTTTAAATAAAAATAAGAAGTAATTGATATAGTTAGAACAAGAAGTTTATAATTTTTTTTAATAACCCAATCTGCAGTAACTAATATAGTTAGAATTGAAAGTTGAAAATTGTAAATCTATACCAACTGAAATAGTTAGAATTGGAAATTGTAAATCTATGCCAACTTGACACCATATCATTATTCCCTTGAAAATGACCCCCTTGGGTTACATTACATACAAGTATAAAACAATAACCACATGACCAAAACAAGCCTTTGGCTGCCATTCCATGACGCGAGATACAATACTACTAAGAAAACTGGTAGCGGATGGTTTATACAGAGAAGCTCTTTACCTCTTCTCCAAGCTCCACTCTCGTTCCAACACCCCACTACTCTCCTCGTTCACCTTCCCATCACTCTTGAAAGCGTGCGCCAAGCTCCGTTCACCTTCCCAGTCCCAAATCCTGCATGCCCATCTCCTCAAAACCGGTTTCCAATCATGCCCTTACGCCTCCACCACTCTCACCGCCGCATACGCGTCGAAACCTCGCTCTTTCCCCGACGCGCTCAAGGTGTTCGACGAAATGCCGCAACCAAACGTGGCGTCTTTCAACGCCGCGCTTTCTGGCCTCTCGCGAAATGGGCCTCAAGGAGAGGCCCTGAGGGTGTTCCGGCGAATTGGGTCGTGGGCCTTGAGGCCCAACTCCGTCACCATTGCAAGTTTGCTCGCTGATTGTGATGTGGAAAAGCACGTTATGCAGGTGCATTGCTTGGCATTGAAGATAGGGGTTGAATTTGATGTGTATGTTGCCACTTCCCTTGTTACTGCGTATTCGAATTGCGGAGATGTGGTTTCTGCGAGTAAGGTGTTTGAGGAATTGCGTGTGAAGAGTGTGGTGAGTTATAACGCGTATATATCCGGGTTCTTGCAAAATGGGTTTACTCGTTTGGTTTTGGATGTGTTCAAGGACATGATGATGAAGGGGTTTACGGATATTAAACCCAATTTGGTGACTTTTGTGTCTGTTCTTTCTGCGTGTGCTAGCTTGTCGTATGTTTGTTTCGGTAGGCAGGTTCATGGGCATCTTGTGAAATTTGAAGCATGTGATGAGCTTATGGTTGTGACTGCACTTGTTGACATGTATTCCAAGTGTGGTTGTTGGCATTCTGCTTTTGATGTCTTCAATGCAGTGGAAGGGAACAAGAGGAACTTGGTCACTTGGAACTCCATGATTTCTGGGATGATGTTGAATGCACAGTGTGAGAATGCCATTGGTTTGTTTCAAAGGTTGGAATCTGAAGGGTTGCAACCTGATTCAGCAACTTGGAACACCATGATAAGTGGGTTTACACAACAAGGGGTGTGTGTGGAAGCTTTTAAGTACTTCAGGGAAATGCAGTCTAGTGGGGTGGCTCCATGTTTGAAAACACTCACTAGTCTTTTGTCAGCGTGTGCAGATTCGTCTGCATTGAGACATGGAAAAGGCATACATGGGTATGCTATAAGAGGTGATGTTAATAGGGATGATTTTTTAGCAACTGCTTTAGTTGACATGTACATGAAATGTGGGCATGCTTCTTGGGCACGAGGAGTTTTTGACCAGTTTGATACAAAACCAGATGACCCGGCATTTTGGAATGCAATGATTGGGGGGTATGGAAGAAATGGAAACTATGAGTCTGCCTTTGAAATCTTTGATGAAATGCTGGCAGAAATGGTTCAACCAAACAGTGCAACATTTGTTAGTGTCCTTTCTGCTTGCAGCCACACGGGTCAGGTTGATAGAGGGTTGCAAATTTTCAGAATGATGAAAAGAGAGTATGATTTGATGCCAAAGCCTGAGCATTTTGGATGCATGGTCGACCTTTTAGGTCGATCTGGTAGGTTGGATGAAGCTCGGGATCTGGTGCAAGAATTGGTAGAGCCACCTGCTTCTGTTTATGCGTCTTTGCTTGGTGCATGTAGGTGCTACTTAAATTCTAATCTTGGGGAAGAAATGGCCTTGAAGCTTCTAGATCTAGAACCAGAAAATCCAGCTCCTCTGGTGGAGTTGTCTAACATATATGCTGGGCTGGGAAGATGGGGTGAAGTAGAAAGGATAAGAGGGATGATTAACAATAAAGGATTGGACAAACTCTCTGGCTTCAGTATGATAGATGTTGCATGAGAATTGCTTATACATGAAAAATTTAAACGAAATGTTTTCTCTGGTAACATAAAAGTTTGCTACATTTGGAGTGTTCCATCTATTTAAACTTTCATACTAAATCACTGATTCAACATCTCGTTCACTGCAAATCCATAGTAATCGTCAAAATGGTAAGCAGGTTCGGTGATGAAACAAGAGATTACATCTCTCAGTGTAATGACTCCAACTACTTCATCCTGTCCATTCACTGCATAAATCCTGTGAATAGACTGAGAAGCAAGCGTATGGATTACGCTCTCCAGTGTCGAGTCAGGCTTGCATGTTATTGGCCGTGTAACTCGTCCAGTTTCCTGGGTTTCCGCAACAATTTTGTTCATGAAATCCATCACTGTGAGCTTCCTGAAAGTCAAAATAAAGGAATAGTAAAGGAGGACACTTCAGTTGAGTAATAAGTTCTCTTACAAGCTTGTGTGATGGCCAGGCTTGTACCCTTTGTTTATTTTCCATAAAGAAGAAAAAAATCTTCTCTTGCACTGTACACAAACTCTCTCTCACATGTATATTAGGTGTACAATCATATGATGTTATGAGCGCTAGTTGGATTACTATTCTTTTGAAACTTGTTATCATTAATCAAACTTTTTAATGTTTGATAATCCCTTTTTTTTGGGTTACCAAATATGCAAGTATCTTAAATATGTCTTCCCTCCAATACCTAATTCTTTATTTTTTCCCCAAGAGAGTTTTATTACTGAAACTGTTAAAACCATTTATATTATTTTGGAGCTGTTTACAGATCAGCATATATGTCTTCCTAATGACTCAAAGGTGCTTACCCTGCTGGTTCATGATTTTCTACTTTGTCTTACCTAAAATTGGAGAAAAGCTCAGTCCTCAGCAGCAAGAATCTGATGTCTCTTATGCTTAAGTTTCCAACAATTCTCTTCTTTGGCCCCTCCACTACAGGAAGACCGCCAATTTGATTATCCCTCATAAGCTTGAAAGCTTCAAGAATCAGTTCATTGCTGTGAATGCTAATAACCTGGCCAGGAAGAAATATAAATTATTTTTAACTCTTCAAACTGAGGGGAGCTGAAAAATTTAAAACACCTATTCTTACGTCATCAGGAGACATAAATGGAAGTCCCAGAAAAGATATAGGCCTTTCTGCAATGCAGTCAAACCAATCTCTTCCTTTGCATCCCTCAAGACCTTGAACAGCTGCAGACTGAGTGATGAAGTTTACAATGTCAGGTTTGCCTGGTTCTATGACAGGTACATTCCTCAGCCTATACTTTGAAAGAAGCAGCAGGACAGTCAACATAGCACTATTTGTTGCAACTGGAACGAAAGGAGCCCATCGATATGATTTAAGTATTGATCGCACCTGAAACCAAAAACCCATATAATGTATCTTCTTTATTAACATGGGGCTAAGAAAAGGACTTAATGTCCTATAATTCCCTTAGTTTATGTACACAGACAAATAAAATATCCCAAATGGATTATGCAGGAACACACCCGCCATTTTTACATGAACAGGAATGATTGACAAGAAATGGCGCAAACGAGGCCAAACCAGCCCCTCTCAGCTGGTACTGGCCTCCTCTATTAGGGATGTATCCCAACCTAAAAGATTTCTTACCAACCAAGGAAGAAAATGTAAGACAAGAACTTGCAGTTAACACTGGAATCACCACATGCCATTATCATGCTTACCGTTGTTGACTTGAATGGTTCTTCTTGCAGTATTACTTTGTAAAAGTCCTCACCCAGATCGGCAGCAGCTTGAGGAGCATCTTTACCTATCCCTTTATCTGCAGCTACACCACCTGCCACTGCAGCACCCACTGCAGCAGCAGTTAGCCCAGCAATCGCAGCAGGACCCGTCACTCCCAACGCCAGTGCTCCGAGAGCACCAATAGTTCCTGCGCCGACTCCAGCAGCTGTTGCTGTACCAGCTGATATGGCAACCGCGGCAAGTTCTGCACTCTCCATCACCCAGAGAATGATAGCTGAATAGTCTATGATGCCAAGGTACCTGTCCCTCCAATCTGAACTGGTTCCTGCATCTGGGTCTTTAACTGGAGCTGCTAATATGTTGCCTTCAGATAGAATTTTAACTGCCTCGCCAATTGTTGTGTCTGCTAGAATCTCGATCACTGCCAAAGTATTTTAAAGGTTACTGCTTTCGGCCATGGAGATATTTGACTCACATTAAATGCGTAAGGTGATAGTGATGGAAATGGAAATGGAAATGGAATGAGTTTACGTAGTTATAGCCCTTGCCTTTTCCTCTGGGAACTCCTGAAAAAGAAGAAACAGGAATCTTTGCAAATGCATCTGTCAATGTCTCCTGCAATGTCTGTGGTAATTTCTTTCTGGATTGGATGGCTTCAAAGTAGGTATCAAACTTTGAACCTTTGGTGCTTGGCCTGACCTCCTGTTCTTGCGCCATCTTTTTAACTAAAGGCACATATTGGTATTAATTCAAGTTTCAATAATCGGCATGAATTTGCAGAATTGTAGCTGTAGGAATTTCTAGACCCTTGTCTACTTCTTGGTTTTACCTCACGTTTATTGAAAAAAATATTGCTATCCCTTTTGTTTTTCACAAGTTAGCAAGAGCAATGGGATTTTGTTTACACTCTTTCAGAAGCATGGTATATATGATATATATTCAGCTCCCCTGTACGAGGATATAAATGCACATGACTTGGGACTACATACAACCAAACGCTTTTTCTGAACTGCGAGGATAAAACATTTAATATTATGGGTCACTCAACTATGAAATATTAATCACCACCCAATTTTTGTATTTCTCACATGAGGATGAAATAACAGTGAGTAAAAGTCCTAGAGGCTTGACCCCTTGGTTATTTCTTTTATTTGTTTTTCTAATTTTATGTGTGATCCCATGGTGAATTTTTTCATCTAGGTGCACTAGTAATCAGCATTATTTCTACCTCTTATATTGTATAGGAAAAATGCTAGACAACTAAAATTTTTGTTTGAAATTATGTGCCAAAATGATATGGAATCATTGGTAACTTCGGATGAGTAACTAAATCCTACCAGTACATTTAATCTAATTACCACCATGTATTCTGTCAAAAACTCTGATTATATTATTCTGATTGTGTAGCATTGCTGTATTGTATATTATGATTGGCCATGACAAGTTGAGCTTAACTGTCCTTTCCTCCTGATCTGATGTTTAACTGCTATGGCCAAATCAAAATAATTGTGAACTATAGCGGTTTATGAATTAAAACTACAATATTTGGTGAAGCAATTGTTTTCCTTGGATAAAATAAACATGAAACTGATTAATGTCAACCGCAAAAAATCAATTAACATAGTGCAGTTCTAAACCTTTTCAAATGACGCTCCTAAATTGTAATGCACAAACAACAGGGTAAATGATTTGAAAGCAGAAAGAGATCAACTAAATGGTAGAAAGATTTGAACCGCCCTGGCGTACCTATCAGTCTGTCAATGCCAAAGGATCCAGACTTCCGTTGGAGTGCTATTATTTGTGTGATCTAAATTGGAAAAGCGGTTATGTCTGGTTTTTGAGTCACTGCTAAGTGTTGCTAGTAATGCCAGGTGTTGTTATAGGACATGTGTCACAGGGTGATGGAACCATTTGCTAGCTGATGCTTTCCACCCGTTGAGTGGTATACTATTTTAATTTTTTTTCGGGTCATGGTGGGGTACTGTTTTGATTGTGGGTTGGATCATGACAAAACCATACACTTCCAACTAGTTAAGCCCAAAATTCTCAACAATGATGGCCCATTTTTATGGACCGAGATGTAATTGCAGATCAAGGCAATAAAATAAATGAAATAAATGAAATAAAATTGTACATTGACAAGGATGAAGGGCAATATTGTCATAAATATTCACTTTACATCAAAGCAAGTGCATTATATTTTGATTCTAGGTTCTTGGTCCTATTATGACAACCAAGAAAAAAAGAAAACAACGGACTCTATAAGATAGGTTTCTATAAGTGTCTTTATAAACGAGAACATAACATAGGTTGTATAAGAAACTTTAGATTATTAACACAATATTAGTTGGGTTAAATCTTGTCCACATATCAGTGTTAATCATACGTACTTAGACACGTGCTTCCTTACATCTCTATAGTTTTGCCATAATAATTATCTGATTATAGTTGAGCCAATCTCATTTTATGCATGCGCTTATTTTATCACATAATGAAATATGAAATAAAATGTTTTGTGTCTTAAGCGTTTTCCTTGTCGGCCCAGCACTCACCACTTTCATTGCGACAAATGCTGAAATCATCCCTTCTTAGTCCCTTCTCACGTGAAAGAAAAAACATTTCTTAAGTTACATAATTATCAGAAAGTTTTTATAGAATAATTGATAAAAAATGTTATCCTTTTTAAGTTCAAAAAGCCACTTATCAAGTAGCAATTTGACACCATATTCAATCTTTCAAATCGAAACGAAATGTAATTCAATTTTTCATTACTCAAGCTACTTTTCATCTCATTACCAAATGCTTACACCTTCATGTTTCTATCACTCCTTGTTAACATCTCTGTAAATTCTGTAAACAAAAGTTAGTTAGTTGTCATAGTTAGTTATTCATGTTAGTTAGAGTAGCTGCTGCTTCTCATACGTGGCAGCATCTCATTAACAGATAGTTAGACGATTGTGCATATATAACATACTAACAACATAGTGTAACTTAAGTGATTTATTTCAATCAATTCAGAAGAATCGTTCTTTTTCTTTGGTTCTTTTTTTCTGATTTTCTCCCAATTTTGACACAAGTTTTGTTGGAGAAATTTTTATGCGGGCTGAGAGCAAGGTTTAGGATTAAGAAGATAAACTTGATCTACAAAAGTGGATGGTTGATAAATTAAAGGCTGACATAGCATACAATTAATGGATGAGAGCAAGAATAATGACTTGCTCTCGGAGCATGCAATAATATTTCTTTTTATTCCCGTAATCATAATATCGTGGTACGCTGCTCGTTGCTAGATGCTATCATTTAGAGACTGCCCTCAAAACTAAAGGGTAGCTTAATCAACATTCAAACCCAATGGAAAAGGAGGGGATGCTTCCCATTATCTAACCCAAGCCAAAATAATAATCACCATTAAAAAACAAGGGTATTGGCAAAACATCAAACTCATGATTATACAAATGGGGATAGGAATTACACCCTGCCAAAATCTCTCTGGAGTATTGTGAATCAAACAACTACCAAAACTGCTCATCCATGACCTTCTTTCGTTGCAGCACAAGCTAAAACAAAAACTCATGTATGCCCTTTGTAGATTATGACAATATCCCATTCGGAGAGGCTTGATAAATCCTTTCAAATATTGGTTTAAGTTGTTTTACTTCCCTTGCTCCAAGAACTGGTTGCTTCTATTAGAAGAAGACGCCGGGGAACCTTTAGATACTGCTGGCGGCTTTGGTGGAAATATGATTGAGTTTCCTTGTTGAGCATTAAATAGGTACCTTGATGATGCACATCCTATGCCATTTTGGCCAGAAGTGTAGGACACATCTCCACTACTTGGCTTCAAATTCAATGCCGCTCTCTCAGCAGCATCGTTTTCTCTTACCCTACCACCACCACCAGCTCCTCCTCCATTTCCAACATATGTTGTTAGAGCAGTTGCTAATGCTGATTGAAATTTTGGGTTGGCTGTGATTGCCTTGGTTGCAGCAGCAATGGAATCCGGCGAAGGCTGTTGAGAAATATTAGTGTGGTTGCTCATGTAGATAGGTTGATGGAGATGCCCCTGAAATGGTTGTGAGCCACTGTTCGCAACGTAAGCACCGCGGTTCCTATTTTGGGTCAGTGTTCCAGAGTTGAAGTAACCACTATAAGTGCTCCAGGGTGAATATTGTGGCAAGCTAGATTGTAGAGGAGAGAAAGTTGAGGAAAAACTGAGGTTTGTTGAATATTTTGGTATGTAAGAGAAGCCTGAGGTAAAATTTCCTGAATGAGAGGAATTTGGTGGTGCAGTGAGGTCAAGAGTGATTGTAGGGTGAGAATTATTTGAGGTTGAAATAGATGAGTTGGGGAAGTAGAATTGGTGTGGACTTGAAATTTGGTATGTGGAGAAGTTTAGAGCATTAGTGTTGTAAGAAGTTATAGAATTGATAATGGGTGCTATATCTGAATTGGCTAGTAGTCCTTGTTGTGAACTCAATGAGGGAGATTGAAGCATGGAAGCAGCTGCAGAAGTTGTGGAGGCCACGGCAGCGGCTGAAATAGGAAGTGGGTGATTGTGGGTTCCTTCATAGGTGGTAATCAAGATGGACATATCGTCAGCACATCTTTGCACCTGAAAATTGAGAAAGCAAATGAAGTTAAATACTAACATTAGTTATAATCTATGGGGGCTCTCCAATTCAATTTACAAGTCATAAATTCAAAAGAATCAAACCTGACAATTCTTCCTTAACGTCTACTCACTCATTACTTGAGTTTAAGCCCAAGTATGAAGTGCTAAGAGTTAAAGATGTGATGAAGTGTGATAATTTTAAAACAAGCAATCAAAATAGTTAAGCTAGTGAAGTACGTCGGATATAAAGTACACTTTACAATTAACCTTTCCCATTGCACTGTTTAGAAATTAATTCACTTTATACCGGTCTATTTTTTCCAATCGGCCAATTAATAAAAGTTAATACCAGCATCTTAATTATAGGATAAAAATCTTTTGAGTAGACTCTCTATATATCTTAATATATGTTCACCTAATTAAATTTTGCCATATGTAGAAATCATAGATGGATTTGAAAATTAGTTTAAGAGAAATAATATTTTGACACACCACTTCTACTCAACATGTTGCCCAAAAAATTAAGAACAAAGAGAGTAGGGGATGATATAACATATTACCTTGAGATAGATCTTATGATTTTTTGTGAATAGGTATCGGGTAAGATATCTAACATCCTATATATATTCATATAACACTACTCTTAGTTTAAAAATAAACATGAATGATGTTATCATTTTATGTGTCAATTTTTTTTTTATCAAAAACTACATAAAAGGAGACATGAAAATGCACAAGAGAGTTTGAATGCCTTAATTATATTGAAAATTCATGCAAACATTTGTTTGAGAAACAAATTGAAAGAGTAAAGAAAATTAACGACAAAAATCAAAATTAGTAATGTATGAAAATTCATTGTCATTTCCATTGTTTTCATTTAGTATCATTGCTTCTGTTTATTATCCAAAACAAACCATTGGATAACTCATAATACCTGTTTTCTCACAGGACAAGATGGAGAGACGGTGCATCTATAGTAGGCTCGGGGGCACGGATTTCCTTTTGCTATTTTCTGCCCATATTTTCGCCATTGGCACCCATCATTCATCTGTGCAAAAATTCAATAAAGTTATAACTTAAGCTTGGATGGAAGTCAAAGAACAACATTGCAATATATATAAGGGCATAATAAAATAATCTGATTGCAATTCCATGTTTTTTCTTTCAAAAAATTTCCACAAAGTTGCACCTTTATAACTTATGCTTTGCGGTTTCTTGACTTTATTCTTCCAATATTGCTTCTCCTTAGGGTTTGGTTTCTTTTACTTTAGGATAGTATAAAGTGTCATTGGCATACAAATGAATCCTCTATAGTCAAATTAAGATCAAGCATTATCTTCTGTATAACATGTCACTAACCGTTTGGGTATCGCATCTGGCTCTAATAGAAACCCTAGCCTTCTTGTGCTGAGTTTGTTGATGAGAATCTCCACTTTTATCCACAGCTTTCATTGTCTTGAGAACTTTACTGGGTGGCCACATCTCAGTTGGTTCCTCTTCCTTCCCTCCCTCCACAAAGCTACTTTCTGGGCTTGGATTATTTGTACCTTCAGTTTGAGGTGAAGGGTCAAATCTGATATCTAACCCAAGTGCAAGCCCTTTATCCAAATCCTCATCATCTTCTCTCTTCTCTTCATCAATTCTATTGCTATTGATCTTTTTCTTATCCATAGGGTGGCCTTTTGATGATGATGATGACACCCCAAGAGAAAGGGAGACAAGTTCATCACTTTCTTCATGGATAGTAGTTGTTGTACCTGTAACTTTGTTAGCCTCTTGAGTTGGTTTATCTTGTTGAAGGGTGTCAAAAACGGTTGTTTGGAGTGATTGGTAATCCTTTACAAGGCTTGCCAATAAGAACTTCAACCTCTCGTTTTCTTCTCTAACCTCTCCCATTTTCCCCCTGGTTAATTCAAGATTTTGATCCTGCATCTTGTGATAATAAAGAGATCAGAGAGATCACACGACTATGTGTGATTACTAATTAGTGAGTGTCTTACACTCTTTCGTGTGTGTGTGTGTGTGTGATCAGAAAGAGGAAATGAGAAGTTGAGTATTCGCCAATGATGAATGCTGGGAGAACTTTGCATGAATTGCTTTGAATTCAAACACATAATAATGTAAAGAGCCGTGATATGTGTACGCACGACTCCGATACATTCACCAACCCCTAGAAAGAGAGGGGAGAAAATAATTAAAAAAAGAAAGAAAAAAAAAATGAAAAAACACATTTTTTTTGGGGGGGGGGGGAGGAGGGGAGTACACAGGGGTGTTGAGTGTGTTGCAACCTTTTTTAAGTACAAATATCTTTTCTCTAATGCAAGAGATGCAATTGATTGCCTTAGACTTTCGCGTCTAAAAACTTGATTATATTGGTGTACGTGACCATAGATATGCTTTCCAGTTTTCAATCATTGAGTTTTTCATGTTTTTTTAACCGTTAATATTTAAAATTTATTGGATTATTTTGATTTGAGTCAAATCAATCTACTATAAAGGATAAGACTCTTTCAGTATTACTTTTTTCTTATTCATAAAACTCAAACTTAAAATCTTATTTAAGGACATCAATTATGAAATTATTTAAACTAATCAGCTATTGGTATATTTTGAGTTGTTTTTTTTTTTTGGTTAGTAGATAATGTTATTTATAATTTAAATTATTATATTTTAGTAAAGTTAAAAAAAGTTAAAATGATGTATTGGAATTTGATTTTTTATTTTATTATTTAAAAATAAAAATATTGAAATAACATAATACAAAAGATGTAAAAATAATATTCTTCTTTTGTTAACAGTAACTCGAGTTGACACACCATGCTCTCTTTCATGAAAAAATTTCAAGAGTTAGTCATTATTACCACGGACTCTAATCTATATGACCATCATACTCTTACATGAAAAAAAAAATAAGAAAAGGAAAATGAAATTTGCTTTGTTACATTTAGTAGTTTTTAAAAAGAGTATGGAAAAATATGTTCTTTATTTTATTAAAAAATAGTGTAATGAAAGTGATGAGAAAAAAATTATTATTGTACCTATCGACGCCAACTACGACCAAATCTTTCGTGTGTGCTGGTTTCAAACATTAAACCCTAGAAGAAATGGGTTGAAACATGTGCCAACAAGCTTTCAGCTTGCAGGTTTACAATACACCAGGTTTAAACAAGATTTTCTCTTACCGACCAAAAAAAAAAAAAGGAGATTTTCTTTTGTGTCTGCTTAAATAAAATCGGTTCCTTCTTTGTCCTATATTTTTCTTTTTCGGCAAAAAAATCGGTTTGTTAATATAAATAAATAGAAAAGGAACAGAAAAATTCGACATAGTGTGTCTAAAAATAACCATTTTAGTGTGAATTTTTTTAATGGAAGAAAACTATAGATAATATATAGAAGAAACTAGTTAGTAGTCCGTACATTACACGGGGCTTTTCAAAGTCTACATAAGTATTTAGAATATATTTTAGAGACTAAAACTTAATATTATAAGTTTAAACTTTTAAACTGTTATCGTTTCATTTTAAAATAATAAAACAATAAAAAATAATTCTTTTATTATTCACACTATGAATTAATATATTGATTGTTGATGTTCAATAATAAATTATTCAAATTTGAATATAATTATTAACTTACAAATATTTTTCACTTGCTACAAAAAAATATGATGTGATTGAGAAAAAATTACGAAGATATAAGTTTTCCTAGATTGATGATGAATTGAAAAAATAATTAAAAATATCAAAGATATATTAAAATAAGGAAGTTAGAAAATCAAGAAATCTGTTTTGAGGGAAAAAAATCCCTTATAATTAATAAAAATACACATGGAAATTAATGTTGTAAGAAAAATAAGTTTAAAAAACTACATTCTCAAAAGAAAATATTTATTTACAATATATAAACAGAAGTAATTGTAATAGTGAAACATTAAAATTGTAAAAGGTTAGGAATCTTTCTTTTCTCAAGCTGGGTCGCCGATTATTAGGTGTCTAAATACATTGGCTCTGTAGACTTCTCAGCTGGAATTCATGCTAAGCCATATGGTAATGTGCAGGTATATATAGAATATAGTCAACTATGCCACATGATTTTGAGCAAAGCCACGACTTTTATTCTAGGCATTGTCGATTATACATATATATATATATATATATATATATATATAGGGACAAGAAGCGAACATTTGCTGCTTTCATGCGAAATCGACCAAAAATCATTTCTGTTCATACCATAATATTACAACATTTTTCAAATATTTTTTTTGTCTTCCTGTTTGACCATGCAGTAGCACAGCTTCCAATTGAACCAAAAATTAAAAAAAGTGTAATTACAAAAGGAAAAAAAATTATAAAAATATTTTAATTTAAGAAAAATTAATTACTCAAATGGTTACTCATTAACTATTCTTTGAATATCATGCACTAGTTTATTACTTAAATAAGCTACTGCATGTGATTAAAGAAATCATTCAATGATCTTGATCTTTTAAAAAGTTATATTAAAAGATTGAATTACCTCTTTAAAGATAAAATTATGATTGATTAAAAAGGAGGGGTGGATAAAATTGGTATAAATTAATTACTATTTTATTGAAATTTTAAAATGATCAACAATTAAATTCTTTAATACAATGGTAGCACTAACTTTTAAATTTAGAATTTTATGCAAACTATTCAATCACCACTAATCCACTTCTAATGGCTTAAATGAATTAACTTAAATAACAATTAATTTGAAACAAAAACAAAACCGTAAAACAACAATTAATATATGAAATGGAGGGAGTATTTTAAAATTCAAAATAGTTTTAACCGAAACCTTTTTTTTCATATTGGAATATATGTCTAGTTTTCTCTGGGGAAGGTAATCGTAGCAACCCATTAGGTTTTGCAAAAATTAAAATAATAATAATAATAATAAGAAGAAGAACTAGTTAAATTGCTTCTTCTGTAGCTGTGATTCTAGCCTAAGAAAGTGAGTTTTGTGACAGCTTGAACTTTATAAAAAGCACTAAGACAATGGAGATGACTGAATATATTTCCTCGCCAAACCAAGGCACTTTAAGAGTCAAATTAGACTAGCTCCTTTAGCGACCTTTTAATTTTTTATTCTTATAATGGGAACTTAGATGGCCTTTCATTAACACGTTCGCAGAAGTATGAGATATTTGACACCATAATGGGAAATAAGACCAATCCACACAAGGGGTTGAAAAAGGAGAATCATTTTCCAAACATTATCAATCTTCACTTTTGAAATTTTAAGTGATAATATAGATAAAATTAAACGATGATATATTAACGAAAGCAAACATGCATGCACCATTCCTAAAATTGTATATATCATTCAGTCCTACCCCACGTGTATGTGTTAAAAGAGAAACTACCTTCTTTCGAGAAAGATGAAACTGCTTATTACACAGACTGAAATATGCATAAAATTTCAAAAAGCCAAAAAGCCAAAAAGCTCCTAGGAGAAGTAGCTCATTTACTCAAAAGATATAGAGAAAAGAAAATCACCTTAATGTTATCAATCTCCTCATCACCGTTAGACTCGAAGATGATATTATGATCTTCCATGTTTGTATCTTTCGGAAAAGTGCTTCCTATACAGCTTTTAGGTCGCGATAGCTTTTCTCTACGAGTATGGCTTCTTATATACTAAAGCCTCAGATTTTGACATCAATTATATAAGCAAAAATTCAAAGAGAGAGGTTTGCTTCGGCATGTTAATCATTGAAATGTCAACGGCCCATATGGAATTTTTAAGAAGTAATCAGGGATTCCATATTATCTTTTTTATATATTAGTTGGCTTCTTATATGAAGATAGAAATGATCTTATAATACTGGATTCAACGTTTATTAGCGAGACTGCTGAGAGATTTATTAATTATATAGAACTCAATATTACTGTAGAATTGAAGATTCGTCAGTGAAAAATGTCACCATATGGCTGGCCCGGTCAAAGTTCATCACGTGCGTGATGCATTCATCGCGACCTTATAACAAAGGTATACGATTTGTGGACCCTCAAATCCGCAAATTTTAATATTTGTTTATTTAGACCTTCCTTCCTTTTACCGCTGTAATCCAACATTGATGATCATAAATTTCGGAAAACTTCCGATCACAAGAGTCTTCTTTTAAGATATATTTTTACTATAAAAAAGCATACTGCATGCATGTACTTATTACAATCAACAAGATGAAAAATGTATGTGTACTGGACTTATGGCTTTGATGTTTGGCAATTCGTGTTTACGCTTGCAAAGGAAAGAAGATTTGCGAAGGATGTGTTTGGTAATACATAGAAGGAAATGGCTAGTAAACAATAGAATGAGATGAAGAGGTAAGGAATGAATATGAAAAAAAAATACGTGTCATCTTTTTGTTTGGTTGTTTAATGAATGAAAGGAATACACATTCATCAAATGTTATGTCAATCCTTTCTTAGATTCCTAATTTAGCAGGATAAAAAATGCGAATTGAGTGACAAAATCAGAAATACTTTGACCCTCCTTTATTATTTCACTTCCTCTTTTTAAATTATTCCTAAATATTTTTTATTTAAATTTAATTTCTATTTTATGCCATTCCTTCGTTTCAATCATAATCTAAGGTAAGATTGGTTGTAACCAAAGTTAGGGTTTAACTAGTTTGGAGATTCCATTTTACCTTTTTCTAATCCTGCTATTTGGATATAACTTTTTTAATATAACTTTTTGTATATATATATATATGAACTCCTCACTTATTTATATATAAATTTGCGGTGCTTGATTAACACATAAAAAGTCATATCCAAAAAGTATTTTTCTTTTTTCTTTTTTTATTCCCTTGCCATACTCATTGTATTCAAAGAAAAAGTACTACCTCTACAATATCGCTGGCCGTAAATGTTGGTCTAAGATCATCTCCAGTCGGGGAGTCTCACTTTTAGCCCCACTACATGCCACATCAACACTTATAGGCTGACGCGTCATAAAAAGCAAAAGTGTCTCAAAAATTTAACTCTTCTCTCCACTACCAAAGTCCTAATTTTAGTCCCCATATATTTTTCAAATTAAAAATAAATATCAACATAATTATCAAATTCTTTATTATAAATATCATTTAATATACAATTTTATTTTTTGATATAAAATTAAAATTTTTTGAATAATGTTAGTTAACAATTAATTTTTTTAAAATTAAGTTATGAATAAAATTCCATTCATTTAATTTTTAAATTTAAAATATAAAAATTTGAAGAAAATTTATTTAGAAACTAAAACAAGTCTTCAAAATATCAAGATAATATAATTACGGTAAACCATGACTATGCTTTGAACATTAAACTATAAAAATTCAAACTGAAATTATTAATGAACTAAAAAAAAGTCTTAAAAATATCAAAAAAATCACATGATCAATAGCAACACAATTGCATAATTTTAAAAATTACATTATAAAATACATTACAAACCCAACAACATTATGTAATTAAACATTAAATAACAAAAAATGGTACTTAACAGGCATTATGGAATTGCCATATATGTTCCACCAAGTCTGCTTGTAGTTGACGATGGTTTTGTTTATCACAAAGTTGGATATTATTTTGGATATACCTCTTATATGGAGCAAAAGTTTCCTCCTCCAACTTCGATTATGATATGTCGTTGTCCACATCGTCGTAAAAGGGGAGCTCATCGAAGTTTCCTACATATGTGTCTCTTTCATCTTCGACGATCATATTATGCAATACGATGCAGGTTCTCATTATTCTCCCAAGCTTCTCGTTATGTCATAACCGTGCTGGGTCACATATAATTGCGAAGCGAGTTTGTAGCACTCTGAACGCTTATTCCTCAGCTTTTTGTGTCCTTCTTGATATTTTGCAAATAACTTCCATTTATCTCCTTGCAGTTAGGATATTGTTTTGGCAAATGTTACCAATTCAGGATATATACCATCTATTAAATAGTACCCCATAGTGTGATTGGTACCATTTATAGTGTAATTTACCTCTAGAGCTCGACCTTCCAAAACTTCATCAAACACCAATGAACGATTTAAGACATTGATGTCGTTGTTCAAAGCCGCGACTCCAAAAAATGCATGCCATATCCAAAGGTCAGAAAGAAGCCACGGCTTTAAGTACTATAGTTGGAACCCCACGGTAGCCACTTAAGAACATACTAACCTTTCCATGCTTTCAGGCAGTTTTTCCACTGCCAATACATGTAATCAATGCTGCCCATTACTCTTGGGAAGCGACGGTCCTCCCCCATCTTCAAGAGGCATTGGATATAATTTTAGTTCAGCTTTTGTAACCATTCAGACTCGAATACCAAAATTACATCTAATTGTAGTTCTTTGGCCTATCGGCATATAATCATCAACGACATCAGCTAACAGTCCATACACTAACATATGCATGGCAGCTGTACATTTTTATAGTGGCATAAGCCTTTCTTGTCTATAGCATCAACCTTTTGCTAGAAATATGGATCAATATGTGAAAGGGCTTCGACAATGCGAAGAAAGACATATCTTCCCATTCGGAATCTTCGCCGAAATGTATCAGGAGGGTATACTAGATTAGGGGCAAAGTAGCCCCTAAAAAGACGTTCATGTCTTGCTTTTACGATCTTTGTCTATTCTTCTACAAGATTTGGGGGAAGAGCTTTCCCTATTTAATTGTAGAATGAGTTCAAGTTGGCGCTCGTCTGACTCATCGAATAGAAAATCCTTAATCCAGTCACTTGAAGACATGATGTCGAATTTGTCTAAATCACTAAATACAATATCCTCAAATAAGTCATCCAAAGACATGTTATTAGGATTATTATAGTTTCTAGCAATATGTAATAATAGAGATTTTAGTGGTGGTTGCGAGCGAAAAGGTGTTTTGAGAGAAAATAGTTAGTGCAGATAAGATTTAATGGTGAAAAAGAGAAAGATAATTTGAGCAAATATAAAAAAGTGGTGCTCCATATTTATAAGCTAGTTTTGTAATGATTAGTTTTGCAATGGCTAATTTTATAGTAGCTAGTTTTTGTAACAACTAGTTTTATAATAGCTAGTTTTGTAACGGCTAGTTTTGTAACGACTAGCTTTTGTAATGGCTAGTATTTCCTATATTTATTTGTTGATAGTTCAAATTTAAATAACCTTGCATAATTTTAAAAATTATATTACAAAATATTGTACATGACCACCAACATTACATAATTGAAATATTAAATAAATAAAAAAATACAATGAACACCTAAATTAAAAATATTTTGCCTTAATTTTCTCTACAATCTTAGCACGAATGGATCGTTGTTCTTCAATCATCGAAGAGGTGTCCACATTAAGGATTTGCATTTCTGTGTCCATTTCCTTTTATGGCCACCACATTTTCTCTAGCATCAATTTCTTTTCCTCTATAATTTTAAAATCTTCTATGAAATTCCTAGTTGTAGTAGATTTAAGTGTACCAATCTCTTCTTCCAAAGTGATTCCCCCTGCACACTTTTGATTTCCCCTTACCCTTCCCCTTGGATGCCTTGGTGCCTCGGGAACGAACTAGAGACTTTACACCAACTTCTTCACCTACTGATGGTTCCGGATTTGACAAAGATGAGTATGCTCCATAAGCACTTACTTTGTTCTCTTAGAACCTCGACTCTGAGTTAATTGAGATCTACATTTCTGTTCCCTCCGATGCTCGTTCTAATGCCTCACAAAATTGCATTTCTTCTTTTTTGTGGCTTCAAAGAGTTTATGAGCCAACTCTATTATATCATTATCATTTGAACCACTCCCTATTCTTCGAGATGCTTGATCGTGACAAGCACCGAATCTTTAAGACCCAGCATTAGTCATATGCCACCATTTCTTCATCACAACTGTCCCTCTTTTAATCAAGTCATGGTTGCTTTCCTCACAATACTCACGGATCTGACTCCAAAATGCATCACATTTTTCATTTGTACCAACTACAAGATCCATTGACATATTTAACCATGCACTTATTAGCAGCTTATCCTCTTCCCATTGCCAATGACCACTATTTTGTCGACCATATTCAATTTTCTCATTATTGAGGTTAATAGCATCTAACCCATCATAGCTAGAAAATTGTGAATATTATGAAGCCAGAGTCAAATTTATGGACATTTAGGGAGATGGATCATATGATCCTCCCAAACACTAACAGATGCTGATCTCAAATCCCCAAAGTGGGTTTGAAACGAAAAAGATAATGTACTTGTATTTTCAGCTAGTGGATTAAAGACAAGAGGAAAATTGAAATATTTGTGGATTTTGATTGTTTGAAAAAAAAAAAAGGGACTTGAAAATCTGAAGGAACTTGAGCATTAGAATTTTGAATGTTTAGATTTAGGAAGAAGTTTGGAATTTGAAAATTAGAATTTGGATTTGGATTTTGAGGATTTGAAGATTGAGAATTTTGGATATTTGATTTTGAGAGAAGTTCGAATTTTGCAAGTAGTTGAGAAAAAAATTTCAATTAAATTGATTTGGAACCATTCTTTGTGGAAGAAGAAATGAGTAAATTTGGTATGGAAAGAATGAAAAGGTGTTGAGAAGGATTGGAAAGAAAGTGTTAAAATTTTTTTTGAAAAAGATTGATATTTATAGAGTAAAAAGATTAAAAAAAATAAAATATAGCCGTTGTATTTTTAACGCTGCTAATGATAACAAAATTTGGTATAATGATATAACCATGTCACTTGTCACATATCCAATGGCAGTGGGAGAAATGGCCTCAGTCTCATTTTAGTAGGATGCATCCAACTTCAATCAATTCTCCCAACACAACATTAAAAGTGGGACGTCCCACTTACTGAAAAGCTGTTAGAAATTGGGGCACAGAAAGGGCACTTTGGAGATGCTCTAAGAATCCAACTTGCAATTTAATGAAATTTTGTCTGTATAATTTTTTATTGTTTTGTCTCCTTATTTGAAGTTTTGGCTAATGATCAACATTTTCATTATCTAATCAAACAAACTAAGATTGTTTAAGAAGTTATCAAGCTTTTTAAAGCAAAAGAGAGAAGAAAATTGGAGAAATCCCTCCTTAAAAGTTATATATGTTTTACTAATCAAAAGAGCTGGTAGGAGTAATTGACTCCTATATTTGTGAAAAACAAAGTTGCTACTAGTTGAGTGGTCAAGGAATATCCAGTTCCTCAAGGCACGATTAGCATTAATACTTTATTACAACTATTGATACTTGGTATCTAGAATAAGTGCATAGTTTTCAAAGCTATTCCAACCTTCAAGAGCCATTCCTGCTGCAAGCCGCAGCTGTATGGAAGAAAAACAATTAATCCAGGTTTCAAGGATCAATTTCAGTACCACCTATGGGAACTTTAAGGGCCGGCAGTGCCTGGATATTAACATATACGCTAAGTTAATTATTCACATACACGAGGGTTGCTTGATGCTGTTAATTTTATTACTTAATTATGTTTAAGTGTGTGATCTCCAACATTAGTCCAACAGTGTCGTTAATTAGATACTTGAGATATGTAGTGTATTTTGATTAGTAGATAGTAAATATATAGACGCACAGGCCATTTTGGTAATCCATAGGTTTGGCTCTTCTCGATTTAAACTTATTAGATAATGTACACCAGCAGTCTTTAAGCTTTTATTACTTTTTCTCCTTTCTACAAATTATTGTTGTGGTTTTATCAAATCAGTTTACCGTTAGTCTATATATGAAGTATAAGATGCACCTTTTTTCGTTAGTGTGTATTTGGTCAAACCCACATGCAAAATGATTTCTTGTAAGTCTTTTCTGAAGGTAGTAGCAGGCACAGAACAAGCCCGGACTAGCAAAGAAAAGAAAAGTATTTAATATATGGTAGAAGAAATAGAAGACAAGATATATATGTTGATACTTGATAGCTTAGGATACTCGAGTGCCAATTTTTTCACTTTCCTTTCAAACTTATGCATTGCTAGGGCTGAGCTTTGATTGATTACTTTTTGAATTAATTTACTGATTTCGTCATTTAAACACGAAACCAATCCACCCATGTCTCATGTCTAGTCATTGATAACAAGGAAAGAGCACTGGTCTGATGTCTATGCTATTTGAACATAATAATTCAACACCTTAAACGTATTTATGGGATTCACTTAAAAATATTCATAACTTTTTTTATTGAAATATTTTGTCATTTCACTACAGGATGTCGAGTTTGATGTTGGCTATAGTCTTGTATATACAATAAAGATTTCTCTTTGCACATATTGATATTCTCTACTATAGATCTTATATATTTTTTTATCATATAATTATGATAAAAAGAGATATATCGAGACAAATATTTTGAATAGGTTGAACATTCATAGAATTTGTTTAGTTTAAACATCTGCACTTATTTCTCTTTCATAAGATATAATCATATGAAAAAGAAAGAGAGGATGGATTCCATATATGCTAATAATGTTTTCATATATGTATAGCCTATATATAGACTCCAGTCCTACAAATATCAAAAGAAAGTCTAGGCTTGGCCTATTTGCAAACACAAAGTTGAACCCTGAAATAGATTACATATGGCCGGCAACTAAAATACTATTGATGATAATCTTTATAATTCCGAAAGGAAAACACAACAAGATTTGATCATTTTATAGTATAATATTGTCATGCTTCAACTTAACACCTTTAGCTAAGGATCTAGATGAAGCAAGTGATTAAATCTCTCTATTATATATATTTATGCAAATGAACGATGGGTCGTCAAAGCCGGTAATAATTAATTGTTGTCTGACATGAGGGAATGTATGCTGATCAAGCAAAAACCGGGCCTATGGACCGTAGTGCAGTAGCTAGGCGTCGTGTTTGTTGAACCACTACATATGTAATGCGCATGAAGCCGCGTATTATTGCCTTGTGGCATAAATGCAAATGACCCTGGAGTTAGTTATCTAAGCCGGCCACCCAATAGCCTAGTTTCATTATTTCAATACCCTGACAGCCCTCTATGGCTCTGATCCTTGCGAAATATGTTAAAAAAGATTTTGTATAATTTTGTTATGTATAATTTTTTATTAATGTCATGGGAGAATCTAATTAACATAATAGGTCATGTCAAATTTTTATATATACGAGAGAATTTACTTCCATGCTATAATATACTTTTTGTTTTCCTTCCTTGTTTGACACTTTAACTAGTTGATCATGGCAACAATAGTTACATAAATATATATACATATATTGTGTTTCAATATGTAGGTGATGTATTAAATAAGAGGAGTGTCTTTATATAAAAAATAAGAAGAGTAAATTTTGGTCATATAATTATATATAAATGGTTAAGATTAAAAATTATTTAAAAATTATATAATTATTTAAAAAAATTATATAATTTTATATTTTAATCTTGATCATTTATTATGATCCAATAATTAAGATTTATTTTTTTCACTCTCATAATTAATCACTCTTTTCATTTGATCCTCTATCTTGATATTTATATAACAATTTTCTATCAATGTAATATACAAAGATATTGGATGAGTGGGATAAACTTCTAAAAATAATTTTAAGAAAAAAAGTATAAATAAGAATAAAAATAATTCTCTATTTACTTTTTCAGAAAAGTAAAAAATTGAATATTTCTTAATTTTATTTTTTTAAAATTTGTTCAAATAGTTTTTATACAAACTTAAAAAAATATTTTTTTATAAAAATATTTTCTTATGAAAAAAAAAACAGAAACAGAACTAACGCATTAATCTAATGCATTAAATGTATAGATTATGATCATATGAAAATTTTAACATTATCCAACGACGTGGAACACCATATATGGGATTGAAATGTGTTGACATAGGACTTGATCAATCAGGACTTGATGAGATCTCCTTCAAATAATACAAGTTATCATAGATGCCTCCTGCTTTTGCACAGATTCCATTGCAAACTCCAATTAACGACTTTCAATAATCTCAAAAGCTTCGTCGTTAGGAATATACACAATATTCTAAATTCTAAATTCTATTTTATCTCTCCCCTTGATTAGGGATGTAAATGGGGCGGGGCGGGGCGGGGCGGGGGATAGCCTCCGGTTCCCCGTCCCGTGGATAAATACCCACCCCGTCCCCACCTCGTATATGTATGAGTACCTGCTTTTGAATTTTTCGTTGATTTATAGGTATTCGTGGATATCCATGGATATCCATTAGAATGTAAAAAATTCAAAAAATTTAAATTAAATACAAAAATTCTAATATCATAAAATACTTAAAATAAGCACAAATACTAATCTAATTCTACAATTCGAATTCTAACAACTTAATATACTTAAAATAAAATTAAACACAAAATAAGCACAATAATTTAATTTTTCAATCTAAATTTCAACAAATTAAAATAAAAATAAAAATATAATAATAATCTAATTATTAGTTTAACATATAATAAGTACAAATAAATTTAACTTCTAAATTTAAACATTAGTCCAAGCAATTTAAATAACAATAATATTAGCCTAACTAAATTAATAACTTAAGGGTAAAATAATAATTTTATATTGGGTACCTGCGAGTATGGGGATAGTGATCCTTGCCCCCGCCCCATTTAACATGCGAATATTTAAAATCCCTATCTCCATTACCCACATGGGCAAAATCTTCCCCCCATATCCGCCCCATTGCAGGTATTATTCATGGATATTCTTTGGGGTAAAGTTCATTGACATCTCTACCCTTGATACCTGGTTGACAAGACCTAACAACTTTTTATACTATAATACTCCCTGCATTTGAAAATAATATAATTGTTTACTTTTAAAATTTTACTTTTTTATAAATAATTATTTATTTTAAAATTTTAGATAATATTAATTATTCTTTTTTAGATGTACCCTGTTAAATGGATGAGGGAGAATAAGCGGAAAAAGATAAAGAAATGGAGCAAGGTAAATAGTAAGGATAATTTTATAAAATATATTTAAATTTTTTTAGCGTTGAGACTTTGTCAATCATTTTCTTAATTCATGTGCATATTTAAAACTTGATATTTGTTTCCAAATGGAGGGAGTATGATTCACAATCATTGAATTTATTCATGATACTGAGTATTTCATATCAAATTTTTAAAAAGAGGAAATCTTGACCAATAAATTATATATGAATCATTCGGATTAAAAATATTTTCAATTCATATATATATATATATATATATATGTTGGATCAATATGTGAAATTAAGGATATTGATTTATTCATTAGAAACTTTTAATTTAACCATAGATTTTGTGCGAAGATCTCATATGACAAAAAAGATTGTTTGATAGTATAAAATAAATTTCAATTTACATTGGTATCAATTCATACCTCGTAATATTAGAAATGAATTATTATTAATAAAAAGTAATTAATTTCATGGCCTGGTTAATAAGTCTGTCTAGTTTTTTTCTTTTTTATCGAGAAATAAGTCTGTCTTGTTTTTAAACTACTTATTATTGGTTAATGTGTATATGGATTAGTTACCGAATTCGTATATTTATTACTGACATGTAGGGAATGGATTACTAAGAGGGTGTTTGGATTTATGTTTTGGGGGTTAGAATCAATTTTGACCCAACAAAATTAATTTTGTGAATTTTTCAACTTGTTTGGTTTTGTCTTTGAATCAATTCTCAAAATTGATAGGCTCTAGAATCAATTCTATAAAAAAATAAAAATAAAAAAAATCATGGTTGGTTGTTGTGTATTTCCAAAAAATTTTGTTACAATCACTTTTTAAATCAAATTACTAAACAAAAATTATTTTATCTCAAAATTAATTTTAACTAAAATTATTTTTGACAAAATCAATCCTATAAAAATAAAACCAAATACAACTAATTATTATTATTATTTTTGTTACAGTTAAGTTATATATAATTTAAACATAATGATTTAGACACTCAAATCGACTTCTAGAGATCACTGTTTAAATAGATTTTGATTTTACTTATGTAAGTATTGAATTGACATATTGTCTTCAGTAATAGACATGTGATAATCGTAGTTCAAATAAATGTAGACTTCAACTATGTACATGTAGAAATTGATATATTAACTTCAAGAATAATGTACATGTATTATTGATTAAGATCATGTTTAACACTTATACACCAGCCATTATATGTCAATATATATGATTAAGTGTTATGTATAAACAATATTTCCCCAATAATTTAGGCATTGTTGCTGGGTTATGCATGGATTCGTGGAATCTCGCGTATAAGAATAAAGAACTGGTTTAATAAGGTCAGAGGGGTGGAATTTGTACATGCAAGTTTACTTCGTCAATAATGTTTAGCATTAATTAACAATTATACTATGTATATATAGTGTTGAGTATATGATTTTGATGATGAGTAATAAGTGCTGATTTCTAGTTTCCATTAAAGAAATATGCTATATTTAAGAATTTCCTTTCTTATCCTAGTGAATGATTCCTTTATGTAAGTCTAAATTCAATATTGAAACATCTGATTTGAAATTATTATATGACCTATTTTTATTCAGAATATTCATGTTCAAGGGATGAAATCATGCAACAAATGTTCAAATGAGTGAAATGTGACATGGTTGTAAAAGTAGAGAGAAACAACAAATAAAGCAACAACTATGGGTCAGGATCTAGCAACTACTGACTAGTTACAGCAATTACGCGAGATTACAATCTTTTGCCCAAACTCTAGCCACAATTCTCTCTAATAGCTAGTAGGCTCAAACAGTATATTATCTATAAAAAGCCTTCAAGGTTGAAGAAGAAAAAAGACCTTCCATCAAGAGAAATTAGAGATTAAGGGTTCTATTCTTCTTACATTTGTTCATTCTACTCTTAGAGAGAGTTGTCTTTTCTTGTAGCTCATATTCAAGAGCAACACTTTGCTTTCATCATTGAGTTGTTCATTTTATAGAGAAAAGGGAAGAGTGTGGATAGTATTCTAGGAGTCCTTTCTATCTAGAATTACTCTACTTGGAAGATAGGTGGAGGAAGGTTGGTTGAAAGCCTTGTAAGCCAAAATTCAACTAGTGAAGAAAATCCCAAGCAACTGGGGACTGGACGTAGGTTACGAATTGTAACCAAACCAGTATAAATTGTTGTGCATTGCTCTTCACTCTTATCTCTTTTAATTTTCTGCTATATTGTGTTTAACTATTCAAGGCTTAATTCTGAATTGTTTTCTGTTTATGTTTTGTTTAAGTTTATAAATTTCTATTAGTGAACCAATTCACCCCCTCTTGGTTCTATCATTTGGTATCTGAGCCTAACTTTCTATAAGGCTTAACAGCTTGAAAGAATGATCTTTTATCTGTAAATGGCAGGGAATTTGATGAATTAAACTATCATGGAAGGGCAATCCATCTCAAGGCCTCCGTATTTTGATGGAACAAATTACACCTATTGGAAGGAACGTATGAAGATCTTCATACAATCCATTGATTACAAGTTATGGCTTGTGATTAAAAATGGACAAACAATACCAAAGAAGACGGTAGATGGCAAAGAAGTGGAGAAAAACGAAGAGGAGTTTAGTGACGAAGACATGAAGAAAATGGAGCAAAATGCAAAAGCAAAAAATATATTCTATTGTGCTGTCAATCCTGATAATTTTAGGAAGATTTTGAGATGTCAAACTGCTAAGCAAATGTGGGATAAGTTGGAAGTGACATATGAAGGTACTAGTCAACTTAAAAAAGCAAAAATTGACATGCTGGTACATGAGTATGAACTTTTCAACATGAGGGATGATGAAAAGATAGAACAGATGTTTGAGAGGTTCTCAAACATAGTCAATACTCTAGATGCTCTTGGAAAGGTCTTCACGGATAGAGAATTGGTAAGGAAAATATTGAGAAGCCTCACTAAGGAATGGCAATCAAAGGTGGCTGCAATACAAGAAAGATGTGACCTCAACACTATCACCTATGATGACTTGAGAGGAAACCTTATAACTTATGAAACTACTTTTCTTAATAAAGTTCATGATAAACAGGAAAAAGAAAAGGATGGCACTAAAAGCCACTTCAAGCTACTATAGCAAAGAAGGTGATGAAGAGAGTCAAATGAATGAAGATGAAGAAATAGTCTTCCTCACCAAAAGACTCTACACCCTTCAAAGGAAGAAGTCTCAAGCAACAAGGAGACAAAAAGTGAAAAAGGACCCAACCAATGAAGAACTCAACAAAGATCAAGTAATATGCTATGGATGTAAAGAACCAGGCCACTACAAGTCGGAATGTCCACATATCTTGAAGAAAAAATTTAAGAAGGCAAAGAAGAAGAAAGCAATGGTGGCTACTTGGAGTGATAGTGATGACTTCTCATCAGAAAGTAAACAAGAAGATAAAGAGGAAGTTGCAAACATGTGTTTCATGGCAAAAAGGCATGAGGAGTTAAGTGATGAAGATTCCTTTTATACATATGATGAACTAAATGAAATGCTTGATCAAGCACTTGAGGATTCTCAAAAGTTAACTTCCAAATATTTTGCTTTAAAATCAAAATATGATAGTGCTTTAAATGAAATTGAGAAACTAAGAAAAATAATTGAGACACAAAGGCTAGAAAGTGCTCCAAGTGAAAATGAAAAAGTTCTAATTGTTGAAAATGCCTCTTTAAAAGGAAAAGTTGATGAACTCACTACGGATCTTGCTAGCTTTGTGAAAGGTAGAGAAAACTTGGATATTCTATTGGGAAAAAAAAAAGTACTATTTTGATAAAGCAGGACTTGGATTTAATCAAGGTAAAATTGAAAAATATTATAAGAATTTTTTTGTGAAAGCAAGTGCTTTAACAACACCTTACATAACATGCAACTATTGTGGAAAGAAAGGTCACTTTGCATATGCATGTGTCAACAAGAAAAATGGTTCCAACAAAATGTGGATAACTAAGGGATTATCTTCAAACTCTAACCTCCAAGGACCCAAGAAAATTTGGGTACCTAAAATAAGATAAATTTGTTTTGTAGGTATGCTTGAAGGCAAACAACAAGGATCTATGGATTCTTGATAGCGGGTGTTCAAAACATATGACTTGGGATCCTAGCAAATTTGTTTCCCTCAAGTACAAAGAAGGAGGAAGTGTCACTTTTGGAGATAATGGTAAAGGCAGAATTATTGGTGTTGGTAAAATTCTAATAAACTCTACTTCCTTTATTGACAATGTTCCCTTAGTTGAAGGTCTTAAGCACAATCTTCTTAGCATTAGCCAATTATGTGATAAAGGGCATAAAGTAGTCTTTACATTATCTCATTGCATCATTCACGGCATTAATAATACTAAAGTATTATGTGTTGGTCATAGATATGATAACCTCTACATTATATGGTTGGAAGACATTCAATCCAAAAATATAAAGTGCCTTACTTTAAAAGACGATCAAAATTGGTTATGGCATAGAAGATTAGGACATGCAAGCATGCCATCTTATTTCTAAACTTTCAAAAAAGGACTTGTTGTTGGTTTACCAAAAATAAGTTTTGAAAAAGATCATATTTGTGAAGTAAGCCAACAAGGAAAACAAACTAGATCATCCTTTAAACCTATCAATGAAGTCTTAACATCAAGACCTTTACAACTTCTTCACATGGATTTGTTTGGTCCCACAAAGACTGCTAGTATGAGTGGTAAAAGGTATGCTTTTGTTATTGTTGATAATTCCTCTCGATTTACTTGGGTACTCTTCCTTGTTCATAAGGATGAAACATTTGAGGTCTTTAAAAGTTTTTATAAAAGAATTCAAAATGAAAAAGGAATTGTTATTTCTTGTATAAAAAGTGACCATGGAAAGGAATTTGAAAATTTCTGCAATGAAAATGGCATTAAATAGAATTTCTCTTACCCAAGAACACCACAACAAAATGATGTTGTTGAAAGAAAAAATAGAACCCTACAAAAAATGGCAAGAACTATGATTTGTGAGAATAATCTACCTAATTATTTTTGGGCTGAAGCTATGAATACCTCTTGCTATATTTTGAATAAATGTTTAATAAGATCTCCCTTGAAAAAGACTCCTTATGAGCTTTGGAAGGGTAGAAAACCCAATATTAGTGATTTTCATGTGTTTGGTTGTAAGTGCTATATTCTTTATACAAAAGATAATCTTGGCAAATTCGATTCCAAATCGGATAAAGGTATCTTTCTTGGCTATTCAACTACAAGTAAAGCTTATAGAGTGTATAATAAAAGAACAATGGTAGTTTAAGAGTCTATGAATGTTGTTTTTGATGAATCTAATGATTTTTCTTTGAGTAGGTCTATTGAAAGGAAAGAGGATGATGAGGTGAGCTTACCACTCAACAAGGAAGATTAAGAAAGTCAAGACCAAAGGGAAGAACCATCACATGAAACAAATGCAACTAATGAGGTTCAAGAAGAACCAACAAATGAAACTCACCCAAAGTTACCAAGAGAATGGAGCCACTCATTAAGTTATCTAATGGAATTCATCATTGGAGACCCTTCAAGTGGAATGAGAACAAGATCGTCATTTAAAAACATGAACAACCTTGCTCTTCTCTCCAAAATTGAGCTGAAAAATGTAGAAAAAGCATTACAAGATGAGGGTTGGATCATGGCAATGCAAGAGGAACTCAACCAATTTGAAAGAAGTGGAGTCTGGACACTTGTTCCTCCTCCGAAAAATCACACTATCATTGGCACCAAGTGGGTTTTCCGTAACAAACTTGATGAAGAAGGTAATGTGGTAAGAAATAATGCTAGGTTGGTTGCACAAAGTTACAACCAACAAGAGGGTATAGATTTTAATGAAACTTATGCACCGGTAGCTAGATTAGAGCCCATTAGAATGTTTTTGGCATATGCATGTTTTAAAAACTTTAAGCTCAATCAAATGGATGTAAAGAGTGCTTTTTTAAATGGCTTTCTAAATGAGGAAGTCTATGTAAAACAACCTCCCGATTTTGAAGATGATAATTTTCCAAATTATATTTATAAACTTACTAAGGCTCTTTATGGTTTAAAACAAACTCCTAGAGCTTGGTATGAAAGATTAAGTAAGTTTTTGATTGAAAATGGTTTTTCAAGAGGTAAGGTTGATACTACATTGTTTACAAAGTCTCTTAATCATGATATATTAATTGTTCAAGTTTACGTTGATGACATTATTTTTGGCTCAACTAATGAGAACTTGTGCAAAGATTTTTCAAAGCTTATGCAGGGTGAATTCGAAATGAGTATGATGGGGGAGATGACATTCTTCCTTGGTCTTCAAGTAAAGCAAACAAAAGAAGGTATCTTCATTAGCCAAGCTAAATATACAAAGGAACTGCTAAAGAAATATGGAATGGACAAAGCTAAACCCATAGCTACACCAATGAGCCCAACCACCAAGTTAGAAAAGGATGAGAATGGTAAGGCGATAAGTGAGAAGGTCTATAGAGGTATGATAGGGTCCTTATTGTATTTAACAGTAAGTAGACCTGATATTCTATTTAGTGTGTGCTTGTGTGCTAAGTTTCAAGCAAATCCTAAGGAATCACATCTTATGGTTGTTAAAAGAATTTTTCGTTACTTGCTTGGAAGTCAAAATTTTGGTATGTGGTATGCAAAACATGTGTCTTTTGATTTACTTGATTTTTTGGATGCTAATTATGCTAGCTGCAAATTTGATAGGAAAAGTACTAGTGGAGATTGTCAACTTTTAGCACCATGTCTAGTGTCTTGGCACTCAAAGAAACAATCCTCAGTGGCTTTATCCACTGCAGAGGCCGAATCCATGGCCATTACAAACTATTGCACTCAAGTTTTATGAATGAAGTACCAACTCCTAGATTATGGTGTTAAACTTGACAAAACTCTTATTAAATGTGACAATACCAGTGCTATTAACTTGTCAAAAAATCCTATTCAACACTTTAGAACAAAGCACATTGAGATTAGGCACCATTTTTTAAGGGATCATGTGCAAAAAGGCCATATTGAACTTGAAATTATAAGCACAGATTTTCAGTTGGTAGACATATTTACAAAGCCACTTAATGAAGAGAGATTTTGCTTCATAAGAAATGAAATTGGTTTAACAAGTTTAGAATAAGAATATTAAACATGCATTTATGTCTTGAATTATATCTATTATGTGAATTTTTGCATAATTAGTTCCTATTTATTAGAGTGCTTGAAATGATGATTTACATGATATTTTATGCAAATTCTAGTTGATTGGAACCATATCCAGGGCTCTATGAAGTATTTTCTAAGTGTTTTTCATGTCTATGTAAGTCTATCAAAACCAGCAACTAGTATTTTGTTATTGGGCAAAACCAGCAACTACAAAGTTGCTGTTCTTCTCTGATTTTTGTATGATGCCATACGTTTCTTGTCTCCACTAAATAAGGGCAAATTTGTCTTTTTGATTTTTTGTTAAAAAAAAGGGAAAGGGGATGGTACACTCATTTCTCACTTCTCCAATTCTCATTCTTCCTTTTTTCTTTTCAAAACCTAGCCCCCAAATTGAAGCAAGGAAACTTACCTCAGCCACCACCATTGTCTTCTGTGATAGACCCCTTTACATCAGCGAAGCAACAGCGACGATCTCTCCACCAGTGGCAGTTCTTCTTCAACAGCAGATCTCCATCGCGCTTCTCACCTCAGAAACAGCGGCGTCTCCTTCTCCAACGAGTAGCCGCGACCACGACGCCGCCATGAACTTTGAGAATGACGTCCATCACAGCCACCACCACAAGCTCCGATCAGCCCCCTCCATTGTGCGTCAGACCGCAGCAAGCAGTCATGAGTCAACTCCTTAGCTTCGAGCACCTCAATTCGTTTGTGAATTCTCTGGTTAGTTTGAAAGAATATTGAAGAGCATCCTTCGATCTTGCATATCTATGTGAAAAAATTTAATCTGCTTGTGATGTTAATATGATATGATGCTGAGATTTTTGCTTTTGTCTGCTGCATACGTTGTGGGTCTAAGTTTTATGTGGGTATATAGTGTTTAGTGCTTTTGGCTGGGGGACCATATTTTATTGTAGGATTAGTGTAGTACTTTGACAAAAGTAGATTGGAAAGGTATTTTATTCTATTGGACACTGACACTGGTATTGTGCTGAGAATTTTTAATGGCACCAAAAAAGGGAAGAAAAAATGTGAAACAGTCCAAAAAGAAGGCACTCCAACCCAAGAAAAATATTTCAAAGAAACCTCAACCATCCTCTAAAATTGGTCTGTCTGAAGCTGATTTGTTATTGTTTAGAAACAAAGATGCTAAAAGGAAATTCCAATCCTTTGGGACACGTCAATTGCTTTTGAGGAGAACAGTGAATCTGGCATTCTTTGAGAATGAGAATATACATGCATTCAAAAGATTGGAAAATATGCGTTGGACATCATTCCTACATCTTGATGAAAAGGTATATCCTCGTCTTGTTAAACTCTTTTATGCCAACTCATTTGTGGATGAAACTAGTACTCTATTAAAATCTTATAGCTTGGGACTGAAACTTCCTTAGATGTTCATAGTCTAAATGATATTTTGGGGTATGATAATTTTGAAGCTTAAGCTATCTACTTTGCTAATGTTGTTCCTCGCTATGAAGGGTTTGAGTATAATGGTGAATTATCTAATCTTACACATTGTTGTGCTAATCTCAAACCTGATGCAACAAAGATCGTTAGTGTGGAATCTAGACTTTTGTTTCACTTCTTGACTCAAGTGATAATGCCAAAATATGGCAGTCAAAATGAGATCACTCTCTTCTCTATCTTCTTTATATGGTGTGCCATGAAAGGCAAGAAGCTTGGCCTTGGCCATTTGATCTTCAATGGGATGACAAGATTTTTAAAGAAAGCAAAAGGACAACTCCCTTATGCTATGGTTATCACAAAAATTCTTCTCCATTTTGGTGTTGACATTCCAGCCGATGAAGCTATTCAAGAAACACACACTAGGGGCAACTTTGATGAAGAATTAATGAGATCTTTGAGGTTCAAGAAATTGTCCAATAATAAGTGGGTTCGATCATGCTCTCAAGAAGAAGAAGAAGAGGAAGAAGCAGCCCAAAATAGTACAAATTCATCTGAAAAATCAGAATCTACATCCTCTAAAGAAGCTAGCCATGCATCTGATGAGGACAACTCAAAATCCAACCCTCATAATTCTGATTGCACTCTAGCTACTCCTTCTAGCATGCCATCTCTCTCTTAAACTGCTTTGGAGAAACTTGGGGACTTAGAAAATCAATTAACCCGTGCACATGATGACATTACCCTTGTTTTGGAAAACCAACAATAGCTCAAAGCAAACCAAGAAACTATGCAGAACCTATTAAACCTCATTGTCCAAAAACTTAGCTAGATTTGTTTCTGTATTTTTTGCTTTCATAGAATCTGGATATGGTGAATTCTTGACATTAGTTTTTGTGTTTATCCTGATCATAGCACTCTATCTTTTTTTTTTTTTATTTGGTTGATTATATTTTACTATGTTATGAATGGTACTTAGTTGCTGTAATTTTCACTTAGTTGCTATGCTTGTGTAACTTTCTAGTTTGCATATTCTTCTCTATTCTCTTTTGTTATCCTTTTTGATGCTGAGGGGGGAGAAAAATATGGAGTTCTTTATGAACAAGTATAAGCGCCTAAGAGGAACAAGATCATAGATTATGAATTAAGGGGGAGCAAGCATGAGCTAAGGGGGAGCAACATCCAAGAAGATCATGGATTAAGAGGGAGTTCTCTATACCTTTTTACTCTTTAATACTTGTTAGTAAATTTGAAAAGATTACATGCTGCGTACTCTAATACTTGTTTCATATATACCTATTCAAATATTAGTAATTATTTTCATCATCAAAAAGGGAGAGAATGTTGAGTATATAATTTTGATGATGAGTAATAAGTGCTGATTTCTAGTTTCCATTAAAGGAAGATGCTATATTTAAGAATTTCTTTTTTTATCCTAGTGAATGATTCCTTTATTTAAGTCTAAATTCAATATTGAAACATTTGATTTGAAATTATTATATGACCTATTTTTACTCAGAATATTCATGTTCAAGGGATGAAATCATGCAACAAACGTTCAAATGAGTGAAATGTGGCATGGTTGTAAAAGCAGAGAGAAACAGCAAATAAAGCAGCAACTACAGGTCAGGATCCAGCAACTACTGACCAGTTACAGTAGTTACGCGAGATTATAATCTTTTGCCCAAACTCTAGCCACAATTCTCTCTAACGGCTAGTAGACTTCAACAGTATATTATCTATAAAAAGCCTTCAAGGTTGAAGAAGAAAAAAGACCTTCCATCAAGAGAAATTAGATATTAAGGGTTCTATTCTTTGTTCTTATATTTGTTCATTCTACTCTTAGAGAGAGTTGTCTTTTCTTGTAGCTCATGTTCAAGAGCAACATTTTACTTTCATCATTGAGTTGATCATTTTCTAGAGAGGAGAGAAGAGTGTAGGTAACATTCTAGTAGTCCTTTCTATCTAGAATCACTCTAGTTGGAAGATAGGTGGAGGAAGGTTGGTTGAAAGCCTTGTAAGCCAAAATTCAACGACTGAAGAAAATCCCAAACAATTGGGGACTGGATGTAGATTGCAAATTGTAACCGAACCAGTATAAATCATTGTGCATTTCTTTTCACCCTTATCTCTTTTAATTTTCTGCTATATTATATTTAACTATTCAAGGCTTAATTCTGAATTGTTTTCTATTTATGTTTTGTTTAAGTTCATAAATTTCTATTAGTGAACCAATTCACCCCCTCTTGGTTCTATCATATAGAAATATAAGATTTCAACTGATCATAAATTAATTAAAATGCAAGATGCTATGGACAGCTCAAAGCAGCAGGCTACTAAGCAGGATTGCTAATACTCAAACAGCTTGAATTAATTTGGTGCATTATTAAAGATATTAATCTCTACAGAAAAGCCAAGTGGGTCAGTCTTCAACTGATCTTGGTCAAGTAGTTTCTATTGTAAATTACTAATTTGAGGTCATTTGCACAAAACTTTAAATTAGGTTGACCTCAACGTTTATTAGATTAAAGCTAAAAATAAATTCAACGATTCACGTAACAATCTATTCCACAAAATTCTTAGATATGAAAGAAGCAGCGCACAACGTAACTTTCATGGAATGTCAATGGCTCTATACGTAGTGATAGTATGCTACACAGGCTTTTATAATAACAATTATATACCTTGCAAAACTATTTTATTGTGATAACGATTCATTTTTCTCCCATTAGTACAGCAATTATAATAAACATGGACATATATATAATTGACTTTCATCAATTTTGAATTTCTTCCACGAGTGATACTATTTAGAGACTTTAGTTTCTCAGCTGTGCCTACCATATATAAGCTTTTTTCAACAGCGGCTGGTTTTCTTGTTAAGATTACGAGCATAACACAATTGCGTTACAGTATCGCTTTGGTTTTTGTCAGAAGAGCGTCGTTTGTCTTTGCAATGATAGGTAACAATGGAGATTGGAGTTGCATACTTTTTGACCCAAAAGAAGTCTTGACTTCAATAGCGTTATGCGCTGGCAAGCGATGGCCAAAGACTAGAAACGTGCCCCCGAAAACGTTACGGGTTGGTCCAAAAGGTCATTTCAAGAATGGGAAGTCCAGAGAAAATTTTAATAATGGTAAATACCCTCATATTCACACCACAGGACCCCCAAAAAAATTTTTATTCATACTACGTCATATTTTTATGTTTATCATTTAATTATAATGGAGCGTTTCGTGCAATGCTAAAAATAAGATGAAAATTTTTATGGATTAAATTTATATATATGGTGAAAAATTTTATAAATTAGCTTCATATAAAGTTAATTCATAAAATTTTCCACATCACTTTTATTTCTATACTAAATACATCATAAAATGTTAATTTTGATGTGCAATTGTATAAAATATTTTATACTATCAATTAATTATATCTTATTATATACACTATTTTTGTCAAAGTTGTTGTAGAAATCAAATATTTTTAATTACCAATATAATAATATATAATTAAGTGATTTTGTTAAAGACTCTTGCATTATATATATATATATATATATATATATATATATATATATATATATATATCAAAATTAAGTTTTAGTTGTAATTAGGTTTATCTTATTTTTCAGGTACCTATATTTTACATATCCTCACATAAACAAATATGTTTAACATTATTCTTATCACAATCCAAACTCAAAAGTATGAAATTTGTCAACAAGTTGGGTCATCTAATCAACTTTTTCAGCTGATCAACTTTATGCTAATTTCATAATTTACATTTACAGCATGATTGACTTGTTTGATCAGCCTTTTATAAATATATCATTATGATTTGGGTTTGATTATCAAATTTTTTTATTAATAAGTGATTTATATATATTCGATAAGTTCAAAAGTATATTTTGACCCTAATATGAGGCGACCCTTCTGCTCAACCTAAATTTTTGTCAATTAAATTTAAAAAAAAAAAAAAGAAAGAGATGAAACTCCTCTCACCATATTCTTTTTGAAAAAATTTTTATTATTATTAAACTGTTTTTGAATTGTTTATTTTCTAGCAAAAATTTTGAATTATCGCTTTATTCGTGATGATTTCATATTAACTTGATAAGTAGATATCGTTTTAGATAAAGTAGACTCCTCCAACTAATTATAAACATATATAGACTAATGTTTAAATAAATTGTAATTACTATTACTAGCTTTAGTGATGCTTTATCTATAGTCAATAAAATTGTGTAAATCACTTTGATTTACTTATGTATATTAATATTCAGTATTAAAATTTCCGTTCAAATTCATGCTTGAACTGACATTACGTTTATTATTAGTAGTAATATTATATTTAATCAGTTCGATCCACAAGTTAACCAATTTAATAATCCGTTTCAATTATATTTGAGCTAGCATTATTTTTTTTTTTCTACAGGAGAAAGGCACCATAGAGAGAGGAATCTGTAGCATGGAATTGAAACGCATATGTTAACATATTTATGGGATTTGGAAGCGTACTCTACCCCTAACGCAATGCTTAACATATATATATATATATAGAACCTTAGATATGGAAACTCTTTGCCAAGTGTCACATTCTCAAAAAAAAATTTCCCTCTAAAATTATTATCTTTCTACTTATAGAAACTTATATTATAATAATAACTATATAATAATTAAAAGCATTTTTTTCCCACTATCTCTATTTTTGTAATGCACTTATGGCAACCTTTTCTTTTCCCCCTACACCAAAATATCACCATAACCAACGTTTTTAAATGTTCTTTCCTAATATTTATTTGTATTCCCCATTTATGGCTACTTTTTCTTTTTCTTAAATACTAATACTTTCGTCTATAAATAATTGTCTAGGTTTATATGCGTGCATAAATTAAAAAATAATTGAAAAAAATATTAATATTAGATAAATTTAAGTATATTTTACAAAATTACCCTTACTTAATCTCTTTTCTTTAATTATCTCTTTCCACTTATTCTGATCTCTTCTCTATTTAATAATGGAATGACTAAAAAAATAATTAATATAATCTAAATTTTCTAAAAGATAATTATTTATGAAAAAATAAAATTGCAAAAGTGGATAATTATTTCAAAATGGAGGTAGTAGATATAATCATTGCTGATAATTTAAATTAATCAATTAGATTTATTTATATTTGAAGCACTATTCAAATTTCCAGATTGAAAAAACATTACTCAAATTTCATTTATTTCAACAAAAATATATTTATTTTTAAATAAATTTATATCAACACTAATGCATTTATTTTATTTATAAATAGATAATTGGTAAATAGATAATGGGTCATAATTACTTTTCAATTGTTAAAAGGCAATTACTATTACGTTAGCAGATCAACCAAACATGTTTCATGATCTTCCATATTGCTTATTTCCGTTTCAAACTTTTAATATTTTTTGGCAGATAAAATTTAAATATTTTAATTAACAGTCAAATTGTTAATTAATGGTTATTCTCATTTAATTGGAATTCAAAATTCAAAATACATTATAAGTGGTTCCCTACTGTCCTTATAACTAGATCATTTGTCCCTTCATTTTTCCCTTTTCCTTCTCTTTATATCAGCAGCCCTTTATGACATTTCAATTGGCTTGGAATCTTTGGTTCTTCTATCATTATCTGTGCATTTCTTTCTCATCTACCATCATAAATATCAACTCTCTATCTGTATATGGTTATATCTATACTTTGATTTTGCTTCTTCATTTAGATAAACAAGGTTTCCTTTCCCATTTATCCTAATCCACTTGCTGTCGCACTTCTATCTCATTTTAATGTTTTAATATTGCTTCACCTTTAGAGTTTCGCAGAAAAGCTATTTACATCATTATTCTAATAGTCTTGATATTGTCAACAAAATCATGAGGATATTTCTGGAAATGCCTTACTAGTATCTATTGAAGGCGCGGAAGTTGGGGATGTGAACATTGGTGTTTTTTGCTTTTGGTAAACATTTTTCTTTTTCTTGGTCTCGGAACCATAGTATCTAGATTCTATTACTGAAAACTTGACTAATTCGACCCAACCGAACGGAAGTCCTTAAAGGGAGTAGAGGTCTTTCAACGAGAATTTTTTCCATTCTTAGGAATCAAATCTAAGACCGCTAGTTAAGGAGACAACACCTACTACCTTGATCAACTCTATATTAATAAATATGTTTCTTTTTTCTTTATTCATAAGCATCATAAAGTAAAATATTGAGAATTACTATCAGGGCCTATGTTAGTTACCGTACTCCTAAAAAAGTATATATATCTTTTTGATTTATCTTTTTTAATAAAGTTATATATGTTTTACTTTATTAAATTTGTATGTGTTGCAAGTAATTCAATTTTTTTTTTGGAAGTAATTCAGTTTGTTTCAAGCATTAAGATTACAAGTGAGATATATAATTTATTACAATCTACATTATTTTTCTTGACATTAGACCAATTATTACACAACATGGGGGAAGGAGGAGGGAATACATAAATCTTTAAGGCAAACTTAAAGATTCTTTTTGAGGTGTGCATTCTCCATTTTAAGTGTAATTAACTATGCCTATAGTTCATCAAAATGCATTTGTCACCTCATTATTGATCTACTAGTAAATTTTATTTGATATAAATTTTGATTTTGATTATCAACGACTTATCTATATTCTCTAAATTAATTTTAATTATGATAATTGCTTTTGCACTCAATATTTGTTATTTTCAACTTAATTTTAAAAATAATTTTATTACCTCGTGTATTGCATGGATCCAAAATGCTAGTCTTAAAATAGATAAATACTACTCCACAATAAACAAAGATCAAGAATAAATTGAAGATAACATTAACTACTAAAAATAAGTGTAGATAATATTAAATCTTAAAAATAAGGAAAGATAAAAATTATATCCAAATATAAGTAAAATCTATGTTGATGTGTGTGCCTTATCTATTTGGATTAGAATTCTAATCTTCCGTGAACTAAATCCGTAGATAAAATTGGATGGCATATCTAATTCAAATAATCGTGTATCCCAACGAGTCTATATAAGCCTTGGCTTAACATAGTTTTTCCGAATCCTTGGTTCATCTTTAATTCTTCATCTTCTCTCTGTTTAATTCACCCTCACGGAGCCAGACTGGCGATATTTACCAGCACCTGCTCTCAATTTGATTCTGGACAAGTTGGTAGAACAAGTAGATCACATTTGGTTCGGTGCCGTGTGCAAGAATTGGAGGTCAGTTGCAAAGCTTAACCATCAAAGCCACCTATCCTCAAGTAAAGTACTGCCTATGCTAATGATCCCCACCAAAAGGAAGAGCAGAACACAGAGGAGCCTGTATGGCATTTCAGCAAAGAAAGTTTACCCCTTTAAATTGCCCTTACATTATAGTAGGAGGTGTTGTGGCTGTAGCTATGGTTGGACAGCAACTGTGGATCGTTCTAATGTCATAACATTATTGAATCCTTTCAAGAATGTAGCTCCCATTATTTTGCCACCAATCAACCGGGGATCTTTTTCGGATGTGAACTTCTATGAACGCAACATTCATAAGGCACCTTGGTCTGTAAACCCCACAACAACCCCAGATGATTATGTGGTTGCAACAGTCCACAACCAAAACCAATGTGCCATCTTGCTTTCATAAAAGCAAGCCAAGAGTTTTGGACTTACGTTGACTATAGCTTAAAATGCTTCAGTGATATTACATTTTACAAAGGTTTAGTATATGCAGTGGGGCAGTGGGAAGGCCTTGTGTCCTTCGATCTTCGGTATTCAAATGACCCTTCTGGCAGTGAGACCATAGCTCCCAACATTCTTTCCCCACAAAGACTTTAGTGGTTCTTAGTCCCGTCGAGCACACCTTGTGAAATCATTGGAGGGAGAACTGCGAACGGTGGTACTAAGTTTCCAGGTATATAAGTTGGAGTTAGATGCCCAAGTGTAAAACTTTTGCACAAGTTGAAACTTGAAAGTTTGGAAGATGATAGTCTGTTTGTGAGTGACAACGATTCAATATCTATGTCTGTTTCATATTTCTCTGTTTTCTACAAAAAGATTCAATTTACAACACCGATGATTTTAATGATGAACCAATAAAGCCTTACCCTTATGGCCCATTTGATTTGGGGATCTATAATCTGAAGGATGAAACCTTTAGTAAAAACTATCCTTTCTTTTTTTGGCCCGAGATAAACATTACCCTTACAATCCTTCTTTAAAGTGGATGCCACCTCCCATGGGGGTTTTGCCACCACTCTAGTGGAATTGATCAGTCATGTAATTTTGTTCTACTTTCACCCTCTTTTAATCAATGATAATTTTAATTCTTTCAAACACTCTTAAGTTTCTGTCTTTTCATATAAGCTTTACCTCTTGTAATTTTATTTTCTTTTATTCATTTAAATTTATAATTAATCATACCACACCAAAAATAAAAAAAACCAAGGGTGTGTGTGTATATATATATTTCATGAAAGTAAATGAGCATTAACTAAACAATAGTGATCTACATAATGATACTACTGAGGGCATTTCAAAATTTCTAAAACAGCTCTCAGCTAACAATGAAATGATTTACACATTTCAAAGTTGAGAAGCTAGCACAGGAGGTGTAACGTCCTAGAGTCTTAGAGATATGGCAGATGCGACCCCTATCTGTTCCACTCATAGTCTCCTCCGTATCTTGGGTTGGCATTATTTACTCGGCTGAAATTCTCAGGCTTTATGGAGTTAGCAAAGGCATTCCAACCTAGAAGGTATGGCATGATAAACTGCGTAGATAAGCCGCAAAAGTACAATAAGAATGAGCATAATAATATTAATCAGGTTTTCTGCAAAAAGGACAGATAGGTTACATCTACTCAAGCAAGAAACATATTGAAATATAACAGGGCAAAGAGATTGTAGCTTTGGTTTATTCAGCATATGATTCTAAAGAATCCAAAGATGTTGAGAACAGAATATGGTAGAATCAGGGGACGACATTGGACCAATTGACCTTGATGATGTTCCTCATTGGCAGCAATGGATTACTTTAACTAAATAAACTGCTCTATGCAATCATAAAGTTTGTTCAAAACCGATTTTATGATTTAAATTTTGATTATTATAGTTTATTGACTTATACTTGTTTCAGTATATTAGAATTAACTGTATTGATTAAAAAAATTCTGTATTTAAGATACTAACTGCCATGTTGGCTGATGTTTGCATAGATTCCTTGTTGAGTTCAATTTACTTTGAAGGTTGATGATGGGAGAATTTTTTACACGTGCACTCCATGTTAACAAGAGCAAGCTAATAAAGTGACAATATGAAGAATCACAAGCGGATGGAAAAACTTGATCTACAGTGAAGTTTGGAAGAGAAGATTGCATCTAGTTTGAGGTCCTTAATGGCATGATTTATATCATTCATGATCATATTGATAAATGAACAATTTCACCTGTACTTGCATCTGACTTTCACCGCTATTCAACAACACAATTTTTTTATACAAATGAAAATATATATTTTTTGTTAAGGTTATTATGGGCCACTGCCAAATTGCAGAACAGTCTACTGACATTTTGGCAACATGGTAAAAGCAGGACAAAATTGGATCACAAAATAAATTTTGCCAAAATTTATCTAAACAAATTTGTTTTTGACTTCATGAGGCTCCTTTTATAACAAAAGAACTATTTTTCAATTTATTTCATATATGCCTAACTTGATAACTTATTCAGATACTAACATTGTAAATATATAAAACCTCAGAACTGTATCACTTAATAGGTTACCAGTAAAGATCCTAGCCATTGTGTTATAAAACTATTTAATCAACCATTTTCAGTAAGTTACCACCGATGCACCATTTCTTTTTATGAGCATTTAAGATGAGACCTTTGGCAATAGAAGGGCATGTGTGTGTGTGTGTGTGTGTGTGTGTGTGAGAGAGAGAGAGAGAGAGAGATCGTACATTGAAAATTGAGCTGAAAACTGCTAACTCTGCTTTGGTGAGAGGGATAAATATGCTTTCGTCAATGTTCTCAAGCTTGTTTTGAACACCTTCAAAAATTGGCATAACAAAATCAGATTTGGAGTGAATGTTTAAGAAATCACACTTCTTTCTTTATATTGCAGGCTAATGGGTCAGATAAATTAGGACTTATCAACTTTAGAATATCGCTCGCTATGTAAGCTCTCTGCAGTTCACACAAAATATAGTGGACTGAATCAATCGAAGATTTCATAGTATCCTAACAACTTGAAAATAGCAGCCAGCAGGGAAGTAAAATAAAACTGATAAAATAACAGTTACAAAAGTTCATGGAGAAAGAGGATTACTGAGGTTAAATAAGTGACCAGAACCATCCATAAGTGGCTCCACCTTCAAAATTTTCCTGACTTTACCTTCATCGCTGCAAAACAATTTCCAAGATGCTTTAAAATGGTAAAATCACTGCAGCCTCAATGTATAACATTGAACACCCCCCTTCCCCTTCCCACATCAACCAAAAAAATAAAAAATAAATAATATTAATAATATGAAAAATATAAAATGTATTGAACAATGTACAATGATTTCATATGAATATGAATAATATATTGTCATCTTTGATATTGCATATTTTTTATTTGCTCTATGGTTTCAAGACATTATCAGATCCCCCTTTCCTATGCCAAAAATAAATAAATAAATCACATGGTAAAAGTAAGCAATGATCAGAATTTTTTAAATATTTTGATATGTCATGTTAGATAATACATTACAATAATTAGAAAGTATAGCATAGAAAGTACCTTTTGCCCTTAAAAGGATCATGAAAAAATTCACAAGGCTCCCTTGCACCAAGGCTAATTAGAGTTCCAATTTCACTCACTGATAGTGCGAAAATCTGCATTCAAGTAAATTGGACAATCACCTCTCAACTGAATCATAAATTTCAATGGTATCATGTCTTAATTTTTCATTGAGGAAGAGCTTATATTTCACTCCGATGGGTAAGCAGCCATGCTCATATAAAGCCATAATGGCAACGTAAGCCACAAAACTAGAATAATTAAGATAGTCCCGATGAAAGCAGACAAATTAAGAATGCCCTCTGAAAAGCATAATAATGAACAATGATATCAGTTGCTACTTGTACCTGGAGGATAACTGGATAAATGAAATGACTATTTATAAAATTTATAATGCAAACTAATTAACAATGTCTTAACTTAGTTCTTAACCCCAGCTAATCCAAGGCTCGCTCAAAAACATAAAAGACAAGTTCCCCAATTTCATCATATATAAACATAAATATCAACACATAGACCTGGCCTACAGGCAAACCTTGTCCTCAACTCCCTTGAGTTAAGGCTTACTCAAAACAACGTCGGAGCATTACATGGTTTTCTCTTGAAACATTCAATTTTTGCTTAATTGCTCCACTAAGTTCTTACGATATAAGAAACCAACCACCATTACTATCCATTAAACCAGCGTAAATTCCAAGTAATCAATGCTTACATTTCACCGAACAGAAAAGTACATTGCCGGCAAACCAGCATAGCCTCCTACGTCTTAAATCTTAACACATGGTAACATACATGCCAATCCATTTTTAATTATTTAGAGAGTAAAGAGAGAACAAAAGAGTTATAACTATCCACTAATAAAAACTTCCTGAGTTTCAGGATTAGGTTGGCAGACCAATACACCAAACTCAGGTCTTTCCACACAAAATTGGCATAGAATCTATACTCTACAGAAGAAGCATGAGTCACCTGCTTCCTGTTCCAATCATATGTGCGCATACCAACAGCAGGAGCAAACTGAAGCAGGATATAACCTTCCCTAGATACTTTGAATGCCCCAGACTGCAAAATTCACAAGAACAACGAACACAATTATCCTTAATTAAACAGTCTATTATTAACAATAGAACACACAAAATCCAATGGTAACTTTCCATCAATTAACAAAAATAAAATAAAAAGAACATACTTCCAATGATGCAAATTCTGGAGGTCTAGGAGACACAGTGAGTGCAGCCTTCCCTTTGTAAATCGAGTGACCCACATAAACCCTAGGTGGCGAAGCTCCAACTGAACATACATTCAAACAAAATACCCAAAAAAGAAAATAAAAAAATGAGTGTCATCATGAAACACCAACCTTAAGCAATTTCTTAACATACCCATTATTCTACAGCGGCAGTCAAATAAAGAAATAGCCAAAAAAAAATTTAGATAAACCCATCTCATTCTTCTTATTTTCTTTTCAATTACAAAACCAAGCTTAAATTATCAGCAACCAAACAGGGTATGTCTCCATTTTTTTGACAAAAAAAAAGAGGAAAAAGAATTGGAAGGATGAGAAAATAATTACAAAAAAAAAAGGTACCTGGTGGTGGTGGTGGTGGTGGGCGTCGTGGCGGCGAGTTGAATGGTTTGGGGTCGAAGAGGTCGGCGTGGGTGCATTTGACAGAGAGGGAAGAAGGCAGGGTGAGGGAGAAGGATACATAACAAGAAGAAGAAGTTTTACGCCTCAGAGTAAGAGGAATGGAATTTGGAGTGAAACTGTGGTTTGGGAATGGGCATAGCTTAACGGTAGTAGTGGTAATGGAGTGCTGTGTTGTTAATGCTACTGCCGATGAAGAGTGTAGCTGCACCATCTTCTTGTTCCTCTTTCCCTGCCCTTTTCCTGCTATCTTTTTTGTTTATCTTCTGCTTGATATTTTATCTCATCTCGTTCGGCAGAACAATAAAGGTCTAAGAGGTTTTACTGGGTAACTATTTTATAAGGCCGAATGTTATGGTGCTCTTCCCTGCATGGGGCACCGTGCAACTTGTCAAGGTGAATGGATGTGATTTAAAGGTATATTTATACATCAAATATATATGGGGTCCGTTTGGAGTAACTTTTGGGAGAAGATCTTTTGAAAGAAGGTCTTTTAAAAGAAGGTCTTTTAGAAAAATTACTTTTAAAAGAATGATTTTTGTTTGGTTTGAATATGTCAAAAGGCCTTTTAGGAGAATGAATTTTGTTTGGATTGGTTAAAATAAAATTCCTTTTGGTTGTTGATGTGAGAGTAATAGTAAGATTCCTTTTCAAAAGGCCTTTTTCCAAAATGAAAAGTAACTTCAAAGATCTTGTAAGCGCTTTTGAAAAAGTTACACCAAACACTGTCTTTCTTGTCTGAAAGTCATTTTCTTCTCTAGAAGCGTACAGTAAATCTGAAATAGAATCCAAACAGGCTCATGATGTATTATAATAACTTTTAAATTTTAGATAGATTTTAGAATTATAATTAAATATATTTTAAAAATAATTAAAATTTATATGTGAGATTTTAAAATATTCTAAAAAATATCTGTTTAATTTTAGGATCATATAAATAAAATTTTATTTAATTTCAAGATCAATATAATATATTACAGATATTTTAAAAATAATTAAAATTTATTTATATAATCTTAAAATATCTCCCAAAAAATCTATTTAATTTTAAGATTATACAAATAAAATTTTATTTAATTTTAAATTATACAAATAAATTTTAAAAATTATTATAATATATCATAAATAATTAATATATCAATACAACTTCAAATCCTACCTATTACATTAAGAAGTTGCATGGTGCAATTGTATTTCCAATGCACCAAAGATGCCACATTTTATCAATGACGTATGTATTGTCAACAAGTATGTGCTTTTTATGATAAAAAAAGAAATAATTCTTTTTTATATATTAAGGTGAATATCTAATAACAAAGCTGAATTCTCTGGTAATGAAGTGTACACACTTTGCTTCACCATGTAGTGATGATGTTGACTAATGGAAAGCTAACACATGGATAATGAGACCATATATAAGTCAAATCTCATTAAAATCGTTTAAAGAATTAGCAAAGTGTACTGTTATAATTAACCTTTGAAGCCGACATAAAATCCCAATTTGGAACCTTTTTTTTTGTCCCATCCTCGTTCTCAATGGAACCGCCAAACATTTTTCTGATGACCCTCCAATGAGTTAAAAAACATTTTCCTTATCAGAGAAAAAAAGTGGATTACATTTTTTTTAATGTGAAAAACTGCAAATACGATACAAATCAAGGGAAGGAGGGAAAAAAGAAAGCCAAAATAATTCATGTCAACTCCAAACTATCTTTTGGCTCATTCACTCATTCTCATCCCACACACCAAATCCTTATAAACAAGGCAAAAAACCACATTAACAAAATAACATAGAATCATTGACAGCATTGAATATTATTTTTTTGAAAAACAAAAAAGATAAAAAAGAAATAGAAGAGCAACTCTAGTAGCAACAAGCCAAGCAAACACAAGATTTCCTTTGACATTCTCAATCATGCTCCATTCTCACTACAAACCATAGCTATCCTCTCTGTAGGCACCAAAGGCAGATACAGCGAAACCTTATGCCCTTTCTCTACTACAGCTACAACCGCCTCGTTCCACTTCTCTGTGTAGTATGCTGCCTTCGGCAACACCATGTCTGCCACACGCGAGAATAGGGGCAAGGTGTTCAACTGCCACCATGCCAACGCCATGCATTGCTCCACCATGGGCTAGTACCTCTCGTACAACTCCTTTGCCAACAGCTCATACTTGGCATAAACGGTACTGAATACATCGAAGATGGTGGCGCGAGCGGCTGTGGGATCAACCTGTGCAATAGCTACGGAAGTGTCGAGCTTTTGGTTGGCGTAGCGGAGGAACTCGTCGAGGACAAGGTGGAACTTGTTGTATACGGGTCCCACGACTCTTCATGCTTAATGGACGGGGAGTGTCGCTGAAAAAGTACTTGAACAAGGATGGGACAAAAGAAAGGGTTCCAAATTGGGTTTTTGTGTTTTTTAGCTTTAGTTTTAAAAGTTAACCAAGGACTTCATTAATCCTTTAAATAGTGTTAATAAGATTTGACTTGTTTTTGTCCTATTATCCATGTGTTGGCTTTCCATTTGTCAATGTCACCAGTTCATGGTGAAGCAAAGAGTGTCTACTTTGCCAGAGCAAGCACCAATAACAAAATATGAGAAAGGAACATAGGTGGATTGTCCACCCATGACACAAGCACAATATCCTTAGCATAATTAGCCACTGCATCCACAGCTCTATTGCAAAATCTAGGAATATGTCTACACTTAAATGATCTAAATTAGGAGCTATAAAGGAAAATATCTCTCAAAATATTGATATTGTATGACTGATCCTTCATATTCTCTAAAATGTTCTTCCACACATTGATAGCGTCAGTCTCTAACACATTGTGCTGATGACCCATGTCCGATGCTAGTAAAATTCCTACTCTTGCTGCCATGAGTTCCTCAACATAAGGCTTCAACCAACCATCAAATCTTTGTGTTCTTGTTGCCACAAATTGCCCCTATCATCCCTCAACATGACTCCAACTCCAAAGTATTAGCCACATAGAACATTTCAAAGTCCATATTTAATGAATCTAGTAGGCGGTTGTTGCCAAGAAATTGCTGAGTTTCACAAATTGGTCATAGCAATCAATTTGTCACTTGCTTCTCTGTAAGCTTGCAGGTTAAAGTTTGCCATCCATCCTACTTGTTGGGGGTTACACCTGGCCTTTCTTACCAAACCATAATCCATTCAAACCAAATATCATACCAAACTGTACATATCATGTCTATATCCTCCTCATTAGTACTATTGAAAAATTGCAGCACAGCTCTAGGCCAAACTAAATCACCTTCCATCATCAGGTGCGCCATTAACCTGGCTGCATGAATCACCGACGTTATATAGGGACATTCACCAAAAAGATGAGAAACTAATTCTTCACAAGATGGGCACAAATAACAAGCTTGGTTTACTCCAACCCCTCTTGCTTGAAGTCATAATTTAGTTAGAAGCATGCCTACAAACTCACCAAATAAACACACAAACCTTTGGGGAATTTTCAACTTCCAAATAGTTTGCCACAATGGTTTGAGTTGTTCCAGATTCCTATATTTATGATAACCATTAACACCCTCTGTAAGAAATAATTCTTAAATCTATATAAACTATTTAGATTTTTTTTTTAAATATCTTTAAAAAGTACCTTTCAAAAATATTTTTAATTATTTTTTTAATTGGCAACGGGGTGCAAGAGCACCAAAGACAGAGCAGTAAAAAAGGGAAGAAAACTAAGTAGCTCCCGAGGGGGGCTAGACCTACAAAATCCTACAAAAAATGTCTCTAATACGAAAAGGAGGATCCTCAACTCTAGTTATACCAAAAGTGAACAAATGACCTGGGACGAGCATGGCCATCAGCAGCCCTATTCCTTTCGTGGAGCACATGAGAGAAGTTTACTCTCCAATTCTTCTACAACAATAGATGAATTCGATTTACAGCCGTAGCAACTGGGTGGGTGGAAAGAACATCACTTGAAATGAGTTGGATGGCACTTTGAGAGTCAATATCAACGTGAACCATATCCTAAGTCCCAAGCTAACTCTATAGTCTAGACCATGCAAAATACCTGTTAATTTGACTCTCGTAATGGAGGTTATGCCAATTTTGGCCACAAACCTCCCATGAATATGCCAATGGCTTTTGACTCGTCTCCAAAATCTCATAATTATGTCACCTAAGTCATAACTAGCATTATCAAATAATTCTGTTACTTTCTTGCCATAAGAAATGTAAAGCTACCCCAAAAATATAATTACAAGGCTTGTCTAGTGTCGTCCTAGCATCCTTCATATTAGAATCAACCCATTCCCATAGGTTCATGGTGTACAAATTTGCTGAGGCAGCAGGTTGGTGAAAATCTCCCAATTCCAACCAATAGCTTCATCAACGCAATCTAAAACCTTGAGATTGGTTTCCTCAGCAATCAAGAGACAAGATACGTGTTGAATTAGTGGACCCGCTTTGGGGACCCACCAATCCTTCCAAACATTAACACTTCTATCGTTATTCACCTGCCAAATGAGGTTATTCTCCACTTTTGGGTAAACTGAAACTATACCACGCCAAATATTAGACTCAAATTGGCATTGGGTTATGGTGGGAGTAATTTCATTCCCACAATTGTATTTGCTTTTGAGGACCTTAACCCAAAGCACAGATGGCTCCTTGATCGTTCTCCATCCTAACGTTGCCATGAAAGCTCTATTAATATGATTAGCTGTTCTCATACCTATACCACCCATTGATTTATGATCGCAAACTTTTTCCCAATGAATAAGTGGAATTTTCCGTTTGGTTGTTGTGGACCCCCAAAGGAAATTCATATTTAGTTTACTTCCTCTGTTTCAATTTATCTGTTATACATCAATCTAAGAATAAATCAAATTATTCAAATTGACATTAAAATTGAAACGGAGTGAGTATCAATTTTGTCACATGCACTGATTGGCAAGTAAGAAGTTGGCATTGCACATAAAGGTATAGTGGACAACACAAATTTGGATAGTGTTAGCCTACGAGCCAGGGACAAAGAGTTGGCTTTCCAAGCGTTCAGCCGATTCATCATTTTCTCGGTTATTCAACTAAAAGATCTCCTTCTTATTCTAGAATACTATAGAGGGACTCCTAGATATTTACCCAAATTTGAGGTAAGTTGAAATCGCATGGCATCCGCTACTTCATTGGCCACTTTGTGATTAACATTTTTGGAGAAACAGATTCTTGTTTTCTCTTGACTTAACTTCTGACCAGAACTGATACAAAAAGCTTCTAAGCAGGCTCTAATATTGTCAACCTGACCCATGGAAGCTTTAGCAAATATAGAAAAGGTCATCTATAAAACAAAGGTGAGAAATAGGAGGACCTCCACGAGATAAAACCACAGGCTTCTATAAACCCACTTTTGCCGCCTTATCAATAATATGAGATAACCTTTCCATATAAATCACAAACAGATATGGGGATAGAGGATCTCCGTGCCTAATGAATCTATCATGTTCAAATTCACTTACCGTTCAATAAAATATCCATAAAATAAGATGACATATAATGCCAAGTTAAGTCAATCAAATTAGCTTGTAGCCCCACTTCTTTCAGAAAATCAACAACGAAAGGTCATTGCAATCTGTAGTAGGCCTTTACCAGATCTATCTTAATTGCCATAAAACCTTTTTTTCTCCTTTAAAGATCACATTTTTTGGATAATTTTAAGTATTATCTTGGGGACACTTACGAGCCACTAACACACTATAAGAAATGTAGTTCTGATTTTTCATATAAAAGATGACACAAGATGCTTAATTACTTAATTAACTATTGTTTATCGTTAATCCAAAAGTGATCAGTTAATTACAATGAAAGTGGATTATAACTCTAAACTTTATTTACAATATCAATGATTTGCATTCTAGAAACATCACTTTTAGAAGGATTTTACTTCATCACTACCCTTAATCAAAAATTACAAAAATAATTTCTCATTAAAGAAAAAAAAAAGGGATTGTTTGCCACTACCTCAATCAAATATTAACTTTCCTTAAAAGCTTTGTATAAGTGAAGTATGTGTATTTTGCCTCTGTAAATAACCATATTATTAAAAAGAAGAGTGTTTTTTTTTTTTTTTCTGACTTGGTAGTAGTTTAATTTAACCAAAACTCAAAGAAAAATATGAGTTTAAATTTTGCGAAAACAGCTCAATAGGTACACAATCCTTGTACTCTGGAGTAAAATAATAATTAGCCTTATGAGCGATTAAAATATACTTAAACTTGTAAAAATATCTTGTGATTGAAAAAACTTAAACAAAAGAAACGTTCTTTTTTAATATTTTCTTATTTTTAAACTGAAAGAAAATTTTCCATAAAGTGAAATCAAATTTCGAGATTTTTATAAACAAAATTACAAGAGGTTTGAAATATGAGAGAAGCAGTTGTACATCAAGTAGGCCTCATCTTTTGGATTGCAGACGATTGGATTGATCCACTTAGAATGCGATGGGATCGCACTATCCGTCATGTGGACACTTTATACATTTTTAATTTAATGAAGTTTTTTATGATTTATATGTATATATTAATAACTCCTTAATAAAATTTAATCATCAATTATATCTATTCAAACATAGAAAAAATAGAGTAAACATCTATTTTCATCTCTAAAAGATGAATGTGATATCAACTTAATCTTTGAATATTTTTTTAAATCAAATAGGTCCATAAAAATTTTTGAATTCATACAAGACCTAAAATTTAAAATATGACATCGCTTTAATCCTTCCAAAAAGCTATTTGATCCTCCTTTTTGATAAAATATAAGTTTTTAAGAATTTATTTGATATCAAATAATTTTTTGAAGCAGTAAAGTAATATCACATTTTAATTTTTATGAACCTATTTGATATTAAACAACTTATATATGGACTATTGTGTGATGTCATATTTTAACTTTTAGAAACCTATTTAATGTAAAAAAAAACTTTCGGGAGCTAAATTTATGCATGCATCATTCAAATAGCAAAGTGTTGATGTGGTAATTTGGGGTTCTTATCTTTTTTTCTTCTTAAACAAAAAAAAAACAAGTATTATTGGGTTGTGTCTCTTTTCCTTTTTTTTTTTGGGTATGGTGGGTTGATTTTTTTTTTTTTCATATTCATTTTTAGTTGATGTTTAGCATTAATTGGATAAGAGGTCAACCCATCCTGGTCATGACACTTATGTCCTTGTCATGTAAAAACCTAAAGTATGACTTTTCTAGACTCTTAGAGTATGCTACAGAAGCATAGTTAACCTATCCTTAGGTCCAGTTAGGATAAACTGTTTTAATACCAAAAATGTAACATCCTTCTAATCACAATATTACACCTAGGTCATAATATTACAATTAGAAGTTGTTATTCATCTATATACATATGTAAACATTGGATATTAAATAATTGGCGGCTTACAAAATATAAGTACGGATAGTGCATCATGAGTCTAAAACACAAAAGATGCTTTTATAGATAATATGTACAATAAAGAGTTGATAACAGTTACAGACTCAATGTGTTAAGCTAAGATACTAGTACAAGCTATGTCAACTATATAACTAAAAGTGATCTTGACTATGTTTGTGGCTTAAAACTACTCAAAAAGAACTACATAATGTATGTGACTGATCAGTCAGCTATCAGTAGCACATGCAAATCCTTCACAAAGGAGTATGGGTGTATTAGCAAAAAGCCTCCCTATGTACTTACTTTGTCTCCATCATGGGGTGTGGAATCTATTCTCCATGGCGGAAAATCCCCCTAGCGAGTGCAAACTTTAGTACTTCTTGGTTTCCCCCAGTAGAAGAGGAGGAAGAACTATCCTTTGAAGGATCAGTTTCAGTGGACGGTGAAGATAGGGTTAATGGTGAAGGATACGGCAAGTGAGATGCATATAGTGGGATACCATTAAAAGGAAACCCTAGGTCAAATTGTGGACTGAACACGGTAACAACAAACGGGCGGTTGAAAAATATATACATCCTAATGGCTACGTGGCCAAGTAGGTATACTGAGTCTAAGGCCATTCGAAGGTAAACTCTACGAAATCGGGTTAACTTGCAAAATTCATAACTTTCTCTACACAACTCCTATGGACTTATATTTTATATAAACAAACTTCTCTTTGAGTTAACTTTTGTTTGATCGTAGTTCGAGTTTATCCTGAGCTCTGTAGCTTCAATTATGGGGGTTAAAATATTGACTGTTTAGATTTCCTCTCATTCTAGATTCTATTCTTAGTTCCTACTCAATCACACAACAACAATCACTTAACAATAACTAAATACAACTGCCTCAAAGCATCAAAATACCAGAAAAATATCATTAATCCTGGCCCAATATCCTCATCAAGAAAATAATGAAATCCTAACAATGAAATACACATGCAAAATAATTCAAATCTTAAGATTTCCTACCCTACTCTTATGATTTGTAGCCTTCTGCCTTGATATTCTTGATGCTCTAATTAACTTCAATCAAGTCAAGATGTGTCTCATTTTTTTTTCTCACTTCTTACTTGAACCGAAAATCTTAGTTAGCTAAGGGAAGATCTATTAGTTTGATTCTTATGTTTCGTGAGGGTAATAGTAGCTAAGGTGGGTGTAACTTCTCTTAGATGTAAAAGGATGAATAAGGAGGAGAAATGGAGGGTGGGGAGAGAAGTAGGACTACGGCTAGTAGAAGAGGAGAATGAGAGTGTTTGTTATGTTATGTCTAATGTAATCTTTATGATGAGTTGATGGTAAAATTGGGTTAGTTAAACATGTGACTGATATTTAACCTTACTTACCTAGTTAGGTGATTAAATATGTAACCATTAATTCTACCAACTAACTAGGTGATAGACTTTATAACCACACATCACATTTGTCACAGGACTATATAATAGTATAATAAATCTTTGTTCCTTGTTACTTAAAATATTCGCCCCCCACCCTTTCTCTTTATTTTTTCAATCAATAGTAATAAACTTTAATAGTATTATTTATAATTATGGTCAAATCAGGACATTACATAGATCATTTAGAAAAATATATTGCAGTAACTCTTTGTAAGTTGGAGCGTATTTTTCCACCTTTTTTTGATGTCATGGTTCATCTATCAATTCACTTAGAAAATGAAGCAAAACTCGGCGGCCCAATTCAATATAGATGGATGTTTCCCGATAAAAGGTTAATTTTAAAAAAATATTGACATTTGAAACACGCCTATTACTTCTTAATCATTCATATATAATTGTTTGTTTGTTGTTAGAATTTTGCATGTACTAAAGGGTTATGTAGGTAACAAAGCACATCCAGAAGGTTCTATAGTAGAAGGTTATGTGGTTGAAGAATGTATGGCATTTTGTGCCAGATATTTGACTGATATGGAGTCTAGATTGAACCGAGTAGATAGATATATGCAATGTTCAAGTCACGAAGGCAATGTTTTATCAGTGTTCAATAATAGTGGTAGGTCTACTGGAGTGGAGCAGGTTCATGGGAAACTTTAAGCACTTCTGAAATTCATCAAGCCCATTTCTACATATTACAAAATTGTGAAGAAGTCAGGCCTTGGATTGAGTACGTATCTTCACTTTAATTTTCATTAGCACTTATTATAATTTGTATGATTTTTTATTGTCATGTCTTTCTCTTGTTTTACAATTTATAGGGAGCACATGGCTATATTAAGAAATGAAAATAGTAGAAATGTAGAAAAAAGACATAAGGCGCAATTTCACAAATGGTTTGAAAAAGAGCTACTAATTAAGATCAATGCATTTTTTTATTTAAAAATATCGTAGTTTCTATAGAAAATTACTAATTATTATTTAATGAAAAACTAACACGTTATTAAAAATTATTATTAATTTGATATTTAATATTATTTTAGTAAATTTATAAATTTTGATTGTATTCATTAATAACTAAACTAATATTTTATTTTTACTAAAATTAGAGTTTTATTTAAAAATATTTGTAATTCAATCAATTTATTTAAATTAGATTGTAATTTTTAAATTACTTGTATTTATATACACAGGTCATTCGATTACAGCAACTAGGTGACGGGACAGTTGATGACCAACTTGTAGCATTGGCAAGATGTCCAGATTGTCAGGTACTTAATCATAATGGATATATACTCAATGGTTTCAAGTTTCGCACAAAGGATGCTGAACAACACTTGAAAACCCAAAATAGTGGTGTTATTGTGAGGGGAGATAAGCTATCAGGGCATATTGATTATTATGGGGTAAAAAAATAATGGAAATAAGATATTTGGACAACAACTTAGTTATATTATTTAAATGTGATTGGTTTGAGATTCAAAATCAAGGCAGAGGATATAAGAAAGATGAGAATGGATTTATCAACGTAGATATCACGAGGTTATATTACACAAATTATCCTTATATTTTAAGTTCTCAAGCTGGGTTTGTTTATTTTGTAAAGCATAGTGACAATGAAAAATGGCATACTGTGGTGAAAGTTAAGCTAAGAAATCCTTTTGATATACCTTGTGGCGAAGAGGACTCGGAACCATACCAATTTAATGAAGACGATGTTAGCAGGTTATGCTTTGATGGACATGTTGTTTACCAAGCAGAAGAATTGAAAGAATCAGATAATTCAAGTGACTTTGATAGTGATGAAGATCAAGTTGAATATTCTACAGGTGAAAAAGATTATTTAGAGAATGAAGACTTTGACACTAAGTATAAAATATTTCCTATTATTATTTTTTAGCTTATTTTTTAGTAATATTTTTAAATAATTTATTTAATTACAAATAATGATTCACATAATTTATTTGATAAAATATTATATTTTGTGCAGGTAATCCCTGCAGATCTCCACGGGCGTGAGAAATTTTGTCATATCTAGGTAATATTTTCATAAACTCTTGTCCAAATTTAATGATCACCACTAAAATTCAATTATAATTCCTTAAATAAAATATCTAAACTGTATATCACAAATTATAATTTCTTGTTTTGAGATATAATAATGCATATTTTTTAATGAGAAGTATGAATAATATGGAAATTACCAATGACAAACAAAAAATAAAATATAGATCTTAAAATAAAAGTATAATTTTTTCTTAATGAAACTATGTGGTAAATAAAAAAATAAAATTTATTATAGAAACATCTATTTTTAACTATACTAAAAAAATCTTTAAGAAAAAAAGTAATTTCATATAATATAAAAAATAAAAAAATATATAAGTCATTTTATCATTTTATATATTTACAGAAATATCACATCCTGAAATAAATTTGAAAAGAAATAAATAAAATGAAGTATTAACCCAAGACTGTAGCAGGTCGGCTTCATTTTAGAAGAATGCTAGTTTGGCGGGAGCGCTAGATTTTCAGCCTTTGTAAGTCTTTGCCTCCTAATCTTTTGTAGGCTGATAACCGTTCTGCCCCATCCTTTTTCTCCACTCTTCTTTAGCTATTTTCTAGTCGTCCCTTGCATCTTCTATTCTCTCCCTCTTCTTGCCACAGCTTTGCTTTCTTCTGCTTCTTCTTCATTCTTTTAAGCTCGCTACTTCATGTTACCTGATGCTCTTCCCATTATTTTCTTAAACATTGTTAATCTTTTGAAAAGTATTGTTTTTACGCTTTTGACATTGAACTCCATTTTAGTATTTAATTTTGTCTTTTGACCGATTTGTTTCTTTTTTTGAGCATTTGATTCCAAGCTGAGATTCATAAGGATATTACACTTTTTTGATGCAATTTGTATGTAAATTATCATGGCTTTCACAGAATTTTGTATAGACGTAGAAATTGAATTTGCATTTACGTTTTGTTCACTGTTTTGATTTCTATAGAAATTTTCATTGTTTATTCATTTGAACACAATCGAAACGTGCGAACAACCGAGTTATCTTTTGTTGGATTGGCCGGGTGGGTATTTTGATCATTTGATGGGCTGCATTTGTTTTTTTTCTTTTTAAGTAACTTCACTCTCTTTCTCTCTCTCTTTCTCTCTCTCTCTCTTTGCAGTTTTTAAGGATTCTTTTCTGTATAGTTAGTTTGCTAATAGTGAAGTAGAAACTGTTTATTGGTTGTCTTCTTGATCTTTTTGTAGACTCTAAATGAGGTTAGTCTAAAGGGTATCTGTTCTTTCTATTGCGGGAATAGTTTATTAAGGATTTTGGTTGCTAAATATGAAGGGTTCGGGTGAGTTTCTATTCTTCATTTCAATGTTTGAGACTTTGAGTCTGCTTGGATGTATTTTTATCACTTAATCTCTATATCCACGTTAACTATGTGCTCAAGACAAAGGGGATTAATGTTACTAGTTGCTATCAAATAGTATTTTTAATATGCCTCGGTTTGTTTTAGTTAACATTAAGCAATATATCTGATTCAATTGGAGTTGCTGTTAAGTTCCTAGTTATGATCACATTTGAAATCATGTTTTATGCTTTGTCAGTATGTGAAATGGAGTTGCTTTCAGTTGACAGGATGGGCTGGATTTGATTATATAACTAGACACTTGCATAGAGTTTTAAACAAACAAATAAACAGTATATATATTATTCAAATAGACAAATCATTCATGCTAATTTTTTTAATGTATTAAACTGATACATGTACCTAATTAATTAATTTTAATTGATACTTTTATTTATAAACAACTCCTCAGCTTGCACGCTATCAACTAATTTTCTCACAGCTAAAGAACCTGCACTAAAGACAAGGGAGAAGGAGCATAACACGAGAAATTAGATAGCACAGAAAAATCGGGATCAATATTTTGGCTATTGAAGAAATACTTAAAGTAAGTGGTCCAACCACTCTCTATCTCCTTTATTTTTTCCCCCCAATTTCAATATATCACAAAGTGCAGGTAAAGCTTTGCACCTTTATTTAGCTTATCGCCTTTTCTATTTTGCTTTTAAGAATTATTTTGTTAATGGGAAGAAAGATATCTAGCACTGGCCTTCGTTTTCAGTCTGACAAACATATTGTAATATGTTTTTAGTTTTATATTTAGCAATGGCATCATCAAGTCGCGTTTCAGATTTGAGGCATAAGAATGCTGCAGATGTTAATATGAGTCAACGGCAAGAAGGTATCAATAATTTATTCTCTTTTATGTTTTTATTTAATTTTCTTTTACACACATAATAATATATTTCAAATTTTACTTTTGCATTTAGCAATGGCACCCTCAACTCGTGATTTGGTTTCAAGGCGTACGAATGATTTAGATGCTAATATGAATCTCAGCAAGAAGGTATATATATTTTATATTCTTTTAAACTTTCATTTAATTTTCCTTCTTCATTGATTGTAGTATACTTTTTTTTTTTTTTTCAAATTTTGAATTCAAAGTATGCTTATCATAGATTTGTTCTCTCTATTTCGTGGAGGCAATAGAAGGTACAAATACTAAAAAATTAGGAAGAGGAAAAACCACTGGCATAAGTGTTGCAAAAAATAAAAAGAAAAGTACTACTGGAAAGTTGCATGTTACTATTCCACCGGATAGGAAAGTGGCTGTTGGACCAAGAGCTTCAGATTTCATTAAAGAAATATCCGTGAATGTCCAAAAGAATGCTCCTTTGAATGTGATCAAGCGGAGAAAAATCCCTGAAGAAGCAAAAATAAGATAGTAGCAAAAGTTTTGGTAAGTGTTAATCATTTGCTCATTGATTTGGATTTTGTGCTAATAGTATATTAAACTTAACTTTCATTTTAATTGTTGAGTACAGGATACTTTTGATATTGAGGACACAAAACATAACAAAGACGCTATTCTCGAAGCTGCAAACAGGCTCCATCGAAGTCACAGAGCAAGACTTTATAAACACTTCTTGAATTTTGAAACAAATGAAGAGGCTTTGCAGAATAGACTTGATGATGTAGGTGAAGATGACTGGGAATATTTGGTGAATTATTTTTCAAGTCCTGACTACAAGGTACATAAGGAATCTTTTTTGAACATAGATAGATCAGTTATGATATGCAAAAAAATTAATGACATATATTTTTCTTATAGGCAGTGAGTGAGAGAAACACAAGCAACAGAGCAAAACAAGTTATCAATCATACATGTGTCAGGAAATCATTTCAAGCTGTTAGTTATGACGCAGTAAAGTTTAATAAACATTAGTTTCTATAGTTGCAAATACTTTACTGAACTAATAATTTTTCTTATGTTATGTGCAAAATTGTTTTTAGAGAGATCCTGAAACTAGACAGGAACCTAATTTTCAAGAATTATGGCGAATGACACACATGAATAACAATGGCAAATGGGTAGATGAGGCTTCTGAAGAAGTTGCGGTAATGTGCTGTTTATTTGATTTATAAATTATAAATTTTTTATTTAATTATAAATTATACTTATTATTTCCATTTTTCAATTTGGATGCTGGTTTCCCTATGTTAGTTTATATCTTATGTGTACCTGGGTGAACATTGTGTTTTTGTCATGATAATCTAATGCTATTGATGATGCTGTTATTGGGGAATGTATGTTCTCTTTTTTGGGACTAATATGGTTGGTGATATTATGGATGTGCGTTAAGAATTGTTTATTCTGCTTGTGAAGTGTTGGCTGTTAAAGCTTATAAGAAGTAGTATTTGTTGCACTAATCAATTCGCTGTTGAGTTGTGGGAATCATGGTCTAAACTGCAAGACGAATTTGTGCTATGATGATTGTGGCTTGATCCCTATGTCTATATCCAACTTTAACCAATAGATCTTGGGGCTATTTTGGAATGTTGGGTGTGTTTTGGTGGTATTCTTAGTAGCTGAGATTGCGGCCTTATGTCTATATTTATATAGGAATGGTGTTTTGTTATGTATAGCAAGGGGATCTAAGATGGCTTTGGTTTGATGGATTGTACTTTTCATGTATTTTGTTTTGTTTTTTGCCCTTCACTTTGTTCTTCCGGGTTGAGACTCTCTTATTTTCATCTTTAAAAAAAAAAATTATACTTATGATTTTATTCTTATTTCCTTTACAGAATAAGGTTCAAGAAGCTTCTTTAGAAATATTACAAGACATAGATGAGCAAACATATAAGGACTCTCTAATTAATGCAGCTTTTGTATCAGTGGTAGGAGAGCCATCTTTCTATTGTCGTGGTTGGGAATCTAGAGTTAGACCAGTGAAGGGAAAATCTGATAATTGCCTGCATGAACAGTTGCAAAATGAACGCGAAAAAGCTAGAAAGTTTGGCAATGAAATTGAAGGAGGTTGAGACTCGGCTTCAGGAAGAGTGTAACATGAGAGAAGAAATGGTTACTCAGCTTCAAGAAGAGCGTAATATGAGAGAAGAAATGGGAAAACGACTTGAAGAAAAGATGCAAAGGCAAGTTGAGGAAAATATGTTAGCTATACTTTCTAAAATACAAACTTCCTCAGTATGAATAGTAACCGTTAAATGTTTAAATGAAATTAATTATTACTTTATACTCTAAAAATATTTTATATTAAAATTAAATTTTGTGCTGAAACAATGCAAGTGGGCAAGTGACGATGCTTTTATGAATTGCTGCTTCTTTATTCTATGTCAGTTGCAGTTGAAGGTGAGTTTGTTGGATGGTTGGTTTTGTGGTTTTTGAGTAGGTGGTATTAGCTCATAATAGAAATCTGAATTCGGTAAAAATGATACTTAGAACTTTCATTAAGGGATTTTGACTGTATATATACAAGGGTGCTGACCAAGGTTAAGTCACGTGCTTGACAGCTAAGCAAAACAGAATTACATAACAGATTCAGTTAAGCTAAACTAACTCACTAATGGACTTAACTTACTTAGTTACAAAGGAGAAAATTTGGAAATTATTCCCTTAACAGTTCATACAGATGTTCATTTGTTTATTTGACACGTTTATCAATTGATGGTGTCTGTATTTGTTTTTAGTGGTGTTAACCCAAGCGATTGGAATATTGAAGATCTAGAGTAGGATACATTCATATTATTATATATGACATAGGTGTTTCCCTGTTTTTTTTTTTTTTTTTTTTCCTTAGAGCTTGTTAATGGTTTGAGTTCATGTGGTCAGATGTAATCTTGGCTCCTCACTTGCTTGAGAGTTTTGAGCTTGTCTAAGCATTAAAATGTTTTGTCAATTTGAATATATTTTAATTTTATAGTTATTAAAATTGAAGTTACAAATGTCAATAATATTAATTAAAATAAAACATGAATTTCATCACATTAAAAAAATATATTTAATATTTTATTAAAAATAAAATAAAATCTTTTGCAGCGACATAAATTGTTGAAATAGGTAGTGGTAGAGCAATTTTAACCAATGGCGACGATATTTTAATGAAGAAAATATCATATTTGCAACGACTTACGTTACTAGAAAAGGGTAATTTATGGCTGCGACATTTATTGTTGTGGTAAGTTATAGAGGTAGCAAATTATAGTCGTCGGAACATGTTAGATATGTTTGCGACTGGGGTTGCTAGAAAAGATTGGTTTTAGCCGCGACCATGGTTGTTGTCGCTGGAAAAAATGTTGTACCTTCTACTTTGACCATCATGACACTCGCCTAGTGATCATGGCGTAACTAGTACTACTAGTTACTAGAACTAGGGTTTCATTTTACATATGATAAACGAGTGTATTATATACGGTAATATGGGTTTACAAGTCAAATTACGCTAATATGGGTTTATGAAAACTTGCCTGTGGCGATTTTTGGTGTTTTCAGCAAAGATGACACTCCTGCATGCATGGGAATCCGATGATGGCCAAGCACGGATTCAAAGAGCATGAGATTTCGCATGAGTCAAACCGCATTTGAATTTCCTGAAAGGCTACACAGAATCACATGGCAACATTGAACGTGGAAGGTTCCCCGAAAAATCACTATCGGCAGTTTTTGTTGTAGGAATCTCTGCAAAATTGTTGCATGGAGACAGGCGTGGGAATCTGTTCTGCTACCCCCAAAAGTTGCCATTGGCGGTTTTTGTTGCAGGGAAACTCTGCAACAACATCACTTCTTGTTCCCTGTGTGTGTGCATTCCATGCATGTGAGATGAGGAAGCGTGGAAGAGAGTTTGAGACATGGAAGAGAGAAAGAAGAAGAGCTTTTAATGCTTGGTTTAGTAGAGCTCTTTCAAAGGGTGTTCAGCCTTATGGAAAGTATAAGTCAATTTTTTTTGTTTGGTAAACCAAAAAGTTGAGATGCTTTTACTCTTAGTTTTTAAAAATCAGGGGATGCTCTTAGAAGCTCTTATAAGGTGCTTTACAGAACTAGCTTATCCTCTCTAAAATTTAAAAGACCAATATAACTTTACTTCTATTAATGACTTTAAAAATAGAAATTATTCTCTTTAATATTTATATTTATTATAGTAATTTTAGATTTAAAAACAACTTTATCAAATACTATTTTTGTGATTCTATTTATTGAGAGCAACTTTTACATTATTTTATCGAATAGTACTATTATGACTTTTTGAGAGCAACTTTTATAAAGCTCAAAGAGCTCAGCAACTCTTAAAAAATCATGGCGATATCAAACCAAACCTAAGTGTGGAGAGTGTGATTTTTTCAAAAGAAAAAAAGGTTTTTTTAGGAAGAAGAAGGGAAATATCAAAAAAGAAAAAAGGGTTCAAGATTCAACAATTAATCCACACAGACATATTTTATAACAAATTCGTGATAAGAATATAAGTACTATTTTTTTTAGAATTTAATTTTTTATAGATAAATTAAATTTATTACTGATTATTGTTGGGTTAGATTGTTAAAAAATATTTTTTTGACCTGGATATCTCTATTTTTTATTATTGTATTCTTATGTGGCTCTTCCTTCTTGTCATGTGTTCTGTTGTTCTTAATTATATATGGATTTTTTAATTTTTTTTTCCCAAAGTGAGAGGCCTATACATTGCATAAAGGAGATGAATAATCTATTTTTTATTGTAGATATTGTTGTCTTGTTTTTGTAACATGTACAGTAAGAAGGTTTAAAGTGTGAGACAATTTTTTCAGTGGCAGACCAAAAGAGAAGTGGTGCTCTTTTAAATTATACATCTTGTATTTTTATGTGAGTATAGTTAGTAAATTGATTATACTTGGAATTATTTTAATTCTTCTTAGTGTAATTTTATAGTTAGATAAACAAATTAGGGGACACAAATTATAACTTGTTTAACTTGTAATTTGCCTAAATTAATATGTTTGCTTGAATGTAATTTATCAACCTGGTCCATATTAAATAATTTGTGATTTATTGATATGTGCATTAATTTGCTAAATGTTATTTATTTTTAAAAAAGTATTTTTTAGGTGAACTTTTAAAATAGAAATGATATTTTGACATAGCCCACCTCGTACTCCGGGTTGACATACCATCCATCCACCATTGGATGAGTGTGTGGCCCCCACATAGACTGAGTCTCACACCCATCCAATGGTGAGTGGATGGCATGTCTACTGAGTGCGTGGTGGTTATGTCTAAGAATGAAGAACTTTAAATACTTTTTTAGATATATGTTATTTGTACATAACCCACCACGTACTCTAGGTCGACATACCATCCATCCACATTGGATGAATGTAGGACCCAGTCTAAGTGGAGGTCCATTGGATGGGTGGTATGTCGGCCCGGAGTACGTGGTGAACTATGTACAAATAACACATATCTAAAAAAATATTTAAAGTTCTTCATTTCTTGTTACCAATAGCTCTCTTATCCATTTAAAGAAAAACTTGTCAATCAAATTAGTTTAATATCCACGACCAAAAAAGAAAATTACTTTAATAGCCTAAATATTTAAAAAGAGTCGAAAATTATAAATAATTTATTAAACAAATTTATAAATAAACAAGATGGGACACTAACCTGTCAACTTGCAGGCTAATATTAATTAAGGTTAAATTAGTGGTTTTTATCGCCAATTTATGCAAGTCAACTCATTCTAGTTTATTTATATTAACTTTTTACATATTAAGTCAGTAGGATTAGCTTAGCCTGTTGTTCACAAAGTGATATAAATTTAAATAATTTATTACATCATGTTTATCGTATTTAATTCATTCTCATTATCACATTACAAAAAATGAAAAAAAAAACTTGTCAATTATTTTAAAGAGGGTTTTTATTTTTTATATGGTATTTAAATTGTATATATACCAAAATATGGGAATTGGGAGGAATTTACGCGGATATGGGATTTAACAAAATCGGAATTTCCGATTTCAGAAAAGGTGAAATCGGAAATTTCGATTTCACTACAGATAAAAAATAAAATATTATTTTAATTGAAATCGAATTTCAGATTTCACCTTTCTAAATCGGAAATTCCGATTTTACTACATCCCATATTCGCATAAATTCCTCCCAATTCCCATATTCTTGTACATTTTCCACCCAAATACCATATAAAAAAAAAACACCCATTTTAAAGAAGCTAATTATGGAATAAAAAAATAAAATGTTTATTATATTGCATGCTTTTATTAATCTGTTGTTGTTTACTATTTTGTAACAAGTGACGAGGTTATTGCGGCCCCGTCATTTATACATAATGCACCCAAGGTTGAAATACATGAGCATTTACGGCAGGCTGATCTTAATCATGTTGCATAGATTTGCCAAATGCAAATAAGAGGCCCCCTTATTAATGCACTTATCAAACGGTGGAGGCCGGAGACATGCATATTTTTATCTTTCTTGTGGTGAATGCATAATCACATTGGAAGATGTAGCTATTTTACTTGGAATCCGCATCCATGATCTACTAGTCATTGGTTCTACCAATCCTAGCACCATAGCACTCTAGGATATGTGTGAGCAGCTACTTGGCTGCCGACCTGGAGCATATGATGTTGATGGATGTAAAATAAAATTAAAGTGGCTGACACAGCATCTTGGTTGGCTGCCTACTGATTCTAACATTGTGATAACATGACATGTTCGTGGATATATTATCTCTGTTAAGGCACATTTTAATGTCAAACAAGAGTAATTCGGTGATCCATGGAAAATTCTTGTAATTAGTGGCGAATTTAAATGAAATTAGGCCGTATAATTGAGGTTCGGCATGCCTCACTTTTCTTTATAGAGGCCTAGACCGTGCTACATTCATGAATGTGAAAGAAATTTGTGGCTGCATGATCTTCTTTGCAAGTGTGGGTGTGACACCAACTCCCGTGGTTGGCTCCAATATCGGGCGAACCAATTGCTTTTCCCATTGTTCTCAGGTAATTTAACTTTAAATAAATTATAAGTATGTTGTACTCAAAATTGTATCTAATTAACATAACTTTTCACAGATGGAGACAATCATGGTATCCACGGAACACTCCATTTAAAATCTTGGGAATATCATATTAGCATTAGATCATATGGGAGTTTATCAAGTAGGCATTAATATATCATAGAATCTCTTGTAATATCACATTTAATATTATTTGAATATTTGATTTATTTTTAATAATGTAGTTTGTGTGGCAACCATATAGGGATGCTACTAGTGATGCCCACATTCCAAATGACGTGAGAGGCTAGCGGTTATTATGGTCAACTGTTAGCCCATTGATCTGCTTTGAGATATTAGAGTGGCATGCAGCTGACCGTGTAATGCGTTAGTTTGGTTTTACTTAGCCTATTCCTCTCCCGCCCCAAAGTTTAAAGGGATTCCACAATAACGCCTTACATGGATTAAGAGAATCAAGGAATTAGAGAGTCATACATGATGAGTGGGTGATAATGTGGGACCACCAATATCAGCGTATCTTACAGAGAATTCCCATCGACAATTATTATCCTTCCTCTAAGTATTGGGCATGGTATACACGGTATGCAATCAACTGACTATGGTTGTCCCCGCAGATGGAGCAGCTAGCCTCTCAATAACAGTAGTTCCCCATGGAGCTGCCCTTCACCCCCAGCACCAACAGCTCCCCATGGAGGTGCCCCCTCCCAAAGCACAGAATAGCTTCCTATGGAGCTGCCACCCCCCAGTACCAGCAATTTCCCATGGAGGCACCATTTACCCAGCACCATCAATTCCCCATAGACTAGCCACCACCCAACAGCACTAGTATCCTATGCAGTAGTATCCTGAGCAGCAATTTCTTGCACCTTCAGCATAGTCGAATAAGGAGTTATATTGGTCTCCGTGGAGGGAGCAGTGGCACCTATTTCAATGGGATCAACAACTCCTATAGTAGTAACCAATACGAATATCCGTAGCTGTAAGGGACATCTGTCGTGGTTCAAGAAGTAAGGAATCATTGGGGAGAAGGTCTATTAATTGTAGCAGTGGCAGTGGGATCTCTCGTGGGTTATTGTGCACCGATGATTTTGTCATTGACGATGCTTAATCTACCTAACGAAATGTCTATTGGGAGTTTGACCTGAATGAGGAAGCTCCCATGGAATATGTGCTTGTAGATCAAGTGCCCGTACAAGAGGTGCCTGTATATCAGGTGCTGATACAATAGAATGTGTATCAACCGAAGATGGTGACGCCTGATTATGAGATTATATCTCAGCTAATATTCTCACCGGGTGATCAATGGTCAGTGCCATTGATGCAATGGGAGATGACGCAGCAAAATCTAGAACACACATCTACATTCACCGATGCAGCAAAGCTCGAAGTTGCAGGAGATAAGGCTATAGGGGATGATGGTGGCAGAGGAGGAACACGAAGGGGACTTGCTTCTCGCATTTTGCATCCATATATTAATTCCCCTAATAAATGGAGCCCCTCACTAACCACGAAGAAAAAAGGGAAAAGAGGGTAATGTTCTTTAATATAATTATGTGGAAATTTAGTAAGTAATTTCTTGTAATATACATGTTTTTCATTCGGTTTCCATGTTTATATCTAATTAATATCTTATTGTTATTCTTACCCTTATTTTTGTCTCGATTAGTTATAATTTTGCCTCAAATCTTTTTATCTCGATTAGTTATAATTTTACATGTTATTTATTACTTTTACTTTTTAACTTCTTTTACTTTGTTTTACTCTTTTAAAGATAAAAATGATTAGGTCAATCATTAGTTAACTTAAAGCCTATAAAAGAATGAAATGATTCTCTAAAAATTAAAAATTATGTAATATTTCTTTTTCTTTTCTTCAATAATTGCTCTAACAAAAACCCTTGTAATCTACAAATCTACTAATCTACTAATTGTAATAATGTTGATTCATTATAACGAAAGTTACTAATCTACCTTTTAAAAACTTCTCAATCCAAATCATTAAGTTAAGTTTGTGATTTTGTTGCCAAACATCAAAATAAGGGAATAGCAACATGAAGCTATTAATAGTGTACTTGTAAATTTTTTTTATGTAATTCTAATAGTTTATAATTTTTTTTATCTAATTTTAAGTGTGAATCAAACAATTGAAGAAAAGAATCCATTTACAAATACATTTTAAAATTTCTTATACAAACCCTTTTTTATAAACGTAATCTTTTTATAAAAATTTGAATTGAGTTCTAATTTTTTTTGTTAATCTTTTTACAAGTACTTTAATCAAGATAGTGGCCATTGAGTTTACCAAATGAAAATATTTAACAACAAATCTTTAATAATTAAGCTAAGTTTAAATTGAGTAAAGTTAAGTAAAGTTTAAATTTAAATAAAGTAATATGATAACTCAAATCAATAATGTACAAATTCATTAACAATCTAATCATAACTACAATCACGTAGAACAATAAGAATTCAATCATTATAGAACAAAAAACAATAACAATCTAATGATAACTACTCAACACTATGAACTAGACCCAGGAGCATTTGGACATTGGCTGTGACTATGCCCTCGCCTCGACAAAATCCTTATCATTGTGGTCCCTGCATCTCATGCATGTCCATTTCATTTAAGAAGCAGGTTGATCTAGGATGGCCTTTTTTTGTGCACTTTGAGGCGGGGTTAGGACAAAGTCTTGGGCCTCTATACTAGCGCCATGTACGTTGGTTCTCGATGACCCCAAACCCCTTCTTATAAACTTTGCATATTTCACTAATCCTATAGACATCATCAACATAAGCTTGCCAATCAACATTCTAGCTAGAGCAACAAACAATCAAATGACGACACGGATATCGATCTGTCTGGAAGTCACCACAGTCACAATACCTCTGCCTCAAATCAACTCTATAATCTTGGTTATTGGATAACTCCTAAACATTGAAAGCCTCATTTTGTTTATCGAATTGACTAACACGGAGATTTCTGGAAGCCTGCTCATTTGATTGAAATCAAGTTGTCACAGCTTTGGAGAAAATGTGTCCAGCATTTTTCCACGCATGTACCTCGTTACCTTTCCATGCAAATAACTCAACCAACCAAAAATAAGTTGCTTTAACCAGTGCCGTGATAGGAAGATTGCGAGCTCCCTTTAATACAGAGTTCACATACTCGACTTGATTACATAAAGTGCATGCACTATAATAATGAACATGTAGTGGAACTCCATCCATACTCTAACATCATAACCATTAATATTATAATAATAATTTTTAAATCTCAGATAATAAATTTTCTACTAAAAATAACGATTAAGATGAAATGTCAATGACTACATACCTAGGTTTGCATATTTTGGAAACTTAGGTACATGCATAGCTTCAAAATCTAAAACACGCATGAATGATAGCTCCCCGAACGAATGCTAACTAGCCACCACTATGTTTGATACATGCAACTACTCGTCATTTGCATCATCATCTGCACTATCATCGCTGCTTCCATATTGGCCTTCAAAGTCCTTGTCATCACTTTCACTGATGTTTTGCTGTCATTCTACCTCTATTTCTAGAGCTGTGCCTGGCTTAGGTTCTTCCTCTTCATCGTTGACTTGATGGTAAAGGGCAATAGCAATTTCTTTAAAATTGATGTACAACTCATAATAGAAATTTGTGCTTGATGTTGCTGATGTATCCAAAACATTTGTTGAAAGTCACCATCATTGCTTATTGGAATTGCTTGGTGTTGCATGAAACTGCCAAAAATTGATACAAGACACCTATATGTTATTTTCTCAATTGTTTTCAGAGTTTCAGCTTCTATACATTGACAAAGCCCACTCTTTAGATCTGCAAATGACATAGTGCACGAAATAGAGAAATATGCTGGCTTCTCGCATATAAATATCACACCTTCACTTGTGTTTGTAAGAATATCACCATTAAAATATACTACTGTATTTGCACTCATTTTTCCCTCCTTTTTATAATCTATGCTATTTTGTACTCTCGACTTTCCATTTTTTTTCTTAGATTTACAGCATGAACTTCTACGGACGGGTTGCAATGAAGAGGAACCAAGTTTATATACTGGAGGTTTTAAAAACTACCAAGAGCGAGTTTTATGCAATCAAAAACCGCCTTTTACTAGTCAATTGACATCTCAGACGGTCAATTTGTCATAGCGTAGCAGTTAGCAATTGTAAAAAATTAGAAAAATCCAAAACCCGCCAATGGCGATTCTTTCTCAATTCCCATATTCCCGTAATTCACCCCAAAATCCCGTAATCAGATACATAATATTTTAAAAGTCCATATAATACAAAAAAAAAAAGAGCCCTAGAACTACATCTAGTTAGAAATACATTATCTTTTTCCTAAAAAAGGTATAGAGTGACCGCCATGTCAAATACAATAATTTCTTTTAGTGTTATGTGCTAGAGCAAAAAATGACGTCAAGCACCAACACTACTAGAAAATTGTCTGGTTATGATCGAAAATTCGGTCGCAAAATGGATAAATCGATCGCAAATGTAACGGTCGCAAACTACAGTTGCGACCAATTTTGCAGCTGATTTTGTCAATCGCATTTAGGCAGGTTGCAAAATAATTTGCGACTGATTTTTTCAATCGCAAAATCTTGCGACCAAATTTGCAATCGATTTCGGGGACCGTGAGCCGATTAAAATGTTGGCTGTTTGTTCACTTTTTTGCGATCGATTTTTCAGTTACAAAATTTAAGATTTGCGACTGAAAAATCAGTTGCAAAATCAGAATTTTGAGGCAGATTTTTCGTTCACAAATTTGAGATCGAAAAATCATTTGCAAAATTCTGATTTTGCAACTGATTTTTCGATCGCAAATCTTAAATTTTGCGGCTGAAAAATCGGTCGTAAATTCTAATTTTGCAATTGATTTTTCGGTCTCAAATTTGTGAACGAAAAATCTGTCTCAAAATTCCGATTTTGCAACCGACATTTCAGTCGCAAATCTTAAATTTTGCGACTGAAAAATTGGTCGCAAAAAAGTCAACAAATGGTGCACACGGTTTCCCTTACTCAGTATATATTCGGTCGTAAATTATTTCAGTCGCAAAATCGGTCGCAAATTTTGACTTGTGCAAACAAAAGAGGCAGAATGTTATGATTATTATATTTCATACATCTGGATTCAACCAACAGCTCAGAAAAGCACATACAACAATTCATAAGTTAAGAAGTCAAGATTACATATAATGAAGTACTAATATCTAATACTACAACATCCCAAAGCATAAAAATTTAGTATCTAAAGTTTAGGAAATAAATATACTAAGTAGCATATGATCCAAACAACAGTCAACAAGAAATAGATGACAAGAGTTCATTCAGAATCTTCTTCTTTGTCACTAGATCCCTCATCCTCAGCTCAGTCTGCAATGGTGAGCTACAAATCAGAAGGTTGGAAGTTCATCCACTGCATCATCTGTTGCATAAGTTGCATTGTATAAGCTTCAATTTATACATTTGCAACTTATTGACAAAAAATATTAAGCTTTAGAAATATGCCCAATTGCAGCATATGAGTTCAATCTTATAATTCATTTATTGAAGTTCTCATTCATGTATTAATATAATAGCATAAGACTTAACTAGTTCCCAAGAAAACAAGTGGACCCTCAAACTATCTTAAAGCATTTGAAGTTAATATGTTATAAGTATGACATAAGGTAGTATACATTGTCCTTTTTCGATTTCTACTAGGAAAGTGGCAGCGATATATAACTATTGGAACAACCTTAATCAATTTAAGATCAGAAACAAATCAACCCAATCAACCTACAATACCAAAACTTTCATTTACATAAAAAAAATAAATAGATCTAAAAATTTAAAAAAATTAGAACAACTACATACTTTTACTCTCAATTAACAATATAAATAAATCCAGTATCAACTAAAATAAGTACACATTAATAACAACAATCTCTCTCAATCAACCAACCAACCAACCAATAATATACCAAAATCAATCACAAAAATCTGAACTAACTTAACAACACAAATAATCAAATAATGTAAGTTAAAAAACTAAATAAAACAAACAAACTAACAATCTATAAATACATAACTCCTCAGTATTTCCAAAAAAAAAAAAAAGAACAGAAATAAAAAAATAGAATAGAACTTAAAAAAATAGAACACAACTCAAAAATAAAATAGAATGTAAATAAAAATATATAACACAAATCAAAAACAAAATAGAACACAAATTTTTAAAAAATAAAACATAATAGAAATTTAAAAGAATGAACATAAGTAAACTAAAAAACAAAAATAGACCAGAAATTCCAAAAAAAAAAAAAAAACTAAAGGGAGTGAAAGCACCACAATAGAGAAGGCTGATGGCGAATCTCGGATAGTGGCGACGGCAGGATCCCACCTCCGACGGATAGCAGCAGCGGTGGATAGCAACTCATGCTGTAGCGGCTTCCACGCAGCGTCCTTCACGACCTCCTCTTCGGCATGTTGGCGAGATTTACTGGCGGTGGTGTTGGTTGGTTCCGGGGTGGTGGCCATGGGGTAGGACGGTTGGCTTGGGATGGAGGAGGAATGGGGTTGGAGAAGGGTTTAAAGTGCAGAAATTTGGGAAAGTAAGAATGGGGAAGATGAAGCCTGACGGTTGTTTTTTAGTTTTAGTATTTAAATTTGCGACCGATTTTTCGGTCGCAAAATTTATAACTAATTTAAGTGTACGCAAAATTTACTACTACTTTAATGTATAGGTGTTAAATTTGTGACTGATATTTCAGTCACAAATTTCAATAATTCATTACCGTAGATGTTTAAGATTTGCAACCGATTTTTCAATCGCAAAATTCATTATTTGTGATTGAATTTTCGGTTGCAAATATCAATAACTCTTCCATGTTTAATTGTTATAATTTGCGACCAATTTTTCGGCAGCAAAAGTAATGTCTTTATTTGTTCAATTTGCGACCGAATTTTTAGTCGCAAAATTCATTATTTGTGACTGAATTTCGGTCGCAAAACTCAATAATTCTTCCACTTCAATATGTTAAATTTTCGGTTGCAAAGCTAATGTCTTCACTGACTATTGTTTGAGAAATTTGCAACCGATATTTCAGTCGCAAAATTCATAATTTGGGACTAAATTTTTAGTCGCAAAATTCAATACTTCTTCCATGCTACTATGTAAAAATTTGTGAAATATTAGTCGCAAAATTAATATATTTATTTGTTCATTTTGTGACCAATTTTTCAGTTGTAAAATTCATTATTTGCGACTGAATTTTTGGTCACAAAACTCAATAATTCTTTCAGTTCAGTTTGTTAAATTTTGTAACCGATTTTTCGGCCGCAAAGCTAATGTCTTCACTGAATATTGTTTGAGAAATTTGCAACTGATTTTTCAATCGTAAATTTCATTATTTGCAATTGAATTTTCGGTCGCAAAACTCAATAATTCTTCAACGTTCATAAGTCTCAGTCGCAAAATTAATGAATTCTTTCACTTTCGTTTTTTCATTTTGCGATTGATTTTTCAGTCACAAATTTCTTCTTTTGCCACCGAAAATTCAGTCGCAAAATTTAATACGTCTTTACAGCATTGTTGTTTGATTTGCGACCGATTTTTTAGTCACAAATTGCAATATTTACGATTGATTTTGCAACCGAAACATTTTCATCAAGTTTTTTGTTGACTTTTACAAACCAATTTTACAACTGAAATAGAATTATCTTGTTTTCTTATTCCTTTTTGATATCGGTCGCAAATTCCATCCCAAATGCTATAATTTGTGACCGATTTTACGACTGATTTTATAATCCACGTTTTACCTCTGTTTGTCCTAAATCGGTCGTAAATTTTTGTTTCTGTGATTGGAAAAATTCGGTCGCAAATTCGGTCGCTATACCGATAGTTTCTTGTAGTGCAACATCTAGCACCTGTTTTGTAGTAATTAACAACGTATGAACTTCGAATTTTTTGGGTGGTAGTTGTATAAATTTTATATTAATAACATATATTGCTTGATCAACATTCTAGTAATTAACTATTCTACTATCGTTAATGGAAGAAAGGCTGATAAAATTGGAGCAGAAAAATATGAAAGATCATCACCAATGATCTGAAATCCCCAAGAAAGCGGTCGATGGAATGGAAGGTGATAAAGAAGAAGCTGATTAGAATCCAAAAAGACATAAAAAGATTGAACTAAATGTGAAGGGAAAAGTTATAAATAATTGATATTAAAATATTTTTAAAATTCAAAATCTGAATTTATTTATAATGTTGCATAATATTTCAATGAAAAAGAGATCAACATTATAAGAGAATATGCGAATACAACTGCAAATATATAAAACGTGGCCAGCAGAATTTCACGACAATCGTAAAAGTCGAAAATCATATCCATACTTTATTTATTTCTATAGTATACATTACACGCAACATCGACCCTCATATACGGACGCAAGTTTAAAGAAAAGACTGCATAATTTTTTTACATTCATAAAAGCATTACATCAAACTTAGAACTTTTACCCAAGTCGTAACTAAACAAACGATACGAGCAGTCCCACTTGTGGTCATATTATCTTTATTTAACGTTAAACCACAATGCATGAAGGGAAGATAATTCTTATATAAGTAGTACTGTTTGTACCACTTTTTGGAATATTTATCAAGGAGCATCTTGAGGTATTTTTTAAATATTGATCAAAAGAAAAATTAGAATTCACTTTCTGCCCATATCTAAGATACACCTCAAAATATTCCTTAGCGGATGTTCCAAAAAATGAAACAGATAATATTTCTCTTCTTATATTGGCACTGGGTCTACAAGCAAAGCTTCAATGTGTTTCTTCATTACTCCTCCCGCATGAGTGTAGCTATTTTCATCTTTGTACATCACAGCCATATATCGCGTCAAGTTGAGAACACGCATAAGAAAAAGCATTGGAACTTCGGTTGGCCTAAGGCATTCCTCATTGATATCCTTCCAAGCATCTATAACTCTGTTTCGTGATTCTTGAATAGCTTGTTCTCTAGACACATCATGTTCCTTCATATAGCATTCTAGGACTGAGACAACATGTCCTCTTTTCTGTTCAAACTGTTCAACAGGATATAATTTGTTTAAATATTTTTCACATGATAAAAGAACAAGGAAAAACATTGAAGACAATTATTCCTTAGAATTTAGAGTGTGTTTGTTTCAATTTTTTTAATATAAAATATATACTTTTTTGACTAAAAAAACTCACTTTTTATAGAAGCTGTTCATCTTAACTTCTACTTAAAAATTTTAAAAAATGTTGTTTTTAATTTTTGAGTAAAAACTAAAAGAATAATTTTTATAAAAATTAATTTTTTTTAGTAATTGAAAAATCACTTTCTATAAAAAAAAAAATTAAATAAATAAACGCACCATTAATTATGTATGTGGTTCGATTTTTTGTGTCCATATGTGTATATATGTATACCTCATTGGAGACAATGTCGTCCATGAGCCTGCAAATAATTGAAGAAGCTTTGACAATTTTGGGTCCAGTAGTTGCCCATTTGAAGATGTCCTCTGTGGCTATGTCTCCCATGCCAATATAGGATGTTGTTGTCAGCAATGGATAAGTGCATGATACTGCTGATGTGTGGATGTACTCCTCTGTGGTTGGTACATAGTTGTTGTTGAACCATCTGGCCTCAACCATGTAGGCTTGGACCGCCTTTTTAAACTGCCATTTGCATGGATTATATAACAGAAATCGTTGAGAGACTTAGAGTTGCAATTCTTTGTATCTTTGAATGCCAAGGAGTAACTCAAGTGTTTAACAAACTCTCGAATTAATTTATGAATCTTATTAGGGGCCCTTGAGTCATAGTCAATAACGCAAAATAAAATATGAAATGTTAGCCTTGTCTTATATAATTAAAACAATATCAAACTAATAGTAAGAAATAATGGTTTGTAATGGTTTAAGTTTCCTTGATCATTACTATGAGTTGAGTTTATGTAAACGTGAAGGATAAGATTAGTATCTCTATAAAATAAGGTTGAGAAGTTCTTTCGTATAGTTTTGTGATTTTTTTTTTTATATAAATTTTCTGTGAAATTTTAACTTTTTACTCCTAAATTTAACAAAAAATTAAATTATCAAATTTAAATGACAAATTAGTTTTGAATGCAGCTATTTCCAATCAATTTAAGTGAGAAAACAACCAGTATATTGTCAAAAGGAAAAAATGAGAGTCATACTTCTTTTTTGCTACAGTTAATGCTATATGCTCCCACTTCCTTCCCCATTTCTTGTTCTGCTTCTTCATAAACCTTTAAGAGAGACCTATAAGATAATTTCATGTATTCTGGAAGATCATCCAAGCAGCTAATATCCCACCTGAAACCATTTAATACTCTCATTTCAATGACTTAGACTTTTTATATGTTTAAAAGGAAAAAAAAAAGAAAAGAAAAGAAAGATATAACCAACCTTTCAACTGCCTTAGTGAAAAGTTCTAATTCATCAATGGTTCCATATGCATCATATGTATCGTCAATAATTGATAACATGGCAAGTACTTTCGTCATTATTTTTCTTGCTTGATAATATTGGGGCTCAAAATATACACCCAAGCTCCAGTAGTAACATTCCACAATCCTATCTCGTACAAATGGTAGGTTTGCAGGGACGTCCAACTCCTTCCACCACCTAGAGGACAAAAACAAAATAGTATTTATAGGAAGTACTCTTGGGAACCAACTTAACAATTGTATTAGTTTTTGGTTGAAGAGCTTACTTGCAAATGTTGCCAACTTCCTTTCGGTACAAGTTTTGTAGCAAATTGAAATCTAATTTTGCTAGAGCGAGTATAATATCATTATGGGCAGGATCTTGTTGATAGATTGAAATGTAATGTCGTGCATCAAACCTAGGCAGGCCATAATGGAGAGGATTCCTTAAGCTATGATTGACTTGTGCGGCAAGATGAGGGCTCAATTGGGTGGCAATGGACTCAAGGTGAGTGGAAGTGAACATAAGAGCTTCATCTAATATGTCCTCTCCATGAATCCTGAGATGCGAGGCTTCATACAAACTTAGCATTCCCTTTACATCTTTGATAAGTTTTTCATTGAAATTTCCATGCACATCCTTAAATTTGTTGAACACGGCTGGTATTTTATTCAACGACCACAAGATTGAAAAGCCATTAGAGATGACAAAGCACAAAAACGAAATAAGGAAAAGAAGTTTATAGAGTAAAGTATATGCTTAGTTTTATGGCTTGTTATCTAAATTTTTTTCATTATTTCTAAGTATAATTGAAATCCGAATACCAATAAAAGGAAATCTAAATACAAGTAGAGAAGCTGAGGCATATACTAGGTGAAACGCGAAATCCTTGTTGCCTCAATAACCTAAAAAGTAAAGCAAGGGAGCGAAGGTTGTCTTCATGAGTTATTTCTCCATTTTTGACGTAAGTTTTGTGAATCTGTTGCAACACTTCTTCAATCTCACATTCAAAATGATAATGCACACCCAAACGACATATTGAATCAATCAAGTCAACTTTCGCTAAGGGCTTCTCAGCCGTTGAGGTAAGGATTTTGATCACCTCTTTCTTCAGTGTTTCAATTTGTGGTCCGATTTTATGGTCAAGTTCCTGCATGTGTTGGAAAGAAAAAATACTTATTTAAGCATTGAAACAACTTACTTGTTTTAACGATAAAGGAATGATATACTTAACGAATTAAGTGCAAGAAATTAAACTGCCTACCGAATTAAGTGCAAGAAAAGATCACTTATATTATGATGTTGATTGCATGCCTGATGAATAAATACCAAAGGCACGTATAAGTGGCAATATATATACCTTGGATTCTGAAGCACATTGAAGGAAATAATCCTTCCAAATGCTAGGGTGAAAATCTGCAGTATGTCGATCATGCAAGCCAAATTTTGCATCATGGTTGAAGCAAGCAAGTGTTGAAGCTGCACTAGACATCCTTGATTTGTTATAAGGAACCGGGTTCTGCATCCTTAATATATAGAGACCAAAAATTTATTTAAAAAATTTAAAAATTAATAATAAGCAATAACATACCTATAATGTTATGTCATGGCTTATTAAACACATTATTCTTTTTTTAAAAATAAATATTTTTTCGAGTCATAACATTCTTTAGAAATTGGCATCAAATATATTTTAAAAAAATTGACAGGAATTTAGTTTTAAAATACTTTAAATTGTTTTTTTTTTTTTTTTGTGGACAGAATATTTTGAATTGTGTCATTAGGATTTGAGGTTATTGGTTCGCCTTATCACTTTTTTCTTTTTGGTCCGTACATTTTTCCTCCTGTGGTCCATATATATTTTTTTTAACCTAGCAAACCAACGCCTGGCATGCCCTGCGGTCCATAGGTCATGTTGAGATGGATATCAGAAAAATTTTGCACCAGTGGATATATGAGGTGGTTTAACAAAGAGGAGAAATGTGGAGCTGGGGCAATATGAGGTGGAAAGGTTCTCGGGTGATGTAGTTGATTTACCAATGAAGTTGTCTTTGGTTACCGACATAGCATACAGCTGATGGCAGCGACAAGATTAGACATTCAGATTTAAAATAAAATGAAGGTAAAGGAAAAAGGTCATACTTGTGGCTAGTTAAGGTATAAAATTTGGTTTTCAAAATTGATACACTAAACGAAGTTTGTTAACTGCTCAACATAATTTTTTTAAAACATATTTTATAGATATATAAATCCCAAAAAAAAAAAGTGCATCTCCATTGTCTTTTATGAGATCACAGAAATGTAATATATGCAAAAATGGTAAGGGTAGTTAATTTAGATTTTATATTTTAAAATTTTATTTTATTTTATTACAAGATAAGCTACCGATAATTTCATTGTAAAAAATATTTACTTAAACTTAACCATGGTTACATTTTTACTAAATGGAACACATAATTGATTTATTTCCTAAATTATTTTATATTTTTAAATTTATTCTTTAAGTAATAAATATTCTAAATTTATTTTTTAATTAATAAAAATTTTGAATTCACCCTTTAATTTTTTAAAATCAAACACATTTATTTTTTTTGCAAATGTCATTTGTTGTATTAAATGGTACATTTAAAAATATAACTTATAATATAAGATATCATTTATATTAACTTTTTCAACTTAGATGTTAGATAGATCCTTCCTTCAATATAACTAATAATATTTATATAGAAGGTAAATATGTTTAGTTTTTGAAAATTAGATGACAAATTTAAAACATTGATTACTTGTTAGAAGACAAATTTAAAAATAAAATTATGTTAAGTGATAAATCAATTATTTTTACCTTATTAGATTATATTAGAGAAAATTACAACTACTCTCCCTATTGTTTCTTAAAAGTAACACTCCAGCCCCAAACTTTCTCTAAAGGTAAAGTAACACTTCACTCCCTAATTTTAGCTATGGTTAATTCTGTAATAAACTATTTTATAAAATATTTTATTTATAAATTTAAAGTTAGATGAAACGAAAATAAAATGTAAAACATATAACAAGAGGGTTCATCCTTTGCTACAATTTTCTTTTAAACCTTTTACTATTACTGCTATTCATTTTTACAACTATCGTGTAATTGTACAATCAAGAAAAACTTTTAAATTGTTGTGGAATTAATTTTGTAATTGACGGTGTTACAAAACACAAAGATAATAAGGATTTTTACTAAAAAAAATAAAAAATAGTAAATTACTCAAAAAAATTCATAAAGTTATATATTTAGTAATGTCAACAGTCCGCATTAATACTTTCAAAAAGAAATTCATTGTTGTAAACAATAAGCATACTCTGTCATGCTAAATACAAAAATAAATGACATGGACTTACTTAACCAACTCAATATATAATATCTACCTAAGTTGTAAATACAGGGAAACTTAATGTCAATGACCACTAAATATTTAATTTTAAGCAGCATAACATATTTATATTATTAAGAAGAATTATAATATTCATCTAAAATTAGACCCATTGAGTTGGAACAAATAATTATTTATAAAAAGTAATTCATTTGTTCATAACTTAGGTAGATATTATATATCTTACATTGATTGGGGCGTTAAATACACCTCTGTTATTTCTTTTTGCAGTTACTATGACGGAGAAACTTATTATTTGTTAGTAACAATGAAATGCTTTTAATAAGTACTTTTATGAACCATTTATTGGCATTACTAAATGTAAGGCTACAAATTTAATTATATCATCCTTTATATGAGTAATTTATTATTATTTCTTTTCAATCAAGAATCCTATTATTCTCATAAAAAATCTTATTATTTCTTCTCAGTGTGAATGATTGTAGTTTTCTCATTTATAATTCATACTCATTTACTACTTCTCATAACCTATATTTTTACAATAAATTGGATTGTAGTTATACTATATGATTGCTGAGTCTTGCGGAGCTTTTTTTTTTTTGGTTCAACTTTTAACTACATAGTTAAAGAGGACACAAACCATGCATGTTCTGGGCCAAACTTCATCCGCAGAAAAAGGATATGTTGTCATTAATAAACTATAATCTTTTATTAGTAATAATAAGATTTGAACCTATAATCTCATGTATATTTCCCAAATCCTTCACCAATAGCCCAATATTACTAACTTACTTTTTTCACTATTTATGTTATATCAAAGCTAAACCTATAAAATAAATATAGGGACCCATTTGACATGCTTAATAAGATAAATCTTGATAACATAAGATCTTATTATATAATGTCTGATAAAATTTTAATATTATACTGTATTTGATATATCATTGTATAAATATTGTATTTATTAGTTTAATTATAATTATTTTGATTATTTTTTGTTTGTATTATATATAAATATAATTTATGTTAAAAATTATTTATAAGTATATTTTTAATAATTATTTTTTCACAAATATAAAATATTAGAAAGAGAGAGAAAGGGAGTCTTCATATGTCAAAATCCAATCATGCCTAATCCTACATTCCAATATTTGATTAAGTCATACATCATAATAATTATTTTTATTATATATCATAAATTTGTATTAAATATTATTTATTATTATTTATATATTTTAAAAAAATATTATTTATACTTTCTTATTAGTTGGAATAGTTACTTTATATGAAATATTATTTTTAAAAATATTTATTTATTATTAAATATTTTTAAAATAATATTACTTTTATTTATATAGTTTTATTATTTTTTATTAATTATTCTTATTTAATAAAATATATAAAAAAATAAAGAGTGAATATCAAAAGCTAATTAGATCTAATATAATTTCTCTAATCTTGATTAAATTATTTATTATTTTAATATATAAAGAAGTTATAATAAATAAGTTTATACAATACATTGTCTATATAGACAACGTATAATGTTATATCATATAATATTAACTTATCTATTATGGCTAATAGAGCATACGGAGTTTGTTAATTGCAAACATATAATATGACTATGTATTAATAGTAAGTTTAATGTGGAATATTGGGAGAGACTATCATCACTCCATATTATCTATTGTCACTATACTTAATTTGCTTATTATTTAATTTTTATAAAAGCCCTTCTTTCTCTTCCATAAGTAAATTTTTAATGTATTATTACTTCTAAATTTAAGCCAACTCATTTTTATTAATTTTTTTTACAAAAGCTTCTTTTATTAGTTCATTATTCTTTATTTTAATGTTTTCTATTTTGTGAAAAAATTGTTCAATTTTACTATTTTTTAACCCATATTAAATTTAAATTTAACTATAAAAAAATATAATTGTGTCACAAATTAGTTCTCTTAACTTAAAGATAGTTTATAATTTGAATTAAAATTTTCACTTAACATGAAGTAGTTTAAGCATAATAGTACAAGAAATGTTTTGGTATTCTATAAAATGAATGAATGCATAAGCACGAGTAAAATTACCTCATAACAAAAGCTCATGTCGAATTTTCAAGTAAAACCTTGTTGGTAGATTATAATATATCATTCTAAGTTCTTTTTCTAATCTACCACAACTATATGAAATTAGTTTTGCCCAATTATGTTTTGTAATCATATAGATTATTACATTGAAATTGTGATTAAGTAAACAGTACAAAAAAAAAGAGAGAAAACTAATATGAATGATAAGTAATTAATGTAGTAATTCAAGATTGAATTTGATGTTACATTTAGGTTTGACAATAAGAAAGGGATAAATTGATATTGGTTTGACAATATAAATTCATGTCCTATTTTTTTTTAATGTAAAAAAAATATAAGCAATAACTAAATAAATAAGTTAACATAGTAATGTTATTGCTATAGCTGCTTTGATTTGTGAAAAATGATTTTTACCGTGTTTTTTATATGTCAATTAATTACATAAAATTGACTATTATGTAAAGTGAAACATAAATTTTATATTGACATTTTTTTTTTGTTATAACAAATTGGATCGAAGACAATATAAAATTAAGTATTTATAATTGAACTAAACCTGAAAATCACAATGAGTCAATGACACAAGATATGAAAATTCAAGACTTGAACAGAATACATTTATTTACTGATACTTACCTTATAACAAAGTTAAATAAAATTTAAGAATAACAAAAAAAAATCTAAATTAACTAAGTTACCTCTCAAAATATTTGCATCACGTGTATATAATTACATTAAAGACAATGGAGATGCTTTTTTGTTGGGGGGGATTTAGATATTTATAAAATATGGGAAATATTTGATGATCTTATTTTGCATGAGATACTGTATCAACTTATATTTCATTTATTATTAGATGAGATGCGAACTTCACTTTAATTAGGCCCACACCTTATTTAATAGTGGATAGAATGTAAGTTAATTAAGTATTTTATATAAAATAAGTTCACCTATTATAACTCGTAAAATATTATATAAAAAAAATTAAAAATTACGATAAAGCAATTAGAGCCTATTTGTTTTAGGAGAAAATAAGAGGATAAAAGTATGAAGGAAGGAAAACAAGTTGAAAAGATGATTTTCACTCCATTTGGATAGCAAAGAAAATAGGGAGAGAAGAGAAAATTCGCACGGGATGCACAGTGCATTCTACGGTGCACTTCGTTGGTCAAGGAGTGTGGTGCACCTTACAATCTGATGGTGGGATTGTGAGGTACATTGATATATCAATCACCTATAATGTATTGTAATAATATCTAATTTTAAGAAAATTTAAAAATATGATTAAATATATTTTAGAAATTAATTGTTATATACTAATAGTATAAAATAATTTTATATTGTCAATATAATCAGAAAAATTTTATCAGTGTAATTTTACTCATAATTTTATTATGTCAGTATAAAATTATTTTATATTGTCAGTGTAATTTTATACTATCAGTGTATAAAAATTAATTTCTAAAAATTAGAAAAATTCTATCAGTGTATGAAAATTAATTTTTAAAATATATTTAATTATATTTTTTAATTTTCTTAAAATTAATATATTACTACAACATATCACAAATAATTAGTATATCGATATACCTCACAAATCTAAACTATTAGATGTACTACAGTCATAAAGTTCACTATGAATATTTGACTGCAAAGTGCATTGCAGCCGACACTGGGATCCACTCCCAAAATTTTCTCGTCGCACATGCGTAGAAAACTGAAAAAGAAGGTGCCATATGCATCAAATTACTTTTATAACCCCAATTAGAAGATTAAAATATTAAAATAATAATAAACTCTCAGTAACTATATTAAATCTATTTTTATTTAAATAATTAATATCAAAATAAATTTTATAATCTAAATATTAATAAATTAAATTATTTTTTAATATTATTATAAAGTGATTTGTTTATTTAATTGATAAGTATTTAAAAATTAAATTAAAATAAAAAGTTTATTTTTTTTTTTATTTTCTCTTTTTTTTTTTCTTTTTTCTTTTTTTCTCATCCAAACAAACCAATAACAAATTTTGTTTATTATATCAATTTTCAAGACCTATCCTCTTCCAAACTTTATTTAAAATCTGAATATGTAGTCTTGGCTCTGTCATCAATAGCATCTTATGTCAGTAACCAAGGACAGCTTTATCAGTAACCAATTACATCAGCCAACAACCTTTCCACCTCATATTGCCACATCTCCAGATGGCTCCTCCTTCTTAAACCACCTCATCTATCCACCGGTGCAAAAATTTTTTCTGATATCTACCTGAGGACGACCCGCGGGTCCATAATTGTAACATGCTTTTCGACTTAAAAAATAGCTGCCGCTTATTTATTTATTTTTATTTTGTGAAATTCATAAAGCGGACAATACAAATCTGATCACAGCAAACAAGTGGACGATAAAAAAAAGCACAATTGAAACGTGCGTTGACAATGGCCCACTCACCAACAAACAGGCTCAGAGTTGGATGGCCCAAGGCGAGCTTCTAAAACGAAATCATCCACATTGAGAATCTAGCAACAAATCCCTTAAAAGTGGCTAAGGAAATCTAACACACCAATCAGGATTCAGATTCAGATTGCCTTGCAAAGAAACAATTAAAATCGATGTTAATTTAACTTGTTAATCTGTGAAGTTTAGATGAAATCATGGTCAACTTGCAATTCTTGTTTTTTTTTTTTTATTTTGGGGGTTATGTTTGAAAAAGAAAGGAAAAAGCATTCTCTGAATTTGCAAGGGAGAATTATCCCAAGTCAAGAACGAGCTGGACCCTTCACCACCCAATTTCGCTAGAGGATCAGCACAGCAATTTCCTCCAGCCAAATATAGAAAGAACCGCACAACCCAATCGCTAGAGTCACTTTCACACCACACTTTCCTAAAGCCCTTATTCCACGCCACAATTGAGGCCGACATGCAATTCAACAATTTTAATACTCAACTAGCTATTTATCCTGTACTCTCTGTAGGAGTAAGTTAACTATTTATAATTATAATTTTTATTAAATAAGTAAATATTTTATATATATTTTAATTTTTTTCAAAAAAATATAATAAAAATATTTAATTAAGATTTTTATTTAACACAAAGTGAATTAAAATAAATATATGCATAACATTTTAAAGCAAAATAAAAGATGTATATCTAAAATTTAATAGTTATTTGTTCGAATTTTTATGGTTTATTTTGAATTATTTTTATTTTTATTTTTGAACTTTACATATATAAATTAAATAAAATTTATTATTTTTTTAACAATATAAGTGAACTCTTTTATGATAGAAAGAAGAACATTTATATTTATTTTTCAACTTTACATAAATAAATTAAATTAAAAATTAGTATATTTATTTTAACCATTTAAGTGAATTCTTTTATGCTGTGAAAATTTTTTGTAATTGTTATTCTTTATTTTTTATTTTAATAAACTTGATTCTAATTGCATCTTGATGACATTTTTAAAATACATCTAAATAAAGGTCCAATTTATCATATTACCTTACATATATTTACAATAAATATGCATACATTTTATGCTAAATGGTTATAGAAAATAAAAAGTTAAGAAAGAATTTTTGAAAAAAATGAAAGGTCAAAATAAATATAATTCATAATAATTAAAATAAACTTAATTCGAGAGTAATTGCAATAGAGAAATATTAATAAAGTAAATGAAAAACTAAAGAATAACTTAAATTTTAATAATTAAAAAATTAAAACAAAATTACATGTGGCATTTTAAATGAGTTTTTTTATGTATGTAGAAGATATTTACAATTGTTCTCTTTATTTTTTTTTTAATTTTACAAAACTCAATTTTAATTTTCTTTTAATTTTTTTAAAGACAATAATTATTCAGTAAAATCTCAGTATGTAAATCTTATGCGGAATGATTAAATGATTATAAAAGATGAAAATTTAAGGAAGATTTATTGAGAGAAATGAAAGTTCAAATTAAAATAAATTAAATTGACAGTAATTAAATATACTTAAGATAAATATTGCATAATAATTGTAATGGCAAAACATTAGTGAAATAAATGAGAAATTAAAGAATAATTATAAAATATTCAAATAAAAATATTAAGTCAAAAAATTTATATAACAAAAAATGCTTTAATGTTAATCTAGTTATAATATTTTAAAGTGCAATAAAAAGTCTTATATATGAATTTTGACAATTATTTGAATCAGTTTATTTTAGAACAATATTATCTGTATTTTATAACTTCATATACTTAAATTAAATAAAAAAATTGCTATATTTATTTAAGCGAGTTTTTTTTTATGATTTGTAAAATCTTTACAAATGTCTCTTTATTATTTTATTTTACAAAACCCAATTTCAATTGTATATTGATATATTTTTTTATAAGACATTAGTGATAACTCTCTATAGTGAGTTATTTTTGTTTTATTTTATTTATATTTAAGCTTTAGTTACTTGAATTTATTTAATGTTTTAGTTATTTTTAGTTAGTTATTTTGATTTAGCTTCTTTTCTTGTTTGATTGTCATTTTATCATATTTTTATATATTTATTTATGTTCTTGTCTAATTATCATTAAGTACAAGCACTCAAATTGGAATTTAGAGCTTTGATGAGAGAGCATATCTTAGGTGAACTTAGGACTTTTCAGTATTGAAAATTCGATATCTAAATTTCTTTAAGTCAAATTGTGATGATTCAAGATTCTTTAGAAAGAAAAGAAGAAGATCCCCAACTTTGTTGTTGGACACTTTTTCCAGTTTTCAAATTAACTAGGAGAAAATGGTAAAATAAGATTGAAGTTTCATCTTCTCTCTGATGCTGTTAAGTTTGACTTTTTATCACTATTTTAACAATATGTCATGCTACAGAGATCCAAATGAGGTGGTTTCAAAGGTATTAGAAAGCTAACTTTAAGATCTACAACTTTCATGAAGACTTAGGAATCAATTCAAAGGATTTGGGGCTCAAACTAGGCTTGGAAATGGGCAAAAAGAGGCAAAAATATAGAATTATTGTCAAGCCATTATGCTATAGCGTGCTCCCAATAGGAGAATTTGTGGGTTTAAGCAAAATTTTAAAGAAAGGGATCCATTGGCTATAAAAGGCAAATGTTTAGAGTCTCAAAGGATCTTTTTGACACTTTTTGACACAATTAGATATCAGGAAACACAAAGCAGCAACCCTAAAAAGCTAACACAAAAATTTAAGGATTCTAGAGCTCAACATCAAAACAAAGAGATCTACCATCATCTTGAATCCTAGTTGCCAGCTTTGGTTTTCCATGGCGTTTGGTTTTCTGATTTCTTCTTTTTTTTCTTTGCACTGTTTTCATTCCATCATAGACCAAACCCCATTCTAGTGTGTTGATGGATCCAACTATATGGCGATGTTACTCATGAATTAATTTTATTTATATTTTTATCTCAATTATTAAGTATTTATGATTATTGTTAATGCTTTTGAATGATTGGCCACCATCCAATTAATTTGTTGATTTGAAATAACTAGAAATAGGGTTTATAAGCAAAGCTTCTCATCATAAACATCGTGAATTGAGCAAAAACTAGAGATAGGTAAATGCGACTCATGTGGCCATATTAGGAGTCAATAGAGCTTCAACATTTTTCTGAATTAGTTTATAGCTAAAAAATTAGGTAATCAATTTAGAATAAAGAGAATTACTTGACCTTGAGAAAGATTTAGAATTAATTTAGGAAATACCATTAATCAATTAAGATAAAGATTAGCTAATTGAAATCCATGGTAATTGAGTCAGTGGTTAGGTGAAGTCAATTAGTCCTAGTGTCTGTCCCAGTGATCCAAGTCATCTTTGAGTGCTATTTTATTCTCTTGTTTTATTTTATTTTTAGTTTTCTTTACTCATTCGATTCTTTTGGTGCAAATAGTTATTTCTATTAGTTATTCGATACTTGATATGTCGTTATGAGATGATACTTTTCTCATTACTTTATTACTTGTACGATTGATATGCTTAGTAGGGCCACATCAATTATATATATATATATATATATATATACACACACACACACACATTTGAAGTGGGTTTATTTTAAAAGTGAGAAAATAAATATATACTTATTTTTAGAATAATAAAATATATTGTGTCTCAATTCTATTAAAAATAATAAAGGTAATATATATCACTTTCTCATCTTAGAGATAAGTTTACTTTAAACATTTGTTTGGAATGAGAAAAACAAGAGAAAAGAAATTAGCAAAGGAGAACATAAAAGGAATATTGTTTTTTCCGTAATCTAATGGAAAGAAAATATGAAGATGAGAGTTTGTATGGTAAATTTATTGTCTTTATAATCTTTCTTTATTAGTCATAAAAGATAACTACATAAAAGTTATTTTTTGTATAATTATTTTTTTTTCATTTTTAATAAAATAAGCAAATATACTTTTTTTTTCTTATTTTTCATTATCTTTTTGTATCCAAACAAAAAAAAAAAAAGAGATTAAAAAAGAAAGAAAGAATAAGGAGAACAAAAAGATATTAGAGGATTTTATCTTATCTTTATTTAAGAGTTTAAAATACATAAGAGAAAGAAAATAAAAGATATATATATATATATATATATATATATATATATATATAATTTTTCTCTTTTATTAAAATAATTAAATATAATTAATATGTATTATAATAATATTAGTTTTAAAAAAATTGAAACAGTAAAATTATTTTAATAAAAGGTAAATTTTTTATATTAACTATTTCACTGTTACAGGAAAATACAACGTCCTCTACCTTGATTGGACGACGTTTAATGTAATAGGATTTGCAACACCTGCCAGTCGCCATCGCGCTTTAATTATTTGTACGTGATTGACAAAGAAAAGACACAACTCATTATTCAATGCTTAGTCGGTATTTTTCACGTGCTATTTTTGAACAGTAATAGATCCAAAAAAATTTAGATAATAATAGCAAAAATAATATATAAATATACCAAAAAATTTTATATAATTTTTCATTTAATATGAGATTAAATATAATAAAATAATAAAAACACATTTACATATGTTACTAAATTTTCCTTTTTAAATTTTAGTTGATGCATGAGGCTCCACCCTCTTATGCATCGATCCGTACCTGTTTTTGAATATCGACACGGATAGATTAGACAGCCGCTCAATGGCTTTTACAATCAAATTAGATTACCTTAAGTTAATTTTTTATTAAAAAAATTTATTAAATAAGTTAGGCTTATGTCCTAGATGAGCTACTCACAAACTCTTCATCACTTAGAAAATGGACATGGATATATAGAAGGGGATGAAATGATGACAGATAGCATCGCAGGAATGGGAGTTTGATGCTTTTTTGCGAAATCAAGCCCGAATTATGAGTTGGAGTTTTAGTTTTTCTTGGTTTGATATGATGTATTCTTTGTTATGTTTTGTTTTGCACATTGTAATTGTGTTAATTCTGTTGTGAACTTTGTTTAGTGCTGTATTTTATCTCCTCTACATACTTTGGTGGGTTGTGCATGTTCTCTCCATCCAAAAAAAAAAAAAAAACTAATTTTTTTAACCAAAAAGCACTTATTATTCAAAATTTTTTTATTATAAATTAGAGTAAACGCTCAAATTAATTTTTAATCAAATAGCATCAAACACATTAATTCCCGAAAATAAAAATTTCTTGCATAGTTTCTGAAGATTAAAAATATTAGTCATATATAAACAAAAAAAATTAGACATACTGTTCTATTTTAGAAACTAATCAATTTGATGGTTATAAAGACTAAATAAGACTGATATGACTATAATTTTTAATTCTTAAGGATCATATATATATTTAGATTAAAGAGTAAACTTTTAAATTGACCCCCAAATTGTAAGTGTCAATTAAAATTGTCTTTAATATTTTAAAATTATCATTTTAATTCTTGTATTACATTTTGTCAATCAAACCGATCCCCATATTAACATATTAAATATTAATTGAACTAATTTAAATTCAAGCTAAGAACTAATTTGATTTATAAAGTCATTTTGTTTGTAATCCCTATATTAACATATTAAAGATTAATTGAACTAATTTAAATAGATAAACTAAGAACTATGATATGATTTATAAAGTCATTTTGTTTGTCTTCTTCTAATTAGATATAATGTTCATAACCACGAGAGTCTCTTGTAATAAAGGCACTAGGATTTGTAGGACCGGACCAGGATTTCTCTGATCTGTTAGGTCCTACAGCGGTAATCAATTGTCAATTGTAGGACCGGATTGGTTCAAACAATGATGTTGAAGAGGATAAAGTCTTAGACGTTTATATAACAAAAGAAAAAAGTCTTGTTTTATTTTATTTACAAATTGATATTTAAATTATTTTATAAAAAAATTGATAAAAATAAAAATATTAAAAATTCATAAAACCAAAATGTTAAGCTATAAATAAAATAGAACAACATTTTTTTAAAAAGAAAAACTTTAAAGCACCTAATAATTTCACTATCTCATGGATTATTCTTTTTAAAATATCATTTCAAATTATCTCATAGTTTGATGATTGAAAAGATCGTTTTATGCTATAGAAATTAGTTGTTAATCTACTAGTCTTTTTTCAAAATAAAATATTATTATTTTCTAATTAATCACCTTTTTTTTATGAGTATTGCTCGATGGAGAGAGTATCAATAATATTTTTTATTATAAATTGTCAATAATTGATACCGGATCAATCGTATATATGGATCGAGAAGTAATAAGTTAATGTTTGACTTATTACACTTTGTTTGAGTGATGTCTTGGCTGTGTGTGTGTGAGAGAGAGAGAGAGAGAGAGAGGAGTGAAGTGGATGAAAAATATATTGATCAAACTTGGTAAAATATGGACAGTGAATACCTATTTATATAAGAGGTGCTAAGGAGTAATAGATTTTCTAACCAAAAAATTAATTATAGTTATAAGTAACTAACTAAGTTAAATTAACAATTAACTATTCTAATACCCCCCTCAAGGTGGGAAGTAAATGTCAGCAATTCCCAGTTTACCAATGAGATTCTAAAATTGGGTAGCAGAAACTGATTTGGTTAGCAAGGCTGCGAGTTGGTGCAGGCTAGGAACATGCACCAATTGGACGACACCTTGATTGACCTTTTCTCAGATGAAATGGCAATCAATCTCTATAAGTTAATTTTGAAATGGCAATCGTTTTCTTTTTATGTTTCGGGTTTGCTTTGTGTTTATGATGTTGTAGATTTTACAGTTCGATTTTACGCATTTTGGCTTTGATGGGGACTTAGCGGTGTTGTTTCATTAATTTTCCCTATTTGTTGGGTTGGTTTTCATGTTTTTGTCATGGGTGCTTTGTTTTGTGGTCTCCAACAATGGTGCATTGGTTGTCACAGACATATTTGGGTGGTACACTAATGCTTGGAAAAAGCAAGAGGGTCTTTTGGGTGGTGTCTTGAAGATGATCAGGTGCAAGAAATGTTGACAGTCTTGGTCTCGAGGTAGCTCAAGTTGTTGTATGGGGTTTCAAGTATAGTGTTTTGTGCATTTGTGTTGCATGTTTAGGGAACCTTGTCTCATGTTTTGTGGTTTCTTTTTGGATTGTTTTGTGTTTGCTCCTCTCTCCTTTGAGAGTTCAGCCTTATCCAATTATCAAAAAAACAAAAAGGAGGGATTAGTGGACAAGTGAATGGCTAACTAGTTGTCACAGAAAACCATAGCTGAAGGGACATCAATTTCAAAATCCTTGAATAAAGCAGTGAGCCAAGTTATTTCACTAGCTATGATAGGCAATGCGTGATACTTTACCTTCGTTGAGCTTCGAGAAATGGTAGCTTGCTTCTTAGACTTCTAAGAACAAGGGAATCACCCAAGAACATACACAACTTTGTTGTAGATCTTTGGGTGTTCGAGCATTGACCCCAATTTGCATCGGCATAGCCTTTCAATGCCAACTAAGACTTGGCTGAGAACAAAAGTCCTTGACCAGGAAAAGACTTAATATACCGAAGAAGGTGATGAATGGCATCCAAGTGGTAACCGAGGAAAGGACATGAATTAACTTAATTTAGTAATAACATATGCAATATTAGGACATGAAATGGTAAAGTACATGAAACTACTAATCAACCTGCAGTATAGTCAGGGAAACATCTTCAAGCTGTTCACCCTCATATGCACTTAACTTCATATTCGGGTCCATGGGTAAAGAGGCAAGTTTGGCATTGAGGAAACCTATATCTTTCAGCAAGGACAAAGCATATTTTCTTTGAGTAAGGCATGTTCTCGAAGCTTACCGAGCAATTTCCAACCCTAAAAAATATTTCAAATCACCAAGAATCTTCAACTTGAACAAATATTGGAGCTTGGCTTGGACTTTCAACATCTTACCTCAGTTTGGCCCTCCCAAGATGATGTCGTCAACATACACAAGGATAAGGGCGTGCACGGGTACGAGTCAATCTGCAAATTCGAGCAACCCGACCCGACTCGTGGAAAAAAAATTGGGTTGGGTGGGTTATCGGGTATATCGGGTAAAGCCCGATTAACTCGCCTAGTATAAAGGTCGAGTAAACCCGTTACCTGACTCGAAGACCCGAACCCCTACTTCCTTTTTTTTAAAAAAAATACAAAAGACTTATCACTTATTATGTCTGTCTTACACTGTCACAAAGTTCATAGTTCACAGTGTACCCTAAGGGTTTCCCTTTCCCTTTCCCTTTCCCTTTCTCAGTTTCGCCTTATACACCATTGCTTCCCACCCCTCCATCCTCCATCCTCCCCATCCCCTTGTCAATCTTTCCTCGTCGCTCGTTCTCCACCATGTCCCGTCCCTCACTGTCATCGACCCGTCACACATCGCAGAAGGAAGCGTTGTCTATAGCCATTGCAAGAGTGCACGAAGTGCATGGAGGAAGCCGCCGTTCATGGGTCCATCATCACAGCCCAGAAGGAAGCCACCTCCGAGAACGACGAGAAGGAAGCCACCATAGGTCAGCCGTGAAGAAACTCTCCCGCAAAGTGAAGCCTCCGCCACCATGAAACCCCTTCGTCACCGTGAATCTTTCTGCTGTCGAGAAGGGAGAAGCCCTCATCAATCATTAAATGTGAGATTCTGACCTTATTCTGTGATCCGTGTGTGATTTTTTCTTATTCTGTTCTGACATCTAACTTGAGAATTTAGTGTATGAATTTTAGGGTTAATGAGTTATTAGTATTGATTTTGACATGAGATTCAGGGGGTAATTTCAACTTCTATTAGTGATTTAGTGTTGATCACTTTATTTTTAATTTTTGATTTCTATTAGTGTTGACCTGTTCTGACCATGGTGGTTTATTAGTGTTTAAATTTTTTTACTTTTTGTAGTTGTAAGGTCTGAAATTGAAATCATTTCATTATCTTGTCTTGTTAATGTTGTTGCCTTGTTAATTGAAAATTGAAATCATTATTGTTAATGTCAGACTGTGCCATTGCTTTTTTCTTTCATTGGAGATTAATAATAATATAACATGATTTTTTTTTCGCTTGAAATGGCAGTTACAACTTACAAGTCAAGAAAAGAAAATGGCGAAAGATCGAGAATTAGGCTATGAAGGAATTGGGACCCAAAATACAAGTGGGACACAAGTTGGAAGTGCTCCAACTCCAACAAGTGGGACTCCACTTTCAACTCCAGTAGCTAATCCAACTTTAGAAGGGACTCAATTAGCAGCTACACCTTGTACGGATCAAAATCCAATTCCAGCGGTTGACACTTCTTCACAAGATGTAGGTACTAAAAGAAAACCTAGTAGACCTCCTTCACATGTTTGGGCTCATTTTACTAAAGATAAAGAGAATGATAGGGCTATTTGCAATTATTGTGAAAATTCATATGCATCTAATAGTGCTAGTCATGGCACCACCAATCTTATTAAGCATTTGAGAGTTTGTAAAAAGAACCCACATAGGGAGGAAGATAAGAAGCAAAAAACAATTGCTTTTGGAAAACAAAGTAAGGATGACCCTGTGAGAATGAAGCTTGTAGAATTCAACCAAGAATAATTTAGGCTTGATCTTTGTAAAATGATAATTATTGAAGAGCTTCCCTTTAAATTTGTTGAGAATCTTGGCTTTAAGATTTTCATGGCTTCAAGTCAACCAAGATTTAAGATCCCTACTAGAACAACTATTGCTAGAGATGTCATGCAAATGCTTTTAGAGGAAAAACTTAAATTGAAATCCATATTGTCAATGAACCATCAAATGGTTTCTTTAACAACTGATAGATGGACTTCAATTCAAAATATTAATTACATGTGTGTGATTGCTCATTATATTGATGAGGGATGGGAGTTGCAAAAGAAAATCTTGAGTTTTGATTTGATTACGGATCATAAAGGTGATACCATCGGGAAAGCTTTACAGAAATGCTTGAAAGAGTGGGGTATTATGAAGGTTTGCACTATAACTATGGATAATGCTAGTGGTAATAACTCAGCATTAACTTATTTGGTGAGGGGTATGACCCATTGGAACGGGGCTACCTTGCTGAAGGGAGAATACATGCATATGAGGTGTTCTGCTCATATTTTAAATTTGATTGTGAGTGATGAGTTGAAGGAATTGGATTCCTCCATAGCTAGAATTAGGGCTGCTTGTAAATTTGTGAGATCCTCTACATCTTGCTTGGCTTCTTTTAGGAGGTGTGCCCAAGAGGGCAATATAACTAGCAGTCAAATGCTAGTTCTTGATGTGCCAAATAGGTGGAATTCCACTTACTTGATGTTGGAAGTGGCTGAGAAATTTGAAAAGGCTTTTAGTCGCCTTGAATATGGTGATAATAGTTCATTCTCGAATGCTCTTGATAGTGAGGGAGGAGCTCCTAGTACCGATGATTGGAACCGTGCACGTATTTTCATTAAATTCTTGAAGATTTTCTATGATGCTACACTTTCATTTTCTGGTTCATTGCATGTTATTGCAAATACGTTTTTTCATGAGTTGTGTGAAATTCAGAATACTTTGATGGGTTGGATTCAAAGTGATGATAATGTGTTGCAAAGGATGGCTATAAGTATGAAATCTAAGTTTGACAAATATTGGGATGTCAATGGGATAAATTATCTTTTGTTTGTGGCTGTTTTTCTTGACTTGTGATTTAAGTGGGAGTATATTGAGTTTTGTTTCATAGAAATGTATGGTGATGAAAAGTCCAAGGGCATATTGAAAAAGTTGAATGATATCATAAAGAATTTGTTTTCTCAATATATGTCATTGAATCCCCTTCCTCCTGATGCTCATACTTCAAGTGGCTTATCATCGGATGTTACGTCACAATCTCAAATTGAAAGCAATGATGATGGTAGTAATGCAAACCTTTTAGATAAGTTTAGACTAAAGGTCAAGAAAAAGCAAGGTGAGCTCAAGAGGAATGAGTTGGATAGATATATGGAAGATGATGTTAAGGATAATTATGAGGGATTTAATGTTTTGAGATGGTGGAGAGGAAAGACGGTGAAGTATCATGTTCTATCTTGTATGGCTAGAGATATATTGGCCATTCCAGTGTCTACAGTATCATCTGAGTCAGCTTTTAGCATAGGAGGTCGTGTGCTTGATCCTTACTGTAGTTCTTTATCTCCTACCACGGTGGAGGCTTTGATTTGCACACAAAATTGGTTGAGGCCTCCTAAGAAGAAGATTGATATACGAGATCAATTACAAGATCTTGAGAAAGTTGAATCAGGTATATAATTAATAATTATCATTTTGAGTTTTTAACTTTATTATATTCCTTATTACTTATCATTTGACATAATGTCCTTTCTTGTTGCATTTTTGTTCTACCAGAAATTTCAAGAGTTTCAAGACTTGAAGATGTTGAGATTTAGAGTGCTTTACAAGTTTAACCATTAGGTGAAATCAATTTTTTTTTCTCATTCTTATACATTTAATATTTCATTAAAATATCTTCTAACAATTGTTTTTTGTTAGGGCTAGAAATTTGAAGGACTTGAAGGCTATGACTTTGAGGAGAAGACAAATTGCTCAAGAATTTGTGTTGTCATTTTCTTTCTATAGTTGGAACTTGGGAGTTGTTGTTATGCTATTGATATTCTATTGACTTGCTTATTTGATATTTTGTTGATTTGCTCAAACTACTTATTTACTTGTTTTGGCCATTTGAGATTTTTGCTATAATGGCTTTTGGATTGGATCGATGAATGTTGTTAGATTATTGATATTGGATTGATGAATGTTATTAGATTGAGACTTGAGAGTTTGTTTTCGTGTTTGACTTTTTTATTCTGACATTCTGTAATTTGTGAGAAGTGAGCCACTTTTCCATTTGAATTAATTTTGATTTATGTTAGTGTATAGTTAGATTTATTAATGATTGATATTGTATAATTTATAATATATTATTATATTTCATGGTTATCTTTAGATTGCAAAAATATAATTTACAGGTTTGAAAAATGTCATAAAATTTAGGGGTGTGATCAATTTGTCTTTCATCCTTTAAAAAAAAAAAAAAGGAAGAAGCTGCCTACCCGACTACCCGACCTGATCTAACCTGAAAATGTTCAGGTTGGGTTGGTTCAGGTTAAGGGTAAAAATGACAAAAAATCGACTTAACCCAACCCAAGACTGTTTAATTGGTTTAGGTATTTTTTCCTTCTAAACCAAACCCGACCCGACCCGACCCATGCACACCTCTACGCAAGGAGAATGACCAAGGAAGAACCAGAGTTGATGTGAAAAAGCGAGTAGTCACTCTTGGACTATAGAAAGGCATGTGCTATGAAAGTGGTGGAGCATTTGTGAAACCACTGTCTTGAAGCTTGACACAAGCCATATATGGACTTGTTCAAGTGATATACTAAATTCCTCCTTGCTAGAGTAACCCAAGGGTAAATCCATGTATACTTCCTTAAAGAGATCACTATTGAGGAAGGTGTTATTGACATCAAACTGAAAAAGATGCCAATGATGCACAGTAGCCACACTCAACAAAACTCTAAGCATTGTCAACTTTGCTGTCGGAGAAAAAGTATATAAGAAATCCACTCCCACTTGTTAGGTGTACCCCTTAGCCACTAATCGGGCTTTGTACATATCAATAGTCCCGTTTTATTTGTATTTAACCTTGTACACCCACCTATAACCAATAGTGTGTTTGCCTTCGAGCAACGGAGCAACTGTCCACGTATTGTTGTCCTCCATAGGTTTCAACTCTTCATCCATGGGTTGCTGCCACTAGGGTAATTTGATAGCTTGATGAAAAAACTAAGGCTCAAACTCACTGGAAACTTGAAGGATATAGGACTAATATGATGTGGACAGTGACACGACTACAAATAAGTTAAACTACACTATTGTAGTCATAATCCTATAAGTAGGAGGGTGGTCTGGAGGGACGATTAAACCGTATAAGAACTTGTGTTGAAGTGGAAGTTGCTGGAACTAATGGTATTGCACTAGAGCTAGAGGCAACATAAGTATCAACTATAGGGGAATTCAGTTGTGGCAAAGGGATGGACCAATCACGAAATTATTATCGAACTGTCAACATCAAATCTAGAAAAGGATCTACATTTGAATGGCACTCGAATATATGGTGAAAAGGAAAAACACCTTCATGAAACTCAACATCCCTGGAGATAAAGAATTGGCAGGTCTTTAATTCATATAGTCGATAACCTTTGTAACCCAAAGGATAACCTACAAAGATGGAAGGAGTCGAGCGTGACCAGAACTTGGAGCGCCGAGATTTAAGAGTCGTTGCATAGTAGAGACAGCTAAACACCCTCAGCTCATGATAATTAGGAAGCTTTTGAAATAACAATTTGGATGGAGACACAAAATTCAACATAGGAGTAGGAAGCCGGTTGATCAAGAAGGCCTTGATCAATGCACTCTCCCCAAAAACTAATTGGCACCTTAGATTGTAAAAGAGTGCTCATGCAATATTAAGCAAATGTTAATGCTTCCTTTCGACAATTGAACTTTGTTCAGGGCATTGTACATAGGAAAACTGATTAATAACACCCTTCTGTTGCAGAAATTCAGTAAGTGCCAATTCCTTAGCCTTGTTTGAACGAATCTGTTTAATTATCTTACCAAATTGTCTCAATCAAGGAAAAGAAAAACTGAACCAAACTATTAGTAGCCTCTGACTTAGCAAATAAATCCATGTAAAATGAGTGCAATTATCCACTATGGTAAGAAAATATCTCATTCCATTATATGTGGGGGGTGTGGTAAGGCCCCCAAATGTCACAATGTACAAGATCAAATAGATTCTTAGACATGTAATTATTCGAAACAAAGGAAAGTCTATGAAGTTTAGCCAAAGGACAAGCTATACAATTAGACAATGAAGAAATAGAAATAGGCAAAATAGACCTAAGTTTATTCAAAATTTTACTAGATAAGTGGCCTAAACAAGCATGCCAAGTATCTAAGGAAACATGCTAAGTAGCATACAACTTGTTGAAGTCAACAATGGATAAAGAAGAGGACACTTGCCGCAAGACATAGAGGCCAGTATCTAACTCACCTTTGCCAATCTTCTTCAAGGAGTTATTGTACTGAAGACAATAAGAAGATGCAGTAAATTTGGAAAGTATAGGAGATTGCTTTAACAAGGCAAGTACAGAAACCAAATTAACACGGAAATTAGGAATACATAGCACATAATGAAGACCTAAAGAATAAGATAAAGTGACTATACCAACATCATGAACCACAACTCGACTATTATTTGGGAGAGTCATAAAAGAAGGTGCAGAAGAGTTAAAACCAGAAAACAAAGAGGATGAACATGCTATATGAGAGGAAGCACCACTATCTAAGATCCATTAAATCCATGTATCAGGTGACAAGGAATGAGAGGCTGAATAAGCCTTACCAACAAAACCAGAATCCTTCTAATCTGAGTGAGGAACAAGCTGCATCACTTGTGCATTGAGCATAAACTAAAGTTATTGATATTGAGATTGAGTCAGTGTCAAAGAGGAATCACCAATTGCTAAGACAGAGGATTCTTCAGAGACAAGGTGAACAACCTGAGGTTTTCCCTTGCTTTTACCATAGTTCGGTGGATAACCATGCAATTTAAAACACTTATCAATACAGTGACCAAGAATATCGCAATGTGAACAAAGAGGCTAATCCTTTTGGCCTTCTTTTTGTTTAGCATCAGATGCACCTTTCGGAGGAGGATTTTTCACAGCAAAGGCCACTTGAGATCTTGGATTCAGAGGATTGGAAGAAGCAATCCGCGTTGCCTTTCCTCTTGCAGAATAGGGGAATACGCCTTATTGATAGGTGGAATTGGCTCCATAAAGAGGATTTGGCCATGGATCTAAGCTTAATATTCATCCAATCTCATCAAGAAATAGAGGATATACTCAAGTTGCAAGAAGACTTGAAAAGGACATGAACCACCACAATTGCAATCAAGAACTGGTCGATAACAGCCAAGTTCTTCCCAAAGAGACTTCACCTTACCAAAATATTGAGTCACAAAGAGATTAGCTTGTGTGAGATGTAAGCTCCAATGCCTAACTAAAATAAGATATTTCAAGCTTTAAGGCTTTGATGTATACCAAATCAAGTTTTAAGTAAATCTTTTGGATAGTGAATGATTTGTTAAAGTTAAGCACATTCTTTTGTGAGTAAAATCATCTATCTCGAGCTTAAATAATTATTGAACCAAATAAAGCGTCTTAATCCATGGTACTTCACTTGAATATGATTATATTGAAATAACCGCTTTATGTTATATGTGTTTGCTCATGCAAGATGCAGAAAGAAAGTTTAGAAGGATGATGTTACCGCATCAGAAAGGAAAAGACATGCCATGAGAAGGATCACATTGCATTCAAAAGGATGACTCAGTCCAGAAAGGTGATCATGCTTCTCATGAAGTGCCTCACCTTGAAAGCTTCTTCCATATGCTTCATTGATAAATTCAAAAAAGGTCAAATATGATTTGGCAAGATGCAAAAGAAGCGCTGACAAGTCTGAAAAGTAGGTTAAGACTCCAACGGCTACTTTTCCTCTTCTATGTTATCTTTACTTGTTGAAAAAGAAAGCTGCATCTTCTCTTTCCAGTCATAGACCAGTGGATTAAAGTGGCTCAAGGCTCAAGATCTACAAGTCTCAACGATAACGTCTCGAAGTCTATATAAAGCTGGAAGATGAAGAAGAAGATAGAGATGTTGTTCAAATTTTTTTCAAAGCTACAATGGTTTCATTCTTCGACCTCCTCGACTTTTTACTACTTCAGAAAGTTACTCATTGTAACTTTTGTCTGAAAATCTTCTTTACTGAATTGTAATAGATAACATTCTCATATTGAGAATTTAGAGAAGTTACATACACTGTACGTATTTGATCATACTCTATGAAGAGTTTTAGTGTGAGTGTTCAAACACAAACCATCCTATCAAATATCTTATAACCAGACCCGTTAGTGGTCAAAGTCAGCTTGAAGAGGCTAAGACAAATATGACTTGGATTTGAAAGCATGGAGAGGCTTGGAAAAAGAATACCCATTAAATAGAAAATCTTAACAAAGTGTTGGGGACTGGATGTAGGCATTTGTTTGGCCGAACCAGGATAAAACTTGTTGTGTGATCTTTCTATCTCTTAACCTTATTTATTGTCTTCATTTTATATATAATTCTAAGTAGCCATTTTAATCTATTTTAAATATATTTGTATAAGCCAAACAACTCTTATTTCTGACTAAATCGCTTATGCATTCAAAGTCTTGGACTTGAGAAAGTTCTTTCACAAATGATTTTTAGGTACGGAATTTTTATCTGAGACACGATTCAACCCCCTTTCTCATGTTGCAATTTCCAACATGAGACTCAACAATTCACATTTTAATTGGAAAACCCAAGGTCCATTGCCATGGTGATACATCTCACAGAGAGAAGTCCAAAGAGCTGCAGTAGAATCAACATAAACCATAATTGCAACAACCTCTTTGGAGATGGAATTCAGAAGCCAAGAGTGAACAATATCATTCACACACTACCACAATTCAAAATGTGTCAAATCAACATCTGGAGGAGGTTTTGGAATGGATCCATTAGCGAAACCGAACTTGCATTTGGAATTCAATGCCATAGCATAGATCAGGACCAGGAGTTGTAATTTGTTTCCGTGAGAGGTTGAGAAACGAGTACAAGCCTTGGATGATCACCCGAAGTGAGGGCATATGGATCGATTGGAGCTTGATTCGCTACCATGATTGAGAGATCCAAGAAAAAGAATCGGAGGAAAACACAAGAAAATGCAAGAAAATGGACACAGAAGGTTCAAGAATTCTTCACTGATACCATATTGAGATAGACATTGAGAAAGAGAGAGAAAGGTCAGAGATCGAGAGAGAAGAGTGAAGTGGATGAAAAATGTAGTGATCAAACTTGGTAAATTATATACAATGAATACCTATTTATACAAGAGGTGTTAAGGAGTAACAGACTTCCTAACCAAATAACTAATTACACTTATGAGTAACTAAGTTAATTTAACAATTAACTACCCTAAAAATAAGCCTCATAGAAGGATTTGCTAGGTGCCTTCTCTACTTCTAATCTTAATATAGTTATGTTATTTGTATATAATTTTTTAATATTAGATACAAAATTTCTTTCATATAAATGTATATAATATTTATTTTATCTTTATATATATATATATATATATATATATATATATATATATATATATATATATATATATATAAAATATGTTTAAATAATATTTTCCATCTTAATAAGAAAAAAAATATTTTTCTAATTTTTTTATTTTTTTTCCAATTTCTTTCTTCTTATTTTCTTTTCTCATCGAAGAAAATGAATAAAGATCAATATAGTCATATATATAAATATGTGACTCATTTAATTTGTACATATAATTTATTGATTTAATTTTATTATATTATCAATATAAAATTTTTTTATATAATCACCCAATTATATATAATTATATTATTAAAAATATTTAACTCTTATTATAATTACTTAAAAAATTTATATAAAAGAGGAAATATAATTAATTAATAATATAAAATATTTTATACTAAAATATATCAAAATTAATTTCATAACTTATTATTTGGTAGTCTATAATCAGTCATGATATCTCAATTGCAACACACAGAGAGAAGAACAAATAACACGGCGTCGACACTAAAAAGGGCGCATGTTATCAATATTGGACGAAGGCCAAAATATAGTACTGAGTACGGGCAGCTGACAACTATCTAACATGAATCTCATAAATAGCAAAATAAGTGGCTCGAATTTGTGTTGCAATTACTTTAGTTCATATACCTTTTTTTTTTTTAAATAATTAAATTAAAATTAATTTATATATATAATAAAACGTTGAAAAACACTTTTTTGAACCTGATAACGCATAAATCAACAGTAGCTCTTGTTATGCAAATTGTCAGGTGGATATTAATTCGTGGAAGACATTTAGGTCTAGTTTAATAGTAGTCTTTGAAGGGATACTCTAACTTATAAAAAATATAAGCTAACTTTTTTTATTTGGCAAATCGAAAAGCTTTGGTGCTTTTGCTCCTAGCTTTTAAGAGTCAGGAGATGCTCTCTAGAGCTCTTAATCGTGCTTTTCGAAGCTGGTTTGTATTCTCCAAAATTTAAAAAACTAATATAATTTTATTTTATTTAATAATATTAAAAATAGAAATTATTCTCCTTAATATTTATAATCATTGTAGTCATTTTAGATATTAAGAGCAATTTTACTAAATACTACTTTTGTGGCTTTTGCTTATTGAGAGTAATTTTTATATTATTTTGTCAAATGATATTACTATAACTTTTTGAGAACAACTTTTAGAGAGTCGAAAGAGTTCAACAGCTTTTAAAAAGTCATAATAATACCAAACTAAGCTATAGTCCTGACTTAATGGAGACTCTTTAATTTCTCAATTATAAACAACGGTTGATATTAGTTTAGTCAATAAATTGTTAAGTAGTTAAACTTATAGTCTAGTAATTATTTTCTGGACATTATATTGAGCTTTAGATATCTCATATTTGACTTCCATTCTCTTCTCTCCTGCCTTTGTGAAAAATAATAATAATAATAAATTTTTAGGTTCTTGCATAGGAAGATACATACAAGGGATCTATAATTTTGTTGTACTGAAATTATTTTAGTTTGAGGCAAATTTAGGGATTTAATCTATAAATTATTTTGAGCATAATAAATTAATTCAAGTACGCACTAAAATATTTTTTTAAATCAAACATTTTCGCATGAGAAATTATTGATTAATGTCGTGATTTGATAAAAGTATATATACATGCGAAATTATACTTTTATCAAATCACATCGCCGTCAAAGTTAATTAATGTCGTGATTTGATAAAAGCAATTTACATATAATTATAATTATTATGAAATTAAATTATTATATTGACTACATTTAAATAATTATTTCTATAAAAATATATGTTTTAATATGTAATATTTGAATTATTTTATATTATATTTGAAATTGATTTATATATACTGATAATATAAAATAAATTTTACTGTGAACTCATATTTTTTCAAATTAAAAAGTTTACATAAAATATAATTTAAATAAAATGAACAGACGTGCGAGAAAAAAGATACTGAATTATTTATTCTGTTATGAGAGAAAGTTTGAATTTGTACCAAAGAATTTTAAGTATACATATTTTTGGGAGAGAGAAAAATTTTCATACCTAAAAGCTGATTTATGCTGTTTGAAAAATTCTTTGGTATATATTCAAACTTCCTTCTGACACAGAACAAAAAGTTCAATAATTTTATTCTCACACATCCTGCATTTCATTTTAATTATATAATATTAAACATTTTGAATATTACACGACAAAATGTATATTTATAAGAATAATTATTTAAATAATATTTAACATAATTCTTTAATTTGATAATAATAATTGTATATAAATTATTTTTTAAAATTTTCAATACGAATTTTTATTCTATATATAAAAACATTTATATTTTCATGTAAAACATCACATTTTTTCGTGCCATTTTTTCATTTGGTCTTTTTCACCATGAAAAACAAACTTTTGCTCTCCAACCTGAGGAGGCATAGGTCCGGCGATGGCAGGTTACCAGTGCTTTAGCAGTTCTTATGTCTTTACCAACAACAAAGTTGATATAGTGGTAGAGGCCCATTGCGATTATAAGAAATATTTTGGTTCAATTCTTAGAGAGAACACTACTTGGGAGAATGAACTTGAATATATTTAAAAGAAATTAGTCTTCTTCTCTGATAATAGGGAGAATGGATACCCTTTAAAAAAAAAAACAAAAAAAATTTCTTATATCTTGGCCATTATCATGATTTATGAACCATACTTTGAGCTGGATGGTGCAGTGGTATTTTCTTCTTGGTCACAGAAAACAACTCCAATTCCTCAGGTTTGTGCCAAGTTTGCTTTAGAGCGTTGTCTGCTATCCATCTTGATTTTTAAAGGTGTGTGACACAGTTTCAATCTAAATTATTTAATTAATATTATTGAAAATGAATGCGTAATTGAGATTTATCATTAGTAACTTGAATAGCAGGTTAAATTTCAATGAGAAGAAATTAAAAATATTTTTCAAAAAATTATTTTGCAATTGCTTTAATTTTTATTTATCCATTTCTATGTTGATAATTTTAAATTAGAATATTTTTAATTAGTTTAGAAGCTAATAATCTCAAATGAATTTTTTCTTAATTTTTATTTTTCTATTTCAGTGTTGATGAATTTAAAATAAAATATTTCTTGGTTATATATTTTTCGTTTCGATTCTAGTAATTTTGAAGTAGATTCTTTTTTTATATTTTTTACTATTTTCATTATAACAACTTTAAAATAAAATATTTTTAATTTTTTCTCAGTTTGATATTAGTAACCTTGAAACGAAATTTTCTAAAAGAAAATTATTTTTTTCCATTTAAATGCCAACAAATCTAAAATAGCTTATTCAAATTTTGTCTTTTTCTTCATTTTGATATTGGTAATTATTCTAACCTATTTTTTAGGGTTGTCTGACATTATCCTCTGCAAATCCGAGCTCTAGGGGACTTGCAAGAGACTTCGATACTCAAGTCAAAACTCTGTTATACTTAAGTATAAGTAACAGGGATCAGTTACTTACCTCTGGCTCTTTTGAGCCCCTTATTATACCTAAGTTTAAATTAGGTTCCTATATTCCTTGGTCATGCCATACCCTCCTATTCTCATGGAATTCCCCTAGGTTTAGTAACTACTCACAACGAGCTAGCTACTTCCATGTGTTGACTCAGTTTGAGCTCATTCAAAGAGAATTCCTTCTAGAAAGGTCTTTACTAAGCTTATCTAGGCCAAGCTCTAATGCCTAGTAAATTTGTTCAATCCATAGTCCCCAAGCTCGGTTATTATTATCAATAACGATTCGAGCTTATACTCCTACTTCCTATTTTCATATTCTAAGACCAAGCTTAAGTCTTCCGAACTCACTTCCAAGCTTATAAATTCCAAGCTTATAGATTCTAGCTATGGTGTCCCAGATTCCTAATCCATCAAAAAATGGAGGAACTCCTAAAGTCAGACGATGACTTTAACATATTTGAAGTTGCTGGGGCTACCGGAATGTACCAATGGATGCAAGTGGTGAGCTTGCATATTTGCACAATAGCTCGCCACCTGGAGTTAAGAGAGCATTTCGATAGCAAGGCTATTTCTGAGCTAAAGGAGGAGCTCATGAAGCTGAGGGAGACTCATGCTGGGGAGATTTGCTCCTTGGATGAAAAAGTCAAGAAGGCCGAGGACAAGTGCTTAGCCAAGGAAAAAGAATGGGTGGCTTAGGAGAAAATTCTCCATGATAAGATCGCATACTTGGAGAAGAAGTTCAAGGAGAAGAAGGACTTCTATGCCACAGAGGTGGTCGAGTTTAAAGAGGCGCTTGACACCAAAGTAAAGGAGGCCGAGAACCTCAAAGGGGAGGTGGTCGAGCAATATGTTAAAAGATTTGATGAAGCCTTCAAACAAGTCAAATTCCTTTACAATAAATTGGATGTCTTCTCTTGTGGCTACTTCAAGGAGGTTCGAGATAGGAAGTTAGCGGATAAGACACTTTCAGGTGCTAACACGGCCGACGTTGAAGGTAGGGATTAAGTGAAGGCTCTTGATGACGTCTCTCCCCCGACGAACCAAGGGAGGACTAAGTGGACAACTCTACAGTAGCCACTTAGCTTTATTTTCCTTTTGTTGTAATTTGAACACTATTTTTCTTTTCCCATATATATATTAGATGTTTGCTTAGTACATTCATTTTTTTCTTTTTAATTGATGCATTCCATAAATTTTCCAAGTTATCCTCAATTAGTTAGTAGCTCCAAATGCGCTTTTTATTCCCAATATTATTCTTCACACTTTATTTCTAGTGTGTGACAATGATGCGGGTGTATGAATGATGTGGGATGGGTAGAGAAAAGAAAGAAGTGCACGCCAAATGAACTTTTCTCTAAATGCTTATGTATGGTATTATGTGTGAGAAAGAAAAAGAAAAATAGTTAATGCTATGAATGTTTAGGAGCATAAAAGAAAAATGCATGTTGGTTTTTTTATTTTTTTTTATGCGTGTTATGAGTGTTTGAGAACATAAGGGGGAAAATGCATATTATTTTTTTTTTTTCAATGCTTAGTGATATATGCTATGACATGTGACAAGGAAAGAAGTGCATGCTATGAATGTATAAAGAGAAAAAATGCATGTTGTATGGATGCTATCATGTGTGACAAGAAAAATGCATGTTCATAAGGTTTGAGAACATAAGAGTAAAAATGCATGTGAGAGAAAAAAAAATTTATATATTGATGCATGTTATGAGTGCATGTTGCATGAATTCCTTTTTTTTTTTAATTTTGAAAATGTTTATTGATGTATGCATGTCTTGAATATATGACATGGTTGAATGTTTGGGAACATGTAAGAGAAGCCTACGAATATGTGTTACAATAATCAAATGTATGATGTGCACGATATGTTAAATGGTTTATTTCTTTTCTCCCTCTCTCCCTCTCTCTCTCTCTCTCTCTCTCTTTGTTTTGGGCTTATGCATATTATGAATGTACATGGAAAGGATAAAGAGAGAAGAGAAGAGTTCATGAGTTCTTTTTCTTTTTCTTTTTCTTTTTAATGCTTATTTATGCATGTAATCGCATGTGAGAAAAATGCATGCTATTGTTTGTGGAAAAATCTCTATTTGTACACCTTTAGCCTTATATGGGATTAGTTGCAAAATAAATGTGAAGTGATTTTGATTGATACAATTTGACTTAGGGGGTCAAAAAGTGACTTTTTAACTAATAAAAAAAATTATTTTTCACAAAAGCTACTCATTTTAGCTTTTATTCAAAAGCTTAAAATAGTTTTTTTTCTTAACTTTTGAGTAGAAGCTAATATAAATAACTTCTATAAAAGTGATTTTTTTAAGTTAAAAAAATCACTTTTATAGAAGTTATTTATATTAGCTTCTACTCAAAAGTTAAGAAAAAAAACTTTAAAAAAATCACTTTTCTATCAAAATAAATTGAACAAAACGCACCATTAACTAGCAATGATTAGTACAATTTTGTTTTGAATTAATGTTAATTGATGACAAAATGATTTGATTGACTTTTGATTGGCAGTTAATTGATAAAGATATGATATGATTGACTCTGGTTGATTATGATAAAATATTTTTTTTTTCAGATTTTATTTTGGATTTTTATTTTTCCTTATTTTGGGCCAAGAAGAGTTATAAGAGTTGGGCTAAAAAGATTGGGCCCTTTGATATTTTTTTTCCTTTTTGTCCTTCTTATTTTTCAGCTAAAAGGGCTAGGAGATATGGGCAAAAATGAGCATATCTTTTACTTCTTTCTTTTTTATTTTTTATTTGTAAAATTTTTCCTTATTTTTTATTGTTAAAAATTGATTCAGACAAAATATAATATTCACAATGTATGTGGGCAGAGGTCGAGGGCTTATACCTCTATGCTATAGCTTGACACATGGAGAGGGAAGCCCATTCCTTAGAGTCAAAGATTTATGACATAAGAAAGGGCTACGAGAGGAGTTGGAGAAATTGAAGGCAACCCACAAGAAGGAGATGCAGACCTTAACTAACCAAGTCAAATAGACTGAGGAGAATCACTCTTCGGATAAAAAGAAATGAGTAGCTGAGCAAAAGAAGCTCTCCAAGAAGATTAAGCAGCTAGAAGAAAAGGTTGAGGAGGAGAAAAAGCAATATTATGTTGTTTTGAAGGAGGTGGAGAGGGAATTTGCCCTCAAGGTTGAGCTTGAGGGTTTACAAGATGAAGCAGTCAACTAACACTTTCCAGGTTCGATCAAGCTTTGGTGCAGAACCGTATCTTATACTTGGATTTGCACACTTCTGCTGTGGTCCCTTAAAGGTGATCCAAGGATATCAGCTTTAATAGATAAGGCTCCGACGAAAGACGGTGTTGCTGATCAGATTAGCCTTATGAGCGAGGCCAAATTGATCAATCCTTTAGAGGGCTACACTGCCTCAAGTTGAGGCGAGCTAGTGATGCCTATTAGTGCTGCTGATCTTGCAAACTCTCCAGAGTCTCTAGTCATTTAATTTTCAATCCACCTCTTGCATTTAGTTCTTACTTTCGTGAATAATGTTAAAATGCTATGCACTTTTAAGTTTTATAATATTTCCTTTTATTCACCAAGTTGTATGCTTTGTATTCATGCATTATATTTTTCCAAGTGTACTCGGTAGGTAGTATCTTCGATAATAGTAGTTATACTCGCATGCTAGTGCCTAGTCATAGTTATACTTGTAGGCTTGGATAACCTTTTATAACTTAACAAAATTTTCACAAGTTATCCTCGCTTTTAATGCTTGGTGTTTTGATCGAAATATAAGGTTAGAAGCTCACCCCTTTTTTAGCATCTTCTCATCTAATATTTCACCTTTTTGTCTATTTCAATTTTGTTAATCTAGCCACATTCTTGGCTAAGGTTTTGGTTTACTTCACCTTAATACTTGGCTAAGATTTTAATTCGCTTAACCTTTATTCTCGACTACGATTTCTATTCACTTAATATTTACTCTTGTCTAAGATTTCAAATCGCTTAAGCTTTATTCTCAACTAAGATTTTAATTCACTTAACCTTAATTCCCGGTTAAGAATATAATTCGCTTAACCTTAATTCCTAGTTAAGAATATGATTTGCTTAGCCTTAATTCCTAGTTAAGAATATAATGCACAAATATCATAAAATGAACTTTACTAAAGGTCTGAATAATACATCATGGGAATCCACTGAGCTTTCTTCACGTGCTACTTAAGTAAATTATCCTTCATTAAAACCTCTTATAGAAAAAACCAAATGGGAAAAAACTACAAGAAGAAAAATAGTAAACCAATTTATATAATTTAAGGAATCACAAACAACTGTAGTATTTTCTCAACAATGATGCATTCCAAGTCATTTGAAGTTCTCGTCCTTCTAGTTTAGCAATCTTGTAGGCTTCTTTCCTAAGCTTCTAGATGATTTGATACAGCCACTCCCAGTTTGGTGCTAGCTTTCCTTCTCCTTAGGGCTTTCATTTTGGCTTGATCCTTTCAGCATTAAGTCCTTTTCTTCGAAGCTCTTTAGTGTCACTCGTTATATTTACGTGTTATCTGTTGCTTCATTGACTTTCCTTGCATCCCGAGCTCTCTCTATTTCCTCTTTAATCAAATCTACCTCGGCTTTTTAGGTTTGCTACTTTGTTCTCTTCATTCACTATCATCATCCTTGGACTTGGTTCAGAAACCTCTATAAGGATCATGGCACTCGACTCATACACCAACCTGTATGAAGTTTCTTTGGTTGAAGTTTGGGGGGGGTGGTATGATAGGTCCGTAAGACTATTGGTAACTCTTCGAGCCACAGATTCTTCGCTCTCGCCAATCTCTTTGTGAGTCCTATAAGAATAATTTTATTCACTACTTATGCTAACCCATTTTTTGAGGGTGTTCTGTAGAGGCACAAAGTTAGGAGATTCCAAGTTCTTAGTAGAAATCTTCAAATCTTCAGTATGTAAATTGGGTGTCGTTGTTCACCAACTAAATTGGGACACCATATATACTTGCATATAATGCTTTGCCATACAAATTTTCTTACATTTTTTTTTCCATGATATTTGGTAGTGGCCCTGCTTCAATCCACCTGGTGAAGTAGTTGATAGGATTACCACCAAGTATCCAAATTGTCCTAGTGCTAAGGGGAAGGGATTGAGGATATCAATTCTCCATTTATAAAATAGCTAACTGACTTTCGAGCAATAGAATTTCTCGAAAGGGGGTTTATTGTAGCTCTACAAATCTTTGTCACTTATCACATTGCTTCACATACTGGGAGAAATTTGTCTGCAAAATATCCTATAAAACCAAAAGACTAACCTTTCACTTGGTTGAAGAGAAAATAGAAAAGAAATGAAAGATAAGAAAATAGGTGGATTTTCATGTTTTTCCTTTCTTGGTTGAGGAGAGAAAAAATGAAGGAAGGAAAAATTTTGGTGTAGGGCCCAAATATAAAGTTTTCTGTATAGATAGAAAACTATAGAGAAGAAGGAATTTTATTCTAAATGACAAATTTATCACTATTTTTTGATTTATCGAGGGTATCCCCCCTCCCTATTACCAAGGAAGGAGCTAATTCCTTTCAAATATAGTAAAGCTTATTCTCTCAACTGGCATTCTCTTTAACACTAGAACCGGAGTCCTCTCTAGGGTCATAGTGTGTCTCTATCACTATGCCAACACCCTTATTGACAAGTCATTAAATATGATTATATTTTCTTTCTTCTCATTATTTTCTCTGACCAAGTAAGAAAAAGAAACATTTCTCATTTTCTTTCTCTTTATTTTCTATCCTCATCCAAGCAACAGGGGAGAAAAATGAACTTTTCTCTTTATTTTCTTTTCTTATCAGAGTAAAGTGTAATTGTTCATTTTGGCAGTAGTTCAAACCACCACCACAGATATCAGCAATGCAGCTATTATTCCAGTGATCCCAAAAATTGCTTCAAAATGATCTCCCAACAGTAGAAATGGCGGTGATTTTTAAATCGTCGCAACAGTTGTAGGTAGCAGTTTAAATTGCCTCATATAAAAAATTTAATTGCTGCAACCGATTTTCATGTAGTGGTAAGATGCAAGTCTTGTTATAAAAACTTACAAAGATGTAACTATTTATGTGAGTTGTTGGTTTTTATCAAGGTATCTGTGCAAATTATGTTGAGACTAACATAATCATTATTTCAAATAAAAGGCCTTTCAATTAATCGTATATTTGAGAATATAGGAAAGTTATTTTTTATTATAGCTCGTAGCTACATCTGAAGATTTAAAAAACAAACTATTAAAAAAAATAAAACTTCAAATTTATTCTTGGCTTGAATAATGCCAGACACAATAGTTTCTTAGAAACAAAAACTCCCGACATAGACTCTATACAAGAATAATTTTTTGTGGGGTTTTTTTTTATTCTTAACTATTGGACATATGAATATTTTTAAAAAATTAACATGACTGATATTTTCAAATTTTAGAAATTATGTTTAGAATTTTATTTTTCAAGAACTAATGTACCCAATATTGACTTAAACAAGAACGAATGAGTGTCTACCAAGAAAACAAAATATCCTCACTCAATTGCCCTCCACAGATATACTAGGTTCCTCTGGACCAGGAGAGGTCACATTTGGCAAACATGACTTTTTTTTCTTAATTGCATTGAATTATTAAGAAAAATTAAAAGAATTATTTATTACCTACCTTAAATTACTTTTTGTTTACCAATTGAAAATTGGTCTAGAGATAAGGGGCCAGACTATTACAACATGGCAAATTACGATTAAAATCTCAGTTAGGAGAGTCATATATATTCAAATATCTCACAATACTTAAATAGGATTGCCTTAGATGAAATGAGACTTGTGGGAATTTTTTTTTAAAAAAAAGAGTAAACACCCAAAGCGGTCCCTATCAATTTTTATATCGAACAAATTGGTTGCTAATCTTTTAGTCCCTAATAAAAATAAATGGATAAATTAGTCCCTAGCTTTTTAAAATATTAAACAATTTAGTCCCTCTATTAAGTTTATCTGTTTAATACTAATATATGGCCCTATTATGTAGTTCACATGGCATCATTATCTCTCACCTTATCATCTTAGTCACTCCCTAGCAAAACTCTTCTTATTTGCATATTATATTAGTATGTAAAATTCAGACTATTAGCTTGGGAATACGTAAAAGAAAAAAGGATATCATTTTAATAAGTAAGAGTGACTAAGATAATATGGTAGGAGATAACGATGTCGTCAAGTCACTTAATGGGCCACATCGTAGTATTTAATGGAGAAATTTGATGGAAGAACTAAATTGTCCGATGTTTTAGAGGATTATGGACCAATTTGTTTATTTATTTTTATTATGGATTAATTTGTTTCGAGGAACTAATTTATTTGATATGAAAATTGATAGTGATTATTTTGGAGGTTTACTCTAAAAAAATTTACTTTTTGTTTGATGAACTTTTGAAGATAGGTCACTTACGTGGTATAGTCGTGGAAATCTTTGTGAATTAGTTTTGAATTAAATTAACATGAATCCACCAACAGCATTATTATCCATGTTTGGTCAAAGATGCCAAATCATGCAAGCAACTTGATGAAGTTTTAAAAAGTTGCATGTAGTGATAAGCATTCTGCCCTAGGTTATTCTTGGGCTAGAGTAAAAATGAATGTGTAGGAGGGGCCACATTCAGAAAAATTAAAAATGATAAAATACTAAATTTAAAGTCTTAAACTGTCTATTAAAAAAAGGAGTTAACACCTGCCTTAACTATCATGACGCTCCCTACAGATCATGGCGTAACTAGTACTAGTAGTTACTAGAACTACACATAGTTATGAATACTTTATCTTTTTCTTAGAAAGGGGACAGAGTAACCAGCATGCCAAATACAATTATTTCTTTAGTGTTATGTGCTAGAGTCAAAAAATGACATCGAGCAACAACATTTGGCACCGGTTTTGTACTAATTTACAACGTATAAATTTTAAATTAATAACATAAATTACTTGATCACCACCAATAATCCGAAATATCCACGAACGTGGTCGGTGGAACAGAGGGTGGTAAAGAAAAAGCTGACTAGACTACTAGATTCCAAAAAGAATAAAAAGATTGAACTAAATGTGAAGGCAAAAGTTATAAATAATTGATATTAAAATATTTTTAAAATTCAAAATCTGAAACTTATTTATAATGTTGAATAATATTTCTTTATTAATTAATTTTTTGAAGTATTTATTTTTAAAATAATTCAATTACATATATAGAAGCTAGTCAACCTTTATTTTCAATTAAATTAAATTAAAAATTGTGAAGAAAGATTAAAATTAAAAAAAGTCACTATATATGATTGTGTTTACATGAGGTTCTAACGTTCCCATCATTGTACCAAATAGATAAATACCTAAATGAAAAAGATATCAACATTATAAGAGCAAGAAAGAATACGACTGCAAATATATAAAACTTGGCCAGCAAAGTTTCGCGACAAAATTGTAAAAGTAGAAAATCACCTCCATACTTTATTTATTTGTATAGGATACATTGCACACAATATAGACCCTGATATAGGGGCAAAAGTTTAAAGAAAAGACCACATAATTTTGTTACATCATAATCGATTCTAATATGTCGAACATGTAAGAATATCTTATGATCTCACTTAAAAAAAAGCATTACATCAAACTTAGAACTTTTACTCTACTCGTAACTCAGCAAACGACATGAATAGTCCCATATGTGGTCATATTATCTTTATTTAAAGTTAAACCACAATGCTTGAAAGAAAGTTAATTCTTATATTGACACGGCTCTTCAAGCAAAGCTTTTCTTCATTATTCCTCCCGCATGAGTGTAGCAACTTTCAGCTTTGTACATCATAGCCATAAATTGCGTCAAGTTAATATTAAAAATAAAAATAAAAGGATAATATTAAAAGTATAATATAAAACCATGCCCATTTTAATAATTGCATGTTCAAAAGTAATTTTGATTAACATCATTCAAATAATTTTTTTTATCAGAATCACTTTTTGTATAAAAGTTTCCTAACATAAATCATGTTGACACTAAGTGTATGTCTGGTTATGTTTTTATAGAATTGATTTTGAGATAAAGTGATTTATGTTTAGTGATTTCTCTAAAAGTGATTCTAACAGAAAGTAAAATTTTTTTCACTTTTTCCAAAATCAATTCTGGAAACAAGAATTGAATTTGATCTTGCTAAACCAAACATCAATAAAAATGGATTAAAAATGATTTTGGTGATCCAAAATCAATTATTGGATGTTCAAACAAGCATCTAAGCACACTATAATTCACTTTTGTTCAAAATTAATTTTGTGTAATTAAGTTGGTATGAACTTCCATTTGCAAACTCTAATCCAAACATATATTAGTTGCCCTCCACAGACATACTGGGTTCCTCTAGGCCTAGAGGAGAGGTCCCGTGGAAAACACGACTTTTCCTTAATTACAATGAATAATTTGTTATCACCGAAAAAATAAAATAAAAGACTTGTTACCTACATTAAAGTACTTTTTGTTTGATGAAGTTCTGAACATTTATAATCAGTACTAAGATAGGTCTCTTTCGTGGTTTAGTCGTGTTTGTGAATTGGTTTTGGAATAAATTAACATGAGCCCAACAACATTATTATCCATCTTATGTCGAGTTGCCAAATCATGCTGGCAAGTTGATGAATTTTTAAAAGGTTGCATGTATATGGATAAACTTTCTATACTAAGTTTCTCTCATAAATCATGAGTAGTGATGAAGTTGGGCTACGGTAAAACTAAGTGGGAGGAGGGGCCACATTCAGAAAAAATGAAAAATAATAAAATACTAAATTTAAATTCCTATATCAAACAAAAAAAGTCAACACCTACCTTATGCTCCCCCCCGCCTTCTTAAAACAAAAGGTCAAAGTGACCAGCATGTCAAATACAGCAATTTCTTTAGTGTTATGTGTTAAGAGTAAAAAAATGGCGACGAGCACCAACATTTGGCACCTGTTTTGTACTAATTAACAACGCGCAAATTTAAATTTTTTTGGGTAGTTGTATAAATTTTAAATTAATAACATATATTGCTTAATCAACAGTCTAGTAATTAATTATTCTACTATCGTTAATCGAAGAGAGGCTGATAAAATTAGAGGAGAGCAATATGAAAGATGATCACCAATGATCCGAAGAACGTGGTTGATGGAACAGAGGGTGATGAAGAAGGTGACTGGACTCCAAAAGGATATAAAAAGATTGAACTAAATATGAAGACAAAAGTTATAAACAATTGTTATTAAAGTATTTTAAAATTCAAAATCTGAATTTTAATTATAATGTTGCATAATATTTCTTTATTAATTACATTTTTATAGTATTTATTTTAAAAATTATTCAATTCCATATAAAAGCTGGCCAACTTTTATTTTCAAGTAAATAAAAAATTATGAAGAAAGATTAAAATACAAAATGAAAAAAGTCGCTATATATGATTATGTCTCCATGCACGAGGTCACAGCTTCTAACGTTACCATCATTTTACCAAATAGATAAATACATAAATGAAAAAGAGATTAACATTATAAGAGCATAAAATAATACAGCTGCAAATATATAAAACTTAGCCAGCAGAGTTTTGCAAAAATTGTAAAAGTGAAAAATCACCTCCATACTTTATTTATTTCTATAGGATACATTACACACAATATCGACCCTGATATAGGGGCACAAGTTTAAAGAAAATACCACATAATTTTGTTACATCATAATTGATTCTAAAATGTCGAACATGTAAGAATATCTTATGATCTCACTTAAAAAAAAGCATTATATCAAACTTAGAACTTTTACTCAACTCGTAACTCAGCAAACAACATGAATAGTCCCACATGTGGTCATATTATCTTTATTTAAAGTTAAACCGCAATGCATGAAGGGAAGTTAATTCTTATATTGACATCGGTCTACAAGCAAACCTTCAATGAATTTCTTCATTATTCCTCCCGCATTAGTGTAGCAACTTTCAGCTTTGTAAATCATAGCCATAAATCGCGTCAAGTTGAGAACAAGTATCAAAAAAGGCATTGGAACTTCTGTTGGCCTAAGGCACTCCTTGTTTATATTCTTCCAAGCATCTCTAACTCTCCAAAAGTAGAGAGAAAACTAGAGAGGAGAAAGGATTTTGTTCAAAATGATATTTTTATCACCATTTATTTCTTTACCTTGTATTTTATTAAGGGTTAACAAGTAATTTAGTATGATTATATCTTCTTTCTTTTCACTATTTTCTTCACTTAAGTAAGAAAAAGAAATATTTTTCACTTTCTTTTCTCAATTTTCTTCTCATCTAAGTATTAGGAATAGAAATCGACTTTTCTCTTTCTTTTCTTTTCTCTTTATTTTTTTTCTATTTTTTCTTCTTATCGAAGTAAAGGGTAATTGTTCATTATATGGCAAATACCGGCAATGCAGTTGTTATTCCTGTAAAGGCTGTGGAGGAAGTGGCAGTGGCCACAACAAGTTGGGCATCAGCTCCACGACAAGCCCAAAAGGGCGAGAAATACATAATTATCCTGGCGTTTCCAAGTGAGAAAAGCAGGATTTTCAGTGGCTTTAGCATCAGACCCGAGAGCGGGAGGAGTGCATTGGATGGAGCCACTCACATGGCCAAGTTTTTGGCAGAGAGAAGAATGAAAAGTTGTTTGTACCAAGTGGGGTAATTATTTGAAGTAAGTTTGATGGATAAGGTAGTGGCAGTGTTGAGCTCGATAATGGATGAAGAGAAGAATTCTTGTTGGCGGCCATAGTTGGATCGAAATTTGCTAGTGAAGCAGTTTAATCGATGATACCATGTAAAGGCTAAATGTTACGGTTGCCTTAATTCAAAACTTAGTGTAGTACATCGATAATATATGATACAAGTATAAGGCCATTTTTTACCTGAGCTAAGGTAACAAAAAGATAAAGAAATTTTAAGAGATATGTTACAAGTTGTTACAATCTTTTGGATTCAGTTTCAAATTGAAATTTTTTGGCCACTGGTTGCTAAGTGGAGTTGACCATGCCTACAATTCCAGTGGTCCAAAAAAATGCTGCAAAATGATCTCTCGACATTAGAAATAGGGGCGGTGTTCAAAGTGCAGCAAGAGTTGTAAGCGGCGGTCTAAACCGCTACAGATTGAAAATTTAACCACTGCAACCAATTTTCATGTAGTGGTAGGTACTAGGATGCAAGTCTTGTTACGAGAACTTACGAATATGTGATTATTTACGTGAGTTGTTGGTTTTTATCAAGGTATCTACGCAACTAATATTGAAACTGACATATTTGTCATTCTCACAGGTAAAAGAACTTTTAATTAATTGTTTATTTGAGAATTTAGGAAAATTATTTTTTATTATTGCAGTTACATTTGCACAATTAAAAGACAGACTATTAGAAAAAAAATAAGAGTAACTCTAAATTTCTACTTGACTTGAATAATGTCAGACACAATAGTTCTTTAAAAATGAAAATCCCTAATATAAACTCTAAGAATAAACAATTTTTGGTTTTATTGAATTTTTAATTCTTAACTATCAGATATATTAACCTTAAAAAAGATTAACATGACTAATATTTTGATTTTTAAAATTATGTTTTAAGTTTTATTTCTTAAAAACTAATGTATCCGACAATGTTTTAGTCAAGAATGAATATGAGGGTCCACCCAGAAAATGAAATACACTATAGCGTGTTTAGTTGAGCGTTTCCCATCACATTGAGCGCTGCACTTTGATGTTTGGGTGGTTTCGAGTTGCAATTTCTTCAATGGGTTTTTTTTTTTTTAATCTTAAACCCCGGTTCACCCAAAAGCTACAAAGTGTTACTTTGGCATTCATATTTTCCTGTTGGCCAAAAATTAAATTTCAACTACCTAGTTTGACCTTCCAAAGACCTTGTTAGAGCGAGTAAGGAGAGTATCTTGCTAATGCACTCTCTAGATAGAAAGAGTTAGGAAAAAATAGTTATATTTATAATAATATTAATATAATTTTATTTATAATATTTATATATTTTTTTTATAATAACGTTAATATAGTTTATTTGAATATATTAATATTAAAAATAAAAATAAAAGATAATATTAAAAGTATAATATAAAACCATATTCATTTTAATAATTACCTATTTAAAAATAATTTTGATTAATATCATTCAAATAATATTTATTTTATCATAATCACTTTTAATATAAAAATTTTTAAATATAAATCATATTAACACTAACTTGCGTTTAATCAAAATCAATTTTGCACAACTGAGGTGGTGTAAACCCCCAATTTATGAACTCTAATTTAAACACATTCAGTTGCGCTCCACGGACATACTAGGTTCCTCTAGGCCTAGAGGAGAGGTCCCGTGGAAAACACGACTTTTCCTTAATTACAATGAATAATTTGTTATCACCAAAAAAATAAATAAATAAAAGACTTGTTACCTACCTTAAAGTACTTTTGTTTGATGAAGTTCTGAACATTTAAAATCAATACTAAGATAGGTCTCTTTCGTCGTTTAGTCGTGTTTGTGAAATGGTTTTGAATTAAATAAACATGAGCCCAACAACATTATTATCCATCTTATGTCGAGTTGCCAAGTGATGCAGGCAAGTTGATGAATTTTTAAAAGGTTGCATGTATGGATAAACTTTCTATTCTAAGTTTCCCTCATAAATCATGAGTAGCGGTGGAGTTGGGCTAGAGTAAAACTAAGTGGGTAGGAGGGCCACATTCAGAAAGAATGAAAAATAATAAAATACTAAATTTAAATTCCTATATCAAACAAAGAAAAGTCAACACCTACCTTATACTTTTTGCCCCCTTAAAACAAAGGTCAAAGTGACCAGCATGTCAAATACAGTAATTTCTTTAGTGTTGTGTTAGAGTCAAAAAATGGCGTCGAGCACCAACATCTGGCACCTGTTTTGTACTAATTAACAACCCACAAATTTAAATTTTTTTGGGTAGTTGTATAAATTTTAAATTAATAACATATATCGCTTGATCAACAGTCTAGTAATTAATTATTCTATTATCGTTAATCGAAGAGAGGCTGACAAAATTAAAGGAGAGCAATATGATCCGAAGAACGTGGTTGATGGAACAGAGGGTGATGAAGAAGGTGACTGGACTCCAGAGGGATATAAAAAGATTGAACTAAATATGAAGACAAAAGTTATAAACAATTGTTATTAAAATATTTTAAAATTGAAAATCTGAATTTTATTTATAATGTTTGCATAATATTTCTTTATTAATTAATTTTTATAGTATTTATTTTAAAAATTATTCTATTACATATGTAAAAGCTAGCCAGCTTTTATTTTCAATTAAAGTAAATTAAATTAAATTAAAAATTATGAAGAAAGATTAAAATACAAAACGAAAAAAAGTCACCATATATGAATGTCTACATGCACGAGGTCACAGCTTCTAACGTTACCATCATTGTACCAAATAGATAAATACATAAATGAAAAAGAGATTAACATTATAAGACCATAAAATAATACAGCTGCAAATATATAAAACTTGGCCAGCAAAGTTTCGCGAAAATTGTAAAAGTGAAAAATCAACTCCATACGTTATTTATTTCTATAGAATACATTACACACAACGTCAACCTTGATATACAGGCGCAAGTTTAACGAAAAGACTACATAATTTTGTTTACATTCATAATTATTAACTGATTTAAATATGTCAAACATATAAGAATATCTTATAATCTCACTTAAAAAAAGCATTACACCAAACTTAGAACTTTTACTCAACTCGTAACTCAGCAAACGACACGAACAATCTCACATGTGGTCATATTATCTTTATTTAAAGTTAAACCACAATGCATCAAAGGAAGTTAATTCTTATATTGGCACCGGGTCTACAAGCAAAGCTTCAATCTGTTTCTTCATTATTCCTCCCGGATGAGTGTAGCAACTTTCATCTTTGTACATCACAGCCATAAATCGCGTCAAGTTGAGAACACGCATAAGAAAAGGCATTGGAACTTTGGTTGGCCTAAGGCATTCCTCGTTTATATCCTTCCAAGCATCTGTAACTCTCTTTCGTGATTCTTGAATGGCTTCTTCTCTAGACACACCATGTTCCCTCATGTAGCATTCCAGGATTGAGACAACATGTCCTCTTTTTTGTTCATCCTGTTCAACGAGATATACTTTATTTAAATATTTTTCATGTGTGACAAAAGAATAAGGTAAAAAAAAATTGAAGACAATTATTCCTTAAAATTCAATTATGTTATACATATATATATGTATATATATGTATATATACATGTACCTCATTGGAGACGATGTCGTCCATGAGCCTGCAAATAATTGAAGAAGCTTTAACAATTTTGGGTTCACTAGTTACCCATTTGAAGATGTCCTCTGTGGCTATGTCTCCCATGCCAATATAAGAAGTTGTTGTGAGCAATGGGTAACCGCATGATACCCTTGATGTGTGGATGTACTCCTCTGTTGTTGGTATATAGTTGCTGTTGAACCATCTAGCCTCGGTCATGTAGGCTTGGACTACCTTTTTAAACTGCCATTAGCATGCATAACATAACAAAATCATTGAGACTTAGAGTTACAATTCGTTGTATCTTTTAATGACAAGGAGTAACTCAAGTTTTTATCAAACCCTCAATTCAATTTATGAATCTTATTAGAGGCCCTTGAGTCATAGTCAATATATACTAATTGCAAAAATAAAATATGAAATGTTAGCCTTGTTTTAAATAATTGAAACACTATCAAATTAACAATAAGAAAATGGTTTTCATAGTAATGATTTATGTTTCCTTGATCATCACTATGAGTTGAGTTTATGTAAACATGAAGGATAAGATTAGTATCTTTATAAAATAAGGTTGAGAAGTTCCTCCATTTAGTTTTGTGAATTTTTTTATATATATAAACTTTTTGTGAATTTCTATTTTTTACTCTTAAAAACGAAACATCAAATTATCAAACTTAAAATGATAAACTTAGTTTAATAGTTGAATGCAGCTCTTTCCAATCAATTTAAATGAGAAAACCATCAGTATATCGTCAAAAAGTGAAAAAAGAGGGTCATACTTCTTTTTTGCCATAGATAATACTAAAAGCTCTTTCTTCCTTCCCAAATTCTTGTTCTGCTTCTTCATAGACCTTTAAGAGAGACCTATAAGATAATTTCATGTATTCTGGAAGATCATTCAAGCAGCTAATATCCCACCTGAATTCAATAAATACTTTCATTTCAATCACTTAGACTTTTTACTTTAAAAAGGAAAATGAAAAACAAAGAAAGTTTGTATTTATTTATAATTGATAACCAACCTATCAATTGCCTCGGTGAAAAGTTCTAATTCGTCAATGGTTCCATATGCATCGTATGTATCATCAATGATTGATAACATGGCAGTTACTTTTATCATTATTTTTCTTGCTTGAGAATACTGAGGCTCAAAATATACCCCCAAAATCCAGGAGCAACATTCCACAATCCTATCTCGTGCAAATGGTAGGTTTGTAGGAATGTCCAACTCCTTCCACCACCTAAATGACAAAAACACAATAGTGGTTATAGGAAGTATTCTTGGGAACCAACTTAGTAATTGTATGAGTTTGTGGTTGAAGAGCTTACTTGCAAATGTTGCCAACTTCCTTTCGGTACAAGTTTTGTAGCAAATTGAAATCTAATTTTGCTAGAGCGAGTATAATATCATTATGGGCAGGATCTTGTTGGTAGATTGAGATGTAATGTCGTGCCTCAAGCCGAGGCAAGCCATGGTGGAGAGGATTCCTTAAGCTATGATTGACTTGTGCGGCAAGAGGAGGGCTCAACTGGGTGGCTATGGACTCGAGGTGAGTGAAAGTGAATACAAGAGCTTCATCTAATATGTCTTCTCCATGAATTCTGAGATGCGAAGCTTCATACAAGCTTAGCATTCCCTCAACATCTGTGGCAAGTTTTTCATTGAAGTTTCCACGCACATCCTTAAACTTGTTGAACACATCTGGTATTTTATTCAACAACCACAAAATTGAAAAGCCATTAGAGATGACAAAGCACAAAAACGGAATAAGGAAGAGAAGTTTATAGAGCAAAGTGTATGTTTAGTTTTATGGCTTGTTATCTAAATTTTTTTTTTCACTATTTTTAAGTATAATCGAAATCCAAATACCAATAAAAGGAAATCTAAATACAAGCAGATAAGCTGAGGGATATACTAGGTGAAACGCGAAATCCTTGTTGTCTCAATAACCTAAAAAGTAAAGCAAGGGAACGAAGGTTGTCTTCATGAGTTATTTCTCCATTTTTGACGTAATTCTTGTGAATCTGTTGCAACACTTCTTCAATCTCACATTCAAAATGATAATGCACACCTAAACGACATATTGAATCAATCAAGTCAACTTTTGCTAAGGGCTTCTCAGTCGTTGAGGTAAGCATTTTGATCACCTCTTTCTTCAGTGTTTCAATTTGTGGTCCGATTTTATGGTCAAGTTCCTGCATGTGTTGAAGAAAAAAATACTTATTTAAGCATTGAAACAACTTGTTTTAACGATAAAGTAATGATCTATGAACCATACTTGACGAATACCCTATTCAGGTCAGCCAAGAAATTAAACTGCCAACTGGATTAAGTGCAAGAAAAGATCACTTATATTATGCTGTTGATTGCATGCCTGATGAATAAATACCAAAGGCATGTATAAGTGGCAGTATATATACCTTGGATTCTGAAGCACATTGAAGGAAATAATCCTTCCAAATGCTGGGGTGAAAATTTGCAGTATGTCGATCATGCAAGCCAAAATTTGCGTCATGGTTGAAGCAACCAAGTGTTGAAGCTGCACTAGACATCCTTGATTTGTTATAAAGGAAAGGGTTCTGCATCCTTAATATATAGGGACCAAAAATTTATTTAAAAAAATTTAAAAATTAATAATAAGCAATAACATACCTATAATGTTATGTCATGGCTTATTAAACACATTATTCTTTTTTAAAAAATAAATATTTTTTCAAGTCATAACATTCTTTAGAAATTGGCATCAAATATATTTAAAAAAAATTGACAGGAATTTAGTTTTAAAATACTTTAAATTGTTTTTTTTTTTTTTTTGTGGACAGAATATTTTGAAATGTGTCATTAGGATTTGAGGTTTTTGGTTCGCCTTATCACTTTTTTCTTTTTGGTCCGTACATTTTTCCTCCTGTGGTCCATATATTTTTCTTTTAACCCAACAAACCAACGCCTGGCATGCCCTGCGGTCCATAGGTCATGTTGAGATGGATATCAGAAAAATTTTGCACCAGTGGATAGATGAGGTGGTCTAACAAAGAGGAAAAATGTGGAGCTGGGGCAATATGAGGTGGACAGGTTCTCGGGTGATGTAGTTGATTACCAGTGAAGTTGTCTTTGGTTACTGACATAGCATACAGTTGTTGGCAGCGACAAGATTAGATATTCAGATTTAAAATAAAGTGAAGGTAAAGGTAAAAGGTCATACTTGTGGCTAGTTAAGGTATAAAATTTGGTTTTCAAAATTAATATACTAAACGAAGTTTGTTGACTGCTCAACATAATTTTTTTAAAACATATTTTATAGATATATAAATCCCAAGAAAAAAAAAAGTGCATCTCCATTGTCTTTTATGAGATCACAGAAATGTAATATATGCAAAAATTGTACGGGTAGTTAATTTAGATTTTATTTTTTAAAATTTTATTTTATTTTATTTTATTATAAGATAAGTTACCAATAATTTCATTGTAAAAAATATTTACTCCTTAAACTTAACCATGGTTACATTTTTACTAAATGGAACAAATAATTGATTTATTTCCTAAATTATTTTATATTTTTAAATTTATTCTTTAAATAATAAATATTCTAAATTTATTTTTTAAGTAATAAAGATTTTGAATTCACCCTTTAATTTTTTTAAATCAAACACAATTATTTTTTTTTAAAAATATCATTTGTTGTATTAAATGGTACATTTAAAAATATAACTTATAATGTAAGATATCATTTATATTAACTTTTTCAACTTAGATATTAGATAGGATCCTTCCTTCAATATAACGAATAATATTTATATAGAAGGTAAATATGTTTAGTTTTTAAAAATTAGAGGACAAATTTAAAATATTGATTACTTATTAGAAGACAAATTTAAAAATAAAATTATGTTAAGAGATAAATCAATTATTTTTACCTTATTAGATTATATTAGAGAAATTACAACTACTCTCCCCAATGTTTCTTAAAAGTAACACTCCAGTCCCAAACTTTCTCTAAAAGTGAAGTAACACTTCACTCCCAAATTTTAGCTATGGTTAATTCTGTAATAAACTATTTTATGAAATATTTTATTTATAAATTTAAAATTAGATGAAAAGAAAATAAAATGTAAAACATATAACAAGAAGGTTCATCCTTTGCTACAATTTTCTTTTAAACCTTTTACTATTACTGCTATTCATTTTTACAACTATCGTGTAATTGTACAATCAAGAAAAACTTTTAAATTGTTGTGGAATTATTTTTGTAATTGACGGTGCTACAAAACACAAAGATAATAAGGATTTTTACTAAAAAAAATAAAAAATGGTAAATTACTCATAAAAAATTCATAAATTTATATATTTAGTAATGTCAACAGTCCATATTAATACTTTCAAAAAGAAATTCATTATTACTTGTAAACAATAAGCATACTCTGTCATGCTAAATACAAAAATAAATGACATGGACTTACTTAACCAACTCAATATATAATATCTACCTAAGTTGTAAATATAGGAAAAACTAATTTCAATGACCACTAAATATTTAATTTTAAGCAGCATAACATATTTATATTATTAAGAAGAATTATAATATTCATCTAAAATTAGACCCATTGAGTTGGAACAAATAATTATTTATAAAAAGTAATACATTTGTTCATAACTTAGGTAGATATTATATATCTTGCATTGATTGTGGGGTTAAATACACCTCTGTTATTTCTTTTTGCAGTTACTATGACAGAGAAACTTATTATTTGTCAGTAACAAAGAAATGCTTTTAAAAAGTACTTTTATGAACCATTTATTGGCATTACTAAATGTAAGGCCACAAATTTAATTATATCATCTTAATTATATCATCCTTTATATGAGTAATTTATTATTATTTCTTTTCAATCAAAAATCCTATTATTCTCATAAAAATCTAATTATTTCTTCTCAGTGTGAATGATTGTAGTTTTCTCATTTATAATTCATACTCATTGACTGCTTCTCATAACCTATATTTTAAATTGGATTGTAGTTATACTATATAGTTATGAGTCTTGCAGGAGCATTTTTCTTTTTGTTCAACTTTTAACTACATAGTTAAAGAGGACACAAAACATGCATGTTCTGGGCCAAACGTCATCCGAAGAAAAAGCATATGTTGTCATTAACAAACTATAATAATTTATTTTCTTTGAATTTTATCACTATTTTTTTTATATTAGTAGCAATAAGGTTTGAACCTATAATTTTATGTATATTACCCAAATCTTTCACTACTAATCCAATTTTACTAACTTATTTTTTCTACTATTTATGTTATATCAATACTAAACCTATAAAATAAATATAGGGACCCATTTGACATGCCTAGTAAGATAAATCTTGACAACATAAGATCTTATTATATAATATCTAATAAAATTTTAATATTATACTATATTTGATATATCATTATATAAATATTGTATTTATTATCTAATTATAATTATTTTGATTATTTTTTTGTATTATATATAAATATAATTTATATTAAAAATTATTTATAAGTATATTTTTAATAATTATTTTTTCATAAATATAAAAGGTTCGAAAGAGAAAGAAAGGGAGTCTTCATATGTCAAAATCCAATCATACCTAATCTTCCATTATTTGACTAAGTCATATATCATATATAATTATTTTTATTATATATCATAAATTTGCATTAAATATTATTTATTATTATTTATATATTTTAAAAAAATATTATTTATACTTTCTTATTAGTTGGAATAATTACTTTAAATGAAATATTATTTTTTAAAATATTTATTTATTATTAAATATTTTTAAAATAATACTATTTTTATTTATATAGTTTTATTATTTTTTATTAATTGTTCTTATTTAATAAAATATATCAAAAACAAAGAGTGAATATCAAAAGTTAATTAGGTTTAATATGATCTCTCAAATCTTGATTAAATTATTTATTATTTTAATATATGAGAAAGTTATAATAGATAAATTTATACCATACATTGTCTATACATTGACAATGTATAATATCATATCATATAATATTAACTTATCTATTATGGCTAATAGAGCATACCGGGTTTTGTTAATTGCAAACATATGATAAGACTATGTATTAATAATAAGTTTAATGTGGTATTTTGGGAGAGACTATCATCACTCCATATTATCTATTGTCACTTCACTTAATTTGCTTATTATTTAATTTTTATAAAAGCCCTTCTTTCTCTTCCATAAGTAAAATTTTAATGTATTATTACTTCTAAATTTATGCAAACTCATTTTTATTAATTTTTTTTACAAAATCTTATTTTATTATTTCATTATTCTTTATTTTAATGTTTTCTATTTTGTGAAAAAATTGTTCAATTTTACTATTTTTTAACCCATATTAAATTTAAATTTAACTATAAAAAAATATAATTGTGTCACAAATTAGTTCTCTTAACTTAAAGATAATTTATAATTTGAATTAAATTTTCACTTAACATGAAGTTGTTTAAACATAATAGTACAAGAAATGTTTTGGTATTCTGTAAAATGAATGAATGCATAAGCACGAGTAAAATTATCTCATAACAAAAGCTCATGTTGAATTTTCAAGTAAAACCCTGTTGGTAGATTATAATGTATCATGCTAAGTTCTTTTTCTAATCTACCATGACTATATGAAATTAGTTTGGCCCAATTATGTTTTGTAATCATATAGATTATTACATTGAAATTGTGATTAAGTAAACAGTACAAAAAAAAGAGAAAACTAATATGAATGATAAGTAATTAATGTAGTAATTCAAGATTGAATTTGATGTTACATTTAGGTTTGACAATAAGAAAGGGATAAATTGATATTGGTTTGACAATATAAATTCATGTCCTATTTTTTTTTAATGTAAAAAAAATATAAGCAATAACTAAATAAATAAGATAACATAGTAATGTTATTGCTATAGCTGCTTTGATTTGTGAAAAATGATTTTTACCGTGTTTTTTATACGTCAATTAATTACATAAAATTGACTATTATGTAAAGTGAAACATAAATTTTATATTGACATTTTTTTGTTATAACAAATTGGATCGAAGACAATATAAAATTAAGTATTTATAATTGAACTAAACCTGAAAATCACAATGAGTCAATGACACAAGATATGAAAATTCAAGACTTGAACAGAATACATTTATTTACTGATACTTACCTTATAACAAAGTTAAATAAAATTTAAGAATAACAAAAAAAAATCTAAATTAACTAAGTTACCTCTCAAAATATTTGCATCACGTGTATATAATTACATTAAAGACAATGGAGATGCTTTTTGTTGGGGGATTTAGATATTTATAAAATATAGAAATATTTGATGATCTTATTTTCATGAGACATCAGATCAACTTATATTTCATTTATTATTAGATGAGATCTAACTTCACTTTAATTGTTTCTACACCTTATTTAATAGTGCTGATAGAATGTAAGTTTAATTAAGTATTTTATATAAAATAAGTTCACCTATTATAACTCGTAAAATATTATATAAAAAAAATTAAAAATTACGATAAAGCAATTAGAGCCTATTTGTTTTAGGAGAAAATAAGAGGATAAAAGTATGAAGGAAGGAAAACAAGTTGAAAAGATGATTTTCTACTCCATTTGGATAGCAAAGAAAATAGGGAGAGAAGAGAAAATTCGCACGGGATGCACAGTGCATTCTACGGTGCACTTGCGTTGAGTCAGAGGAGTGCACCTTACACCTGACGATGATCAGATATGCATTGATATATCAATCACCTATAATGTATTGTAATAATATCTAATTTTCAAAAAATTTAAAAATATGATTAAATATATTTTAGAAATTAATTGTTATATACTAATAAGATAAAAATAATTTTATATCACAATATAATCTAAAAATTTTA